>CM077562.1:16301030-18751030 GCA_039657345.1 Stephania japonica
GAAAAACCACAACAATAATCACGACAACGATATCACAACATCGAGAATCATAACGCATGTAAGCCTACTCATGAACTATAGGCTCGGCTCAGTTGTATGTGGGTCACGCCATAGCTTTGAGAGCTGGTGGCGTGTTCACGACGTCATGACCATTCGTCAACTTTAAATACTATTTTTAAAAGAATGTACATCACAACACCTTCCCAACACACACACTTGATATTGAAGTCATAAAACATATATCTAGTTTCTCGCATACACAATGTGTTCATCAACACAAACGAGCACCCTAGACAAAGTAAAACCAAGTCCACATATCCTAGCCAAAACCTCAAAACAAAGTTGGAAACTCAAAGTAGTTTGTATAAACGAATAAGAATCACCATGGTCAAAACTTCAACTAAAACTAATTAACCAATACATCCAAAGCCTCCATGGTGTCTCGCTGGTGTTATCTGATGTCGGGAGGGAACCACTATGACATGAGATAGCCGTATGTACCCACCCTAGTTCAAAGATTTCGACAAAGAATACATAAAAACAACTCATTTAATAACAAAGAAAATGGCTTGCCACCACTAGTGTGAACCGCTCCAAGGTTGCGAGACACTAGCATGAATGTAGCGTGGTCTCCATCAACCCCTGGTCACGGTGGTCCCATGGCAGCGCCACCAAAACTGGTGGTTTCCGGCGAGAACAAAAAACACATAACTCACATGAAATGATGGGTTCACACACCACCCCCGCCATTGTTTTACTTGCTCCGAGGATTGGGAGGTACCCACATGCTCGTGGAAGAGTCCCCAACATTTCCCCATATCACAGCAATCAATGGCGGCGGCGCCGCCCAGCCAGGTGGTCCGGCAGTGGCGAAGTCACGTGAAACAGGGCAAAAACCAACACCACAGATAGTGAAGAAGGAAGATAGGTGTCTCCATGTGTGTTCCGCGGTTGGGGGAGGGTTCGAAGTTGCTGGGATGTTGGTGACCGTCGTTGGGTTGCCAGCAGTCATGCCCACCATGGACAGACTGTGTCACAGTCGCACAAACACACAGTCGTGAGCACGAGGGAAAGAGAAAAAGAGAAAGGGAGAGATGCGCCCTTACTCCGGTGGCCGAGCCGTCTCCGTCGAGTGTCCGTCGTTCCAACGCCGTCGAGGAGGGGTGGTGGTGGTGGTTCGTCTGGCAGAGGCGATGCTGTCGAGAGGTGATATTGAGAGAACGAAATGAGAGATAGAGAATCGAGAGAAACTGAGAGAGAGAGAGAGAGAGAGTCACCTCTGACGTCTAGCAACTCCGGCGTAGTCCGGTTCAGTGAGGGGTCGAGTGGGGAGAGTGGGAGGGGCAGCAGTGAGAAGAGGAAGAAGATGAATAGTGTATTTAGGGTTTTTTGTTTGTTTATATATATAAGACAAAGGTCAAATGACCATTTTGCCCTTCCACTTATTTCATACACATTTTAAAACAACTACCCTTATGAGTCATTTACCACTTGTTTGCATCTCAAAACATACACGCATCCTGAGGTCAATCTCATGGCTCCTCACTATTGGGCTGTGTCATTTTAACAATCCTATCATGTAGTCCGTATGTTGCGTAGTTAACCAACTCCCACGTTCAAACGACGTTCCCCGGTCCATTTTTCTTTGTTCCGACTCCCGTAACGCGCGTAGTCTCGTCTTGCCTCGCCAACTAATTAATTAAATTAATTAAAAATTCATTTATTTGTGTTTTTTACTTATTTTTATCCCCTGTTTAACTAGGCGAAACCTCACTCAACTAAAAATCGCTTGAACGGCTCGGGACCCGTAAAATACTAAAATACTAATACACACCATCAAAGAATCATAATATTACTTCGGTGTCGACTCCCGAAGTTCGAAATACTGTCCAATATTCACGTAGCCGGGTCACAATCCTGACAAGTGTAACGCAAGTCAGTTAAAAATTTGGGGTTGTTACAGTCTCCCCCACTTATTAGAATTTCGTCCCCGAAATTAACCTAATAAGTAAACTAATCTAATGACTCTACCGTTTCTCTTCACAAATCCGGAAGAGATCGATAAAACTCCGAGTGAATCAATCCTTGACTCCGACCCGTTTGTAACCCTTTAATGAAGAGAACTTCAGGTATCCATAATCTCCCCGAATCATACTGAAGCTCATCGTGATACTCGTCAAGTATTTCTTGTGCCACTCCTGGGCACTCTTAAGTCTCGAGAAAATCTATCCACGATTACCCAGATGCTATTGTGACCACGAGGAGATCGGGGCAACCACTAACGAAATCCATATCCATATGTACCCAATTCCATCAAGAAATGGGTGGGGCTGTAGTAGTCCTCCAGGTCGACGATGCCCAGCCTCTACGCACTGGCATGTCACACGCTCGAACAAAACCTCGACACCTCGAAAATCATCCCTGACCACCAAAAGAATGTCGCATATCGGCGCACATCTTAGGTCGACCCAGATACAACAAAACTGGAATGGTAAATCTCCTGAAGTACCTCGTCACACGCATCAGCCACCAATGGAAACCCCAGTCGCCCGCGATACCTCTAGCATGAGTCTGTCGACCGACTCTTGTCTGGGCAATCTGATCTATCCACCATCTCACTGCACTGCAGGTATGACGCATCGTCTTGCTATCCCTCGCACACAATGCCAAATGAGACGGTCTGCAACATCGTTTGACTACGTATCTATGTCCTGGTAATCGTCGGCACATCCGCTGAACTCATCAACTCGGTTGCCTCACGTAAACCACGCTCGTAGGTTCTTTGACACATGACTACCTCCGCATCCAATCCTTTGTAGCGCAACGCATCAGCAACAACGTTGGTGTTCTCGGAATGCTATGCAAAATGAAAAGTTGTAATCCTTCACGAACTTAGGCCAAGGCTTTTGTGTCAGGTTCAGCTCCCTCTGAATGAATAGGCGCTTCAAGCTCTCAGGATCATTACGTAACTCGAACGAGCATCGTACCGGTGACGTTCTCATATCCTCAGCGCGAACACAATCGCAGCTTATGCCAGGTCGTGGGTTGATCAGTTCTTCTCGCAAACTTTCAGATATTCGAATGCATAAGCGATCTCACGGCTTAAATCTTCTCGAAATCAATTGCATCACTGTTTGCTCTAAACACGCGTCCTAAAATCTAACCCTGGGTAACAACTACTCATACGCGATTTAATATCTTAGCAGCGTCGACATCCTGTTTCGCTCTACCACATATGCCACCCACAAGGGCCTTAATTTCGTCTTATCGTATTATAAATCGAACATGAAATGCACCAAATCAGTTCGTACTAAAGGAAACATTGAATCCTAAACTCCATCACGGACTTGCCTAGCTCTGCCTCAACGCAATGAACTCGTTCCTTTTTGCTTGAAAGACAGTCGGCGGAAAGTACTTCTAACTAAACTGGGTCTTGAAGTCAAACCAATCACTCGGGATGCCTCGGGTAGCAATGATTGTCGTCCACCAATCGTCCGTCTCCCCTTGCAACCTTGATGAAGAGAAAGTCGCCTTCATGCGTTCCTCAGTAGCGATGATGGTATGAACCTTCTCGTGATTCTTCAAGAATAGCTCTGTCGCTCTAACGTCGGTACCACCATAGATCTTTAACGGTCGTGCCTTTTGAACTCTCTCCACTGCCTAGCCTCGGCAGTGGCTCCCGGACTCTTTGCTGGAGTCGTAACTAAAGTAGTCTCAACATTGGCCACAGGTGTAGCTAATGTAGTTTGAGTCTCTTTTGCCTGTGCTATCGGCGGTGTTTCAGCCTCAGTTTGCGCAACTGACGCAACAACAGCTCCCTTAAGTATCACTGCTAACGAAATCGAAGTGCGAACGTCGCAGTAATCGGAATCTCGACTCCCCGAGTAGTATTCGTAGGAAGCAACGTAGTCGGGGTAGATGGCGTCGTAGTAGCCTGTGCGGGTGTCCTCAGTGACTGCACTAACTCCTTAAATCTCTGGTCCTGCGTCGAGGCTCTCTGAGACAATGTACGTATCTCCTCAAGGCATCGTGACAAAATCATGCCGATATTGTCGCTCGAACCTGGCTGATCCGCCATCATCGTTTGAATAAGAGAGCGATACTTCGGATCACTACATAGCTACCACGTACCATATAGTACACTCAACAATCGTAATATGTACAAAGTTAAATTTGACTCATCCCCAACTCCCCCATCTAAGTTTCTAAAAGGATTATAGGGCTTCCACACTAAGTTCAACCATTCCTAACTTCCGCTGGTTTAATGGTTTGTGTTCTATGAACTTAAATCAAAAGTCAGGTCTATACAACCTTGCGCTCTGATACTAACTGTGATGTTGGTATTACAAATTTTTAGACAACTCTATACTCTGTCCTTAAGATTATGAAGCTTATGCTCTGATACCAACTGAGACGACCCCAATTTCCCCGTGCAATTGGGTACATCCGGCCTAGACCCGTACAAGCCCCGAGTCATCACTCGGCAACTTGACGAGCCTAGTCAGCCTCCTATTTAATCAATTTAGTAATTTATGAAAGAGTTATTGCAATAATACACAGCGGAAGACTAAAACAATTATAATAAAGGGGAAATAACTCAATCAAGGGAAGTATAGGAATTCTATAAGTGTGGAAAACCCCAGGTATTCATGTACAATTCAAAATGCAAAGGTACGTGATACCAATCTCATCAAAATGTCTCAAGTTCAATAATCCCAAAGCATATATATAAAACGATATACATAAAAGTAAAACATAAGGAAACCTACAAAATAGTCTCCAAATCCAGCCTCTAATCCTCACAAAAGTCGCCTAAGCAGGGCTCCTTGCCTCAACTGCACTCAGTTCTATCTGCACCCACCGTCACAAACTAGACAGTGAGCAACTGGAGAAAATTGAATGCAATGCCAGAAGAAGATAACAGTAATTCATAATAATACAAGTAAAACAGTCTAAATATCATGCAGTAATAAAAAGACAGGAAATTAAATAGACATGATGCATGATAAGCAGATTAATAGATATCAATCGAAAGTCAAATGTGTTCCAAGGAATCAAAAGAGGCCCATAAGTAGTCTAAATCATAGCATAACAGCGAAGACCTCGTGAGGTCTTCCCGGGCATCGACACAAGCGAAGGCACAGCTATGACGGGAGGGACTCGAACCCACCCACCTGGTACTCGGTGTCACACGATCACTAAGGGTGGTCACACACTCGTGCGCACGAGTGCCCGCCTTTTATCCCTCTAGTGCAGGTCCTAGTACTTTCGAGACAAAACACTTACGCCGGGAAGCACACAACAAGGAATGGAATGGAATACCAATAATAGAGCATAACAAGACTGAATAAATGATAATGAATCACATGGCATTTTCTTACTGGCTTACAACCGTACAAATGCTTGTGGCAATCGTACTTACCTGACTAATCGCAACCCGTGTAACAACACTCTCGCATTCCTAGTATGTATCCCCGAGTTTCCTGCTACCTGACAGGGTTGGAAACTCTAATTAATGGGTCGAATCATTAACTAAACCCTAGGTGAAACCCTAGTGTATTCCCAAGTGTTTTAAGGGCTTAAACAACTCAACAATTTGATAGAAAGACGAGTACTCCCTCGGGTTTGAAAAACCACAACAATAATCACGACAACGATATCACAACATCGAGAATCATAACGCATGTAAGCCTACTCATGAACTATAAGCTCGGCTCAGTCGTATGTGGGTCACGCCATAGCTTTGAGAGCCGGTGGCGTGTTCACGACTTCATGACCATTCGTCAACTTTAAACACTATTTTTAAAAGAATGTACATCACAACACCTTCCCAACACACACACTTGATATTGAAGTCATAAAACATATATCTAGTTTCTCGCATACACAATGTGTTCATCAACACAAACGAGCACCCTAGACAAAGTAAAACCAAGTCCACATATCCTAGCCAAAACCTCAAAACAAAGTTGAAAACTCAAAGTAGTTTGTATAAACGAATAAGAATCACCATGGTCAAAACTTCAACTAAAACTAATTAACCAATACATCCAAAGCCTTCATGGTGTCTCGCTGGTGTTATCTGATGTCGGGAGGGAACCACTATGACATGAGATAGCCGTATGTACCCACCCTAGTTCAAAGATTTCGACAAAGAATACATAAAAACAACTCATTTAATAACAAAGAAAATGGCTTGCCACCACTAGTGTGAACCGCTCCAAGGTTGCGAGACACTAGCATGAATGTAGCGTGGTCTCCATCAACCCCTGGTCACGGTGGTCCCATGGCAGCGCCACCAAAACTGGTGGTTTCCGGCGAGAACAAAAAACACATAACTCACATGAAATGATGGGTTCACACACCACCCCCGCCATTGTTTTACTTGCTCCGAGGATTGGGAGGTACCCACATGCTCGTGGAAGAGTCCCCAACATTTCCCCATATCACAGCAATCAATGGCGGCGGCGCCGCCCAGCCAGGTGGTCCGGCAGTGGCGAAGTCACGTGAAACAGGGCAAAAACCAACACCACAGATAGTGAAGAAGGAAGATAAGTGTCTCCATGTGTGTTCCGCAGTTGGGGGAGGGTTCGAAGTTGCTTGGATGTTGGTGACCGTCGTTGTGTTGCCAGCAGTCATGCCCACCATGGACAGACTGTGTCACAGTCGCACAAACACACAGTCGTGAGCACGAGGGAAAGAGAAAGAGAGAAAGGGAGAGATGCACCCTTACTCCGGTGGCCGAGCCGTCTCCGTCGAGTGTCCGTCGTTCCAACGTCGTCGAGGAGGGGTGGTGGTGGTGGTTCATCTGGAAGAGGCGGTGCTGTCGAAAGGTGAGAGTGAGAGAACGAACCGAGAGATAGAGAATCGAGAGAAACTGAGAAAGAAGAAAGAGAGAGAGAGGGAGAGAGAGAGAGAGAGAGAGAGAGAGTCACCTCCGACGTCTAGCAACTCCGGCGTGGTCCGGTTCAGTGAGGGGCCGAGTGGGGAGAGTGGGAGGGGCGGCAGTGAGAAGAGGAAGAAGATGAATAGTGTATTTAGGGTTTTTTGTTTGTTTATATGTATAAGACAAAGGTCAAATGACCATTTTGCCCTTCCACTTATTTCATACACATTTTGAAACAACTACCCTTATGAGTCATTTACCACTTGTTTGCATCTTAAAACATACACGCATCCCAAGGTCAATCTCATGACTCCTCACTATTGGGCTGTGTCATTTTAACAATCCTATCATGTAGTCCGTATGTTGCGTAGTTAACCAACTCCCACGTTCAAATGACGTTACCCAGTCCATTTTTCTTTGTTCCGACTCCCGTAACGCGCGTAGTCTCGTCTTGCCTTGCCAACTAATTAATTAAATTAATTAAAAATTCATTTCTTTGTGCTTTTTACATGTTTTTATCCCCCGTTTAACTAGGCGAAACGTCACTCAACTAAAAATCGCCTGAACGGCTCAGGACCCGTAAAATACTAAAATACTAATACACACCATCAAAGAATCTTAATGTTACTTCGGTGTCGACTCCCAAAGTTCGAAATACTGTCCAGTATTCACGTAACCGGGTCACAATCCTGACAAGTGTAACGCAAGTCAGTTAAAAATTTTGGGTTGTTACATTTTACATTATAGATTCCTAATTCCCCTTTGACTGAGTTATTTTCTTTATGTTAGTTATTTACTTTCTGCTGCGTACAACTGCAATAACTCTTTCATAAATTGCATAATTGATTGATTGGAGGCAGACTAAGCTCGCTAGGTTCGTCGAGTATTGACTCGGGGGCTTGTACAAGCCTAGGCCAGGCGTACCGAAATGCAAGGGGAATTTGGGGTCGTCACAATTGGTATAAGAGCATACCAGGTTTAAATTCATAAAACACAAACCATTTAAACCAGCAAAAGTTAGGAATGGTTGAACTTATAGTGGAAACCCTGTAATCCTTTTAAAAACTTTGATGAGGGAGTTGGGGATGAGTCGGATTTAACTTCGTACATATTATGCTTGTTGTGTGTACTATAGATATGCGGTAGATATTGTTGGGTTTTGGGATTCATGCGCAGCGGAGATTTCAAAATAATTTTGAGAAAAACCCCAACAGGATCCGAATTTGATTCCATTAAAACACTTTCAGACTATGAAAACTTAATCATACCTCAGTCGCAATGTACCTTTTTGAAGGTTAATCGATCTCTAAGGCGCTGCCAACAACGAACGCCCTCTATCAGCAGTCCACACATGAACGGCGGCCGAGATTTGAAGTGCTAGCTTCGAGAGAATACCAAACCTTTTTGTTTCTCTCCAAAACGATCCAAAACATACCAAAATCCTCTAAGTCGTTTCTTAAAACGAAAATAGAGTTTTAGCCTTTTTTAAATCTTTCGTCCTTGTATTCTAACTCAAAGCGTCTATTTATACAACCCTTGTATATAGACGGATAAGTAAATTACATATATACCCCTACTTAAAGAAGTATAAGTGTAATACACTACAAGGACGTTTCTGTCATGAATTTTATCATATAAAATTCATTTTTCTGAACCATCTTAAAATCTCGCAAAACCATTCTCAGTGTGCGACCCAATAGGCTCATACAACGTTGGCAGTGTACCAAAACACATTTTGGTATATAAGTCATAAGCGGCCTCTAGCAAGACATTATGACTACCCAAGTTGTACGAATATCAAATCGATATAACCTAATCAATAGTGTATATAACATCCTTTTGTCACACGATATCCTTTTGATCAAACATAAGACATGGAATTGTCATCCAACATGTCCAATCGTACTAGTCTCGATTTCTAGGTAGACTGAAAACATCTAAGTGACATTGATCAATATCAATTCACTTAGACTAGGCCTTTTAACAGTCTAACACATCGAGGGATCCACTGGACATCTCTCTTTATATGAGAAGGACAAATTCTATCTCGATTACACAACTTCACCACATTATTCACACAGTAACCAATCACAACCTTTATAATCATCCGGTTAAAGACAACGTTTGATTGCGTCAAATCACTGTATTCCTAATGTTGAAGTCTCTGGTAATCTCAAGTCAGAGGACTGAAAAATATACCTATCATGAGAAACAACTATGACTTAATCCATGTGATGTTCTCATAGTAGGTCGGTCCAGTACTTTGTTCCCTAACAAGTGCTCATGATCTTGATTCGTATTCCTATACGTATGATCATCGTATGATCATCAATCAAGACTCACACTAGTCTTAATTCATTATAGTTCCCAGTATAATAATCGACTAGGGACATTTAGGATATTTCTATAAATACCCATGGATCTTATTATAATGTAAACATGCAAATCAATTATAATAAACAGCAAATGAAATCCTCTATTTTATTAACTAAAATGTATTCATAAAGACTGTTAATGGATTGACCTAGGGCACATTTCCCAACAGATATGTATGGATCTGAAGTATTCGCTCCCTTGGTTCAGACAGTAATGGCGGATCAGGCAGGTTCGAGCGACGACAGCGTGACGTCTGATTCTCAATTCATTACTTCGGAGGAGTTTCGCGTTTGGACACGAAGATTCGAGGAGTTAGTGCGGTCGTTGACGACACCCGCACCAGCTACCATGACACCATCGACCCCGACTACATTTATTCCACCCATCTCGACCACTCAGGGGACGGAGACGCCAGTGGCTATAGCTTCCATAGTGCCGATTCCTATTACAGTGATGCCAAGGACGGTAGTTGCACAAATAGCCTAGACAGAGGTTATTGCACATCCGGTCCAGACTGAAGAGGCACTAGTGACATCCTTAGCTGTTGAAGAGACTACTCCAATCACTACTCTAGAGATGAGTCCCAGAGCCACGGCTGAGGCGAGGTAGTGGAGAGAGTTCAAAAGGCATGACCCAGTCAATTTCTTTAGTAGCATAGACATAGCCACGACAGAGCTATTCCTGAAGAATCATGAGAAGATTCATACCATCATCGCGACTGAGGACCACATGAGGGCAACAATCTCTTCATCTATGCTACAGAGGGAGGCAGATGATTGGTGGACAACTATCGTTACACCCGAGGCATTCCGAGAGATTGGATCAACTTCAAGACTCAATTTAACTAGAAGTACTTCTCGTCGACTATTCTTCGGACAAAGAGGAATGAGTTCATGGCACTGAGGCAAAACATCGATGAGTCAGTGATGGACTATATGGGAAGGTTTATTTCACTGCTACCTTATGTTGGAGGATTTACATATACTGAGGCTGATCAAGTCTACTAGTTTACCGAAAGTCTACTACTCGTAATCGGAGGATTCATTGTTACGATTGAGCCAAAGAGCTTGCAAAGAGCATACGAGCGCAGTTTGGCGAGGGAGAGTTACTTGCTTATGCATCCGAGAGGAGGTTAGGGCGAACAGAGCAGAGACCCGATCAGATAGTCACTACAGCAGGACATGAAGAGAAAGAGGAGCAGATGGGTTACTCGTGAGCACAAGACGCAGAGTGTAGGATCTGTTGCACAGCAGACCACACGTCTAGTACAAACCATTCCACCCGTGTTGAGTTTTACTAATCATCCACCGCAGCCTAGTCGGCAAGACCAGCAACATGGAGGCAAACTACTGAGAGTAGGGATACTAACCGAAGAGACAGGCAGAGGAAGACTCATAGGTCTAGTCGGACCTAGACTTATGGTTCTGCACAGGGACGAGGCCTGAGCGAACTCAGAGATCGCAGGATACCCGTACGTGTTACAAGTGCGGACAGGTCGGCCACATTCAGATGGAGTGCCCTCAACCAACGAGAGCACCACCACAGCATCACCAGCACCAGAGGGAGCGTGTTCAGGCTGTTGTTGAGCCAGACTGGGGGGGCGTCCAAGCACAATGTTGAGGGTATGATTTTCATTTGTGGTACTTGCACGCATACCACGCTCGTTTCAAGTTATGATGTTATAGTTGACATGCTAGGGTTAGAGCCTGTTAGACTTTGTAAACCCCAAAATTCTTAGCATGTTGGCTAGGATAAGATACACCCGAACGCGATTTGTCTTGACATTCTCGGTAGAAATAGGGGTTACGAGTCACCAGTAGACATGACAGTATTGGAGTTGTTAGAGTTCAAGGCCTTAGTTGGTGCAAACTGGTTATGAGCATTATATGCTTGGAATGGTTGATACGAGAAGATTAATGGGAGACCTTCGTGAGTGTCATGTGTGCTGGAGCAAGACAGAGACATTGGCTTGAGTTCTTAAAAGAATACAACTTCTTGTTTGAGTACTATTTGGAGAAGACTAACGTTGTTGATGATTTGAGCCGTAGAGGATTTGATGTAGAGGTAGTCGTGTGTCAAAGAACCAATTAACGTGGTTTACGTGAGATAGCCGAGTTGATGAGTTCAGAGTACGTGCCTACGACTACCAGGACACAGATACGTGGTCAAACGATGTTACAGACCACCTCATTTGGCATTATGCGTAAGGGACATCAAGACGATGCATCATACGAGCGGTGCAGTGAGATAGTAGGAAGTTCAGATTGCCCATATAAGAGTTGGTCGACAGACTCATGCTAGAGGTATCGCGGGCGATTGGGGTTTCCATTGGTGGCTGATGCGCGTGACAAAATACTTCAGGAGATTCACCGCTCCCGTTTCGTTGTATATCCGGGTCGACTTAAGATGTGCGCTGACATGCGACATCTCTTTTAGTGGCTCGGGATGATTTTTGAGGTGTCAGAGTTGTTTGAGCGTGTGACATGCCAGCGTGTAGTGGTTGGGCATCGATGACCTGAAGGACTACTACAACCCCCACCCATTCCTCAGGGGAAGTGGGGATATATTGATACAGATCTCGTTAGTGGTTGCCTCGATCTCCTCGTGGTCACGATAGCATCTTGGTAATTGTGGACAGATTTGCAAAATCTACAGTAGCTTCACTTGTGCGAGGTTGCACACAACAACAGTTGTCAAGCGAATATCGTTATGGCACCAATCGAGGCACTCTATGATAGGCCTCGTGAATTTCCTTTCTACTGGATTGAGCCAGAGGATGTTGTGGCAGTTAAACCTGAAACTGTTGATGATTATGATGAGAAAGTACGGTAAATTTGCTTGAGACTAGAGAAATGCCTGGGAATGGCAGAAGAAATACTTGACGAGTATTACGATGAGCTTTAGTATGATTTGGGAGAGACTATGTAGACCTGAAGGTCTCTCCACTAAAGGGTTACGAACGGTTTAGAGTCAAGGTATGACTCACTCTGAGGATTATCGTTCTTTTCAAGATTTGTAAAGATGAAACGGTAAGGTCGTTAGTTTAGTTTTCTTATAGGTTAATTTTGGGGGCGAAATTCTAATAAGTGGGGGAGACTGTAACAACCCTCAATTTTAATCCGACTAGTGTTGCACTGGTTAGGAACGTGACCTAGCTACTATGTGATACTAGACAGTATTTGAACTTTGGGAGTCGACACCGAAGTGATATTATGTTTCTGTGATGTGTGTATTAGTATTGTAGTCTTATACGAGTCTCGAGCCGTTCAAGCGATCGTTAGATTGAGTGAGGCTTCGCCTAGGTAAACGGGGTGTAACACAATTAAAAAATACAATTAAATGAATTTTTGTATAATTTAAATAATTATTTACGAGACAAGGTGAAACTACGTGCATTTCGAGAGTCAGAACAAGGAAAGACGGACCGAGGAATGTCGTTTGAACGCGGAGTTGGTTAACTACACAACATACAGACTACATGATAGGATTGTTAAAGTGACACAGCCCAATGGTGAAGAGCCATGAGACTGACCACGAGATGCGTGTGTGTGTTGAGATGAAGGGCCATGCAAGTGACAACACACACCTACTTTACTATTTAATTACTATTCATCACTTCCTATATATATACATATAACACATCTCTATCATTTTCACTCTCACCACCGTCCTCACTCTCTCACACCACAGTCTCTCTCTCTGCCCTAAGTACACCACCACCTACCAGCAGCAGCTCGGGATGGTCGAACCTCACCGGAGATGTCTCAAGTCGTCACAGTGAAAGTGATATCTCTCGGTTTCTCTCTCTCGATTTCTCTCTTCCTTTCTCTCGCTCACACCCTCTCCCCACCTCGGCTCTCTCTTAGTGAGCAAAAACCGATGACTCGATGGATCGGTGGTGGGTCGGAGATCTCTCCTCTCTCTCTCTCTCTCTCTCTCTCTCTCTCTCTCTCTCTCTCTCTCTCTCTCTCTCTCTCTTGACGTGGTCTCTCTCTCTCTGCGAGCTCACTATTTCGCATTTGGCGACAGTGACGTAGTCTGTCCGTAAAGGGGGTTGTTGTCAGCGACCCAACAATGGTCACTAACATCCTAGTAACCTCGAAACCCTCCCCAATCGTGACGGAGTTACTGTGGAGGTTCGGATCTGGTCGTGTTGCATGAACTGTGTGTATTTCTTTTTCGTTAAGTCAATCTATTGCCGCCTCGTTTGGCCGCTACTCCGGTGGGTTTCGGTGGTCGGGATGGTCAATGGATGTCCACCAACACCCCAATATCCCCGAAGAACCCCTGGTTTGTTGTAACAGTTGTATAGATCCATGTTGTTGACGTTATGGAATGTGTTGATGTTTTATTGGTCTCGCCTGAGTTGCACAGAGCTCGGCGGCTGCGCTGGTCGGACCAATGTGATTGGGGGACGTCGGAGACCACGCTAAACCCATGCTTGTGTCTCATGGCTCCCGAGTGGTTCATGACAGCGGTGGTAGTAAAGTGTTGTGTTTTATTGATTTTTCAACTATTTTGGGTTGTTTAGTGTCCTCACCGGAAAACACCATAACTGGTGGTGCCGCTAGCCGGACTACCTCTTGTGGGGGTTGTCGGGGACTATATCAAACTGTGGTTAGAACCTCGCAACCTCCAAAGTGCCCAAAAACAGCGTGGTGAATGCGAATTGTTGTGATTTCATGTGATATTGAAGTTGTTTCTCATTTATGGGTGTGTATTCGAGTTCCGACTAGGCGAGGCGTTTCCGGCCATTCCATGCCGAGGAGACCCCTCCCGATGTTGGATAGTACCAACGTGTTGGCATGGCCATCTCGTTGTTATGGGATGTATGGTTATGGAATTTTTGTTGTTCCTTATCGACCAAACCGTTTTAAGTATTCCAAATTTTGTTTTAATGTTTCAGCTTGGATATGATGAATTGATTTTTCAAACTATTTAGAGTGATTGGTTATCTTGATGAACACACGATGTGTGAGAAACATACAAATATATGGTGTTAGTTTTGGTGTACTCCTCGGTTTGTAGGAAAACGTGTTGTTACGTTCCTGTGGTTTGATTTATTGTCATGTTTGTTAGATTACACTTCCTTTGGATGAGTTAAATGGTTGTGATGTCGTGGTCACGCCGCCGATCCTCGTGGCCATGGCGTGACCTATTTACGACTGAGCCGAGCCTAAGATGTGTGATTAGGCTTACATACGTTATGGTTTTCAAACCCGAGATGGAGTATTCATCTTCCTATGAAATTGTCGAGTAGTTTGAGTCCTTAATACTCTTAGGAAAATACTAGGGTTTCAACCTAGGTTAGTTAATGACTCGACCCCATTAATTAGAGTTTCCAACCTTGTCAGGTAGCGGGAGACTTGGGAATACGCGTTGGGACGCGAGAGTGTCTACGGGTTGCGATTAGTCAGGTAAGTACACTTGCCTTAAAGCTTGTGTATGATTTGTAAGCTAGTAAGAAAATGCCATGTGATTCATTATCATTTATTTAGATTTGTTATGCTCTATTATTGGTATTCCATTCCATTCCTTGTTGTGTGTTCTTAGCGTAAATGTTTTGTCTCAAGAGTACTAGGACCTGTACTAGAGGGATAAAACGCAAGCACTCCTATACAGGAGTGTGTGACCACCCTTAGTGACCGTGTGACACCGAGTACGGGGTGGGGGGGCTTGTGTCCCTCCCATCATAGCTGTGCCTTCGCTCGTGTCGAATGCTTGGGAAGAACTCGCGAGGTTGTCGCCGTTATGCTATGATTTAGACCACTTTTGGGCCTCTTTTGATTCTTTAGAACACACTTGAAATTCGATTGATATCTATTATTTTGTTTATCATGCACTTGATCTATTTAAATTCTTGTCTTTCTATTACCGCATGATATTTGACTGTTTTACTTGATATATCATGAATTATTGTTATCTTCTTCTGGCATTACATTGATTTCTCCAGTTGCTCACCGTCTAGTTTGTGATGGTGGGTGCAGATAGAGTGGAGTGCAGGAGAGGCGAAGAGCCTGCTTATGTGACTTTTTGTGAGGATTAGCGAATTGTACTTGGAAGACATTATAGTAGGTTTTTATGTTTTGTTTATCTGTATATCGTTTCATATATATGTTTTGGGTTATAGAACTTGGTATTTTTGATGAGATTGGTATCATGTACTTATTTATATCTCACTTTTGTTTGTACATGAATATTTCGGGGCTTTCCACATTATAGATTCCTAATTTTCCTTTGACTGAGTTATTTCCCTTATGTTAGTTATTTACTTTCCGTTGCTTAAAACTTGCAATAACTCTTTCATAAATTGTATAATTGATTGATTGGAGGCTGACTAGGCTCGCCAAGTTCACCGAGTACTTGACTCGGGGGCTTATACGAGCCTAGGCCGGGCATACCCAAATGCAAAGGGAATTTGGGCCGTCACAAATATATATTTATATATATATCCATAATATATAAATATATATTTAGGCCTATAATTACGCCTATAATTACGTAATTCACGCCGATGAGCACAATCGGGCTTCAACGCTATCCCGCGTCTCATGTGTGTCATCCTTGAGCCATACAAAGTATTTGGCATTCCCTCATTTGTCCAATTATTAATTTATAAGTATTAATACACATCAAGCAAACATAATACATTACATCATTTTACGTACGCGTTAATCGAGACAAATTGGGCTTAACTAGGAGCCTAAATCGGATTAATTAGGATTCGCACTATCGTTAATCACGTGCTTAAGGTAACAGGTGTTACATCGGTCAACAGAGAAACGACCCTTGGATCGGTTAATAAGGGCCATTTTGGCCTCTAAACCATAAAATGAATAAATAAATTATAAATTTTGATTAAAATATAAAGGAGTTCTTTTAGCCTTAGCAATCCGATGGAGGCGCACTCCTATGTCCTCGTGGGAAAGACCGGACGGGTTTCAGCCCTCGACCCTTACATTGAGCGATTAAAGGACATGTGAGACCCACACTAGTGGACCCCAAGTAAATTTAAAATAGGAAATTTGATTTAAAGTGTGACTTGACAATTGATGGAATTATTTATTGAATTGTTTAGATACGCGAGACGGTTCACGTAGAACCCCGAGCGGCGAGGATCAAGAGTGGTTATGCGGAAAATTAGGTAAGTGGGGAGCTTGCCCAATTATCAAATATGGCATGAATACTAGTTTTGTTTAAGATTTATGATTCGAATTAAAACTTGGGATTTATGGGTTGCATCATGGTATTGGCTTGAATCTTTGTATCTATGGACTATAAATGCACTGTTTTCCCATCTATTGTTATTCATGGCCCCAAGATGTTTGTGGAGTTCCACCGAGGGCCATATTAGCAAGTTATTATATATAAATGCCCCAAGATGTTCGTGGTACTATTGAAGGTCGTCAAAGCCCCAGGATGTTTGTGGAATTCGTCACCGATGGCTTTACTTGACTAATTGAATTCAAAAGTGTGTCACGTAGTGACATGAGTTAGAATTCCTTCTCTTGTACTCTTGAGACATATGGATGTCCATCGGTGATGGCTTGGACGAGTTTACTGTTGATTTGATGGGACGAATGGAAGGCACATAAGGCCTATATGCCAACTAGTAGTTTCCATCACCTCAAGAGTAGGAGAATCAATCACCGAATTCTTGCCAATATCTAGCATGCATTAAATGAACAACGGCTTATACGTATTACTATATTTTATAGTATATACTCTGTGAAACCACATTTGCATGAAAGCTTAAATTTATGTATGATTTGTCAATCTCTTTCTTGCAATGGATAATAAATCATAATATATGCCTTGCATACTATTGATGGAGAATTATGCTATGTATTGTTGAATTTTGGAATAAGCTTTCAATGCTATGTGGTTATTATTGTTACAACTTGATGACTCATGAATATGTCTTATATGCTATGAAAGGATGGATCCCTATTGTCAGGGGCCAAATTTCTATTCCTAGATTTTGGCCATAATGAGGCTCACTGATCCATGACGTAGGACTTGTGTGAGATGCACACCAACTGAGGCACGTGGCCGAGGTATATTATATTTTTGTATTAGTTGTATGCCTAGTGTAATGTAATGTGTAGACCTACTAAGTCGGTTTGTACAAAGTAGGCGTCGAGACAAGAGTGGGGACATGCCACGAGTTGCGTGCGAGCCAGGAAACCGGGTTGTTGGCACTTTGGTGAGTCTTGTTTTATATTAATAAGGATTTATAAAAGATTAATATGCATTATGGAGTTATTAAAATGTCTATGGTTCTATGTATTTATGCAAATCAAATTAGAACCTTATAGTTTGAAGGAAAAATCAACAAACCATGGACTTAGCTTGAGATGTGTGTTAGCACACACTCCCATATTGTTGTGCAAACATTGGAGTTACTTGGCTGGAAAGTAAGTGGAGAATTTGAGTGATTTAGGTCCCAAGATCACATGGAGTTGGACACACACACATAGATCAAAACCCACCACTATATTTACCAACTCTTGCCTTATTTGCTTCATTATGCATGTCTTATAACCACAAAAAAAATCCATAGTAGTGAGAGGGCTTTCTTTGCTGCAAATTTGGGACTTCATTGAGAGATCTTAGCATCAAGAATTAGGAGAATCAACACACTCCATAGCTACAACTTGGTTAAGTTGTTCTTCAATTTCATGCAACACAAAATTTGGGATTTTTGGGTTTAATCCAAAGGGGTTTTCTGTTCTGAATTATCAAAGTGTTTTAATGCATATTGTGAAGCATTTACAAGCCTTGATTTCCAATTTAAAGTTTCATTTTCGGATTTTTCAAGTTTTTGCCAAAAAATGGGATTTTCTTGTGATTTCGATTTTAAGGATTTTCGAGCTATTAAATTATTTTTTTGAAATCTAAATTCATATTTGGATTCCTTGTGAAAAATCACTTGGAACACTATCTTAAGTTTCAAAAATCAGAGGTGTTTCATAACTTGAAAAAAAAAGAAAAAGAGAAGGAAGAAGATGAACAGTGCGTTTGGGGAGGGGAGGGACGCACGCATGCACATGTGCGTGCCTACGGTCCTAGATCGGGCCGGGCCGTTGGGCCAGACCGGGTTGGACTCGGTCCAACCTCAAATTAAAAAAAAAGTTTTAAATATATATATATATATATATATAGAAAATTATAGAAATTAGCTAGAAATTTATGAAAAAATTCTAAAAATATGAGAAATTGGGAAAAAGATAGAAAATTGGTTTCGGGACTTTCAGACATTTGGCACCCCGGTGTTACCCGAAAAATGTGCCACAATTAAAAATTAGAATAAAATTCTAATTTTTGGTTTAATATTATAAATCCACTTAATATTGTTTTAAATTAATTAAAATGATTAAAATGAACTTCATGAACTAAAGGGAATTCTCGAGAGTTTCGATGCGCGAGTCAAGGTGTTGGGAGGCTAGATAGGCTAGAAATTTGCTTGCATTGTGAGTATACCGTTAATGACTTTACTTAGCATTTCATTCCATTAACTTGTTGTTCTTATTTGGTCATTGTTGACTGCTTTGCCATTGAAATCTGATATCATGTATTTGGTTGTGTTCTATGCTCATTTGATTGAGTTTTATTATCAAGATATCTATTTTCTTTGATGATTCATTACTTCCATCCTTGTGCCATGTTTATGCCTTGTTGTCTAGTTGATTAATCAAATGTTAAATAGCATGCTATTAGGCTAGTACATATTTAAAATGTTCATATGGACTTGTACTCCCTATTTGATTTGGTGTTAGACTTGCCTATGCCTTGACATTCCATACTGGATCTTTCTTGAAAATAAAAGTAGTTTTTGTAATTAGGTCTCGTACTCGATCGAGATGTGCGCGACTCACGGGGTTAGAGTCCCTATGGAGGTCGGCACAGTTTACCTGACTTTGTATGACCTCGGGGTTAGATTCCCTGAAGTAACACACTTGGGTTAGAGTCTCTGGCTTCACTTGGGTTAGAGTCCCTTGTGATTTATGATTATGGAGTCGGAGTGACGCGAGATCACTACCAACCTGGACCTAATTCACCACTAAGCCTAGTGTCAGTTTTACTTATTTAACTCTAGTATTTATTTGCATATGGTTTATTTTTCAACTTTCCTAATTATATGCTTTTAAATACCAGTCGATTATATTTAGAAATGCAATTTAAACTTGTCATCGGGGATTATTGTTTATTTCTTGTACTAACCATCCTTTTATGATGGTGGGTGCAGATCCGCCTACTAGTCGGCCAGGCAAAAAGAAAATAGGAGATTATCCCTGAGTAGCGGCACGACACAACTTTTGTTGTAGGTTCATTTTGATATTTTGTATGTATTAGATACTATATCTTTTTATACATTAGGTTATACATTTGGGTTGAGCGTTAGTTCCCCGATCATGCTTATATGACTTTATTGTATTTTGAGGTTATCTTATATATACGATGTCATTTTCTGGTTTTCAACACTTAGGATTAATTTAATTGACTTCCGCATAAAGTTCTAGTTTGCTTCTGCACATTTTGTTAAGCTTCGTGTATTTGAATAACTAAGACTTCCGCTAAATAACAAACTATGTTAATAAAGTTTTAATTAACACTAAATGACATAAATTGAATAGGACACGAGAAATGAGATGAAAGGGGTTATAAGGCTAACTAATACGTAGTTAAATCCTACGAGGATAGGATTTGAGCTTAATTACAGGATTAGGCTAGGCGGTGCTATAGATTAGGAGAGGGGTCATCACACCTATTTACTTGTGACTTACAAACCTCATCTCCATGTTAGTGCTTGTTGATTCATTATATGCTTATCTCTTATGAAATCTTACTATCATGCTACTGTTCAATGAATCCTTATTTGCTTTCAAATACATGCTAGGTCGAAGGAGGGTCATCACATGAAAAGTTGAGAGGGATAAAGAGAAGACACAAATAACTTACTAGTTGCTTACGTGGCATAACCACCTAGGCGTGTGAGCTAATCATGTCAGAAAATTATGTTAGAAAAACATTATCCTATAATCTTTTTCGAGAAATGCTAGGATGATAATGCAAAGTCACAACGAAACTCACAACAGGTGAGGTGGATGGTGGCCCTACATGCGAATGAGGATGTTGGGGTGTTTGTTTCTGGCAATTGGCAATGGGGCTACTCTCTCATACAACACTTGTCCCTCACCGACTAAACAAAGAAGGAAAATGGAAACACAGATCTACACATCTAGACAATCTACCATCGCTGATTTCACCATGAACCATCTAGAGTCTAGATTAACAATGCAGCGTCGAGGGCCCCAGCTACGACAACACTGGCGAAAATGACTCTGTCCAAGGAACCTGTGGCGGAGTTGGGTGGCAGAGAAACGTTGCTGGAAGGCCGACTTACCGGAGCAGGGGAGTCGGTGGCGCTGGAGGAGAGGTGGGGAGTGGTAACGAAGATGAAGTGGGTGGAGAGAGAGCGAAGCTGGGCCGGAAGCCGGTGGTGGGTGCTTGGATCGGAGCAAGTGGCGGGGTAGTGTACAAACTAAGGTTGAATTGAAAAAATTAAGGAGATGAATCAAAAAAAAGTTGCCTTCTTTTTTAGCTACTAGATATGAGAGGAAAGGAAGATACTGGAACAATTTTTTTATTTGTTTAATCAAAATAACCAAATCTTTACAAAGAAAGATTGAACTTGCAAGCAAAATAGATAAACAAAAAACAGTTGCAAGATTGAACGTCAAGATCCGCGACGCCGTCGCCGAGATTGGTTCCAAAAGGAGGAAGCTGAGGGGCGAAGAAGGAGGTGATAGGGTTTGTGCAGGGGGTTGTGAGCTTGGTTGGGAGATTGAGGGGCTTGAGAGAGCTGAGATCAACTATTTATTCATTGACGTCTGCACAAGCCCAGTATCAGTGACGGAAGGGAGGTCGGTGACGTACCCAAGGGTGAAGGTGATGAGGGACGGACATTGGCGGTGAAGGTCGAGCTTGGTGATGGCTGTGCGAAGAAGATGAGGGTAAAATTGGTATAGCATTTTGTTTGCAGGACCCATTTACCTTCCACAAGTTCACCAAGTGGGACTGATTTGTGTCGTTACAAATGTCATCAAATTATTTTATTTTAAAATTTATCTTTTTAAGTTACTTTTTTTCCTTATTTTTTGCTGACGGCGTTGGGTGGAAGAACAACATGAAAGTAGAGAGAAAGAAAAGTGTTGAGAGAGAGAGAGAGTGTTATTCAGTTGTCCCGTGTCAAACAAACTTTTGGATCATCGACCAGATAGTCTTCCCTGCATGGCCCACCAGTTTGCAGAAACTTGGCACTTAATGAAAACTCGCTGACCGTTGACCACAATAGAAACCCCACCGCCGTTCACACTGCATTCTCGTCGTTTGTTCGTATATTCTTCATCTGTATAACCATCATGAAAACCAACGGTTATTGCTTGTCTTTCCGTTCCACGTGACGTTATATCATGGGCTGAGAGAGGTGTCGAAGTGTATTACAACGTCGTACCATTTCGAACATCATCTTTGCCACGTGTTGAATGATCTACCACCTGATGATAGCAGGGATGGATCAGTGAAGTCACCATCTTTGATGAGGGTTATTAAAAGAGTAATGCCCTTTTTTCTTTTAAAGTTAATTTCTTTAAAATTACAAAAGTAGCATATGGTGTCTTTTCAAAAAGTGTTATTAGTGAGTGACGTGACAGGTGAGTGTGTAACAATTGAATTGCATGAATGAGTCATTTTTAAAATGAGTCATTTGAACAAAATATGAAATGTATGAATGACTCATTCATACAACTTGTATCTCACTCATACTCTCGTCGCCTAAATTAAAAATACTACACATACATCAATTCAAACCACACTAAAATACATGTTTTACACTAAATCGAGGCGCATATAGATAACTCACACACCAATATGTGTTTTGGTATGTCCGTGTAGCATTCATCAAACCTAAAACCATTTTAATTGAATTCCTCCAACAATTAATTTTTCAAGTACACAACACGACGAAATTAACAGTTTACCTTCATCAAGAGCAGTAATGTTTTGATCGGTCCGTCATTAATGAACACTCGCCGCAATTGACGCACAAATGTATTCTGATATATAAAAAATAAGTGTTAATTAACATTTTAAAATATGACTCAAGAGGATAACAAGATAATAGTTTCAAGCATATCGCATATTCACGTAAAGCCCCATCATGTCCAATGAATCATGGTGATAGATCTGTACCACATCATGTACTCTTCATGATCATGTTCCCCTTCTTGTTCATTATGGCTATATTATCACCACGATTTTTTCACAACTCTATAAATCTTCTATGATACATCGCCAAATTTTCTTGATGGTGTCCTCTCAATTGGACGTCGTATAGTAGTGTTTCGAATTCACAGTTAGGTGGCACGACCTGTGTCCGTCTGAATTGTCTCATTAGCCCTTTCAGGTCGACGCCACTCACCTATATGGAAACAAATCAAAGGATACATGAAAGCCAGCTCCCATGACCTTGAGTACACAATTGTGGAAGTGACTCGAGGATATTACCATATGGTTGCCATTCCACGACATTTTCCCTCTGCATGTCGAATACATCACGATATGCCGATAAGACGTGTGTGGAAGTATTAGTAATCAAAAAGGCAACTATCCATCTTTATACAAAACAATAAGTCATAAATTAAAAGGAAGCAATGGATAATTAAAAATAATAAGAGAAACATTTTTATTACCGATATCCTAGAGGATCGTTATTGGGCATGTGTACTCCATCAGATGTTCGAGGTTAAGCTCTAGGAACACGCATGCGCCTTGTGCTATAATGGAAACCTATCCCATGCCCATAGTTGTATAAAAATTATCGCACCAGAGACCTTATAAGCACCTAAGCGAGATCCGCGACACAACTCTTTGTATAAATAAGCCAAACATGCACTTACCCAACTATATTGCCCAGTTGTTTGAAGGTCCTCGAGTAATGAAAGGAATATCAAATGTACATATCGGTTCGATTTGTCAACGAACACACAACCACTAATAAGTTGTAGAATGTATGAACGAACATAATGTCGAACCGTTTCTTCATCGTTGTCATCCTCTATAGTTGGTACGTTATCTTCGAGCCATGAGACAACAAGTCTATTCCCCTTAAGTTCATCTTCACCAGGTCTTGCACCAAGCAGTCTCTCACACACCTGAAATAGTCAGTATTTGTGCTTCCAATCACAGGCATACCATCAATAGGTAACTCGAGCTGTATCTCGACGTCTTGGAGTGTAATTGTACACTCGCCACAACACATATGGAACGTATGTGTCTCTGGACACCATCTCTCAATGAAAGCGATGATCAAAGCCCAATCAAAGCTGAAAAATCCTATGCATGAAATGCCATAAAAGCCACTAGAACGTAAGTAAGGGATCATTCTAGAGTGGTAATTGACTTGTCGATCAACAACACCTCGTCTCATTTGTACGTGCATTATTTTATGCACCTTATAATTAAAAAATGAGTCGATATATATATGTATTAAAGTTTGTGCATAAATATTAGACACATACATATTAAATGTATATACCTAACCCTCAAGACTTGTAAAGATCTATATGTAGATTGGAGGCGTAAAAGAGAAGGATCAGATGGACCTGGTTCCATTTCTATACGCTACTACAACAGTGTGATTGGAAAATTAGTAGAGTAGTTTTAAAAGTCACAACGAATCATTAATATGGGTTAAAACATTAACAAAGACCTATATATTACTTGATGTATCATTTCTGAATAGTATACAAATATAAATGTTATCAAATTACCAACTAACACCATTTACAAACAAATTACAAATCCGATCATTGGTTTGGATTAGGGGGTTGAGCATTTGTTGACAATTTGTTTTGTTATGTCCTTCTGCACGACAAATACCGCACCGGTTTCTCCTAGTAAGGGCTCAAGCACGATCTCTATTTGGACATGTTGTTCGTTTATGTCCTTCTTGATGACATATGCCATATCACAAGGTCCTCGAAACATTTTTCCTTCGTGTTCCCTTGGCCATGCACATGGATCTGGTAGAATCCTTGTTGCAAAAGTCGGCCAATACTTCTCATTAGGAATGGCTTTGAATTAAGACAAGTAGCATTGTTTGTACACGTCCATCCTATAGTATGGCTCAATAAATTGTATATAATCAAGTCAAATAAGGGCACATGTAGCTAACACGTGTAAGCAAGGGAAACCAAACGATTGTCATTTATTGCAACTGCAATACCAGTTCCTCAGGATAACAATTTGTATATTATTTGCCTTTATGCATGCGATCTCCATGACGTCCAATGAGCACCTCAAACTCACCATTACCTCGATTTATCAATTTGGCGTAATGCCTCCTTGTAGATTGTTCATAATGTGCAATTTTATCCTTTGGATATTTTGTGTAATAGAGCCCATGCGAGATTGCTTCATTGATCTCCTGCTTGCCTTGGTTTGTGTATGTCACCAACCTGTAATAAATCATTTGAACCATTGTTGTTATTGGCAAGAATCAAACCCCTTCAACACACCGTTAAAACACTCTATAATAGTAAGATAATGTCGTGTTAGTAATATTAGCACAGTGATAAAAGTTATTGCATAATAAACATAACTAATATTGATAACATATAACCTCATTAGAATTCATCCATCCATGTCACAGGCCTCTGTCATACGATTGAGTCCATAGTTCTTTGGGAATGACATTGACATATTGAAGACATTGAGGAGTTCCTGATGATAAATAAGCAAAACGCTCTTTGCATGCATCAAATTTCTCACTTGTTGTTGAGTAGCAGCTCGAGAAATGAGGTTCTTTAACGATTCATTTTTGAAATTTGTGTTAAAATTATTGGCCAAGTGTCGCAGGTAATAACGATGGTATCCTCTTGGTGGACAAAAACAATTTGTTGGTGTGTTAATAGCCTCAAGAATGCCAGAGTGACGGTCATAAATAAGACAAATACCATCTCTATTGGTCACGTGTTTGTGTAACATCATTAAAAACCAACCTCACAAGTTCGTGGATTCGTTTTTCTCAATTGCAAATGCAACTAGAAATAGGTGTCCATTACCATAAACTGATAGGGCAACCATTAGTTTACCACTATATTTGTCATACTAGAACGTCGCGTCAATTTGTAGAAGAGGCCTACAATGCTTGAACCTTTCGATTGACGATTCAAATGCAAAGAACACGCGGCGAAATTGAGGATGCTCTGTCCTAATCTCATCTGTTGCCCACTATCTATGTGACCACTCAATCTTTGTCCCTAGGTTTTTATTTTGTACAACCACCAACCATCTTGGTAACCTAGCATATGACTCGTCCCAATCTTCGAATGCATTTGCAACTGCTTTCCTTTTGGCATCCCACATTCACTTATAGGGAACATCATGTCCATATTTTAGATTAATCATTTCTACCAAGGCCTTGATAGTAATTGTCTGATTTATCTGGACAACGTTTTGTATCTCATGTGCAAGCATGTTAGCGTCGAGTTGAGCATGACCGCGCTCTATACCGGGATTTATACAACTGTGTGACTCGTCTAATTGATTGATCTTCCACAATTGTTTCTTTTTTCATAAACAATCACGGAGACACTACATGCACCTAGCTTCCGGTGAACTTCTGCACTTCACCACCCACAAGGTTATAGTTGACTCCATAACATGGTATTGACAATGTTTGTTAACATGCCACACTTTGATGGCATGTTACAAGTCTTTCTTATTATTAAAGCACATTCTCTTTCCAACTTAAGATTATACATGTCCCATCCAGTTGAATAATGAGAATGTTGGGTCACAGTAGAATTAGCCACTTCCAATCAATTTCATTATACACCGGCAAAGGTTGGTAAACTTCTTCATCGCTTGCTTCTTCCATGCAACCCTCTTCATCAATAGCAATTTGCTCATCATCTTGCAAGTTTTCCGCCCCTGGAGGTTCATAGGTTGGGTCGTCTGTAACAACATTTATATTTTCCTAATCAACAGATGGCGCAGCATCCTCGAGGGGACATACGTCCTTGTCGACATCATTGTCATCGCCCTCGTTAGGGTTATCACTAGGGGGCACTAATTTCGCCATCAATTAGAGTAACAACTCTATCTTGCATGACATTACCTATAGGTGATTGCATATGTAATATTTCCATCATTGATGTAGGGCTTAGAGGCTCGATTGCCTCGAAGGTTAAATAAATCTCTATTGTTGTTGATAATGGTAGATTCAACACTGTTGATCACATCAACTTGAAGTGGGTCTCATCTTGCAACGACACGGGGATAAAACATTGTGAACATGATGGATGGATTATTACGTGATGATACATCATCGTAATCCGAGTCTCAGTGGACGAGATACCAAACACGTTATACACATGATCCATCAACTATTGTTTACTCATTCCTAACTTAACTATCAAAAACATTAATGGAGGTATGTTATACTCGATGCCTTGCCAAACTTTAACAATTTCTCCGTATGCATAAAATAGAAATAGGATATTTCTATGTTCCATGACCTACATAATTTACCGCATTGATAATGTAAAAAAGATTACATATATATCAGGCCAAAAAATGATCAAAATGGGGATTTGAGGCGTGTGCAAACTTTTGAAAAAATCACCATCAAAGATTATTCTTATTCTTATATCAAAATGGAGCATCTTATACTAATTTTTCAAAATGATTTGAGTTTTATCCTAAGGTTGTTCCAGGAGCCTCTTGGGAAAGGAACGAGAGACCCTTCTAAGGAACTTAGTATCAACTAAGTATTCAATTTTCTTAGAGTCCCATCTGGGGAAAAGGAACGACTCCCTTCTAAGGAACTTAACTTAGGTTTAGATTTATACTTAGAGAAAGCCGAATGCAATGAAAAATGCAAGCACAGTTTTAGGGATACATTCGATTTTCAAATATATTTTAGAGTCTTTTTTTATCTTTTTTTAGGTATTATAAAATACATATCATATTCAATTTTCATTTCTTTTACTCTTTTTCCTTATTCATTTGCAAGTCAATATGACAAAAAATTTATATTGAATCTAGCAATGTTTATATTGGTTGAAATGGACATATAAGACATGTTATACTATTGAATAACAAGGCTTCAATTATTCTGAATAAAAAGGATTATATTTTTTTATTACTCAATTGTTGTATCTATTTTTAATTTTTGAAAAATATTTTACTACAAACAATAAGCTATTACAACCACTACTAAAAATTAGTTTTTCTATAGCTTTAAATTAATTCCACCTTTCTTAAAATTCAATAAAAAACATAGTCATTACTTAAAAATAAAATAAAATAAATAAATTGCATACATTTTAATTTAAATGGTCTTAATAGGTTTAACTTTTGTAACATTTTGTTAACTACAATGTTATTTTGCAACATCCTTTAGTAGCCATTTTTTAAAAGTAATTAGTAGTTACTTAACTAAAAGCAATGAATAGTTAACCTAATTAAAAAGTTGTTTTTAAACACGAAATAATTAAAAACACATTTAAATTACACACACTATGCAATAAACACATGCTATTTAACCACATTTTCTTATAAAAAATATGCAATTACACAATATAAAAATAATAAATAAATGAATAAATTTTAGTTCTTACTATTTTCCTCCCATTTTGTTCTTCAATTTAATATTCCCTGATCTACAAAAGAAATTAATATTACCTATGAAAAAATATAAATTTAGTTATTTTATTCAAATGAAAACTAAACAACAAAAAACATTCATAAAAATAATTATTAAAAAAAAACTTGAATAAATGACCTCTGATTCTCTCGATCAAACGTCCCCCAAACACCCAATTTTCTCTAAATACACCCAAACACACACACGCGCACTTTCTCTCTCTCCACTATCCTTTCCCTTTGTAAACCCAAACACACACACACACTCTCTCAACTCTCTTTTGTAAACCCAAACACATATCTCTCTCCCTCGGCTCTCCTAAAAACACACACACACACACACTCTCTCTCTCTCTTGGCTCTTATTGGGTTTCCTCTCACTATGTAAATACAAACACACAACACACACACTGTAACGGCCCAAATTAATTTAATTGAGTATTAGTGTTAATCACGATGATTAGTGGTTAATTTGGGCGTTACGTAGACAGCTGGGTGACTCAGATGTGGGAACCCAGGTTATATTTATGATATTTGTGCATGGCGTGATGCCTAGTATTGCGATGTTAAGTGTAGTAATTATTTTTATGTATATAAACATCGCATGTGTGAAAGTTGATATCGGGCAAGGTCACGAGTCGGGTATATGTTCCGAAATGCGTGTCGGGGACCAGGTACGGGGTATCGGGTAGCGGGGTACGGGACATGGGTTTTCGGTAACTGAGAGCTAGTGTGACCTCACATATGATTTTTATAATTTATTTGGTGGTCAAACCTAAGGTGTGTGAGCCAAATCAAAGTATTAATTCATTTCCTAAGGTTGTAGCTAGAAAAATCAGGGTGCATAGGATGATCCTCGAGATGCACAATAGAGTAAAACAAGGCAAGTAATGTCATGATAAGGTGTCCAGAACTTGAGTGACACAGGGTGATCAGTGACCATTAGATTATCCTCGAGATGTGTGCACACATCAGATTAGAACAAACACCTATAAATACACTCTTGATCGATGGAGGCATGCAAAACCAAGCTTCTAAACAATTTTGAAGGCTTTGTGAGTAGAAATCGGATTGGGGAAGGAGAAATCCGAGCTTGGAGAGGTGATTTAGGGATCAAATAGCAATATCCAAGGTAATCTATCCCTTCTAAATGTGAATTTTTGATAAAAATGTGGTTTTTGTGGGTTGAGGATAAAACGTATTTTAGGATGAAATCATCACTATTTTTGTCCAATTTGATGTTCTTGAGGATTATTTTGATGAAATAGATTGGTTTTACTCGGATTTGTAAGGATTTGTGACCAATTTGGTGATTTTGGATTGTGGACACATGCACACTTTGATCCTCGGTTTTAAGTGAAAACCTTATTTAATTAGTGTTTTGGAGAGGAATTTGATGTGTGTTGGGGTATGTGTGTTGTTTGTATGATGGATTGAGGTGTTAGAAACCAATTAAGCTCATAATCCGTTTTTGGAAATTCTAGGCAGAGTGCACCTAGCGTGCTAGGCACGCTGGGGAAGACGATGATCCTTCGTGCATGAACAGTGCACGAAGATCAATTAGCACGCTAATTACTCTGACTAGCGCGCTAGGTACCAGAACCCCAAAATTTATAAAAATGAAATCGAGCCTAATTGATAACCAACCCACTTAATTAACCAATAAACACCGAAAATAGGTCTCAGGACTTCGGGGACTGGGGAACCATAGCTCGGGCATCGGGGAGCTACGTGGGGCGGATTGACGGGTCCGAGAAGTCGGAGTGCGTGTTTACATGTGCGTTAAACCCTTGAGAATGTTACACTTTAATTTATTTAATTATTTATCGCTTTGTTACTTATTTGGTTGCCATGTTTATGCACTGTGATCATGTGTTGGTCGGTGTTTGATTTGTTCACATGGTCGGAGGTTAATCGAGATGGTCGTGGTACGAAATTGAGCAGGCTAGATTGTAGCATGTGTACTGGGTGCAGCCGGTGAATAGCTACCCGAGTAGCGGGGTGCACGTGTCCGGTGGGTTGTGATGTGTTTCCGGTCACCGTTAGTAGTTCGGGTGTGGTCTAGGCTTGATGTGCTCAGTTGGGGCATCCGAATCTACAAAGTATAATCTAGTTTTGTTAGACTTGTCACACCTCTATCTAGTTTTAATTGATATCGTGGTTGAACCGAATTTCTTGAATGATTTTTATTTCCACTGTGTGTGATCGATAGGTTTGTTGTGAATGTTGTTTGCTGCCAACCATGGGAATATGATTTCTATTGCTAGGGTCATATTCACATGTCTCGCAGGTTATTGTGGTTTTCATGATTATCGTGTAGACTTCTCTTGGGGATTTACTCACTAGGCTCGTTGCTGTATGTGTTAGGCAACTGAGCGCAGATCTTGGTACGAGCAAGAGCAAAGGAAAAGAGGTACTAAGCAACTATCTCTAAGGTCATTACTGCTGACGATAGCTCGTGTTTTGACTACCTAATATGTTTGTATATATTATTTTGCTGGGTTTTGGGAACTATAGAACTTTATCACATTATATGGATTACTGTTTACTTCGTCTCAATTATATACATGGTGTTTATTTTCGGTTTTCCACTACTTAGGTTTAATAAATTCTCATAATATACGCATTAAAGGCTTCTATTATTATTATTATTATTATTATTATTATTATTATTATTATTATTATTATTAACTAACCTGCTAGATGTTTAGGAGAATTTAACAATTCAATATAGTAGGATTAGTTAAACGGAGCGTCACTTCACAGAGCTGCGGACTTGGCGGCAGTGATGACGTGTCCAGTGACGTGACAGAAGCTGCTGGGCTTGCGAGCGGAGGGCATGGGTTGCGGGATGACCTCGGGAAATTGGGGCCGTCACATTTTGGTATTAGAGCTTAGGTTTGAGGAGTCTATGGGATGAAGCATGGATTATGGTTAGCTCTGATACCGTCACATTTTGGTATCAGAGCGAGAGTTTACGAGGAATTTCGAGATAAAAAATTTCAAGAGCATAAACTTTAAAATAAATTAGATGTGGAAACCCGATGAGTCTACCTAGAACTTTTAGTTGGGAAGCGGTATAAGTCGGGTAGAGTAAGGACTTATATATGTGTTATGATTTGGTTGTATATTATATATATATATACATACGGATTACGTAATAATTCGACGTACGACTTTTGGTGCAGATCTTGATGGATGGATTGCAAGCACCATCAGGGTCAAGGACTGGTCAGGCGAGGGATCATACTTAAGATGAGAGTATGGATCATGTAGTTGCAGCGCGACTTGCCGCTCTTGATTGGAAGTTTGAGCTATTACTGGACATGATGAGAGCTCAAACAGCTGCCATAGCATCCTTCACGACATCGAGAGACCCGATTGTAGTTGCAATATCGGCAGAGACAGCAGATAGAGCCTACTAAGATTTAGACACAGCCCAGATAGTAGCGCAAGAGACACCGACAGTTGAGACTACACCAGTAGTGGTACCAGTGGAGACAGCGACTCCGACACCTTCACTGACAGTTGCGACTGCTATTACGACTACTACTACCCTAAAGTATAGGATGGATCCACAAGCGAGGAGACTTAGGGATTTTCTTAAGTTCCAGCCACATACTTTTATGGCGGGGGAGATCCTGAGGCAGTGGGGATTGGATTGTATCGCATCAGCGGCTACACAAGGAGTTGAACACAGAGGAGAGGCACAGGGCGAGACGATCGGGACGTGCTTCAGGTCTGACGCAGCAGTATGGTGGACTAATAACCTAAGAGACACATGCCGATCCAACGACTTGGGCAAAGTTTCGAGAGATATTCTATGACCAATTTATTCATATGGAGGTCCGATTGAGGTTGAGAGAGAGTTCTTATCCCTAAGGCAAGGAAATCGTACGATGCTACAGTATATGGACCAATACCGTTATCTTTGCAGTTCTATATGGACATCGCTAGTACCGATCGTTTACATATTTCCTAATTTGTTCGGGGGGTTGAGGAGGTGATTGCCGGACGATTGTGTCGTCTGGGGCTTCAACATTACAGGCTATGTTCGAGAGAGCCTGGACTTATGAGACGTTCCTGCTATAGAAGAATGGCATTCCAATGACAACGTCGGCTGGGATAAAGAATGGTCCGGGTTCACACTGATAGGAGGCCGAAACAGTAGCGTAATGGATCTGACAGAGATAGTAGGAGTGATCACCAGGACAGTAGACTCTGAGATGAGGACAAACAGCGGGATCAACATCACAGGGGTAATGACCGAGATGGCAGGACCTATGCAATATCAACACCATAGTGACAGTACACTCAAAACCAAAGTGGTTGAGATCGGGATCCGCGAGATCAGAGTTGGAATCAAAGATCTGAAGGCCGATAGTCTAGAGGAAGTGACAGACATAGATGTTATAGGTGCGGTCAAAGAGGTCACATAGTGTGGATTATTGTAGAGCCTCTCCAACACTAGAGATTCCACCGACAGATGAGAGAGTTCATGTTGTGACATAGCCGGTCAAAGAGATGACCCGACAACATGAGCAAGGTACATTGTTGTTGTGTTTTCTTATGCATGTGTTGCATATAGGTGGATTAGTTCCTTATATTTGTTGCATTTGTGGCAATTTCATGCATTCATTGCATTTAGGTTGATTAGTTCACTTAGACTGGTGCATCCTAGTTGATTAGTTCACTAGGGGATTGAGAAGGCTGGTTGATTTGTTCACTAGGGCCAGGTTGATGTGTTTCCCTGGAATAGGTTGATTTGTTCCCTCAGAATTTCAGTTGATTAGTTAACTGAGGAGTTAGAGTTGATTGGTTCATCTAGACAACGGGTGTCAAGTTAGACTAGTGGGTAGTTGCGTCCATTTTGCAACCACTAAAAAGAGGTATCAATTATCGTAAATTTCAAGGATGAAATTCTCCTAGTTGGAAAGAATTGTAACAACTCAAATTAATTTAATTAAGTATTAGTGTTAATCACGATGATTAGCGATTAATTCGGGCGTTATGTAGACAGCTGGGTGACTTAGATGTGAGAACCCATGTTATATTTATGATATTTGTACATGGTGTGATGCCTAGTATTGCGATGTTAAGTGTAGTAATTATTTTTATGTATATAAACATCGCATGTGTGAACGTTGATATCGGGCAAGGTCACGAGTCATGTATATGTTCTTAAATGCGTGTCGGGGATCGAGTAGCGGGTATCGGGTAGCTAGGGTACGGGACATGGGTTTTCGGGTAACTAAGAGCTAGTGTGACCTCACATATGATTTTTATAATTTATTTGGTGGTCAAGTCTATGGTGTGTGAGCCAAATCAAAGTATTAATTCATTTCCTAAGGTTGTAGCTAGGAAAATCAGGGTGCAAGGATGATCCTCGATATGCACAATAGGGTAAAACAAGGCAAGTAATGTCATGATAAGGTGTCCAGAGCTTGAGTGACACAGAGTGATAAGTGAACATTAGACCATCCTCGAGATACATGCACACATCAGATTATAACAAACACCTATAAATATACATCTGATCGATGGAGGCATGCAAAACCAAGCTTCCAAACAATTTTGAGGGCTCTGTGAGTAGAAATTGAATTGGGGAAGGAGAAATCCGAGCTTGGAGAGGTGATTTGGGGATCAAATAGCAATATCCAAGGTAATCTATCCCTTTTAAATGTGAACTTTTTGATAAAAATGTGGTTTTCATGAGTTGAGGATAAAAACAGATTTTAGGATGAAATCATCACTGTTTTTGCTCAATTTGATGTTCTTGAGGATGATTTTGATGAAATATATTGGTTTTACTCGATTTATGAGGATTTGTGACCAATTTTGTGATTTTGGATTGTGGACACATGCACACTTTGATCCTCGATTTTGAGTGAAAATCTATTTTAATTGTTGTTTTGGAGAGGAATTTGATTATGTTGGGGTGTGTGCATGTGTTGTTTGTATGATGGATTGAGGTGTTAGAAACCAATTAAGCTCATAATACGTTTTTGGAAATTTTAGGCAGAGTGCACCTAGCGTGCTAGGTGATGAACACTAGCGCGCTAAGCACGCTGGGGAAGAGATGATCCTTCGTGCATGAACAATGCACGAAGATCAATTAGTGCGCTAATTACCTTGACTAGCGCGCTAGGTACCAGAATCCCAAAATTTATAAAAATGAAATTGAGCCTAATTGATAACCAACCCACTTAATTAACCAATAAACACCGAAAATAGGTCTCAGGACTTCAGGGACTAGGGAACCATATCTTGGGCATCGGGGAGCTAGGTGGGGCGGATTGACGGGTCTGGGAAGTCAGAGTGCATAATTGGTTGATTTGTTCACCAGGGATTAGTGTATGACTAGTTGATTTGTTTGCTAGGGGGTGTGTATCTTGTTGATTGGTTCACTAGGGGTTAATGTATTAATGGTTGATTGGTTCACCAGGGGTTTGTTCACGTTGATTAACCTGTTGAGTGATTTCATCAGTGTTATGGTCCCGTGATGAGAGATATCATTTACTTTAAATTTTGGGACGAGATTTCCCCAAGTTGGGAAGAATTGTAACAACCCAATTTTGGTTGACGCCGTTATTGAGTATTTTCAAACGTGGACGCCAGTTTAAGTCCAAAGGGACGCCTCGAATAGGTTACGAACACACTTGATTCAGCGTAAATTGTTATTTTTGTCTAATTGGTTGCATAACTATGATGTTAATTATTATTTTATGTCTTATTACATTGCATGTGTGAGTTTATATTGATGAATCGATCAAGAGGGTGTGATAGGTATTCGCCTCGAAAAGCGTGATGACACGAGAATCAAGCGGGCGAATGACGTGTACACTAGGTCGGGTAATGGTTCACAAAGACAAATATGATTAAATGTGACAAATAATGAATATGAATCTATGGCGTAGGCCAAAGTTATCAAAATAATTGTAGACGGTGAATCGAGGTGCCGGGGAAACGAAACACCGTCAAACCAATAATTGATGCTTTGAAAGCATAAGACCAAAGGGTGTGTCACCCATTAGACCATTAGGTTGACTTGGATGGACCAAATCATGGCCATTAGATGGCCTTGGGATATGGACATCACATGAGATGAAAGTGAGGATACATATTGACTTGTTATGACTTTTTCCATCAACATTTCTCTCACTCTTTGAGCAAATCCGAGAATTTGGAGAGCAAGTGAAGGTTTTGGAGAGATTTCTTTGATGATTTGGAGAAGATTATAGCTAGAAATCAAGAAGATCAAGGTGAGCATCACTTTTTTCTCTCCATTTTTCATCATTTGAGCTAAGTTTTTGGGGTTTTAATGAAAATTTGAATTTGGTCGTGAGCTCACTGATTTTTGGATGTTTTTAGTGGTTTTTAAAGTCAAGTGTGTGGTTTCAAGTTTTATATCAAGTTTGCAAAGTTTGTTTGAAAAAGTTGTGGGTTTGTTGAAGTTTTGATTCGATATATATGTTGTTTGTGCGTTGCCTCTAGCTTTTTAGGAGTGTTGCGAGTCCCCCACGAGTCGAGGAAGGGGTCGACGGCGGTTTGGAGGAGGCCACGGGGTTGAAAACCAAAATTCTCGTATCTAGAATTTATGGGTTCGACCTAGGTAGCGCGCTGGCCAATAGCCTTAGCGCGATGTGTGACGGCCCAATTTTAATTATGTCATTATTATCGAGTGTTTTCTGATGTGGATGCCACGGATAGGCGAGGATACGCTTGGTTGGGCGAAAAATATTATTTTTGACTTATTGTTGCGTAAATGCGATGATAATTATTATTATTTGACTTATTACATCACATGTGTGAGTTTATATTGTAGTTACCAAGCAAATTGTGTGACGGGTATTCGCCTAGAAAACATATTGACGCGACTACCAGCGAGCGAATTATAGGTACACTAAGTTGGGGAATGGGTTTACATAGACAAATATAATTAAATGTGACAAATAATGAATATGGGAACATGGTGCAGGCCAAATGTATTGTCAAAGTTGTATACGACAGGTCGAGGTGTCGAGTATAATAATGCCCGAGGAAAGCAAATAATTGGTATTTTGAATGGATAAGACCAAGAGACGTAGTTACCAAATGAGTCACCAAAGTTAACTTGTGGACCAAATCAAGGCAATTAGATGAGCTAAGTGATGTGAGCATTACTTGAGATTAAGATTTTAGTATAATAGTGGTTGTAATGAGATTTTCATCAACTTTTCTCTCTTAATGAAATCCGAAAATTGAAGAGCAAGCCAAGGGTTTGGTAGAGTATTCTCGATGATTTAGGAAGAATGGAGCTAGCTAGGAATCAAGAACCCAAAGTTAGATCTACTCTCCTCTCATCGTTTTTTAACTTTTGGTCATGGTTTTGCGGGTTTTGGCGCAATTTTTTGAATAGTGTTAGTCTAGCTCACTGTTTTTTGAAGTATTTCTATGGTTGTAGTAGTGGTTTTAAGCATTAATTTGTGGATTTTCTTAAGTTGTTCTTGGTTGAGAAAAATGGATTTTGTCGGTGTTTTTGATGAAAATCGTCGGACGTTTTGCCTTGGTCAAACTTTATTGTGATTTGAAGGTGCACTCTGTGGTTGGTTTGGAGGACCATAGGAGGATGGAACAGGTTCGGACCATGACGACAAGGTCGGGGGTTTGAAAAACCCCAAAACAAGGTCTGGTGTAAATGCCGCTAGTGGCGCCGTTGAGAGTAAATATCCACAACGCCACCCACGACGTGATGGGCACTGCCCTAGTGCCTTGGGTGCCGTGTAGTGTACATTTGCTCACGGCGACGCCACTCACGACACCATGTGCACTAAATTGAAAAAATAAAATAAAATAAATAAATGTTGGATTTTCGATGTTTTAGGATATAAATAGTTTATTCGGACACCAATGACTTAGGATACCATAGTCAGGTATTGAGCATGCATTTTGAGGCGAGAACGAGATTTGACCAAGGCGGGAGAGGAAATTGACTTCCGTGCCAGTGTTAGCATTACCCGAGGTGGGAAAGGCTCTCAGTCTATACTGATGCTTTTGGTACTAGGTTGGGATGTGTTGATGTAGGAAAGACACCCAGTTGCGTATTTGTCTAACTTATTGAGACCCCACGAGGGGAATTATCCAATACATGACTTGGAGTTTGTGGCGGTCGTGTTTGCACTGAAGGCCAGGAGACACTATCTTTTCGGAGAGCGGTTCATACTGTTCACGGATCACCAGAGCTTGAGGTATCTATTCACTCAGAGAGATTTGGACATGCGACAAAGGCGATGGCTCGAGTTACTAAAGAACTACGACTTTGAGATTGAATACCATCTTGGGAAGGCGAACATTATATCTGACGTGTTGAATTGGAGCGGCATAGAGAGTCAGACTATGCTACGATGGATGACACATGAGCATAGATTGTTGGAGGCAGCATCAGTGATGTGTTTGACTGAGGTTATTGTTGAGCTGCAGATTTGTTGTCAAACACGGGCTCCTACTGTGTCTCTAAAGCGGGTTGCTAAGTGTTAAAGGGCTGATAGACATTTTGCTCGTTTTAGTTGTCTGGTTCAGGATACGGGTTACAAAGATTGGTCTGGTTCATTATATGGTTGTTTGAGACACAGAGGCAGGTTGTGGATACCTAGGGTACAAGAGCTACGGGACAATATTCTAAAGGATGCATACTATTCGTGGTACACAATTCATCCTGGCAGGACCAAGATGTACCATGATTTATGGCATTTTTCGGTGGCCAGGGATGAAGGCTGATGTGGGTTCGTACGTCAGAGCGTGTCATATTTGACAACAGGTTAAGGCTAGGCACAAGAGACCAGCCAGGTAACTTCAGCCGTTGCCCATTCCATAGTGGAAATGGAAGCACATTACGATGGATTTTGTCAGTGGTTTACCGCAGACTGCGAGGCGTCATGATGCAGTTTGGGTGGTGATTGATCGATTGACGAAATCGACACACTTCATTCCTATCTATATGAAGTACTATTTTCCCTAGTTAAGCATTATTTTCGAGTGAGAGATCGTCAGGCTATACGAAGTGCCGGAATCAATTATTTCTGACAGGGATCCCAGGTTGACATTGAAGCTCTAGGAGAGTATACAAGAGTAGTTTGACACTAAGCTTTAGTTCAATACGACGTATCATCCTCAAACAAACGATCAATTAGAGAGTTTGATTCAGATCTTGGAGGATATACTCAGGGCGTGTATTTTGCAGTTTAGGGGTTCTTGGGATGAGTATTTGCCGTTGTGCGAGTTTACGTACAACAACAACTATCAGGCGAGCATTGGCATGCATCGTTCGAGGCTTTGTATGGTAGACCCTACAGATCACCTACTTGTTGAGAGGATGCGAGGTTATTGGGCCTGAGGTTGTTGTTGACCACACAGAGAAGATTAGATAGATTAAGCTGAGACTACAGGCAGCGCAAGACAATTAGAAGAAGTATGCGAAAAAGTATCGCGAGGGTCTGAGCTATGAGATTGGTGACTGAAGGCAGCGCATTCATAACCAAAGTAATGATAGTTCTTTTAAACATATAAGATTAGTGAATCAATGTATATTTTGATTTTATGTTTAGTCCTGTAACAAGCCATTAATGATTAATGAAACTTCTATTTTTCTTAAAAAAAAAAAAAAAAACAGATCTTCATCATCAACACAAATAATTCATTTTTTTCCTTCAGAACTTTTTTCTTCTTCCTCGTTTGTGTTGCGGAGTTAGGTTTTGTGATGGTTCATCAAAGTGGGCATCTCTAAAATACAAAGAATATTTTAATCCGATCGGAGTTGTAAGGATGGTAAGGGCGAGCGAAAAGGTGTATCGGCTCCGATAAAACACTCCTTACAACATGGGGGCGTTGATTCTTGCTCTAGCAATTCCAATTAGGCTATTGGGTTACGCAACGGTCAACTGCACCAGGGCCCTATGAAATTAGTCGTGAAAACCATGGATACCAATAGTTATCAAAAAAAAAAAAAAACCGAGGATATTGAAAGACAAAATGCCAAAAATTTGGAAATAGCCACTAAGTGGGTGAGATAAAAGTGTTGAGGTGGTACTCAAATTTGTAGAGAGGAAGAGGTGAAGAAGTTTCCGGTTAATCACAAGGAAGGAGTTGAAGGGAGTTAATGGCGCCCCTTGTGAGGGGGACGAGAATGGGGTGTTTTGTCGAGGAAGAAGTGTTTGAGGCCGAATTATTTGCAAATTGACTATGTGGGTTGAGTCATTACCTTATGAAAGACCTCAAGGGCTGATTGGCAAAGAACTAAAAGAAGAACGTCAGAGAGATGATTGTTGGGAGGGATGATATGGGGGTTGTTGGGATTACATGGATTGGAGTTAGAAGACTACTTTGGCCAAAGATTAACAAAGATAAAAAGTGAAATGGAATTTGTGATTTTTTTTTTTTTTTTCTGGTTCTAAGAATTTATGATTTGAACAACTTGTTAGACAGTTTTTTAATTTTTTAATTTTTCTTTGTAGGGCTTTCAAGTTTCGTAGAGTTAAAAGGGGGATGAGGTGTTGAAGCTCTGTTAGTCGACGTTAAAGTTTTTGTTTTTGTTGACGTTGACAAGTCTTAATGTGATCTAAAATAAAAGTTAAAGGGTTAGAATCACTCAAACAATAATTAAGGGCCAAATCTAAAAAATTTTAGTTTGAAAGTTTGAGGTCATTTATTTGATTTTGCCTTCTAAAATGTCAAATTTAGTTGTTGATCGCGCAGCGAACCAACAAAATCAGTTTAGCATAAAAGAGTTTCTTAACCAAACTCTATTGTTTTTTTTTTTTTATAAATAAAATAAAGATTTTAATTAATGATGATGGCTCAATACATTCAGTAGAACAAGACGAAACGTATAATTAATTACCTTAATAAAAAGTATATTGATTCCTTTAATCCTAATTGTTCCTCGTAACATTCTACTGTTATAGAATTGATTTTGAAAAATTACGACTGAAACAATGAAACAGTTTGACAATACGTGATTGTTCTCTTGACAAACGTCTGTAATACTGTTGTACACAAACATATTAAGAACAAAATGAAAAATAAGACAAATAAAAACTTATAACAAGGGAGGACAAACAAAAACTTCTAACATTGGAAGACAAATACTTATTAAAAAAATAACCTAATAAAATTATCAAATCAACAACTGTAAGCACAAATCTATGCATGAGCAATAAAAATGGAGATAAACTTGAATGATGATAAATGTAAATATAGAAGGGAAGCAAGAGGTTGTGACAATGATGAATTCGATGGCTGTTGTAAGATTAAAACTCTCATATTTAAATAGATCTGTGTTTTTATTAAAGAAAATATAGGCAGTAAACCGTCTATTGTTTACACACCGAAAAGAAGGTAATTTGATTGCAAAAAAGTAAAATGAAAAAAAATAATCATGGTTAAGTTACAACGACAACTCTGTGATTCTGCTCTCAGCAACTTGATCCGAAGGTCACTCAATAAACGGCTTCCGACGCACAAGATCACAGAGTCGTGCGATTTCTTGTTGCACAAGACTTGCGAGGAAGGCCTCACAAAAGCAAGGGTCGCACAAAAGCGTGTGAGCGAGCGAGAGAACGCGTTTGGGCTCTCCAACTCTCAACGAGCAGAGCAGAGCAGAGCAGAGAGAGAGAGAGTCAGAGAGATTTGTTCGATCGAGAGGTTTTGATCTTGATTCCATTGACAATAAAGATGATTGTGCCGGGTTCGTCTAACGTTGATGAGATTTTCAAAAACCCTAAATCATGGCCGCCCGGTTTCCGGTTTCATCCGACTGAGGACGAACTGATTCTGTACTATCTGAAGAGAAAGATCTGCCGCATCCGTATCCATCTCAACGTCATTCGGGAAACCGATGTTTACAAGTGGGATCCCGAAGAGTTACCAGGTCCGTAGATCTTCATTTTTGGTTGAAAGATTTTCATCTTCCAATTATTTGTTGAATATAGTGATGAATTCGTGCTGGATTTGTGTTTTTGTTGTTCAAATGAATATAGGAGTGGAGATAGTACTGCCGATTGTTATGTGCTTTATTGTTGATAATTGAGAATTTGTGGTAGATTTGCATCTATTTGTTGAAAAGAAGTCAAGGGGGTCAATGGGTTGCACTGAATTTTAGAAATGAATTTGTGCACTTAATCGAGTGCAATGGAAGAGTCTGATTCATGTAGCCATGTAGCGAACACCAACTAATTTGGTATTTAGGGTTTGTGAATTTAGGGCATGTGAGACTTTACAGTGGATTTGCGCCTTTTAATGATTGATGGGTTACATTGAGTTTTATTTTTATTTTATTTTTTTATGTTGCTATGAGTTTAGGGTGATTGAGAATTTGATTGCGTTTCTTATTTTAGTTTTGCAAGGCAGTTGCTGAACTTATGTTTTTGTTTTGTTATTGAAATGAATTCAGGGCAATCGCTGTTGAATAATGGAGACAGGCAATGGTTCTTCTTTAGCCCTAGAGACAGGAAGTACCCAAATGGGGCGAGAAACAACCGTGCTACAAGGCAGGGTTACTGGAAGGCGACAGGGAAGGATCGTTCGATCACATCAAGGTCGCGATGTGTGGGGAACAAGAAGACCCTTGTTTTCTACAAGGGTCGTGCTCCATGCGGGGAACGCACCAATTGGGTGATGCATGAGTACACCATCGACGAGGAGGAGCTGAAGAGATGCACTAATGCGAAGGTATGCCTTTCTGATTGAAATTAAAAATCTTGCCCATCTCTTTTTATGGTTTGATCTTTGTATTTATTTACTGGTTTAATTTGTTTTGATGTAGGATTACTATGCTCTTTATAAGTTGTTCAAGAAGAGCGGGGCTGGTCCAAAGAATGGTGAGCAATATGGAGCGCCATTTTGTGAAGAGGATTGGACTGAAGATGGAGGGTATGGCGAGCCTGAGAGGCCCAACGAAGAGGTGGTACTGCCAAATGCTAATGATCAAGACAAGTTTGAGTTTGATGATTTTGATGATATTGATGAGCTTCTTAAGGTTTTCGTTGCGGAGCCTGAGGTGAACGAACCACGCAACAGTGTTTTCACTTCCCTACCTCCTAAGGTAAGCTAACTTGGTGATTTCTCTTAGTTACTGATAGTGTGTTTTCTTTAGTAGAAAAATGGAGTTCAGTGTTGTTTGCTGTTTTGCTAGCATGTATAATGTTGTGAACGATGGGAATGTCTCAAACGTTTTTCTTTTCCTTGTTTCTTACAGGATGCGACTGAAGGGGAGATTGAAAGGTTTTTAATGGGGCCTTCTTTCGGGGTAGCTGTATCATCTGAACCAAGCGCCGGATTGCACACTTGTGGTGAACAATGGGATGAACAGATAAGCTGGAATCCAGTGCAATCTACTGCTTCACATTTTTTGCCAACTGAAGTTCCAGAGCTTACGTCTTCTCTAAACAACTATGAGCAACCTACCCGTGGAACAGATGAAGTGGGATTTCTTGAACTAGATGATCTTTGTGAAGAGAAAAAGGATGACCTTGATCAAGGAACGAGCTTGTCGACTTTGACTAAAGCCAGTGATATTTCTGCCTTTGGAGAGATAGATGAATTGAATGGTCCCGATTTTTATCAAGATGCGTTAATGTTTCTTCATGACCACGGTCCTATTGACCATGTAGCAGTTGCAAGTCCTCACCTGGCCATTCTGGGGGATGATATGTCGGGCCAGTTGGATTACCAACCACCAGCTGTAGTAGATAATGCACATGATCTATGGATGCATGATACGAGATCTAATATTTATCCGTCCAGTGAATCAAATCCATCAAATCCGGTGGCAATTCATGCACAGCATTCAGGTATAGAGATATGACACGGGAAACTTCCATATTTGTACATACATAATGCAATTGACAGTGCCCCTAATTTTAGCTTACTCTTGACCGTTTCAGCCTCTATTGGTGTTATAAATCCCAGTAGTTCAACACATGTTCTTAATGAGCACATTCAGAACAGAAATGGCTTTATGGGTGGTGATGATGACTCAGAATCTTGGCTCAGCGCCTATGTGTCGACTGTCTTGGGTTCAATCCCCACTCGCCCAGCATTGGCTTCTGAGAACGCCTTAATCAATCGTGCGTTCGAGCGAATGTCAAGCTTTGGCAGAGTAAGGATTGCTCCCATAGAAACAGGAGCTGTTGAACCAGGCGAAGATCATCATCAAGTGGTTGCTAGGAGGGTAAGCAGAAATAAAGGTCTCTATTTGTTTTCTCTCCTTGGTGTGTTATGTGCTGTGTTATGGATGTTGTTGATAGGAACCATAATGAAGGTCTTTAAGACTTTTGTGGGGAGATACATATCCTCGTAGTGAATAGCAGACGATTTTGTTGTTATGTATATACGACTGCCAATGCAACTGATGTTGCCTAGTTGCTTTCAGTTTAAGCTATGAAGCACTGGGAGCTAGAGTATCCGAAAAGGATTACCTGAGCTTCATTTTTTGATGTCTGCAACTGCCCTTGATTTGCATGGTTGATCTGGGCAGGAGCAGCAGATGAAATGCTGGAGACAGACGTGTCTGATTACTTAGTCATCCTTTTTGAGTATATAACTATTTAATATATAGTTTTTGCATTTGTTCTTGTCAAACTTCTAACTTGAACATGTGCAATTCATTTTTGTATTTATATGAAATGGATTACTTGTTCATTGGAAGAATCGCCGCCTCAGTATTCAATGTTTATTACTGAGTCCTCTGCTTCTTTATATGGATGATGAATATTTGATCTGCCCTACTTTTTCTTTGGCAGCGGTTGAAAGGACACACTTTTGTAACTAAGCGGACCCTGCTTTTTTTAAATATATTTACTCATGTGTGAAAGGACTCAATTGCCCTTCATATAAGAGTTTTTGTTCACCGGTACCCTGTTTATCTAGTCACACCACCATCTCTCTTATAGGATCTCTCGTAGAGTCTTCTAGAGTTGGTTAGAGGGACACATCATAAATAGAGTTGTGTTGGTTTGTTTGGACATTTGGAAATTTGTATGTATTTGGGTACTCTTGGAGTGATAGGTTTGAGAGAGTTTAAGACTCTTCTCTAGGGTTTTTATGTGTGTTTGATCTTGTAATCTTTGTAGTTCTTCTCAAATCAATCAATCTGTTTCGGTAATCTATCATTGGTATCAGAGCACACCTTCAAATATGGACGTTCAAGTGGATCGAAGTGAAAGCTTGCTATAAAGGAGCTCACCAATGGTGGATTCACTCGAGGGCATGAAGAATCACATTAGGGTTTTCAGTTTGGTAATGGAGACTGAGTTCAACGGTTTGTCTCGGAGGTTCAACGAACACTTCTTTTTTCATTTTGGGATTGTGTTAACTGACATGGGAGAACAACAATTCGAGGAGCCAAGCGACTGGAAAACCTAAGATTCGACAGATATAGTGGCGTACGAGTTGATTTCGATCAATGGGGACCCAGATCTAGTGCCGATGGAGTGGTCTTTGACTGTTGGTGTTGTAGATCTAGGGGCGTTGAAGGTGGTTCACATCATTGTTGAACTAACTATGGTGAAGAAACAGTCCCTTGACCTCGAATTTGAGGTGAAATCAAAGATCAACAAGGAGGCTAGTGAAGTTAAACTCTTTGATCCGCTAGATCTGACATTCTTGGTGGATGATTTGAGCACTTTTAGGATGGATCTAGATCCAACATCACCACGACCGCCAGATCTATCCACTACCATGAGTCACCCCCTAGATCCATCAGATCTGGCCTTGCTCAAGGAGGTTCAATTGATTTTTTTCTTGATCCGCCTCCTTGGCCACCTCCATGGTCTTACTCGATGTTAGCAATACTATTTCCTTTCCCGTTCTTATCACATTGCCAACACGGTCTCCCTTTCATGATCATCGATTTGCTCAAAACATATACAATCACTCCCTTGTGTTCATTGCAGATTTTGAGATCGACAACACAATCCATGGATTTCTGCAACATTTCGATTGAGTTCATTGCTATCCCTCTACCACCATGGCCACCTCCACTTTCTCCTCGCACGACAAGTGCATTGATGGTGTGACTTTTGTCTCTAGTTTCGATTTTTGCTCAATTGAGTCAGTTGCATTAGGGAAGATGCTCCATAAGGGTAGAAGTGTCATTCGAGGTCATCAAATGATGGGAGGTTTACCATCGCTAGGTCGGCAACTGGACCACTTCAGGTGTATGTTATTTGAGAATAATTTGGCGACTTTGGTTTTGTCTTCAAGTCTTGGCTTTTGGTGCATTACTTTCCTTAATGTTACAAGGTTTCTTTGGATCTTAGCATGGTTTGCTTTCAAATATACACCTTGTAGATTTGTGTTAGTCTCCTTTTGCCCTGTTCGTAATGCACACCAACACTACAAGAATCAGCCCAGATAGGGACAGAAAATTCCGTTCCTAATAGCTTGATATTCGGTTGCTAAATGGTCAGAAACTGAATTAGGAACGGAATAAATCAGTTGCCAAAATCGTGGTCGCTAACTGATTAGGTACGGAATTTGAAATCCGTTGTTAATTAGAAATCGAAAATTCCGTTGTTAATTAGAAACTGAAAATTTCGTTCTTAAAACGGTCTCTAATTAACAACGGATTAGAGACCGAATTTATAAATTCCGTTCCTAAATCCGTCTCTAAACTGGGACGATTTAGAAACCGAACTCATAGTTTTAACTAGCGCTTATTATGCATTCAGTCCCTGATTTCGTCCCTGATTAGAAACTGAATCAGGGACGAATTCATCATTCCAAAGAAACAAAAACATTTTTACATTTCAAAGACACATCCTGCAACACATTTCACATCCTGCACACATCCTGCAATATATTTCAGCACACATCAACACATTTCACATTTCAGCACACATCCTGCAACAAATAACCTACAACAAATAACCTGCAACAACCTGCTGAAACAAATAACCTGCAACAAATAACCTACAATAACCTGCTGAAAACAAATAACCTGCAACAATTTTGTTTATACATTTAAAGCTGTTGAAAACATATCATACAACACAAATAACCTGCTGGGAACTCATTATACAATAGAAGTTTCACATATAACATGCTAATGAAACCAAAACAGTTCTAAAAAAAATCAAAATAGACATCATATATACATGTGTGTAAAAGTTTCCACCAAAATATCAAAACATACAAAAATATCAAAAATACCAAAAGATCAAAATATATCAAAATATCAAGTGTATCATATCAAATGTATATCAAGTGTATCATATCAATTGTCTCTGTCAGGTCGTGGTAGGGGATGTGTGTCAGACAATGCATCGATCCACTCCTGCTGCAATGGCAAGTTCATTTGCTCTTCATCTTCAAGCTCGTACATTCTCGGGCGATAAACATCGTTAGCATCCAAAGCTGGAGTAGGCACTGCCGTCGGTGGAGTAAGAGTCTCCTGGTGAGAGTGCCATGAAATTGATCTATGAAAAGCATTAAAACAACAAAGGTCAGTACGTAGAGTGCAAAGTAAGATATACATTCATTTGCTTCTGACCTAAAGAAGGTAAACCAAATGTATCAGATAGACCACCAGCTTCTTTTGTTTCATTTCCTTAACAGTGTTACGTTTGGTCCCAAATAACTAACATTCTCTTTATGATTTCCCTTGCAATTGAGTTTGAGATAGACATATAGCATTAGAAAGAAATTCAGGACGCAACTAAGTTAGATGGTAAAAGTGACAGCAACAAAGATGATCATTTCACGAAAGGGAAGCCGAAACTAATTGTCAAACATGAATTACATAGAAGTACAATCAAATCAACTAAAACATTGCACGTCCAAACTGGATAAATGAATTTTGTTGATAAACATAAAGAATCAACATTGAACAATTTTAAGAAGGAACATCAGATATGTTCCTTTCACAAAAGGAAAAAACTTGTGCCTTGGCAGGAACTCAGTTGATAACAACTCCAGATCGATACATTTGCAAATGAAGTAGCAACAAAGAGAGAAGGGGAGAAGTACTTACAACTCTTTGCTACAAAACGGTGGAGGCCACCTCTCTACAAAAAATCTTCTAAATAAGAGCATCAATGCCTTACATTACACTTTTACGTCATAATCAAAATGATATTGCTTTTTATTGTTAATTGTAATGTTTATGTTCTTTTTACTTGCTTATTGGGTGTTTCTTTGTGGAATATGCTATGGCATGGATAATATTAGCTAGTTAGTTGAAAGAAAGCTATAGAGAAGGCAGATTTGTGGGTGAGTTAAACTCCAGTGTAATATGACAAAATAGCAAGAATTCACTTATTCTTTAATCTCTACCGTCATCTACAAAGGTTACAATGCCTTAGTATTTTTTTGTGTGTAGGCCTAGGCTTGAAATTATTTTTTTGGGTACAAATAGGCTTGAATTTATGTTTATGCTGTAAGTAAGCCCTAAAACTCCAATTTGATCAAAAATTCAGAACCAAATGGAAAAAAAAGAATAAGAACTTTCAAAATCAATTCAAACTCAACAAGCACTTCATCCACCAACAAAACCACAAATGATGAAATGACGTCCAATCGACTCTCAAACAGTGAACAATCTCTAAAAAGGCTTTTACATAATCACATCAAAACCTTCACAAGCAAATTAAAAGAGTTCAACTCAACCACTACAACAATAGCCGATAATCACTACACAAATGAACATCGGTTCAATCAATTCCTGCTGCTAGCTTTGGTGCTTTTGTCAAAATTTATTACTTAAAGCGTATTATGATGTTCATACAACATGAATGAATGTAATCACCAAAACACACCTATCGATCCTTGAGTTTCTTTCTTGTCGAAAATTTGAATCGTTTTATTATTCATTTCAGCTTTTCAATCACAAGATGGTTGCAGATGTTTATATAAATGAAATCCCAATTTCTTATCATGGCTTTGAAATGCCGTTAATCGTTAGGTAGAGTAGAGTTATACTAACTTTAGCAAGACTCGCTAATTCACATCAATGAATGCCAATTTGAAACTTCTAAATGTTCAAACTATTCTCAAACCAAACAAAATTTGCAAATCAGTCTCTAATGCTCATCAAATTTTCAGTAAACCGCAATGCTATGAATGTTAGGTAGAAGCTGCCTAATTATGAATATCAAGCTGCCAGTGATTATATCTAGCTATGTGGCGGCCCCAATTTCCATATTGGTCCGCCACGGGAGGCCACGCGGGCCCACACCTGTCTACGTTATCACCAGCTGTGTCCCACGCCCAATTATTTATTATCAATCAATTATTAGTTAACTTTGATGTTATGAATTTACTTTTATTCCTTTAATGTCATTTAACCATAATTTACGCAGCGGAAGATTTACTATCAATATAAAGATTCAACATGTATATTATGAGCAAAATACATAAGTGGAAACTATATCAACTGTACATCATATACATATCATCTAAGATCCTCAAAATATCAAAATATACAACCTATCTCTCAAGTCCCAAAACCCAACATAAAACAAGTAAATATAAACATACGTACGAGAAGGGCTAGAGCTATTAATCGATGTAGTCCTCAAGCTTGCCCTTTCCCCGGCTCGTACTAGGATCTGCACTCAGTCATCACAAAAAGACAGATGACGAGTCCAGAGTGAGTAATCCCAAGGAAATTCACCAAGTAATTACGGAAGTAAAAGTACTGGAATTTTAAATACTATAATTTAAACATGCGGAACAAAGAAATAATACAGACAACTGTAAAAGAAAGATCATCGCATGCATAAATATAGTGACGAAACAAAGTACGTGCACATAAAAATCAAACTAAATCATACTTCGGGTTTTTCCCCAGGCACGGCCCATGGAAACACACTAATGGGTTGGCCCTGGACCCTCTAGGTGGTCGGCGTAGACCCACGACGCACCCACACGAGCCTACCATACCCGGGTAGCCTATTCACCGGCGTATACCTAGACAAGTGATATGATTTAGTGGACTCTATGGCCGTAACGAACAAGCACCAGGTGGGGAGTGATCTCAACACCGTAAAGACACCAGGTAGGAGTACACTCCACTACCGTAAAGTCACCAGGTGAGATTACTCAACCACCGTAAAGCAATAACGAAATGGAATAAAGAATAAATAGGCGAATTCAAATAAGTCAAACGGTAAATACTTAAAGTGAAGTTCAATTGGGATACTACACACCTCAAATCGCACTCCTCGTCCCGAAAACCAAACCTTAGTCCAGCTCCAATAAATGCCGACAATTCAAACTATCACCCGAAATATATCTATTATCATTTATCACAAAATTAGCTTCAATTTAATATATTATGTCAATTTTTTCATTTTTCGAGGCTAAAACCCTAATTATATCTCGCCAACATTCCGAGAAAATCCCAAATTTCCTTTATTTGATCAAAATATAATTTTTCTAAAATTTTCCTATTTTATATGAATTTTCTATGAATTTTCCAGATCTTTCTTTTCAAAACTGTTTTCTGTTTTTTTTTTTTTTTATTTTAGAGTTGGGCTGAACCGGTCCCAGTTCACCCGGGCCCGGTTCGGCCCAACCGAACCGGCCAACCGGGTCGGCCTGACCCGCCCAGGACAGGGCCGGGTCGGCCCGACCCGGTTCTTCTTCCCTAACAGAGGCGCTGTGCGCCTCTGTTTTTTTTTGTTTTTTTTTTCCCAACTGTTTTTTTTCTTTCCATGAATCGAGAGGGAGAGGGAGGGGAGAGGGGAGACGACTGTCGTCTCCCTCCTCAGACGAATTGCTCTCGCAACTTGTCCGAGCTCTCGAGCTCCACCCCGCCACCATCGATCCACCCAAACCGCCACCACCACCATCCAACACCACATACAACAACAACAACGACAACAACAACAACATCAACGCACCTTGTTCTCCACGATCTCGCGAGCTCACTTCCTTTTGATCTCTCTCGCTCTTCCCCTTCTCTTCTTCTTCCTCCTCTCGTTTCTCTGTTCTATTTTTTTTTCCCTTAAAACAGTGAATGGTGGTGACGGTGGTGTTTATCACCAATTTTTGGGTAAAATGTGCCCTTATCCATATCCATTTCCCTTCTTTCCTTCAATACCCTTTTTGGTAATTTCCCATTTCTGATTTTTAATATATATATTTATATATATATATATAAATTAAATTACCTATATACATATATATAAATATATATTCGCCTATACTTTCGAGCCTAAAATTTCGTCGTGCGCGCCAACGAGCGTACTCGGGCGTGCACACTAATGTACCACCCACGCGTGTCGACCACGACCCCGCGTGTCCCTAGGCGCCCAACAATTTACATATTTTATCACATTTAATTCATTTTATATGTAATATTTTTTTTCTCAACTTAAAATTTCATATTTAATCTACCCGGTACCCGCGTCGACACGCATATCAATGCGAATAATTATCACACAATCTCCCACGTCAATTTAAAATATAATTACACACATCGCGATGTCGTTAACCTATTTTAACATAAACATCGCAAATTAGTCAAATCAACAAACAAAATAACTATTTACCTAATACGGCAGTATTTGACAGCCTCACTGTGGGACCCACGAGCGTCCCCGGTGGCGTCCATGTCTGTAATGACGCCATAAAATAACGGCAAATATTAATTGGGCCGTTACAATTCTTCTCAACTAAATTGAAATTTCGTCCCGAAATTTAAGTTATAATCAACACTCACCAGCGAATAACTGAGGATATCTCTGTCTCATAGTCGACTCGAGCTCTCAGGTGAGTTCCTCAGTCCCGTGATGCTGCCATCGTACCAACACCTTCGGAATCTCCCTGTTCCTCAGAGTCCGAACTCTACGATCCATGATCTCAACGGGTTGCTCTTCGTATGAAACGTCAGGACGAACCTCAATCTGTCTAATATCCACCATCAGCCTCGGTCCTGACTTAGCTAACCTCAACATAGACACTTGAAACACTGGATGAACGCTCGCTAACTCGGCGGCAACTCCAATCTATATGCTACTTGTCCCAACACGTGCTATAACTCTAAACGGTCCAATATATCTCGGTGCTAGTTTCCCCTTGATTCCAAACCCTCGATGTCCTTTCCAGGGCGAAACTTTCGATATACCAAGTCATCCACATCATAACTCAAACCCTCAAGATACCTATCAAGCATACTTCTTTTGCCTATCTTTGAGCCGCTTGCAATCTCAATCTAATTTACCGAATTTTCTCGGTATGATCAACAACAACTTCAGGTCCAATCACCGCCACATCCTCGAGTCTTTGCCCAACAAGTGGTGATCCGCAAGGTCTACCATACAAAGCCTCAAATGGTGGCATACCAATACTCGCTCGATAGTTGTTGTTGTACGCGAACTCGCACAACGGCAAATACTCTTCCCAAGCACCTCCAAACTACAAAATGGATGCTCGAGCATGTCCTCCAATATCCGTATCAATCTCTCTCGATCGACCATCGACCGAGGATGATAAGCCGTCTTGAATCGTAGTCTCGTCCCAAACCGCTTTCTTGCATGCTCTCCCACAACTTCAAAGTCAACACTGGGATCTCATCGTCGACACAATAGATAGCGGTACTCCATGTAATCTAACAATCTCTCTCTCAAAAATGATACTCAATCGAGGAAACGAATACTTCATCGATATAGGAATGAAGTGTGCAGACTTCGTCAATCTGTCAATAACAACCCACACAAAGATCATGACGTCTCGCGATCTGTGGCAACCCGCTCACAAAATCCATCGTAACATGCTCCCATTTCCACCGTGGAATCGGTAGTGGGTCGTAACAATCCAATTTGGTCTCCGTGCTCGGCCTTAACTCGCCGACAAATATGACAAGCTCTCACATATGCACCCACATCGGCCTTCATCCCAGGCCACCAAAATAAACGTCGCAAATCATGATACATCTTGGTCCCGCAGATGAATCGTATACCGCGAACGGTGTGCATCCTCAAGAATGCTATCACGTAGTTCCGCACCTCGGGTATCCACAACCCGCCCCTCGTGTCTCAAGCACCGGTCCGAACCACTAGACCAATCGTGCAACCCGGATCCTGAGCTGAGAAATTGAAGCGAGCAAAATGTCCGTCAGCCCTTTGCCACTCAGCGACCCTCTCTAACGACACAACAGAACACGCATCTTGGCAACAGATATGAACATCAAGCAAAAGCATCGACAAACACAACACCGTCGCAGCCTCCAAAGAATCCATGCTCATGTGTCATCTCGCCGCAAAGACGGCTGATCGACTCTCTACACCACTCCGGCTCAATGCATCAGCAACTACATTCGCCTTCCCAGGATGGTACTCAATCGCGAAATCGTAGTCTTTCAGTAACTCGAGCCACCGTCTTTGCGCATATTCAGATCCTTCTGAGTGAACAGATACCTCAAACTCGATGATCCGTGAATAACATAAACCGCTCCCCATAAAGATAATGTCGCCAAGCCTTGAGCGCAAACACAACCGCAGCTAGCTCTAAATCATGTACCGGATAATTCTCCTCGTGGGGTCTCAATCGCCTCGATAAATATGCAACTGGGTGTCCTTCCTGCATCAACACACATCCCAATCCAGTTCCGGAAGCATCTGTGTAGACCGAGAAACCTTTCCCTGTTTTAGGTAGAGCCAACACTAGCGCCGAAGTCAACTTCCTCTTCAATTCTAAAAATGTTGCCTCACAGTCTTCAGACCACTCAAACTTGACATCTTTCTTGGTCAACCTTTTTATCGGCACTGCAATCAACGAAAAATCCTGTACAAATCGCCGGTAATAGCCCGCAAGGCCCAAGAAACTACGAATGTCTGAAACTGTCTCAGGTGTCCTCCAATCAATTATCGCTCGAATCTTGTCTCCATCAACAGATATTCCTTGACTACCAATGACATGTCCGAGAAATTTCACCTCTCTCAGCCAGAAAGCGCACTTGCTGAACTTAGCGTACAATCTATGCTCCCTCAACGTCATCAAAACATCTCTGAGGTGTCTCTCGTGCTCCTCACTAGTCTTACTGTATATCAAGATATCATCGATGAATACAATCACATAACGATCCAAAAATGGTCGTAGTACTCGATGCATCAAATCCATAAAGATAGCCGGCGCATTAGTCACCCAAAATGGCATGACTGTGAACTCAAACAATCCATAGCGTGTGCTAAACGCCGTCTTCTCGATATCACTCTCCCGAATCCTCAACTGATGATATCCAGATCGTAAATCAATCTTCGAGAAAAATTTAGCACCCGCCAACTGATCGAATAGATCATCAATCCTAGGAAGTGGGTAACGATTTCTAATCGTCACTTGATTCAGCTTCCTATAGTCTACGCACATCCTCAAAGAACCGTCCTTCTTCTTAACAAATAGCACTGGTGCGCCCCAAGGAGACATACCGGGATGAATAAAACCCTTCTGCAATAACTCCTCTAATTGGGACCTCAACTCTCCCTGCTCCGACGCTGACATCCGGTACGGTCGGCTGTATATAGGCTGCGTCCCCGGAATCAACTCAATCATAAACTCAACTGACCTATGAGGTGGTAAACCTGGCAAATCGTCGGGGAATACCTCAGGAAACTCACACACTACTGGGACATCCTCTACTCTAACCTGTAGTCTCAGGTCTGGCTCAACCACCGTCCTAAACGCCTCCATCTCCTGTGTCGTAGCTAATTGACCTCTGGTAATTGGTAAGTCTGACGCCGTACCAACAAAAGTAAATACTGGAATACCCTCAATATCAAATACTACCATCTTACTGAAGCAATCAATGTGTGCGCGATATGTCGAAAACCAATCCATACCCAATAAAGCATCAAACTCTAAATACTCTAGGACGCGGAAGTCGACAAGTAACTGGTGTCCCTCAATCTCTACCATACAATTCTGGCATATCCGGTTAGGGTAAATCTTATCCCCAAGAAAGCCGTGCATCGAGGACAAGATGTGGATCTAAAGTCTCAACAGATAACCCTAAATGGTCCAACCCTACGTCCCGATATAAACGACAAAGTACTACCGGAATCAAATAATACCTGCTTAGAAACATCGCATATAGATAACATACCCTCGACAAGCTGACGAGTCGCACCTCGATCCGGCTGTACGACAGTAGGTGTACTAGCAGCAGCATGAACTCTCTCCCTAGCTGCCTCAATCTGCGGTCGTGATGACGAAGCTGACATCGGACAATTAATCTATATATGTCCGACCTGATGACATCTAAAACATCGTCGTGTATCCTGCCAATCTGACTATGATACTATATGTACCTGAGCTCTGTCACGACCCCGACCTCTCTGTCCTCTACCACGACCTCCTCCATCTCGCACACGTTGTCGTGGCTGCTCAAATGGTGCAAGTGCAGCAACGTACACTACCTGCCTCTCATCTCCTCTTTGCTGCTCGAAACGCCTATCTCGTCGACCCTGATCATGTCTCTGTCTGTCAGACTGATCTTTCGGTCTCTTCGGTCTCTGATTAAACCGAGAACTCTGTCCAGACCCATCTCCAAGCTCACCCCGGTGTCGTAGATATGTCTCGCGAGCTAATGCTCTATCATACACAATCTGTAGCGTCTCCGCACCAGTCGCGACTATCACCCCACCAATCCTCTCATCCAGACCTTTGATGAAATAATAAATCTGTAATCTCTCCGTGTTAGCCACATCCATAGCATACATCATGAGATACCGAAATCGATCCATGTACTGCGAAACTGACATGGTACCCTGTCTCAAACTCAAGAACTGCTCCCTCAATCGTATCTGCACCTCTGTGGGAATATACTCGTCTAGAAATAACTGTCTAAACTCTCCCCACGTCGCTGGCGTACCATGTATATCAGTGTAGGTGGTCCACCAAACTGCAGCCGACCTCTCAAACAATAGCCTGAAATACGCGCCTGATCTATCTCAGGTACCTCCAACAACTGGTGTAGTCGTCTGTGAGTCATCAACCAACGTCCTGCAACCTCAGGATCACTGACTCCAGTGAAGTACGTAGGGTTAAACCTCATAAAATCCTTCACCATTTTCGCTGCTTCTGACATCCTACTCCTAGCAATCGAAGTCCCCCTACTCGCTTCGCTCAGTAGTAGTGGGTGTCACCACCGTAGTCTCTGCTAGTACTACCACAGGCTCAACCCTCTCTATAACTGTCTCTGACCCAGCCGCCTGTGTAGCAACAACTGGGGCTAATGTTGTCTGAGTGGTAGTAGGTGCAGCACGCTCAGCAGTCGGTGCTACTGCTGGCGTCCTCGAACTCCGAATGTACTCCATCAACTCAGCCATCTGAGCCTGCTGTAATAGCTGCTGCTCCTACTGAATCAACTGCTGCTCGGTCAGTCTCTGCATCATAGCTCGCAAATAAGCCACGTCACTAGTGGTATGATCACTAGTCTCTCCAACCTCTTGCTGAGTAGTCGGCGGAGTAGTAGGAATCTGTCCGTCCATCATAAACTGCACAACCAATGTGCATTGGATCAGACTCAGTACATACGCATATAATATATAGTACACAATCAAAACATACGCATATGTAATTTCCTAAATTTACCCGCCTCACATCACTTCCCAACTAAGCCTTTAATCATTCACTTGTGGTTTCCACATCTAAGATTTATTCATTGAGTTTATACTATTGTTCAATCTCCAATTCTCAAAGTTCATTTATTCATTGATACCAAGTAGAAAATTGTGGCGGTATCAGAGTTAACTATCATCATCGTTTTATCCTTTAGGTTCCTCAAACCTTAGCTCTGATACCAAAATGTGGCGGCCCCAATTTCCACATTGGTCCACCACGGGAGGCCACACGGGCCCACAACTGTCTACGTCACCACCAGCTGTGTCCCACGCCCAATTATTTATTATCAATCAATTATCAATCAATTATCAGTTAACTTTGATGTTATGAATTTACTTTTATTCCTTTAATGTCATTTAACCATAATTTATGCAGCGGAAGATTTACTATCAATATAAAGATTCAACATATATATTATGAGCAAAATGCCTAAGTGGAAACCATATCAACTGTACATCATATACATATCATCTAAGATCCTCAAAATATCAAAATATACAACCTATCTCTCAAGTCCTAAAACCCAACATAAAACAAGTAAATATAAACATACGTACGAGAAGGGCTAGAGCTATCAATCGATGTAGTCCTCAAGCTTGCCCTTTCCCCGGCTCGTACTAGGATCTGCACTCAGCCATCACAAAAAGACAGATGACGAGTCCAGAGTGAGTAATCCCAAGGAAATTCACCAAGTAATTACGGAAGTAAAAGTACTGGAATTTTAAATACTATAATTTAAACATGCGGAACAAAGAAATAATACAGACAACTGTAAAAGAAAGATCATCGCGTGCATAAATATAGTGACGAAACAAAGTACGTGCACATAAAAATCAAACTAAATCATACTTCGGGTTTTTCCCCAGGCACGGCCCATGAAAACACACTAATGGGTTGGCCTTGGACCCTCTAGGTGGTCGGCGTAGACCCACGACGCACCCACACGAGCCTACCATACCCGGGTAGCCTATTCACCGGCGTATACCTAGACAAGTGCTATGATTTAGTGGACTCTATGGCCGTAACGAACAAGCACCAGGTGGGGAGTGATCTCAACACCGTAAAGACACAGTGTAGGAGTACACTCCACTACCGTAAAGTCACCAGGTGAGAGTACTCAACCACCGTAAAGCAATAACGAAATGGAATAAAGAATAATAGAACTGAATTCAAATAAGTCAAACGGTAAATACTTAAAGTGAAGTTCAATTGGGATACTACACACCTCAAATCGCACTCCTTGTCCCGAAAACCAAACCTTAGTCCAGCTCCAATAAATGCCGACAATTCAAACTATCACCCGAAATATACCTATTATCATTTATCACTAAATTAGCTTCAATTTAATATATTATGTCAATTTTTTTGTTTTCGAGGCTAAAACCCCGATTATATCTCGCCAACATTCCGAGAAAATCCCAAATTTCCTTTATTTGATCAAAATATAATTTTTCTAAAATTTTCCTATTTTATATGAATTTTCTATGAATTTTCCAGATTTTTTTTTCAAAATCTGTTTTTTTTTTTTTTTTTTTTTTTTTTTTTTTTTTTTTTTTTTAGAGTTGGGTGAACCGGACCATGTTCACCCGGGCCCGGTTCGGCCCAACCGAACCGGCCAACCGGGTCGGCCTGACCCGCCCAGGACAAGGCCGGGTCGGCCCGACCCGGTTGGGTCTTCTTCCCTAACAGAGGCGCTGTGCGCCTTTTTTTTTTTTTTCCCAACTATTTTTTTTCTCTCCATGAATCGAGAGGGAGAGGGAAAGGGGAGAGGGGAGACGACTGTCGTATCCCTCCTCGGACGAATTGCTCTCGCAATTCGTCCGAGCTCTCGAGCTCCACCCCGCCACCATCGATCCACCCAAACCGCCACCACCACCATCCAACACCACATACAACAACAACAACGACAACAACAACAACATCAACGCACCTTGTTCTCCACGATCTCGCGAGCTCACTTCCTTTTGATCTCTCTCGCTCTTCCCCTTCTCTTCTTCTTCCTCCTCTCGTTTCTCTGTTCTGTTTTTTTTTTTCCTCAAAACAGTGAATGGTGGTGAAGGTGGTGTTTATCACCAATTTTTGGGTAAAATGACCCTTTTGCCCTTATCCATATCCATTTCCCTTCTTTCCTTCAATACCCTTTTTGGTAATTTCCCATTTCTGATTTTTAATATATATATTTATATATATATATATTAAATTACCTATATACATATATATATATAAATATATATTCGCCTATACTTTCGGGCCTAAAATTTCGTCGTGCGCGCCAACGAGCGTACTCGGGCGTGCACACTAATGTACCACCCACGCGTGTCGACCACGACCCCGCGTGTCCCTAGGAGCCCAACAATTTACATATTTTATCACATTTAATTCATTTTATATGTAATATTTTTTTTTCAACTTAAAATTTCATATTTAATCTACCCGGTACCCGCGTCGACACGCATATCAATGCGAATACTCATCACACAATCTCCCACGTCAATTTAAAATATAATTACACACATCGCGATGTCGTTAACCTATTTTAACATAAACATCGCAAATTAGTCAAATCAACAAACAAAATAACTATTTACCTAATACGGCGGTACTTCAGCCTCACTGTGGGACCCACGAGCGTCCCCGCTGGCGTCCATGTCTGTAATAACGTCATAAAATAACGACAAATATTAATTGGGCCGTTACAAGCTACCTCCAACATGAGCCAATAATTGTCAACTACAAGTTTCTTATCAAACTGCGAAGATTGGCAGGTATTAGAGTTGTATAACATTAAAGGAATAGGCATTCACATCACAATATTCTTTCTATCTCTACTAATTTCAGCACTGATTTTTTTTTAAATTCCTAAATCAGGGAAAGATTGGACTAAAAAGTTGGACAAGATGGTGCAGCAGTAGCAAGAAGAGAAAGCAGCTCATCTCTTAAAGAATTACGGAAGGACATTGTCAAACTGCTTTAATCGAGCTGAATAAATAGTTTTTCATGTCTTCTATACTCATGAATTAATGATGAATTGAAAAGCTATGTATACATGTAAGCTAAAACAAGCTATTTGAAAATCTTGATTTTCTTTTTTCAAATTTCAAAACCTTCACTAAGAAAGATTCTTTGTAATGAATTCTAGCTTTACAACAAGCTGAAATTACATATAAATCCAGTTATCAAAGGGCTGATATTTGGATTTTTTCCCTGTTCTTTCTAAGTTAAGAAAAATAGATAAGCTGAAGGAATGAAATAGAAGAAAGTTATCTATCAAGGTATCTCATTGCATCAATATTTCCATATATAAATACAATGCAAAGAGATTTCTCCTTTGAATTTTGAAAGGCATAATTGCGAAATCTTCGCAACCATCTCCAATACACATCTAAATGCACTACACAGTTAACGGATGTAAATGAGGAAGCCATGACGAAATAGAAATAGACCTTCTCAAGAGAAAATATGATTCACATAACAGTAATAATATATGTCTACATGTCTATCTAGAACTCGAACCAAACTAAGTCTGAATCTTGCGGTTCAAATGAGTAAGGTAAAATATCAATTTGGAAAAGCAAGTGAATGGAATGAACTTTAAATAAATAAATAAATAATACAAAAAATAAAAACAACAACAACAACAGCAAAATGAATTCATTACAAACAAAACAAAATAAAAGAAGAAAAAGAAGAAGCTAGAATTACATATAAATCCAGTTATATAAGACATATCTGCAAATATATATGATGATTTCACATAGAATTTCCTGCTCTTGCAAGTTTGTACGCTATGAGATTTACAGATCTCCTAGTGAACTCTATGTAGTCATTAGTGAGAGTTTCTAAAAGTGTATTATCATTGAAAATCAATAAATTTAATTTAAAAAATTAACAAACATGTTATTTTTAAAAATCTTCAACACGAAGACTTCCCAAGAGGTCACAACACATATTCAGTGTTCAATGCTGTGTTGGTATGAATGAACATATTAATTATGCTTAACTTATCAAAACTTAGGATACCCCAATTAATTTAATTTGTGAGATGGCACAAATATAACAAGTAAATATCAATATTTAGCTTATTTTGCAAGTTATTCACCCTAGATTGCTTGAATTTCAAAGGAAAAACAAGACAAGCCCATAAAGTTGGTTTGGATTGTCAAATTTAAAACATATCTTCGCAAACCCAGCATAATAATTTGAGTTAGTATTTCTCTTTATCATTTAATTATATACGTTGCATTTATGTATTGTTTGGTCATGTATTTTTCTTTAGTTTTGGCTGATATTAAGAAGCTAAATTACTTGAGGTTTGTCAAGAAAAAAAAATTACTAGAGGGAAGAGTTTACTTCTTTGGGAAGGTACATTATCAAAGTCTGCCACTATCACTAATGATAACTTAGGTGATTTTTGAATGTCTTCCTGCTTATCATTTCTGTGACTTTGTATGTTGTTATTACCGTGAATGAAAGTGATCTATATACCCTTTAAGGAGTTTACTTTAAGGGGTGACTTTAGCAAAGTCAACCTTGATGAACTTGTGGAAGTAAACAAAAAGAATAACATCAAGAGAACGATGATAACTTAGAGACATACTTCAAAATAGAGAAAGAGAACAGAAGAGTCACAAGCTGCAACTGTTCAAACAGCAAAGACAACCATCATGTTGATCACAAGAAATTCAAACGAAAAGGTGTCAACTCAAGAAAAGGGTCCTATAAGCCACACAGATAAAAATTGAAACAGGCCCGTCTAAAGAAGAGTTTTCATATTGTGCGTAAAATTTTAATATGTTTCATAAATAGAGACAACTTTAGAATGCAGAATAGTATATACAATGAATGACACCAACACCCAGGTTTTCCATACAATAGAATGATCATAAATTCATACCCCTTGCTTGGAAAGAGAAAGAATTACAAAACAAAATAGGTGGACATACCTCTTTTGAGAAACATGACAAGCCTAGAAGTTGTTAATCCCGCACAGCTCCATATGAATCAGTTGGGATTATGGACTTCTACAAATACAAAAATCATCGGGAACGCCATTAAATCCAGTCAAACCACATACAACATACTCATACTGCCAACCATCGACTAAAGTAAAAATAAAACATTTTTTGAGTTGAAAAGAAATATCAATCATTGTCTAAATCCATATTTAAAGAACTTATTGATAAATGAAGATGCACATTCATGAAGTGAACACAAAGAATGAAGGCAATTCAATAGTTGGTTATACTAAAAATAAGTATTGGTCAATATTTATATCGGCTAATTGGCATGACTCAACTTTAGTCTAGAGCAATGAATCCTTAAATAATTAGACAATTTGTTTAATAAATATTGAAAAATCACAAAATTCTTAAAAAGATTTGCAAAACAAACTCAAAGTTAGTGTTTTAATTTTTTTACTGTTCTTTAAGCTATATTTTTAACTATTAGTTTATATATATATATATATATTAGAGTTTATTCTTCTATTTTCCTATCCTTCTCTTTCTCACTATATTAGAGCAATGAATCCTTAAATCGATAAGAATTTCAGTTTTTTGTATCCAAAATTGTTATCAAAATCTTTCATGAAACATACAAGTATGGAAAGAGGTTAACACTGAAAACAAATGAAAGAATATGTAATCATATCCATATTGCAAGTTCTGTCATTTCTTTGTTCAGGTAGCATCACATTGAGCCCTCAATTCTAATTCATGGCATAGCATTAGACTCTAAGCTGTTGATTCCCATTTGTATTAACTGTATCACATGCTTTAAATATAATGATTCAATTTGTTTTTGAAGGTCACCCAAGAGGGGGGGTGAATTGGGTTACCGAGTAGTTATTGCCCTTTTTAAAACTTTATGCGCAAGTAACAATTATAAAGCATACACAATCAATGAATATATATGCTATGCAAGTGAATGGGATAGAAGAGATGGAAATTGACACACGATTTATAGTGGTTCGATCCAATGATCTACATCCACTACCTAACCTCCCCGGTTAGGATTTTTAAACCCCCACTTATATTATAAATAAGTGTTACAACCTAAGCCTACAAGCCTAGAATGCCTAATTACAATTAGGACTTCCTACCTAGCCGCAACTAGGATTTGTGCCTAGCCTCAACTAGGTCTTCCCCTTTGACTTAGATTCCACTAAGTCTTACAATCTTACAATTACACCAAATTGCTGAAAAATAATGAGATACACTTTACAACACAAAGTAGTATCAAATTCAAACACAAGCAAGCCACCTAGAGCCTAACACCTCTTATGCATGCAAGTGTGAGAATAAATGGAATATGCAAATATGTCCTTGATTTCGTTGTAAATTCCAAATGTGAAATCGTTTTAAAAGTCTAGTGTATTAGTGCAAAAACGATTTCAAGGCTAAGAACAATAGTTTAACAAAAATCAAGTTTAAGTGCAAAACTTTTGTTCAAAACAATCTTAGGGTTTAATAAAATGAGTTTAAGTGCAAAACCCAAGATTAAGGTGTTCAAACACACAACAAACAAAGATTTTCAAATCAAACACACAAAACAATGTAGATTAAGCACAAAAAGATGCTAGAACAAAGATTTCCTTACAATCAAGAAGATGACAAAAGAGATCAGTTATGAAGAGATTCTTGTACTCCTTTGATTGCTTCAAAGTGCTGGATTTTAGTGCAAGAGGACAGCCACAAGAATCTCCTTTTGTTCTTTACAAAAATCAAAGTTTGTTCTCTTTTAGGTTTTTGAGCTTTTTGTGTGTATTTCTTTGTTGTTAAGACAAAACCATGTTCTTGGTGGTTTTATAGTGTTAGGTATTTCATCTTGACTGTTTATGACCGTTCTAGGGATCCAAGGGTCGAGATTCAATCAAGAATTCAAATTAAAGTGAGTTTTTCCAGCTTTTTAAAAAAGCTGACAGGAGTGCAATTAGCGCGCTAATGCTTAGACTTAGCGCGCTAACTCTGCACTTAGCGCGCTAATGACAGCATTAGCGCGCTAGCTCGAGGACCTCAAAATAATTATTTTATCCCTTTGAGTTAGCAACCCTTAAACACGTCCGGGACCTATCCAACCCTTATAAAACATGTTATACAAGTTTGTTATGGGTCATTAAGCCTAATTGGGTGGTCCAGATAATTTTACAAATCCCGAAAACGGAAAATTACGATTTCATAACGTGCGAGGGACTTTTCTGCAAATTTTACAGTTTTCTTTTCAAAGACTTTTCAAAATCAAGTTTTTCCATTTCGAAAACTTCAACAATGATCTCTAATATGCAAATTACCATTAACATATAGTTTCACATTGTTTAAACTCATAGGCCTAGTCATGTGTTAAAATTTCATTTTGAAAATTCAAGTAACCTTCATGACTTTTGAAAATTGGTTTTAAGACTTGATATGCATGAACTAATGCATTTGGCTTGCGTGAAAGAATTTTGATACCTTACATCGAAATTACAAATTGCAATATGGTCTTCCATCTTCATTCCTTCACGAATGCCGGATCTTGAACTTGTATGGCTTGAATGCCCGTGATGTGTTGTTTTGCATCCTTTAACACAAAAACTGAAATACACTTGATATTGATTAGTACATTTTCACCTTGTTTATTTCCATCAAAATCCCGGTCGGAGTTAGAGTGACTAACCACTTAGTCCAACAATCTCCCCCTTTTTGATGATAACAAACAATGTGAACTTAAAAAAATATAAAGCATAATCTAAATGTGTATTTCATTCAAGATTGTACATTTCATTTGTGCAAGTTCAAACACATCAACATTTTCAAGTTCAACCACATTTCTCCCCCGTTTGATAACATCAAAAAGTGGGGCCAAGCTCCCCCGTTTGAGAAATACAATGATGCATAAGATAATGAAAACAAGACCAAATACGCTCCCCCTTACTCTATGCATAACCAAAGACAATAGACGGAAGCGATACACAATCAGATATGATAATACATAGTGAAGCACTAAAAAGCCATATAGAAACTCAGAGATACGCAATAAAGGAAATCATGATATAGATAGCATAAAGCGGTGTGAACATAGTTGTGGCGGAAACATGAGTAGAAGAAAAATATGTAGAACAGCAAAGCCTAACAGTTTGGAGCCTAGTGCTCACCTAGTGGTTCTATACAAAAAAAATAACTACCGAATAGAACCTAATGCTGAACTTGCGATAAAAAAGACTAAACACTCCTCCTCGAGGATGATGGTCGACGTGCAGAACTGGAGGAACGATCATTGCGCGCGGGATGTGCTGGAAGCAAATGACCCTCAATGCGACGAAGACGATCATTTTGATCTGAAGGCTGGCCTCGACGGTAGCAAATGTCTGAGTCATGTAGGAGTGCAGATAACCTAGCTGTGCAGAGACGTAGGCCGACGAAGGGGACATATCTGGTGGAGGTATGAAGCCGCCAAAAGTAGAGGGAGGTGGGGGCGGGACCGTCTCGTAGTCTTTGTGACGGCGGGGTGGAACGGTGGAGTCATGATGAACTTCCTCATCGCCATCATGGTCGCATCACCAAAGCAAAGCCTCCATCGTCATCATGGTCATCACCACCAAAAGCGTAGCTATACTCTAAGTAGTCGGGCGCGCCATATGGAGCAACGGAGGGTCCGTAGGCAATGGAGACTCATAGCCACCATAATACCTACCATCCGGGATTGCATCTTCACGTGTCCACCGCTCCCTATCGCGTATGTAACGGTACTTCATGGCCTTGAGTGGCCATGTCAATGGTGTCGTAGACAGTGAGGGACGACCGCCTAACGCAAGATCTACTTGGGCGGACTCCAAGTAAGATGTGATGATATGGGCATATGGGAGATGACGACCTGAGCTGCACGTGCTCGTAATATAACCAATGATAATATGGGGCAGACTGAGAGGAATGGCACGAAATAGATACCCAAGAACGAACATGTCAAGAAGAGTGACATAGTTCTTACTTCCACCTCGGGGAAGAATAACTTTGTGAAGCACTTTATGAAGGAGATGGGGCAGCATTTTAAAATCGGTATCAGTTATACCGGTTGGATATACAGTTAACGTTCGTTTTGGCCGAAGAAAAGAGTTAAGAACTTTGAGACGATCAAAAGGCCAACTGAGAAATTTACCCACTACCGTAGTGGTAGGAGGGTGCAATGGGATATTAAGCCGTTGGGCAAGATTGTCAGGCGTAATCGCAATGGAGCGCCCACCAACAGAAGAACGTAGGACAAATTGGGCTGATGTTTCAAGATTCGAGTAAAAAACACGAACCAAAGGGGGGTTATAGTTTGCGTTGTGAGAACAAAATGTGGTTCATCCCGCGGAATCGAGAATCTCCCGAGTTGGGAGGTAGGCCCTATCAAAAAATGCGAAATCGACAATGGCGGGGCGAAGGATCTTGGCATCCGTCAGTCGCGGAGCCACGGACTCGAGGACCGAAGTGGCCTCATGGACGGACTTGGCGCGACCCTCACGTTGAGGGGCAGTCGCCGGATGTGGGGCGGGTTGTGAGGATTCCGACTCACTAGAGGAAGAGGAGGACGGTTGGGCAACACGGCGTCGCGATGGACGACGAGAGGACGTGGCTTGGGTAGGACGTGAAGACGTGGTGGGGGCGGTTGGACGGGGATTGGTGGTGGCGGTCGGACGGGAGGAGGGACGGGTGGAAGTACGGCGAGTCGACATTGGGGAAAATGGAGAGAACGTGATGACGATAAACAAAGAAATTGAAGAAATTGACAAAGAGAGGTGAGGAGCTTACCCGTAGGAGGCGAAATGGTGGTGGAGACGTTGAGAGGAGAGGAGAGATGTGTGAGTTGTAGTGTTTTTAGGTTTAGAATGGTATTTATACAAGTCTGGCCGAACGTCATTAGCGCGCTAATTCTGGACATTAGCGCGCTAATGGGTCGTTTCATATTACGGGCGATAACGGATTAGCGCGCTAATAAACGGAATTAGCGCGCTAATTTCCTCTCGGAAAATTTTTAGCACACAACCATTAGCGCGCTAATTACCACCATTAGCGCGCTAATTTCCCTCTGGAAATTTTGGACATGAAATTTTTCGATTTTTGACATACAACTCGGATTGACCTCAAACTTCTTGGACACCTCAAAAACACTATATAAATAGGTTTAGAACAACTAAAACATGTGTAGAATGTCCGATTCTCGAACCATTCCTAGCTCACGCCGAATGTTAGAAAATTGATCTCTCGGCAAGGGCTTTGTGAATATATCAGCTAATTGGTCCTCTGTGGACACATGGACAAGTTTAACATCGCCCTTTTGGACGTGATCACGAAGAAAATGGTGCCTAATTTCAATGTGTTTCGTTCGAGAGTGTAACACCGGATTTTTCGATATGTTTATTGCACTTGTGTTATCACAGTAAATTTCAGCACACCCAACTAGGATTTGATAATCCTCAAGTTGTTGTTTCATGTATAGAACTTGAGCACAACAACTCCCGGCAGCCACATACTCGGCCTCCGCCGTAGACAAAGCCACGAAATTTTGCTTTTTGCTAAACCATGAGATAAGTGAGTTTCCTAGCAAATGACAAAATCCGGAAGTGCTTTTCCTGTCAACTAGACTTCCCTCATAATCAATTCCTTCTTCTTGATTGTAGCCTTGTGCAACCAATCTAGCCTTGTTTCTTACAATTTCACCTCTCTCATTCTTTTTGTTTCTAAAGACCCATTTGGTGCCTATGATTGAGTGGTTCTTAGGTCTGGGTACTAATGTCTATACTTTGTTCCTAACAAAGTGGCTTAACTCTTCTTGCATAACTATTACCCAAAACTCATCCCCTAAGGCATCATCTATTTTGGTGGGCTCGGTTTGTGATACGAAAGCTAAGTGTCCTTCATCTCTTTGCAATGTTGATCTAGTAATTATTCCTTTGTTTGGATCACCTATGATTTGTTGAGATGAATGACCAATGAGAAGTCTTGAATTCTTAGGCACACTTGTTTCGGATTCCTTATTTAGCTCAAGCTCTTGACTATTTGAGGTTTGTCCTAGAGTGCCATCATCTTCATCGTCAATCCTTAATTTCTCAAGGTTTTGCATTAATTTAACTTTGGGATCTACTTCATCAAACTTCACATGAATGGATTCTTCTATGGTTTTGGTTGATTTATTAAACACCCTATATGCTTTGCTATGTGTTGAGTACCCTAGAAAAATACATACTTTAGACTTTGGGTCGAATTTATCTAATTGATCCCTATCGTTCAGAACATAGCAAGTGCACCCGAACACCTTAAAATAACTTATGTTGGGTTTTCGGCCTTTCCATAGTTCATAAGGAGTCTTTTTCACTTGCTTTCGGACATTTACTCTATTTATAACATAGCATGCCGTGTTAATGGCTTCGGCCAAAAGTGCTTAGCTGTGTTGTACTCATTTAGCATAGTCCTACACATCTCTTGGAGTGTTCTATTTTTTCTTTCAACAACTCCATTTTGTTGGGGTGTTCTAGGAGATGATAATTGGTGTGTATAACCTTGTTTAGCACAAAAATCCTCCAAGTTCCTATTTACAAACTCACCACCTCTATCACTTCTAATAATGGTGATTTTGTATCCCTTTTCATTCTCTACTAAAGCACAAAATTTTACGAACACATCGAACACCTCATGCTTATGAGAAAGAAAATACACCCATGTATACCTAGAAAAATCATCAACAATGACAAAGCAATATGATTTACCTCCTAGACTTTGTGTTTGGGTAGGTCCGAACAAATCCATATGGATAAGTTCTAAGGCTCGAGTCACATCACTTGTTACTTTCGTCTTGAATGACGATTTCACTTGTTTACCAAGGATACAAGGTTCGCACTCCTTATCCTTCTTAAACGTGCATTTGGGTAGACCCTTAACGAGATCATGCTTAGTCAATTTTGACAGGTTTTCCATGCTAGAATGTCCTAATCTACGGTGCCACAACCATGCATCACATTCACTTTGTGCACTCAAACATGAAACATTTTGCATATTCATCTCATCAAAGTTAATGGCATAAACATTTTTATCTCTATATGCAATAAATAAGGTTTCATGCTTCTCATTCCTAACAATGCATTTCGATGATTCAAACATAACATGAAATCCTTTGTCACACAATTGACTAATACTAAGCAAATTATGTTTCAATCCATCAACAAGATAAACATTTGAAATAGAAAGTAAATTGTTACCGACGGTTCCGAGACCAATAACTCTTCCTTTGTTGTTGTCTCCAAAGGTAACCTTTCCACCATCATGCCGCTTTAGCTCAATGAATTGATGTGCATCTCCGGTCATGTGTCTTGAGCACCCGCTATCCAAGTACCATGGGGTGCTCTTCCTCGCATCCTACATAATAGGAAACACACTAGATTTTGGTACCCAAACACCTTTGGGCCCGAGAAAGTTAGTGTCATAAACATTTTTGACTACCCATGCTAGTCTACCCACTTTGGTCTTTTGTAAAGCACATTTCCCAACCACATGAATCTTATTGCATTTAGAGCATCTATGATCATCATTGAGCAATTTCTTGTAACTTAACAAGTTTGCTCCATATCCTATGCCTCTTTTGTTGAGCGCACGTCGTTGTGCTCCCAACATCATATCAAACATTTCTTTGCCATTGGTGAACTTATGCACCGTGTTAGTCAAGTCCTCTACTTCCTTGACTAAGGAATCTCTCTCCTCTATGACTTCATTCAAGTCACTTTGGAGATCACTAATGGTCTCATTTTGTGACTCTATTTCACTAATTGCAATGGTCAAGCTCTTTTTGAGTTGTTTGGTCTTTTTGACCTCCTTTTCCAACTCTTTCCTAAGTTCATCAAGATTTGGAACATCATCCAAATCATCTATATCATCAAAATTAAAAGAGTTAGAATTTACCTCGCCTTGTGCCATGAGACAAAGTATTGCCTTCTCGTTCTCCGATTCGGATTCCGAACTTGATGATGATGAGTCATCCCAAGTTGCCTTGAAGCTCTTCTTTCCTTTCTTCTTGTCAAACACCTTCTTGGATTTGCAATCCGCCTTGATATGACCCGGTTTACCACAACCAAAGCATATAGTTTCATTTGACTTTCCTCCCTTGCTTCCTCCTCGAAACTTTTTCTTATACTTGTCTTGCTTGTACATGGCCTTGTTGAGCTTTCTTGAAAGCATAGCTACTTCCTCCTCAAGATCATTGTCATCACAAGATTTTTCGTCTTCAATGATCTCTACCAATGCACTAGGGGAGCTATTTGCCTTAAAGGCGATTTCTTTTCTTGAGCTCTTTGTATCTCCACTTAATGCTTCCAATCTTGCTCGGTCTTTCAGTTCGAACTCATGGACCGTTAACTCTCCACACAATGCATCGAATGTGTAGTCTCCAAGATTTTGTGCCGATTGGATAGCATACTTCTTGGCATCCCATTCCTTAGGCAAGCCTCTAAGGAATTTGTATACCGATGTCTCTTGATCATAGTGCTTTCCAAGATTCTTGATCTCATTTAACAACTTAGTGAACCGTGTGATGGTGGTGGCGATATCTTCATCAGATCCAACTCGGAAGGTCTCATAGTGTTCCTCAAGGATCCTCAACTTTGTCTTCTTCACTTGCATGGTACCTTCATAGTGTACCTCAAGCTTTTCCCATACTTCCTTCGCCGTTTGACAAGCACTCACTCGGTTGAACTCGTTTTCGCTCAATGCACAAAATAGGTGATTCATGGCTTGATCATTTGAAAGCTCACTCTTGATCTCCTCGGTGGTGTATTCTTTCAATGGCTTGTCGGGTGGAGTGTAGCCACTTTCAATTGCATCCCATAGGAATCTATTTTGCGCTCTTATGTAGAACTTCATTCTCACCTTCCAATGAGCGTAGTTGGTTCCATCAAAATATGGAGGCCTACTCGAGGAGTTACCTTCCCTAAGGCGAGCCGGATCTAGACTTTGCATTCTTGCACACAAACACTCAAAGATACGTTAGTAATGCTTTGAGCAATAACCCGCTCTGATACCAATTGAAGGTCACCCAAGAGGGGGGTGAATTGGGTTACCGAGTAGTTATTGCCCTTTTTAAAACTTTATGCGCAAGTAACAATTATAAAGCATACACAATCAATGAATATATATGCTATGCAAGTGAATGGGATAGAAGAGATGAAAATTGACACACGATTTATAGTGGTTCGATCCAATGATCTACATCCACTACCTAACCTCCCCGGTTAGGATTTTTAAACCCCCACTTATATTATAAATAAGTGTTACAACCTAAGCCTACAAGCCTAGAATGCCTAATTACAATTAGGACTTCCTACCTAGCCGCAACTAGGATTTGTGCCTAGCCTCAACTAGGTCTTCCCCTTTGACTTAGATTTCACTAAGTCTTACAATCTTACAATTACACCAAATTGCTGAAAAATAATGAGATACACTTTACAACACAAAGTAGTATCAAATCCAAACACAAGCAAGCCACCTAGAGCCTAACACCTCTTATGCATGCAAGTGTGAGAATAAATGGAATATGCAAATATGTCACTGATTTCGTTGTAAATTCCAAATGTGAAATCGTTTTAAAAGTCTAGTGTATTAGTGCAAAAACGATTTCAAGGCTAAGAACAATAGTTTAACAAAAATCAAGTTTAAGTGCAAAACTTTTGTTCAAAACAATCTTAGGGTTTAATAAAATGAGTTTAAGTGCAAAACCCAAGATTAAGGTGTTCAAACACACAACAAACAGATTTTCAAATCAAACACACAAAACAATGTAGATTAAGCACAAAAAGATGCTAGAACAAAGATTTCCTTACAATCAAGAAGATGACAAAAGAGATCAGTTATGAAGAGATTCTTGTACTCCTTTGATTGCTTCAAAGTGCTGGATTTTAGTGCAAGAGGACAGCCACAAGAATCTCCTTTTGTTCTTCACAAAAATCAAAGTTTGTTCTCTTTTAGGTTTTTGAGCTTTTTGTGTGTATTTCTTTGTTGTTAAGACAAAACCATGTTCTTGGTGGTTTTATAGTGTTAGGTATTTCATCTTGACTGTTTATGACCGTTCTAGGGATCCAAGGGTCGAGATTCAATCAAGAATTCAAATTAAAGTGAGTTTTTCCAGCTTTTTAAAAAAGCTGACAGGAGTGCAATTAGCGCGCTAATGCTTAGACTTAGCGCGCTAACTCTGCACTTAGCGCGCTAATGACAGCATTAGCGCGCTAACTGCAGGGACCTCAAAATAATTATTTTATCCCTTTGAGTTAGCAACCCTTAAACACGTCCGGGACCTATCCAACCCTTATAAAACATGTTATACAAGTTTGTTATGGGTCATTAAGCCTAATTGGGTGGTCCAGATAATTTTACAAATCCCGAAAACGGAAAATTACGATTTCATAACGTGCGAGGGACTTTTCTGCAAATTTTACAGTTTTCTTTTCAAAGACTTTTCAAAATCAAGTTTTTCCATTTCGAAAACTTCAACAATGATCTCTAATATGCAAATTACCATTAACATATAGTTTCACATTGTTTAAACTCATAGGCCTAGTCATGTGTTAAAATTTCATTTTGAAAATTCAAGTAACCTTCATGACTTTTGAAAATTGGTTTTAAGACTTGATATGCATGAACTAATGCATTTGGCTTGCGTGAAAGAATTTTGATACCTTACATCGAAATTACAAATTGCAATATGGTCTTCCATCTTCATTCCTTCACGAATGCCGGATCTTGAACTTGTATGGCTTGAATGCCCGTGATGTGTTGTTTTGCATCCTTTAACACAAAAACTGAAATACACTTGATATTGATTAGTACATTTTCACCTTGTTTATTTCCATCAAAATCCCGGTCGGAGTTAGAGTGACTAACCACTTAGTCCAACAGTTTTGTTGTCGAAATGCCATTCACACTCTAATTTATACATACATCTTTTAAAATGACAGCAATTGTTTCATTTTTGTTTTGATTCAATGCCATTGAATTTAAGACTTCAGACGAGCTTGCAAATGCAGCAATCAAACATGCTCTCAAGGCTTTGCGAAAGCGATATTTGCTTGAGGAGGGTGCACATTCATTTACTGAAAGCCTAATCTTTTTCCCAAAACCATTGCATTTGAAACAAATTGCAAGTTATATATGCAAAGTTAATTTGAAAGTGAAACTGACCTGAGAAGGAGCTGACCGGAGCGAAGCGGAGAAGAGTGGATGGCAGAGCAGACGACAACCCTAGCCGGCGCAGAGACAATGCTGCCGGAGCAAAGCAAATGCGACGGTGGAGCAGAGAACGATGGTGGAGAGAGGCGATGGCTTATCAGAAATCGATGGTGGAGAGATGGGAGACGGTGGAGTAGCGGAGACAATGGCGGAGTGTTGAATTGACCCACGCAGCCCCTCCAATCTCTTCGATTTCCGTCACTTGGAGCGTCGAATAGCCTTCGCAGAGCAGATGAAAATGAGAAGCAGAGACGCTCGCCGGGCACTCCGCGAGAGCCGATGAAGAAAGACTTGCAAGAGCAGAGCCGAGCCGATGAAGAAGGACCCACGAGAGCAGAGCAGAGCCGATGAAGAAGGACCGCGAGAGCAGAGCCGAGGAAGAAGGACCCGCGAGAGAGAGCAGAGCCGATGAAGAAGGACCCGTGAAAGAGAGCAGAGCCGATGAAGAAGGACCGCGAGAGCAGAGCCGAGGAAGAAGGACCCACGAGAGAGAGCAGAGCCGAGGAAGGACCTGCGAGAGAGAGCAGAGCTGGCGAGGAAGAAGGACGGACAGAAAATGAAGTTTAGGGTTAGGTTGAAGTTCGAGAGAAAAGAGCGAGGACGAAAATGGGTTAGGTTGAATGGAAAATAAACTATCCGTCCTTGATTCCGTCACTATAATCAGGGACGGATTTAGAGACCGAAACTGGAAAGACACGTGGCATGGCTTTGCGTCTCTAATTCCGTCCCTGAATATCAGAGACAGAATTAGAGACGGATTTTTATATGCGCCAATCACTTAGGGACGGAGTGTGTTCTGTCACTGATTTTCGGTCCCTATTCCGTCCTTATTCGGTCTCCAACTGGTCAACATGTCTTCCAATCATTTTCCGTCTCTATACCGTCCCTAAATAGAAACCACCTATATTCCGTCCCTAAATTCGGTCCCTGATCAAGCCCATTCTTGTAGTGCAAGTGTTTGATCAAGCGGCGTGGGCAACTGTTGCAGTGAGGATGCTTCTTTTTAAGGCTTTGCTTGTACTACGTTTCTGTGTGTTTCTTTTTCTTTCCACTTTGAGGACAATGTGGATGTTTAAAGGGGGAGTAATGATAGGATCTCTCATAGTCTTCTAGAGTTAGTTAGAGGGACACATTATAAATAGAGATGTGTTAGTTTGTTTGGACATTTGGGAATTTGTATCTATTTGGGCACTCTTAGAGTGATAGGTTTAAGAGAGTTTTAAGATTCTTCTCTGGGGTTTCTATGTGTGTTTGATCTTGTAATCTTTGTAGTTCTTTTCAAATCAATAAATCTATTTCGGTAATCTCTCTCAAATTGCACTCTCGCCTCTGGCCTAAATCCCATAAAATGCTAGTGAAATGCATCGATTTAATTCCATGAGTGTTTTTTTCGTGTTGATTTTTGGGTTCCTTTTTTTGTTTTTAAGTCGATTTTTATGTTATTGGAATTAGTGCTGCAATTTGGGGTTTGAATCTCGCATTTTGGTCACACAAGTCGATAGAATTAAGAATATCTAGTGATTTCGAACAAAACTTATTATTTTTTTTATCATTTTCACGTATTTTTGGAGTTTTGGATTTTTTTGCTTGGTTTTATCGTCTGTGAGTTTTAGACACACAGGGGGTCGAGATTTCTTTAGTGGTCTTGGTTGCCTTTCACCGAGACTGAGACCTCTTCAAAGAATTCGATGAAGAGTCAATCAAGACCTATTTAAAAATCAGCCCTTTGTTCAAAACCCAAAGAGGTCTTGGCCTTTGTTTGAAACCTACATACTTCACTTTCTAACTTCTATGTTTGAGTAATAAGGTGTATTCAACCAAAAAGTGGGGTATGTTTAGTAAGGGTATTTTAGAGTTTTTAAGAAAAAAAATGGAGTATGTTTAGCAATTGAAATTCAAAATTGAGGTAGGTTTGAGTAATGAGATATATTCAGTAAGAATTAGGGTCGTTAAGCCGCTCCCTTTTCTTTTTGAGTCCAGCTAAGTACACCTCACCTTTTACTAAGTGCCCTCATTTTGCGTGGCACCCCAAATTCAAATTTCAATTACTAAGTGCACCCCACACTTTTACCAAAATACCCTTTCATCTGAATTGAAGCACCAAACTCCAAAACTTTGGTCGAGACATCTATTTTAGGTTCGACTACATGTAGCCGATACGTATCCACTAGGCTCGATGTTGTCCAACCAAACCTCTTTGGTGAGATTTAGTTGACAACTGTCAACCTAAAGGTTCGGTGGGTTCCGACCGACTTTTCAATTAAAGGTTCGGTAAGCTATGACTGACACTCCAACTAGAGGTTCGGTGGGCTCCGATCGAGTCTCCAACAAGAGATTCGGACCTCAAGGCCGAACCCCTTGATGATGCCTATAAATCATAAAGAAAAGAGTGTGCGAGGTGCTCTTAGTAATTGTATTGGGGGTGCACTAATGACAATGAGGGCATAAGGGTCATTTTGTAGTAGGATTGATTTTTTTAAGTTTGACTTTTTCTGGGGTGCAGTTAGATAGACTCTTCTTTTTTGGTGAACTGATCTACCCTAGTTATTAGTACAGAACAAACTTTTGAACCATTACTCTTAGAATGTAGAGATTTTCTATCTTTCAGAATTCGATTTGTTAAGTAGATCTTATTTAATGCATTTGATACATTTTCAACACGGTTGGAGTCCTCTGAACGCACCGAGGTGGGTACTCGTACATTTTGTATTGTTTAGTTTCATTTTATGTTTTATACGATTGGTTGCTTTGTCTTTGATGTGGCAACCAAAATTACTAAAATCATTATAATTTTGGAAGAGTAGTGCAATTTGAACTTTTAGATAGTTTTTGGAAATTTTTTATTTCAAAGTCACTCTGAAGCAATAAATAACTTTGAAATAACAACTTATAATTCTCCTTTGATATTTGTAAAAATTTAAAAAACTCCCTATGAGTCCGGACTCTAAAAGTCCAAACAGATTTTTTGATTTTGAAAAGCATCTCCCTACATGGTTTTACTTTTCATATAAACACTTATCCACATTTTCAAAGCATAAGTTAAAAGCAAAAGCCAAACCAAATAAGGTCATTGTATAATTTACACAAAGGAGTAACTAAGTGGACCTTAGTTTTTGCTCAATGTACCATATTACTCAAGCATACTTCAAATTTGAATTTCAATTGCTAAATGTACCTCATTTTTTTTTTTTTGAAATCCTCAAAATACTCTTGCTTACCTAATCACTTTCACCCTAATCACTTTCACCCCGTTATTGTTTACCCTTCAATCTTCTCTATTTATTGGTTCTTAGCCATTTGTAAAGCACATGTACTAAGTCACCCTTCAATCTTCTCATTCATTGGTTCACATGTACTAAGTCACCCTTCAATCTTCTCTATTTATTAGTTCTTAGCCATTTGTAAAGCACATGTACTAAGTCGGAAGTGTCAAAGGTTAAATTTATTTTATTTTATTTTTTTTCATTCATCAAACAAGGTCGGATTTGGTGTTGTAGATGCCAAATAAATGAGGAAGTGTTGCCCGAGGACTTTGGTTACACAGGGTCACCTCTTCACCTTTGAAGAGGTCTTGGTCTCGATTGGCTCCCACTAAGACCCTTCAAAGGTCTCAGTGGGGGCCTATGTGACCAAGACCCACGCACGGCAAGAATGAAGAACTTTTTTTGAAATCGCCCAAAATATTCATGAAAACGAATAAAAATTAAGCGATTTTGTTGTAAATGGCTTACTAATCTTGAATCCATCCACATTTCTGCTCCAAAAATCAAGATTGGAGCCTAACATCAAATCTTTAAAAGGACTCCAACGATCGCCAAAAAAACCCAAAAATCTAACATAAAATAGTGAGAATAGATTTAGAAGAACCGATATGATCTCGCTATAATCATGTCCGATTTTCAGCTGGATTGTAGTGTCAGGTGCTATTGTAGTTTCAAGATGAACCTAAGTTGCCTAAGCATTTATTTTCATTGACAAAACTATTATAATGTCTTTGTAAAAAATCTTAAAATAATAAATTCAATATGAAGTCTACTGCTTTTAAAATTAAGTCAAAAGAGATTATATTATGTATAATTTATAATGATTTTATTTTATAAAATATTTTAAACATAAAAAGTTATTTTTAAACTTTGAGAAATCGTAAATCAGGCTAGGTTCGGGCAACGAATGTGCTCGATTAAGGGCTAGGTGTATCCTCTGGTCGAAAAACTGGCCGATAGAGGCGGATCTGGCCACCTCTCATCTGGCCGGCTGAGAGACCAGATTTGCCTCTCTCGGCCAGATCTAAAGAGATAGGGTTTGGATGGTTTAGGGCCTTGTGGAGGAAGTGATGGAGGTATAGAGTGTTAACAGATGGTGGTGTTCTAGGATTTGGAGGTATAGAGCCTTTGTGGACTGTGGAACTTTGTGGGAGGGGTGAGGTGATGCAGAGTTTGGGCAAAAGGGGTGTCGGAACGGAGAAAGGTAGGTATTTCAAGGGATTGGAGCTTGTCGTGGGTATGGGTGTTTTTTTTTTTTTTGCAAAAATTGGGAAGTATTTGTGAGCAAAACTGGGATGGGACTTGTTCCTATTCATTTGGCATATCCCATTTCTTGTACTCTCTTTTTTGTACATATATTCCTCCATTCATCAAAAAAAAATACGCCAACAAAAACCTAATTGAGCTTAGTTCGCGCAATGATTGTGCATTTTTCTTTGAAACAGGAAAATCTTCATTCGTCTTCGAGGATTATGGATTACAGCCGGAGAGATCGCTAAAGATATAGCGCCGCGTCTTACAAGATAAATTCTTCATAAATACCAATCTAGCTATAGTTCTTATAAGAAAAAATAATACCAATCTAGCCAAAGTGTGAGCCTCACTTTTACTATTTGTTGACATATTGTTGATCTTGTTCTCATTCCCCTTTCTCGCTGTTGCAGCACAGTGAGAGGTTGACCATAATTGTGAAACTTAGATGCTTCGAGTTTGAGAATATTCAGTACAAGGTTGGATTTTGAAGAAAATTTAAATTCTTACTTTGGTGATGCTTCATGGTGGCTTTGTTGCATTGTTGTTATTAAAATTGTCAATTTCATCACCTAATCAATGTCGTAATTACTTTTAATTTGGTTTGTTTTGGGTAGATGATTGTTGCCAGTAAGTGTAAGGTGTTTTTAAAACAAATTATTCAAAGAAATTTTCATTCTATGTCATGCTGTGATTATCTCTGTTCTCTTTATTTTTCTAATTGTAAAACCCCAAAACCAAACTAACCAAATCAGTTTTTCACGGTTCAGTTTGATTGCAGTTTTTTTGGGGTGGCGGTCTGGAAGATGGTCAAACTTCGTATGTTCTTGTAAGTATATTGTATTATAATTTCAAAATTGAAATGGTTGGTACCCCTTTTTTGGTTACAAGTTGATACCCCTTTTAGGTTTAGGTTTTGGTTGATTCCTCTCGCTCTTTGACAAAAAAAAAAAAAAAAAAAAAAAAAAAAAAAAAAAAAGTATTTTTCTCGTTCACACATTATGTCCGTCCAGGGCTGAAAAGCCAAAAGGTTAAAGGGCCAACTGTGAAATAAAAATCATTCCTCTAGTTCCCTACCTACAAAGCAAGTGTACCTCATGCCCATGAGTGTTCATACCCCGCTATGCCAAAATACAAGCAAACAAATGCATTGCCAAATGGCCAAATCAAACAGGAAATCAAGATTTTTTAATTTTCTTTTAGCAAAGAAATTCAAAATTTTAAATTACTCATTTTGATATATAAAAATAATCTAGAATTCCAAGAAGAAAGTTTTCTTGTTTTCTTGCAAAGCATCAAAGCATAGAAACTCACTCATTCATTCATCAGGCATCAGCCATGTGTATTAACGGCTTCCCAGACCAAATTCTTGGGCACCGGCCGATCCAAGTCCCGAGCCTGCAATGCAGCGGCCCTGAGAGTCGCAATAGTCTTCTTATTCGCATCGAAAAACGAGACGCTCGTGTAGGGCAAGCCGTGCTTCTCACACAGCCCCCTCACTAAGGGGGATATCTTCCTGAGATGGCACCTCGGCAGCCTCGGAAACAAATGGTGCTCCACCTGAAACTGCAGCCCCCCATGGAACCAATCCATCCATCTCGAGCACGCAATGTCGATCGACCCCTTCGTCTGCTTCTCGAACCAGTCGTTCGCCTTTGGCCCCCCGATGTATACGTCCGCCGAGAAATGATTCAAACAGAACTGAACGTGTTGCATTCCTGACACTGCAAAACTCACCGCCACAAACACTACTCTCTCGCCGAAATTAGGCAAGTGGAATATCAATAGTAAAAACCACGCCCAGAACACCAGCATCCCCAAAAACTCCAATTTCCTATTCGGCACATGCCTCTTCGACAACAATAGTATAAAAGATTGCACAAATAGGTTGACCCTAGCAATAGCCATTACAGGGTAAAACGTCCAGTGCTGATAACTCACTAGAAACCTAGCGGCGGCATCGAAACTCATCTCCCGACCGTAGAAACTCGATGTGAGAGAGCCGAAGATCGCCGACGAGACCGCCAAGAAGGGCACGTGCTGGAGGTCGGGGTCGTGGTCTAGACTGTTCACCGCAATGTGGTGCGCCGTGTGCGTCCACTTCCACCACCCAATGCTGATCCCAGTAACACAATTCCCGGCCAGAATCTGCGAGATCTTGTTCAATCCAGGGCTCACCATCACATTGTAATGCCCCGAATCGTGGCCGATGAACCCACTCTGCATCCACAGAACGCCCAACAGCGCGGCGGAAAAGACATGGATCCAGAAGTTGTTCGACAGCAGGACACATGTGAAGATGAGGATGAAAAGAGAAATCATACAACACAGAGCGGAGAAGATACCGTGGCCTTTCTTTTCGAATAGGCCTAATTTGGTGAACTCATTGGAGAGCTTTCTGTAGTCCTTGGAAACCTCGGAGACGGAGTAGTCTTGGAGGTGTCCGACGAGGAATTGGTCCAGATAGCGCCAGGCGGACTTGGGATGGAAGGCGATGAAGGTATCGGTGACGTCTTGGCCGGCGAGGTTGAGGAGGGGCAGGTCCCCGCCGGGGTGGCGTTCGGCCCAGTTGGTGACATTGTAGACCTTGCCATGGATTGAGATCCAGAGGTCCCCTGCTTTGTTGTGGGTTGCGAGTTCGTCTGATGTAATATAGGTCTTTTTGCTCTTCAGTTTCTCTTCTTCCATTTGAATTTTTTCAAATCAATTGGATCTGGAAGAGAGAAACAGAAAAAGAAAGAACTGGGATGTTTCTCGCTTTCTCTCTCTCTCCCAAATCAATTCAAATTCGGATCTCGAATATCTCTTAGTTGTTAAGATGTTTGACGACCTAGGGTTACGCGTTGTTCGCGGAACCTGCATGATGTGGCGACGATCTTATACCTAGGGTTACGCGCTGTTCGCGGAACCTGCCTGATGTGGCGATGATGTAATGGACGGATTCGATGAGAGGATGTGGTTTGATACGCGTACCTAAGGCACACACTATCAGCTCCATTGACGAGTATGTAACGCACGTTGTACAGCACATACATCATTAATGTTCCAAGATGTACAGTACATATATATCATTAATGTTTCGGATTTTTTTTTTCTCTGGTACTTAATGTTTCGGATCTTTTCAGTTTTTACTTCAAGAAAAAATGGAAGTTTGTGTCATAAATGAATGACTCTGGTATCAAACATGTGAAACATCAAACATTTGTGATTTATACATCTCCACGTTGCTTGTAACCCCTCACTTTGTACATTTACAATTGACTATATATGTGTAGTCTTAGTAACTTGTAACTCTAATCATATAGTACGTATTATATCAATGTATTGTCTTCTTTGTAAGCTTGTAATTTGCATACTTATATTCTTTGTAACTCATGTTTAAGTACATGCATTCATGATTATTAAGGGCTTATATAAAAAGTGTCTTCACTTGTAAATGATACATCAAGTTATATACAACTTCGCATTCTCAACTCTAGCTCTCTTCTCTATTGTCTCCTCTTCTCTCCTCATTCTTATAATTTTTAGTTTATGTTTTCCTTGCCTTAGTTCTATAAGTTCATTGTTAAAGTTCTAACTTAATTTACAACACATTATCAGCACAAACTTGCTCTAGCACAAAAGAAATCTTCATGAAGTTCATGAAAGGTATAATTTATATTAATTTGAGTTTGAAAAAGAGTCCAATTGAAAATTCCAACTGAAAAAGAGTTTGAAAAGTTTTTTCGGTGACTTTGTCAATTGTGTTATAACTCATGTTTTAATGTTGAATATGCATGATCATCACCTACATTTTCAACGCTCTGTTAAACAATATTTTTCATCATCACTGCTAGATAACTATGTATAGATATATACTTTGGAGCAGTCAAATTATATTTGTTTTAATTATGTTAATCAATTGTTCATTTTATCAAGATGCACACACTATGTGTAGCAACTGTTGGTATAAGAGTGGTCATTTTTTTGTTTTATTGTTCTAAACATGCATGAACTTTAGGGGAATACATGTGACATTAATTATGCATGTGATAAGTGTTCATTTAGGATGATTTACTATAGTTTTTAGGAGTTAATGAACTATATTTATCTTATTTTAAAGTGACAAATGCTTGTTTTATGTATTTCAAGGATTTTACATGAGTCGGACGTTTTTGGACTAAAAGTGTGTTCGGGCCTATTCGAGCATTATTCAATTCACAAGCCACAACTTTTGCACCACAAGTTAGAACGATTGTCGTTGGTTTTGTCGGAAAGAAGACTTCGAGAAGGACATTTTTATCTCCACGAGCATCATGAGATTCAAACTCGAAGTGGCTCAAAATCGTGAGGCAAGTCAAGGCAAAATTCTTGTACACATCCCATGCCGCCGAGACGCCGCAGGTATATCCACCCACGGCGTGACTTACGGCGAATGAACCAGAGAGCTCCAAAAACACATCGTCGAGACGCGCCACCAATTTCCTCCATGGCGACACTCGTATACGCATGAGACAGAGAGCTCGAGAAAGGCGTCGTGACGACGTTGTATACACGTCATCCAAATGCCGCCCAGAAGACATGTTCGAGAAGACGTCGTCCACACGCCATTCTTCAGAACTCCTCATAGTGTCTCCACGCGCATCACTACCGAAAAACAAAAAACTCAGGATTTCACATATTATTCAAAATTTCAAGGATTTTAACCCACTTTGGGTCTTCTTATAAATATTAATAGACTTCAATTCGAAAGAACCTTTTTGTTTTACTTTTTTTTTATATTAGAAACTAGGGTTTTGGCTTGATTATGTCTAGCTAATCTCCTCCCTCTACGTTGGAGGTGGATCGGTCAAGCTTTGCAACTTGGGATTCCATTATGAGGTTTATCCATGTTTAATTCTTTTGATTATTTTCTATGGTTTATTTTCTTTGGTATTATTCATAGTTCTAGGGTTAGATTTAATTGTGTGTAAGGAGTCATGCATGCAAATTAGGTTGATATCCTTAGTCATTAAATTCGAAACGTCCATCCTCACGTTGTAGACTCATACTTGTGATAGTTGACCATACTGATTAGTTAGTCCCTTTCGGGACTGGTCAAGTACCTTAACGATTTAGGCTAAATCGGGAGCACTAGCGATCGGTTGTCTAGGTGTGGTGCCTTCACGAATCGAAGTAATGCGGTCAATGCGTTAAATCAGAAGTACTAGCGATCAGGTTGCATGTTTGGTTAGGAAAGTAGTCAATGGTCGTATATTGGCTACTGATATCAGGAAGTGCGAGGAACCAAGTGCGTCACCGAGTCTATAGCTGCATTAGATCATAAATTAGTCTCATATCTTTCATAAACTAAGGATTAATGAAATCATTCCCAAGTTATATGGTGAAGACCATGAAGTTGAACACCTAGGCTTTTCTCCCATTGAATTACTTTATTTTCAAAGTTTTAATTTACAAAGTCTCTTGTTTTCTCTCATCCCCTAGAAGCCTAAGTCAGTTACCTAGTCCTTGAGGTTTGACCCCGAGCTTACCACTACTGCAGTCTTTGTGGTTTCGGTGTAGAAATCAGGAATTTACATTTGACGTGTTACGACGCGCGTCGTCAAATTTTGACGTCGTTGTCGAGGACTAGGTCTTACTTGATTTAGATTTTTCTTTCCTGTAACGACCTTCAAATTTATTTGGTGGCACGTGTCGTGTTTTACAGGACTGTGACCTATTCGTCGTGATTTGTCATGTTACTCAAGCCTCGGGAGTCGACACTGAGGTATATTTTATTTTTCTGTGATGTTTGTATTATTATTTCTACCCGAATGAGAACATTATGTGTCCTAGTGTGTGGTTTTCGTTTATTAATCGCTACGGATTTCTATGTGAGATTCAGCTAGAAAAAAGGAAATTTAGGGTATATACGGATAATTAAACACCAGAAAATGATAATTAGTGAATTATCAAAAATAATAAATAATTACATAAAATGTGGAAGCGAGGTTGTTTCCGAAAACACATGCGGTGGGAGTTGAGAGTTGAAACGGGTTCGGGAACGTGTGTTTTGAGCGAGAAACGGAGTGGTTTTGAAAATCAAGTCACCTAGTGAAGTACAACTATTGTGTTAGAGTTGTTGGGTAGATTGAAGAGGAGACACAAGATATGTCTCGAGATACGTGCGTGTGATGAGATGAATGGAAAGTATAAAACCAACTTTTCTCTCTCCTCAATCCATTTTGATTTGTTTGAACGTGAGGGAGAGGGAGAGAACGGACGAGTGAGGGGGTTTCGGTGGATTTTGAGCACGTTGCGACGACGTGGATCGACCCAATACACATAAAAGGTAGGAACTTCACTCATCTCGTGTTTGTCATCAGTTTGGCATAAATTTTGTAGGTTTCGTCACGATGATTTCGGACAAATTTTTGAGAAAATGTTGGAAAATGAATTGAATTGATGTTTTTGGGATCAATTGATGGTTTGATTGAGGAATTTGTGGTTGGTTTATTGATTTTGAAATGAAATGGAATTTTTAAAGAATTTCGTGTTATTTTTGAATTGGGGTGTTTTTCGGGGTTTTGATGCAAAATGATTTGGGTTTTAAGTTTTCATGGACGTCCCTAAGGGTTTGGGATAGACTCGAACACGGCGACATGAGTTGAGGTTTCGAAAAACCTCAAAATAGGTGTTCTGCTGGACATGCCGCAAAGGACGCCGTAAGGAGTTATCTCCCATGGCACCACTTACGGCGTCTCGAGCAGAGGGAAAAAATAAAAATAAGAGAAGACGTCGTGGGGACATCGTCTTTAAAAAAAATTGGCACGACGTCTTGGCGGCGTGACACTATTCACAAAGGCCAATTTTCTAAAAACTTTGAAAAATTTTGAAGATCTCTCGGGTATCCAATTGGATTCAAATAAGACCCTCATACCTCGAAAATCAACCCAATTACACTAATTAAAAAATTATGAAAAATTAGATAAATTAGAATGATATTAATAGGATTTGCAAATTTGAGTTAATTGACAAACTTTGAGAATTCGAGTGGATAGCTTAGAGGTGCGCGAGGATCGGAGGTTTGCGATTGTTTGAGGTACGTAATCATATGAATGTAAGCCAGCTAGGAAGTATGCATTAATTCATTTTTCATTTATTGTCAATCATATTTGCATTGAGCCTTTGTTGGAATTTCGTTCTTATTTTTCTTGGTTAAGTGTCTTGGTATAAATGTGTTGCTAAACGTACTTTTGGGTCCATATGAGTAGGTAAGCGTGAACACTTTTGCGGTTGTGTTGTTCCACCCCACTGATAGTGGGTTATACCTTGAGTATTGGATTGTTTATACGTTGCGGTGTCTATAGTTTGTTGGCCACTATAGTGACTATAAATGTGGTGTTGTGGTACTGCATTGATATTGACCATTTATGGGTCTTCTTTGATTCTATAGACACTCAAACTTCGTTGCTCAGCTTGTCAGTATATTTATCATGCTATTTGTTATATTTTCTATTTTTCAATACCGCATGATATTTGGATTGTTTATTTGAGAAATCTTGAATTACTGTTTAGTTTCTTCTGGCATTACTTTCTCTTTTTCAAATACTCACCGTAAAGTTTGTGACGGTGATGCAGATAGAGTAGAGACGAGCAAGGGGAAGGAGTTGATGCTAGGTGATATCCTCTGAGGACACTCGAAACAATCATTTCCTTTACTCAGTGTAGATTTTTGTTCTTTTGATTGTGATTATCATATATTATGTCTTTTGACTGTGATTATCATATATTATGTTTTATAAAACACGGGACATGTATTTGGGGATTGAGAGACTAGGGATATCATATATGATCACTTTGTATAACTTTGATCACCATACATGCATGTATTTATTCATTTCTCAGGGTTTCCACATGATTAGGTTGTCTGTTATTCCTGATTTCCATTTTATAGTTATAGTTGATTATAGTGATTTCCGCTGCAAATTTCTTGATAACTTTATAATTTTATAACTCATATATTTAAATGATTAACTGATATGGTATATGAGGATTTAAGGCTGACTAGGATGCGTAGACTTTGCTAGTAAAGATTCGGGGGTCCACGTAGGTCTAGGCGGGCGGGCCCCAGTTTTATGGGGAATTGGGCCGTCACATTTCCTTTCTTTTATGCATAGAGGTTTCGTCGATCGCATTCCACCGGATTCTCTTTACCCTTTGATTTAAAGATCGAGAAGACATACAGACGAAACGCGAAAGAAGAGAGCAAACGAAAGAAAGCTTCCGAAGCCACTCCTAGCATTTCATATTCTTCAGAAATGGAGGATAATGGCCACAATCCTCCCCGAGATAAGGGGAACAATCAAAATCAAAGGGATAATCAGGATAAGACACCTATAGGACCCAAGGCACCTCTAATCCCCAATTTTAGCCACGTGCTCCTAATGTGACCCTGCATGTGCACTAACATATGATGAGCCCCCGCATCACCATCGAGATGGAAAACGATGAGATGGAAAAAGAGGAAATGCAAATTCTCCTTGCACATCAGCCCCATTGCATTGCATATCCTGCACGTAGGGGAGAATTTGAGCTTAATTCTAGTTTCCTAAACCTTTTACCCTCTTTCCATGGCTTGGATCGTGAAGATCCAATGGCTTTCATCAAAGATTTTCATTCCAAATGTTTAATGATGAAGCCACCTCGAGCACAAGAAGATGAAGTCAAGTTGTTGGCTTTCCATTTCTGTCTTAAAGACAAGGTGCATGAGTGGTTGTTTTACCTCCCCCAGGATCTATCACTTGTTGGAACGACTTGATTTCAACATTCTTAAGGGAATACTTTCCGAATCTTAATCATCTCGAGCTTATCTTAGATATATGTAATATTAAGATGAAAAAGGGAGAGACCTTCAATGACTATTGGGGCAAATTCAAAAGACTAATTGCACAGTGTCCCCAATATGGTCAGAGTAACACCTCTCTTATCCGATTCCTCTATAAGGGTCTTAGGTCCCTTGAGAAGCGCATGATTGACAACACCTGTGGTAAAGCCTATAATAAGAGAACAACCAACGAAATGTTCGAGTTGTTTGAATCTATGACATGTCAATCTCGTCAATATGTTGACGACGATGAGGATGAAGAGCCTTCTAGACACATTTTAGTGGAAGTAGGTCAAGCAGTACCGATAATAAGCTTGACAAACTCACTGATCTCATGGAGTGTTTCCTCACTTCTAGGAATGCTCAAACCAAGACTTGTGGCTTCTACGACGTTTCTGGCCATACTACTGATTCTTGTCTCACCTTGTTCGGAGAACAAGTTAAAGCTTTAGGTGGTGGGTTTCAAGGCTCTTATAGGAATCAATATGGCAATAATAATGGTAACACATATAATCAAGTCGTTAAAAGCCCCTATTTGAGTTATGGGCCACAAAATTAGAATTTCTCACAGTTCATTCGAGGGGACAACCCTTCCCTCCACAGCCCCAACCTGTTCAGACTATCGGACCCTTAGAGGATATGATAAGGACACTCATCACTAATGTTGACAATCTTACGTTAGACATGACATAGTACAAAATAATTAATGATGCTACTGTGCACGACTTAGCACTTCAGGTGAGCAACTTAGCTAAAAGCTAGGTAGACTCACGAACCAGGGTAGATTGCCCGCCCAACCTATCCTTAACCTAAAGGCGCATTTAAATGTTGCATCATTTGCTACTAGAGCGAGCCTATAGAGACTAAGGTAGTCTGTAGAGAGCACCTCACGACACTTGAGTAGGATGAGGAGGTCGAGGCAAGGAGGCGATGTGAGATCTTACTGAGAGCTCCTTTACTACAGAGATTCTTTCCGGAGTTGTTCCAGAAACATAAAGATCCTGAGATATCAACATACATCCCTCCATTTTCGCTAGTTGAGCATATCATAGATATTCATGAGACGGTTGAGGAGATTGAACAGGTCGTTGAGATCGAAGAACCCCTAGAGAAAGTATGTGTAGATGTAAACGAGGTAAGTTTGGGGGTCAATGAGGTACTAGAGCAGCAGATCGAGAGAAAGCTACCACCCAAATGTTAGACCCTGGTATGTTAACTGTTTCTTGTAAGGTAGGTAATATTACTGTCGAGAGTGTCATGCGTGATCTTGGCACATCCATAAATGTCATGTCCAGTTCCTTATATGAGTTTCTTCATGAAGGTCCTCTTAAGGACACTCAGGTTGCAATCCATTTAGCTAATAGGTTGGTTGTACAATTGTTTGGGTTCATCGAGGATGTCCCAATCAAGATTCATGATTTTATATTTTTGGCTGACTTTTATGTGATGGATATGTGAGATGATTCTCTCCATGTCTTACCTTCTATTCTTTTGGGTTGACCTTTCCTACGGACTGTGAGGACTAAGGTTGATGTGTTTGATGGGACCATGTCTATAGAGTTTAATGGTGAGATTGTTACATTTGATATTCTTAACACATTAGACCTCCTATTGATGTTTTTCTTGCTTGTTTGCTATGCATGTTTCTGACCCACCATTTTAGGATGAGATTAGGTTTAACAAGCAAGACGGTCGTCATGTCCCTAAAGTTGGTGAGACTTTTCCACCACCTCTCTGCTAACACATAGTGTTTGTTTCTCCCAAAGTGGAGTTGCATGCACGAGAACCACTCGAGACATGCTCGAGTGGGACAACGTGACCTAGGAAGCATGCATTTGAAGTCGAGGTAATGACTCTAACCAAAAGCGCTCTTGGGAGGCAGCCCAAGTTTCTATCCTTTATCTTTTTAGTTTGCTTGTTCTTATATTTGCTTAGTGAACTCACTTCTCCCATTTGTGACTATTTGCAGGTGTGTGATTTTCTTTGTTAAAGCACCGGAGTTGAGAGCCCGATATCACTTTTGAGGCTCCATGGTTCATATAAATGGTTAGTCTGATTTGGATTTAGTAAGTTCTTTCCTTTAGGTTATTAGGATTAGTTTTCGAGTCTGCCGGAGGTATTGTTATGTATATTCCCATGAGTTCTTGAGTTGAGCATTTTTGTCACTATATTTGATATTTTATGAGATGTTTTAGTCCATTAAGTTTTGCATATTCATTTTAGCATGTCATTTCCCATTACGTGTTTCTCCCCTTCCATGTTCCTTTACCTCTTTTCTTTTCTTTTGTAGTTAATATTCTCATTCTTGTTTTAAACCTTGAGGACAAGGTTTTGGATAATTTTGGGGGTGTTTCAGGTATAGTGGAGTGTTGGATGAATGGATTAGCGCATGACATGTATAACCGTTTTATTATTTTTTATGCATATTCAATGAGTATGGTAAGTTATGGTGGTGTTTTCTTTTCTTTTCGTCTCATTTTCTTGTTATGACATGTTATGCATTGTATCATTTAGGTTAGTAGTTGTTTACATTATTCTATGCATTTTCGTAATTATTTAGTTGCATTAATGAGTTTATGCATGTTTATAGTTATTTTGTTACATGTAGAGTCGCCTAAAACCTTGTTGAGTGTTTTTTTATTGTGGATATGAGTTCAGTATAAACTACTTTTATGACTTGAACTTTTTTGAATATTAAGAGTTATACTTAAATCTAGAGCGTTGTTTAATATCTTTGAGGTTGCTTATTAGAGATCTAGTATGAAGTTTGGGCATTGTGCTAGATACCAAAGAGGCAGACGGCCCTATTTTACAATTATTTAGATTTCTAGGTTGTTAGAACGAGAATGTAGCTCACTTGAGACATCAATTCATGACTTGACCACTTTTGGGGAGTGACTAGATTTGAACATACATTGGATGATTTGTTTGATTATAGTGAAAGTGAGAAGGGTCAACAAGAGTTTTCTTAAAAAAATTTAGAGAGTCCCACAAATTCCATAGGAAAAGGAGCAAGGAATCTTGTTGTGGGAAATAGTGAGAAAAACGGTTTCCACAGGAAATGGAGCTGAGACCGTACTACTTTTTAAGTTTTTGGGTATGGTAAGTTATGTTGGTGTTTTCTTTTCTTTTCGCCTCATTTTCTTGTTATGACATGCTATGCATAACATCATTTAGGTTAGTAGTAGTTTACATTATTCTATACATTTTCGTAGTTATTTAGTTGCATTATTGAGTTTATGCATGTTTATAGTTATTTTGTCACATGTAGAGTCGCATAAAACCTTGTTGAGTGTTTTTTATTGTGGATATGAGTTCAGTATAAGCTACTTTTATGACTTGAACCTTTTTGAATATTAAAAGTTATACTTAAATCTAGAGCGTTGTCCAACATCTTTGAGGTTGTTTATTAGAGATCTAGTATGAAGTTTGGGCATTGTGCTAGATACCAAAGAGGTAGGCGGTCCTATTTTGTGAGTATTTAGATTTCTAGGGTGCTAAACGAGAATGTAGCTAACTTTAGACATCAATTCATGTGACTTGACCACTTTTGGGAAATGACTAGACTTGAACATACATTGGATGATTTGTTTGATTATAGTGAAAGTGAGAAGAATCAACAAGAGTTTTCTTAAAAAATTTTAGAGAGTCCCACAAATTCCATAGGAAAATGAGCAGCGAAATCTTGTAGTGGGAAATAGTGAGAAAAGCGGTTTCCACAGGAAATAGAGCAGATACCATACTACTTTTAAAATTTTTAGAGAAAATAGAGTGTATATACGAATAAAGGCAAAAGTCAATGTAAACTCTTAAATAAAAAGATTTGACCGAGTGCTTATAGCTAGATCAATTGAGTTAGTCCAATGTGTTGTTCCACATTTTCATATTTAAGTCTGATTATTTCTCTTTGGTAGGTTTAGTCAACATTTATGGATAGTGTGTTGCATTTTTTCATTCATAGTCCATTTTTCGGTGTTGATGCATTATTTTTAAGAAATTATGAACTTGTGTACTTTAATGTAGTGACTTTTTAAAATCTTGAGTAGTTGAAGGCTTTGTCTGGATTGATTATAGTTTTTGAAAGGGTGATTTTTACTGATGATTGGATTTCGTTTTCATACTATTTGACTCTGAACTTTTTTTGGGTGATGGTTACTTGAGTGTTAGATTTAAATAAAAAAGGAAATTTTGTAATGACCCTAAAATATGACTTGTGCCACGTACCATTTTAGGTCGTACGTGGACCTCTTGCCATGATACATATGAACAATTCTCGGTAGTCGACACCGAGGTATGTTATTTTTTGTTGGTGTTTTGTATTATTATTTATTTACCTGAAATTATATTTCAATGCTTCAAACGTGTGAGGACATTTGAGTGAGAGCATTGACACGGATAAATGAGTTCAGCTCGAGGAAATAAGATTTTTGGGTGTCGGTGCAACCGTTGTCGAATATTTAGTTGTCCAAGGGACAAATTGAATAGAAACACTGACAAAATACAATAAACTATAATAATTAAGATGTGATACGACAAGTTTGGTTAAGTATGGTAAACAAATTGGTCTATGAGAGGTTGGTGTGTCATTGACAAAGTTAAGACATATAGGGTTTTGGTGTGACAAAGACCAATGTTAAAGAGTGTTTTATGAAGATGGACTGTTTTGTTGAGAGTTTGGCTCAATTTGGTGAAAAATCATATTCAAAATGAACACCGGAAGTTAAAAATCGTCAAAATAGGGATTTATGAGAATTAATAACTGAAAAAGAAATTAAGCTGCTGACAAATAGCTGAGTGTTTATATATATATAAAAAAACTTGATCGTTGTTTTCAACAGAAGCAAATATGTTTCGATGTTTTAAAACCTCAACTTCTTCTCTCGCACGTGGAGCTCCGTACGTCCGATTTTCATCCGATTTATCTCCTTAAAACAATAAAGCATCGCGTGACTATCAGTTTGGGCTAAGTTATCGCGGTGAAAATGAGGGATTCAGCCCGGAATCTGATAAAATCTCAATTCAGGGTGTTTTTCCTCAATTCAATTAGAAATCTTGTGATTTTTCAGTTTCTTTCATGGGGTTTTTATAGGAATTACTATCAATTGTTGTGAATTGACGTATTATTGAATTGATTTGCATCAATTTGGGATAAATTTCATCGGCATGGGATAGAGTTTTTATGATTTAAAGTGATGCAACTTAGTTGATAACAGTTTTGAAGATATTTTGCAATTGATATTGATATTGGTTTATAGGTGATATTTAGAAGATGCATGCTATAGGGTTATCTGTTATGTTTGACTTGTGTTCTATTCCCTTGGGGCTTTGTAGCCTAACTTGTGTTGGAATCATAGCAATTGTAGGATTTTAATTCTTAAAATCTAAAGTATGAATTATCTAGTGTCCATTGCACACGAAATGGGCGGATTCACGGGGATTTCGGTCTTTCGAGGTCTCCGGCACTCGCCACTACACTTGGGCGGCACACGTGGCATGGGCCACGAGGTTGTCGGCATGTATGAATGATTTATAAGCGCAGAGCACAGCTCCACCACTTGAGGTTAAAAAAAAGAGATTATTATTATATGTTGAGCGCAACCCCATACAGTAGTGAAGTAGGCTAGGTGATAGTTCTCACCGTCGACCGGACGTAGATCATCTCGACTTAGCCTGTGTCAGTTTATGTGTATCAGTTAACATTGGTATTTACTTGCATTGCTATTCAGCATTTCTTCAGCTACATATGCTTTTAAATACCTTTTGTTTAAATTGGAAATGTAGTATTAGAACTCCCCAGTTATCACTTAAATATCATTATATTCACCGTCTAGTTTGTGACGGTGGATGTAGGTCCGTCGAGCAACACCAGGTCGGGTAAGGAGAAGATCAACGACTACATCTGAGCTCCGAGTGCGTAGTTGCCCGTACATGTAGGGTACTTTTTGTATTATATTTACTTACGTCTTTATCTTTTTGGGATGTTATTGAGATGAGTGTTAGATTACCTAATTTTTGGCTTTCACTTTGTTTATATATTTTCGTCATTTACTTGCATATATATATATTGATCGTTATTTCCTGGATTCCACATTTAGGATTAAAAAAAAAAATTGTTCATCGCTGAAATGATTAAGACTTCCACTTTAAAATTGTAAAGACTTCCGCTAACTAAATTAATTGTTTAAAAATTGAGAACATAGGTAGTAAAAGCTGACTAATACGTAATTGGGTCCTATGTGTCGTGATTAGGGCTTGATTATGGGATTAGGGCGGGCGGTGCCCTAGATTAGTAGCGAGCCGTCACAGTGTGGGATTGGGAGAGGTCTGCATAGAATCAAGACTTTCCAATGGTTGGCTAGACATGATCACTTCCCTACTAACATGTTGTGTTGTAAAAACCAGATTAATACCTTCGATGTTTGTAAGAGATGTAATGCAGAATCAGAGTCGGTTCTTCACGCCCTTAGGGACTGCCCTATAGCAAGGACGGTCTAGGAAAATCTTTTAATGGGAATGCAGAGGCTTAATTTCTTTAGTGATAGCCAAAGAGAATGGTTGGACTCTAATATGAAATAAGGTGCCTTTTCTTGGAAGACCATGTTTGGTGTTACGTGTTGGGTTCTTTGGTTCACGAAAAAACAAGTTTGTCTTTAAGGGTATCCAGGCATTAGTTATGGAAGTGATTTCTCAAGCTCGAGATAGAACATATGAGATAATTGGATGTGGCGCTCGAACACGCACCGTTGGTTTTAAAGAGCAAGCTAATAGGGAGACACGATAGAGGAAATCGGTTAGGTTAGGCAAAACATAATTGTGATGGAGCAATAACGAACGACCTCGCATGCTCATCCGCTGCAAGGCTGTTACGAGATGACAGAGGAGAGTTTATTTCTAGTTTCCAAGTCAAGTTGGACAGTTGTCCATTTTTGTCAGGAGAAATTTTGGCGCAATGGTACGGAGTTTACATAGCAAAAGAGAAAGGACTCATTAAGGTAGTGATCGAGACAGACTCATTAGAAGTTGTTTTGCTCGTGGATCTCTCACCAAACTCTGGTCTTCATGGACTACTAGATCGAGGAGATTCAATGGATTCTTCATCAGATGGAGGGTAGCTACATTAGATACATCCTCAAATGTACTAATGTTTGTGTAGACTTCCTAGCGAAGAATGCACTCGGATTGCAGTATGGAACTCATAGATTAGACATAAAGCATTATTGTATTTTCACTTGTTAGCACAAGATAAGTGTGATAGCACAGTATAATTCTCGGCCCATTTTTTTGGGTCGTGTTCCTACCCAAAAAAAAAATTCAAAGTTAATTTATTTAGAGGTGTATATGTCCAAAAAGTATAGCTTCTTTCAAGGGCTATTTCTTAGTCCCTCAAGGAAGTGCACTTTGTAAAACATCTCCAATGCATAATGTGGATTGCACCTCATGAGTTTTTGCCACATTATTAATGAGTGTTTAATTTCTATAAACAAAACCGCTGAGCTCTCCCCTTCTTTCAAAAACCATAGCCACCCTCAAAACTACATCTGCCTTTTGGGGCCCAGCGATGATGCCTTCGCCGCCGACCCCCACTCTCCCCTCTACCAAGAATCCAAATCTCATACCTCTTCTCTTCTTCCTCTCCTTTTACCTTCTCTCTTATGCCCCGCTCATCCTCTATGCACACACCCGACACTCACACACAACCCTATCTTTCCATACACACCACCACCAATCATCCATTTTCTACCTCTCTCACACACATGCAACACAGATCCCCCTATTTTTCTTTCCCCTTCTTCCTTCTCTGCCTTCCCTAGTGATCTTCTTTCCATTTCTTTCTTCTTTTCTTCCTTCTTCCTATCTCTTTTTGGCAGCCGATTTGGCAATGGTCGATCGCTAGTAAGTTTTTGGTGTCGCTACAGCTAATAGCCCTATTTTTGTCTGAGTTTCTGAGACAAATGGAAGAGTGGCAGTGAGACAACATTATTTATTTTTGAAGTTACCGGTGGCGAACGTCGACGACCGACTTTATAGTGCAAGCGAGCAACGTCTTAGTGGCGTGTGCCATGGCAGTGGTGGGAGTACCAATAGTCTTGTTATTTTCCTTTATCTTGTTCTAAAGTTTAGGGTTTTTTATCTTTTGAATTTGTTGCCCCTGCGTGAGGTTGTTGGCCTCCTTTGTAAGGATGTTGTTCCAAGCTTCAAAATATGTATTTTCTATTACCCTCATTGTAATAGATTGTTGTACCCTTTTATCGGTGTTAGGAACATCAATGCAATAAATTTGACAAAAAAAGAACATCTTACTTTTAAATAACCCTATATCAAATTAGTGAGCTACCCACTTATTGATTCAATTCAGGTGGAATATTAATCCTATATAACACGTACTTTCATTCAACAAACGTAGAAGACGAAAAATAGTCCCCACGGACCCCACCAAAACCATGGATTGTTATCTTTATTTGATGAGATGTCAGATTACAAACATTTATCAAACTAAAATTTGAGTTTCGAATTTCTTTTATCATATTTTAGTACTTTTTCTTACTTTTTATAAACGGAAAATAAAGTTATACATGCATTAATTTATAAACATCCTCCACGACAATGTATAGAAGCAAATGACTATGTAGACATTTTCATAAAAAAAAAAATGACTATGTAGACATTTTCATCAAAAAAAAAAAAAAAAAATGACTATGTAGACATTTGCTGTCACGACAGCTTCACATATTTGGGATACATTTGCATTAGAGAAATAATTTTTGTGTTTTAATGTCTATTCTATCTATAAAGCATACATTCTCCCCTATCTATACGTCTATTCGAGATTCCCACCTCTCACTTTTCAAAAAGTCAGAAAAATTTGCCAATTATTTCATTTTTGCTAATATCATTTCTTGGGAAGGGTGGTTGTGGTTGTTTAGACACTAATACCTCTACTAAAAACTTGACTCAATAAAAATTAAAGAAATTATATGACGTGGCTAGAGGTAGTCCGTAGCTAACTTGGCACACTTCAATTAATAGAGATAAATGATTTGAAAAGCACACCATCCTTTACACTTTATCAAAGAGCAATGAAAGAATTTGATCCATACAGATTATTTCAACTAATTTGAAATTGAGGCTATGTTTGTAATGACCTGTTACCTTAAACAGGTGATTAATGTTACTCTTAATCTTAATTAATTCGAGTTAACCTTGAGGTTAAGTCCAACTTGTCTCAAATAGCGTGTATGTTTGATTGATGTGATGTATTGTGTTTGTTTGGTGTGAAAATAAACTAATGAAATTATAGACAATTAATATGAATTAATATAAGCCTATAATAAGAAAACAAATAAATTATGGGATGTATAATATCATGTGTGGGTTAAGAGTGACGCACATGGGTCATGGGGTAGAATGCACACCCGAGTGTGCTCGTTGGCACCTACGACTAAATTATATATATATATATATATTGAAGATAAATAAATAATTAATAAATTAGTGGACACCTAGTGACACGTGGGGTTATGGGTGACACGCGTGGGTTGTACAATGGTGTGTACGCCTGAGTGTGCTCGATGGCGTACATGGCGAAGGCATAGGCGTGAAGATATAGACGTGAGAAAGTGTGTCTAAATTGGTGTCACTTTGGACTCATTTTCCTTGGACCAACCTCGAGAATCTTGTGTGCGTATCTCGAGAAAATCTATATATAAAATCAAAAATCACTCCATTAAGAAAACAGAGAGGAAAATCTATATATAAAATAAAAAATCACTCCATCTCTCACACTTGATCAAGAAAACAAAAAGAGAGAGAGAGAGAGAGAGAGAGAGAGAGAGAGAGAGAGAGATCGATCGGGAGAAGGGAGAGAAGGAAGAGATCAGAAGAAGCTTGAGGATCGAAGAGGGGAGTCTGAATCACTCTGTCTCCTTCGTTGATTCAATTGGTAACTTCCCTTCCTCCTTAACTCCACTTGTTGAATTTGATGAATTTGATGGTGTTTAGCATTTTGAATACTGTTGTGATCGATTTAGGTATGATTGGGAGTATAAGAGGGTTCACTAGAACCCTCTGTAATCGAGAATTCATGGATCGGTTTTGGTAACCAATAGGCTTGTTGGAATTAGAGAGCAAACGTAGGCAGCATAGTACCCAGTCTGGGAATGATGAACATGTGTGCAAGAAGCACGCTACCTACATTTAAAACAACATTTTTGTTGTTCTGAACTTGGGTTTCCACTAGGGTTTAGGGGTTCTAAGCCTAGGGTTTTGGACTCGAGTTGATGATGATTGGTCTATTTTAGGTTCTTGATGGACGGAGAAAAGATTTGAGGATTTAGAGAGTTGAGTAAGTTGGTATAAAATAAGGAAAGCTCAGTATATGTAAGTGGAACTCGTACTCTTATCAATTATGCAATATAAATTAGTGCATTTAGTTCATATAGCATTATGGACTGGGAATGGGGCAACGTACTGTGATTTGACTATTTTTAAATATGAAAATGCTAAAAAATGTGCGGCAAGGCGGATCGGGATTGTGGAATGGAAGGATTGCCTGGAAATGAACTCCACCTTTATTCTTGAAACAAGGAGAAGGCTTGCCTAGAAATGGATTCTACCTTTCATTCCCAATAGTCGGAGTTTTACCTGAGTCAGCATTGTCCAGTTGGAGTTGGTCACATAATTAAGCATGAATAAACCAACAGAATAACACATAGCGCAGCGTGTGGATTATGTGGTTGTATTCTCGAGTGATGTGAGAGTACGACTCTATTTCGAAACTCAAATTACAAGTCACAAGTACACTTGCGATTTACTTTGACTTGCATTCAACTATTTATTGTTTATATCATTTCTCATGCCTTAATAGATATGTTTTGGATTCATATTGCTATTCATTTATTCATTGGTTATTAGTTGATAATTGATATGCTTACAAGCATCACTTACTGAGCAAGTTGGAGTGATCATTCCCCAATTAACATTTCAGGTTATCGATGTGCGCTTCAATTTGAGAATGGAGAAAATTAGGAGTTTATAGTCTTCTCTAAGGTGTGTTGACTTCCCTGTTGTATAAATATTGTACTGAATTACGATTTTATAATAAAAGGGGTTGGGATATGGTTTTAGTACTGAGTTTTATTTCAATTTTTGTATATCTTGTGTTTTATCGAAAAAGTTTTAATTTCCACTCCATTTCGTTTTAATTAGTATTTGATTATCAAGATATACAGGTCGTGTTTATTAAGTATTGGTGAAAATTGTTGGCTCTAGTTAAGTCTAGCTGATGTATCGATGCTTAATTAGGTTTCAAAACAGGTATCGCCCTAATTGGGTTTGGGATGCTATAATGTTGATGTTGTATTTCCTAGTAACAACTTTTCATTTGGATTAAATGGAAGTTGATAATTTTATGTTTGCCAATTTGATTGAAATTCATACATTTTTTAAAAGTTTATTTATATGTTTAGAACAAAAAAAAAAAAAATAGGGAGTTGTTAAACGGACTATAGTTTTTGTTAAACAAACCCCTCTTTTTAAGAAAAATATGAAATGCCCAACTATCCTGCATATAAAAGGGTTTTTGCTCTCCTCACAACCCACTCATCTCATCCATCCATACACTAGTCACACCACTGTCTCTCCCACTCTCAAATCGCACCCATCTTCAACCCTAATCCAAAAATTTGAACGAAACCCCATTGATTCGACGTCGTTAATACAATTCTCCATCACTTATGTGCTTATTTTAGGATTTTTTTTAAGTTTTTCTTTTGCCTTTTTGAGTCGGTTTGGTGTTGTTAGGTTTAGGGCTTTCATTTGGGGCTTGAATCTTGTATTTTAGACACAAAAATATCGATGGAATCAAGGATATTAAAGCGATTCTAAGCAAAAAACCAATAATATTTTGGTCGTTTTCTTGTACTTGTAGGAGTTTTGGAATTTTGTTTTTCGTTCTTGTCGTCCATGGGTTGCGGACACACATGGCCGAGACTTCTTTAGAGGTTTCGATCGATTCTCACAAAGGCCTATAAAACGATCTCGGTGGGAGTCACCGAGACTTTGTTGCCTTCTACTAAGATCGAGACCTCTTCAAAGGTATTTGTGATAGTTAGATGATGTCGGTTGAAACCTCTAAAGAGGTATCGGTAAGAGTCATCTGGTACCTCTTTAGAGGTCTCGGTCTTATATTGCCAAATCCCACAGGTCGGGAGACAAGGGTATATTTGAATAATGGGATATATTTAGTAAAAAGTGGGGTACATGTAACAAGGATATTTTCGAGAATTTAGAAAAAAAAAAATGTAGTGTACGTTTAACAATTAAAATTCAAAAATTCGGGTATGGTGCGAGATATGTTTAGCAAAAACTGAGGTACTTATTTATTTATTTATATATATATATATATATATATATGTATGTATGTATGTATGTATGTATGTGTGCGTGTGTTTTGAAAAACCACTTTTCATATTTATTTAGCTCTCGTCAAGAAAAATTATTAGGATGAAGGTGGGGTGACAAATTTTTGATACAACCATTTACTCCTCACTTGTTTTGAATAATTTGGATATACATTATTCACTTAGAAATTGTCTTCGATGCAGAATCTATTATTGAGATCATGAACAAATAATCTGTTACTGAGAAGAAATCATTTTCGATTAGAAGAAAATGTAGTGAAGAAATCTACAGTGACCCTGCGAATGACTATTTTATAGGAAATATTGTAGGAGCACGTCCTACCTAATTTAACTCCCCCAACCTTCCTTCCCAACTTCCATATCTAACTCAACCTAATATTTTAGTTTCATTATTCATTTATTATCAGTTATATATACTAATAGAAAAATAAAGTTGATTTAATATATATGTTATACATGCATTGTATTTTTACTTCACATTATACATGCATGTTAATTATAACACTCGCATCAAGTATTTGGTGATTACTACTGTGATTTGTCAGTGTATAATGCTGTTGTCGACACCTAAAACTTGTTTTTAAGGATCTTTATAGATAAAACTTGCTTTTTAAAAATAATATAGTAACAAATGGCCTAAAGAATCTCCTGTGTTTCATCTCCTGAATTAATTAGAAGACTACAAATTATTGATCACTCAATAACAGTACTTTGAGCATACTAGACACAACCAGCTTTCACTTAAATTACCAGTAAGTTCAGCCAAAAAAAGCCTAAATCCATGAAACGCTTAAACTGTTTTGGTCTTTAATAGAGGTTTTAAATCCCTATTAAAAATGAGTGTTAATAAATGTAAGTGAGAAACGTGTTCAATGAGTCGTGTTTTAATTGCTAATACAATATTACATAGAGATTACTTAAAACCCTATGAATTAGGTGTTATTAAATGTCAAAACTCTTCTAATGTGATGTACAACACAACCTTAATCCCAAATTAATTAAAATCGGTTATATGGATCAAACTTTTCTATTGTGCTTAATTTAACGCCAAATGATGAAATGCAAATACACTTGATTTCTTTTTTTTTTGCAATTTCAACTGAGTCGAACCCACAACATCCCCACTCACTAAAGATGCTTTGGCAATACCAAATCTCTTACTAAAACCCCAGAGTTATACATGCTGACATGTCAAAAAAACTAAATTCTATATCTAAATATATCATGTATCACTGGTGCTTTATCCGTATGTTGGCCAATCTTATTTGTTTTATTATTTTTTCAAGAAGGTATATTTATAAATTATTTAATCATAAACCTTGATTTTTTTAGTCCATTTAAAAAAAAAATGGCTTAGTTTTTTATCACGTTTGGTTGCGTGTTGTTGGCGAACTCAGAACCTTACTCCAACAAGACTGGAAAATAAATGCCACATAAGCATCGTCGATGTGTTGCCCACTGCCAAGCGGACGGATGAGATGAAAAGAGCTGATTTAATACACACACCTAAGGCACACAGTATCAGACCCTTCAAGGACGCAACGCACGAAAACATATATATGAATATATAGCAAGTGCTTATACTCATCCAAATATAACAATCGGACTTCAAAAATAATAAAAATACAATCTAAGAATCAAGAACGAGAGAAACACTCATCAATCGACCAAGAACAAGATCAAACCTCGTCAGGTAATCATCAAAACTGTCTATTAGTGTTCTTCCTCATTGATTTCTTCTTTTTTTGTTTTTTATTTTGATGCCCTTTATGGTAAGAAGATCAAAGAAATAACTGAGATTGTGATATAGAGAGAGAACAGTCAAGAGTCCTCTTCCCTTAACAGATAATGGAGAAGCTTTACAACTATTGGTAGAGATCGGCCCTTGTGGTCCTACCTTCCTCGAGTGGGGAAAAGCTTCGGTGAATGGTTAAAAGTTAGTTGAATTCAGGACTGCTTTTTGAACTGTTTGGTTTTTCTGATTCAAGGAAAGCAAAGTTCATGTTTTGATGAAAGTTAGGTTACAAAAAAAGAATTGTATATTTTTATATACCTTTATCTTCAACTATATGTATTGCTACTTTTCCCTCTCTTTCTGGGTCTTTAAAAGTATGGAAAAAGAAAACTTTGAAAGGTCTTTTGTTTTCCTTGGTTTGGGGGTTTCTTTGTGTTGAACTATTGTGAGTTTGAGACCTTTTCATGTGTGATTGAGGATTCTAGACATAAAGAATCATGGCCATGAATGATTTTCTGAATATCTAGTGTTGATTTCAGAAAACCGACGAAACAAAGGAAAAAGCAGCTTTCAGGGATGGGGGCTTCTTGCAGTCGTTTCAAGCAAGAAAGCACGGGCGGATCCATGTCCGGAAACGCTCATCATATACAAGGCTCTGAGATAATACAAGTAAGGATCTGGCAAGAAATTTATATTTTCCTTTTTTATTATCTTGGATTCAATATATGTTTCCATGTTTTCTTTGATTCACCTAATTATCATGTTTGGATGGTGTTTGATCTCAAGTATGCAGTACTTCACACTGAAAACTTACATCTATATAGCAGTTCATATTGGCTTCTGATGCTAATTTTTTCTGTAATGTATAAGATCATGTTTGTACATCTTCAATACATTGGCACAGTGATTGACGATGCCAAACTGATTGCTTGTTTGTTTGTTTGTTCTGATTCCTTGAATAGTTCAGTAATGGAACCGGAGGCCAGGTTTTGCTATCAGAGAAAGGTAAAGACATTACCACAAACATTGGTCGGATTTTGTTAACTAGTGGCAGAGTGATTTTTCAGTTCATTTGAATTAATTGAAAGATTCACTGGTTTTGACAAAGGTAACGTTCAATCGGTGCAAGGAGGACACTTGATGAAGCCACAGAATCAGAGTGTTTTAATGAGTTCTCAGGATGAAAGTCTTCAGAAGAGTGAAAAAGAGGAGATGCCTAATGACATATGCAAGGAATCTAAAAGAAGCAACTCGATTGTTCTACCTGCACCAGAGGAGGAAGATATCTGCTCAACCTGTCTTGATGGTGAGTCTTACACCAACACTATTTCTCTATCATGAACTAGCTACATATAGATGCATCAACAAGCATAACCTAATATCCATAGTTTAAACAAGAAAAGTTATTACTCAAAAGAATATAGAAATATAATAACCAAATCAAGATAAATCAATCCATTTATGACGAAGAATTAACTGATCGAAACAACAATAAATGATAGCACAATATCTGACGAGTTTGAAGTTCCAACACGTGTGGCGCTCTTATTCCTCATTAGCCAAAGCAAGTAGGCGTTAGAATGCGCAGCTGATTTACGTAAGATTTATATACTCTAGACATTCAGGTTAAGAAAGCCTTAAGCAAAATCCAAAAAGAGCAGATGTACCACATGAGTGCTGAGCATCTTATGCATGCAGACAAGAAGAGAAAGAAATATAGTTTCAAGAAAAAATTTAACACACTGACAATAAAAACAAAACAATAGGTGAATATATCTCTATATCAGGACATTGAACAATCTTCCTTTTGAATATAAACTCCTATACCATTTCAAGAACTTCTTATTATTTCATTTTACTGATTCACTTTTGAAGGGATTGTTCTGTTGAAATAGTTCCCAATCACAGATAGTATGCCGAAATGACATCCTGTTTCAATGGCACCTAAGGACAGGTGGGCCCCACACCATCTAGTAGTTATTTTATTATTTTTATTGTGGGGCCCACTGCATAAAATGAAATAATAAATTGAAACAAAAGGAAATGATTGGGATTTGGTGTAAAAAATAGAGTATTGGATTGGAGAACGGAATAGTAATTTTGCACTTTTGCACCAAAATGGTGCAAAAATTTGGACCAATTTGGTGCAATACATTGGATATTGCCTTAAGTAAGGGTAATTAAATGAGATTTCATAATGTCACAAATTTATAGAATCGCTATGTCATTTCAGCTAGACCTCTTTCCCCAACAGAAGAAACACTTTCTTTCTCAGATCGCACTTCTCTCCCAAGCACAACATAACTTCATGGATTCAATATTTGGGTGTAGTTCAAGCTGAACTTGTTTTCAGGGATATCGTAAAAACTTCTAGCCCATAATTCACCTAGTAAGATCCGTATGTTGAAATTAAGCTTCAAAATTATATGCATAAAAAAACAACAATAAAAGATAAAAGTGTAAACGAAATAAAAATTGTAATAAAAAGCTCTTAATTAATCTTCCAAATATGAAGATGCTATTTCACAACTCGGGTAAATTGGTTATTGAAGAAATTCCAAATAGTCAGAAGAACAAGCCCCAAATTTATTTTATATCATCTCTCATTCTTTTAAGATTTTAGAGTTTTAAGTATTCCTTCAAAGCATAAAGTATAAATTAGTAACAAATAATTTAACATTTAGTCAATGCCATTTCAATTCTTTGAAGTAAGGGGAACTACTCTCTTGCAATTACATTAACAACAATTGAAGGCTTTGAAGCTACTCTTTATCTAAGATTATTATTTTTACATTTTATTCCCTTGATCACACTAAAAATACATGGCAGGTTATGACATGGAGAACCCAAAGATACTAACCAAGTGCAAACATCACTATCATCTTCCATGCATTCTTGAATGGAAGGAAAGGAGCAATACTTGCCCCATGTGCGGAAAGGTTTGTGGCTTCTAACCCATGACCACTTGCAAAATTTCCCATCATAAGACATGGTTTGCTCTTGCAGTGCTTATAATTAGAGTGCTTTAGAATTAATAAAATTTTCTTAATTTTTTGTCATTTAGGTGCTGGATATTGATGAAACCTATCAAGGACTATAGGATTTATGGCATATTGAACTTGAGAGTTTGACAGCAAGCAAAAGATTCGTTCTGGTGAAATTGAACAAATGTTGATGAGACAGAAACCATTTGGAAAATGGGGTTAATTATGACAAAAGAAGAACATCATTCTTTTTAGCTGATTTTGTCAGTCGAGCTTCCCTTTCATTTGTATTGTACTTCTTTTCTGTCTCTGTGAATAGTATTTTCTTTTTGATCGGAAACAATGTTTAAAAAAACTAGCCTCAATGACTTTTAGTGAGGCTTACGCCTCAACACAATGCGTACTGAGGCACTGTGAGGCTTAAGCCTCACTTAGCCATACATTTTAATGTTTTTTATTTTTTTTTAAATTAAAGCACAAGTTATTTACAAAAATGCCTATAAGTTATGTTTCCTACACTATCAATTAAGGATCCCCAACTACCCCCACTATCATTGAACTACATGACATGAGATTGAGGAGAATTAAATTGGACATTGAATCACATGCTTTGAAAGCTTAATGTTTTAACTTTTTATGTTCAACTTGTTAAAGATTTCATTTTAAACCTTAATTATTGAGTTTGACTCCATATCTATCTAAATGAGCATGTCTTTTATAATCATTAGATTTATATCACTATTTTGAAGTTTGAACATTGAAGTTTAAATTTTACTTTTATTGTTTGAAAATTATAATTCAAGAATGTTTTGGATTATTGGGTACATTCACATTTTTATTTCAAAAATTTATATAGATATTTGTTGTAAACATTTTTTTTTTTACTCAAGTAGGAGTTAAACTCATAACCTCCCCAAATCTTGCCTTTTGGCAAGTGAAGCCTCTGCCATCTCACCAGAAATGCTTTGGCTTGTTGTAAACATTGTTAGTAAGCTTGTTTGATAGTTGTATTTGAGTGATAAGGTTAAATACGTTAAATTTACTTATTTTACTTTGTTTTTATCTTATTATGTATTATTATTTGTTTATAATAGTTGTATTAGTGAATGTATTTATGTTTATTGAGTTTTTTATAATATTTTACACCATTTTCAAAAATTTCACTGGGGCTTACACCTCATTCGGCACTAAGGCTTACGCCTCGCCTCTCTCAAAAAAAACGCCTCACTTACTCCTCAAGCTTTTCTAAACATTGATCGGAAATAGGATTTTCTTTTTTTAGTAGCATAAGCGAGCTCTTTCATTACATTGTTTTTTTTTTTGGTCAATTTCATGCATTATCATATGACTGACAAAGTAAATCTCTTTTTATTATTATTATTGATAAGCAAATACCCAATTCAGGTTTTTTTTTGATAAGAACTAACAAAGTAAATCTTGACTTGACTTAATAACTCAACCTATAACATTCTACCACACAAAATTTAGATTCATTTACTCGGAGAGATAAATGAAAATTGATGACATTCCTTCACAATTTAATCACAACATGCTTCGTGCCAACGGTTAGTATCTATTCACCATAAAAGAAAATTTTGGAATCATTTGGATTGTTTCCTCCAGACATATGGTTTAAATTTAAAAAATTTAATTTACTTAATAATATAAATATGCAATAACTAGAAACGGACATGACTGAATATTTGCTAGAACTTTAACCATAAATGAATATATTCAAAACCATAATAAAAAAGAGCACCTAGTTGGTTTAGCTCAGTTTTCAAAAAGGTTTAGTCTTATGAAGTGGAATGTGATCTTTGAGTCTTTGAAACCTACATTATCATCCATACTTAACATACTTCAGCCTAAAAAGGAATTAGAATTATTTTGACACAAAAAAGTGCAGTCATAAAATTAGAATACCAAAAAAGATTATTTAATAATTGAGAATTTGCATTAATGATTCAGACTTCCCTCTTGAAAGGTATCCCTAAGCAATCTTTATACAGAGTCATGGTAGAGGCCTTCTGGACACACATTGATAAGCATTGTAGTCAAAATCGGGATTTTAATCCTTAAATCCCAAGACTTGGGATTCAAATCCTTACGTATAATCTAAGTCCTTTTGAACCATTTGGGATCCTAAACCCTAAACTGGTAAATTTACTTTAAGATTGTTTTGGATCCTTCTAAATCTTATGATTTAATGATCCACAACAATTCAAAGGCATTTTGGTTTTGTTGTACTTCTTTAACACTTAACAACCACAAAAGTCAAATCAATCAAGCGATCAGTTCCTCTCCACTATCCTCACTAAATTTTTCTTTCATTAATCAACAACATCAACAAATTCGTAATCCCAATTAGTAGGGCTTGTACACATTGACCAAATGCTTCCCCTCAGCTTCATTTTAAGCAGTTGATGACGTGCTTTCACAGCCCTTTAAATCCTTTATAATTAATACATCCTACGCTATCTTCGGTCTACCCCTACATAGTCGAACTTATTTTATTTCTCTTTCATTAATTATTGATCTTTTTTAATAATGATATGATGACAAATATAAATTAATACACAATTCACTTGACTTCTCAATCATATAATTCAATGATTCAAATTTTGGTTTGATTCAGGTAGAGCCATCAATCATTTTTTTTTTAATTCATGATTCCTACAACTATGTTGATAATCAGCTGACTACTACTCTCTTTTTTTTTTTGAAAACCATGGGTATCCAAACCTTAGTTTGACTAATCCCACGTGGGCTAATCGAGCGCACCAGCCCCATATAGCCCAGGAGACAATTCAAGAAAATGATGAAGCTACCAAGACTCAAACACTAGACCTCTGCCTCAACCAATGCCTTAGCACTCTCTCTGTTTCTACTATTCCACAAATAGTTTTTTTTGAAAATAAACAAATAGTTAACTTTATTAACCACTAGACTTTATAATAACAACAATCAAACGTTTCTTAAACAGAGACTTTTGTCATTAAGATCCTATTTGTATGTTTTTCAAAAAAAAAATCCTATTTGCATGAAACGTAGAGGAGTTTCCGCATAACTAAGTTCTCATATATTATAGTTATTATTAATTAAAGAAAAGGAGAAAATGGTATGATTAGAAGGACGATTTTAAATGGAATATTATCAATTCAAGTTGTAAAGTGATGATTTGCTTTATCCATTGGGGTCATACATTGTGGTCGGCTACATAAATCAAACTCTACCACTTGGCTCAATTTAATGCACTTGATGACATGCTTTCAAGATCTTTAAATCATTCCTAAGCAATATGTCCGCAGTCATCACATCTATATAGTCTAATTTCTTTAGTTTCTACTGCATCGAGTTTTTTAATTGCAGTGTCTGCATGCCATCTTTAGATGTGACCAAACCAACGCAACCATCCTTCCCGAATTTTTGCGTCAATTTTTGAATAGCCGATAAGGACCTATGGTCATAAAGCAAGAAAATTTTACTTTTTTGCACAACATGAATACCAACAATGAGCATAAGTCAATCAAATTTTACCATTAGCATAATAGTAGATATGAAAATAGAGCTCCAAATCACTTTATACAAACTGTAGAGCATCATGTCATCAGTTTTTTTTATAATTTTACTTTTAAAAAAAAAATTAACATCCAATCCCTTATTCTGTCTCCCAATTTTTACAGATGAGTTATTATACATGCTATATCTATTTCCAAGGAAACAGTAAAAAAAATGAAAGAAAGAAAGAAAGAAAAGGTTTCAAGATCCCACCATTCTGCTGTGTCGCTTTTTCCAATAACTCTATCACAGCAGCGACAACAAAGTTGACATGCGTTTGACTTTGACATTAATTAATGGTTTAGATCTATTAAGCACAAGCTTTTAAATTTCTATCTAATACATAGTTAAAACTTCACCAGTCCTATACTTATATCACTGAATTACAGGGGTGTATATAATTAAGATTTTAATGGACTTTTAGTTACTTTTAATGACTAAAAAAGTTTAGGTAAATTCAATTAAAACTTTAAGATGGGGACTTTTATATACTTTTAAAAGTCAATAAAAATTATGGGGTATTCAATTTAAAATTTTAGATAGTTCATAAAAGTAAGGTGTATTTAATTTTTTGGTGACTTTTGTGGATTGGTTACAAATCTCAACGTTATAGACATATTGTACAAAAATACATCTAAATAAATCTTCAACTTCTCCTCACCTCAACCCAGAAACTTTTAGAGACTTCCAATATTGTTGGCTCCCTTCTTCAATAAAGACTTTGTTGTTTACAAGGTCTTTTCTTATCAATTGCTTTTATCAACTTCTCCAATCACTCCACAACTCGATGGATTTTATTGCTCACTTACTACACTCTAATGTCTATGCTTATGAAAATGAAATTGATGTCATTATTAACAAGATCTCATTCTTGGATCACTGCAAGAAGTACATTTTTGATAGGGCTTTTTTTTGAGAAAGTAGTTTCAATAGTTAGTTATTATTAAGTATATTATTATAGTCTCAAAAAAATGTATTATTATTATTATTTTGGTAGAAAATAAGCATATAATTTTTTTTTAATACAAAAATGCATCTTTAAAAACTTAAACTAGCATTCTTAAGGAAAAAAATATATTTTCTTGACTTTATATAAGTCAAAAAAATGAAGTGCAAAATTTTTACACTAACATTTGCAATGATCTTACTTGGTTCTTTTTTGCCACTAAAAGATGATTTATTTACCTATTTAATTTGTTAATATTTATTTACTTATTTGTTATTCTATTTCCTTGATTTTTTTTTAGAAAGAGGAATGATCCAAAATAAAGGGAGGTCAATGGTCAGGTTGCATAAATGGATATCCTACATTAAACTTTGCAAGGCAAATGACTTGTGCACAAAGTTTACAGTATACCTTTAAGCAACAAGACAAACAAATTCTCAATCCAAACTAATTGGGATTGGCTACATGGATCAAGCTCTTCCATTTCGCTTCGATTTAATGCAAAAAAAACGGATGCAAGAAAAAAATTTCACATAAATATTATTTTCTACTTTATCCTCCTGCATATATCCATTAATCAACAGGAAAACTTCATTGTCTCAATTCATGTATCCTCTTACATTAAGTCAAGCAAGGGATTCCAGATGGAAACAATGTTTATGCTTTCGATCACTATGATTCATAAAGCAATGGAGCTTCACTCTTTTGTCCTACTCCAATAGCATTACTAAGAAGGAAAAAATGTGGATACAAATTCTATGATACCTACTCCATAGCATATCGTTCTGTCAAGATGGAATTTAAATAGTTTTGAGTCAAGCATACGGCACAACAGTTAAGACATAATAAAAATGGCATTTGATAATTTTGTCTGTCCCTCTTGAAGGATTACCTAAGCTATGTTGTACTACACAATGGAAGACATACATTGAGAGCATAGAGACTTTTGTCAATTGGAGCTTCTTGCTGTTATGGGCCCCTATTATGGAAATAAATAGAAGTGAATAACTGCGACAAAACAAAATTAAGAGGGTAATGGATCAGTATAACCAACAATTTACAATTGATCATCATATAATCTTCCCCAACTGATTGAACAATTCACAAACTTTGTAAAGCGGTGAAGTGTAGAGATCATAGAATTAGCTAGCAAAGACAGTTACAGCCTCGACAATTAGTATAAATACATGATAATGCTGGTTGTTGGTTCTAGTAGTGAAAAAATTTCTACTAGATGCAAAAAAATTGGATATACAAACAAGAAACAATCAAGCATTTCATTCTTTCTCTATATGCAAATCTATGTAAAGAATATAATTAAGCACACCAAATTAAGAGAGTAATGGATAGTGAATGAGGAATTACTCCATTTTAGTCCTTCACATTTGCTGGCGATGAATCTCCTCGAGAAGCCTCGACCTCGCGCGGTTAACCGAAGCCAAGCAAATGCAAACATGAACCTCCAAGTCCTCCATCTGCTTCTTCAAACTAGCCATATTCTTCCTCAACTGCTTCACCACCTCCTGAATTGGATACCTATTATCCCTCCCCCCTCTCTCCGCCCCAAACCTCACCAAAAACCGATCACTCTCCACCGCATCGTACAACTTCTCCACCAAACAATTAATAGTATCCAGCTCAATGTTGACCACATAAGCTCCAACGGCGGCGGCGTCGAGCTGCGCAATGTGCTGCAACTGCCTCTTCACCACCCTGGAAGGGAGCATCAAATGGGCAGGGCGGCGGAAGGCTGCGCACACGCAGAGCGCGGCGGAACCTGGGAAGCGGGATAGGGATTGGGCGCGGCGGAGGCGGCGGTCGAGCTGGAGGCGGAGGTCGGAGAGGGAGCGGCGGGTGTCGAAGAGGAATGGGGCGGAGGAGGAGGGGGAGGGGGAGGGGGGGGGAGGGGGAGGGGAAGGGGTTGGGGCGGTCGAGGAAGCGGCGGAAGAGGTCGAGGAGGGCGTCGCATTGGGCCGGGGAGAGGCGGAGGTCGAGGTCGAGGTCGAGGGGGTCGGGGTCGAGGACGGAGAGGAAGGCGTGGATGGGGGAGTAGAGGGAGCGGGCGGAGTGGAGGGAGCGGTGGAGGAGGGAGCAGAGGAGCTCTGATGCGCTCTCGGAGTGGTCGAAGTAGGTCGACACAAGGCGGGTCAGCTTCGTGGGCGGGGCGCCGCTGAGGGCGCTGTCGACCGAGTTTCGGTTGGGGCGGAGAGGTGGGGAAGCGACAACGACGCCGCTGCTGCTGCTGCTGTTGTTGTTTTCAATGTTGTGGTGGTGGTGGTGGTGGTGGTGGACGACGAGCTTGTTGTGGATCTCGGTGTAGGAGTCGGCCTGGACGACGAGGTCGTACTCGCGAGTGAGGCTGAGGGAGGAGTTGGAGTTGGAGTTGTCAGGGCTTGAAGTGGGTGATGATGAGTGGTGGTCTTGGTCTTGGTCTTGTTCGTTGTGGTTGCTGGAATTGAGGGATTGGAGGGCAGGGGCAGAGGAGGAGAAATGGAGGGAGGAGGGTTTGGTGGAGGGCTTGGTGGCAATGGATTTGAGAGAGCTACATGATCGAAGCATTGTGCGGCGGAGGAATGTTGCGGTGGTGGTGGTGGTGGTGGTGGTGGTGGGGAAATGGGCGACTTTGACTAATCTCCGGAGATATTCAGTTTAATGGGTGTGTTGACTATAGGCGTAATGTTTTGACGTTTCATGCTTTCAATTATGTCACTTATAAAATGCTCCCTAATTTTTTATTTATTTATTTATTTTTATAATTTATAACCACTCAGGTCTGCTCGCGATGGGTAAAGAGCTCTCAGCTTAGCAAAGCCTTCATCCGTACCACTCGACCTCCAACAACAACAACTTAAAAGGACTCAAGTGTCGTACCACCAATCAAAAAAAATAAAAAAAAAAAATAAGAGTCAAACCACCCGAACCAACCTATCAGCTTTTTTTTTCTTTTTGAGAAACCTTTTTGAAATAATTTTTAAGATAGGAATTATGTGTTTTCGTGAGGCACGTAAATTTTTTTCATTTCTTTTTTTTTTTTTTTGGTTGAATCTAACATCTTGTATTTTTTCCTTTGAAAATATATTGGCGTGGGTGCTTGCTCCGCCCGTCCAAGCGTGTGTATTTGGCTTGGTCAAAGCCTCTCAGAAAAGATAGTATCACAATAGTAGATGATACTCCATTGCTAGGGTTACAAGAATCCTAGCTAAGTGCGAAGAAGAATTATCTCATTTTCTCAATTGTTATTGATAGTGCGAGATAGTGTGACAAGTATTCGCCTCGATTAGTGTAGCTGCTCCAAAACCCGAGGCCTACCACGTAATGCCCCGCAGGCCCACAACCTTACCATGTCACCGCTCTATTATGTCCTAAGCGCAACCCAACCTCTTCAATCCTTGTTCACTAGAGTTATTGTAACGACCCACAACTTTAACTCATGCCACGTGTTACGTTTCAAGACTATGACCTAACCATCATGACTTTGTCGTACTGTCCAAGCCTCGGAGTCGATATCGATGTATATTTTATTTTTTCTGTTGTGTTTGTATTATTATTTTATATCCGAATGTAAATATCGAATGTCCTAGTGTGTGATTTTATTTTATTTATCGCGCCGAATTTTCGAGTGAGGTTTCGGTTAAGAAAATGTGATTAGACGATTTACTAGGTGTAACTATCGAATGTCCTAATGCGTGACTTTATTTTATTAATCTACCAACCAGACACACTTCCATATTCATCTTCAAGTTCCTTTACCCCTACCCCTATAAGATAACTCTGTCAGAGCATGTACCACATCCATTCACTTCCCATACCATTGGTCATAGTCCTCCTGGTTAGAGAATAAATCCTTGTATTGGAATGGACATTCCTATTTACGTGCCAACCACAAGCAAGTGCGTACAACTTGGGAATACTTCCTCTACGACCCCTATGAGAGCTTGATCTCTATCGGTCAACATGACCCCAAGAAGTGTCTCGCCCATCCAACAAATCCCTTAACTGTCTCAAAGCCCATGCATAGTCAGGCATCTTCTCCTTAGCTAAGAATGCATGCGCCACAATGAAAGTCATGCTAGTGGAAGTGACATTAACAATTTAGAGCAGTGGGTACTTGAACATGTTAGTCTTGTAGGTGCAGTCCATAATCAATGCATGAGGAAAACACTTAAGAAGGTGCAACGAAGTAGGGTGAGCAAAGAACAACCCCTTGATGATGTCAGATCCATCCCAACACACATGTTGCTCAACATATATATCCATGCACATCCAAGTTCGAAATAACATCTGCATCTTTGTCTTACCTTGAGCTTCAATCCTTCTCAATTGGGCTCATTGTAGATTGTTTTCATGATCGTCACATCACCTGGATGCTTGTCTTTATTGCTGGCAAGAATGTGTCGAGGTTTTGCACTAGTTTTGCTCAAAACTTCTAAAATCACCCTCTCGGGTTTGGTAAGCCTTCTAAGATATGCATGCCCAATCAAGTTGTTTGAAAACTTGGTTGTGCACCCCACACAAACATGCACATGCCATTTCTCATCAGCCTGATGTTTCACATTCATCTTGAATTGACAACCATACTTCTTTAAGGCTATGTTTCACATTCATCTTGAATTGACAACCATACTTCTTTAAGGCAGTCTCTTTAGCATTCTCCTCAACCTCATCCCCATCCATTTCTTAACACATTTTCTCTGCAGCCAACTTCAACTTCTTTGCCTTAGAAATCTTCGGTGCGAAAGAATCGAACCTCTCACAACCAAGGGACAACTAGTTCGTCGACCAATTGGAGCATCAAACTTTAATATAATGACCACAAATCCATACTTCTTAGTTGTAGCCTGTGTCCAACTCACTACTTCCTCTCTACTACCAAATGGCATGGTCGGTTTAAAGGTTTCGATGAGGTCCGGGAAGGCATCACTCGATGTACACCCGGTGTCTTGAGTAGAAACCTACAAGGACAAAAAAAACCACTAATTAAACACAGAACAATGGCAGAACAATCAAACTTCATCATTCTTATATTGTGCAGAGCTGCAGGTCCAAGACATGTTGGGTTTTGGGGTTCATGCGCAGCGGAGATTACAAAACAATTTTGAGGAAAACCCCAATAGGATCCGAATTTGATTCCATTAAAACACGTTTAAACTATGAAAACTTAATCATACCTCAATCGCAATGTACCTTTTTGAAGATTAATCAATCTCTAAGGCGCTGCCAACGACGAACGCCCTCTATCAGCAGTCCACACACGAACGGCGACCGAGATTTGAAGTGCTAGCTTCAAGAGAATACCAAACATTTTTGTTTCTCTCCAAAACGATCCAGAGTATACCAAAACCTCTAAGTCGTTTCTTAAAACGAAAATAGAGTTTTGGCCCCTTTTAAATCTTTCTTGTACTTGTATTCTAACTCAAAGTGTCTATTTATACAACCCTTGTATATAGACGGTTAAGTAAATTACACATATACCCCTACTTAAAGAAGTATAAGTGTAATACACTACAAGGACGTTTCTGTCATGAATTTTATCATATAAAATTCGTTTTTTACGAACTATCTTAAAATCTCGCAAAACCATTCTCAGTGTGCGACCCAATAGGCTCATACAACGTTGGCAGTATACCAAAATACATTTTGGTATACAAGTCATAAGCGGCCTCTAGCAAAACATTATTACTACCCAAGTTGTACGAATATCAAATCGATACAACCTAATCAATAGTGTATATAACATCCTTTTGTCACACGATATCCTTTTGATCAAACATAAGGCATGGAATTGTCATCTAACATGTTCAATCGTACTAGTCTCGATTTCTAGGTAGACTGAAAACATCTAAGTGACATTGATCAATATCAATTCACTTAGACTAGGCCTTTTAACAGTCTAACACATCGAGGATCCACTTTGGATATCTCTCTTTATATGAGAGGGACAAATTCTATCTCGATTACAAAACTTCACCATATTATTCACACAAGTAACCAATCACAACCTTTATAATCGTCCGGTTAAAGACAACGTTTGATTGCGTCAAATCATTTGTATTCCTAATGTTGAAGTCTCTGGTAATCTCAAGTCGGAGGACGAGAAAAATATACCTATCATGAGAAATAACTATGACTTAATCCATGTGATGTTCTCATATAATGTAAACATGCAAATCAATTATAACAAACGACAAATGAAATCCTCTATTTTATTAACTAAAATGTATTCATACTTGTTAATGTGGGCACATCCCAACAAGACATACAATGTGTATATCGACTATGATATATATATAATGTAAGTCAGACACATTAAGTCGATAGGTATCAATGGTTAATGAAGCACAAAAATCAAAACTTAAAACGTCATATAGGTTTTAATTGGCTGAGTAGGGCCGTGACGTATGATGGACGTCTTGACCATATAAGTTTGACAACCACGATAACATAATACATTTAAAATCTACACACCAATCAATGAAAACTAGGAGCACTTACCTCGTTCTGCTCTGCTTTTCTTTGGTTCAGCACTTCCTCTGGGTTTTCCATCTTTAATGGCGAGATTTGTTCAAAAAATTGATGCCCTAGAAAATCCTAAAATGGGAACAATGTCAGCACTCAAAAACTGCAAAACGGGAACAATGTCAGCACTTAAAAACTGCAAAACAACCCCAATAAACCTAAAAAAGGAGAAGAAAATGGGCTTACTTGATTGGTTTCGTGAGGATTCACCTCTTGCTTGGTTGGAAAAACGAGATTGAAGAGAGTTGGAGTCGGGGAGGGTGTAGAGGGTTTGCGGGGCTCTTGAGTTTGAAAATGGAAATTAGGGTATGCTTGAAACAAAAACGCCTTATATATCACGGGCAATAAGGACATTTCGCTTTTGGGTTGAAAAAATCAATTAAAATTTCAAAAATGGGGTCCTTTTAGCCTCTGCATTTTTTTTTATTAAGCACAAATTATGGGGGCCGTTTTTAGGATCTCATCCTAGGCTCCTAAATAAGATGGGTCGGCCTGTTGATGGGAACAGTTGCGATTGCGATTATTGCGGCGTCGCCAACGGTGTCTGCAGTTGTGGCTACAGTAGGAGCAGCCGCGACATAGGCATCCGTAGGGAAATGGATTGGGGCATTGTGGAAGAATGCTGAGAGGGCATTACTGGAGCAGAAAGGAGTGGCGAGTTGCGTCGAGGCGAGGAATCTTGTAGTGATCAAGGATTTTGACAATGTGAGATAATTTGTTGAGTGGTTGGAGACAGAGCTGATGCTGGTGGGCTTTGTTGGGAAGATTGAGAAGGGAATTGGCCGCTTAGAGATGGCGACAATAGAGAGACGATTCGCGGCTTTCACAAGGGAAGTGGAGGAATTAGGTGCCTATGTCGATTGTTGCGGTAGAAATCTTCATAAGGCAAGGTCTGTTATTTTGGAGAAGGTTGTGAAACCAATTACGCTGTGAGAGTAAGCACTGAGAGATCAATTCTCATCTGATCTTGAGAAGGATTTGAATGTACATTTGTAATTAGTGACACGGATTATTAATTGTGCATATTATTGTATATAGTACATTCACTGAATATACATTCTTTATTGTAATTAGATGTCAATATATTCATTTGAACATACATTTTTTACTTCAACAGAAAAAAAAGAATATACATTCTTTACTGAATCAGATGTAAATACAATATTCTTTTAATGGAAATGTATATATGTATTATACAACAACAACAACAACAATAACAACATAAACATAAACATAGTCTCAGTCCCAAATTAATTGGGGTAGGCTATATAATCAAACTCTTCAATTGTGTTTGATTTGTATGTATTATATGTTTTCAAATTCCTTTTCAATAGAAATCAATTAAGCACATTTGTATTTTCGTTTTGGGAGCGGCTAAACGGACCCCGCAGATTGCTCTAAATAACCCAGTTTTGAATTTTTACTTCGTGTATGTAGCAGCCCCAAATCTATTGACCGCTACGGGTGCATCGTAGGTGCACAATGATGGTTTATGGGGTTCATGCGCAGCAGAAATTTCAAAACAATTTTGAGAAAACCCCTACAGGATCCGAATATGATTCCATTAAAACGTTTAAACTATGAAAACTAAATCATACCTCGGTTGCAATATACCTTTCAAAATGTTGATCGATCTTTAAAGCGCTGCCATTAATGAGCACCCTCTACTAGCCGTCCACACACGAATGACGGCCGATATTCAAAGTGCTAGCTTCGAGAGAATACTAAACGTTTGGCTTCTCTCCAAAATAATTTAGAACGTACCAGTCAACCCTAATTTGTTTCTAAAACGAAAATTAGAGTTTTGGCCCTTAATTTTCATCCATGTATTGTAACTTAAAACGTCTATTTATGCAACACTTGTATATAGACGGTTAAGTAAATTACACATATACCCATACTCAAAAAGTATAAGTGTAATACACCACAGGGACGTTTCTGTCATGAATTTTATCATATAAAATTCATTCTTCAGAACCATTTTAAAATCTCGCAAAACCATTCTTAGTGTGTGACCCAATAGGCTCATACAACGTTGGCAGTGTACCAAAATACATTTTGGTATACAAGTCATAAGCAGTCTCTAGCAATACATTATGACTACCCAAGTTGTACAAAGATCAAATTGATACAACCTAATCAATAATGTATATAACATCCTTTTGTCATACGATATCCTTTTGATCAAATATAAGGCATGGAATTGTCATCCAACATGTTCGATCGTACTAGTCTCGATCTCCAAGTAGACTGAAAACATCCAAGTGACATTGATCAATATCAATTTACTTAGACTAGGCCTTTTAACAGTCTAACACATCGAAGGATCCACTGGATATCTCTCTTTATATGAGAGGGACAGATTCTATCTCGATTACACAACTTTACCACATTATTCACACAGTAACCAATCACAACCTTTATAATTGTCCGGTTAAAGACAACGTTTGATTGCATCAAATCACTGTATTCCTAATGTTGAAGTCTCTAGTAATCTCAAGTCAGAGGATTGAATAATATACATATCATGAGAAACAACTATGACTTAATCCATGTGATGTTATCATAGCGGGTCGGTCCAGTACTTTGTTCTCTAACAAGTACTCATGATCTTGATTCGTATTCCTATACATATGATCATCGTATGATCATCAATCAAAACTCATACTAGTCTTAATTCATTATAGTTCCTAGTATAATGATCGACTAGGGACATTTAGAATATTTCTGTAAATACCCATGGATTTTATTATAATGTAAACATGCAAATCAATTATAATAAACAGCAAATGAAATCCTCTATTTTATTAACTAAAATATATTCATAAAGACTATTAATGGATTGACCTAGGGCACATTTCCCAACATCTCCCATTTGCTCTAGGGCCAATCATTCATGCATCTAATGCCTAATGATCTAACATGACCATCATGTTTCGCTTGTGGAAGAGCCTTTGTCAATGGATCCGCAATGTTGTCTTCAGTAGCTACTCTGCAAATCTTTACGTCTCCCCTCTCAATGATTTCTTTGCTGAGATGAAAACGCCTGAGTATATGTTTATATCTATGGTGTGATCTAGGCTCCTTGGCCTGTGCTATTGCCCCGTTATTGTCACAATACAAACAAACAGGGCTAGCAATACTTGGAACCACCCCTAGTTTAGAAATGAACTTTTTGATCCAAACTGCCTCCTTTGCTGCTTCGGATGCTGCAATATACTCAGCTTCTGTTGTAGAATCTGCCACAGTCTCTTGCTTCGAACTTTTCCAGGTTATTGCACCCCCATTCAAAGTAAACACATATCCAAACTGCGATCTGAAATCATCTATATCAGTTTGAAAACTTGCATCTGTGTAACCATTTACAACTAGATCATTTTCAAAACTTTCATAAACCAAGAACACTTCTTTAGTCCTTCTTAAGTATTTAAGAATGTTCTTTACTGCTATCCAGTGACTCTCACCTGGATTTGATTGATATTTGCTTGTAGTGCTCAAAGCATATGATACATCAGACCAAGTGCATAGCATAGCGTACATGATAGATCCAATAGCAGATGCATATGAAATCTTATTCATACGGTCTCGCTCATCATTTGTCTTAGGACATTGAGTCTTGTTGAGACTTATGCCATGAGACATTGGCAACAATCCTCTTTTAGAGTCTTGCAAACTGAACCTATTCAACACCTTGTCTATGTAAGCACTCTGACTTAGACCGATTAGCCTTTTAAATCTATCCCTATAGATCTTTATCCCTAAGATATAGGCTGTATCTCCTAAGTCTTTCATTAATAAACACTTCCCTAACCAAGACTTGACATTCTGTAATGTTGGGATGTCGTTTTCAATGAGCAATATATCATCAACATATAGTACCAGAAAAACAGCTACACTCCCACTGACCTTTTTGTATACACAAGGCTCATCTTCGTTCTTAATAAAACCAAAATCTCTAATTGCTTCATCAAAACGAAGATTCCAACTCCGAAAAGCTTGTTTTAATCCATAAATAGATCTTTGAAGCTTTCATACATTCATAGAATTTTTAGGATGTACAAAACCTTCAAGTTGTGTCATATACACGTCCTCAAGTAGTTTTCCATTAAGAAATGTTGTTTTTACATCCATTTGCCATATCTCATAGTCATAATATGCAGCAATGGAAATTAAAATTCTTATGGATTTAAGCATGGCTACTGGCGAAAAAGTTTCATCATAATCAACACCTTGAGTCTGCCTGAAACCTTTTGCTACAAGTCTCGCTTTGAAAGTATACACTTTGCCATCTATGTCAGTTTTCTTCTTGAAAACCCATTTACATCCAATAGTCTTACCACCTTCAGGTAAACCAACCAAGTTCCAAACTTGGTTATCATACATGGATTGCATCTTAGAGTTCATGACACTTAGCCATTTATCTGAGTTTGGTCCAGACATAGCGTCCCGATAAGTGGTGGGCTCATTTTGATCCATAAGCAACACATCACGACTATCAGTAATGAGAAATTCGAATCTCTCTGGCTCATGTCTTACCCTACCAGATCTATGTGGAGGTTCAACTGGTTCAGAACTTTGTTGAACTTCCAGTAGCAGTTCAATGTTTATCTGTGATTCTTGAACTTCTTCAAGATTTACTTTTATTCCACTAATGTCTTTTGAAATAAACTGTTTTTTCATAAAAGCACCATACCGAGCAACAAACACTTTGTTCTCAGCGGGATTATAAAAGTAATATCCTTTTATTTCCTTAGGATACCCCACAAATAGACACTTGTCAGATTTAGGTGCTAGTTTTTCTTAGACTTGTCATTTTACGTAAGCCTCAGAGCCCCAAATCTTAAAGAAAGACAAACTAGGTTTCTTCCCATACCATATTTCATATGGTATTTTATCAACCACTTTAGAAGGAACACGATTTAAAGTAAAAGCAGCAGTTTGTAATGCATAACCCCAAAAGGATATAGGAAGATCTGCATGACTCATCATAGATTGAACCATATCTAATAAGGTTCGATTTCTCCTTTCAGAAACTCCATTCCATTGTGGAGTTGCTGGTGGAGTTAATTGTGAGATAATCCTACAATTTCTAAGATGATCATCAAATTCTTGGCTCAAATATTCACCACCTCGATCTAATCGAAGTGCTTTGATAGTTTTACCAAGTTGATTCTGCACTTCATCTTGAAATGTTCAAAACATCTCAAATGATTCAGCTTTATGTTTCATCAGATATACATAACCATATCTGCTGAAATCATCAGTAAATGTAATGAAGTACTGATAACCTCCTCTAGCCATTGTGTTTTTAGGACCGCATACATCAGTATGTATTAGACCTAATAAATCATTTGCCCTTTCACTATGCCCAGTAAATGGACTTTTAGTCATCTTGCGTAGTAAACAAGATACGCACATTTCATTTGATTCCAAATCAAATGAATCTAAAAGTCCATCTTTATGGAGTTCGTTATGTGTTTCTCATTTATGTGGCTGAAACGACAATGCCAAAGATAGGTTTGATTCAAATCATTTGACTTGAATCTCTTTGTATTTATGTTAAAGACTGGAGTATCAGTGGATCTTTTCATGCTTAGAATATAAAGACCATTACACAAATCAACATTCGCATAAAAAATGCCTTTACGAGAAATTGAACATCTATTATTCGCAATAATAAAACCAAAACCATTCATATCCAAACATGAAACAGAAATGATGTTTCTGCTCAAGGCAGGCACATAATAACAATTATTTAAAGTTAAAATAAGTCCACTAGGAAAGACTAAGTCATATGATCCAACAGCCAGGGCAACAACTCTTGCTCCATTCCCAACGCGCAGGATGACTTCTCCTTTTTTCAGCTTCATATTTCTGGTGAGTTCCTGCACATTTATACAAATGTGAGATCCACATCTGGTATCCAATACCCAGGAATCACTAGTAGATAAATTAATTTCAATAACATAAATACCTGAGGTGGTAGTCACACTACCCTTTTTCTTCTTTAGATCTTCCAGATAGAGTTTGCAATTTCTGAACCAATGTTCAGGTGCATGGTAGAAATGACAATTTCCTTCATTTTCCTTTTGGTGCTTTAAAGCAAGAACAGGCTGGGGCTTGACTTGTTCCACAGGCTTTGCAACAAGTGCAGAAGCAGCCTTGGCAACTTTAGGGCCTTTGCCTTTGCCTTTCTTCTTCATTCCTTTTCCCTTTTGAACCATCAGCACATTACTAGAGTCTTGATATTTTGTTCAGCAGTTTTGAGTATCAAATGTAACTCTGAAATTGATTTCTCCATATTATTCATATTGTAGTTCATCATAAATTGTAAGTAACTCTTTGATAATGAATTTAGGATCAAATCCGTAGCCAACTATTGGCTTATGGGAAATCCAAGTCTATCAAGTTGGTCAACATAGCCCTTCATCTTCAGAACATGAGAACTAACTAACGCACCCTCAGTCATCTTACAAGAATGCAGGTTCTTGACTGTCTCAAACCTTTCTTGCTTAGCTTGCTGTTAGAACATTTCCTTCAGCGTTACAACCATGTCGTAGGCTTCCATTAGTTCTATGTCCTTCTGAAGTTTATGAGCCATAGTTGCCAACATAATGCATGCAACATCAGTAGAATCGTTGACATGCTTATTATGCACATCCTTCACAGCTTTCGTAGCATTAGCTGGTGGGTCCTCAGGGATCGGAGCATCTAGAACATACAACTTGCGTTCATGCTTGAGAACGATTCTCAAGTTTCTGAACCAGTCCAGAAAGTTAGTCTCAGGTAGCTTATCCTTCTCAAGGATAGATCGCAGTGACAAGGGATTATTGTTACTGGAAGAGGCCATTGATCTATAATAAAGATTGTGCAAAATTTATTTTAGTATAGAGGAATAGACTCCCACTAAATTAACAACCTTCCTAAAACATACTGTTTATTTAGGGGACTTAAATCCATATTTCACCTAATTCTATGACAGTTATGGCATGAAACAAAGAACTAGATTATTTAGGTAAGTAACAGTTACCAATTACATCTTATGTAATTTTAGATACTTTTATGAGATACAGGACATCTTATGTCTTAGCATGTTTTTATCTCATCATATGCCTAAAGCCCAAAACTATTTTGATAGCTTTATTAAGGCGGACCAATTTAAACATTTAGGTAACTCTTACCCAACTTATCTCACCAAGATAACACAAATACACCCAGTTATGGCTGAAACTATATTAGTGCGATCAAGGCCTTGATAAGCGTTTAAAATTGGATGGCACAAGACTTAAGATTTAATAGAGGGATTTTATTCAGTTTTAGTGATTTTTTAAGTAAACAATAAAATATCATATATTTTATTGATTTGTAGAACCACTAAACAATTTAGGAAATTTTTATGCTATTCACTAATAGAAGAATTTTCGTGCGCTAGGATTAGTAAGACGGTGGTCCCGAAAATTAAAATTCACCATAGAAAATCATATTTTTGCTAATTTTATTATCCTAAACTAACCCTTTAATTTATCCGAAATTAAGTCAATTAAAATGTTTTTAATTAACTCGGGTCCACATCTAACTAATCATCTTATCCTAATCCAATTAGGACTTAAGATATTTGAATCCTAGCATATCATCAATAACAAAATTCTCAACATTTATCTCCTATCCAATAGGGATAACGAATTTAATTTTGCTACTATCTTCTAATCTAATTTGTTATCTATTTCCTATCAAATAGAAATTTCATAACAGAATAGATATAACGAGATAAATAAATAATTTCAAAAATAATTATTTACAATTTCGGTCCTCATCCAAATAATCACAAATATGTAGTTGAATCATGAACTGCTATCTCAATCGAACCTAATCATATTAGTTTCGAATTAACATTCAGACTTATACAATTTAAGAAACTTAAATTAATGTAACCTAAATATGCATACTGAATTACAGAGATTTCATCCATGCATCAATACATGAAAATAAAGATTATACCTAATGGTGTCATGGATCATAGTATACGGAATTCAATTCATTAAAATTATTTGAATTAACCTAACATGGTTACTTGCATGTACGAAGCTGATTTCAATTAAATCACATATATATGTATCATATACATAAACCATGATAATAAATCTCACAGAAAATTTATGTATATTATATATACATAAACTATTTACATGCTTTCAATCATATATCATGTATATATCAGAAGAAAACATGCAATGAATTTAATGGAATCGAACTCAAAGGCTCTGATACCACTGATGGTTTTTGGGGTTCATACGCAGCAGAAATTTCAAAACAATTTTGAGAAAAACCCCAACAAGATCCGAATTTGATTCCATTAAAACGTTTAAACTATGAAAACTAAATTATACCTCGGTTGCAATATACCTTTCGAATGTTGATCGATCTTTTAAAGCTTGCGATGACGAACGCCTCTACTAGTTTGTCACATCTGAACGGCGTAGAGATTCAAAGTGCTAGCTTGAAAGAATACCAAGCGTTTGGTTTCTCTCCAAAACAATTGAGAACGTACCAGTCAACCCTAATTCGTTTCTAAAACGAAAATTAGAGTTTTGGCCTTTAATTTTCATCCATGTATTGTAACTTAAAACGTCTATTTATACAATGCTTGTATATAGACGATTAAGTAAATTACACATATACCCCTACTCAAGAAGTATAAGTGTAATACACCACATGGACGTTTCTATCATGAATTTTATCATATAAAATTCATTCTTCCAAACCATTTTAAAATCTCGCAAAACCAATCTTAGTATGCGACCCAATAGGCTCATACAACGTTGGCAGTGTATCCAAATACATTTTAGTATACAAGTCATAAGCAGTCTCTAGCAAGACATTATGACTACCCAAGCTGTACAAAGATCAAATTGATACAACCTAATCAATAATGTATATAACATCCTTTTGTCATACGATATCCTTTTGATCAAATATAAGGCATGGAATTGTCATCCAACATGTTCGATCGTACTAGTCTCGATCTCCAAGTGATATTGATCAATATCAATTCACTTAGACAGGCCTTTCAACAGTCTAACACATCGAGGGATCCACTGGATATCTCTCTCTATATGAGAGGGACAAATTATATCTCGATTACACAACTTCACCACATTATTCACACAGTAACCAATCATAACCTTTATTATCGTTCGGTTAAAGACAACGTTTGATTGCGTCAATTCACTGTATTCCTAATGTTGAAGTCTCTGGTAATCTCAAGTTAGAGGATTGAATAATATACATATCATGATAAACAACTATGACTTAATCCATGTGATGTTCTCATAGTGGGTTGGTCCAGTACTTTGTTCCCTAACAAGTACTCATGATCTTGATTCGTATTCCTACACGTATGATCATCATATGATCATCAATCAAGACTCACACCAGTCTTAATTCATTATACTTCCTAGTATAATAATCGACTAGGGATATTTAGGATATTTCTGTAAATACTCATGGATCTTATTATAATGTAAAAATGCAAATCAATTATAATAAACAACAAATGAATCCTCTATTTTATTAACTAAAATGTATTCATAAAGATTATTAAATGGATTGACCTAGGGCACATTTCTCAACACACAAAGTCCTGCCAACTCACCATCCAACTGTCTCGTGGCCATGACCACTCTTAACTCAATGTCAATCAAATTCTTGCTAACTTATGTTATTTACTAATAATTATTTATTAGTAATAATTATTACTAATAAATACGCAGTGGAAACCATACCAATAATTATTTATTAGTAATTATTTATTATTTACTAATAAATCAATAATCAATAATTATTTATTATTTATTATTTATTAATAATTAATAATTATTTATTATTTACTATAAATAATAATTATTTATTATTTATTATTTACTAATAATTATTTATTAATAATTATTTCTCTCAAATCAATAATTATTTACTAATAAGTATTTATTAATGGATTGACTTAGAGTATGTTATAATCATTTAACCTCGAAATACGCAGTGAAAAACTTAAACCATCAAAATAAATATTCAAAGCAAGTGTTATGAGTGTTTTACCTAATGTGGAAACCATACCAAAATGTACGTCATATACATATCAAATGTGATTCTCAAAATATCAAAATATAATCTCCATGTTATATACAAGTCAAGTCTGTTTCTCAAATCCCCAAAACCCAACATAAAACGAAGAAATATAAACAAACGTATGAGTAAGGCAAATGTAGTCAATCACAAGTAGTCCTCAAGCTTGCCCTTCCTTCTGCTCGTACTAGGATCTGCACTCAAGCCATCACAAAAGGCAGATGATGAGTCCAGAGTGAGTAATCCCAAGGAAATGCACCAAGTAAATACATAAATAATACTACTGGAATCAAAATACTATAAATAAACATGCGGAACAAAGAATACAGGCAACTGCGGAAGTTCATCGCATGTATATAAATAGTAGTGAAGCAAAGTGCATGCACAATCAAAGTCAGACTAAGCCATACTTCGGGCTATTCGCCAGGCACGACACGTGAGGATACCATCGAATGGGTGACTCTGGACCCTCTAGGTGGCCAGCGTAGATCCACGGTGCACTCACACATGCCTATCATACCCGGGTAGCCTATTCACCGACGCATGCCTAAACAAATGCTATGGCTTAGTGAACATTATGCCCCGCAATGAATAAGACACCAGGTGGGGAGTGATCTCAACATCATAAAGAATACCAGGTAGGACTAAACTCAACTACCGTAAAGAAACACCAGGTGAGAGTAAACTTAGCCACCGTAAAGCAATAATAGGAAATAAGAGTGTTGAATAAACTGGACAGAATTCAAATAGTCAAGCAGTAAGCACTAAAGTGAATTTCAGTTGGGATACTACACACCTCAAACCACACTCCTCGTCCCATAAAATAATCCCCGGTCCGACACCGTCAAATCCTCGATATCCAACAAATTTTACTACCCAAAGTGACCTATTACCATTTATCATTGATTTATGGTTAATTATTTGTATTTGATGTCAATTAATATAGACATTATATCCACAACACCTAAAATAGCAAAAAATGGCCATCTGATGAACACCCAGTGCGTTGGAGGATGACCCAGCACGTTGGTGTTCATCCTGTTCATCTTCATCATTGACCCAGACAGTCAATGTATGGCTGAGCATGTGGTCGGTCGAGCTGGCGGTTGTCCGAGTAGTTCAGCAGAACATAATTGCTGGAAAAACACCACCCAAGCCCATCCTCGGCTCTTGGGGGATTAACAACACTTCCAAAAGCCAGAGGCACAATCAAATTCATCAAACATGCATCAAATTCCCAGATCAAACACCAAACTTGAAAATCCCATTTTCATGAAAACCAACCCAACTTCAAAACCAATGAACACAACTTATTTCTCCACATCCATAGCACTCAACAAATATTAAAAACTAGACAAAAACAGTGGCACAACCTCAACACATGGATTCCCTACCAACATGCACCAAACCACACTCAAATGAAAGAGAATGGAGAGGGGATCATAGATCTCATTTTGTTTTAATGATTTCACACTCACAAACACTCAAATAATCACCCAAAATTCTCCAAACTCTCACTTCTTCACTTAAATTTTTGGATTTGCTAGAGAGGAGAGAGAAAGTTGGTACAAATGGAAGAAAACCCATACATATATATATAAGGAAATATCATCATCTTATACACACACATCACCATGCATTGTTTGATGGCCAAGATGAGGTCAAAAAGTTCTCCAAATGAGACAAAACTGACTTACCTAAGTCTCATTGACTTTATACACATGGCACCAATTATATGCACTATCGGTGCGTTCCCACTACCCGGCTCTGACCCTCGACCGGTATCGTTCGAGCACAACGACGATACCAACCGCCTCAACATCATTTTATATTATTTATTTAATGAACTTTATCATTTATTGTGTGTATTTAGTCCCCCGTCCTAGTGTATTAGTTATTCGCTACCCGGTACGCACGCCTACGCGCTAGTCGCGGCAAATGTGCATCACACCAACTCACTCGTCAATTAGCCATATAAACACATATATTGCGATGCAATTTAACTAAATTGAATATATACATTGCAATTATACATCAAAAAGCACACAAAACGGACTGTATACCTAATTCGGTCGTGCTCCAACCTCGTTGTGGGACCCATGAACATCCCCGTAGGCGTCTACGTCTGCAATGACATCATAAGTAATGACAATTAGAAATTGGGTCGTTACAGTTCTTCCCAACTAATTTGGAATTTCGTCCTGAAATTTAAGTCAAATCAAACACTTACCAACAAATAACTGAGGGTATCTACGCCGCATAGTAGACTTAAGCTCCTAGGTGAGTCTCTCAATCACGTGATGCTGCCATTGTACCAATACCTTTGGGATCTCCTTGTTCCGCAGAGTATGTATCCTGCGATCCATAATCTCCGCCGGTTGCTCCTTATAAGAAACATCAGAACGAACCTCAATTTGTCTGATATCAACCATCGATCTCGGTCCTGATCTAGCTAGCCTTAACATAGATACATGAAACACTGGGTGAATCCCTGCTAACTCTGCTAGCAACTCCAACCTATATGCCACTGTACCAACACGTGCCATGACTTTAAACAGTTCAATAAACCTCGGTGCTAGTTTCCCCTTGATCCCAAACCTCTGATGACCTTTTCAGGGCGAAACCTTCAGATGCACCAAGTCATCCACAACATAATTCAAACCCTCAAAATACCTATCAACATACTTCTTCTGCCTATCTTAAACTTCCTTCAATCTCAGTCTAATCTGTTGAATCTTCTCTGTATGGTCAACAACAACCTCAGGCCCAATCACTGTCACATCCTTAGGTGCTGCCCAACAAGCTGGTGACCTGCAGGGTCTACTATATAAAGCCTCAAATTGTGGCATACCAATACCAATACTCGCCTAATAACTGTCGTTGTACGCAAACTTGCATAACGATAAATATTCTTCCTAAGAACCTCCAAATTGCAAAATACATGCCCTAAGCATGTACTCCAATATATGTATCAATCTCTATAACTGACCGTCTGTCTGAGGATAATAAGCCGTACTGAACTGGAGTCTAGTGTCAAACTGCTCTTGCATGCTCTCCTAGAGTTTCGAAGTCAACCTGGGGTCTCTATCAAATACAATCAATACTGGCACTTCATGTAGCCTAACGATCTCTCGCTCGAAAATAATACTCAACTAAGGAAACGAATACTTCATCTAGATAGGAATGAAGTGTGCAGACTTCGTCAATCTGTCAATCACAACCCAAACAGCATCGTGACGCTTCGTAGTCTGCGGTAAACCGCTAACAAAATCCATCGTAACATGCTCCCATTTCCATTGTGGAGTGGGCAGTGGCTGCAACAATCTGGCTGGTCTCCTGTGCTCGGCCTTGACCTACTGACATATATGACAAACCCTAATATATGCACCCATGTCAGCCTTCATCCCTGGCCACCAAAACAAACATTGCAAATCACGATACATCTTGGTCCTGCCATGATGAACTACATACCACGAACGGTGTACGTCCTCAAAAATGTAGTCACGTAGTTCCTGCACCTTAGGTATCCACAACCTGCCCCGTGTCTCAAGCACTTGTCTGAACAACTAGACCAATCTGTGCAATCCGAATCCTGAGCCAAACGACTGAAGTAAGCATAATGTCCGTAAGCCCTTTGCCACTCAGCGACCCTCTTTAGCGACATAACAGGAACACACATCTGGCAATAGATATGAACATCAACAAAAATATCAGACAAACATAGCACCGTCGCAGCCTCCAACAATCCATACTCATGTGTCATCAACCGCAACATAGTATGACTCTCAACGTCACTCTGGCTCAACACATCAGCTACAACATTTGCCTTCCCAAGATGGTACTCAATAGGGAAGTCGTAGTCCTTTAGTAACTCGAGCCATCGCCTCTGTCGCATGTTCAGATCCCTTTGAGTGAATAAATATCTCAAACTCTGGTGATCTGTGAATAGCATAAACCGCTATCCGTATAGATAATGCCTACAGGCCTTCAGTGCAAACACAACTGCCGCAAGCTCCAAGTCATGCACTGGATTATTCCCCTCGTGGGGTCTCAATAATCTCGATAAATAAGCAACTGGATGTCCATCCTGCATTAACACACCTCCCAACCTAGTATCGAAAGCATCAATATATACTGAGAAGCCTCTCCCCGCCTCAGGTAAAGCCAACACCAGCGTCGAAGTCAACTTCCTTTTCAGCTCCCAAAATGTTTCCTCACACTCCTCGGACCACTCAAACCTGACATCCTTCTTGGTTAACCTCGTCATCGGCGCTGCAATCAAAGAGAAATCTTGCACAAACTGTTGGTAATAGCCTGCAAGTCCCAAGAAACTACGAATGTCAGAGATTGACTCAGGTGCCCTTCAATCAATAATCGCTCGAATCTTGTCACTATTAATAGATATTCCCTGACTACCGATGACATGTTCGAGAAACTTTACCTCACTCAGCCAGAAAGCACACTTGCTGAACTTGGCGTATAATCGGTGCTCCCTCACTGTCATCAAAACATCTCTAAGGTGTCTCTCATGCTCCACACGAGTCCTGTTGTATATCAAGATATCATCAATGAACACAATCACATAACGATCCAAAAATGGCCTCAAAACTCTGCGCATCAAGTCCATAAAAATAGTCAGCGCATTAGTCACCCCAAATGACATGACTATGAACTTAAACAATCCATAGTGCGTGCTAAAGGTCGTCTTCTCGATATCACTCTCTCGAATCCTCAACTGGTGATAACCAAATCGTAAATCAATCTTCAAGAAAAACTTGGCACCAGCCAACTGATCAAACAAATTATCGATCCTAGGAAGTGGGTAACGATTTCGAATCGTCACCTGATCAGTTTCCTATAGTCCATGCACATCCGCATAGTCCTACACTTCTTCTTAACAAAAAGAACTGGTGAACCCCAAGGAGACATACTAGGGTGAATGAAACTCTTCTATAGCAACTCCTCCAACTGGGACCTCAACTCCCCAAGCTCGGATGCTGACATCTTGTACGATCGACTATATATCGGCTGCGTTCCCAGAATCAACTCAATAATGAACTCAACTGCCCTAGAAGGTGGTAAACCTAGCAAATCATCAGGGAATACCTCAGGAAACTCACATACCATCGGAATATCCTCAACTCCAACCACTGGTCTCAGTTTTGGCTCAAGTACTGCCATAAATGCCTTCATCTCCTGAGTCGTAGCCAGTCGGCCACTAGTAATCGGTAGGTCTGACGTAGTACCGAAAAAGGTAAATACTAGAATACCCTCAATATCAAACACCACAGTCTTACTAAAACAATCAATGTGTACATGATACGTTGCTAACCAATCCATGCCCAATAAAGAATCAAAATCTAGATACTTTAAAACAAGTAAATCAATTGGTAACTGGTGTCCCTCAACCTCTACTACATAATTCTGCCATATCCAGATCTTATCCCCACCAGCTGTACTGAGGATAAGACATGGGTCTAAAGTCTTAGACTGTAACCCTAAATGTCTGACCATACGTCTTGCAATGAAAGAAAAAGTACTACAGGAATCAAATAAGACATGCATAGAAACACCGTAAATAAATAACGTACCCTCGACGAGCTGACAAGTCGCACCTCGGTTTGGCTGTACAACCGCAAGTGCTCAATCTGTGTTCGTGGTGGAGAAGGTGCCATCGGAAAATTAGCCTGTATATGTCCGATCTGATGTAATCTAAAACACCATCGTCTCTCCTGCCAACCAGACTGTGACACTGTCGTACCTAATCTATATCACGGCCCTGATCTCTTTGTCCTCTACCATGACCTCCTCCGTCTCTAACCCGCTGTCGTGGCTGCTCAATAGGTGTAGGTGCAACAACATACACTACCTGCCTATCATCACCTCTTTGCTACTCTGAACGCCTATCTCGACGACCTTGATCCTGCCAGTCTCTCCGTCGACCTTGCTGGTCCTATTTTTACCTGTTAGATTGGTCCTTCATTCTCTTTGATCTCTGATCATACTAAGAACTCTACCCAAACCTATCCATCAACTCATCTCTACGACATAAGTAGGTCTCGTGAGCCAAAACGCCGTCATATATGACCTGTAAAGTCTTGGCTCCACTTGCTACAATGACACCGCCAATCCTCTTGTCCAATCCCTTGATGAAGTAATAAATCTGGAGTCTCTCGGTGTTCGCCACATCTATGGCATACATCATAAGGTACCTAAACCTCTCAATGTACTATAATACTGACATGGTACCCTATCTCAGTGTAAGATACTCCTCTCTGAGTCTCAGATATATCTCAGTAGGAATATACTGGTCCAAGAACAACTGTCGAAACTCAGCCCAAGTCGACGACTTGGGATGTGTGTCGGTGGAGGTCATCCACCAAACTGCTACCTGTTCCCTCAAACAATATTTTGAAATCTGTGCTTGATCAGCCTCTGGCACCTCCAACAAATGATGTAATTGTCAGTTTGTCATCAACCAACGCCTAGCAATCTCTGGATCACTGACCCCAGTAAAGAAAACGGGGTTGAACCTCATAAAATCCTTTACCATCTTCACCGCCTCTGACATCCTACTCCTAGCAATCGAAACCACTACCTGTTGATCTGTTGTAGTCGGTGTCATAACGGTAGTCTATGCTGGTGCAACAACAGGCTCGGTCCTCTCTATTAATGTCTCTGATTGTGACGGCACCAATTTTTGAGGTCGCCCCGTGGCCAACTATTTCCCCACCCATGCACTGGAAGCATCTGCCACGTCACTATGCTAACCATTTATCTAACAACCTTGAGTTTCGTGCCAATTAATTTAGCAGTTTACATATAGTTTTAGATTTAACAATTAAGTTACAAATAGATAATCAACATTTATAATAAATAAAAGCGGAAGTCTTAATATAACAAAAAAACATATTAAGTTAATTTGTTCAACTTATAGTGGAAATCCCGGCTTTACTATGCATATAGGCGATCAAACTATAACATTATTATATACAAGTACATGTGTGAAATAGTCTCTCCACCCCAAAAGATAATACAAAATATCAAAATGTGATATCTACTAGCAAACGTACTAGCAGGCCTCGGCTCAGGTAAGTTAGAAGTAATCGCTAAGAATTCCCTTACCCCTGCTGGTACTAGGATCTGCTCTCAAGCCATCATAAAAACCAGATGACGAGCCCAGTAAGTAAAATCCCAAGGAAAACCACCGTGCATCATAATTTAAGGAAATAAATAATAGAGCCAATAAATAGTGTGAAATAAACATGCGGAAAGAAGGAAAATATACAGGCAACTGCTCAAAGCTTATCGCATTAATATAAACACATAGAAGTACAAATGGGTGTGAACACGACTAATTAAGTAGTGTACTTTGGACCAGGAGCCCTGGATATGGCCTACGCCATCGACCCTATGACTGTGTCCTAGAGGTATTAGCCCTACTGGGTACATCGAACAGGTGAACCAGTATTCTACTCGGGATATCATCTACTGAGGCCGAGAACACGCGCTACACACTTAGCAAGCAACCATAATAACCCTCGGATACATAGACGAGAATAACTCAACCATCCCAGTAAGAATAGACTTACAGATTATCAAAGATTAACATCTCAAATGAATAACAATAAGTAAATGCAGTATTGGTGTTCAGTTGGATTTTACGTACCTCAAATCGCGCACAATAACCTCGAAAACACCCCCGGTCTGACCCCCGATTAGTCCCCGACTCCAAATACTGTCCCGTGACTCCTGAGATCAATTTTTGGTGTTTTAATTAAGTGGGTTTGGGTGTTAATTAATACAAATAGGCTTGTTTATAACTTGGCCAAACTTATGCTCTCATGCCCAGTGAGCTGGGAGGTCTGGAGATGGTTTTATGGGTGTTGATTTCCTAAAGCGCTAAGCAGAATGGCCAGCACGCTGGGCTATTCTTTGCCCAGGAAGGTGACTCGTCTTCTCCAGCACGCTGGTGTTCATCACTTAGCGCGTTGGGTACGCCCCTGCCCATAATTCTAGTAAGGAATTCTGGGTTTCTGGAGGTTTTCCTAACACCCAACGTGATTAATGATGCAACACCTCAATCGCACTAAATACATAACTAAAACACCGATTTAAACGTAATTTAACCCAAAACCCGAAGATCAAACATGCATGTCCAAAAAACCTAAACCTTATCCAAATCACTCAAATTTCTCACAAATCCGATCTAAATCAGTAAAATTCGTCAACACAACCTCATAATCCCCAAATCTTTCGAAAACAGTTGTAAATTCCTCAGAAAATTCGAAATTACTTCAACTCATCAAAACTCATATTATCATGAAAATTTAAGGATTGGGATGAGTAGATTGCCTGGAATTCGTGGTTGGATGCCTAATTGAACTCTCCCTCACACGAATTCTCTCATCAATCTCCAGTTTTCCTCCCTTAGATCCTTAGAATGTTGAGAAAAATTTTAGTTTTGCATGATCCCACTCATCGAGTGTTATTTATAATTGGGCTTCTAATCTAACACACATCTCGAGGCAGATCGGATGGTCCTTAATCAGCTAGTGTCACTTAATCTTAGACACCTTATCATGACACAGATTACCTTGTATCTCTTCGTTGTATGTCTCGAGGACAATTTTAGGTGTACTGATTTGTTTGGTTATAACTATAGGATTTGTATATTTTAATTTGATTCAACTTATATAACCTATCTAAGCCATCAAATAAATTCTATAAAATGGTAAGTAGGGTCACACTAACTTCCCGACACCCCGTGCCCCGCGTCCGGCATGCACCCCGAGGCGGTCTCATACTTAGTGTACCTAATTGATTTACTTAGCATAGCCTAAGGTTATGATTAAATCCCGTTAATTAAATCCACAACCATAGTCATATTGTTATCATTTAATTTAGTCTAACCTTAATGCCCGGCCTAGCAACTACCAAACCCTTGCGTTGGAGCGTTCTACAAAACGGAGCCCCGACACTCAATCTCGCCCGACAAGATAATATAGAATGCATACTTGTGATGAATAGTATAACAACTACAAAATAATAATACATCACATAAATGAAATATAACAATACACAGTCAGTACCTTAGGTCAGTATCATGCCTTGTCTATCCGAGGTGTCCACGTGTCGTCTGAGCTGGCGTCTTAATCTGAAATAATTAAATAACGGTGTTAACAAATAACGGGTCGTTACACAGACCCTACCGCCTGTGTGGTAACAACTAGCGCTAAGGCTGCCTGAGTGGTAGGTACAACTAAATCAGTAGTCGGTGCCGCTGTAAGTACTTTCGAGCCTCATATATGCTCGAGAATCTCCGTCATCTGTGCCTGGTGTAATCGCATACTCTGCGATAATGACTACAGAGACATCACCTCCTCCGTGGGATCATTGGTCTCACTGACCTCCTGCTGAGTAATCAGCTGAGTAATGGTAGGTGTTTGTCCGTCCATCGTAATTTGCACCACCAACGTGCTTCGGATCAGACTCAACATATATATATATGCATATAATATTTATTATACAATCAAAATATAAACGTATATAGATTCCTAAATCTACCCGCCTCACGTCACTTCCCAATTAAGGCTTTAGTCATTCTTTTGTGCTTTCCACATCTACGATTTATTCATCAGGTTTATAATCAGGTTTGTCCTCAATTGAAAATGATGCCTAGGTCTTTAACAACCTAGGCTCTAATACCAAAATGTAGCGCCCCCAAATCCATTGATCGTTACGGCGTGCACCGCGGGCCCACAGCCCTGCCAACTCACCATCCAACTGTGTCCCACGGCTACTCGTAACTCAATATCAATCAAATTCTTGCTAACTTATGTTATTTACTAATAATTATTGATTCTAGTTAGCTTAGAGCTTGTTATAATCATTTAACTTCAAAATACGTAACGGAAAACTTAAACCATCAAAATAAATATTTAAAGCAAGTGTTATGAGTGTTTTACCTAATGTGGAAACCATACCAAAATGTACCTCATATACATATTAAATGTGATTATCAAAATATCAAAATATAACCTCCAAGTTATATACAAGTCAAGTCTGTCTCTCAAATCCCCAAAACCCAACATAAAACGAAGAAATATAAGCAAACATACGAGTAGGGCAAATGTAGTCAATCACAGTTAGTCCTCAAGCTTGCCCTTCCCTCTGCTCGTACTAGGATCTACACTTAAGCCATCACAAAAAGGCAGATGACGAGTCCAGAATGAGTAATCCCAAGGAAATGCACAAAGTAAATACATAAATAAAATTGCTGGAATCAAAATACTATAAATAAACATGTGAAACAAAGAATACATGCAACTTCGGAAGATCATCGCATGTATATAAATAGCAGTGAAGCAAAGTGCGTGCACAATCAAAGTCAGACTAAGTTATACTTCGGGCTACCCGCCAGGCATGGCCCGTGAGGATACCATCGAACGGGTGACCCTGGACCCTCTAAGTGATATGCGTAAATCCACAGCGCACCCACACATGCCTATTATACCAGGGTAGCCTATTTACTGGCGCATGCCTAGACATATGCTATGGCTTAGTGGACGTTAGCCCCGCAACTAATAAGACATCAGGTGGTGTGTGATCTCAACACCGTAAAGAACACTAGGTAGGAGTAAACTCAACTACCGTAAAGAAACACCAGGTGAGAGTAAACTCAGTCACCGTAAAGCAATAACAGAAAATAAGAGTGTTGAATAAACTGGACATAATTCAAATAGTCAAGCAATAAGTACTAAAGTGAATTTCGGTTGAGATACTACAAACCTCAAACCGCACTCCTCGTCCCGTAAAATAATCCCGGGGTCCGACACTGTTAAATCCCCAATATCCAAAAAGTTTTACCGCCCAAAATGACCTATTACCATTAATCATTGATTTATGATCAATTATTCGTATTTAATGTCCATTAATATAGGCATTATATTCACAACACCCAAAACAACCAAAAAATAGCCATCTAATGAATACCCAGTGCGCTGGAGGATGACCCAGAGCGCTGGTGTTCATCCTGTTCATCTTCATCATTGACCTAGACTGTCAGTATGTATGGCAATTTTTTCATGATTCACATGAGAAGCAATTTTGGAAAACACCACCCAAGCCTCCACCAACTCTGTCGACCCCATCCTCGACTCGTGGGGGATTAAACAATACTTCCAAAAGCCAAAGGCACAATCAAATTCATCAAACATGCATCAAATTCCTAGATCAACACCAAACTTGAAAATCCCATTTTCATGAAAACCAACCCAACTTCAAAACCAATGAACACAACTTATTTCTCCACATCCATAGCACTCAACAAATGTTAAAAATTGGACAAAAACAGTGGCACAACCTCAACACATAAATTCCCCACCAACATGCACCAAACCACACTCAAATGAAAGAGAATGGAGAGGGGATCATAGATCTCACCTTGCTTTGATTATTCCACACTCACAAACACTTAAAATAATCACCCAAAATGCTCCAAACCCTCACTTCTTCACTTCAATTTTCGGATTTGCTAGAAAGGAGAGAGAAAAGTGTTAGGAAATGTGCCCTAGGTCAATCCATTAATAGTCTTTATGAATACATTTTAGTTAATAAAATAGAGGATTTCATTTGCAATTTATTATAGTTAATTTGCATGTTTACATTATAATAAGATCCATGGGTATTTACAGAAATATCCTAAATATCCCTAGTCGATTATTATACTGGGAACTATAATGAATTAAGACTAGTGTGAGTCTTGATTGATGATCATACGATGATCATACATATATGAATACAAATCAAGATAATGAGTACTTGTTAGGGAACAAAGTACTGAACCGACGCGCTATGAGAACATCACATGGATTAAGTCATAGTTGTTTCTCATGTTATGTATACTATTCAGTCCTCTGACTTGAGATTACCGGAGACTTCAACATTAGGAATACAGTGATTTGACGCAATCAAATGTTGTCTTTAACCGGACGATTATAAAGGTTGTGATTGGTTACTGTGTGAATAATGTGGTGAAGTTGTGTAATTGAGATAGAATTTGTCCCTCTCATATAGAGAGAGATATCCAGTGGATCCCTCGATGTGTTAAACTGTTAAAAGGCCTAGTCTAAGTGAATTGATATTGATCAATGTCACTTGGATGTTTTCAGTCTACTTGGAGATCGAGACTAATATGATCGAACATGTTGGATGACAATTCCATGCCTTATATTTGATCAAAAGGATGTTGTATGACAAAAGGATGTTATATACATTATTTATTAGGTTGTATCAATTTGATCTTTGTACAATTTGGGTAGTCATAATGTCTTGCTAGAGACTGCTTATGACTTGTATACCAAAATGTGTTTTGGTACACTGCCAACGTTATATGAGCCTATTGGGTCGCACACTAAGAATGGTTTTGCGAGATTTTAAAATGGTTCGGAAGAATGAATTTTATATGATAAAATTCATGACAGAAACATCCCTGTGGTGTATTACACTTATACTTCTTGAGTAAGGGTATATGTGTAATTTACTTAACCGTTTATATACAAGCGTTGCATAAATAGACGTTTTAAGTTATAATACATGAATGAAAATTAAGGGCCGAAACTCTAATTTTTGTTTTAGAAACAAATTAGGGTTGAGTGGTACGTTTTGAATTGTTTTGGAGAGAAACCAAACGTTTGGTATTCTCTCAAAGCTAGCACTTTGAATCTCGACCGCCGTTCGTGTGTGGACAACTAGTAGAGGGCATTCGTCATTGGCAGCGCTTTAAAGATCGATCAATATTTTGAAAGGTATATTGCAACCAAGGTATGATTTAGTTTTCATAGTTTAAACGTTTTAATGGAATCAGATTCGGATCCTGTTGGGGTTTTTCTCAAAATTGTTTTGAAATTTTCGCTGCGTATGAATCCCAAACACCATCAAAAAGTTGGTACAAATGGGAGAAAACCCATATATATAAGGAAATATCATCATCTCATACACACACACACACATCACCATGCATTGTTTGATGGCCAAGATAAGGTAAAAAAGTCTCCAAATGTGACAAAACTAACCCACCTAAGTCTCATTGACTTTATACACATGGCACCAATTATATGCACTCTCGGGCATTCTAATACCTGGCTCCGACCCTCGATCGGTACCGTTTGAGCACAACGACGGTACCAACCGCCTCAACATCATTTTATATTAATTATTTAATGAATTTTATCATTTATTGTGTATATCTAATCCCTCATCCTAGTGTACTAGTTATTCGCCACCCGATACATGTGCCTACGTGCTAGTCGCGACGAATGCGCATCACACCAACTCACTCGTTAATTAGCCATATAAACACACATATTGCAATGTAATTTAACTAAATTGAACATATACATCACAATTGTACATCAAAAAGCACACAAAACGGACTGTATACCTAATTCGGTCGTGCTTCGGCCTCGCTGTGGGACTCACGAACGTCCCCACTAGCGTCCACGTCTGGAATGACATCATAAATAACGACAATAATAAATTGGGTCGTTACAATGTACCCCACTTTTTTAAAAAAAATTCCAAAAATACCCTTCTTACTATACCTTATTTCTTTACTTTGTGACCCCCATCACCCCCACCCCCACCCCCACCCCCACCCCTAATACCCCTTACTTATTGTACCCCATTTTTTTCCTTCGTGTACCCCATCACTCCCACCCCTAATACCCCTTACTTATTGTACCCCATCACTCGCACCCTCACCCCAACACCCTTGCTTACTGTACCCCACTTTTTTACTTCGTGTACCCCATCACACTCACCCCAATACCCTTGCATGCGGGTGTCAGACGAATAGAGTTGACACCTCTGAAGTGGTGTCGGACGAACCGGGCCGACACCTCTAAAAAGGTTTCTGTTGACTCCAACTGATAATGCAAAGTTAACTTGGTTTTAGTGGGCAGCAGAGGGATCTAGCCGAAACTTCTAAAGAGGTTTTCGGCCCAGTTCATCGGACACCTCCTCAAAGGTGTCGACTCTGTTAGTCTGAAACCCGCAAGCAACCAGAACGATAAAAAACTTTAAAACTCTAAAAAAATACATAAAAATATCGAAAAAATAGTGGGTTTTGTTCGAAATCACTTAATATTTTCGATTTCATCAAAATTTTGTACCCAAAATGCAGGATTCAAGCCTCAAATTGAAGCCCTAAACCCAAAAATAATTTCACACATAAAATGACTCAAAAAAGAAAAAAAAACCCAAAAAAATCTCAAAATCGACACTAAAAGAGATGATGAATGCACCAACGTTGTCGAATCCATGTGGTTTTGCTCGTATTTCGTCGGATTTGGCTGATTTTTGGTGAGTGCGATTTGAGAGAGATGACTGGGGTATGGGGTGAGTGGGATATGGTGAGTAAAAACCCTTTTATATGAAAGGGTAGTTGAGTAATTTCACAAAACTGGGGTACGTTTAGTAATTAGTGGGGTATGGTAAGTAAAAAACCTTTTATATGGAGGGGTAATTGGGTAATTTCACAAAACTGGGGTATGTGAAGCAATATGTGGGGTTCGTTTAGCTGCTCCCTTACATTTATCGCTTTTTTCTTGGTTCATTCCCTGAAAAGCATTTGGCCGAAGGCTCGGACGCCCATGGTTATCAGTAAAGAAAAAAAGAATATTCTCAAGTATGCAATTTAACCTGAGACCTATTTTAGTGTTATGAGACTGACCTGATTGATCCTTCAATATTTAATGCCATACTTCACAGGCCATGCACTTTAAGTAGCAGTTTTTCAGTGGGCAAAATACACAATACACAATACACATACAATATCCTTTATCTTCTCTGCTTAGACGAACTAGGTTTGAATTGAAGGAAATAAGACCAAATTATTTTAGAAAAAACTGTTAACTTTTGCTTTGCTTTTTGTCTTCTTCGTCTTGCCTTTTCTTCTCTTTGTTTGTAAAAAATAGGTTGTGCAGGTGATGTTAGTAGTGAAACCAGTGGTTTAAAATATCTATATGAAGCAAAATATATCTATTGGAAGAATAAGTAGCAAAGTGACTGTCCAAGTCTATGCCACTAAAGGCCAAACAGATTGTTAATGTGTTCTGCTCACCTTTGTCAAGAATATGAAAGAATTTGCAGCTCGTCTTGTTTTAGCTGAAAGTCTCATCAATCCCCAAGTATTATTTTTAAATCTCTCTTTAGCTGCTACAGAAGTTGAAGTTGTTTCTTTATTTTAGTATCAATATCACTAGTAATATATACTATGAGAAGTGAGAGGGAAACACTCCTAAGCCACTGCAGAAGTTGCAATGCGACGTTGAAAATTATCGGGGTCTCATTCTAGCATTCTAATACATAATATAAAGGTTGTTGTTTTTTTTTTTTTTTTTTTTTTTCCCATTCAGGACAAGAGTCACAGGTTCAATTTACTGGTTAAATCATCCACTGTTAGTAATATATCTCCTACATGAAATAGTTCAGAATAAAAAAATACTTGGTCTTAATTTTATCTTTTTTGCGTCTCTTTGAACACATCTGATAAAAAAGAATTTCATCTCTTTTTCTATTTGCTTTAGTCCCCTTATTGTTTGAACTAAAATGCCCTCCTTTATATATATGGGGAACAGATCATTTAATATATACCCTATAGACTTCTAAACCAAACTATATGATTAATGAGTCAAAAATTGTAAGTAGCAGTACTTAAGCAAGGTCATTTGATTGACCTATTTAGAAGTGTGTTCTCAACTAAAAATTAGGTTCATTTGCTTTCCTTAGGAGATATAGACCAAACGCTAATCACTGCTGAAGAAATTGGGAATATTGTGCATCTTATATTGTATAGATCTTCACAAGTAACAATTTGCTTAGGAACATAAAGGAACCCATATATACATATTCAAAGAACATATGATCTACTAACAATGAAGAAACAATGGTGAGCTGATCGCTTTTTTTCTTCCACAAATTGAGATTCAAAGGAAAAATGTTTTCTAAGAAAGAAATAAATTTTACGAAGAAGGCGTATTTTCCATTTTTTTCCCATTCTTTTTCCAGAGAATCTCTTGACTACTTGCACTTGATCTAGATCCTGTGCAGTGGTTGTACAATATCCCTGGCATCTTCAATTTTCGAGCAAGTTTATACCCCGGTTGTATAGAGAAACACCCTGATTTCTCCTAATGCATACAATCAGTTTTCACAAGGTTGTAAGCAATTAAGGGTTGGTAGAAACTCTAATGATTGTCGAAAAGGGCTTATGCAATGGCCTTAATAAGAATTTCTTTAATTACAGGAGATGATTTTTTCCTTTCAAGTAGGAACCTGATTCTGTTGAACTGATCAAATATTATTGGTCGAAAGCCTTTCTGAAATGTTTGTGAGCATTTGAACTCTATATTTTCCTATTCCCTGTGAGCAGGAATTCTGATTGTTGGGTTTATACTCAACCCCTTAGAAAGATGAAACAGATGAATACCAAATTCCACCAAACCACGATCAATGCATAAAATAAACAAACCATAAGATACAAGATTTAATGTGGAAAACCCTCCAAATCAAAGGTAAAAACCACGGGTTAGACTCCGAACAATCCACTATGTGAATAAAGAGTACAAGATATCTCAATTGAATGAGATTCACCAACAATGGAGTAATACAAAAATACCTCTTCTAAGAAGTTAGATGATCACACTAAGAACAAAGAACACTACCCCCAATTGTATCAAACTCTTGTACCTCTTTTCTTGAACACCAAGAAATCACCTAAGCCTTCACCGCGAGTCTTTTGGATTCAATATCATGTTGTTTCTTCAGTGTAGAGAGAACTCCTAGAGAGATTCCATGCACTTCAACTCGAGTGTGCACACGCCGAAGAGAACCCTAGAGATGATCACAATCTCTTTCATAATGTCAAACAACCCGTTAACTTTCTCTTGTCGAACCACAAGTCGACAAACCCTTTTCTACCTCAAGTCAAACTCTCAAAGTCTTCTCTTTTTATAAAGTCAAACTCCCCAAATTTCATTTCTATATTAATTGGCCTTCCTAATTTCTTGCCGCCAATTAATGTCCAATTCTCTTTATTAGAGAATTATACCAATTTGGTCACTTGTTAATTTTCTCCAAACTTAGCTGTTGCTATGTCCACTTTCTAAAACACTAAATTAGAAAATCTTGTTTAGCAGGTCTTATGCTTAAGCTGCACACAAGTGTGTTGGGCCCACACACTAAACCAATAATCTCTCCCTCCAGCCCATAGGGAGATATCAAACCATCCCTATTGCTCAACCATAACTTAGTCCCACCAGCTAGGTGTAGGACTGACGCTTGTCTCAAATAACTAATTTACTCTTCAAAGGTTTTCTACCTTTTTGAAGTTCATCAAGCTTATACACGTTTTTCTTCAAAGAACTCATCTCTTCCTGCATTGCTTTCATCCACTAAGCTTTGTCTCTATGCATCTGAACTTCTTGGAAGCTCTTCGAATCCCCTTCTTCAATAACCGTAACATACGTAGAACTTGGATATCTCATAGAAGGAACCTACCCTCTTTCTGACCTTCTCAATGGAGGTTTTGTTATAGCCGCAGGTGGAGGAGGCTGCTACCCCTGCTCAGAATCGTTATCCGATTCTTGCACATTATCAACATCATGTGCATGCTCATCATCAATTCCATGTTTTTCAACTAAATCTCCCTCCCGTGTGGCATCACTAATCGAAGGAGAAACTAGTTCGGGAAGAGTAATATCATCATCAACAATGATTCTCTGATGTCTTCAAATCTATTATGGTCTTGTTTTCGTGAAAGACCACATCCCTAGATCTGACAACCTTTTTCTTTTTAGGATCCCATAATCAGTAGCCAAACTCTGCATCTCCAAAACCCAACAGGATACACGAAACAGTTTTGTCATCAAGCTTCTGTCTCTGCTCCTTAGGCACATGCATAAATGCCTTGCATTCAAACACCTTCAAATGAGAGCAAGTAACATCCTTTTCAGACCACACACTTTCTGGAATATCAAACTCTAACGGTGCTGACGGAGAGCGATTCATCAGGTAGCAAGTAGTACTGAGAGTTTCACCTCAAATGACTTCTACAACTGAGCCATTTTCAACATGCATCTGGCTTTATCAAGGATGATTTTGTTTGTTCTTTCAACAACACCATTATGCTGAGGGGTACCCAGAACTGTCTCCTCATGTCTGATTCCATGTTCTGAGCAATAATTCTCGAACTCCTTTGAAGTGTACTCTACCCGTTATCACTACGAAGGCACTTCAAATATACTCAATTTTCTCGTTCCACCATGATATGTAACTTCTTGAAGCATTCAAGAACCTAACACATTGTTCTCAAAATAAACGCCCAAACCTTCTATGAAACATCATCAATAAAAGTAACAAAATATCTGCCACCTCCCATAGTTTCAACATCAATGGGACCATAAACATCAGAGTAAATCAACTCAAGTAAATTTCTTTTCCACTCATAAGATGAAGAAAAAGAAACTCTATGTAGCTTACTAAATAAGCAATCATCACAATTAGAATTTTTTTCCTTTGGCAAAAGGGATGAGAGACTTCTTTGCCAATATCTGCAACTCCTTCTCACTCATATGACGTAGCCACCTATGCCACAAAACTGGTGAAGAATCATCTTCAACTGCGTTCAGGTCACCTTTAACGGTCTTTAATGGAGTCTTATAAAATGTGTTGCTCAATTTCCTCTAGCAACAACAATTGATCCTTTCGTGAGTTTCGACTCCTTGCCCCTAAAAATATTATAATAACCATCTAGGTCCAAAGCATGAGTAGAAATCAAACTCAGATGCAAATCTAGAACATGTTGCACATCTTTCTGAATCACTGTGCAACCAACATTTGTTTGCACATGTACAGACATCTCCAATGCCAACTATATATATAAAATTGTTGTTCCCCATTTTCGCTTTTCCAAAGTTCCCTGCCTTATAAATAGAGAAGATGTCCTTCCTTGGTGTAGCATGGAAGGATGTTCCTGAATTAACAAACCACTCACTAGTTACATTAGTAACATGACGTTGATCCTCAACAAAAGAAAGCATAACCAGTGCTTCACTTGCATCTGATATAGTAGCCGTAGTGTTCTGATCATCTGCCTTGCTCTCATTTTTCTCATCATTCTGTTTCCTTTTCCATACTTCACAATTTCTCTTTATATGTCCTTCCTTGCCATAGTGATAACAAGCAAATTTTCCTCTTGCTTGTGACTTATCTCTGGACTTGCTCCGCCATCTCAGACCTCTTGATTTACTTTTGTCCCTATCTTCTGTCATAATAACAAGAGCCTCTGAAGTATCAATCTCCTTATCATTTCTTCTAGCCTCCTCATCCTTTCTTCTAGCCACCTCATCATAGAGACTGGATAAGGATAAAACTCTGCATGGAGCTGAATTACTGAGAGACACCACCAATGTTTCCCAGCTATCTGGCAAAGAACTCAAAAGTAATAGTGCATGTAACTCATCCTCAGACACTATCTTCATGGCACTTAACTGATTGACTAAGTCTTCAACATCATTCAAGTGCTCTATCATTGACCTTCCATCTTTGTACTTCATGTTTACAAGCCTTCAAACCAGAGAAGCCTTGTTTTGTGCACCCTTTCTCGCATACATACTTTGTAATTTTTGTCCACAACACTTGTGCATCAACTTCTTTACTGATATAGTGATAAATATTGTGGTCGACCCATTTTCTAATAGTACCAGCAGCTTTCCTATGCATCTTTTTCCAATCAACACCGAATACTTTTTTTGGCTTGGTTTGTCCAAATTTAATTGGATCGAATAAATCCTTACAATAAAGATGATCTTCCATCATTGGTTGCCAAATTGAATAATTTGAAGAAGTCAACTTAACCATGCATGATTTTTCTTCATCCATCTCGATACCCACAATTAATCTTCGGTCACAATCCAATCGCGGCTCTGATACCACTTGTTAGGGTTATACTTAACCATTCGAAAGATGAAATAGATGAATACCAAATTTCACCAAACCACAATCAATGCACAAAATAAACACACCACAAGACACATAAGATTTAACGTGGAAAGCCCTCCAAATCAGAGGTAAAAACCACAGGCCAAACTCCAAACAATCCACTATGTGAATAAAGAGTACAAGATATCTCAATTGAATGAGATTCACCAACAATGGAGTAATACAAAAATACTTCTTCTAAAAACTTAGATGATCACACAAGAACAAAGAACACTACCCCCAATTGTATCAAACCCTTGTACCTCTTTTCTTGAACACCAAGAAATCACCAAAGCCTTCATCGCAAGTCTTTGGATTCAAGATCTTGTTATTTCTTCAATGTAGAGAGAACTACTAGAGAGATTCCACACATTTCAACCCGAGTGCGCACACGCCAAAGAGAACCCTAGAGATATGATCACAATCTCTTTCACAATGTCGAACAGCTCGTCGACTTTCTCTTGTCGAACCCCAAGTCGACAAACCATCTCTTCTACCTCAAGTCGAACTCTCAAATTCTTCTCTTTTTATAAAGTTAAACTCCCCAAATTTCGTTTCTATATTAATTGGCCTTCCTAATTTCTTGTTGCCAATTGATTTCCAATTCTCTTTATGAGAGAATTATACCAATTTGGTCACTTGCTAATTTTCTCCAAAATTAGTTGTTGATGTGTCCACTTTCTAAAACACTAAATTAGAAACTCTTGTTTTGCAGGTCTTATTCTTGGGCTGGACATAAGTACTAAACCAATACTGTTGGTAGAAGATGGTATTCTTTCGCCAAAATGCATTGCACCTATTAGGAAGGCCAACACTGATGGTAGAAGATGGACATAAGTGTGTTGTGCACTAAAACGCTTCAACCCATGATCTAAAAGACTCTCACAACTATTTAGCAAATGTGAGTATTAAAAGTACGTAACCTAACATTTTTCCTTTTCTATATCTCATGCACTTCAACGCATAATCTAATCGACTAAAAATATGTATATTAAAAGTATGTTACCGCATCTTGTTCCTCCTCTAATTCACCTTCTTCTTACAAGGCTATTCGTTTATAATAAACAAGTACTGCCTTTATCCTTTATCTTGGGAAGAAACGTTAGAATGCACATCTCTTGGTATTTTACCTACACAGCTCTAGATGAACTGAGGAAATAAAAAAGATCAACTATATTGGTAAAAGATAATATAACATATTTGAACCCACAGAAACAGATGAACCAGAAAATCTACTAATTATATGTAATTTCATTCGATGATGATATTATATCGATAATACATAGAACCTAAGTTCAAACATGGAAGCATAATTAGCATACATAATGAAGATAAGGAAGATGTCTTCACAAGAAGCTAACAAACACAAGAAACTTATGTAAGATATTTTTCCCAAGTAATCTCTATTAAATATTGTGACCTATATTATGTTTGTGAGCTATATCTAAATAAGGTTCATTTAAATCAAAGGGTTTCACTATCATGGCATCCTAACTAACTGCAGAGGAGGCAGAGGGGAAAAAACACACTCACATTGATCAATGGAAGGAGGTATGTGTTTGTTCTATTTTATTGATGAATCAAAGTGTTACCTAGATCATTAAATTTATGATTACAACTTAAATATGTCCTGGCCGGAGGACGAAAGATGCCTTATAGAGTTGGCTTAAAATTAATTAGAGAAGAAAGAGCGTGCTGTGTCATGTCACTCCACATGGCCACGGTTTCTTTCAATTGCAATTCTGTGCATTACTTGAGCAAGAACATCTTTGGATTCTTTCAGTAAATTGATGCTGCTATTAAGCTTCTCTCGCTTGTTAGCAACAGCGGTGGATTGCTCAAGCAACTTCTCAAGACTCCCCCTATTTCCACCATGAATTCTTTGACAACCTCGGCCTCCATTTCTTCATTTACCAAATTTTTCATGCTGACGAGAAGGTGCAGAACCAAATTATCAACTAGCCTAAGCGTAACTATCTTCCAGTAAGCTGTTACTCTCATTTTCAAGTCAAAAGCTTGCTCCACTTTTTTCGAATGCACTCGCAAATGTAAAACTTCCATCCTATCAAAACCTGGAATTTCCAGCTGTGTGTTGAAGCTATTGCCATTGAGGATCTTCAGCAGGGGCTCCTGATACTTCATTAGATCATGCCAGGTCTTCATATATTCTGGATTTGAAGTGTAATCAGCCATTGTCTCCATCTGAACCATCTCCTCTACATATGAATATGATCGTTCTCTCATCTTTGTGATGAGATTATATGCAGCCCTTCTGCAGGAGGTTTGCAGTTGTGGGTAACTCTCTGAATGACCCGCCAAGATGCGCACGATAACACCTTCAATGTAGTTCCACACTTTGCGAGTGAATTCGAAGGGTGTTTGTGCTACTCCTTGCAGCTTTTGCTTCAGTATTGTTCTGAAAGCTGATCTAGGGAGGAAATTAGGAAGTGCAAGTTGAGAACTTTCTTCAAGTACTGCAATTTCTTCCATCAAGAAGAGAGTGTTCTTGGAAGACTCCTCCTCAGCCAAGCTGCTTTGGTAGCGAAGCTGCTGCGAGTACTCGTCAGGCAACCTAGCAACAACGGAGTAATGATGCGGCAAGTCGTCTAGCGACACAAGAATTTGAGGTGGGCAATGCATAGTTTTGTCATCATACTCTCCCCTCGGGAAAGAGTTGCTTCGGGAGTGAAGCTGCTGCGAGTACTCATCAAGCAACTCAACAATTCGAGCAGCGCAATGCATGGTTTTGTCATCAAGGAGCTCATCATACTCTCCCCTCAGGAGAAGCATGGCCAGTGACTCTTTGGCAGAGCCAATAACCTTGACGAAAACCTCCATTGCTTCTGCTATGTTATTCAATTTTGAGGTAAGGTATTAAGCTCTGATACATTTTGTGTGAGCTTTTCGTCTACCTTCTTTATGATTTTTGGAAAGTATTTCCCTATTATTGATGCTTGAATCTTCACCAACTTTTGTGCCAGAACTGGAATTCCAACCATCGATTTGTCGATCATGGAGAGAAGGGGATGTGCCTCAAACAGTGAAGCTTCGGCTGCCCGTGCTTCTTCGTAAGACTCCTCCCCAATCCGATTCCTCACGCAAACATATCCGAGCCCGATATTCACATCATCTGCAGTGACTTTCTCAAGCAAGCCCTCCGGCGCCTTGTATGCTTTGGTAACAACCGCCAGGGTCCTCTCGCCGGACATGTCAACAGCCCGAGACATCCTAATTGATTCACAAGTAGGGAAGTCAACAGTTGCAGATAGCACATTGAGAATTATGGTCTCCATTGGAGTGATGTACTCCATTATGATCTTTGAAATTTGTTCATATATGTCTTCAGGCTGTCCATGAACTGGGACTCTAGTGATTCCAGGCAAGTCCACCAATGTCAGATCAGGGACTCTCTCTTCTTCACAACAAGAGTGATTGGATTATCTGAGACACCCTTCTGTTTCCCAGCAATCTCATCAGTTCCAGTGTTGATGGCATTGGGTATGCCCTGCTCAGATGTTGGAACAGTCTTGCCTTGGTACTCCAAGTAAAACTCTGGCTCCGAACCGCGGTAATGGCTTCCTTGCAAGCGCATTATGAGAGGAACTCTAGTGCAGATGCCCTGTCCGCGAGGCAAGCTTATGCCCGCGAGTGATTCGAGAACACTGGACTTGCCACTGGACTGGTCTCCAACCACAACAATGGTGGGCAGTTGGATGCCTTCCTTGGTCACCTTCAAGTCTCGCAGATGGTCCACCGCGGCGAGGTTTCGCGGATGCGTTCGTTGTATAGAGAGAAGAATGGGATCTCCATTGCTGCTGCTGCTTCGATGGGATCCTCATTTGAAAGAGAGAGTCCCATTGTTCTTTTTTCTTTTTTTTTGTTGAAGAGTCCCATTGTTCTTGCAGGCATGGATTGTGAAGAAAAGATTATCAATGCAGTTGCTGGAGATGTATCTGGAGATTAATTGAAGTGAGTGAATTTATAGAGCAATGCAAGTGTAGGTGTGTTCATTACTCGTTAGCCTTTATTCTTTTCTTTTCTTTTTTTTTTTCAGAATGAGTATAAAGTGGGTGACTTTAAAGAATAAGACTAAAGTGGGAGCCAAAAGTTGGTACTAAAGAATAAGTATACAGTGCTTTCTCTATGTTGCTGTTATTCGGTTATTCTGTTGCTAAAGAATAAGTATAAAATGCTTTCTCTATGTTACTGTTATTCGGTTTTGAGTTTTTTCCGGGGAAGTTTAACTTTTTGGGCGGTTAACCACTCAGGAAGTTACATTTTTCACGTTTTGTTCAACTTTGAACTTTCAAGGAAGTTCCAAATTTTAAGAATAGTAAAATAATGTAATTGGCATAAATGTTCTTTGCACTGTTTTGAGGGAGAGAGAAGGAGGAGAGCGAGAACATTAAATGAGGGTAAAAATGCACATACCTTATCAGGAAGATAACTCACCAACTCCCTCCCCCCTCTAAGCAAGTTCTTCTCCTATGTGGGGGAAGTTGGGGGCTCAAACTTTCAGAAAAGTTTGTGAAAATATCTATCCAAACAAGATGATTTAGAACTTTCCTAAAAGTTATTTTACTTTATTCAACTTCCCCCCAAACTATACGAGGCCTTGGTTTCTTCCCCAACAAGTTTTTTTTTAAGAAAAATAGAAGTTTCATTAATCATTAATGGCTTAGTACAGGACCAGACATAAAATAAAAAATACATTGAATCACTAATCCTATTTATTCAAAAAGACTGCCATTACTTTGGTTGTGAATGTGATTGTGAAATAGAAACAATTTAACAAATACCTGCTAGAACCATATAACAATAACAAAACTTCTCGATAAGGAGAAGACAAAATCAAGACCTCCAACAAAGGGAAGACAAATTACCTAATAATAAAACTAAAAATAAGGATCAAGCAATCGTCGCACAAAACCAAAAATGAGTGTTGAGGAAGAAGTACCGCAATAAAGAGATCCAATCTTCATAGATTTAAAAGAATCTGCACTTTATTGAACATATAGAACAAGGATACCTAATCTTCACAGATCCAATCCTCAACAAGAACTTGATCCAATCCTCAACAAGAACTAACAAGTTCTTGTTGAAAAAGAAAAAAACAAAACAAAATATTGGTGATTGGATTATATCATAATGAGGTACATTTAACAATTGAAATTCAAAATCGGGGTATGCTTGATTAATGGAGTAAAGTCAGTAAGAAGTGGGGTCCACTTAGCCACTCTCTATTTATTTATATTTTGGCCTAATAAGCAAATAGATTCAACTGTATTAGGGTTCTTAGGCAGAAAAGTATTTGGGAGAGAACAGACGATTTAGGGGCACTTCGTGCTTGTTTCATTTAAATTTTTAATATTATAACAATGATTTGAGATAATTGTGTTCTTTACTTTTTTAAAATTTAATGCCACATCATCATTTAGAGTGGCAAAATTGAAAAATTCAGACATGAGGATACAATTTGAGTCAAATTGAAACTTTAAGATATTTTTGTAAAATTCTGAAATGTTAGGATATATTTGCATATTAAGCCTTTTTTTAAGATTAAAAACTTTCATGTAGCATTGTTAGGAACTGATTACAGATAACAAGTACTGAGGAATAGTGATAAGCACCTGACTTAGAATCACAACAAAGGCCATTCATCACAACTTGCACATCAGATTCTTAGAATCGCTACTGAAAATTCTTTTCTTTTTATCCAACTGAGAGCTTCCCAAATGCCAATAGCTTCCGATGCTTTAACATCAAACATGTCCCATGGCCACTACCTTTGATGGTCGCCACTTAAACCCAACCTTTGCCATTTTCATTCTCAAAAAGTGCACACCACTTTATAATTGATGACACCTCTCTCTATCTATTGTCACGACAGTTGAAACTTGGAAACCTGAATCTTGTCGATCTCAATTCAGCCCAAACCAAATCACACATTTGCAGAGTCTTTGCAGCAACTTCCTAATTCAATTTGTAATGCAATGTTGGGTGTTGCATTTTCTAAGGTTCTGCTTGCTTTTGACTGACTGTCTGCTTTTAGCTTGACTTGCTTTCTTCCCCAGCAAGTTTTTGCTTGACTGTGCATTCTCTATGTATCCCCTGGCTAACATTTTCCATTGAAAAATGCCAGGGGTTATGTACTTTTGTTGCAACTTATGGATATGACGGTGATGGGTCCAATGGACACACATTGGAATGTGCACGCACACATCTCGACAAATGAGTACTTTTTCATGAAGCCAAATGTTGATATGATGCACTATTTCATGAAAGGCTAGGATGTACTACTTCATGAAAGGCTAGGGTTAGCATTTTCCTCATTTGTTGGATGTTCACACTACAAAAAGTACATGAGTACAACTCGTCGCTAATCTATATTAGCGACGAGATTAGTGATAGGACAACCCATCGCTAAAATCCTCATCGCCAATCCATGTTAGCGATGGGACCACAAATAGCGATAGGATTGGCGACGAGTACCCGTCACAATACCCCATTGCTAATCTATCACCCCGATTAGAACTTGAATCAACAATTTTCACAAAACCTCGCAGCTAATTGCTGGAAAATTAATTTTTAAAAAAAGTTTTATTGAGTTTTTAAAACAATTTTAAATTTAAAAAACAATTTAATACTAACAATATATAATTGTATATATATATCTACCTATATTATAAAAGCACGAATAAGCCGATTTTCCGTCGTCACTTAAATTTTCGAATATACCCTTCATATTTCTCAATTCCGTTTGGGCACAACTCACCTTTCGAGTTTGAGTTCTATTAAGACAAGTCTAAATCTTTTCTGCATCAACTACTTGTGATCTCAACTCTCTTTTTCCCTTTATTTCACTCCACCAATTCCATTACTCACCTCTCCCTATCCTTTATCTATTAGTTTCATCCTCTCTGCAATCCTCGAAAAACGAACTTCCAAAAAATCATGTCTTCAAAAACTGAATTGGTTGTTGCACTTACAAAAAACAATTCGATCGTTGTCTTCTACCTTCCTCTCTGCTTAGCTGAATTGGTTGTCGGGCTCACAAGAATTTCTTCGTTGAATCTCTCGCACATAAACTTCTTAGCTGGATCTCTCGGTTCTGATATGCCCTAACAAACTCTATTCTCATGCCTCTCTCCCTATCTCACTCTCTCGCTCTTTCTCACCAAACATGCCCTAGCATTCTCTTCAATTAGTATCCTCTTTCTCTTAGATTGGTGGTTCATTAATTTGGTTCAGAAAGTTTATTTTACGAATTGTGATAAATTAGGTCATTTGATTAGGGATTAGCAATATATGGCGGTGTATGCTTTGGGTTGTCTTTTACATGTTCACATCATATGTCAAGAGATTGTTGCAGTGGAGCTTGTTTCATTTTCAACATAGTAAAGAGTTCTATATCATGAATTACGAACCATAACCAAGTTTCACTTCCACACTTTTTCCTAATAAATTCAGGGGTGATTTGACAAAATTACCCAAAACTTATCCTAGTCCTATTTCTTCCTTGTATATGTATCAATTTTCCAGTTGAACCTAAAAGAATAGGAAACAGAAATCAAGCTGATTTCTTGTTTGTCCGAGCTAGACGGGCAAAGCCCGCATCCGAAGAGGCATTAGCAGATCATATGTGCCCCTTATAATACCTAAGCATGCTCTAATGCAAAATCAAATCAAGTCAATCTTTCAATTTGAGAAACTTACTAAAAACAAAATAAAATTAAAAAAGTAGTTAAGTGACAAAACTTCGGGTAGTTCAAGCTCTTACTAATAAGACTAGAGATAACTCCAACTTCGAGTCTATTAATCAATAAACTTAGCAGCTCACACTTTGGTCAGGGAGGCTAGTTCTTTGTCTGGTCGAAATGAGTGATGTTATATACTACAATTTCTCACTGATGTATTGGCTAATGATTTGAAATAAAATTAACGGAGTGATTTCAAAAAAAAAAAGTGACAAAACTTCAAGAAGTGGAGACCAAAACGAAGACTTTCACAAAATTAGTGTGGTGCCGGATCACAACTAATCCACCCTCCCACACTATTGTTCAATCCAAAAGACTCCAAATTGAGTTTTTCATAAAAAAAAAAAAGAAGACTCAAATTGAGATTTCACTAAAGGGTAATCTTATTCTTTTCAGTCCTCCAACTGTTTTGTTTTGGTGATTTAAATGACCTGTTCACTGGGCAGGCTCAGGGCGTGCTCGGGCTTTTAAGTTCTTGCCAAGGCCTACTCAAATCCGTTCAAGTTTGGGATTTTTTTCACTAATTTTGTATATTTTTAAATAAAATAAAAATATATTTAATAAATATTTAAAAACGAATACAATACAAAGTAGAAGTTGGCATAGTGGGATATGCAGCAAGCATATTGGTGCCATGAGTGTTTTGAAGCTCTACAGAGCAACCAAGCATGAAAAGCTGATACACTACACAAAGCTGTTGGCCTCTCACGTCAACAACGCTCGTCACCACCAAGCACTCGCTCTCTTCCACCAAATCCACCACGCCTCCCCTCCCCTCCCCCTCGACCCCTTCCTCTTCCCCCTCGCCCTCAAATCCTGCTCTGCACTCCACCTCCCCCGCCTCGGCTCCACCATCCACGCCCACACCACCAAGCTATCCTTCACATCCAATCCTTTCGTCGCCTGCGCCCTCGTCGACATGTACGGTAAATGCGCCTCCATCCCCCTTGCCCGCCAACTGTTTGATGAAATTCCCCACAGAAACGTTGTTGTCTGGAATGCCATGATCTCGCTTTACGCTGGGCGTGGGGAAGTGGGAGCTGCTATTGGGCTGTTTGAGACCATGGATGTGGTGCCTAATGCGTCTTCGTTTAATACCATTATGGGCGCATTTGGGGAAATGGGTGATGGGTCTGGTGTAGTGGTTAAGGTGTATAGACGGATGCGGGAGGCGGGTGTGGAGCCTAATTTGATTACGGTTCTTGCGTTGTTGCCTGCTTGTGTGGGTGTTGCGGCTCTGACTATGATCAAACAGATTCATGGATATTCGATTCGGAATGGTATTTATGGGCACCCGCATTTGAGCAGTGGACTTGTGGAGGCCTACGGGCGATGCGGGTGTCTTGTGAATGCGCGAGGGGTGTTTGATAAGATGCAGGAACACGATGTGGTTGCTTGGACCAGCATTATCTCTGCCTATGCACTTCATGGGGAGGTCCACAATGCGCTTTTGATGTTCAGTGAAATGGAGTCGTCGAGAGTAAAACCCGATGGTATTACATTTCTTGTGGTTTTGAAGGCTTGCAGTCATGCCGGGCTAGCAGATGAAGCTTTGAAGTGCTTCAAGCAAATGAGAATGTTTTATGGAGTTGAAGCTAACAGTGAGCACTACTCGTGCTTGATTGATGTTTTGAGCAGGGCGGGAAGGCTAGAAGAGGCTTATGAGGTCATTGGAGAAATGCCCATGAAAGGCAACAGCCAAAGCCTGGGGTGCACTTCTTGGGGCGTGTCGAGTTTATGGAGAGGTGGAGCTTGCGGAGATTGCTGGAAGAGTTTTGTTTGAGTTAGAACCGGAGAACGCTGCAAATTATGTTTTGTTGGCAAGCATTTATGCAGGTGCCGGGAAATTTGATGAAGCAGAAGAGGTGAGGAAGCAGATGAATGAGAAAGGTTTAAAGGCATCACCTGGGAGTAGTTGGGTCATGGATCGTGAATAATTTAAAGTCGGCAGTGGCATTGAATGGACCAATTATACAATCGAAAACTTAATTTTGGTTCGATTGCTCATTAAATTCAGAAGCAAGATTAGATGGTTGAATTTGGATGCTTCTGGCTTAATTTGCTTCTTGTGGAGTAACTGGGAACTAATTTGATTCGTAATGGATTGAGCACTAAAACATTCCAACCTCTGCAACTCCACAGGAGTACAAAGATTGAGAGGTTCTGGGACTACTGGCTCTTCTTCTACCTGGGTACCATTCTGGAATGGATGATATTCATAATTAAGAGATCCATTGAGGACAGAACTGCAGAAGGTGAGATGAATATAACAGGATATTGGCGTAAATCATTTGAATTTTTTCTGACTTTCTTCATAATTGTGATGATTTTGGCCACACGGGATATCAATATGAATCAATTCTCCCCTTGGGCTTTACTGCCTTTAGGCCCCATGTTTAACTTTTACGAGGGTGAGTGACCATTACAAGAAACACACTGGAAATTGTTTTCAACCGGCCGTCATTGAATGAGTTGTCTTTGTGGGAGTGTAGTTATCTGCAGTTCATTGAGATCACGTTTCAGGAAGAGCTCCCGCTTTAAAGGTTGATGGTGGGCAGAATGCATAGGAGGTTGGTGTTTTATTTCCGAATCTCAATCTCTTTCTAGTTCTATGACTTGTGTTTATTCTTTTTGGAGCACATCTGCTGTGGAAGATGTCTAGTGAAACTTAAATGGGTCCAAATGAGCGTGAATACATAAACTATTTATCAGTTGTCTCTAACATTGAGATCCTTGAAAAATACAAAAAAAAAACTAGAAGAGAAACTGGGGTCATCACAGACTGGAATTTAAGAAAAATAAAATAAAAAACCAAAATGAAGAAAGCAAATCACAACACAAACAAAGATCCATGGCAAAGCTGAGCTGAGCCATAACTAAGATTTCCCTAATCTTCAATGATGACAATCACGACCGAGGCTTGAGTTCCATTATTATAGAGAGCCGTCAAGCAATCTCAGTCCTAAATTGCTGTAAAATCTCAGTCCTCCGCTCAAATATCCTTCAACTGTACCTCAAGAAAACATAAGTAATATTATACTAATATTGAACCTTAGTTCTTAATGGACACAAAAAAGAAAGAAGACCTCAACATTATGCTCCAACAAATTTTAGAAGTTAGAGTAGAATTAGCTCCAATTCTAAATGATCTCTTGAGGTTTTTGATGCTAACTAGAATTTCGATTTAGAGTAGCAAACTTTTTTTTTTTTGGGAGGAGTTTTAGGGAAGGAAACTAACGCTTTGAACAACTGCTGCTATTATATCTGTTGATATCTTCGTATGAATTAGAATAATTTCCATTGTATCAAATCCATAGTACTTGTAAATATCTTCACTTATAAAGGACATAATGGCTAACATATCAACCATGAGCAGAGATGTCTACACCAAGAAATAATACAACACAAGGAAATTAGACATAAGTCACCCTAAATAAATAACACTGACGAATCAAACATACAAAAATACTAAGGCAAGCAAAAGCTGTCCCTGAAGAGGGACACAAAATGATTACAAATATAATATGAATGGCATGATTTATGACATTGCACACGGATAAACAAAATATGCTAACATACATACTTTTTTAAGATTCTGAAGCGATAGGTTAGAGTTGACCTTGCTGATTGGTTTTGCTAAACATCATAGTTAACTTGAGGTTGTAGAAGTGCACTAATTTCAGTATCTTTTTCATTTGTTTCCACGAAATGGGACTGAAGGGCTTCTCTTGTTGAATTTTCCCACTGCAATCCTTCCCACCATTCACTTGTTCCATAAATTATTATTATTCCTGAAGATGAAAAGTTAACGAAAGGGAGCTTTTCAAGTTTTGAACAACTAAATACTGCAACAACTGTCAGAGAATTCCAGATCCATGCCATGTTAGAGATTATGTAACACAGTTCGTCAAGATGATTGAGGATCAAAGTATGTAGCTTTGGGAGAAGAATTCCAGAAGTGATTTGACACTACCCTCACTTGGATCATGTACTATAATTTCTTCCATCATTTTATAATATGCAATCCTCATGAACTTCAAATTCTCAAGTTCTTGCTAGCCATTGACAATTAAAAGATTTTTCAACTGGTATTTGCTTGCAATCAAATATTTTAAAATTTTAAGGCAGCCATTCCCAATGATCCACGAGAAAAAAACTCCATTCCTAAGTACCAATCAAGGGTCAAAATCTCCAAGGAGGCCAACAACTCTAGAATAGTGTCATCCCGTAAGTTGTATGATCGCATGCATAGCTCTTTAAGAAGAGTTGACTTGATATCAAATCTGCTTCGAAGTTTTTTAAACCTCTAGTCCCATCTAAGTTCAGAAATCTGAGGTTGACCAAATCTTCCATCCTTGCAGGTGTTTCTTCAATTCAAGGAAGAAATAGTATTCTCATTAGCTCTTCACTACTTGCATTTGATCTAGCACCAGTGGGGGTGTTGTATAATACCCTCCGTATCTTCAATTTCGTGAAGTGTGTACCCCGGTCAGATAGAGAAAGAGCCTGATTTCTCATAATGTCAAATCACTGTCCAGGCATCCAAAGCCCAGTGGAGGTGTAGTAAATAAGGAAAATGATAAAATGACCCACTTTGGACGCACACTTGGGGCACATACTTTGTCTTTTAGTTCATTTATGGTGTTTTGTTAGATGTAGGCTCACACCTTGGGAGACAAGAAATAGCCATAAATGGGCTAAAAGACAAAGTGTGCGCTCAAAGTGTGCGCTCCAAGTGTGTTAGATTATCATTTTCCAGTAAATAATTCTCATTAATTTACACCAATGAACTATTTTGTTCTCATGAGAACGCAGATCAAATTTTGCATAGGCAGACAATCATTTTTCACAAGGTTATATAGGCAATTAAGTACCTGTTTGGTTGAAGTGTTAGCTTATATAAACATGGGCTTAGGGATAAGATAGATGTTTGTTTCACATCTTAGCCAAGACTTGGTCTTACCTAAACACTTAATCACATGCTTACTATAAGACACCTCCCCCCCTGTCTTTAGATAAGCCCAAGTTAAATGAGCGAAAATTACAACTTTACCCCCACATTCATCGCCCCATCTACTCTATCTTCTTTGTCTTCATCGTCTACCTCGTCGATCTTCATCTTCATCGTCTACATCACTGATTTTCTTTGTTTCCACATTGCCTTCGACAGGCAGTGCGTCTAACCCACACTGCTGGAGAGTTTCAGGTTGCTTTGATTCAAATGGTGGGGAGGTGGGTTTAATGTGGATCTTTGTTTTCTCCAGTGAGTGGATGATTGGGAGCAAGAACACAATGGGTTGGAGCTCTTGTTTTGATCTGCCATTGTTAGAGCAACAATGGGTTGGAGCTGTTGTTTTGATCTGCCATTGTTTTCTAATTATAATCTATTCTCAAAATTTTTAGTTTTTGTTTGAATTTTCATTGTTTAATGTGTTGATGATGCAATTGCTTGTTGATTTGAAATTTTGAAGTTGTCAAATTAAAAGTTTCAGTTGGAATAAATTGACTACATCAATTGCTTCGAGCTTTTTTGCGTTTGTGTGAAGGGTCATAATAGGCAAACAATTTGTGTTATCTAAAGTAATGAGTGTATAAACCAAACGAAGTATTGGCATAGATGTGACTTGTTTTATATAAGTCAAGGGGAAGTGTTAGCTAAAAACTGAAACAAACAGGTACTAAGGGTTTGGTAGAAACTCTTATGATTGTTGAGAATAGCTTATGCAATGGCCTTAATAAGAATTTCCTTGATTACGTGACCTCCTTCGTCACCTCGGCGGCTCCAAACCCTAAAATTCTTTTTTGATTTTCTTTTGTGATTATAGATCTAGAGCCACCGCCGATCTTCTCTTTTGCTCGGTCAGTGGTTCAATCACATCTTTTCGTATTTCATTCATCTAATAAATTATAGATTTGTGAAGATTGATTATATTTTTGTTGCAATACACCTCTCTCGACGATTGTTCGTGGATCTGTGCGGCTGTTGGATTGGTGATTTTCTTCAGGTTTTGCATTTAGTAGGTAGTTTGCCTTTCCTTGTTGGAATGTTTGATTTTGTCTTCCCTTGTTGAAAGTCTTTAGTTTTTCTTCCTTTGTTGGAAGTTTTGTTTGTTATTATGTGGTTCTAGTGGTGTTTGTGTACTGTCACGTGTTCCAGATGTTTGTAGAGTGTAGTTCCTCGATTGTTAAACTGTTTCATTGTTATAGTCGCATTCATAACCAAATTTATGGTGGATAGATATTTTTCTGAACAAATAGGATTAGCGAATCGATGTACTTTTATTAGGGCAATGGATTCCGTATTAGTCCTGTATTGAGCCATTAAGATTAATAAAATTTCTATTTCATTTCAAAAAAAAAAAAAAAGAATTTCATTGATTATAGGACATGTGAATTTTTCCTTTCAAGTTTCCACCTTATGAGAACTGATCAAATTTTTATTGACGAGTCTTATTCAAAATATTTGAGACCATTTTGACTCCATATTTGTCTATTCTTTGGGAAAGAAATTCTGATGATGTTTAGCAACTCTGTTATGATAGAAGATGGTATTCTTTAGCCAAAATGCATTGCACCTTTTTGAAGAGTAACATATGGACCTGCTATATTGCAATATTTGGTGAAGAGCATCCTTGATAACCAGTAAATCTTGAGGCCGACGAGCTTTACAAAACCTTGTGAAAGCTCATTGAATCTCAGGCTCTAAGCCTCGGTAAGTCAGAAAGACGGCCATCGATCCATGATAAAGACAAACATGTAGAGGGCCGGCAAGCTGGCATCATTGTTTTATGCCTAATGGACAAATAGGAGTAAGATTACCATTAATCTGCACTTAATAAGACACTGTTGAAACACATATATGTATCCAATTCAGTGCACTTTTTGGAAGAAAAACCACAATTTCGAATCATATATTTTCAAAATAATAAGCCATTAAAATTACCATAGGTTTTTGAAATGTCCAATTTTTTAGAGCCACATTTTGAGATCTTCTATGATTGTTCATTGAGTGAAGGATTTTACTGGCTGCAATAACAACATCCATGATTTGTTTCCTTCAAGTATTTTAACTAGCTAGTTCCTATTAAGTTTGGTAAACATCATCCCGAAACGATTAGATAAGACTCGTGCTATGTGCACCTCGGTATCCTCTCAGAGAACCTATTGATTAGGGCACCCTGGAACTTTTAATTAGCAAAATGCCCCTAGTTGTGAAGCAACACACCCCATTACTCAAGACATATGTTAAAGTAGTCTCGGTTGTGTCTTGTCGAGACCCGTATTGCGGTGTCGGTCTATACCAATTGACACCCAAATAAGGTAGTTAACATCCAACTCGATGGGTGACCACCAAGATTATACAAGTGGTTTCGGTGGCCTTGTGTTGAGACGTGTGTATATCTCGGTTGACACCAACTGACACAACAACCTATGACTTGGTCCTGTGTGTCCGAGACTATAGGTTCAGTCATTTCCTATCGAGACCTGAAACGTAATGTGATTAATGTAGCGTCGTGCTATGGGCCCCCACCGATTACACAGGGCACCCCAGTAGGCGCCTCACCAATTACTTTGGGCACCTCGAGGCAAATGTGTCATTTTATTTGAGAACCAGCATAAATAAAAAAAAAAGACGGGATGCCCTGAGAGGATATTGGGGTGCACATAGCGCAACTCTTAGATAATACCTGTACACAATCACTTAGTAAGTTGTATTAGAAAGGTTGATAGGTTTGAAGTCATCAAAAGAGATGGTTTATGCCCCCAAGGAGTTTGGTGTAGTGGTAAAAAAAAATACTTTAACTCTGATTGAGACAGAATTCATAAGTTCGATTATTGACTACGACATTGTATTTGGTTTCTCCCGAGTTATAGGGTTGGGGTGCCCGACTAACTCCCCTTGAATTAGTCAAACAAAAGTAAGGAGGGGCTGAAAAATGGTTAAGACTCCAATGGTTAGCAAAAAAACGAGAGGATGGTTAATGGATTTTGAAATGTGGTTGATAAGGGGGTTGCATCTCTATGACATCTGTGCCTTAATTATCCCCTTAATGCTGCTACATCTGTGCTTGCGTAGTGCGCTTGACATTAATTAGATGGAAGTACGTAGTGTTCTTAACCAATCTCAATCTGAATGACATCTTTCTTCTCAATGAAGAATAATTTTGATGAAGAACCTTTAGCTGGCTTTGTAAGTGCGATATCGAATTCTTGGAACTTGCTCATGGCTGAGCTCTTCCCCAATGAAGAATAATTTTGTATGTTGTGGTTCGAATGATGTATCTGTGTATTGTCGTATTTCAGACGTTTGTCAAGAGAATAATCATTGATTGTCAAACTATTCCATCGTTACAGTTTGCAATTCTATAAAGTCAACCTTGTGGCGGTTGCATGTTCCTTTGAACAATTAGGATTAGAGAATCAATTTGTTACGGTGATTGATTCTTTGTCTCACTCTATTCCATCAAATGTATTGAGAGCCATTGATGATTAATGAAATTTCTATTTCTTCAAAAAACTAAACATGGCTAAGAGAATATTCGTTTGTTTTTTTTTTTGTAAAAAAAAAGATAATTTCGGGCTAATGAAAAATGCAAGAACAAGCTAGTTCATCGCAAAAATAATATGATAGTTTGATATAGAAATTTCTTTTCACTTACTACGACCCCAAAAATTAAAGGAATGGCCTCAAACAAATTGTAGTTAGGGAATATTAATGTTTGATGGTTACATAAGAAGCTAGTGATTAAATAATAAGAAAAATAATTGTCTTTTTGTTGAGATAAGGTGCATAAGGGAACTGGTAATGCGCTTCTAACCTATTTTCACTCAGTCAGTCACACAACAACAATAAAGCATTGTTCCAAACTCTATGATTTCAGCTAAGGTGAATTTGCTTTCTCTACCCGCCTTTTCTAAGGCATGTCCATAATCAGCCTAGTTTTATGCTTAACTGATAGGCTCTCGATTAAGACTGCATATTTTTGAAAGAGGAATACGAGCTTAAAGGCTGTGTGATGGGGTGCTGATACTCTCAAGTCATTAAGGGCAGTGGTTCAGCTTAAATATGTGCGAGGTTTTGGCTGTATTGGTATATGGTCAAAAATGGCTGAAGCATCAAGTGTGTGAGTGGAATTGTTGGGAAAGTGGCACTGTACAGATTTGTGGGGAGAAGAGTCATGTATAACTTTGATTTACTTAGAGTAATTAAGTGGGTAGATTAAGGAGAGAATCACCTCCCAAATGTGGTACGTTTTGTGAAGCCGTTTTGCAGTTCTGTTAAAGTTCTCAACTCTCCTTAGTTTCTCTGTTTCATCTTGTGTTGAAGTACTTCCATTGTGTATTCATTGTTCATTCGTGGGAATCTATTAACTGTCTTTGATAACTATGTCTGTATTATATATTATTTAAATGGAAACTGAAAGGCAACACATGCAACCTTGATACACACATGCCACACAGATATCAGAGTCGATTGGAATCATTGGATAAACATAAGGATGTGCACTAACACGCTTCTACCCATGATCTAAAAGACTCAACTATTTAACAAATTTGAGTATTAAAAGTACGTTACCCAACATTTTTCCTTTTCTATATCTCATGCACTTCAACGCATAATCTAATCGACTAAAAATATCTATATTAAAAGTATCTTACCGCATCTTGTTCCTCCTCTAATTCACCTTCGTCTTACAAGGCTATTCGTTTATAATAAACAAGTACTGCCTTTATCCTTTATCTTGGGAAGAAACGTTAGAATGCACATCTCTTGGTATTTTACCTTCACAGCTCTAGATGAACTGAGGAAAAAAAAAGGATCAACTATATTGGTAAAAGATCATATAACATATTTGAACCCACAGAAACAGATGAACCAGAAAATCTACTAAATATATGTAATTTCATTCGACGATGATATTATATCGATAATACATAGAACCTAAGTGTAAACATGGAAGCATAATTAGCACACATAGTGAAGATAAGGAAGATGGCGTCACGAGAAGCTAACAAACACAAGAAACTTAAATATGTCCTGGCCGGAGGATGTAAATATGTCCTGGCCGGAGGATGCAAGATGCCTCATAGAGTTGGCTTAAAATTAATTAGAGAAGAAAGAGCTTGCCGTGTCATGTCACTGCACATGGCCAAGGACACTTTCAAGTGCAATTCTGTCCATTACTTGAGCAAGAACATCTTTGGATTCTTTCAGTAAATTGATGCTGCTATTAAGCTTCTCTCGCTTGTTAGCAACAGCGGTGGATTCCTCAAACAACCTCTCAAGACCCCCCATTTCCACCCATGAATTCTTTGACAACCTCGGTCTCCATTTCCTCATTTACCAAATTTTTCATGCTGATGAAAAGGTGCAGAGCCAAATTATCAACTAGCCTAAGCATAAATATCTTCCAGTAAGCTGTTACTCTCATTTTCATGTCAAAAGCTTGCTCCACTTTTTTTAAAAGCACTTTCAAATGTAAAACTTCCATCCTATCAAAACCTGGAATTTCCAGCTGTGTGTTGAAGCTATTGCCATTGAGGATCTGCAGCAAGGGCTCCTGATACTTCATTAGATCATGCCAGGTATTCATATATTCTGGATTTGACATGTAATCAGCTATTGTCTCCATCTGAACCATCTCCTGTACATATGAATATGATTGTTCTCTCATCTTTGTGATGAGATTATATGCAGCCCTTCTGCAGGAGGTTTGCAGTTGCGGGTAACTCTCTGAATGACCCGCCAAGATGCGCATGACAACACCTTCAATGTAGTTCCACACTTTGCGACTGAATTCGAAGGGTGTTTGTGCTACTCCTTTCAGCTTTTGCTTCAGTATTGTTCTGAAAGCTGATCTAGGGAGGAAATTAGGAAGTGCAAGTTGAGAACTTTCTTCAAGTACTGCAATTTCTTCCATCAAGAAGAGCGTGTTCTTGGAAGACTCCTCCTTGTTAAGATTTTGACAGAGAGCAATGACAATAGTAAAACAAGAAAAAAAGAAAGAGAACTAATTACCAAGAATTTTATATGTTGGAAACCCTCTAAGGGAAGAAAACCCATAGTCACCAACACAATCTTATTCACGATTCTTACTACTCACAATTTTTGTACATCAAAAATAGATATATATATATATATATATACTTATAGAGAAAGTAAATCCCTATTAGAATACAATAGTAAATCCCTATTAGAATACAATAGTAAACTAATCAGGCCCACATACCTAACATATCTCCCACTTGGGGCTAATTCTAAAAATTATTTTCTCGTATAGTAGTATCTCCTTCTCATGTAGTGTCTTCAAGCGGCGGCTGCCTTGTTGTCTTCAAGTAGCAAGACCAAGAGAAGCAATGCAAAACTTCAGCTTCTCTTTAGGGACTGACTTGGTGAGCATATCTGCAGGATTTTTGTTAGTGTGTACTTTCTCCAATTTGAAAGATCCTTCTTCAAGTATAGCTCGTATGAAATGATACCTTACATCGATATGTTTTGTCCTTGAATGAAATGCAGAATTCTTTGCCAGATGAATTGCGCTCTGACTGTCATTTAGTAGTCGACAATCCGCTTGCTTATGATCCAGTTCACTCAACAAGCTCTGTAACCAAGTCATCTCCTTACATGCTTCAACAACTGCAACATATTCAGCCCCAGTAGTAGATAATGCAACAATCTTTTATAACCTTGATACCCAGGAGATTGCTGCACTTCCAAGAATAAACACATAACCTATAGTACTCTTTCTACCATCAATGTCACTAGCCATGTCTGAATCAACAAAGCCACACAGATGTATTTTTGCACTTGTATAGCACAGCGCCACATCTTTTATTCCTGCAAGGTACCTTAAAATCTATTTTACTGCATTCCAATGATAAGAACCAGGATTAGACATGTACCTACTCACAATTCCCATGTTTTGCATGAGAAATGTCGGGTCTTGTACAAACCATGGCATACATAAGGATACCCACCGCCGATGCATACGGGATGTTCTCCATATTCTTTTGTTCTTCTTTCTTGTTTTGGGACTATGTTGTTTCGAAAGGTTTTTGAAATGCCCACTAAAGATGTGCTCACCGGTTTTGCACAATCCATGTTGAACCTCTTGAGCATCTTCGATATGTACTGGCAAAGTTTTAGGACCTTGGCAAAGTTTTCGTAACTTGTTCTTTGGCAAAGTTTTAGTAACTTCTCTTTCGATCTTGGTCCCAAAATTTGTTTTGCAGCACCTAAGTCTTTCATTGAAAACTCTTTCGCCATTTGCTCTTTCAAATTTTCAATCTTTTCAATGTTAGAACCTGTGATTAGCATATCATCGACGTATAGGAGCAAAATAACATATGAATTGTCAAATTTCTTGAAATAATAGCAGTGATCTGCATGACAGCGCATGTACCCTATTGTTATCATGAACTTGTCAAACTTCAAATACCATTATCTGGGGGCTTGTTTCAGACCATAAAGGCTTTTGTGCAACTTACACACTAGATGCTCCTTACCAACCTCTACATATCCTTGTGGTTGCGGCATGTATATATTTTCCTTCAAGTCACCATGAAGAAAGGCAATTTTTATATCCAATTATTCTAAATGTAGATCCTCTGCAGCAATTATGCTTAGAACAGTTCTAATTATAGTCATCTTGACCACAGGAGAAAAAATCTCAGTAAAATCAATACCTGCCTTTTGCTGGAAACCTTTTATACCAATCTAGCCTTGTACCTCTGAGAACCATCTTGCTCCTGTTTCGGTCTGTACACTCATTTGTTCTGAATTGTCTTCTTTCCAGTTGGAAGCTTGACCAAATCCCAAGTCTGATTTGTGTAGAGAGACATCATTTCGTCATCCATGGTTTTCTTCTATTCTTCCTTATTCTCGACTTGCATTACTTCCTCATAGTAATTGGGTTCACCACCATATGTGAGCAACAAATAGTGTATGGATGGAGAGTAACGGTCTGGAGCATTGATAGTTCGTCTTTCACATCGAAGTGCAATGGGTGGTGTCACTGGCTCCTCCTGAACTTCATGTTCATCAGTGTGTTCAGTAACACTCTGATCAGGATCATAGGAGGGATATCGTCAAGTTCAAGATACTTTGATCTTTTTGGTTCCTCTTTCTTCTTGATCCTATCCTTATACAACACATCCTCATTGAATATGACATATTTACTTTTGATCACCTTTTACTCTCAGGATCCCATAGCCTATAACCAAAACTATCAACTCCATATCCCAGCAAGATGCACATTTTGGACTTTGCATCCAGCTTTGACCTATGTTCAGCATTGATATTGACATAGGAAACACAACCAAAGGTTCTTAAGTGTGAAAGTTTTACTTCCCTTTTTGTCCATTCCTCCTCAGGCAGTCTGTAATCAATTGTGGTAGATGGTTCTCTGTTGATAAGATAAGCAGCAGTATTCACAACTTCAGCCCAAAACTGATTAGGTAGCCCAACACTCAACAACATGCTCCTAGCACGTTCTATAATGGTTCGGTTCATACGCTTAGCTATACCATTTTGTTGTGGTGTCCTTGGTACTGTCTTTTCTCTTCTGATGCCATACATAGCATAATACTCATCAAATTCCTTGTTACAGTACTCTCCTCCATTATCTGATCTCAAGCATTTCAACTTTAGACCTATCTGGTTCTCCACTAGACATTTCCACTTTTTGAAAATTTCAAACACTTGAAACTTATTTTTCATAAAGTAAATCTAGAGCTTTTTAGTCGAATCATCAATGAAAGTAATGTAATAACAAGAGCCATTAAGGGAGGATACCTGTGAAGGACCCCAAACGTCCGCGTGCACAAGTTCTAGCTTTTCAGTTTTGGGAGTTCTGTCCTTTTTAGAAAAACTGATAACTTTTTGTTTTCCAACCACACAACCTTCACATAGAAACAGATCAACACATGACAATCCATCTAACTTCCCTTTTGACACTATTACCTTCATTCCCTTCTCACTCATATGCTCGAGGCGTTGATGCCACACCTTTGCACTGACCTCAGAGGAGGCCACATTCATGGAGTTTTCATTGAGAACTCTGTAGAGAGTACCATCTCTCTGACCATGTGCTACTACCATGGCACCTTTTATGAGCTTCCAAGATGTTTTAGTGAACTTCATCTCAAGACCTGCATCATCAGTAAGTTGGCTTACCGAAATTAGATTTCTAGCAAGTTTCGGCATATGTCTAACTCGTTGCAACCTCAACTGCGTCCCATTTTCCATTCCTATCAACACGTCTCCTTTACCGATTATGTCACAGGGTTCATCATCACCAAGGTATACCTTGTCGAAATTGCCCTTCTCATAATTAAAGAAATATTCTCTATTGGAAGTAGCATGAAACGATGCACCAGAATCTAGTATCCAGCAGGATTTATCTTTACTATCACAACACATGATCAGTACTTCATCTAAACTTGATTCGTTTGAGACATTCATCGAGTTGCTATCTTTGTCGTTTTCCATCTACCTTTTCTTTGGTGCTTTATAGTCGCGCTTGAGATGACATTTCTTCTTGCAATTCCAGCAAGTCATCTGAGGGCCCCTTGATTGACCTCTTCTAGATTGTGAGCATCCATTTCCTCGGCCATTCGACCTCTTTGAGGATCTGCCCTGTTCCTCAGTATTCAGGGCGCTATTAGAAACATCATCAGAATAGTTGTTTCTCCTTCGTGTATCTTCATCAAGAAGAACTCCCACTACATCCTCAAATTTCAGAATACTGGACCCTGATGAGTTGCTTACAACCATAACCAAACCATCCCAACTATCGGGTAAACCCGATAAAATAACAAGAGCCAATACTTCATTATCAAAGATAATACCCACAGATTCTAACTGACTAGTGATGGTATTGAAATCACTCAGATGTTCTTGTATAAGTCTACTTTCAGGTTTCTTCATATTAAACAACCGATTTATTAAGAATACCTTCTTTGACGCCAATGGTTTCTCATACATCGTGTTAGGGCTTTCATCACATCTTGTGTGGTCTTCTCTTTGGAGATGTTAAAGGCTATCGATGGTGACAGTGAAAGGCGAATCGCACCCAAAGTCTTTCAATCCAGGATTTCCCAAGCCTTGTCGTCCATATCTATAGGTTTGCTGTTCTTGCCACTAAGCGATAAGTAGAGATCCTTCTGATATAGGTAGTCTTCGATCTGCATCTTCTAAAATCCGAAGTTCGAACCGTCAAACTTCTTAACCTGTAACTTCCTTTCTTCTGTTATTACTCCCACTTAAGAATAACCTTGCTCTGATACCAGTTGTTAAGATTTTGACAGAGAGCAATGACAATAGTAAAACAAGAAAAAAAGAAAGAGAATAAATCACTAAGAATTTTATATGTGGGAAACCCTCTAAGGGAAGAAAACCCACAGCCGCTAACACAATCTTATTCACGATTCTTACAACTCACAATTTTTGTACATTAGAAAGAGATATATATACTTATAGAGAAAGTAAATCCCTATTAGAATACAATAGTAAATCCCTATTAGAATACAATAGTAAACTAATCAGACCCACATACCTAACACTCCTTAGCCAAGCTGCTTTTGTAGCGAAGCTGCTGCGAGAACTCGTCATATTCTCCCTCCGGGAGAGAGCTGCTTCGGGAGGGAGACGGCTGCAAGCACACGTCAGGAAACATAGTAATAACGGAGTGATGTTGCGGCAAGTTATCAGGCGACACAAGAATTTGGGGTGGGCAATGCATAGTTTTGTCATCATACTCTCTCCTCGGGAGGGAGCTGCTTTAGGAGTGAAGCTGCTGCGAGTACTCGCCAAGCAACTCAATAATTCGAGCGGGGCAATGCATGGTTTTGTCATCAAGGAACTCATCATACTCTCCCCTCAGGAGAAGCTGGCCGATGACTTTTGGCGAGCCAATAACCTTGACAAAAACCTCCATTGCTTTCGCTATGTTATTCAATTTCCGAGGTAAGGTATTAAGCTCTGATACATTTTGTGTATGCTTTTCGTCTACCTTCTTTATGATTTCTGGTAAGTATTTCCTTATAATTGATGCTTGAATCTTCACCAACTTTTGTTGCAGAACTGGAATTCCAACCATCGATTTGTCGATCATGGAGAGAAGGGGATGTGCCTCAAACAGTGAAAGCTTCGCGCCTGTGCTTCTTCGTAAGACTCCATCCCAATCCGATTCCTCACGCAAACATATCCAAGTCCGATATTCACATCATCTATAGTGAATTTCTCAAGCAAGCCCTCCGGTGCCTTGTCTGCTTTGGTAACCACCGCAGGGTCCTCTTGCGGGACTTGTCAACGGCCGAGACATCCTAATTGATTCACAAGTAGGGAAGTCAACGATTGTAGACAACACATTGAGAATTATAGTCTCCTTTGGAGTGATGTACTCCATTATGATCTTTGAAATTTGTTTATATATGTCTTCAGTGTCCATGAACCGGGACTCTAGTGATTCCAGGCAAGTCCACCAAAGTCGATCGGGGACTCCTCTCTTCTTCACAACAAGAGTGATTGGATTATACGAGACAACTTTTCGTTTCCAAAGCAATCTCATCGGTTCCAACGTTGATGGCATTTGGTATGCCCTACTCGGATGTTGGAACAGTCTTGCCTTGGTACTGCAAGTAAAACTTTGGCTTCGAACCGCGGTAATGGCTTCCTTGCAAGCGCATTATGAGAGGAACTCTAGTGCAGATGCCCTGTCCGGAGGCAAGCTTATGCCCGCGAGTGATTCGTGAACACTGGACTTGCCACTGGACTGGTCTCCAACCACAACAATGGTTGGTAGTTGGATGCCTTCCTTGGTCACCTTCAAGTCTCACAAACGGTCCACCCCGTCAAGGATTTCGCCAATGCGTACGTTGTATAGAGAGAAGAATGGGATCTCCATTGCTGCTGCTGCTTCGATGGGATCCTCATTTGAAAGAGAAAGTCCCATTGTTCTTGCAGGCATGGATTGTGAAGAAAAGATTATCAATGCAATTGCTGGAGATGTATCTGGAGATTAATTGAAGAGAGTGAAATTATAGATCAATGCAAGTGTAGGTGTGTTCATTACTCATTAGCCTTTATTCTATTTTTTTTTTTCAGAATAAGTATAAAGTGGCCAATGTGCTTGCTAAAGAATATGTATAAAGTTGGAGCCAAAAGTGGGTACTAAAGAGTATAAAGTGGTCTCTCTATGTTATTGTTATTCGGTTATTCGGTTATTCATTTCGATTTTTTTTCCGGGGAAGTTTAAACTTTCTGGGCGGTTAACCACTAAACATTTTTCACCCACATTTTAATAATAGTAAAATAATGTAATTGACATAAATGTTCTTTGCACTGTTTTGAGGGAGAGAGAAGGGAGGAGTGCGAGACATTAAATGAGGGTAAAAGTGTACATACCCACTTAGGAAGATAACTCACCAACCCCCCTCTCCCCTCTAAGCGAGTTATCTTCTCCTATGTGGGGGAAGTTGGGTGCTCAAACTTTAAGGAAAGTTTGTGAAATTATCTAATCAAACAAGATTATTTGAACTTCCTTGAAAGTTATCTTACTTCCTTCAACTTTCTCCGAACCAAACGAGGCATTGGTTTCTTTCTGAACAAGTTTTTTTTTGAAGAAAAATATAAGTTTCATTAATCATTAATGGCTCGGTATAAGACCACACATAAAATAAAAAAGTATATTGATTCACTAATCCTATTTGTTCAAAAGAACTACCATTACGTTGGCTGTGAATGCAATTGTGAAATTAAAACAGTTTGACAATCATGGACTGCTCTCTACAACATTCAAACACATTACAATACACAAACACCTGATAAAACCACATAACAATAACAAAACTTTTCGACAAGGAGAAGACAAAATCAAGGCCTCCAACAAAAGGGAAGACAAACTACCTAATAATAAAACTAAAAATAAGTATCAAACCAATCGCCACATAAATCTAAAAATGAGTGTTGAGGAAGAAGTACCGCAACAAGGATACCCAATCTTCACAGATCTGAAAGAATATGCACTTTATTGAACATATAGAACAAGGATATCCAATCTTCATAGATCCAATCCCGAAATAGTTCTTGTTGAAAAAGAAAAAGAAAACAAAAGATAGGTGATTGGATAATATCATAATGGGGTACATTTAACAATTGAAATTCAAAATCGGGTATGCTTGATTAATGAAGTAAAATCAGTAAGAAGTGGGGCCCACTTAGCCGCTCTCTATTTATTTACTTTTTGGCCTAATAAGCAAATAGATTCAAGCTGTATTAAGGTTCTTGGGTAGAAAAGTATTTGGAAGAGATTAGACGATTTAGGGGCACTTCATTCCTGTGCTTGTTTCATTTAAATTTTTAACATTATAACAATGATTTGAGGTGGCTGTGTTTTTTCCTTTTTTAAATTTAATGCCACATCATCATTTAGAGGGGCAAAATTGAAAAATCCAAACACGAGGATACAATTTGAATCAAATTGAAATTAAATTGAAACTTCAAGATATTTTTGTTAAAATTATGAAACGTTAAGATATATTTGCATTGAGGAATAATGAAACCCCAGTCATAAGTGCTTGACTTAGAATCACAACAAATAACATGAATCACAACTTGCACATTAGATTTTTAGAATCACTACTGAAAATCCTTTTCTTTTTATCGAAATGAGAGCTTCCCAAATGTCAATAGCTACGAATGTTGTCACATCAAGGATGACTTTTATAATGTTTGAGATCTCCATGGTCACTGCCTTTGATGATCGCCACTCAAACCAACCTTTGCCATTTTCATTCTCAAAAAGTGCACATCACTTTGTAATTGATGACACCTCTCCTCTATCTATTCTCACCACAGTTGAAATTTGGAAGCCCAAATCTTGTCGATCTTCCATTCAGCCCAAACCAAATCACACATTTGCAGAGTTTTTGCAGCAGCTCCCTAATTTAATTTGTAATACAATGTTGGGTGTTGCATTTTCTAAGGTTCTGCTTACTTTTGACTGACTGTCTACTTTTGGCTTGACTTGCTTTCTTCCCTAGCAAGTTTTTGGTTGACTTGTGTATTCTCTATGTATCCCCTAACTAACATTTTCCATTAAAAAATGCCACGGGTTATGTACTTTTGTTGCAACTTTTAGATGCGGCGGTGATGGGTCAATGGATACACATTGGAATGTGCACGCACACTTCTCGAACCCAACAAATGAGTACTGTTTCATGAAGCCAAAGGTTGATATGATGTACTATTTCATGAAAGGCTAGGGTTAGCATTTTTCTCATTTGTTGGATGTTCACACTACAAAAAATACATAGATTAGCAATTGGTTTTCCTATAGCTAATCCATATTAGCGACGGGATTAGGGATAGGACGAGCCTATCGCTAAAATCCTCGTCACTAATCCATGTTAGTGATGGGACCACAAATAGCAATAGGATTGGTGACGAGTACCCGTCGTAATACCCCATCGCTAACTTATCATCCTGATTAGAACTTGAATCAACAATTATCGCAAAACCTCGCGGCTAATTGTTGGAAAATTAATTTAAAAAAAAAGTTTAATTGAATTTTAAAAACAATTTTAAATTTAAAAAATAGTTTAATACTAACAATATATTAGTAGATATATATATATATATAAACCTATATTATAAAAGCACAAATAAATCAATTTTCCTTCATCACTTAAATTTTCGAACATGCCCTTCGTATTTCTCAATTCCGTTTGCACACAACTCACCTCTCGAGTTTGAGTTCTATTAAGATAATTCTAAATATTCTCCACATCAACTACTTGTGATCTCAACTCTCTTTTTCCCTTTATTTCGCTCCACTAATTCCGTTACTTACTTCACTCTATCTTTTATCTATTCGTTTCTTCCTCTTTGCAATCCTTGAAAATCGAACTTCCTAAAAACAATATCTTCAAAAACTGAATTGGTTGTTGCGCTCACAAAAACAATTCGATCGCTGTCTTCTACCCTCCTCTCTGCTTAGCTGAATTGGTTGTTAGGCTGACAAGAATTTCTTCGCTGAATCTCTCGCAAATAAACTTCTTTACTGAATATCTCAGTTCTAGGGGTGCACAACCCAATTATGGTCAATCCATAATCCAATCAATTATTACGGATGAAAAAATTACAGTATAATCCAGTCCAAATAATTCATTAATCCAACTTAATCCAAGTTGCAAAATGCAGACTTGACTGGATTAAATTTCACGGGGTTCATAAAATTAAACTTAATCAAATGAATCACAAAAATCTTGCATCTCATAAATGATAAATTTACAATATGCATCCCACAAATAAATATATAACATATTTAACACAAACTTGTCATCACAATAACCTTCAAAATGCAAGTTCCTACATAAATAAATATGTTATCTGCAAATTTGCACCATACACCCTCTCAAAAGCACAAAAAAATGTGCACGTTGCAACATTCAACCCACCAAAAAAAGGTCTGAAGCATAATAAAAGAATTAAGAACAAACATAGTGTTGGACTAAGTGGTTAGTCACTCTAACTCTGACCGGAATTTTGATGGAAACAAACAAGGTGAAAATATACTAATAAGTTTTATCAAGTGTATTTCAGTTTCGTCAAAGGTTGCAAAACATCACATTATGGGTATTCGAGCATTCAAGCTATACAAGTTCAAGACTCAGCATACATAAAGGAATGAAGATGAAAGATCAAGGCCACGAGTTGTAAACTTGATGTAAGGTATTCAAGTTCACTTAAGCAAGCCTATTGCATTAGTTCATGCATATCGTGATTTTAAAATGAATTTTCAAATGTCAAGTGATTACTTGAAGATTTCGGTCCTATAAGTCTAAACAATGTTAAACTATATGTGTATGTTCATATAGTACTTTGAAAATCATTGTGAAAGCTTTTGAAAAAGAAAAAACTTGTTTTTGAAAGGTCTTTTAAAAAAACTGTATATTTGCAGAAAAGTCCCTCGCAAATCATGAAACCGAGATTTTCCATTTTCGGGATTTGTGAAAATATTCAGACCATCCAAATAGGCCATATTACCCATAACAAACATGTATTATATGTTATATGAGGGTTTATTGGGTCTAGGACGTGTTAAACGGTCACTAACACAAGGAACATAATTAATTATTCTGAGGTCCCTGCAGTTAGCGCGCTAATACTGTTATTAGCGCGCTATGTGCAGAGTTAGCGTGCTAGGTCATAAAATTAGCGCGCTAATTGCAGTCTTGACAGCTTTTTTATAAAGCTGAAAAATTCACTTTAATTCGAATTTTTGATCAAATCTCGGTCCTTGGATGCACACAACGATCATATACTGGTCTATAAATATATACAACACTCTCAAACACACAAGGCACATAAATTAGGTTTTGAAATCAAAGAAAAACATTTGTGCTTAATTTTTCAAGAGAAGGAGCTTGGGGTTTTGAAGTTACACTTAGAGGTTGTTCATTCAACATCAAAACCAGCACTCTTGAGGCACTCTAAGGAGTACAACAACCTCTTCAGAATTGATTTTCAAGTTATCTACTTGGGGTTGTAAGAAAGTCCATTCCCTAGCTTTTCTTGTACTTAAATTACATATTCTTGTGTGATTGATTTGGGAAATTACTTGTTGTGTTGTTAAATACACTTGTATTGGGTTTTGCACTTAAACTTGATTCATTAAATCCTTGGACTGATTTGAACAAGAGTTTGTGCTTAAACTTGACTTTTATCAAACTTCTTGTTCTTTAGATTTGAAACCGATTTTGTTCTCATCAATCTATTTAAAACGGTTTCATATTTGAGTCTTGCATAAAATCAGTTTTAAAATTGCATTTTTCAATTGTTTTCATACTTGCATGCATAAGAGTGGTTAGGCTCTAGGAGGCTTGCTTGTATTTGAACTTGATACCACTTTACTTTGTAAAGTGTAATTTCATTGTATTAATCAAATCTTGATTGTAAGACTTAGTGGGATTTAAGTCGAAAAGGAAGACCTAGTTGAGGCTAGGCATATATCCTAGTTGCGGCTAGGTGAAAAAAGTCCTAGGTGGGTCTAGGTGGGAAAATCCTAGTTGCGGCTAGGTGGTTGTATAAGACCTTATTGCGATAAGGCATCGAGTAAAAGACCTAGTTGAGGCTAGGCGTTCACTAGGCTAGTTGGCTTAGGGTGTAACACTTATCGATAATATAAGTGGAGTTTGAAAATCCTAACCGGGGAGGTTAGGTAGTGGATGTAGATCGGTTGGATCGAACCACTATAAATCGCGTGTCTTATTTCCATCTCTTCTACCCCTTTCTTGATTGCATAGTATTGATATTTATCATTAGTGTATGCATTATTATTATTATTTGTGCATAAAATTTTAAAAAGGCGATAACTACTCGATAACCCAATTCACCCCCCTCTTGGATGACCTTCAATTGGTATCAAAGCGGGTTATTGTTCAAAGTGTTACTAACGTATCTTTGAGTGTTTTTGTGCAAGGATGCAATCTCTAGATTTCTTTCACCTTAAGGAAGGCAACTCATCCATTCGACCTCCCTACTTTGATGGAACAAATTATGCTCATTGAAAAGTTCGAATTAAGTTTTATATTAGAGCACAAGTTAGATATTTGTGGGATGCAATTGAAAATGGCTACACTCCACCGAACAAGTCCTTGAAAGAATACACCGCCGAGGAGATCAAGATTGAGCTCTCAAATGATCAAGCCGTGAATCATTTGTTTTGTGCACTAAGTGAAAACGAATTCAGCCGAGTTAGTGCTTGTCAAACGGCCAAAGAAGTGTGGAAAAAATTTGAAGTGCATTATGAAGGTACACAACAAGTCAAGAACACTAAGTTGAGGATTCTTGAAGAATATTATGAGACTTTTCAAGTGGAGCCCCATGAAGACATAGCCACGGCTATCACTCGGTTCACGAAGCTCTTGAATGAGATCAAAAACCTTAGCAAACATTATGATCAAGAGAACTCGGTGTACAAGTTCCTTAGAGGCTTGCCTAAGGAATGGGATGCGAAGAAGTATGCTATTCAATCGGCTCAAAATCTTGGAGATTACACTTTTGATACACTATGTGGAGAATTGACGGTCCATGAATTTGAGCTAAAAGACCGTGCTAGATTGGAAGCACTTGGTAGTTCGACCAAGAAAGAGTCAAAGAAGGAGCATGCCTTGAAAACTACTTGCCTATTGGCCGAAGATGATGTGAGCTCAAGTGAAAGTGACTCCATTGAACAAGAAGTGGTCATGCTATCAAGAAAGCTCAAGAAGGCAACATACAAAAGAGACAAGTACAAGAAGAAGTACAAAGGTGCAAACAACGCAAGAAAAATCACACGAAATGATTTGTTATGAGTGCGGCAAATCGGGACATAAAGCATCGAAATGCAAGTACTTGAGAAGAAGCAAGAGATATGAACCATCATCATCATCATCATCATCATCATCATCATCTAGCTCCGACTCCGAGTCAGAAATTGAGAAGGCCATCCTTTATCTTATGGTGAGGAGTGAGGTAAGTGACTCTTTCTCATTCAATCATGATGATGCATTGGATGATATGTCTATTAGTGAGATTGATCAAAGCCATTAGTGAGATTGAATCTTAAAATGAGATTATTGATGATCTCCAACAGGACTTAGAATTGGCCATAAATGAGAAAAATAGCTTAGCAAAAGAAGTGGAGGACTTGACCACCACGGTGACCAAGTTCACAAGTGGCACCAAAATGTTTGACATGATGTTGGGGGCACAACGACGTGCACTCAACAAGAGAGGCATAGGCTATGGTGCAAGCCTATTAAGCTATGGAAAGCTTTTGGCCGAGTCTAAGAGATGCTTAAAATGCAATAGATCTCATAATGTTGGCAAATGTGTCCTAAATATGACCAATAGAGGTAAACTTGCTTGAGTAGAAAAGAATGTATATGATACACATGTTATGGAACATAAAGGTGTATGGGTACCAAAGTCCATGATTCATAGAGTGAATTAGATTTACTTTGGAACATGAATGTGCTAAAACGATAGATTGATATATACGAGTTAAGCATGATAGGTCCTGCATTAGTCACATATACATAGCATGCATACACTGTTATTTTTGATGTCATGACTGCATTTCATATACATTTTATGTAGGACCATGATGAATTAATACAATGTAGCCAAACACTTTTAGGCCAAATTCATTGACACGACGTGTGTCAGGCATTTCTCATAAATCAGACCTTCTACACATGTTTTAAGTGTTTTAATCATCTTTATATGGTGTAAATGAAGTGTCCATGAAGTTTGAGGTAAATTGGAGTTGTGCGTCAAAAACTCAAAAATTTCAATTCCAAAATTCCAGAGAGGAATTAGCGTGCTAGGTATTTTCATTAGCACGCTAGGTCCAGAATTAGCGTGCTAGGTCCATTAATTAGCGCGCTAATACCCCCTGCCCAGATAAACTTCACATTAACTATGTTTTAGAGCCACGTGTTAAAGCCATTGCTTTATATTAGAGGAGACTTTTAAATAATGTGAATGATATTGATAGGGTGAGACGTTATACCCATTTATTTTGTTGGTATCTATTCTTTTGAAGGGTAAGACATGTACCTAAAATGAAAAATTTATTGGTATCACAAACTGAAATATGCATGTTGATAGGGGAGCCTAGATACTCAATTATTTCCTTAAGCTTTCATTTGATGCATATCGATAGGGGGAGCACTTATTTGGTATCATTTTCATAAAACGAGGGAGTCTTTCTTATGGTATCATGATTTTCCGTGCCCCACTTTTTGATGTTATCAAACGGGGGAGAAAGAGTGCTGAACTTGAAAGAGTATAAATTTTGTATAACCATTAATGTGATGTTCATACATTTGTATTACGTTTTATGCTTGTCAAGTTCACATTGTTTGTTATCATCAAAAAGGGGGAGATTGTTGGACTAAGTGGTTAGTCACTCTAACTCCGACTGAAATTTTGATGAAAACAAACAAAGTGAAAATATACTAATAAGTTTTATCAAGTGTATTTCAGTTTCGTCAAAGGTTACAAAACATCACATCATGGGTATTCGATCATTCAAGCTATACAAGTTCAAGACTCAGCATACATAAAGGAATGAAGATGAAAGATCAAGGCCACGAGTTGTAAAATTGATGTAAGGTATTCAAGTTCACTTAAGCAAGCCTATTGCATTAGTTCATGCATATCGTGATTTTAAAATGAATTTTCAAATGTCAAGTGATTACTTGAAGATTTCGGTCCTATAAGTCTAAAAAATATTAAACTATATGTGTATGTTCATATAGTACTTTGAAAATCATTGTGAAAGCTTTTGAAAAAGAAAAAACTTGTTTTTGAAAGGTCTTTGAAAAGAAAACTGTATATTTGCAGAAAAGTCCCTCACAAATCATGAAACCGAGATTTTTCATTTTCGGGATTTGTGAAAATATCTGGACCATCCAAATAGGTCATATAACCCATAACAAACATGTATTATATGTTATATGAGGGTTTATTGAGTCTAGGATGTGTTAAAGGGTCGCTAACACAAGGAACATAATTAATTATTTTGAGGTCCCTGCAGTTAGCACGCTAATACTGTTATTAGCGCGCTATGTGCAGAGTTAGCGCGCTAGGTCATAAAATTAGCGCGCTAATTGCGGTCCTGACAGCTTTTTTATAAAGCTGAAAAATTCACTTTAATTCGAATTTTTGATCAAATCTCGGCCCTTGGATGCACACAACGGTCATATATTGGTCTATAAATATATATAACACTCCCAAACACACAAGGCACACAAACTAGGTTTTAAAATCAAAGAAAAACATTTGTGCTTAAATTTTTCAAGAGAAGGAGCTTGGGGTTTTCAAGCTACACTTAGAGGCTGTTCATTCAACATCAAAACCAGCACTCTTGAGGCACTCTAAGGAGTACAACAACCTCTCCAGAACTGATTTTCAAGTCATCTTCTTGGGGTTGTAAGAAAGTCCATTCCCTAGCTTTTCTTGTGCTTAAATTATATATTCTTGTGTGATTGATTTGGGTAATTACTTGTTGCGTTGTTAAACACACTTGTATTTGGTTTTTCACTTAAACTTGATTCATTAAACCCTTGGACTGATTTGAACAAGAGTTTGTGCTTAAACTTGACTTTTATCAAACTTCTTGTTCTTTGGATTTGAAACCGATTTTGTTCTCATCAATCTATTTGAAACGATTTCAATTTTGAGATTTGCATAAAATCAGTTTTATAATTGCATTTCTCAATTGTTTTCATACTTGCATGCATAAGAGTGGTTAGGCTCTAGGAGGCTTGCTTGTATTTGAACTAGATACCACTTTACTTTGTAAAGTATAATTTCAATTGTATTTAAATCTTGATTGTAAGACTTAGTGGGATCTAAGTCGAAAGGGAAGACTTAGTTGACTCTGGGCATATATCCTAGTTGCGGCTAGGTGGAAAAAGTCCTAGGTGAGTCTAGGTGGGAAAATCCTAGTTGCGGCTAGGTGGTTGTATAAGACCTTATTGCGATAAAGCATCGTGTAAAAGACTTAGTTGAGGCTAGGCATTCACTAGGCTAGTTGGCATAGAGTGTAATACTTATCGATAATATAAGTGGGGTTGAAAATCCTAACCGAGGAGGTTAGGTAGTGGATGTAGATCGGTTGGATCGAACCACTATAAATCACGTGTCTTATTTCCATCTCCTCTACCCCCTTCTTGTTTGCATATTATTGATACTTATCATTGGTGTATGCATTATCATTATTATTTGTGCATAAAGTTTTAAAAAGGCGATAACTACTCGGTAACCCAATTCACCCCCCTCTTGGGTGACCTTCAATTGGTATCAGAGCGGGTTATCGCTCAACGTGTTGCTAACGTATCGTTGAGTGTTTTGTGCAAGGATGCAATCTCTAGATTTCTCTTACATTAGGGAAGGCAACTCATCCGTCCGACCTCCCTACTTTGATGGAACAAATTATGCTCATTGGAAAGTTCGAATGAAGTTTTACATTAGAGCACAAAGTAGACATTTGTGGGAAGCAATTGAAAATGGCTACACTCCACCGAACATGTCCTTGAAAGAATACACCGCCGAGGAGATCAAGATTGAGCTCTCAAATGATCAAGCCGTGAATCATTTGTTTTGTGCACTAAGTGAGAACGAATTCAACCGAGTTAGTGCTTGTCAAACGGCCAAAGAAGTGTGGGAAAAACTTGAAGTGCATTATGAAGGTACACAACAAGTCAAGAACACCAAGTTGAGGATTCTTGAAGAACATTATGAGACTTTTCGAGTGGAGCCCCATGAAGACATAGCCACGGCCATCACTCGGTTCACGAAGCTCTTGAATGAAATCAAAAACCTTAGCAAACATTATGATCAAGAGAATTCGGTGTATAAGTTCCTTAGAGGCTTGCCTAAGGAATGGGATGCAAAGAAATATGCTATTCAATCGGCTCAAAACCATGGAAATTATACTTTTGATGCATTATGCGGAGAATTGATGGTTCATGAATTTGAGCTAAGAGACCGTGCTAGATTGGAAGCACTTAGTGGTTCGATCAAGAAAGAGTTAAAGAAGGAGCATGCCTTAAAAGCTACATGCCTATCGGCCGAAGATGATGTGAGCTCAAGTGAAAGTGACTCTATTGAACAAGAAGTGGACATGCTATCAAGAATTTTCAAGAAGGCAACATACAAAAGAGACAAGTACAAGAAGAAGTACAAAGGTGCAAACAACGCAAGCAAATCACGCGAGATGATTTGCTATAAGTGCGGCAAACCGGGACATAAAGCATCGGAATGCAAGTACTTGAGAAGAAGCAAGAGACATGAATCATCATCATCATCATCATCTAGCTCCGACTCCGAGTCAGAAAATGAGAAGGTCATCCTTTGCCTTATGGCGAGTAGTGAGGTAAGTGACTCTATCTCGTTCAATCATGATAATGCAAATGCATTGGATGATATGTCTATTATTCATGACCTTAGGAATGAATTAGAAAAGGAGGTCAAAAAGACAAAACAACTCAAAAAGAGTTTGATCAAAGCCATTAGTGAGATTGAATCTCAAAATGAGATTATTAATGATCTCCAACAGGACTTAGAATTGGCCATAAATGAGAAAAATGGATTAGCAAAAGAAATAGAGGACTTGACCACTACGGTGACCAAGTTCACAAGTGGCACCAAAATGTTTGACATGATGTTGGGCGCACAACAACGTGCACTCAACAAGAGAGGCATAGGCTATGGTGCAAGCTTATTGAGCTATGGAAAGCTTTTGGCCGAGTCTAAGAGATGCTTAAAATGCAATAGATCTCATAATGTTGGCAAATGTGTCATAAATAGGAACAATAAGGTAAACTTGCATTGGTAGAAAAGAATGTATATGATACACATGTTATGGAAGACAAAGGTGTATGGGTACCAAAGTCCATGATTCATAGAGTGAATTAGATTCACTTTGGAACATGAATGTGCTAAAACGATAGATTGATATATAGGAGTTAAGCATGATAGGTCTTGCATTAGTCACATACACATAGCATGCATACACTATTATTTTAGATTTCATGACTGCATCTCATATACATTTTATGTAGGACCATGATGAATTAATACAATGTAGCCAAGCACTTTTAGGCCAAATTCATTGACACGGCGCGAGTTAGGCATTTCTCATAAATTGGATCTTCTACACATGTTTTAAGTGTTTTAATCATCTTTATATGATGCTAATGAAGTGTCCATGAAGTCTGAGGTAAATTGGAGTTGTGTATCAAAATTTTAATTCCGAAATTCCAGAGAGGAATTAGCGCGCTAGGTATTTCCATTAGTGCGCTAGTCCATAAATTAGCGCGCTAATACCCCGTGACCAGACAAACTTCACATTCACCATGTTTTAAAGTTATGTGTTGAAGCCATTGTTTTAAATTAGGGGAGACTTTTAGATAATGTGAATGACATTGATAAGGGAAACTTTATACCCATTTTTTGTTGGTATCTAATTTTTTGGAGGAGCAAGACATGTACCTAAATTGAGAAATTTATTGGTATTACAAACTGAAACATGCATGTTGATAGGGGGAGCCTAGATTCTCGATTATTTCCTTAAGCTTTCATCTGATGCATATCGATAGGGGGAGCACTTATTTGGTATCATTCTCATAAAATGGGGGAGCCTTTCTAATGATATCATGATTTTTTCGTGTTTCACTTTTTGATGGTATCAAACGGGGGAGAAAGAGTGTTGAACTTGAGAGAGTATAAATTTTATCCATTATTGTGATGTTCATACACTTGTATTATGTTTTATGCTTGTCAAGTTCACATTGTTTGTTATCATCAAAAAGGGGGAGATTGTTGGACTAAGTGGTTAATCACTCTAACTTCGACCGGGATTTTGATGGAAACAAACAAGGTAAAAATATACTAATAAGTTTCATCAAGTGTATTTCAGTTTTGTAAAAGGTTGCGAAACATCACATCATGGGTATTCGAGCATTCAAGCTATACAAGTTCAAGACTCGGCATATATAAAGGAATGAAGACGAAAGATCAAGACCACGAGTTGTAAAATTGATGTAAGGTATTCAAGTTCACTTAAGCAAGCCTATTGCATTAGTTCATGTATATCGTGATTTTAAAAATTGATTTTCAAATATCAAGTGATTACTTGAAGATTTCGATCCTATAAGTCTAAACTATGTTAAACTATATGTGTATGTTAATATCGCATTTTGAAAATCGTTGTGAAAGGTTTTGAAAAAGAAAAACTTGTTTTTGAAAGGTCTTTGAAAAGAAAACTGTATATTTGCAGAAAAGTTCCTCGCAAATCATGAAACCAAAATTTTCCATTTTTGGGATTTGTGAAAATATCTGGACCATCCAAATAGGCCATATGACCCATAACAAACATGTATTATATGTTATATGAGGGTTTATTGGGTCTAGGATGTGTTAAAGGGTCGCTAACACAAGGGACAGAATTAATTATTCTGAGGTCCCTACAGTTAGCACGCTAATACTGTTATTAGCGCGCTATGTGCAGAGTTAGCGCGCTAGGTCATAAAATTAGCGCGCTAATTGCAGTCCTGACAGCTTTTTTATAAAGCTGAAAAATTTACTTTAATTCGAATTTTTGATCAAATCTCGGCCCTTGGATGCACACAACGGTCATATATTGGTCTATAAATATATACAACACTCCCAATCACACAAGGCACACAAACTAGGTTTTAAAATCAAAGAAAAACATTTGTACTTAAATTTTTCAAGAGAAGGAGCTTGGGGTTTTCAAGCTACACTTAAAGGCTGTTCATTCAACATCAAAACCAGCACTCTTGAGGCACTCTAAGGAGTACAACAACCTCTCCAGAACTGATTTTCAAGTCATCTTCTTGGGGTTGTAAGAAAGTCCATTCCCTAGCTTTTCTTGTGCTTAAATTATATATTCTTGTGTGATTGATTTGAGTAATTACTTGTTGTGTTGTTAAACACACTTGTATTTGGTTTTGCACTTAAACTTGATTCATTAAACCCTCGGACTGATTTGAACAAGAGTTTGTGCTTAAACTTGACTTTTATCAAACTTCTTGTTCTTTGTATTTGAAACCGATTTTGTTCTCATCAATCTATTTGAAACGGTTTCAATTTTGAGTTTTGCATAAAATCAGTTTTATAATTGCATTTCTCAATTGTTTTCATACTTGCATGCATAAGAGTGGTTAGGCTCTAGGAGGCTTGCTTGTATTTGAACTAGATACCACTTTACTTTGTAAAGTGTAATTTCAATTGTATTTAAATCTTGATTGTAAGACTTAGTGAGATCTAAGTCGAAAGGGAAGACTTAGTTGAGGCTAGGCATATATCCTAGTTGCGGCTAGGTGGGAAAATTCCTAGGTGAGTCTAGGTGGGAAAATCCTAGTTGCGGCTAGGTGGTTGTATAAGACCTTATTGCGATAAAACATCATGTAAAAGACGTAGTTGAGGCTAGGCATTCACTAGGCTAGTTGGCTTAGGGTGTAATACTTATCGATAATATAAGTGGGGTTGAAAATCCTAACCGATGAGGTTAGGTAGTGGATGTAGATCGGTTGGATCGAACCACTATAAATCACGTGTCTTATTTCCATCTCCTCTACCCCCTTCTTGTTTGCATATTATTGATACTTATCATTGGTGTATGCATTATCATTATTATTTGTGAATAAAGTTTTAAAAAGGCGATAACTACTCGGTAACCCAATTCACCCCCCTCTTGGGTGACCTTCATGGACTATAGGAAGTTTAATCAGGTGACGAATCAGAATCATTACCCACTTCTCCGGATCGATGACTTATTTAACCAGTTGGTAGGAGCCAATTTCTTCTTGAATATTGATTTCAGATCAGGTTATCATCACTTAAGGATTCGATAGGATGACATTGAGAAAACCACTTTCAACACGAGATACGGCTTATATGAGTTCACAATCATGCCGTTTGTGCTGACTAATGCGGCAACGATTTTCATGGACTTGATGCACAAAGTTCTGAGGCCGTTTCTAGATCGACATGTCATTGTTTTCATCGATGACATTTTGATTTATAGTAGGACTCGTGTGGAGCACGAGAGACATCTTAGGGATGTTTTGGTGACACCGAGAGAACACATATTGTATGCCAAGTTCAGCAAGTGCACATTTTGGCTTAATGAGGTGAAGTTTCTGGGGCACGTCATCAGAGATCAGGGCATATCAGTAGATGGAAACAAGATTCGGGTTGTTACAAAGTGGAGGATACCCGAGTCTATCTATTTTTGACATCTAGAGTTTACTAGTTTAGTAGGCTATTACTACATTTTGTGAAGGATTTCTCACTTATTGCAGTGCCGATGACGTGGTTGACCAAAAAGAATGTTAGATTTGATTAGTCACATGAGTATGAGGATGCCTTTTGGGAGCTGAAGAGGAAGTTGACTTCTATGCCAGGACTTGCATTACTAGTGGCAGGGAGAGGCTTCTCAGTGTACACAGATGCTTTAAGGACTGGGTTGGGTTGTGTCTTGATGCAGAACGGACATCTAGTGGCCTATTTATCTCGACAGTAGAGACCCTATGAGGGGAACTATCTAGTGCACGACTTGGAGCTTGCGGCGGTCGTGTTTGCGCTGAAGGCCTGGAGGCATTATATTTACAGAGAGAGGTTTTGTGTTGTTCACAGATCACCAATGCTTGGGATATTTGTTCAATCAGAGTGTAACAACCCAAATTTATTTAATTAGGATTAGCATTAATCACGGGGATTAATGGGTTAATTCGAGCATTACGTGGACAGCTGGGCAGAATCGGATATGAGTACCCAAGTTATATTGTGTTAATTATGTGTGTTGTATGTCTATTATTGTGATATGGGAATTTATTATTATTTATATAAACATCACATGTCTGTAAGTTGATATTGGGTAAGGTCACGAGATGGGTATATGTCCCGAAGTGTATCGGGGATCGGGTACCGAGTATCAGGTAGCCGAGGTAGGGAACATGAGTTTTCGGGGAGCTGAGTGCTAGTGTTATGATAAATGAAAATTTTTATATGATTGATTGAAGTTATTAGGTAACCTAACCTAAGGTTGAAAAATGAATTAATGGATTGATTGAAGTCCTATAGTTGGATAGGAAAAATCAGCGTGCATGGGATTATTCTTGAGATGCACAATAGGGTGATCCAAGGCAATGGGTGTTATGATAAAGTGTACAAAATTAGGTGACATAGGCTGTTCAGGAGTCTTTAGATCAACCTCGGGATGCGTGCACACAACAGATTAGAACAAATGCTATAAATAGACGATTGTTCGAGAATGCATGCAAATAAATCATTTTCTAACCATTGTTTCTTGATAACTCAGAAAAGGAACTAGTAGGGAAGGGTGAATTCGAGCGTGGGAGAGGGAATTCGAGCTTCATAGCACAAATCCAAGGTAAAATTATCCCTTATAAATGTGAATTTTTAATAAAATGTGTGTTTTTGTGGGTTGAGGATAAAACAGATTTTTGGATAAAATCACCACTGTTTTTGTTGAATTTGGTGTTCTTGAGGTTGGTTTTGATGAATCATATTGATTTGGATCGAATTTGTGGGAAATTGGAGTAATTTGGATCAAATTGGGTTTTTAGACATGCATGTTGATTCACTGGTATTGGGGTGTAATCGTGTTAAATCGGTGTTGTAGTGTGTATGTAGTATGATGTTTTTCTAGTTGATAATCACGCTGCGTGTGGGGAAAAACCCCAGGAAGCCAGAATTTATTTTTTCAAATTTTTGGGCAGCGTGCAATTAGCGCGCTAGGTGATGAACACTAGCGTGCTAATCAAGCTGAGGAAGATGATGAACAGTGTCGAAGATCAATTAGCGCACTAATATCAGAACCCCTAAATTTTAAAAAGTGAAATCGAACCTAATGGATAACCAACCCACTTAATTAACCAATAAACACTATAAATGAACTTCAGGGACTGGGGAACCATAGCTCGGACACCGGGGAGCTAGGCGGGTCGGATTGATGGGTCCGGAAGTCGGAGAACGTATTTCAGGTGCGTAAAACCCTTGAGAAAGTTACACTTTAAATTCATGGCGTGTAATTTATCGATTATCTTATTGGTTATGGCTACATGCTCGAGCATGGGCTAGTTTGCGATGGCAACCATATAAATGAGAGTAGAATGTATCTACAATTGTCTTGAGGAATGAAGGGTACTCTTAGAACTAAAAAGCTTAGAAAGGAGTACGCTTATTTACTGAGTTGAGGTGTAGTCATTGTAAGCCTGTTATTAAGCATTGGTTTATGCTAAGAACTCCATTTTATTATCGAATGACTGGCGAGTCATGGTTTTATCGTGATTAAACGAATGATGATTTATTACCTGTTGTTTTTACGTTCGAGCCCATTTAGTTAATTATTTGTTGGATTTTGGATGTTTACATTTCCAGTTGATATATGATTGATGTAATGTTGTAATGGTTGTTTACTGCCACCCATGAGGATATGATTCCTGTTGTCATGGTCATATTCACATGTCTCGCAGGTTATCATTATTTTCATGATTATCGTGTAGACTTCTCTTGGGAATTTACTCATTGGGCTCATTGTTGTATGTGTTGGGCAACTGATCGCAGATCCTAGTACGAGCAAGAGCAAGGGAAAGGAGATACTAGGCGACTATCTCTGAGGCTATTGCTGCTGACAGCTCGTGTTTTGACTACCTAATATGTATGTATATATATATATATTATTTTGCTAGGTTTTAGGAACTTTTAGAACTCTATCACATGTATATGGATTACTGTTTATTTCGTCTCAGTTATAAACATGGTGTTTACTTCCAGGTTTTTCCACTACTTAGGTTTAATAAATTCTCATAAAATATAAATTAAATGCTTCCGCTATTATTATTATTAACCAACCTGCTAGATGTTTAGGAGAATTTAACATTTCAATATAGTAGGATTAGTTAAACGGAGCATCACTTCACAGAGTTGCAGACGTGGCATCAGTGATGACGTGTCCAGTGATGTGACAAGCGCTGCTAGGGCTGGCGAGCGGAGGGCGTGGGTCACGGGACGACCCCGGAAGATTGGGGTCATCACACAGAGGGAGTTGAACATGCGATAGAGGATATGGCTCGAGTTAGTAAAGGATTATTACTTCGCATCGAGACCATCCGGGTAAAGCGAACATCGTAACTGATGCGCTGAGTAGGAGCGACATCAAGAGCCAAACTGTACTGTGACATATGACACATAAGCATGGTTTATTTGAGGCAGCGTCGGTGTTGTGTATGATAGAGGCTATTGTTGAGCTACATATTTGCTATCAGATGCGAGCTCTTAAGCGGGTGGTTGAGTTGTAGAGGGCTGACGATTGGTGTTTGCGTTTTAGTGGACTGGCTCGATCGGAGTGCACAGATTGGTTTAAGACGTCAGATGGTGCCTGAGACACATAAGTCGATTGTGGACACCGTTAAAATCGAAACTCAGGGATATCATTCTTGAGGACGCACATCGATTGCGATACATTGTTCATCCTAGTCGGACCAAGATGTATCATGATCTACGGTGATTGTTTTGGTGGCCAAAAATGAAGACTAACGTTAGTAATTACATCAGGAGTTGTCGTATATGCCATCAGGTGAACGTTGAGCACAAGAGACTAGATGGGTTGCCATTCGCTGCCCTTTCCTCAGTGGAAGTGGGAACACGTGACCATGGACTTCGTTAGTGGCCTACCACAGACTACGAGACAACATGATGCAGTTCGGGTGGTTATCGACAGATTGACAAAGTCGACAAACTTCACACCTATCTCTATGAGATATTCCTTCCTACAATTGAGCATTATCTTCGAAAGAGAGATTATCAAATTGCACGGTGTAATGGTATTTATTATTTCTGACTGAGATCCTAGGTTGACTTTGAAGCTTTGGGAGAGTATATATGAGCAGTTCGATACTAGACTACAGTTCACTACAACGTATCATCCTTAGATAGATGGGCAGTCAGAGAGATTGATTCAGATACTAGAGGATATGCTCAGGGCTTATATATTATAGTTTGGTGGATCGTGGGAGGATTGTATGCATTTATGTGAGTTTGCCTACAACGACAACTATCAAGCGAGTATCGGGATGTCACCTTTCGAGGCACTTTATGGTAGGCCCTGCAGGTCACCAACATGTTGGCTGGCACTAGAGGATACAACGGTTATAAGACCTGAGGTTGTTGTGGATTACACTATGAATGTGAGACAGATTAGGCAGAGACTTCAGTTGACCAAAGGATAGACAAAAGAAATATATGAACAAGTATCACGGGAATCCTGAGCTACGAGATTGATGACTTGGTGTACCTGAAGGTTTCTTGGTGGAAGGGGTGTTAGAGGTTTGACATTAAGGGAAACTGGCACCGAGGTTTATAAGACCACTCAGGGTTAAGGCATATGTCGACAGTGTGGCTTATGAGTTAGAGTTAACATCGTTGTTAGTTGGGGTACATTTGGTATTTCATGTGTCAATGTTGAGACTGGTTAAGTCAAGATCGAGACCGATGATTGATTTAGATAGGTAGAGGTACGACCTGATGGTAGTTATGAGGAGCAGCCAGTGGAGATTGTGGATCATAAAATGCAAACTCTGCGAAACAGGGAGATCCCGAAGGTTTTGGTTTTATTGCAGCATCGCGGAACCGAGGGACTCACCTGGGAACATGAGTTTATGATGCGTAGACGTTATCCCCAGCTATTTGCCAGTATGAATTTGTTTAGTTATTTAAATTTTGAGGCGAAATTTCACCTAGTTGGGAAGAACTTTAACGGTCCAATTTTAATTAGCCATAAATTGTGACATATGTGTAGGCGTGGATGACAGCTCAGAACCCGTAGACCTCGTAGATAGGTCAGGGCGCGCCAAAGCTAGGTAAATAGTAATTTTGTATGTTGTTATGCATTTATTTATGATGCTTGTATGTAATTATGTTAGATTGTATCACAATATGTATATTTATATGGTTATTGACCGTGCGAGATAGTGTGACGGGTTTTCACCTCGATTAGCGTGTAGACGTTGATACCGAGTAGGCGAATGTCAGTACACTAAGTCGGGTAGTAATATACACATGGAAATGATTAAAATGCATAAAATTATTAATAAAAATGCCATATGTTCGTCCGTGACGCGAGAGTACACGAGAGACGAGAGTGTACGCACGAGAGTCGGTGTGCGGAACGTCCGAGGGTTTATTAGTTTAGTAAGACAAGATAAGGTCAAGGGAGAGTCAACCACTTAAGTTACTCTAAGCTAGACGTATTGACCTATTTTAGGTCCCTTAAATGAGCATTAAGATACACAAGTGTAGGAGGATGGATTTTGGGTATAAATATCATGTTTTGTCACTATTCCCACCACCTTTTCTCTCTTATCTCTCTCTAATTCGAAAATTGGCTAAGGAACAAGGGTTTGGTGATTTCAAGAGCTCATTTGGGAGTGCAAACAACAAGTATTTGGCGATCCAATGTGAGATCCTCTCTCTACTCACCGTTATCTACATGGGTATAAATTCTCAGGTTTTGACGTGGGTTTCGGGAATGGAAATCGAGCAAATGGGATTTGAGAGTGGTGTTATGGTTTTAGTATTTGTTGTGGAACAATAAATGAAGTTGCATTGAGGTTGTTGTGGTTGTTGTAGATTTTTGAAGGAAAATAGGGTTTTTGTTGGGTTTTATCAGGGTTTTGGCTTCAGACGAGCTCCATCAAGGTTTTATAGTTGGACATGGATGATATGAGGATATATGAGGTCTCAGGACGAGTTCGGACCGTGGCGATAAGTCGGGGGCTTGAAAACCCCCAATAGTGCGTCTCTAGTCAAGACACCGCCAGAGACGTCGTGGGGAGTAAACCCCCCCATGACGTTAGTAACAACGTCTGAACCAGAAAGCCCCACACCCAGGTTTTATGTCACGTCATGGTGTTGGGGTTCGTGGCGGCGCATGTCACGGTGCCAAGGATCGCTGTAAGGCACGCCGAGAGCCATTGCTCTTGGCTACACCTTTTACGATGCCCCAACCAGAAAAATGAAATAAAATTTATAAATGAATTTTCTAATTTGATTTAATTGGGGATTTATTTGAGTATTATTACCAATGTAATGGGATTTAAAAATGCACAATATATGGGTAAATAGGAGTTGGGAAAATTACGAATTTGGGGAATTAATTGACTGGTGATTGGACACGCACTTGGGGCATGATTTGGAAGGGATTTGTTAGTTGGAGTGCGGTTTGAGGTATGTAGTATCCCAACTGAAATTACTTGTGCATTTACTTTTTTAGCATTTGAATTCAATATTGTTATTTTGTTATTCTATTTCTTGTTTTGGTATCAATATGGACGGACGTTGAGGCTTTCCCTCCGTGCCATTCTAGTATGTATGTCCACTAAGCCATAACATGTGTTGCCAGAGATCTCGGTGAATAGGTCGACGCGAGGATCGTGTCGAGGCACGTGTTGGTGCACCGAAGGTGCTACGTCAGCCACCAAACGGATCTAGAAATTGGCCTTACTTTAGGGCCACTCGCCAGTTGTACTTTGTGGAAGAGTCTGAAGTATGGTGCTAGTCTGACCCTAAGCTCTTGGCACACTTTCCGAGTTTCACTATTATTTAAATCATACGATGAGCATACCAGTTGCCTATTTTTAATTCTGTAATCTTTATTTAATAGCTTATTTAAATTTCAGTATTTACTTTCGTGATTGCTCAATTAATTTCCTTAGGAATACTCACTTTGGACTCGTTATCTGCCTTTTGTGATGGCTTGAGTGCAGATCCTAGTACGAGTTGCGGCAAGGGTTAACTTGCTGACTACCTATGATTTCAGAGACTACTGACTGAACTCGTACATTTGTATTATATGTATTTATTGTTTTTACTTGAATTTGGGATGGTGAGACACCTATGGATATACATTTTGATATTTTGTGATATAGTTGCGGTTTATTACTATTATATGATGATATATTGGTTTTCCACATTAGGTATATGATCAAATGATATGACTTTAATGCTTTCAACATAATTTGTCATGTTTTAAGTCTTCCGCTATGATTTCGAGGTTTTTTATGATCTGTAACAGATGATTTGAGTTTATTAGCAACTTAGACTATAAAATTGTGGATAAATGAGGGATTAATGTTGTTTTGGAGTTGATTATGGCCATGGGACATAGCTAGCCTTGACGTGGCTGGTTGTGGACCCGCGTAGCCCCATGGCGATTCATTGGGAAAATTGGTCATTAAAATACCCTTGGCACTCTCAGTCTGTCCCACTTTCTCCGATCTTTCGATGTGAATCCCTTCTTTTATCTCCCCTCCAGATCGGACTACCTGGTTATCCCTTTACCTTATCCTAGGTTGTTTTGCCTTCCAATTTGTTTAAATTAATTAGGGCTTCTAAGAGGCCTCCCCAAAGGTTATCCCCTCTTCCTGCTTGTATTAGAACCATTTGTCTCCTACCCCCGATAATCTCATGATCTTTAATGCCACCCCTCTATTGTTAACCACCCGTTGTAAAGAGATAATAACCAATCCTTCGTGCCAGTACTTTGGATCTCCTAAAGCCAAAGGATCCCCATTTCCTAAAGTATTCTCCACCCATTGTGTTGCTCGCTGATCGATGATTACCGTGAAGGTGTTTTTTATGGTGTATTCATTGATTCGAGTGGCTCAATTCTTTAATCGCTTGGCCATCAACTGCTTCCTTCCCGCTATGAAATGCCATGTTAACTTACTATCTTGCTTCACCAGTTCTCCCTTTTCTACTGCACGTTGTTTTCTTCTCCGTGTTACCTTCGCCCATCCCTCGCCTTAGGTGACCATCTTGCCATGAACGCCTTAGTATCTCATGTTAACTTACTAAATTGAGTAGGTTTTGACTGAAAAAAAAAAAGAATGCATATCAGCGTATGTAACGTCTCATTCGATGAAAGAAAGAATCTAATGTATGCAAAAAAAAAGAAGTTGCAAGACCAAATTTTTAGCAAGTCAATGTTCAAATATCAAATCAAGAAACATTACAAAATTTAATGTCCAAATGTTAACCAATCAAAGTTTAAAAAATAATTGTAAAGTTTATAGATTAAATAATAATTAAAAAATGTTTTTATAACCTAAAAAAGACATACCCAACATGCATCCATCTAGAGAGGGGTTATTCAAAAAGTAATGTTGTTTTTCTTTTAAATTCATCAAATAGGGATGATTTCTTTCAAATTACAAAAGTAATGTATTGTGTATTTTGAGAAGGTGTGATTGAGGGGGTGAGTATGATGTGGAGATTTGATTACATGAATTACTCCTTTTGAAAATGAATCATTTGTACAAAATATTAAGTGTGTGGTTAACTCCTTTTGAAAAGAAGTAGTTCATGTAACTCCACCTCCATCCGAACCTTAGCCCCTAAATTGAAAATACTACATATACGTCAACCCAAACCACACTAAAACACACATTGGAGTGTGTTCCATACTAAATCGAGGCGTATATGGATGACTCACACACCAATGTGCGTTTCGGTATGTCCGTGTAACATTCCTAAACCTAACACCATTTTTATTGAATTCCTCCAACAATTAATTTTTCAAGTACATAACACAACAAAATTGACATTTTACCTTCACATTTACACAATGTTAGGGAAACATGCATCATAAATAATTCATGATAAAGAAAATACAAATGACATAATAGCAAAGCCAAATTGAAAAACCCAAAAAATTGCATTGATTGTTTTGAAAGAGGTAGTTAGTTTGGAAGATCTTACAATTAATTCAGGTTTTTCCTCATAAATAAGGGAACTAAAAATTGGTCTCATTGTAATTTTAGCACTTGATTGCCTCTATTTCCATCTCCATCTCCATCTCCATCTGCATCATATATGAAAATTTGCATACAAGTAAGAGAAACACAAATAGCAAAAAAAAACTTGAACAAATATATAAATTCAAGAAATTACCATGAAATCAAAGAAACTCATATAAATGTATAATGCAGTTCTATCGACGTCGACGTTGCTCCTCCGTGAATGTGACGGCCCCAGTTCCCAATAAAACTGGGCCCCGCTCGGCCTAGACCTACATGTAAGACCATACTCACGAAGTTAACGCATGCCTAGTCAGCCTCAAATCCTCATTTCATCATTAAGTTATCAATTTAAAGTTGAGTTATTTGATTATATGTTTATCAGAAATTCGCAGTGGAAATCAACTATAATCAACTAAATAACTCAATAAAGAAGAAATCAGGAACAACTTATAATGTGGAAGCCCTGATAATGGATAAACATGTAAATTTGGTGACCAAATATAACGATAAGATAATACATGATATCCTTAGTCACTCAATCCCAAAATGTATCCCATTGTATTAAAAAACATAATATACAATAGTCACAAGTCAGAAAGGCAATACATATTGTGGAAAAAAGAAAAGAACCACTCCGAGAGTCCTCAGAGGACGTCAGCTAACATCGACTCTTTTCCCTTGCTCATCTTTGCCTTATTTGCACCCACCGTCATAAACTAGACGATGAGTACGTGATAAATTTGAAAGTAAAGCCAGAAGAATATAAACAATAATTCATGAATAACCTATAAAGCAGTCCAAGAATTATGCAGTACTGAAAGGCAGATCAATATCACAAATTGCATGATAAATAACTGACAAGTATATCAATGAAATTTGAGTGTCTATCGAGTCAAAAGAGGCCCATAAATGGTTAATAACAACAACAATCGACACAAATCCAATACCACAACAAGTCCACAACCATTTCTACAACATATCCACAACAATCCAATACTCGAGAGAAACTCATAATTACGTAGGTGGACAACACTTCTGTAGAAGTGTTCACCTTAGCCCAACTAATATGATCCCAAGAGTACCTTTTCACTACACACTTACGCCAAAAGCACTCAACCAAGGAATATAAAATAGAATTCTAACAATGGCTCAATTCAATAGAAACAACAATAATGGAAAATGAATTACTATGCACCTTCTTACTTACTTACTAACGTAAAAACGTTAATCCTCACGCGACTCTAACTTGTCAAATTTGATTTCCTAAATCCCTGACAATCATTTAAACCTAATTTGGTTGAATTAAAGTCATTCCATGACCCCAAACAAATCCCCAAAGTTTCTCAAAAGTTTTGAAAATTATTTAAAAAAAAATCCTATTTTTACTGTTTACGACGCCATGGGTGACGCTACCACGTTCAAAACCTCATTACGTCATTTAAAATGGCGAATTATTGACCCTCTGGTTTGAACACCGTGAGTGACACTGCCAGGGCTTTTGGCCCACAATGTCACTTAAAGCGCCAAACTTCAACGCCTCCGGTTTGCACGCCACGATCAACGTCGTGGGAGAAAACACTCCATGGCGTCCCTCACGGCGTGACATCTTGAACCAATATTTGAGGTTTTTGGAACCCTGACTCATATCACCGTGTTTCGAGCCTATCCTAAACTTTTAAGGACGTCTAAAACTATTCAAAACCAATTTCCCTTTGTGTCGAAACTCGATAAAAGGCTAATTTGAAAATTACACCAAAAATCTACAAAAATCCTTAAAAAATACCACAGCTCCAAATCATCAAAACAACTCTCAAAACACTATTTGATCCACTAATTGATCACAATACTTCAACCCAAACCCCAAAATGTTGTCCGAATTTGTCTTAACGAAAACCCTCAAAACAGGTGTCAAAACGTAAACAACTATGAGAGGAGTTGAGATCTCACCTTATTATGCGTTGTTGGTCGACCCCCACGTGAATCCAAGCTTGAAACCTCATGAAACCTCAACATTCCAATCCATTTTTCGTTGAGTGAGAAATGAGAGAAAAGTGAAAGAAGATAGAAAATGTGACGGGAGGGTATTTATACTTCTTACTCATCTTCCCTCACGCATGTATCTCGAGACACATCCTAGGGCCCTCCCAACTCAACAATATAACTTCAATAGGTGACTTGGATTTCACAACTTGGTCATTTCTCGCTCAACAATCTCGTTCCTAAACTCGTACCACATCACGACACGCACATCATGTGTTCCCGTACATAACAACATATTCGTATATTAATTATTTATTTATTATTTCCCAATAATTCACTAATTATCATTTTTTGTGTTTAAATGCCCGTATTATACCCTTTTGTCCGAAAATTCTCATTTTTCCTAGGCGAAACCTCACATGCAAATCCGTGATAATAAACAAAATAAAATCACGTACTAAGACATATAGAGTTCACATTCGGGTATAAATAACAGTACAAACATTACAAAAAAATAAAATATACCTCAGTGTCAACTCCCGAGGCTTAGGCAATATGACAAGTCACGACAACTAGGTCACGGTCCTGAAACACGACACGTGGCACAAATTAAATTTAAGGGTCATTACAATGAGGCAAACTGGACATACTTTATTTTGATCTGGGTTTCTCCATGCTTGTACGTCTGGCTGAGTTTATTGAGCTCGAGCGAGTCGATTGATCTTCGTCCTCGTGTTCACTCGATTCACATCTACTGCTAATGCTATAAAAGATAGGGGTTGAACCATTCCGACATACTGGCTTCCTGTATGTGGTTGGGTAAAAGGAACATAAGGTGGCATGTCTAATAAGTGCATGAATGAGTCATCTCCACTATATGACATATTGTAATTATAACATGGCAGAGTAAATGAACTTGGCACGTATTGAGGTAATGAACCATGCATTGAATGTGTAGGTATTTTATGGTCCATGTAGGAAGATGATAGCCCATGTGCATATGGATCGAAATGATAAGGATGAACACTCATGCTCGGTGCCCTAGGTACAAGAATATGAGCTTCAAGTTTCATTGGGGGCGACAAAGGAATGTACCCATGAGAAGAAGGACTGTCTCACAAACCGTCTTTGTCGTTCTTGGTATTGACGAGTTGGAGGTGGTGGTGGAGAACGTTTTCTGCTCTCACCACATTTTGTATCCTTGTTGTTTTTCTTCTCCTCCCTCTATTTGCTAAGCTTTAATCCTCTTTTTCTTGAGAAGCTTCATCATCTATTTTTGACTCAACTATATTTTCATCATTCCACATAGTAGTCCTCAATAGTTCATCCTCATATAAGATTCTAATGCCTTAATCAAGAGCAACAATGCCTTGATCGGTCCCTTCATCAATGAACACTCGCCGCAATTGATGCGCAAATATAGACTGATATACAAAAAATAAGTGTTAGTAAATAATTTAAAATATGATTCATGAGGATACCAACCTAATAGTTTCAAGTTTACCGCATATTTGCATAGAGTCCCATCATGTCCAATGAATCGACTGCTGATAGATCTGTACCACCTCATGTACTCTTCTTGAGGTGACAATGGTATTACCACGATTTTCCCATAAATCTATAAATCTTCTATGATACAATGCCCAATTTTCTTGAGGGTGACCTCTCAATTGGATGCGGTGCAGTCGTGTGTCGAAATCACAGTTAGGTGGCACAACCCGTGTCATTACCCTTTCCGGTCGATGCCATTCGACTATATGGAAACAAATTAAAGGGCACATCGAATGCCAGCTCCCATGACTTTGAGTACAAAATTGTGGAAGTGACTCGAGGATATCAACGTATGGTTGCCACTCCACGACATTCTCCATCTGCATGTTAAATACATCACGATGTGATGATAAAACGTGTGTGGAAGTCTTAGTAACCGAAAATGCAACTATCCATCTGTATATAAAACAATAAATTATTCATAAATTAAAAAACACAGTGAATAATAAAAAATAATATGAGAAACATTTTTACCATCGATATCATAGAGGAACGTCATTGGTGCTATAAATGGAAACCTATCCCAGGCCTATAGCAGTATAAGAATTGATGCACCAACGACCTCGTGCGCATCGGAGTGAGATTTGCAACACAACTCCCTGTATAAATAAGCCAAACATGCACTTCCTAACTATATTGTCTAGTTGTTTGAAGGTCATCGAGTAACGGAAGAAACATCAAATGTACATATCGGTTCGACTTGTTAGCGAACACACAACCACCAATAAGTTGTAGAATGAACGAACGAGCATAACGTCAAACCATGTCTTCATCGCTGTCATCTTGTATAGATGGTACATTTTCTTTAAGCCATGAGACAAGAAGTCTATTCCCAGAAAAGTCAACTGCATCAAGTCTTGCACCAAGTAGTCTCTCACACACTTTGAGATAGTCGGTATTTGTGATTCAAGTCACATGCATACCATTAAATAGGTAACTCGACTTGTATCTCAACAACTTGGAGCACAATCATACACTCGCCACAAAGCATTTGGAACCTATGTGTCTCTAGACGCCATCTCTCAACGAAAGTGGTGATCAAAGCCCAATCAAAACTGAAAAATCCCACGCGTGAAACCCCATAAAAGCCACTAGAACGTAAGTAAGGGATCATTTGAGAATGGTAATTCACTCGTCGATCAACAACACCCCGTCTTCTACGCACATGCATCGTTTCATGTACTTATAATTATAAAAATGCATCGATATATATATGTATTAAAAGTTTTTGCATAAATATTAGGCACATACATGTTAAATATACCTGACCCCTCCAGACTTGTGATGATCTGTGTGTAGATTGGAGGCGTAGAAGAGAAGGATCAGATGGACTAGTTACATTTGTGTACGTGCTACTACTGTGTGATTAGGAAAATTAGTAAAGTAGTTTTAATAGTCACAACGAATCATTAATACGAGTTAAAACATTAACAAAGACCTATATATTACTTGACGTAACATTTTTGAATACTATATATATATATATAAATGTTATAAAATTACCAATTGACACCCTTTAGAAACAAAATACAAATCCCATTATTGATTTGGATTGGGGGGTTGAGCTTTTGTTGGACAATATTTTTTTGTTATGTCCCTCTGCTTGACAAATACCGCACTAGTTCCTCCTAGTAGGGACTCGAGCACAATCTCTATTTGGACATGTTGTTCGTCTATGTCCTTCTTAATGACATATGCCACATCGCAAGGCCCTCAAAACATTAGGAAGATCCATCTCATTTTGCCTTCATGTTCCCTTTGGTCTCCCTCGATCATGTCTACACCTTGGATTTGGTAGAATCTTTGTCACGAAAGTTGGCCAATACTTCTCATCGGGGATAGCTTTGAATTAAGAGGAGTGCATTATGCATACACATCCTTCCTGTAGTATGGCTCGATAAATTGTGTATAATCAAGTCGAATAAGGACACATGTAGCTAACATGTATGAGCAAGGGAAACCAAACGATTGTCATTTATTGCAACTGCAATACCAATTCTTCAAGATAACAATTTGTGTATTGTTGTTTTTATGCATGCGATCTCCATGACGTCCAATGAGCACCTCAAACTCACATTTGTCTCGATTTATCAATTTGACATAATGCCTCCTTGCACATTGTTCATAATGTGCAATTTTATCCATGGCATATTTTGTGTAATAGAGCTCGTCGAGATTGCTTCATTGATCTCCTGCTTGCGTCAACTGGTGTATGTCACCAATCTGTAGTAAATCATTTAAACCATTGTTGTTATTGGCAAGAATCGTGCCCCTTCAATACATCGTTAAAACATTCTATAATAGTAAGATAATGTCGTGTCAGTAGTATCAGCACAGTGATAAAAAGTTATTGGATAACAAATATAACTAGTATTGATTACATACCAACCCCATTAGAATTCATCAATCCGTACCGCAGGCCTCCGTCGTGCGATTGAGTCCATAGTTCTTTAGAAATGACATTCACATATTGAAGATATTGAGGAATCCTTGATGACAAATAAGCAAAATGCTCCATACATGCATAAAATTTCCTTACTTAATGTTGAATAACAGCTCGAGAATGGATGTTCTTCAACGATTCATTTTTGAAATATGTATTAAAATTATTAGCCAAATGTCGCAAGCAATAACGGTGGTATCCTCTTGGTGAGAAAAAATCATTTGCTAGTATGTTAATAGCCTCGACAATGCCAGAATGACGGTCAGAAATAATACAAATATCATCTCTATCGGTCACGTGTTTGCGCAACATCCTCAAAAACCACCCCCACGAGTATGTCAATTCATTTTCCGCAATTGAAAATGCAACTGGAAGTAGGTGTCCATTACCATCAACAAATATGACAATCATTAACTTACCACTATATTTTCCATACAACAACGTCGCATCAATCTGTAGAAGAGGCTTATAATGCTTGAAGAATACGAAGAACACACGACGAAATTGAGGATGCTCTGTCTTGATCTCATCTGTTGTCCACTGTCTATGTGACCAATCAATCTTTGTTTGTGGGCTCTTATTCTGTACAGCCACTAACCATCTTGGTAACCTAGCATATGACGCGTCCCAATCTCCGAATGCATTTGCAACTGCTTTCCTTTTGGCATCCCATATTCGCTTGTAAGGAACTTCATGTCCGTATTTTAGCTTAATCATTTCTACTAATGCCTTGATAGTTATTGCCTAATCTATCTGGACAATATTTTGTATCTTACGTGCAAACATGTTGGCATCGAATTGGGCATGACCGCATTCCATGTCGGGATTTATACAACGGTGCAGCTCATCTAATTTAGTGATCTCCCACAATTGTTTCGACTTTCGCAAATAAGCACGGAGACGCCACATGCACCCAGCTTCCAGCGACACTTATGCACTTCACCGCCTACAAGGTTATAGTTGACTCCATAACATGGTATTGACAATGTTTGTTAATATGTCATACTCTGATGGCATGTTGCAAGTCTTTCTTATTGTCAAAGCACATTCTTCTTTCCAACTCAAAATTAGGCATGTCACATCTAGTCGAATGATGAGAATGTTAGGTCATAGTAGAATTAGCTACTTCCCAATCAATTTCATTATACACCAGCAATGGTTGGTAAAATTCTTCATCGCTTATTTATTCCATGCAATCCTCTTCATCAATAGCAAATTGCTCATCATCTTGCAAGTTTTTTGCCCCTGGAGGTTCATAGGTTGGGTCATTTGTAACAACATTTATATTTTCCCCGTCAACAAATGGTGCAACATCCTTGAGGGGAGATACGTCCTCATCAATGTCGTTGTTGTCATCCTCATTAGGGTCATCACTAGGGGCACTAATGTCACCATCAATTGGAGTAACAAATCTATCTTGCACGACATCACCTATAGGTGATTGCATATGTAATCTTTCCATCATTGATGTAAGGCATGTCATGCCGACATCTTCTTCTACCACTTGTGAATGTACAGTAGAGTTTTGAAAAGGCTCGATTGGCTCGAAGGTTAAATAAATCTCTACCTTCACTGATAATGGTAGATTCGACAATGTTGACAATATCAACTCGAAGTGGGTCTCGTCTTGCAATGACACGGTGATAAAATATTGTGAACCTGATAGATGGGTTATTACGTGATGATACGTCATCGTAATGAGAGTTTCAATGGACGAGATATCAAACGCATCATACACGTGATCCATCAACTCATGATTACTCGTTCCAAACTTAAGAATCCAGAATCATTGATGGGGGTGTGATGTACTTGATGCCTTGCGAAACCTTAATAATTTCTCCGTATGCATAAAATAAAACCGAAATGTTCCTATGTCCCATTACCTACATAATTTATCGCATTGATAATGTGAGAAGGATTACATATATATCAAGCCAAACAATGATCAAAATGGGGATTTGAGGCACGATCGAACTTTCAATAAAAAAAAGAATTATCTACTCCATCCGACTAGTTGTGGGTTTGAATCTGAGCAACCCATTATCCTATTCTATACATATACATATAGAAAATTAGTTAATTCCGTACATTAAAAAATAGAATAAAATAAGAAAAGAAAATGCATTCAATTTTCAAATATATATGGAGTCTTTTTTTATCTTTTTTTAGGTATTAGAAAATAAATATCATATTCAATTTCCCATTTTTTTACTCATTTTTTATCACTCAATTATTGTCTCTATTTTTTAAAAAAACTATTTTACTACAAGCAATAAGCTATGACAATCACTGCTAAAAATTAGCTTTTCTATAACTTTAGATTTATTCCACCTTTCTTGAAATGCAATAAAAGACATAGGCATTACTTCAAAAAAATAAAAAATAAAACACGTAAGTATCGATTTTAATTTAAATGGTTTTAATAGGGTTTAACTTTTGTAATATTTTTTTAACTATTGCGTTTCTTTTTCAACATTTTACTCTATAGCATTTACCAAAATCGTTAACTTGTTTAACATTCGCTCTCGAACCTCAGTCTCACTCGAAGTCGCATACCGTGCACACTCCATGATCTTTTTGGCTTAATTGCTCGCTTTGATCGATCGTTCGTATGACAATCCTATAGTGTTCTTAATGACAATTTTCATTTGTAAAAAGACTAGTGCTTCCTAGCGTTTATGAAATGCAATTGATAGTGAAGCTGCAATAACCTTTGATAGTCATTTTTAAAAGCAATTAATAGTTACGTTAACTAAAAGCAATGAATAACTAACATGTAACTTTTCTTAAAAGCTATGAAAAACATGTTTTTTTAATAACATGGGATATAACAACGTTTATAAAAAAATAATTAAGTTAATGTCACAGTGTTTTCATATGCTATGAAAAACCTTCTTTCTAGTTGTGAATTCTAATATTTTCTTTTAATTAAAAAAGTTGTTTTTAAAGGATAAAATAATTAAAAACATAGTTAAATTATACATACCATGCAATAAACATATGTTACTTAACCACATTTTCTTAAAAAAAACTATGCAATTACACAATATAAAAATAATAATAAATAAATAAATTTTAGCTTACTATTTCCCTCTTTTTTTGTTCTTCAATTTAATATTCCTAGCCTTCAAAAAAAATTTTCCTTGTAAAAAAAATGAAGTTACTTCTTTTATTTAAATGGAAACTAGATAACAACAAAGATATTTTAAAAAAATTAATTAAAAAAATCCTTCACCTTAACCACCTCCCGAAGAGATTTTCAATCCATCTTTGTGGATTCTCCTTCTCTCAACCTAACTCTCTCACAAACCCTACTCCCTTCTCCCCCATGTTGGCTAACACTCTCAACTGGCCCAATTCTCTTTAAACCCAACCGACCTAAATCTCTCTCTCTCTCTCTCTCTCTCTCTCTCTCTCTCTCTCTCTCTCTCTCTCTCTCTCTCTCTCGCTAGCCATCGGCCCCCTTGCGGCCTTCCCTCGTTGTCTCACCACCACCTCCTTGTTGCCCTCGGCCTTACTCAAACGCCCTCTTCTATCTCTCTATCGCTTCCTTCTCCCTCTCACGTTGTCTCTCTCATTTGCCTCTTTCTCTCTCGACCCACGTCTCGCCCTCCCTATTGTCTCGCCACCACCTCCTTGCTCGCCTCGGCCTTACTCGAACGCCCTCTCTCTCTCTGCTTCCTTCTCCTTCTCACGTTGTCTCTCTCCTTTGCCTTTCTCTCTCTCGACCCACGTCTCACTACTCTCTGTCTCTAACTTTTTAGACCCAACTCTCTCTCTCTCTCTCTCTCTCTCCCTGTAGATCTCGCCTCACACCAAAGCCTTCTCTCCCTCTTTTAAACTCTAAACCAACACCATTAAAACCATCTCAACAAACGTTCAACCACCCATTAAAATATTGAATACCCTATACTACTAAGTAGAGAATATATTCTCTACGAAACCGTAGAGAATATATTCCATGCCATTAACATGTCGAAGATCACAATTGCGCATTTAGTGAATGTGCAATTCTTCGTGATCTACGTGGACATTCATGTGTTACGAATCACACGAATAACGTCTTTTCCGTATATGATATTCGTGTGATTGGTATGGACACACCACACAAGAATAACACCTTTCCAAAATGCACTATTGTGTGACGTGGATCCACACGAATAGCGCATACGGAAAAGTAGCGCTATTCGTGTAATCCACACCCAAATGTCCACGTGTATCACGAAGGTCCATATCACACAAATAGCTCCTTCACAAAATGTGCTATTTGTGTGATTCACACAACGTTCGTTTCCTTCACTAATTTTGTCTTTTCAAAAGAATGAATACCTTTAGGGGTGCACACGGATTGCACTAATCCGCAGATCCGGACCAATTATTACTAATCGGATCAATTTTTTGATCTATTGGATTGGACTGGATTAAAAAATCACTAATCCGGCTAGACTGGATTGGATTACGGATCCTACATTAAAAAACTGCGAATCCAATCCGATCCAGTCCGTTTAGCACATCAACACATATACATATATGATCGTATGTACTTTAGTACCTTAAAAAGCATCAACTTAAACTATTAACTCTAAACTATAACATCTAAAAGACTATGTTTGTTCTTTAATTCTTTTGTTATGCTTTTGACCTTTTTTTGTATGTTGCATATATGTGCACTTTTTTTGTGCTTTTGTGAGGGTGTATGGTGAAGATTTATAGATGATATATTTGTTTATGTAGGAACTTGTGTAGGAACTTGCATTTTGAAGGTCATTGTGATGACAAATTTATTGGAAATATGTTATATATAGATTTGCGAAATGTATGTTGTAAATTTTTCATTCATGAGATGTATAATTTTTGTGATTCATTTGATTAAGTCTAATTTCATGAATATTTGGATAGAAAAACGTCAATCCGTAGAACTTAATCCAATCCGATCTGCATTTTGCAAATTGGATTGAGTTGGATTGATGAATTATTTGGATTGGATTGGACTGTATTTTTCCAATCTGCAATAATTGGATTGAATTATGGATTGACCCTAATTGGACTGGATCCAATCCGTGTGCACCCCTAAATACCTTACTTGGCGAATAAAAAAAAAAAACTCACTGTACGTTAAGGATTTGAAAGTAAAATAACAGTACGGAAAAATTTACCTAGAGAGGCAAAGACGGATATTCATGTGGGGCATCTCTAACCCACACCTTTTTGTTTTGGAGGATGATAATCTAACACACTTTGGACGCACATTTTTATTTTTTAGCCATTTATAATTCTTTCTTCTCCGCTAAAAAATAAAGTATGCGCCCAAAGTGAGTTAGATTATCATTTTCCTTTTGTTTTAAAAACCTTCACTTTTACTTTTCCACGAACAGACAATTTCCTCACACCTCTCGCCAGCCAAAGTAGAACTCTCATTAAATTCACATCTCCAACTCCAACCCTACATTGTCTCTCCCCTTTTGTTTCTTCTAATCCCTGAAAACCCAATCTCAACTCAAAATCAAGTCCTTCACTTCTTCTTAATTATCAAAAAAACTATTATGGGAAACCAATTGGGAGTCACAGGTTCAAGCACAATCACTCCAAGAGTAGACCAAACCCCACAACCACCCATAAATCTCTCACCAGACCAACTCCGCATCTACGAAGAAATCCGCAACGAAGACCAACAGATCCGCCAATTCGACACAGACCTCCACCTCAGAACCACCCGAACAATCAGCACCCTCTCAATCGAGACAAATCAGCCCCTCCCATTCTCTCTAGACTTACTCAAAGAGGTCACTGGTTGTCTCCTAGACTCAAACCAACAAGTAGTCAATCTCATCCTCACAACCAAGAAGGACATATGGAAGAACCCAGAACTGTTCGCCCTCGTCGACGATTACTTCAAAACCAGCCTCCACACGCTCGATTTCTGCTCCACCCTTCAGAGATTCCTGGCCAATTCGAAGCTCAATCAGGCAATTCTCCGATCTGCCCTGCAAAGACTCTCGGAAACAGAGCTGGCCCCTGAAGAGTACAGAAGGGCCATTTTGGACCTCCAGAGGTTCAAGTCGGAGCAGACCCACTTCACAGAGGAGGTGTTGAAGAAATTCGGGACTGTGTATGATGAACACGTTGAGATGCTGAGTCGATTGCAGAGTCAAAGGAGTCAACTTGATAAGAAAATGAAGAAGGTCAGGGCGTGGAGGAAGACTGCAAGTGTGGTGTTTGCTGTGACTCTTGCGACGGTTTTGATCTGCTCAATTGTGGTGGCGGCGGTGACCGCGCCGCCTATGGTGACGGCAATTGTGACGGCGGTGAGCGGGGCGGCGGCGTGGGCGCCGACGGAGAGCTGGTTTGGTGCATTGTGGAGGAAGTTTGAGGGGGCAGTGCAGGAGCAGAGGGAGGTGGTGAGCTCTGTGGAGGCTGGGACTCTTGTGGTGATGAGGGACTTGAATAATATAAGGGTGTTGGTGGAGGGGTTGGAGGCAGAGTTGGAGGGTTTTCTTGGGGAGGTCGAGAGGGGGATTAGGGGTGAAGAGGGTTTTGTGTTTATGGGTGTTAAAGAGATTGAGAGTAGGGTTGGTGCTTTTACAAGTAGTGTGGATGAATTGGGGGAGTATGTGGATTGTTGTAGTAGGAATGTGCACAAAGCAAGGTCAGTTGTCCTTAAAAGGATTATGAAGCCCAAGCAGACATAGTGAAGATTCAAAAGAGACAATGAGTTCCATTAGGTTTAGTTTTAGTAGGAATCTGCAATTTATACTGCATTGTGATCAATATGCTGTTAAATAGCAGATCTTCCAATGTTTGTAATGGCTTTTGATAAATTCGTACGTATTGATTACAACCTACAAGGGATTTAAAAGATTTTGAAAGCAAGCCATCAAGACTATTGGATCAAGGGGAGTTGAAGAGTTTGATCAATGTAGCCAATTGCAGTTAATTTGGAATTGTGGCTTTGTTGTTGTTGTTGTTGCATGTTTTTACGCTTCAAACTTATTTTGTATTATTCATGAGAAGTGCTAAAATGACAACGTGGAGCTCCCACCAAAAGTTAAATCGGGTCTTTACGTAGTTCGTCCACTCCTCAAGATGCAGGCACACAAATCCCGATTAACACGCGAGTTGAGGCCATGTGGATGACTCCCGTGGGCAAATATGTCTTCCATTGTTATTTTAGTATTTTTCATTATTCATTTAGCTATGGCAATGAAAGCACAAATCAAATTTTGTGTTCCAATGCCTTCTTTTTTAAAGTATTGCGTTCAAATGACTTAGTTGACAAGATTGATTGATGCACAGCAGTGAACATTGAGTAATGAATGTGAATTTAATTAAAATCATTTACACAGGTCAGGAGCTAAATGGTCATTCCCCAGCTTAGGCCAAGCAAGTCATATAGTCTTAGTATTGCAGTACAAAAGCAGGTTTTGAGCCTACTGAGATGAAAATATTAGTAAAATCAACTTGCCAAGTATCAATGAAAGTTAAATAAGGGTACCCTTCCTTCCTTACTGGCTTATGGAACCTCCTTCAACATGAACCATAAAAAGCACTGGCTGGACTACAATGTATGGCAGAGTTTTTTATGTGTATACTTCAATGGAGACAGATATCAAACCAACTCATTTCAAATGAAAAACAAACATTTGATATATATAAACAAGTACGTGATGGTCTATGCCATACAAGTGAAGACATCAACAACTTAATAATACAATTTTGCAATCACAAGAAGTCTCAGATGCCTTGAAACATCTTAATCTACAAGCAAAACAATGGACACTCTAATGAATCTGCCACAAAGGAATAATACTTCTACCATTTGTTCAATACAATTTATAAGAGTTACCATTGCACCCCCTTTTATTGATACTATCTCCACAAGGGCTTCTCTTTTCTCCAAATCCAGCAATTGAGGGGATCTCACCATGCACACATTATATCTATTACTGTATCTCTATGTGCTCGCGGTTTGAGTCGAAGCAGAAGGATTGAATGCTTCTTGTTCACCACAAGACAAAACTTCATGAGGTCCAGCCTCCTCTCTGCCCACACCCATTAAATCAAGGTAATATTGGAAATGAGAAATGATGTTGTTCATTTGATCGACGTCACCCTGACCGCACACAAGATCGCTGTAGAGAATGTTCATTGTGGCACCAAAACCAGGAACTCGCTTCGCCAAGGTATCATTTTTGGTGGGCTTCCAGTTACCAACAAACGCATCGTGAGCCGAGGGCTGCTTCTTCCTCATTGGGTTCATCCACCTCCACATTGCGGCTTGGAAAGCAATAGTTGCATTCTGTTCAAGATATTCGGGATGATCCAACAGATTCAACTTCAAACCCTCTCCAATCTTTCCATAATTGTAGTTCCTAGCAACACCGAGAAAACACCAATATAAAAATGTTTCTTAGATTATTGCAAAGCTTTTATAGCCATCATAAGAACAAAAAAAAAAAAAAAAAAAAAAAAAACTATTGGATCTCAGTTCATGATGTGAAATTCAGAAATGTTTATTGATTTATATCCTAAATCAACAACAACAACAACATAGCCTCAATCCCAAATTAACTGGGTTCGGCTACATGGATCAAACTCTTCCATTGTACTCGATTTATATCCTAAATCAAAACACCAAATTTAGACGACAACTTGCTAATATTTTCCAAGTCTTCCCATATTTGGGCAGAATTCCAGGCAGAATGGGTGACTATTTTCGTTTCTGAACCTAACAACAGAATTCTTGTTTAAAATGAAAGATTCCTACTAGCCATATCCAATAACAACAACAAAACCAAACTGTAATAGCCGTTATAAAAATTAAGTTTTCCCAAAAAACCAAAAGAACATGAGATGTACATGTGTTGATTTGAAATCCAGAAATGTTATTTGACTTGCATCATAAATGAAAACATGAAATTTAGAAAACCAATCCCCAAGAGTGACTATTCTGGTTTCTGAACCTAACAACATAATTCTTTCCTCCTAAGATAACAAAACTTTTTTTCAAAATTTTGGTTTAATCAAACACCCATCATCATACAAACAAAATCAAACACTTAGAAATTAGGAAAAATTTCCCTAAAAACCTCAACTAATTGAATACCCTTTCTGCCTCAGATGTCACCAATTCCACTCTACCCCCATTACGAAAAAGAAAACAATGTAACAAACACATCAAATAAAGCACAAATTAAGCCACCACCCAAATGTCTAAAACTTGATGTACACCCATGTATGAGATCAAGAACCCCTGCACAAATAGACCACTTTTTTTTGCACTGCCAACACTTTTTCAACCAAAATCAGCTTAGAAAACTCACCAGTAAACAGGAAGGGCACCACGCCCATAGTACTCTGCACCAGGAGTGCAAGGGTACACATAATCCTCAGCACAGTAAGACTGGCTCGGACTCATCTCGTGATTGTAACACAGCCCCCACGCCAGAGGCCCCCCGGTGGCGACCCCATACCCACAAGAGGTCTTCGCGCCGACGTGCCCGAGAAACGCCGCGATCTCCTTCATCTGCATCAGCTTCCCCCCGGTGGTCCCGAACCCCAGGGGCTGAAACTCGGTGGAAGCGAGGATGAAGGACTGGTAATCCCAGAACCCAACCGCGTGGGCTACAGGGGAGTTTCGCTTTGAGAATAATTCTTCAAAATTGTAGGCTTCGAATAGATCAGAGATCGTGCTGTTGCAACAGTAGATCGACTCTTGGCATTCCCACCCTTTACTGCAAACCTTCTCCTTCTTCTTCCCTTCAAGGGGTTTGAAGAGCAGAGAAGCAGAGATTGCTAAGCAGAGGAGGAGAGGCAGAGCAAGTTTTAGCCCCATTTGATCTGCAGAGAAATGGGGGTCAGATTTGGAGAAATTGAGAGGTGCCCAGATTGAAATGCAGCACAAACGGATATATAGAGATGGGATTTGAGAGAATTACTTACAGGGGAGATGGATTGAGAGAGCTCTGTTTCGGGTTCTTTGTTGAGATTTCGCTTTGTAAGGAAGCGAAGAATGGGAGAGGTAGATGAGAGGGGGCAATCAAGAGAAGGTGTGATGGGTCCACTTGATGATGCAGTGTAGGTTTCGATGAGATCGGACGGTGGGGATTGGAAGTTGATGGAGGGAGTGCTGGATGGTGGAGACAGACCAGGCTGGAAACTTAAGGCAAGGTGGGCAGATGGCAGTGACCCACTACCACTGTCACCGACACTTGAGCTTGTGAGCTTTTCTTGTTTTTTCACATCTTAAAATCACGATACTTTTACTCACTTTAGCTGTATAGTTGTTTCAATTGGTTGGATTATATTAGAGATCTGATAGTGAACATCTCGAAGTGAGTGTATGAACTTCAACGACATTGTTAAGTACTTGTAAATAAGTACAGGAAGAAAAGCAAAAGGAAGATACAAATGGTAAAATTATTATGTTGATGCAATTTCATGTGTTAATTACTAAGTGGGCTTTTAACGTCATCAAATGTATCTTTAAATATCAATTTTGAACAAATTAATCCTTTTTTGTTTTTATTTTCCTGATCAAATTCTAATTAATTATGATATTTAAAAAACATGATTTATTATTGAGGTTGAGAAAAAAAAACTAATAATGAAAATCAAAAATAAAAAAATAATGAGCCGACAGGCAATATGATGGGTCATAAAAACAATTAAGAATAATGTTCCAAAAAAGTATTATTTATATGAGAATCTATTTTGAAAGTATTGGTTATTCACATGATAATAGACACAAAACTTATTCTATAACGTGGCGACAAGCAAAACATTTTCAAAGTCTGGTTCAGGACCTCATTTTAGAGCCCGACAAAGGGCACCTCACGGTTTATTTAAGGCGCCTCTACAAAAAAAAAAGTCAAATTTATAAAAAAAAGTCTTATTCTATTGTAAAATAATTTTTTGTCCTCACTGCGATTAGTGCACCCCACCACTCTTTTCTCTCATTTTGTGTATATCACCATTATCCCTCGTACACTCTCTTTTTGTGCTTTGTAGGCACCATTGAGTGGTTCGGCCTCGCAAGTCTAAGTCTTTGTTGAAGAGTCGATCATAGCCCACTGAACCTTTAGTTGAGAGTCGGTTAGAGCTCACCAAACCTTTAGTTAGAAAGTCGGTCAAACTCTGAAACTTTAGGTCGACAATTATCAACAAAATTTCACCAAAGAGGTTCAGTTGGACAACACCGAACCTAAAAGATAAGGCTTAGTCATATGTTCCCGGGAACTTAAAATAGATGTCTCGACTAAGGTTTTGGAGTTGGATGCTTCGGTTGGGATAAATGGGTATTTTGGTCAAAATGTAGGGTGCCCTCATAAATTGAAATTTGAATTTGACGTACACGCATAATCGGGTGCACTAAGTAAACAGTGGGTGCCCTTAGCCGAGCTTAAAAACTCTCAAACTCTCCTGCCAAAAGCTCCAACAAAAAAAGTTGTCCTGGCCCTAACTTAAAGGGTTTGAGACTTGAATGGATACTCGTGAGGTGAAAGCCAATCAAACTTGAACATGGGTGTTGGTGATATGTACTCCCTTTTCCATGAATAAGTCGTTCTTCAACTTTAAGAATATTTTTACCCATTTTACCCTTCATTTCAAGCATTTAATTAGGATTAAAATTCTTCGATTTTATCAAACACATAAATGGTCGTGCTTATTTACTTCTTTTCGTCAATCTTCTTTAGTTTGGTGGAGACGAGGATAATCAATTTTATTATTGCCCAAGTTTAAAGGACGCCATTAGAGATAAACATAGATCCAAATGAAGCCATTCAACCCTATCACATAAGAGCTAAATACATCAAATCATAATTGAGAAAATGAATGAAACAACAACCATATGTGGGAAAATCAAGGCATTTTGTAGGTTGAGAGAGATTGATTTTACAAGGAATGTGTAGGAAGGAGAAGGTGAAAAAGGGAAGTATATGAAAAGATAATAGAGCAACCCAATGTGGGACTGAAATGCTTGTACCTTTTGTTATACCCACCAAACATCTTTGCACTATTTGTATCTTTGATGGCCTCAGTTCCACAATCCTAAACTGGACCTCACCCGACCTAAACTTACATGGACTTTGAGACAATCTCATTGAGTCACGCAAATCTAGTTAGCCTTCCTTTACCATTTACCATTTATCAAACAATTAAAAGTTGAGTTAATCAATTAGTAAGTTATCATAATTATAGCAGAAACAATTAAATCTCAAACTAAATGAAAAGCCTCAAAGACACTAGTCAGGACAACCTAAAGTGTGGAAACCCCGCATATGTATATCTTCAATAGATAAGTCATAGGAGAGTAACAACAAGATATACATGCCAAAGATCTCTTAAAAACTCAAATCCCAATGTTTCAAAACAAATATATACAATAATACAAAAAGAATCACCTATGTCAAACAAGTGAAAAGAACTACTCCAGTATCCTCAAATAATATCTCCTAGCTATGGAGCCTTCCCCTTACTGGATTGTGGATCTGCACTCCGTCAAACACAAGAATAACAAGCCCAAGTAAGTAACACCAAGCAAGACATAAATACAACATTTCAAAATAAATAAATCAGTCTAATTCATGTAGATATAAAGAAAGGAACTGGGAGCGCATGAATACACAAAAATGTAAATAAACAACTTGTAACGACCCTTAAATTTAATTGATGATATGTGTCGTGTTTTTAGGATCGTGACCTACCTGTCGTGACTTGTCATATTACTCAAGCCTCGGAGTTGACATTGAGGTATATTTTATTTTTTTGTGATGTTTGTATTATTATTTATATCCGAATAAGAACACTGTATGTCCTAGTGCATGGTTTCTTTTATTAATCGCCACAAATTTCTATGTGAGATTTGCCTAGGAGAAACAGAAATTTTAGGGTATAATACGGATAATTAAACACTGAAAAATGGTAATTTAAGAATTTTTAGAAAATAATAAATAATTAATGTGACGACCCTCCCCCAACCTAGAGTCAGGTCGCCCGACCCAGACCGCCACTTGGACCTGATACCTGAACCAGGCCCAAATAATAGTCTGGCACGCCTCTCAAATAAACTTGTGGAATACACATTGGCTAAACGAAGGATAATAATTTCGGAATAAATATACAAAATTATCCTTAAGCCAATAAATTTAAGTTCATAAGAACATTAATGAAACTATACATGCGTTCGTACTTATTTAAACTAAACAAGGCTTATTAAAGCTCCTAAATGGATCAACTAAAAGTAAGCTACCCAAAGATCTATTTTAATTTTAACCCAAAGTTGAATAGTTTCAAATTCAAATATATCAACAAAGGCTCCCATCAAGAGGAGACTTCAAGCTCGTCTCGACCTAGCACTATCGTGGATACCTGAGATGTAAGCGGGGTGAGCTAAAAGAACCAACAGAGCTCAGTAATGCGAAAAACCCGCTCAACCATCAAATATGCAAGTAATACCTAATAAGCATGCAAAGTCTAGCATGTATGTGAAAGCAAACAATGATTCATTGAATAGTAGCAGGGTAGCAAGGTTTCATAAGAGATAATCATATAATGAACCATCCAACATTAATAGGGACATAAAGTTTGTATGTCACAAGTAAATAGGAATCCATCATTTCATAATATATAAGACATATTCATAAGTAATCAAGTTATAACAACAATAACCATGCATAACATTGAAAGCTTATTCCAAAATTCAACAATACATAGCATAATTCTCCATCAATAGCATGCAAGACATTTATCATAATTTATTATCCATGGCAAGAAAGAGATTAACAAATCATTACATAGATTCAAACTTTCATGCAAAGGAGGGGGTTTCGCAAGAGTATATACTGTAAAATATAGTAATACGTATAAGTCGTTGTTTCATTCAATGCATACTAGATATTGGCAAGAATCCAGTGACCAATTCTCCTACTCTCAACGTGATGGAAATGACTAGCTAGAACGTAGGCCTTATGTGCCCTCTAGTTCGTCCCATCAAATCAACAGTAGATTTGTCCAAGCCATCACATATGCACTTCCCTATGTCTCAAAAGTACAAGAGAACGTATTCCAACTCATGTCCCTATATGATACACTTATGAATTCAATTAGTCAAGTAAAGCCCTCAGTGGTGAGCTCCACAAACATCCTAGGGTGTTAACGACCCTCGGTGGTACCACCAACATCCTGGGGCATTACATAAACTTACTTGCTAATAAGGCCCTCGGTGGAACTCCACAAACATTCTGGGGCCATGAATAACAATAGATGGGAAAGCAGTGCATTCATATTCCATAGATATGTAGATCCAAGTCAATACCATGACGCAACCCATAAATCCCAAGTCTTTAATTCAAATCGTGAATCCTAGACATAACTAGTAATCATGCCATATTTGATAATTGAGCAAGCTCCCCACTTACTTGCACTCTCTGTGAATTCTAATCTCGATCCTCTCACGTTTGGGCTCGATGTGAACCGTCTCGTAAATCTAGAAAATTTGAAAGAATAATTACTTTATGTATCTACAACCATACAAGTTTAACATCAATTGTCTAAATCTTAGAATCTTACCTTATTTTATAGCTGACTTCACTAAAGGTCATTCACGACTCTAAAATCGACACTTAAAATTAGAACCGATGATTTGATTAAAATAAGAATGCGGTGATGTAAAACAAGAAAAAGCCGCTAAGTCTTAGTTTTTCCAATAAAAATCGAAGATGTTCGATTAATTATAATTTAAAAGATCCAAATCACCATAGAAGACTCAATTTAGACTTTAAATTCCCGAATGATAATATTCAGTCAAAGTTCACAAATTTATCGAATAAGTTTATTTCCCAAAGAAAAGATTCAAAATTCCTTTTTAAATCTCGACTCAACCTTAAATGCCAAATCCATATCAATAAACTTCAACCGCATTCAATTTGCTAAAATCATAGGGAAACCCTTTCATCTACCGTCAAACCATAGCAAACAAGATTGATTCATCCATAATACTCGTTATCATAAAGCTTTAAAATTTGTATAACCCATTTCAAGACTGAATCTAAGAAAATTGAACAAACTTTGAAAATCATCAACTCTCATTGCCAATACCAACACTAAGACAATAAATCTAGAGATTACTAGAGTCTCACCATACCTTCAATGGAGTCTTTAACTCCAAATCCTTTCCAAAATCTCATTCTAACATAGATCAAATCTTTTCTTTCTTTTTTTCTTCTCTATTTTCCTCGCGTGCTTGCCGCTGTCGATGCCATCAACCCTTTGGTCTCCAAATCTTCAATAAATAATAAAGAAATTGAAGGAAGTGAGGTTGTACCTTTCTTGAGCTTGAACCCTCCTCTTGCTTTCCTCCTCTCTACGTGGGTGTTTAACAAGATTGGGGTAGGGTTTTCTTTGATTTGCTTAAATAGCATTAGGGTTAGGGATTAGGGTTGTGATTATTTACAACTTGTCTAAAATACCATTTTGGGTCATAATCTCAATTGAACTTTATTATTTAAAATAAAACTTTACTTTCTCTCTAATTCATATTTAATTTGACAAGTTTAGAATTGTATTTTCACATCAAACACCCAACATATTTTTATCATGAAATTACCAAAATACCTATAGGTTGGGTCGTGGAGAATTTGGGTCGTTACAATTAAATAAAATGTGGGAGCGAGGTTATGTCCGGGAACGAGCAATGTACAAGTCGATAGTTGAAACGAGCTTGAGAACACGTGTTTGTTGCGAAATGTGCCCTAGGTCAATCCATTAATAGTCTTTTTGAATACATTTTAGTTAATAAAATAGAGGATTTCATTTGTTGTTTATTATAATTCATTTGCATGTTTACATTATAATAAGATCCATGGGTATTTACAGAAATATCATAAATGTCCCTAGTCGATTATTATACTGGGAACTATAATGAATTAAGACTAGTGTGAGTCTTGATTGATGATCATACGATGATTATACGTATAGGAATACGAATCAAGATCATGAGTACTTGTTAGGGAACAAAGTGCTGGACCGACCCGCTATGAGAACATCACATGGATTAAGTCATAGTTGTTTCTCATGATAGGTATATTTTTCAGTCCTCTGACTTGAGATTACCAGAGACTTCAACATTAGGAATACAGTGATTTGACGCAATCAAACGTTGTCTTTAACTTGAGGACGATTATAAAGGTTGTGATTGGTTACTGTGTGAATAATATGGTGAAGTTGTGTAATCGAGATAGAATTTGTCCCTCTCATATAAAGAGAGATATCCAATTGATCCCTCGATGTGTTAGACTGTTAAAAGGCCTAGTCTAAGTGAATTGATATTGATCAATGTAACTTAGATGTTTTCAGTCTACCTAGAAATCGAGACTAGTACGATTGAACATGTTGGATGACAATTCCATGCCTTATATTTGATCAAAAGGATATCGTGTGACAAAAGATGTTATATACACTATTGATTAGGTTGTATCGATTTGATATTCGTACAACTTGGGTAGTCATAATGTCTTACTAGAAGCCGCTTATGACTTGTATACCAAAAATGTGTTTTGGTACACTGCCAACATTGTATGAGCCTATTGGGTCGCACACTGAGAATGGTTTTGCGAGATTTTAAGATGGTTCAGAAAAATGAATTTTATTTGATAAAATTCATGACAAAAACGTCCTTGTAGTGTATTACACTTATACTTCTTTACGTAGGGGTATATGTGTAATTTACTTAACCGTCTATATACAAGGGTTGTATAAATAGACGCTTTGAGTTAGAATACAAGTACGAAAGATTTTAAAAAGGGTTGAAACTCTATTTTCATTTTAAGAAACGACTTAGGGTTTTTTGGTATGCTCTGGATTGTTTTGGAGAGAAACAAAAATGTTTGGTATTCTCTCGAAGCTAACACTTCAAATCTCGCCCGCCGTTCGTGTGTGAACTGCTGATAGAGGGCGTTCGTTGTTGGCAGCGCCTTAGAGATCGATTAACCTTCAGAAAGGTACATTGCGAGTGAGGTATGATTAAGTTTTCATAGTATAAACGTGTTTTAATGGAATTAGATTCGGATCCTTTTGGGGTTTTTCTCAAAATAGTTTCGAAATCTCCGCTGTGCATGAACCCCAAAACCCAACAGTTGTATCAGAGCCTTCGAGTTTGATTCCATTAAACTCATTGCATGTTTTCTTATGATATATGAGTGAAAGCATGTTAATAGTTGATGTATATATGATATACATAAGTTTTCTGTGAGATTTATTATCATGTTTTGTGTATATGATACATATATTCGTGATTTAATTGAAATTAGTTTCGTACATGCTAGTAACCATGTCAGGTTAATTTGAATATTTTTAATGAATTCAGTTTCGTATTCTATGATCCATGACACCATTAGGTTCGATTGAGATAGTAGTTCATGATTCAATTACATGTTTGTGATTATTTGGATGAAGATCGAAATTGCAAATAATTAATTTTTCAAAATTATTTATTTATCTTGTTATATCTATTTTGTTATAAAGTTTCTATTGATAAAGATAGATAACAATTAAATTAGGAGATATATGCAAAATCAGTTTCATTATCCCTATTGGATAGGAGATAAATATGGAGAAGTTTGTTATTGGTGATATGCTAGGATTCAAATATCTAAAGTCCTAATTGGATTAGGATAAGATGATTAGTTAGATGTGGGTCCGAGTTAATTAAAAACGTTTTAATTGACTTAATTTTGGATAAATTAAGGGGTAAATTTAGTATAGTAAAATCAGCGAAAAATATGATTTTCTATAGCGAATTTCAATTTTCGGAATTGAGATTTGTCTTCTAAAAAAAAAAAAAAAAAAGGGGAGCACGCCCTCTGTTCCCGTCCATTGACAGTCAGTGAATTCACCGCCATTGATTGACGGCCAATGGGACCGCCGTTTAACTAATCCTACCACACGGATATTCTTCTATTAGTGAATAGCATAAAAATCTCCTAAATTGTTTAGTGGTTCTAAAAATCAATAAAATATATGATATTTCATTGTTTACTTAAAAATCACTAAAACTGAATAAAATCCCTCTATTAAATCTTAAGTCTTGTGTCATCCAATTTTAAACACTTATCAAGGCCTCGATCGCACTAATATAGTTTCAGTCATAGTTGGGTGTATTGTGTTATCTTGGTGAGATAAGTTGGGTAAGAGTTGCCTAAATATTTAAATTGGTCCGACTTAATAAAGCTATCAAAATAGTTTTGGACTTTAGGCATATGATGAGATAAAAACATGCTAAGACATAAGATGTCCTGTATCTCATAAAAGTATCTAAAATTACATAAGATGTAATTGGTAACTGTTACCTACCTAAATAATCTAGTTCTGTGTTTCATGCCATAGCTGTCATAGAATTATGTGAAATATGGATTTAATCCCCTAAATAAACAGTATATTTTAGGAGGGTTGTTAATTTAGTGGGAGTCTATTCCTCTATACTAAAATAAACTCTGCATAATCTTTATTATAGATCAATGGCCTCTTCAAGTAACAATAATCCCTTGTCACTACGATCTATCCTTGAGAAGGATAAGCTATCTGGGACTAACTTTCTTGATTGGTTCAGAAACTTGAGAATCGTTCTCAAGCATGAACGCAAGTTGTATGTTCTGGATGCTCCGATCCCTGAGGACCCACCAGCCAATACTACGAAAGCTTGTGAAGGATGCGCATAATAAGCATGTCAACGATTCTACGGATGTTGCATGCATTATGTTGGCAACTATGGTTCTTGAACTTCGAAGGACATGGAACTAATGGAAGCCTACGACATGGCATGTAACATTTGAAGGAAATGTTCCAACAAGCAAGCTAGGCAAGAAAGGTTCGAGACGATCAAGAACCCGCATTCTTGTAAGATGACTGAGGGTGCGTCAGTTAGTCCTCATGTTCTAAAGATGAAGGGCTATGTTGACCAACTTGATAGACTTGGATTTCCTATAAGCCAAGAGTTGGCTACAGATTTGATCCTAAATTCATTACCAGAGAGTTACTCACAATTTGTGATGAACTATAATGTGAATAATATGGAGAAATCAATTTCAGAGTTGCATTTGATGCTCAAAACTGCTAAATAAAATATCAAGAAACCCTCTAATAATGTGCTGATGGTCCAAAAGGGAAAGGGAATGAAGAAGAAAAGCAAAGGCAAGGCTAAAGTTGCAAAGTGCCGCTGCTTTGCACCTATCGCAAAGCCTATGGAACAAGTCAAGCCCTGACACTGTTCTGCTTCAAAGCACCAAAAGGAAAAGGAAGGAAATTGTCATTTCTGCCATGCACCTGGACATTGGTTCAGAAATTGCAAACTTTATCTAGAATATTTAAGGAAGAAAAAGGGTAGTGCGACTACCACCTCAGGTATTTATGATGTTGAAATTAATTTATCCACTAGTGATTCCTGGGTACTGGATACCGGATGTGGATCTCACATTTGTATAAATGTGCATGAACTCACCAGAAGTAGGAAGCTGAAAAAAGGAGAAGTCATCCTCCGCGTAGGGAATGGAGCAAGAGTTGCTGCCCTGGCCGTTGGATCATATGACTTAGTTTTACCTAGTGGACTTATCTTATCTTTAAATAATTGTTATTTTGTGTCTGCCTTGAGCAGAAACATCATTTCTGTTTCATGCTTGAATATGGATGGTTTTGATTTTATTATTGCAAATAATAGATGTTCCATTTCTCGTAAAGGAATATTGTATGCAAATGCTGATTTGTGTGATGGTCTTTATATTCTAAGCATGAAAAAGTCCACTGATACTCCAGTCTTTAACATACAAAGAGATTTAAATCAAATGTTTTGATTCAAACCTATCTTTGGCATTGTCGTCTCATGCACATAAATGAGAAACGCATAAAAAAGCTCTATAAAGATGGACTTCTAGATTCATTTGATTTAGAAACATATGAAACGTGCATATCTTGTTTACGAGGCAAGATGACTAAAAGTCCCTTTACTGGACACAGTGAAAGGGCAAGTGATTTATTGGGTGTAATACATACTGATGTATGCGGTCCTATAAACACAATGGCTATAGGAGGTTATAAGTACTTTATTACATTTACTGATGATTTTAGCATATATGGTTATGTATATCTTATGAAACATAAAGCTGAATCATTTGAGATGTTTCGAACGTTTCAAAATGAAGTGTAGAATCAGCTTGGTAAAACTATCAAAACACTTCGATCAGATCGAGGTGGTGAGTATTTAAGCCAAGAATTTGATGATCATCTTAGAAATTGTGGGATTATCTCCCAATTGACTCCACCAGCAACTCCACAATGGAATGGAGTTTCTGAAAGGAGAAATCGAACCTTATTAGATATGGTTTGATCTATGATGAGTCATGCGGATCTTCCATTATCCTTTTGGGGTTATGCATTACAAATTGCAGCTTTCACTCTAAATCGAGTTCCTTCTAAAGCGGTTGATAAAACACCATATGAGATATCGTACGGGAAGAGACCTAGTTTGTCTTTTCTTAAGATTTGGGGTTGTGAGGCTTACGTAAAGCGACAAGTCTCAGAAAAACTAGCACCTAAATCTGATAAGTGTTTATTTGTGGGGTATCCTAAGGAAACAAAATGATATTACTTTTATAATCCTATTGAGAACAAAGTGTTTGTTGCTCGGTATGGTGCATTTATGGAAAAACAGTTTATTTCAAAAGACACTAGTGGGAGAGAAATAAATCTTGAAGAAGTTCAAGAATCACAAATAAACACTGAAACCGCTACTGGAAGTTCAACAAAGTTCTGAACCAGTTGAACCTCCGCAAGTGACACAAGGCCCACGTAAATCTGGTAGGGTAAGACATGAGCCAGAGAGATTCGGATTTCTCATTACTGATAGTCGTGATGTGTTGGTTATGGATCAAAATGAGCCTACCGCTTATCAGGAGGCTATTTCTGGACTAGACTCAGATAAATGGCTAAGTGCCATGAACTCTGAGATGCAATCCATGTATGATAACCAAGTTTGAAACTTGGTTGATTTACCTGAAGGTGGTAAGACCATTGGATGTAAATGGGTTTTCAAGAAGAAAACTGACATGGATGGAAAAGTACATACTTTCAAAGCAAGACTTATAGCAAAAGGTTTCAGGCAGACTCAAGGTGTTGATTATGATGAAACTTTTTCGCCAGTAGCCGTGCTTAAATCCATAAGAATTTTAATTATCATTGCTGCATATTATGACTATGAGATATGGCAAATGGATGTAAAAACAACATTTCTTAATGGAAAGTTGCTTGAGGATGTGTATATGACACAACCTGAAGGTTTTGTACATCCTGAGAATTCTAGGAAGGTATGCAAGCTTCAAAGATCCATTTATGGATTAAAGCAAGCTTCTCGGAGTTGGAATCTTTGTTTTGATGAAGCAATCAAGGATTTTGGTTTTATTAAGAATGAAGATGAGCCTTGTGTATACAAGAAGGTCAGTGGGAGTGTAGTTGTTTTTTCTGGTACTGTATGTTGATGATAGCTTACTCATTAGAAATGACATCCCAACATTGCAGAGTGTCAAGTCTTGCTTAGGGAAGTGTTTCTCAATGAAAGACTTAGGAGATGCAGCCTATATCCTAGGGATAAGGATCTATAGGGATAGATTTAAGAGGCTAATCGGTCTAAGTCAGAGTGCTTACATTGACAAGGTACTGAATAGGTTCAGTTTGCAAGACTCTAAAAGAGGATTGCCGCCAATGTCTCATGGCATAAGTCTCAGCAAGAATCAATGTCCTAGGACAAATGATGAGCAAGATCGTATGAATAAGATTCCATATGCATCAGCTATTGGATCTATCATGCATATTATGCTATGCACTCGACCTGATGCATCATATGCTTTGAGCACTACAAGCAGATATCAGTCAGATCCTGGTGAGAGTCACAGGATAGCAATAAAGAACATCCTTAAGTACTTAAGAAAGACTAAGGAAGCGTTCTTGGTCTATGGAGGTTTTGAAAATGATCTAGTTGTAAATGGTTACACAGATGCAAGTTTTCAAACTGATATAGATGATTTTAGATCGCAGTCTGGATATGTGTTTACTTTGAATGGGGGTACAGTAAGCTGGAAAAGTTCGAAGCAAGAGATTATATCAGATTCTACAACAGAAGCTAAGTATATTGCAGCGTCCAATGCAGCAAAGGAGGCAATTTGGATCAAAAAGTTCATTTCTAAACTAGGTGTGGTTCCAAGTATTGCTAACCCTATTTGTTTGTATTGTGACAATAACGGGGCAATAGCACAGGCCAAGGAACCTAGATCACACCACAGATCCAAACATATACTCAGGCGTTTTCATCTCATCAGAGAAATTATTGAGAGGGGAGACGTAAAGATTTGCAGAGTACCTACTGAAGACAACATTGCGGATCCATTGTCAAAGGCTCTTCCACAAGCGAAACATGATGCTCATGTTAGATCATTAGGCATTAGATGCATGAATGATTGGCCCTAGAGCAAGTGGGAGATGATGGAAAATGTGCCCTAGGTCAATCCATTAACAGTCTTTTTGAATACATTTTAGTTAATAAAATAGAGGATTTCATTTGCTTTTTATTATAATTGATTTGCATGTTTACATTATAATAAGATCTATGGGTATTTACAGAAATATCCTAAATGTCCCTAGTCGATTATTATACTGGGAACTATAATGAATTAAGACTAGTGTGAGTCTTGATTGATGATCATACGATGATTATACGTATAGGAATACGAATCAAGATCATGAGTACTTGTTAGGGAATAAATCTTGGACCGACCCGCTATGAGAACATCACATGGATTAAGTCATAGTTGTTTCTCATGATAGGTATATTTTTCGGTCCTCGACTTGAGATTATCAGAGACTTCAACATTAGGAATACAGTGATTTGACGCAATCAAACATTGTCTTTAACCGGACGATTATAAAGGTTGTGATTGGTTACTGTGTGAATAATATGGTGAAGTTGTGTAATCAAGATAGAATTTGTCCCTCTCATATAAAGAGAGATATCCAGTGGATCCCTCGATGTGTTAGACTGTTAAAAGGCTTAGTCTAAGTGAATTGATATTGATCAATGTAACTTAGAGGTTTTCAGTCTACCTAGAAATCAAGACTAGTACGATTGAACGTATTGGATGACAATTCCATGCCTTATGTTTGATCAAAAGGATATCGTGTGACAAAAGGATGTTATATACACTATTGATTAGGTTGTATCGATTTGATATTCATATAACTTGGGTAGTCATAATGTCTTGCTAGAGGCCGCTTATGACCTGTATACCAAAAATGTGTTTTGGTACACTGCCAACGTTGTATGAGCTTATTGGATCACACATTGAGAATGGTTTTGCGAGATTTTAAGATGGTTCAGAAAAATGAATTTTATATGATAAAATTCATGACAGAAACGTCCTTGTAGTGTATTACACTTATACTTCTTTAAGTAGGGGTATATGTGTAATTTACTTAGCCGTCTATATACAAGGGTTGTATAAATAGACGTTTTGAGTTAGAATACAAGTATGAAAGATTTTAAAAAGGGCTGAAACTCTATTTTCGTTTTAAGAAACGACTTAGGGTTTTTTGGTATGCTCTGGATTGTTTTGGAGAGAAACAAAAAGGTTTGGTATTCTCTCGAAGCTAGCACTTCAAATGTCGCCCGCCGTTCGTATATGGACTGCTGATAGAGGGCGTTCGTTGTTGGCAGCGCCTTAGAGATTGATTAACCTTCAGAAAGGTACATTGCGAGTGAGGTATGATTAAGTTCATAGTATAAACGTGTTTTAATGGAATCAGATTCGGATCCTGTTGGGGTTTTTCTCAAAATAGTTTTGAAATCTCCGCTGTGCATGAACCACAAAATCCAACAGTGTTGTGAGCGAGAATAAGCTAAGTTCTAAAATTTGAGTCACCCATTGGAGTCAAGCTATTGAGTTAGAGTTGTTGGATGATGTAAAGGTGAGACACAAGATGTGCCTCGAGATTCGTGCATGACAAGAGATGAATGGGAAGTATAAAAACCAACTTTTCTCTCTCATCCATCCATTATATCATTTTTGCTCAATGTGAGAACGAGAAAGAGAAGGGGGTTTTGGTGTGTTTCGAACTCGTTGCGACGTAGGGGATTGACCATTCACGCGTAAAAAGGTAAGATCCCTACTCTTTCATATTTGTCGTCAGTTTGACGTCCATTTTGCGTGTTTTTGACACGACAATTTAGGACAAGATTTTATAAAAATGTTGGAAATGAGTTTGAATGATGATTTTGGAATCAATTGGATGTTTTATTGATGTTTTGATGATTGGTTTGTGTATTTGAAGAACTTTTGAATTTTTGGGGATTTTTGAAGAATTTTCGTGTGATTTACGAATCGGGGTGTTTATTGGGGTTTTGATGTGAATCAAAGGTGGTTAGATTTTATAACGGAGGTTTCGATGAGGTTGGGGACTCAAAGCACGGCGACTCGAGCTGGGGGCGTGAAAAATCCCTGACCAGGGAGTCTTGGTGAGACGCCGTAAGCGACACCTTGAGCGCATATGCTTACGACACGCCACTCCACGGCGTCTGGGGCAATGAGTCCATAGCCCACTCTGTGAGGACGCCGCCCAGGGTTGGAACCCCATAACGCCACTCCACGACATCTGGGGCAGTGAGCCCCATAGTCCAGCCGTGTGGACGCCGCCCAGTATTAAATGTCACGGTGCTTTAGTGGCGTGACATTGTTCACAAGGTCAATTTTCTAAAAAATTTAGAAAAATTGGGAGTATCTCGGGTATCTAAATGGGTATGAATATAACATAATACCCCAAAAATTAACCCAATTACACTAATAAAATAATTATGAAAAATTGGGTAAATTAGAAAGTTTCTAATAGGATTTGTAAATTTGGAATAATTTGATTGATAGACTTTGAGAATTCGAGTGGGATAACTTAGAGAATTTGCGATGATCAAATTTTTGTGATTAAGCGTATGTTATCATACGATTGTAAGCCACTTAGAAAGTATACACTAATTCATTTTCCATTATTGCCTTTTCTATTTGAATTGAGCTATTGTTGAAAATTCGTTCTTTAATTCCTTAATTGAATGTCATGGCGTAAGTGTATTGCAAAGGTACTCCTGGGTCTACATTAGCGGGGTAAGCGTGAGCATTGCTTGCAAGAGTGTTGTCCCACCCCTCTAATAGTGGGTGATACCCCGAGTACTAGATTGTTTGGCCACTGTTGTGACTATAAATTGAGGTACTGTTGTACTACCTATTGATTGACCACTTATGGGCCTCTATTGACTCTTTGGATACTCAAACTTCGTTGATATGCTTGCTAGTCTGTTTATCATGCAATTTGTTACATATTCTACTTTTCAATACCGTATGATATTTGGATTGTTTATTTGGTATATCTTGAATTACTGTTTAGTTTCTTTAGCATTACTTTCATATTATTCACGCACTCACCGTCTAGTTTGTGATGGTTGTGCAGATAGAGCTGAGACGAGCAAGGGGAAGGAGTTGATGCTAGGTGATATCCTCTGAGGACTCTTGGAGTGATCATTTCTTTTACTTACTGTAGGTTTTTGTTCTTTTGATTGTGATTATTGTATTATATGTTTTGTAAGCATTAGGACATGTATTGGGGATTGAAAGATTAGGGATATCATGTATGATCGCTTTGTTTAGCCTTGATCACCAGACATGCATGTATTTATCCATTTTTAGGGTTTCCACATGATAGGTTATCTATTTTTCCTAATTTCCATTTACAAGTTATAGTTGATTATAGTGATTCCCGCTGCTAATGTCCTGATAATTTTCATAATCCTATAACTCACACATCTATATGATAAACAAATGACTTATATAAGGATTTAAGACTGTGTAGGATACGTAGACTTTGCAAGTAAGGGCTTGGGGGTCCATATAGGTCTAGGCCGGGTGGGACCTAGTTTTATGGGGAATTAAGGTTGTCACACAATTGATCAATCGAATATGAGTTTCTTGGAAAACAAACACATAGGCACAAGTGGTCTCGACCAAACGGTCGTTGAGTTGAAGAAAAATACCTACAAGACTCGGAGTTTAAACGTGGTACACTTACACCATCCGAAAGTCCACGTCGATGATATTTCCCCGGTAATCCAGATAAGAACTCTCACCCCGATTGAACTAGAAATTAGTATGTGCATCCCGAGTTCGTGGCTCTGGTATATTACCTCAGATAACTCGTCCTACTAAAGGATTACGTTGACTCACTTGCCCTCGGATAATTCAAAAGAATAGAATTTCCAAAAATAGGAATAGAGCAATAACAATAACAATTTAAAGCTCAAGAAATAATTGTAAAATTTCTCACAGGTTTACTTACCTATATCCAAGCTAACACACACTCACATGAACTCTGACTCACCTCCTACAAATCCCCATATGACCCATCAATAACTAAAACTCCTGATAATCAATTAATTTGAAATTTATAGTTAATTACTCATCAATTTACCTAATTTTTTATAATTATTTCATTAATATAAGTGGGTAGATTTTGGGGGTATTGGGTTGTATTTTGACCCATTTGGATACCCGAGAGATCCTTGAGATTTTTTAAAATTTTATCAAAATTTTCACTATGAACAGTGTCACGCCAGTAGTAGCGCCGTAGGGGTCAAACCTTGGCGCTATTACATAAAGTGTACCTGTTATTAGCTCTTTGCCTCATATGCCGCAAGTGGCGCCGTTGGGCTTTCCCCTTCATGACGTCACTTAAAGCATGACTTCGGAGTGTCTGCTCTTGGCGTCGTGATCGACGATGTGGGCATAAATGCTCCACGGCGTCCCTCGCGACGTGCACCCCTACATGTGAAGCCAGGGTTTTTCGAAACTCCGGTTCGCGTTGCCATATTATGAGCCTATCCCTAAACTCTTAGGGACGTCCAAAACAACAACAACCCACCTTTGTTTCGCGTCGACACTATAACGACCCTAAAATTTAACCCGTGTCACGTGTTAATACAGGTGGTACGTGAGCCCTCTGTTGTGGTACAATAATCAATTCTCGGATATCAACACTGAGGTATGTTATATTTGTTCGATGTTTATATTATATTGTATAGCCTTAACATTAATTTTGATGTCCCAAACGTGAGTGTTGGTTGTGCGAGACGATGTTTATTGGTCCGGGGACAAAGTCGACTTAAAACACTGATAAAATACAAACTCTAAATTTATTGAATTTATTGGTATGGGATTCGATAAAGTGCGCAAGACACGCGGAGTGCGGCGCGGGTCAAGTTCGTATACACAAGGGATGAGGTGGATAGGCTAAAGTGAGGAGCAAGTACCATGGGAGTCACCCAATGAAGTAACACATGAAGTGTGGAGTAGGTAGGACAGCTGAAAAGAGAACCTTAGATGCGCCTCGAGATGAGTGTGTATAGGTAGATAAGGAGAGAGATATAAATACCCCATACTCCACCCTTTTTATCTTTCTTTCTCTCTCATTTCTCTCTCTTTCTCTCTCATCTTCTCTCTCCCTAACATCACTCTCAAGCAACCGGTGGTTGTGGTGGCCGAGAGCGGTGTAACGGCGGCGATTTCAAGCGATTTGAGGTAAGATCCTTCATCTCCTAGTCAATCCCTATGCGTTGGTATAGGTTTTACCAGTGTTCATCACAATGAAATTTGGATACCATGTCGAGATTTTGAACTTGATCGAAACTCTCGACGTTTCGGTGATCCTCACGAAGATCACTACAAGTTTTGTGAAGATGAATTCAATTTGGGGAGTTTTAGAATTTTTGGGGATTTTTGAATGATTTTTGTTTTGGGGTTTTTCCGTCGAGGATTTTGGATGTTTTGGAGTGTGTCGAGGATGTTTTTGAGATGGTATTGAATCCCCAAAGAGAAATGAACCAAATTAGCTTAAGGCGAGGCGAGCGAGGGTGGGAAACACCTTTAGCAATCCCTCAAGTGGCGACATCGCGCTTGGCGCCATGGGGTTAACAAAGAAGGTTCTTATTGTCCCCACGCGGGGGCGCTGGGAAGGGATAAACCCTTACGGACGCACCCCACGACGATGTCTAGGGTAGAGTCAATCAAGAACACGCATTTGTTGTGGGTTGTGATCGCCGATCAATTCGAAACCCACCGTGGAGGTTCGAGAGGTGTTTAAGTGAGGCGGATGCTTGGTGGCGTAACATGGGGGTTACTAATGGCAAGCCCAAAAACTGGGTTGAGTTTAAGCAAAAGGTTCAATCATGAGTAATTCCTGACTTTAGTTTTGAACATGAAGAGGTTAGAGTTCCAATCAAGTGCAAAAATAGAGACAGGGACAAAGTCCCGGTCAGGCACAACAGCAAGGACAACTCGGTCCGTCTGGTTCAGGATCCCAGAGGGGAGCATGCTATGAGTGTGGACAGTTAGGCCACTACATAGTGTTTGTCCACGACTGGGTTAAGGGCAGCTACATGGCTAGAGAGCAGGTTCATGCCATTATTGTACTAGATTTGACCGCCACATGGAACCTGATTGAGGGTACGGTTTACATTTGCAGTCAATTTATGCATAACATGTTTGATTTCGGTTCCACAATTTCTTTTATTTCGGGTCGTATAGTTGATGAGTTAGGGTTGAGACCCATTCGATTAGAGTGACCTTTGATCCTTAGCATTGTCGTTGGGGACAAGATTTACCCGAACCTAGTATGCTTTGACTTTTCAGATAAATAGAGGGTCACACATTACCGGCAGTCCTGAGAGTGTTGGAGCTCCTAGAGTTCGATGCACTATTGGGCATGGATTAGTTGGGTGCTTATCATGCACAGGTTCACTGCTATAGTAAGAGGATCACATTTTTTATTTTTTGGCATCCAGAGTTTAGCTTTCAGGGGACTTTGACTATTTACCGATCATCAGGGGTAGAGTCGCCACTAGCATAGATGTAGAGACATTCGTTGGCGTGTTGAGTACGATAGACAGAATGGAGACTAGGTTAGAGGACATACTAGTAGTATGCGAGTTTCCTGATGCCTTCCCAGTGGAATTTCCAGGCTTACCACCACCTAGGGAGATCGATTTCATAGTTAACTTGGTCACGGGGACCAAACCCATTTCGATTCCACCATATCGTATGGCTTCGAGGGAGCTAGAAGAGCTGAGAGGACAGCTCGACGAGTTGTTGGAGCTAGGCTTATCCGCCCGAGTATGTCACCTTGGGGAGGGCCGATGTTGTTTGTTAAGAAGAAAGACGACAGCTTAAGGCTATGCATCGACTACAGACAGTTGAACAAGGCAATAGTGAAGAACAAATATCCACTTCCTCGCATCGACAATTTGTTTGACTAGTTGACATGTAAAGGTCCGAATTTAATTCGTTGTTATTTGTGACGTATTGTAGACGTGGCGAACAGCTCAAACACTCGTGGACCCGCAGCAAGACTAGAGCATGCCTGGAGTTAGATAAATAGTTATTTTGTGTGTTGTTTTGACTAAATTTGCGATGTTTATATTAAAATAGGTTAAACAACATCACGATGCGTGTAATTATATTTCAATTGATGTGTAAGATTGTGTCTTAAGTAGTCGCCTCGATATGCGTGTCGACGCGGGTACCGGGTAGGCTAAAAGATGAAATACTAGGCCAGGGGACATAACGCACACATTAAATGAATTAAATGTGATAAAATAGTAAATTGGTGGGCGCCTAGGGACACGCGGGGTTGTAGTCGACATGCGTGGGTGGTACAGTAGTGTGCACAGCTGAATATGCTCGTTGGCGAGCACGACGAAATTGTAGGCGCGAAAATATAGGTGAATAAAAAAAAATGTGCATGGTAGGAATCGAACACGAGACAAACTAGTACACCATCATGTTCACTAACAATTGAGCAGCCAAGTTATGTTGCTTAAAATATATATATATATATTAAAAATCAGAAAATAAATAAATAATTGTGAAATTACCAAAAAGGGTATTTGTTTGTTTAAGAGAAGTGGATAAGATAAGGGTATTTTGGACATTTCTCCCACCTAAACTGCATCATTTCTTCGATAAATCGAAAAACGGAGAAGAGAGAGACGAAACGGATGAGGAAGAGAGGGAGAAGAAGGAGAGGGCGGTAGAGGAGCTCGGGGAGTTCGTGACGTCGATGACGTTGAGGTGAGACGATGTGCTATTGTGTTGTAGTTGTTGTTGTTGTGTATGGTGTGGTGATGAGCTCGGCCATGGCCGAGAATTGAGAACCGAACCAAGGGTGGAGACGGCAAGGGAGTAGTCTCCCTTGCCAAATCAAATTGGCGTTGGGGTTGGAAGCCAACCCCAATCTATAATCAAATTAAAAAAAAGTTTCTCTGTTGGAAAAGAGCAACAGCTCTGTTCCAACGAGGAAGAAGAGGGCCGGTTCGGCTCGGTTCAAGCCGAACCAAACCAAATTAAAAAAAAAGTTTTGAAAAAAAAAATTGGAAAATTCATAGAAAAATTCATATAAAATAGGAAATTTTAGAAAAATTATATTTAGATTAAATAAAGGAGTTTTGGGATTTTATTGAAATTTTGGCGAGATGTTGTCGAGGTTTTTATCTCGAAAAATGAAAAATTTACATAATATACCCAATTGAAGCTAATTCAAGGACAAATGGTCTTAGGTACATTTACGTGATAATTTTGATTGTCGGATGATTATTGGAGCTAGACGGGGTTTGATTTTCGAGACGCGGAGTGCGGATTAAGGTGTGTAGTATCCCAACTGAAATTAATTGAGTATTTACTCCTTTTGGCATTTGAATTCAATTTCTTTCATTTCAATACTCTATTTTTGGTTATGTTTATATGGGCGGACGTTGAGCGGGGCTCCCTCCGTTCCATTCTTGTGTGTATGTCCACTACACCATAGCACGTGCTACCAGATCGATCTCGGTGAATAGTACGACCCGAGTATCATGTCGTGGTGTGTGTCGGTGCGCCGTAGGTGTAACGCCGGCCATCGAGCGGATCCAAATGCTTGCCCTGCTTAAGTTGGACTCGCCGGCAGTATTTTGTGGAAGAGTCCGAATTATGGTGTAGTCTGACCCTAAGGGCTAGGAACACACTTTGAGTTTTTCCTATTATTTATTCATGCGATGAGCACAGCTGCCTGTATTTATTTACGCATGTTTATTTAATAGCTTTATTTAAATTTCAGTATTTACCTTCAGTAATGCTCACTTAATTTCCTTGGGAATACTCACTCTGGACTCATCATCTGCCTTTTATGATGGCTTGAGTGCAGATCCTAGTACAAGCAGGGGCAAGTGCAAGCTTCCAGAGTACTGATGATCTGAGATCTCCTGACTCGTACGTTTGTATTATATTTATTTTGTTTTATTATGGGTTTGATATTTTGAGATACTTTGTGTATATTGATCTTTTTGTGACTTCAGAGGTATTTATGGTTGTGTATGGGTTTTCCACATTAGGTTATTGGTTTAGGTTACACATTTATAGTATTATTATTTGAGTAAATGTGTTAGTAAGGCTTCCGCTGTGTTAAATTGAGGATTTTAGGATGTTTTAACTTATAATTTGATTTCAATACAATTTAATCAGTAAATGGGTAGTTAATAAGGTTTAAAAAGATAAAAATGGAAGATATAATCCAATGTAGAGCACAGCTGTCACTGGTAAGACAGACTGTGGATCCGCATTGGCCCCGTGGCAGTTTATTTGGAAAATAGGCCGTTACATTTTGGTATCAGAGCCTAGGTTTAGGAAAACTTAGGGCTCGAATTTGAGGAAAACCTGATCATAAACCTATTAAATAAGCTTTAGATGTGGAAACCCAAAAGAATTGCTTAAAGTCTTAGTTGGGAAGCAATGAGAGATGGGTAGAAATCAAGATATACGTGTTATGTTTTTGTTTGTATATTACTTACGTTACACATATATCCGTAAGGCACATTCTTTGATGCAGATACCGATGGATGGGCAGCCTTCAGGTACGACTCAGCCAGAGGTTGGGGATACTAGGGATCCTGCTAGACCGACATTAACGTTAGAGTCGTTAGCGCGGACAGTGGATGAGAGGTTCGCACAGTTGTTGGATTTACTGACTCGTGAGACTGTGACAACTTGTTGAAGGTATGTTATTTGTCTGTAATACTTTTATGCATGTTATGTTTGATTCCGACAGCACACTTTAGATACATTTTGTTCTCAACACAGCAGCTGGTGATAAGATTTACCCTAACCGAATTTGCCAGGATTGTATGGTTGAAATTGAGGGACATCAGTTACCGGCTGACTTTAGAGTATTAAAGTACTTGAAGTTCGACGCAATATTCGGTATGGATTGGTTAATATCACGCACAAATCGACTGTTTTAACAAGATGGTGACATTTCAAATTGTGGGGATTCCAGAGTTTTCATTTGTCGGAGCTGCATCAGCATTACCTATCACTCGAGGCAGACTAGCTACGTTGCTGGAGATGGAGGCGTACGCGGCTTTGGTGGAGCCAGAGCTTAGGATGGAGATTAAGGTTGAGGATGTCCCAGTTGTTTGTGAATTTCCCGACGTATTTCTTGAGGATTTGCCAGGATTGCCACCACCGAGAGCTGTTGAATTCATTATCAATCTAATTCCTAGGATTCAGCTGCTTTACAGCAGGCCATATAAGATGTCAGTATCGGAGCAGAGAGAGTTGAGGACCCAATTAGAGGAGTTACTGCAGAAGGGATTTATTCACCCTAGCATGTCACCTAGGGGAGCTCCAATTCTTTTTGTGAAGAAGAAGGATGGCTCGATGAGGATGTGTATGGATTATAGGTAGTTGAATCAGGTGACTATTACGAATCGTTACCCACTTCCCAGGCTCGATGACTTATTCGATCAGTTGGCAGGAGCCAAATTCTTCTCGAAAATTGACCTCAGATCAGGATTTCATCAGTTGAGGATTCGAGAGGGAGATATTGAGAAGATCGCTTTCAGTACGTGATATGGGTTGTATGAGTTTATAGTCATGCCATTTGGGTTGACTAACGCGCCTGCGATCATCATGGACTTGATGCACAGAGTACTCAGGCCATTTTTGGATCGATACGTCGTAGTTTTCATTGACGACATACTGATTTACAGCAAGACTCGTGTAGAGCATGAGAGACATCTCAAGGAGATGTTGACGACGTTGAGAGAGCACCAACTTTACGCCAAGTTCAGCAAGTGTGCATTCTGGCTGAGGGAGGTGAAGTTTCTCGGACATATTATCAGTAATCAAGGGATATCTATTGATGGAGACAAGATTCAAGCGATTATTGATTGGAGGACACCTGAGTCGGTTTCAGACTTCCAGAGTTTCCTGGGTTTGATAGGATATTACAGGCAATTCGTATAGGATTTTTCCTTAATTGCAGCGCCGATGACGAGGTTGACCAAGAATGATGCCATATTTGACTGGTCGCAGGAGTGTGAGGATGCTTTCTGGGAACTGAAGAGGCAGTTGACTTCTGCACCAGTTTTGGCATTACCTGTGGCAGGAAAGAGTTTCTCGATTTACACTGATGCGTCAGGCACTTGGTTGGGTTGTGTGTTAATGCAGGACGAACATCCAGTGGCCTATTTATCACGATGATTACGACCACATGAGGAGAGTTATCCAGTGCACGATTTGGAGCTTGCGGCAGTCGTGTTTGCACTGAAGGCTTGGAGGCACTATTTGTATGGTGAAAAGTTCGTACTATTTACCGATCACTAGAGTTTGAGATATTTGTTCACTCAGAGGGAGTTGAACATGAGACAGCGGAGATGGCTCGAGTTACTGAAGGACTATGATTTCACTATCGAGTATCATCCGGGGAAGGCGAATGTCGTAGCTGATGCGCTGAGCAGGAGTGACATCGAGATTCAAATGGGATTGCGGCATATGACACATGAGCATGGGTTGCTTGAGGCTGCGTCGATGTTGTGTGTAACAGAGTCTATTGCTGAGCTACATATTTGTGACCAGATACGAGTTCCTACGGTGTCTCTAGAGTGGGTTGCTGAGTTGCAGAGAACTGTGGACCAGTATTCTCGAGGACATACACCGGTCGCGATTTACAGTTCATCCTGGTCGGAACAAGATGTATCACGACCTTCAGCAATTGTTTTGGTGGCCAGGGATGAAGGCTGACGTGGGGAGGTACGTCCGGAGTTGTCATATTTTCCAACAGGTGAAGGCTAAACATAGAAGACCAGTTGGGTTGCTACAGCCGCTGCCCATTCCTCAGTGGAAATGGGAACACGTTACCATGGACTTCATCAGTGGCCTACCACAGACTACGAGGAGACATGACACAGTTTGGGTTGTTATTGACAAGTCGACGAAGTCGGCACATTTCATACTGTTCGCCATGAGATATTAAGTTACACAGCTGAGCACTATTTTTGAGAAAGAGATTGTCAGATTGCACGGTGTACCGATCTCCATTATTCCTGACGGAGATCCGGGGTTTACTTCAAGACTTTGGGAGAGTATGCAGGAGCAATTTGGCACTTGACTACAGTTTAGTACTGCGTACCATCATCAGACTGACGGACAGTCGGAGCGGTTGATCAAGATTCTCAATGATATGCTCAAGGCGTATATTTTACAGTTTGGTGGATCATGGGAGGATTATCTGCCATTGTGCGAGTTTGCATATAACAATAGTTATCAGGCGAGTATCAGGATGCCACCGTTCGAGGCACTATATGGTAGGCTCTACAGGTCACCAACATGTTGGGCAGCACAGGAGGATATAGCGGCTATAGAACCTGAGGTTGTTGTGGATCACACTGAGAAGGTGAGGCAGATTAGACAGAGACTTCAGGCGGCGCAGGCTAGACAGAAGAAATATGCAGATAGATATCACGGGGATCTGAGCTACGAGGTTGCAGACATGGTGTACTTGAAGGTTTCGCCTTGAAAGGGTTATCAGAGATTTGGAATTAAGGGGAAACTAGCACCAAGGTTTATTGAACCGTTCAGAGTGGAGGAACGTGTCGGCAAAGTGGCATACCGTTTAGAGTTATCGCCACTGTTAGCAGGGGTACATCCAATGTTTCACATATCTATGTTAAGGCTAGTTAGGTCAGGACCGAGACCTATGATTGATGTACGTCAGATTGAAGTGCGACCAGACGTGTCATTTGAGGAATAGCCTGTGGAGATCATGGATAGGAGGATTCTGACTTTGAGGAACAGGGAGATCCCTAAGGTTTTAGTTCATTGGCAACATCATGGAACTGAGGGACTCACATGGGAACTCGAGTCTACCATGTGACGACAGTATCCCCACTTATTTGTCGGTAAGTATTTAAGTTTAATTTAAATTTCGGGACGAAATTTCACCTAGTTGGGAAGAATTGTAATGGTTCGAGTTTAATTCACTGTTATTTGTGACGTATTGCAGACGTGGCGAACAGCTCAGACACCCGTGGGACCCGCAGCTAGGCTAGAGCGCGCATGGAGTTAGGTAAATAGTTATTTTATGTGTTGTTTTGACTAAATTTGCGATGTTTATGTTAAAATAGGTTGAACGACATCGCGATGTGTATAATTATATTTTAATTGACGTGTGAGATTGTGTCTTAAGTATTCGCCTCGATATGCGTGTTGACGTGGGTACCGGGTAGGCTAAAAGATGAAATAATAGGCCAGGAGAAATAATACACACATTAAATGAATTAAATGTGATAAAATAGTAAATTGGTGGGCGCCTAGGGACACACGGGGTCGTGGTTGACACGCGTGGGTGGTACGGTAATGTGCATACCCGAATACGCTCATTGGCGCGCACGAAGAAATTGTAGGCGCGAAAATATAGGTGAATAAAAAAAATGTGCATGGCAGGAATCAAACACGAGACAAACTAGTACACCATCATGTTCACTAACAATTGAGCAACCAAGTTATGCTGCTTAAAATATATATATATATATATATAAATTAAAAATCAGAAAATAAATAAATAATTATGAAATTACCAAAAAGGGTATTTGTTTGTTTAAGAGAAATGGATGAGATAAAGGTATTTTGGTCATTTCTCCTACCTAAACCGCCTCAATTCTTCGATAAATCGAAAAACAGAGAAGAGAGAGAGACGTAACGGATGAGGAAGAAAGGGAGAAGAAGGAGAGGGCGGTGGAGGAGCTTGGGGAGTTCGTGACGTCGATGACGTTGAGGTGAGACGATGTGTTGTTGTGTTGTAGTTGTTGTTGTTGTGTACGGTGTGGTGATGAGCTTGGCCATGGCAGAGCCATGGCCGAGAATTTAGAACCGAACCGAGGGTGGAGACGGCAAGGGAGTAGTCTGCCAAACCGAATTGGGGTTGGGGTTGGAAACCAACCCCAATCGATAATCAAATAAAAAAAAATTTCTCTGTTAGAACAGAGCAACAACTCTGTTCCAACGAGGAAGAAGAGGGTCGGTTTGACCCTGAACCGGGCCGGTTCTGCTCGACTAAGCCGAACCCGGCTTAGCCCGGTTCAGGCCGAACTAAACCAAATTAATAAAAACTAGAAAATTCATAGAAAAATTCATATAAAATAGGAAATTTTAGAAAAATTATATTTGGATCAAATAAGTGAGTTTTAGGATTTTATCGGAATTTTGGCGAGATGTTGTCGAGGTTTTTATCCCGAAAAATGAAAAATTTACATAATATACCCAATTGAAGCTAATTCAAGGACAAATGGTCTTAGGTATATTTGGGTGATAATTTTGATTGTCGGATGATTATTGGAGCTAGACGGGGTTTGATTTTTGGGACGCGGAGTGCGAATTGAGGTGTGTAGTATCCCAACTGAAATTAATTGAGTATTTACTCCTTTTGGCATTTGAATTCAATTTCTTTCATTTCAATACTCTATTCTTGGTTATGTTTATATGGGCGGACGTTGAGCGGGGCTCCCTCCGTTCCATTCTTGTGTGTATGTCCACTATACCATAGCACGTGCTACCAGATCGATCTCAGTGAATAGTACGACCCGAGTATCACGTCGTGGCGTGTGTCGGTGCGTCGTAGGTGTAAAGCCGGCCATCGAGCAGATTCAGATGCTTGCCCTGCTTGAGTTGGACTCGCCTGTAATATTCTGTGGAAGAGTTCAAATTATGGTGTAGTCTGACCATAGGGGCTAGGAACACACTTTGAGTTTTTCCTATTATTTATTCATACGATGAGCACAGTTGACTGTATTTATTTACGCATGTTTATTTAATAGCTTTATTTAAATTCTAGTATTTACTTTCAGTAATGCTCACTAAATTTCCTTGGGAATACTCACTCTGCACTCGTCATCTGCCTTTTGTAATGGCTTGAGTGCAGATCCTAGTATGAGCAGGGGCAAGGGCAAGCTGCCAGAGTACTGTTGATCTAAGATCTCCTGACTCGTACATTTGTATTATATTTATTTTGTTTTATTATGGGTTTGAGATTTTGAGATACTTTGTGTATATTGATCTTTTTGTGACTTCAGAGGTATTTATGGTTGTGTATGGGTTTTCCACATTAGGTTATTGGTTTAGGTTACATATTTATAGTATTATTATTCGAGTAAATGTGTTAGTAAGGCTTCCGCTGTGTTAAATTGAGGATTTTAGGATGCTTTAACATATAATTTGATTTCAATACAATTTAATCAGTAAATGGGTTCTTAATAAGGTTTAAAAAGATAAAAATGAAAGATATAATCCAATGTAGAGCACAACTGTCACTGGTAAAACAGACTATAGGTCCACATTGGCCCCCGTGGTGGTCTATTTGGAAAATGGGCCGTTACATAACAGGTTCGCAGTAGTTCTCAAAAATTGATATGAGATCTGGGTATCATCAGCTGAGGATTAGAGCAGAGGATACGAAGAAGATTGCATTTTGCTCTCAATATGGGCACAATCAGTTTACGGTCATACCGTTTGTGCTGACTAACGCCCCAATGATGTTCATGGATTTGATGCATCGAGTGTTGAGACAGTACTTGGACAGATTCATCATTGTGTTTATCGACGACATCTTGACATACTCTAAGACTCGCAAGGACTACGAGGAGCACCTCATATTGGTTTTGTGGATACTGAGAAAGCACCGATTTTTTGCTAAGTTCATTAAGTGTGAGTTTTGGCTGAGGGAGGTAGGATTTTTAGGTCACATTGTTAGGACTAGCAGAGTATCAGTGGACCTCGCTTAGGTCAGGGCAATTAATGATTGGCCTACACTGAGATCAGCGTAAGATATCTACAGTTTCTTCGGCTTAGCAGGTTATTATCGGAATTTTGTACAGGACTTTTCGAGGATCGCGACCCCTGTGACACAGTTAATGAAGAAAGATGTTAGATTTCAACGGAACGACGACTATGAGCAGGCGTTCAGGGCATTGAAGGAACGACTGATTACCATACCGATTTTGGTTTTGCCCTAGTCAGGAAAGGGTTTTGAAGTGAACATCGATGCTTCTAATATCGGTTTGGGCTGTGTTCTTATGCAGGAGGGTAGAGTGATTATCTACGCGTCCCAACAGCTGAAGATTCATAAGAAGAACTACCCTACACACGACTTGGAGTTAGCGGAAGTGGTTTTTACACTAAATATTTGGCACCATTTTCTCTATGGAGAAAGATTCGTCCTATTCACTAACTACAAGAGTTTGAAGTACCTCTTCACTCAGAAGGAGTTGAACATGTGACAGAGGCGATGGCTTGAGTTCCTCATGGACTATGATTTCTCATTGGAGTACCACCCAGGGAAGGCTAATGTGGCTGCAAACGCATTGAGCCACAAAGGGTCAGACTCAGAGGTTGTTACCTGCTACGTGACGCACGATTACGATTTGCTCAAGGTGGTTGGGAGGATTTGTTCTGATGATGTTCTAACCGATACTAGAGTGATGATTTGTGGGCAGATGAGGACTCAGACAGTGTCGATTCAGAGTGTACTCGAGGGTCAGCAGGCCGATGAGCAGTATTAGAAATTTCTAGAACTGGCACAAAGTTTAGATCATCTAGATTGGAGTCAGTCGACAGACTCATGCCTGAGATTTAGAGGATGGCTTTGGATTCCATCAGTGGCTGAGCTACATGATGAGATACTTCATGAGGTACACCGCTCACAATTTATGGTTTATCCGGGCAGGACTAAGATGTAAGCAGAGGTGCGTCGTCTCTTCTGATGGTCGAGGATAAAGACTGATGTTGCTAATTTTGTTCGAAGGTGTGATTTTTGCCAAGGTGTTAAGGCTGAGCATCGCAGACCTGATGGGTTATTACAACCACTTCCCATTCCTCAATAGAAGTGGGAGCACGTTGTCATGGACTTCGCCAGTGGGCTACTTCGATTTTAGCAGGGACTTGAATCGTCTGGGTGATTGTAGACTGATTGACTAAGTCTGCGCACTTCATACCAATCTCGACCACACATCAGGTAGATAGGTTAGCAGAGTTGTACGAGTGAGAGATAGTTCGACTTCACGACGTATCATTATCGATCGTGTCTGATAAGGGGCGCAGTTCACATCGCAGATCTAACAAAACATGCAGAACAGTTTGGCATGAGGTTGAACCTTAGTATCGCCTATTACCCATAGATTGATGGATAGTCAAAGCGTTTGATCCAGATTCTCGAGGATATGTTGAGGACTAAGATGTAAGTAGAGGCGTGTCATCTCTTCTGGTGGTCGGGGATGAAGACCGATGTTGCTGATTTTGTTCGAGGGTGTGATTTTTGTCAGCGTATTAAAGCTGAGCATCGCAGATCCGAGGGGTTATTATAACCACTTCCCATTCCTTAATAGAAGTGGGAACACGTTGTTATGGACTTCGCCAGTGGGCTACTTCGATCTCAGCAGGGACATGAATCGTCTAGGTGATTGTGGACTGATTGACTAAGTCCGCGCACTTCATACCAATCTTGACCACACATAAGTTAGATAGGTTGGTAGAGTTGTATGAGTGAGAGATAGTTCGACTTCATAGTGTATCATTATCGATCGTGTTTGATAAGGGGGCGCAGTTCACATCGCAGATCTAGCAGAGACTACAGGCACAGTTTGGCACGAGGTTGAATCTCAGTACCGCCTATCACCCATAGATTGATGGACAGTCAAAGCGTTTGATCCAAATTCTCGAGGATATGTTGAGGATGTGTGTATTAGAGTACGGGGGATCTTGAGAGAACTAACTTCATCTATGTGAATTTGCTTATAATAACAATTATTAGACCAGTATTGGCATGGCGCCATTTGAGGCATTATACGGGAGGCCGTGTAGATATCCATCTTGTTGGGCGATGCCTAAGGATATGGGAGTGATTGGGCCAGAGATTGTTGTAGATCACACAAAGAAGATACGCTAGATCCGATGAAGATTGAAGGGTGCGTTGAGAGGTATAAGAAGTATTATGACTTGTATTACTGGGAGTTGGAATACTAGGTCAGGGGTTTTATATATTTGAAAGTGTCTCCGTTGAAAGTCACACGAGGTTTGGGATCAAGGGAAAACTTGTGCCAAGGTTCATTGATCCATTCAGAGTGGTGATGCAGGTAGGCAAGGTCGCGTACGAGCTAGAGTTGCCACCTCCGATGTCAGGGATTCATCATGTCTTTCATGTATCGATGTTGCGATTAGATATGTCCAGGGAGGGTAGACGACCGATAGTAGATTTGAGCCAGATAGACCTGAGGGAGGATGTCACATAACGAGCAACCTATATTGATCTTAGACAACAATGTCAAGACCGTGAGGAATAAGGAGATCCCATTGGTCTTCATTAAGTGACAACACCACGGGAACGAGGAGCTGACGTAGGAGTTGAAGTTGTACATGCGTGAGTATTTCCCCCACCTCTTCTGAGTTCAGTAAGTCTTTCCCTTAGTTTCATTTTAATTTCGAGGATCTAGTTAGTTGGAAAGATTGTAATGACCCTAAAATTTAACTCGTGCCACGTGTCAATACAAGTGGTACGTGGGCCCTCTCACCGTGGTACAATCATCAATTCTCGGACGTCGACACCGAGGTATGTTATATTTGTTCGATGTTTGTATTATACTGTATAGCCTTAACACTAATTTTGATGTCCCAAACACGTGAGGAATTTTGTGTACAAGTGTTAGTTGTGCAAGGCGACGTTTAGTGGTCGGGTGGACAAAGTCGACTTAAAACACTGATAAAATACAAACTCTAAATTTATCAAATTTATTGGTACGCGATTCGATCAAGTGCACGTAAGACACGTGGAGTGCATGAGATGATGACATTTTCATATATATATATATATATATATATTTTCTCTTATTTGCATCAGGACTTTTCTCTCTCCTCTCTTGAAAATTTGAAAATTGAATTGAAGAAGTGAGGGTTTAGAGCTTCTAACTTGATCATATGGGGTGTTTATGGGTGTGAAATCATCAAAGCAAGGTGAGATCTATGATTCCTCTACTTGGTCTTTCAATTTGAATGTGGTTTTGGGTATGTTGGTGAGGAATCCATGATTTAAGTGTGTGCCACTATTTTTGCTCAGTTTTTGGTGTTTATTGAGTGCTATGGATGTGGAGAAACAAGTTGTGGTTGTTGGTTTTAAGGTTGGGTTTGTTTTCATGAAAAGGGGTTTTTCAAGTTTGATATTTGATCCGAAAATTTGATGCATGTTTGATGAATTTGATTGCCCCTCTGGCATTTAGAAGTGTTATTTATTCCCCCACGAGGCGAGGATGGGGTCGAATGCGTTGGTAGAGGCTTAGGTGGTGTTTTTCCAATAGTTCTGCTATGTTAAACTACTGGAATTTGATTGCCCAAGTGTCCTGGCCACAGGCCCCAGCCGTGCTGGACTGGACAGTCTGGGTTAATGATGAAGATGAGCAGGATGAACACCATCGCGCTTGGTGTTAATTAGATAGACCATTTTTGGTTATTTTAAGTGTGTGTAGATATAATGCATATACTAGTTGACATAATATACAAACAATTGACCAAAAATCAATGATCAATGGTAATAGGTCACTTTGGGCGGTAATTGGATATCGAGGATTCAACAGTTTTGGATCGAGGTTTACTTTACGAGGACTAGGAATGCGGTTTGAGGTGTATAGTATGCCAATTGAAATTCACGTTTTAGTACTTATTGCTTGATTATTTGAATTTTGTCCAATTTATTCATTACTCTTATTTCCTGATTGATTGCTTTACGGTGGCTGAGTTTGTTCCCCACCTGGTTTTTATTCATTACGGGGGTATAGGGTCCACTAGGCCATATCATATATTCTAGTCATGCGTAGTGAATATGCTACTCGAGTGTACTAGGCATGTGTGAGTGCGTCGTGGATCTACGCCGCCACCTAGAGGGTCCAGGGTCACCCGTTAGAGGTATCCTCACGGGCCGTGCGTGGAAGATAGCCCGAAGTATGGCTCTAGTCTGACTTTGATTGTGCACGCACTTTAATTTCTTTGCTATTCATAATCATGCGACGATCTTCCTACAATTGTCTGTATTCTTTTGTTCCGCATGTTTATTTATAGTATTTTGATTCCAGTAGTTTTATTTATATATTTACTTGGTGAATTTCCTTGGGATTACTCACTTTGGAATTGTCATTTGTCTTTTTGTGATGGCTTGAGTGCAGATCCTGGTATAAGTAGAGGAAAGGTCAAGCTTGAAGATTATCTGTGACTGACTATGATTTTCTTACTTGTACGTTTGTTTATATTTATTGTTTTATGTTGGTATTGGTTGTGAGAGATACATTTTGGTCTGTATATGATTTGAGTTTATATTTTGATATTTTGAGGATCACACTTGACATTTATATATGGACTACATTTTGGTATGGTTTCCACATTAGACTAATTTATATTTAAACTGCTATTTAATATCATTTTGATGATTTGAGACTTCCGCTGCATATTTTGAGGTTAAATGATAATAACGAGTCTAAGCTAACTTGAATCAATAATTATTTATAAACAACATAAAGTTAGCAAGATTTTGATTGGTATTAAGATATGAGTGCTCGTGGGACACAATTGGATGGTGATTTGGCAGGGTTGTGGGCCCGCGTTGCACGCGTGGTGGCCTATGGATTTTGGGGCCGTTACATCGGTGTCGACGACCGAGAATTGGACAAGTGTATTACAACAAGAGTCCACGTACGACCTAAATTGGCACGTGACACGAGTTATATTTAACGGTCATTACAGTACCTCTATTATATCTTTTGTTGCATTGTTTATCTCGCCACAATTGGTGGTTTACAGAGTTTCGATAAAAAAATGGTTTATAGAGGAAAGGTAAGAGATGATGAAGTATAAGAAATGACTATAATAGACATCTTTATTGAATTATTAGATATTATTTGGAAGGGCAATAACATCATGTCATCCTACAATTAAGCACCCATTTCATTTTTCGTGAAAAGTGTCAGGAATAACGTGTTGACAAGCATTTGTAAGATCCCATTTCGTTTTTTGTGTTATAGGGCAATATGGTCATTTCAAACTCACAATTAGGTCACTCCTTAATTTATGTGATTTGGCCAAAACGACCTATAATTATGGATGGAGGGAGTATATAATAGTGATATATTTTAGTGTGTATTTTGTATACTTTTAGCTTTATTAGTCTCCAATAATAATTAATTTCTCTTATTTGTGTTTGGCTGTGTTTTGGAGTTAATTGAAGTAATTCGGGTGTTTTAGGTTTGATCTTGATAAAGTTGTTGTGTATCTCGAGTAGAATTGGAAGGCTATATGTGTGTGTGAAGGAAAGCAACTCAACGTTTATGAGCCTAGCTTTAATGGGTGCATTCAACATGCATACAAATGTGACTAAGTCATACTTATTAGTTAATAGATAATGACATCAACATGGGTACTATTTGAGAGATGTGGAACAAGATAGGTAGAGCACGTGATAATAATAAAGAAGTTGTTAGATATGTCACGATACACGTGCAAACAAAGATGGATGAAGCTAATGGCAGCGACAAATTACTTAACTTGTACACAGTAGTGATACACATATACAAGTCATATGATAAGTTAGGACAGTGAGCAAGCCTATGATTCGGTCTATCAAGGCATGTATTCAACAACACCAAGATCTCGTCCACAGATTGTTCTCTAACAACGTGCTTCATCAACAAATTAATCTCAACTAAATCTAATTTGGTGGACAACAACTTTAAGGTTTATTAAGTCTAGCCTTCTTTTATTTTTTGAAAAACTCTGGACTTTTTTTGCGAACTCTCTGTTTTTTTTATTTCTTCTATGTTTTGTATTTCTCAACCATGAAGAACTAAATCTCATGGCCTAAGTAAGAGTACGAGAGAGTTTGACCACTTCTATTAATGGATTTGTGAGATTTATTTTAATTTAATATTTCTACTATTTTTCTTTTATGTTCTATTTTTTGGCATTGTTTTAATTCTAGGGTTAGATTTGATTACATTATAAAGAGCTTTTACTTGAAATTTTGGAACGAAATTCAAAGTTGATTTTTTAGATTTGGTGTTGAAGTAGCGTGAATTTATCAACCAATTGAAGAATCAAGTGCATTTCATCAACCTACAACATTAGGCATTATCTCTATTTATTTATGTTTCTAATAGATAGATTTTGGGACCCTAAATCATGGTGGTTTTGTGTAAAATAAATTTTGAAGCTTTTCATGGTTATGGTTTGATTCGATTGAAGTTTGATTTGAGTCTCCAACTTCCATTTTCAAAATTAATGGTGTTGGCCAAAATTTGGGGTTTTCCAATGAAACTAAAACATTGATTTATGATACAAAATTATTATGAGTTTGAAAATGAATTTCATATTTAGATTCCTTGGGATTTTCCACTTGATCTATTGCCAAGAGTCTCATAAATCAGTTATGTATTCACAAAGTTTGGAAAATTTGAAAACTCTATGTGTTCTTGAATGTTTTGTCTACATGCATGTTTAAATTCGAGAATTTGATGATATAAAAAAAATATCTGCCTTATTGAATGTTTGGAGGGTGTTCTGGACCTTTGGTGGTGGGGAGGAAGGTTCCAATGGTTTTGGAGGAGGCCATTTTGAGTTGGGAAACCTAGAAATCTATTGCAGATTTATGGGCTCCAACACATCTAGCGCGCTAGAGATAATCCCTAGCGTGCTAGGCCTTCTAGGCAACACATTTTCTTGCAACTCCTTTAAACTTTCAAAACTTTACAACTTGGTTTAACACTTTAACCAGTGACCTAAACCCACTCTAAGAACCTACCAAATGATACCAGAACATAGGGAAGATCTTAGCAATTCAAGTACCCGATTCGAGGTATCGGGAGGCTTTTTAAACTAGGAATTGTACATGGATTGTAAGTAAACTTATCGAGAATATTTTCCACATTTCATTACTATTTTATAGTCTCTTTGATTATATATTGCCATTTTTATTTGATATCATGACCTATGTTTGTGTTCCTCACTTATTGAGCTATGTAATCATGACAGCGTACTGTTTATGGATTCATTGACTCTATTTTTATGCCATATGTTCTCCTTCTTGTTTTAAATGGTAATTGGGTTGTAAATAACATGCTATTAGTGTATATGGGAATACTAAGGTGTTGATAGACTCGTACTCTTCCTTGATATGCTTTGTAGCATTTTACCATTCCTTGAATATCTAAACTAAATCATTTCTTGATAACTTAATGTAGTCCTAGTATCTAGGGTCTATTGCACTATATTGAAATGAGCAGCACATGAGATTAGAGTCCCTGGAGATGTCGGCACTCGCTACTATTATGGCGCAACACACGGGTTAGATTCCCTAGGGATGTCAACAAATGATTACCAGACTGATGTGATAGTACGCATGTCCTTTAGAGTGGCCTTAAAGGTGATAGTACATGACCATCATCCTTTAGAGTGGCCTTAAAGGTTGATGTGGCGTAGATTATGACAAACATGACCTAGATCATCATCCTGGTTAGATCCCGAAGTGAGGAAGGAAAAGATGTTAGCCTCATTTGAATAACTTTGATATTTTCAAGCATATTCTTGTTGGGAAGCGAGCAAAAATGAGTTGGAGATTTTTATATGTACATGTTATATTTTACACATATATATTTATATATATATAATACTTATCCGAAAAGCAAATAACAAGGAGAATAGGATAAAAGGCTAACTAATAAGATTCTCGATCGCGATTGACTTAATGATAGGAGATTAAGGAGAGTATAAAGCCTAGAAGGGGATAAAGTATTGAGTCATCCAAATTTTATGATACTAACGTCACAGTTGGTATCAGATACAATGTTCACGATAAGTACAAAACAAAACTTGGAAAAAAACACAAACCTTATAAATTGGAACCAAACGATCCTGACTTAGAAACTATTAGACACATGCATGTTATATTTTAGACTAACATATTCTTGATCGCGATGGACTTACAGAGTACGAGGAGAGATAAACCAGATGGCATAGAGGGTTACACTAGCAGCGGTCAACACTCCATTACTACTAACACATATGTTTTTAGACTAGCATAGTCACCGTTCAGGGACAACAATTGATCGAGCTCTTCACTATGATGCGAGCATACTTGGTTACATTAGCATTGACAGAAAATAAGAGGATGTATAGGGATTTTATGAACCTGTAATGAGTTGAGAGAGAGACGGTGATGAGTTTCCAGACCGTTACAGGTACCTACGATAGTTCGCTGGAGATATTGTTGAGGATCGTGCCGATGACGCTTTTTAATTTGCGATGGATTAAGGCCAAGCATCGCAAACCACGTCCTTAGCACTAGAGCCCAATCCTTCTAGGAGATGCATGAATGAGCCCGATCTTTCAGATTTATGAGCTCATTTAGGACCTCTAACACAAAAGGTTCCATCACATCATGATCATCCAACACAAAGGTGTCAGCAGTGTAGAAAATCTACAAATACTTCCTCACCCTTTTTAACTCAACAAGTATGCAAAGGAAGGTGGGTGGTTTCACCAACACCAGAGGTTGGCCTTCCTTGCTCTCTATTTGTGGTTCCTCTACCTTTCGAAATGACATCAAGTTTTATCTCATTTTCCTTATCTTCATCTTTTGCAATGATAATGTCTGACTCATTTGGAGAGACTTCAAGTTCTTCCGCTGTTTCACTCCAATATTCCTCAACCAATATAACCTCATTCACCTCAATATTTTTTAATGGAATTGCACTCACGATCTCCGCTGATATCTTTTAGAGAATTTACTTTATTTCTCCTTCAGCTTCTTGATCCTTTTGTTCAATCCATTGGTCTAATTCTTGCTCGGTAAGGTTTATATCTTTCACAATCTCCAAACAAAACCTTATTATATCCCCTAAAGGTTAATTCCAAATTGACTCATATATGTCAACTTACGGTGATGAATGACTCCAGTAGTCAAAGGGACATATATTAATGCTTTGAGAAAGCTAGTCGGAGATCATATCTTTCTTAATGTTTGCAATGGTTCTTTGTTCCTATTGAGAAATCTGTGGACTTGGCCTAGACATATAGAAGTCGTGTTGTGGCGATACATAACTAGAACCGCAATGATTTCCATACCTCGGATGGTAAGGACAAACATATATGATATAAAAGTATTCCCTACAAAAATCATAAACCTCGACTTGTTGCATAAGAGATTACGAGTTAGAAAATTGATGTCCATTATGACATACATACCCATTCACACCATAATAGAATGATTCTTCGAATCGACTATAATTATGGAGTAGGAGGCCATTATGGAGTTTCCTGCAAACATGTTAGGAACAAGGGACTCGATAAAAAATAAATAAGAAAACCAAATAAAGAAAAACTAATCCCCGACAATGGCGCCAAAAATTGACACGTGCCAAACTGCGTAAATAAAATAATAACCTAAACGAACTATTTTGTAAATAGTGGTAAGGGTCGATCCCACAGAGATTGGTAATCTTTCTAAGGTTAAAATAACAAAAAGGAAATCATGGGGGTTTTGAAAGTAATTTAATTAACTAATCTATCTAAATACTAGGAAATTAAATAAGTAAGGGAAATAGATTTGGAACAATTAATTAAAAATACCAGTCAAGACATACGAGTTTAGTTTGACAAAAGATTGGGTTTGGTCGTCTATCTATGCATATATAAGTAATTCAATTGAATCCTAGTGTAGCTATAGACCGTAACGTATACGGTTCCCCGTACTTCCTATTCTTAATAGCTAAAGTACGAAAATGACTACTTCCCTAACCAAACACACAACCCTAGACTCATGCGGATTGGGTTTAATGCGTTGATCGCATAGGGTTTTATGAAGGTATTAAACCAAGACAATTGGATCACTAGTGCTCCCAATTTAGTCTAGATTCCTAAGGCACTTGACCGGTCCCAAAAGAGGCTAACCAATCGGTAGGGTAAATCGTTACAAGTACTAGTCTATTGCATAAGGACGAATGCTCCACCTCTATAACGAAGGGTAGTCAATCGTTTATGAGTGTGCATGTATGTTGTTAGAGTTATGTGTTGTTTATATAGGCTTTTATTAATTTCATCTTGTTGCACCTACCCATCTTTAGGAAATATAATGAACCTTACTAAGTCCATCCACCTCACTAACTTCTCATGACTAACACACTTTGGTACATCTACTTTCATGGTTATAGGTTGTATCATGTAACTCGAGGTGCGTTCCTGCTCACGTCTCGATGCCTATAAATGACAAATAGAGATGACTTAGTAAGTCTACACAAATACAAACACTAGGAAATCACCACACAAATATAAAATATACCTCGGCCACGTGCCTCAATCAGTGCACGTACCTTATGCAGGTCCCACGTCACAAGTCAGTGATCTTAATTATGGACAAAATTAGGATTAGAAATTTAGGTCATGACACGCTAATCCTGTTTTCCTGCACCAAAACCCAACTATAACTCCCGACTATTGAATATCCTAGTCCATATAGTTGAAGTTGGTGTTTTTACGACGTATTCAACTAGTTAGAATCAAAATTAAAGACCTGAGTTAAGTTTTTAATTTTTTATTAATTTTTTGGTATCTCAGGGGTGCATCGTGGTCTCCCTGGCCATGCTCTAGCCCAAGTCATGATGTCGTGCTTATTGCCCTGGCGCCAAGCATGGGATATAACAACACAACGAGGATTTGAGGTTTTCGACTCTAGATCTATGTCATATTGACACGTGTTGAGCACATACAATAATAATACCAACTAAATATTATCTTTATATAACTTGTAGTAGCAGTAAGTTAAATCGTCTCCACAGGGATTTCGTCAACTTCCTGGAAGAATGAATTTTACTAGGGTTTTATTATTTTTATTATTTTAAAGGAAACTAAAATCTACGACAAGAATCAAAATTATTTAAATACTATAAAACAATTATTCAAAACCAATTAGACTAAATTAATGCAAATTAACAAAACTAACTATTCTAGATTCAAATCAAGTTATTCAATATAAAACAAACATATACAAAATCATCCAAAACAATAAAGCATAAACCACTTTGATATTCGAACATACTAATTAAAGTGTAGTCATATAAAAATATCATTACCATCAAACCCTAAATCATTAAACCTTTAAACCCATAATAATAAGCAAGATTAACAGTCTTTATCAAACCATTAGTTTTATTTTTATCAATAGAAATAAGAAATATCCTAATCTTATCATACTAAGTATTTCAAAAACTCAAAATAACTAAGAATAACAAAATAACATTGCACTCTATGAAAACTCTCACGTTAAGCCAATAGTATCAGAAACACCGCAATAATAAATAACTTATATCACAATTCATCTAAGATAGCTAAACGATAATTAAACTATATAGACTAAACTTAGTTACTACCATAAATTAGATTCAAAACCTAGATATCATAATACATATTGGCCACTATGCATGTAGAACAAAGTTTATTAATTGTAATATGCAAAAACAATATATTATAACCGTGAGTGGAAAAAATACAATTAGGTTTAAAACATTAAGTTCATATTCCTATTTGCTATGACTACATTGGAAAACGATTTAAGTTCAAGTTCGGAATCATGTTTAGATTAATAAACTACTCACACATATTCAAAGTAAATATCGCATTAAAATAAACAAAAAGCATTATGAAAAATGCCTCAATTAAAGAATGTTTGAATCTAATAAGTCTTCAAATGCAAGAACAATAAAAATTAACTAAACTCCTCAACTTTTAGTTCATAAACAAGTGGGGGCCTTTTGAGGGTACTTAATTTTGAAGCCCTAGGTTCATATTTATAATATTCTAATGTGTACATATCCTAATCCAACTCAAATTTCTAGTTTTATTCAAATATTCTTGAAACTGACTCCAGTGAATTTTTGGAGAATGTTGTTCTTCATCAAATCGTTGTATGAATCGATGGTTTCTTCATAAAATTGCTATCTATACTTCACCAATTTGACTAGCGATTCTGTGTAAATGCAAATCACTAGGAAATTGCTACTACCAATTTGACTAGCGATTCCCAGTGTTTTCTCTAAATCACTGGTGTTTTTCTCAGTTTTCTAAATTCTTCCATTTCTTTTCCATTTTCCTTCATCTCTTTGACTTACCTTATTACTACCTGAAATCATATAAAAAAGAGAAAACCCATTATAATATAACTTTTTACATCAAAATAACCCTAAAATATACTATAAAACATTATCTATGTAACGACCCGAATCCTTCCCCCGATTCAACTCGAGCATAATTTAGTAATTTATTACTAAATGTGTGATTTGATTTTATGGTATGGTTTGGTTTTAAGAGTGATTAGTAGCCTAAGTTTACTAATTATTAGGCCAAAATCAAGAAACAAATAAATACAAATGAAATGGGGCCCATAAGGGTAGTTTGGTAATAAAGCAAAGTTATATACAACTAAAGAGTGCAAAACCCTAACCCTACCCCTATAAAAGGACTTCTAAGGTGCATAGCCATATTATGGTTTAAAAATAAAGAGAGGAAAGGAAAGAAAGAGTGATGAGAGAGGGAAAACAACATGTGAGGAGATCTAAGAGAAGGAGCCAAGTTTGAGGGTAACAACCCTCTTCTTCTTCTTCCCCATCTCTTATTTGTTTTTTCTTGAAAAATAATGGATACCACCCAATTTATGGTGACGGCTTCAAGTAGAGCCACGCGGCAAGGGGTGGCACAGCACACCCGCTGCCACCACTATAATGACCTAAAAATTTATATTATTTTTTCTGTGTGATGATGTGTACTATCGATGTATACTCGTGTCTATGTAACAAGATGGTGACATCGAGTAGTGAGTAGAGTTCGCCTTGAAGAATGCGACGAACGAACATAGAAGAAGAATTACGGGTACACGGGTCGGGAAATGAACTTGGTATACGACCGAAAAATAAAATATAATAATAAATTAATTCAAGAAATTTACGAGTTGTTAGTAACTTCGTTCGCACGTGATGGTGCGAGTCGAGGTGCATGTCGGGAGCAGGAACGGCCGAGGAAACTTAATTATTAGTCAAAAAGAGGATAAGGACAAGGGGAGTCACACAAATGAGTGCCCAAAAATGGTTGGGCTAGTGTGGAAGGAGACCATAAGATGTGCCTCGAGATATGACTGTGAGCCAAGATGAGGCCCGCACTATAAAAGGTGGTCAACACCTTTTCTCTCTTATTTTCTTCTCTTTTCTCTCTCTCTTGCTCTCCAAGCAACCGACGGACTGTGGTGGCTGGAATGGCACTAGAAAGGGGCAGTTTTGGACTGATCCGAGGTAAGATCCTTTATCTCTCGTCATTCCCTACGTGTTGGTGTGAGTTTTATTCATGTTTGTCATGATGAAATTTGGACACCACGTCGAGATTTTGAACTCGATTGAAAACCCTCGACGTTTTGGTGATCCTCACGACGATCAACATAAGTTTTGTGAAGGTGGTATTCGATTTGGGGAAGTTTTGGATTTTGATGAATTTTTGGGGATTTTTCGAAACATTTTTGTTTTGGGTTTTCCGGTGATGATTTCGGACATTTTGGGGTGTGTCGAAGGTGTTTTTGGAATGGTTTTGATTTCTTGAAGAAAAATAGACCAAATCGGCTCAAGGCAGCACGAGCTGGGGGTGTTTCCCACCCCAGCGGCGATCCTTCAGTGGTGGCGCGCAAGCTCGGGGCGCGAGACATGAGATGAGGAGTCTCTCGTCCCTACGCCATGAAGCCGCCATGGAGGGGTAAACCCTCACAGAGCACCCCACAGGTGTCTGGGGCAAAGTCACTCTGCCCCAAGCCATGAGGATGAAACACCCCACGGCGGTGCCCACGACGCCGTGGAGGTGCCAGAAAGGAAACCTGCTCCATTGTGGAGCGCCCGGCGGACCCGAAACCCAATTTTTCCCAAATTTTTTGTGGATCTTTGGAATGAATTGGGGACTTCCCGATGTACCTAAACAGATCCAAATACGACCCAATGCCCCGAGAAATCAACCCGAAAACATAACAAATAAAATCATAGAAAATTAATAGGGGATTTCAATTAAATGCGGAACAAAACGCTAATACAACCAAATTGCAACGAAAATGCTTACCAGGTTCTTAGTGGACCGGTGACGAGCGTATGGGGATGTTTTGGTAGTGTATGAGAGCCACGAGCGTGGAGTACGTGCGGTAATTGTGAGTAGAATCAACCAGAGTATTTACAATTATTTCATTTGTGCATTTAATTGGGCTATTATTTTTGTTGAGTGGTACTTCCTTGTGGATTATATGATTTGTTGAATTCTCTTTGGTTATATCTATCCTTGGTGGTTTATCAGCTTGGTTTTGCTTGATTCCTTAATGAGTGGTCTATTTGGGTCTAAGTAGACAATATGGTGCTCACTGTCTATACCATTAGTACACGGATTCTGGACGTGGTTAAACCTATAGTTTGGGATTACGGTGACCGTATGTTGAACTAAGTGTGATGTTGCGATGCCCGTATGCGAACTAAGTGTGACTGGGGCTAAGAACCTTATTCTAGACTGCCTTGGGTTTGTGTAGGTTCAGAATCTGTCATTGAAGTTAGGTTGTAAGCTAAGTGTGGTAACCTGGTGGGCTTGGGACACTTAGATGCCTTTTCTTTTGCTTTGTGCTCTCAACACTCATTGATCGTTGTTATCTTAGTGATTCATTTATCATGCTACCTTTTATAATCTTTGTGATATCCATGCATGATACTAGTTTAGCCATTTTTGTGACATTTGAAATGTTGTTAAGACTTTATTGGTATTTTACTCTTTACATCACTGTACTCACCGTATAGTTTGTGACGGTGGACAGAACAATGAGTAGACAAAGGCAAGGGACTAGCGCTAGATGATTGAAGTCGAGGACCACGAGGCGGTCTCCTCTCGCGTATTGAGTAGGTTCTTGTATTATGTATCTATATTGCTTTGTTGATTATGGGATTATGGGTTATGAGAGATCTTGGGCATGTATAATATCATTGGTGTTCTTATTTGACTTAGTATGGATGATGTACACATTTGGAGTTTCCATGCCCTAGGTTGTTGTGACTTGTGTATCTTGAAGTTTATTGATTAGTTTGGAGTTAAATTGTTTCCGTTGTATTGATAATAACTCACTAATTGATTAAGTTCACATGTAAACGCTTAATAAATGGTAAAGGGTAAGGAAGGCTGACTAGGCTGCGTGACTCACGAGATTGGCTTGGGGGTCCACGTAGGTCTAGGCGAGCGGTGCCTAATTCTACGATTGTGGAATTTGGGGCCATCACAGTTGGTATCAAAGATTAAATTTGGTGGAACATAGAGAAGGATATTAGGTTATTTTTAACCTGATACCAATGTCACAATTGGTATCAGAGCCTAAAGTTTTAAACTTGGCTATTAAGTTAAAACATAATTACTAAGACACAAACAAAGGAAGTTAGGACAACAATTGAACTTAGAGTGGAACCTAATGAATCTAACTTAAGTCCTAGTTGGGAAGTGAGAGAGTTGGGGAAAATAAAAATTAGACTATATGAGCTATTTGATGCGTTGTATACTATTACTATTGATAGTTATAGCCTAATCGAGAACCCGCTTTTGTAGCAAATAGCGATGGCCGATCAACTAGATTTTAGTGGTGACGGTACAGAGGATGCTCAGTAAAGGTTTGATGAGATGTCACAGTTGGTCGCTTTACATGACCAGCAACTCGAGGAGATTCTCTAGTTATTGAGGGCATAGATTGTACTAACAAGACTGCGTAGTGACCGAAGAGGTATGGGTTCAGACAGAGGTAGTACCACCTACACCGACAGAGGACATGTCGAGTACTTCCATCGACACGAGTGTTAGAGCGATAGTTGAGGAGAGGCAGGCTCGTGAGTTTATGAGACATCATCCGTAGAAGTTCCATGGGGGAACTAACTTCGAGGCAAAAAAGTTTATGAAGAGCCATGAGAAGCTACATGATGTATTGGCTACACCAGCACACATGCAACCGAGTATATCTTTAGTCTTATTATTCGGCGAGGCTGATTTTTGGTGGCACACTACGATGGCGTTGAAAAGGAAGCCCAAGGACTGGGCTAAGTTCAAGGAGAAGCTCGAGCAAAAATACATCCCTCCTACTATCCGCAACCTGAAGAAGACCGAGTTCCAAATTATTCAGCAGAGGTTAGACGAGTTCATAATGCAGTATATGGACTGATACCTGCGATTGATGGAGTATACCGGAGGAGCAGCTGACACTGACGTAGATTAGGCTTATTATTTGTACATGGGCTACTTAAGACTATTAGTTCGATGGTTGTGACGACGATTTTGAGGACATTGCAAGAGGCCTACGAGAGAGCCATGGCCAGTGAGGGCTTTATTAGCACACGTACCAGAGAGGTTACCGCAGATCCAATGTTAGGTTTGGATGGTGATTATGAGGATGATGATATGGAGATAGATGCAACATCGACACGTTTAGTATCTACGGTGTTGGTTTCACATGGTCCAACGACTCGTGTCGCTAGGCGATCACCTCAGGGTGTACGCGCGGGACGTCAACTGCCACATAATACCCAAAGTAGAGGCAGTAGATCGCAGGGAGACAGACGATGTTACCGTTGTAGGCAGCGAGGACATATAGCCATCCATTGTCCTCAGATGGAGAGCATGTCGTAGGTCAATGCTCAGTTACACTTGCAGGAGAGAGCACATAACATTACAGACCTAAATCCAGAACCAACGCGAGACCTAATGGTGAGTAAGAGTTATTTTTGAGTCTTGGCGTGATTTTATTATGTTCGGTTTGTAGTTCATATTCAACGCTCAGTGAACTCTAGATGAGTCCGAGTTAGAATAGACTCTTGGTGAGTTAGTTGTAAATGGTGACTCTAGGAAAGTCAGGGATTAGTAGTGGCTCTAGGTGAGTCAAACTTGGGGAGACTCTGTATGAGATAGTTAGTAGAACGTGTTCTATGTATGAGTAATGTTGAGGAATTCTATGTGAAGACACCCATCGAAATATGTTAGATATTTAGATATGTACGACGACTCTATGTGAGTCAACTTTCAAAGGGGAGGAGCAAACTAAGTGTGATACTCTTGACTCTGTGTGAGCCCTGACTTTATGTGAGTCTAAACTTTGAGAGGATATCTAGTTGCGTGCTGTGACTCTGTGTGGGTCAATATTTCAAAGAGGTGAACGAAGTTATGTATTAGGACTCTATGTGGGTCTAGGGGAAAATGGAGTGTGTGTCAGGACTCTGTATGAGTTTAGATTCTATATGTGAGTAAGGGTGGGCTATGTGTGTAGATTCTGTGTGAGTCTAGTTTATGTGTGAGCCTGAGTGGAGTTACATGTCTTGACTCTAAGTGAGTCTACATTTCGATGGAAAAAGATGCCAACTTAGATGCGCGAATTCTATGAATGACACCTACCTTATAACCTTAAGTGGGTTTGTAAATTAAAGCAAGATATTGAACTATGTGCACGTATTCTATGTGAATCCGATATTTTCCCCAAAAAGACTCTATGTAAGCCTATAATTTATGGAACGACCATAGAATATTAAGGTTAGTTGGGTGCACACTAGTTAGAGAGCATGGTCTCACTTACTCACATTTGAATTGGTTCAAGTGAGTATGGGTGGAGGGATTGGTTAGATAGTGCTTTCCCTACTATGTGTGTTTAATTAACATTTCGCTCGAGTAAAGATTAATTTCAAGGACAAAATTATTATTAGTTGGGAAGACTGTAACGACCCAAAAATGTATATTATTTTCTGTGTGATGACGTGTACTATCAATGTATACTCGTGTCTATGTAATAGAACGGTGACGTCGAGTTGCGAGTAGCATTTACCTTGAAGAACATAACAAACGAACATTGATGGAAGAATTATGAGTACACGGGTCGAGGAAAAGAACTTGGTAGACGATCGAAAAATAAAATATAATAATAAATTAATTCTAGAAATTTACGGGTCGTCAGTAACTTCATTCAAGCGCAATGGTTTGAGTCGTGGTGCATGTCGGGAGCAGGAATGCCCGAGGAAAGTTAAATTATTAGTAAAAAAAGGAGGATAAGGATAAAGGGGGCCACATAAGTGAGGGCCCAAGAGTGGTTGGCCTCGTATGGAAGGAGACCATAAGATGTGCCTCGAGATATGAGTATGAGCCAAGATAAGGCCCATATTATAAAAAGGTGGGTCAACACCTTTTCTCTCTCATTTTCTTCTCTCTCTCTTTTTTGCTCTCCAAGCAACGACAGTGTGGTGGTGGCAGCGGCGCCGGAGGCGACGGTTTCGGACGATCCGAGGTAAGATCCTTTATCTCCTCATTATTCCCTATACATTGGTATGGGTTTTATTCGTATTCGTCGCGATGAAATTTGGACACCACGTCGAAATCTCGAACTCGATCGAAACCTCGACATTTTGGTGAACCTTACGATGATCAACACGAATTTTGTGAAGGCGATATTCAATTTGGTGAAGTTTTGAATTTTGATGAATTTTTTGGGATTTTTTTATACATTTTCGTTTTGGGTTTTCGGCGATGATTCCGGACTTTTTGGGGTGTGTCGAAGGTGTTTTTGTAATAGTTTTAAGTTCATGAAGAAAATGGACCAAATCGGCTCAAAGTGGCACGAGCCAAGGGTGTTTCCCACCCCCGGTAGTCCCTAAGGTGGCGGCACCAGGCTCGGTGTTGGGGACAAAGAGGAGTCCCTCTGTCCCTATAACGACCCGAAAATTTGGTGAATGAGTAGGAAAAACTGGACGAGCGGGGATCGACAGCTGGGATATAGGTACATGGGGGAGTTAAAACACAGTAAAAATACAATTAAAAGAATTTTATTAGAATTTAAATAATTATTTGGCGAGACGAGGCAAGACTACGCACACAACGGAGAAATATAGACCGAGGAGTACAAGATTGACACGGGAGTTGGTTAACTAAGTGACTTACGAGTCAATTGTTGGAGAACAGAAAAAATTGTTAAAGTGACACAACTCTAAATTGAGGAACCATGGGATTTGCCCCGAGATGCCTGTGTGTTATGGGATGAAAAATAATGGAAAAATATAACAAAGATCAAGGGGTATAAGGTCATTTTGTACAAAGTGATGTGTATATATATTTATAAGGGAAAAACCCTAATTTTTTGATACACCCCACTCCCGTCACCCAATCTTCTTCTTCCCCACTCCTCCCTCTCGGACAAACTCCTCCCCTCTCCCTTAGTGACTGAACGTGACCTCACCGGAGTAAGGTTTTCTTTCTTTCTTTTTTCTCTCTCTCTCTCTCTCGGTTTCTCTCGATCTCTCTCTTTCTCAGTTTCTCTTGACCTCTTTCTAGGTTCATCGACACTCTTGCTGTCCACAACGCTGCCGGACTGGGATGGTGGCCACGACCATCGAAGGCAGTCCTAGGTGGTCACCGGAGTCAAGGTTGCTCTCTCTCTCACACTCTCGATCTCCCTCTCTCTCGGTTTCTCTTGGTCTCTCTCCCTCTTCATCTCTTGGCTGTTACTCACTGGTGTGGCTGATCGACGACAACAGTGGTGGGTGGCAATGAACGGGACGGTGGCCGGAGATGCCTCATCAACGGCTTCATAGTCCTAGAGCCCATATAGGCGGCGGAGGTGCATGTGTTGTCGAGTCATAGTTTTTCTTCCTCCTCTACTGTCCACTCGCCTAGCCGCTGCTGTGGTAGGTTGTGGTGGTCGGGGACGGTCGGGGTGAACCACTTGAGTCACCACATCCCGAGACACCTCAAATTTGTGGCCCATATGCGTTGACGTTCATGTTTGAGTGGTTTTTCCTTATTTTGTCTAGTTGTTGGTCTCGCCAGAAAACCACCTCACTGGTGGCGCCACCGCCAGACCACCGTGACTGGGACGCTGTTGGGGACCCAACCAAACTCCCACTTGGGTCCCACAGCCCTCCGGAGTAGTCGAATCAGTCTAGACAAAGTGCAATATGTCGTCATTTCATGTGATATGAGTGGTGGAACCTCGTCAGAAACTGCCTTTGTCGGCGGTGCTACCGGCCGGACCACCACCAGTGAAGGTTGTCGGGGATCTCACCTAACCTTTATTGAGGTCTCGCAACCCTTAGTTATGTCCAAAATTTCAATATGTTAGAGTAATGGTTATGTTTTTATGTAAATGTCGAGTTTGAGTTGTGTTCGTGTGGTGTGTTTAAACTCTGACCAAGTAAGGTGTTTCCGGCCATCTCATGCCAAGGAAACCCCCTCCCAATGTCGGACAATACCAGTGTGTAGTCATGACAGTGTCTTTATTGATTGTTGTTTGGTTATGGACGTTTCGCGATACTTAAAGACTAAACCACTTTACGTTTTTCTTATTTGGTTTTAAGGATTTGGATTTGCTATCTTGATGAACATATGATGTGTGTGAGAGATATATGATTTTGGTTTTAGCACCATTGTATGGGATGTTATTGGTGATGATGTCGTGTCACGTCGCCGGTCCTTAAGACCATGACGTGACCCATATACGACTGAGTCGAACCTATGATTCGCGATGAGGCTTATACATGTTGTGATTTCAAAACCTAAGAGAGTCGTGTTTTCATTGAATTTCTGATCAGTTTTCTGATCAATTTTCATCACGTTGTTCGAGTTCTTCAAGTTGTTCGAGTCATCAAAACATTGGGAAAACACCAGGGTTTAAACCTAGATTAGTTATTGACTCGACCCATTTAATTGGAGTTTCTGACCTTGTCAGGTAGCGGAAAACTCGGGGATACGTGCTAGGAACGCGAGAGTGTTGTTACGCGAGTTGCGATAGTTCAGGTAAGTGCACTCGCCCTAAAGCTTGGTACGTTAGTAAGCTAGTAAGAACATTGCATGTGATTCATTATCATTCATTGTTGCTTGTTGATATCCGTTGTTGGCATTCCTATCTTGTTGATTCTTTGGTATGTGTGTTCTTGGCGTAAGTATGTCGACATAGTTTTTGAGGCATGTGTCCTTCTTTATCAAGCTGCGTTAGTGTTGTGACATTGTCCGGGAAGAGCCAGCGTCCTCTTTCCGTATGCTTGGAGGCCTGTGTCCCTCTGATGTTGCGCTAGTGTTGCGACATTGCCTGAGAAGAGCCAACGTCCTCTTTCCGTATGCTGTGATTTTTGACCGCTTATTGCCTCATTTGTTTTCTCAGAACACGCATGTTTTCGATTGATATATGATAGTCTGTTTATCATGCACTTGATTTATTTACTTTCTTGCCATTTCATTCTCGCATGATATTTAGACTGCTTTATTTGATATTCATGAATTACTGTTATATTCTTCTGGCATTACTTTCAATTTTCTCTCAGTTGCTCCGTCTAGTTTGTGACGGTGGGTACAGATTTACCAGAGTGTTCAAAGGGTAAGGAACCCTGCTTATGAGGCTTTTTGTGAGGAATTAAGGCTGGATTCGAGCACCTTAGCCTAGGTTATGTTTGATTTCTGCTTGTATGTTGGTTTCTTTATATATATACGTCATGATGGTTGGAACTTGGGATTATAGGTATTTGATATCCTGTACAACTTTACTTGGTTTCCATTGAGGTACATGAATATTTGGGGTTTCCACATATAGATTTCCTGATTTTTGTTTGATTGAGTTATTTCCCAATACCTGTTAGTTTGATAAATTTTTCGTTGCGTATAACTTGCAATAATTCTTTCATAAAACTTGTAATTCGTTAATTGGAGGCTGACTAGGCTCGCCAAATCGCCGAGTACTAACCCGGGGATCTGTATGAGTCTAGGCTGGGCGTCCCAAATGCATTGGGAATTTGGGGCCGTCACAGTCCCCATGTTGTGGGGGCACCGTGGAGCCTCACGGCGCACCCCATAGACGTCTAGGCCAGAGTCACGCTGCCCCACGCCGTGAAGGCACCGTGGGGATGAAACACCCCCACGACACTGCCCCACACCGTGGAGGCACCGTCGAGGGGAAACCATCACAGTACCCCGACGACGCCCAGAACCCAGTTTTTCCCAAATTTTTTGTAGATCTTCGAAATGAATTAGGGACTTTTCGGAGTACCTAAACGGGTCCAAATACGACCCAATGCCCGAGAAATCAACCTAAAAACATAATGAATAAAATTATGAAAAATTAATGAGGGATTTCAATTAAACGCAGAATAAAACTCTAATACAACCAAATTGCAACGAAAATGCTTATCGAGTACTTAGTGGACCGGGGACGAGCATGCGAGAATGTTTTAGTAGCGTATGAGAGCCGCGAGCGAGGAGTACGCGCGCTAATTATGAGTAGAATCAACCGGAGTATTTACAATTATTTCATTTGTGCATTTTATTGGGCTATTATTTTTGTTGAGCAGTATTTCCTTGTGAATTATATGATTTGTTAAATTCTCTTTGGTTATATCTATCCTTGGTAGTTTATCGGTTTGGTTTTGCTTGGATTCCTTAATAAGTGGTTTATTTGGGTATAAGTAGACAATATGGTGCTCACGGTCTATGCCGTGAGTACACAAATTCTAGGAATGGTTAAACCTACAGTTTGGGATTACGGTGACCGTATGTTAAACTAAATGTGATGCTGCGGTGCCCATATGCAAACTAAGTGTGATTTAGGGCTAAGTACCTTATTATAGACTGCCTTGGGTTTGTGTAGGTCCAGAATCTGTCTTAGAAGTTAGGTTGTAAACTAAGTGAGGCAACCTGGTGGACTTGGGACACTTATATGCCTTTTCTTTTGCTTTGTGCTCTCGACGCTCATTGATCGTTGTTATCTCAGTGATTCACTTATCATGCTACCTTTTAAAATCATTGTGATATCCATGCATGATACTAGTTTAGCCATTTTTGTGACATTTGAAATGTTGTTAAGACTTTATTGGTATTTTACTCTCTACATCATTGTACTCACCGTCTAGTTTGTGACGGTGAGCAGACCGACGAGCAGATAAAGGCAAGGGAGTAGCGCTAAGTAATTGAAGTAGAGGACCACGAGACGGTTGTGATGGCCCCAAATTCCCAATGCATTTGGGCACGCCAGGCCTAGACCCGTGCAGGTCTCGAGTCGACACTCAGCGAGCCTGACGAGCCTAGTCAGCCTCAAATCATCAAATTTCAAGTTTTATGAAAGAGTTATTGCTAGTATAACACAACGGAAGAGAATTTAATACTAATCAATTATTAGGAAATAACTCAATCAAACGAAAATCAGGAATCTATATAAATGTGGAAAACCCCCATAATTCACATAACAAAATTCATGGTATTTACCTCAAAGTCTATTCCCAGTTCTAAACAAAAATCATATATATATATATAGTCATACAAAAAGAAATAAACATGAGCCTACATCTTAGAACCTCAAGTCTAGTTGCTCAAAAAAGGTCCCCTAGGCAAGGTCCCTTGCCTCTACTACACTCCGTCCTATCTGCACCCACCGTCACAAACTAGACGGTGAGCAACTGAGAGAAATCGAAAGTAAAACCAGAAGAATATAACAGTAATTCATGAACTTTTAAACAAGGTAGTCTAAATATCATGCGGGAATTGAAAGACCGAAATTTAAATAAACAAGATGCATGATAGACAGACTGGAAATAATGACAATCGAAACATGCGTGTTCTACAAGTCAAAAGAGGCCATAAGTGGTCTAAAATCCACAACAACGATGTCGCAACATCGAAATCTACAACAATCCAGTACATGGTATCACATAATCACAAGGGGTGGTCAAACACTCGTGCGCACGAGTGCCCGCGTTTTATCCCTTCTAGTGCAGGCCGCATGTACCTTCGAGACACACACTTATGCCAAGAACACACATACAAGGAATATGGAATGGAATGCCAATAAGTAGATCATAGCAAACACAACGGAATGAAAATGAATCATATGATATTTTCTTAACTGGCTTGCTAACGTACACTAGCTTTAAGACAAATATACTTACCTAAACTATCGCGACCCGCGAAATAAACTCCGAGACTCTAACACGTCTCCCGTGATTTCCCGACTACCTGATAAGGATTTAAGTCCCAAATATCAGTTTAAGTCTTTGTATTTAGCCTTAGGGTGAGTTTTTATAAATTTGTTTTAGGATTATTTGTTTAGGCGATTCAAACCGTTGGGAAAAGTCCCCCGATACATTTAACATATTCACACATATGGTACACCCACACCCCAGCCGTGGGGTGTACCACACCATCATGCACCCTAACCGTGGGATGCACACACCCCCATAACACCCCAACAGTGGGGTGTACTTATCACATTATCACACACCACGCCAACAGTCCAATCCCACACCCCAGCATACACCCCACCAGTGGGTGTACCCATGGTCACACACACACCCCCCATCACGCACCCCAACCGTAGGGTGCACACACACCATTACCACACACCACACCACTGTTCACCACGGTTTTCACCAGAAAAATGAGCCATCTTTGGCCAGCGGCGTCGCCTCCAATCGACCGTGATCGGGGACGGTCCCACCGGTCATGGCGGCCCACCACGGCGAGCAGAGAACCGGCCGAGAGAGGGAGAGGGTGAGAAACCGTGAGGGAGCGGCGTGTAAGGCCTAGAGAGGGAGAGGAAGAGAGTAATACCTCCGGCGAGCTCGACTTCATGGGGACCGATCTAGCTCGTTGATAACGAGAGGAGGAGGGCGGCAGCGGCTTCAGTGGAACCGTGAGTGAGGAGAGCCGTGAGGTGAGTAAGGGAGAGGAAAGTGAAGATGGAGACCGTGAGTGGAGAGGAAGAGAGGAGATGGAGAGGAGAGGCCGAGAGAGAGTGGTGGAGAGGAGGAGAGACCGAAAGGGTGAGGCCGAGAGTTGGAGAAGAATAGGGAGACTGAGAAGGAAGAGGAGGGGGCGGCGGTAGAGAGATGTAGAAGTTAGGGTTTTATGTTTGTTGAGTTATATATATATGTATATATATATATATATTTAGGGTTTATATATATATATATATTACATAATATATATTATATATCAGTTGATCAAAATGACCATTATACCCCTAGAGTTTGTCCAAATTCCCTCTATATTTCATCTTAAACGTCCACACCTCTCGAGGTCAATCCTATGTCTCCTCAAATTAGAGTTTGGTTAACTGACTCCCGCGTAAATCTTGTATCCCTCGATCTGAAATTTTTTCGTTTTGCGTGTAGTCTAGTTTCATCTCGCCAAATAAATATTTAATTATTCAATAAGTTGTTTAAATGTATTTTTATTGTATATTTTTCCCCCGTTTACCTAAACAAAGCCTCACTCGGTCTAAAAATTGTTTGAATGGCGCGAGACCCATATTAGACTAAAATACTAATACACACATCATATAATTATAAAATTACCTTGGTGTCGACTCCCAAGGTTCGAAATACTGTCCAGTATTGCGTAGCCGGGTCACAGTCCTGAAAAGTATCATACAAGTCAGGTTAAAAATTTGAGGGTTGTTACAACGGTCGGTCTCCTCTCGCGTATTGAGTAGGTTCTTGTATTATGTATCTATATTGCTTTGTTGATTATAGGATTACGGGTTATGAGAGATCTTGGGCATATATAATATCATTGGTGTTCTCCTTTGAAGTAGTATGGATGATGTACACATTTGCACCACGCTCTAGGTTGTCCTTACTTTTGTGCCTTGAAGTTTATTGATTAGTTTGGAGTTAAATTGCTTCACTGTATCTGATAATAACTCACTAATTGATTAACTTCACATATAAACGCTTAATAAATGGTAAAGGGTAAGAAAGGTTGAATAAGCCTGCGTGACTCACCGAGATTGGCTCGAGGGTCCACTTAGGTCTAGGCCGAGTGGTGCCCAATTTTGGGATTATGGAATTTGGGGTCGTCACAACCCCCACCACCACCAAGGGAGGGGTGCATGAACGCCCCTCTATGTGACCTAAAGAAAGAGGGGGTGGCAAGAGCCACCCTACTCATTCTTCTCTCCGCCAACAAAGGGTAGCGACACACACTGTCGTTGCCATCTTGGGTGAAGATGGGGTTGCCACTAGGCACCTCTCCTAAGTCGAGTGGAGGAAGGGTGGCTTCGCCACCACTTACTCCTCTCCGTTGTGACCTCTATCGTGACAAGCCAAATATGCTCGTCGAGTGGAGCATGGGAGCTCGACAGTGGAGGAGCCTTCCCTTACCGAGTTGACTCAATCTTGGCTGAGTTGACTTGGTCAAATAGAGTCAATTCGGCCTTGATAGAGTCAACAAGGGTTTATGGTCGAACTTTGACTTGGCTTGAAAAAGTTTGAGCAACTTTGACCAAATGACTCATTAGTTCCTATAACACAAGGAGGGCTAACGAGACCTAGACTTCGACTACGGCGTGCATCGACACCTTGATGGGAACGTTGGACGTTGACAAAACCCATGAGACTTGCATTAATGAGTTCTTAAAGCTATGAATGGAAAAATATAACTTTAAATTGGAAAATGTCTTATGTGATGTTCATGTGAATTATCTTGACTTGCACGACGATTCTCGGGACCCCGAGCATTTCAAGGGTTGTCATTGGTGTTGCGGTGGGCCAAGGTAAGTTGGGAGTTTTGTCCATATGGTATGCATGGCTTGAATATTAGTTAATTAGGATATCACATTTTGGTATTATCGAGAATTTAGGAATTGGGATACGGATGAACTTTTGATATGGATTTAAGCTAATATACAAAATGCTTGTAAACCATCGAGGGATGGATAGATTATCTATCTCTCGCTCTTGGAATTGGAAGTCTATCAATTTCTTAGAGTCGTGCATATGACTTCGAATATTCGTGCACCATATACTTCATGCACCTAACTTTGTGCATGACTCAATCGTGATGGAAGTTCATCCATTTACGCCATGTGGAGATACATCAAGCATTTGATTTGCAGTATATCGTTAAGTTAGGCCGGATAGGTCGAGGATTGATTGTTCATAACCAACAATGACTTGAAAAACTTAAATCTAGTTTGATGGTGCCAAACGAGGGACATAAAGACCAATGTGTTCGCCAATGGTTCTTATTACTTTGAAGGTGAGTGGTTTGGTCATTGGGTCCATACCATTGTTTAAGGAAGCATAAAGGACAAGGACTTATATTATTATTTATATCTAGCGCATTGGTCCTCATTACTTTGAGGGTGAGTGGTTTCCTTGTGTATTTAATGATTTCTCATCTTGAATGTGATTTGAGGATTATTCTTTCTATTTGAGAATGAATGCATGGTTTATATGATGGTTCCATGATTATGTTTCTTATGAGATTAATGCTACATATCTTGGATTGATCATATGAGATACTTTATGCATGTTTTATTGAATCAACATTATCTGAATGACTGGCATATCATTGATTTGCTAAAGATAGAGGATTAATCTAGAAACCATGACATAGGATCCCTGTAAAGAGAATGAACTTAGGCAAGTTTCCTCTACATGACATAGCGATGTGAACTAGAGGCGGTTTAGGATATATTACCTTCATAATGCATAACTTGGACTAGAGATGATTTATACATGAATATGAATATGAATAGAATGGATTTAATCTCTACTTTGTTGCAAATATTTGAATTATTGGTCCATATAGTCTTGCCTCTTTAGTAGGTATTACTTGCATGTGTATTACGTAGGCGTAACTTCTTATTTACTGAGCTTCGTTGGATTGTTAGCTCACCCCACTTACTCTCCAAGACCCTCATCGAGAATGGTAGACTGGAAGGGGAAATGAAAGGTTCTAGCATGAAGTCTCCTACGTGTGGAGTTTTTGAGACTACTTATCTATTATCTATTTTCATGAAACATTTTAACATGGGTTGTACTTAAACAGGTGAAACTCGGGTAAATGATTCCTAACGTTATTCGGTTAGATGTTTATGAGACTTGGGTCACCTAGATGATTGGTTGGTGACGAAACTTATGATTACTCTAGATGACATTTGAACTTACGTTTGAGGACATCTTTTAATCTAATTTTCGCAGTTAATATATCCTTGTGTAGCCTTATATTGTTTCGCAGGTATTGAGAGGCGTATCGGGCTCGCCGCTCGGGACCGGGCTCAATCGCTTGGGCCCAGGTGGTGGCTCGAGCCGAACGGCCTGTGTTCCATGTAGGGATGTGGGTTGTCACAGTCTAATTATTGACTTATGTCACTTAATTGACAAGCTTGTTTAGACATGTCCAAGCCTAACCATAATGGGTTTGGGTGGGCTTGAGTCCATAAAATTAAAAGTCGGGCTTGGGCCGGATAGGCTCGGCTTAAGCCCGCCCAAGCTCGTCTAGCGAACAAGTTTAGTTGCCCGTTTACATTTTCATCTTAATTACCCATAATATTTTATGAAAACTTAATTTGTGATTACATATTTCACTACTACAAATTCCATGGTTACAAAATCCAATTCTGCATTGCCTCAATAGAATGGTCCTCACGTGGCACCATAGCTTGTGATTTTTTAGGAATTCCCTTTTGCAGAGCTTTAGCAGGCCGAGTCAGTGACACCAATGCTAATGATATTAAAGGGAATGCATGTTTGTATCTACATGTTGAAGTTTTTGTGATACTAGTTATGTGTAATGTTTTATGTTTACTTAATTTGTGATTGAACATTATGTTACTTAATTTCGGTTCAAGGGAGCGACTGCTGGCGATGTATATTCTCCTCTAGATTATGCTTCGAGGGACTGACTACTGGTGATGTATATTCTCCACCAAACACTATAAATAGTTCTTCTGCGGTAATGCAAGTTTGTATACCATAGAACTCAAAAAGCTGTAGCTAGAGTAGTGCGTTTAGAGGTTTGGGTATTGCTTCTAGAGTGTTGGTACTTATATTTTACTGTTGTTTAGATGTTGTTTGGACTATTGCAGTTGTTGTTTAAACAATAATAATATATGTTGTGACAGTTGCTGCACATGACTGATGTACTTTTTTTGCCCAAAACCCGACAAGGCTCACTCAAACTAGGGCCGAGGGCCCAATCTCTGCTGGAAAGATGAATGTGGATCGAGCCGCTGGCGAGGTCAAATACTACATCTGGACAGTCCATTGAAACTGCAATAACGGCAGGACTGCGGGACCTGCGTCGCAAGCCCATCGAGTATAATGAGTTGCCTTAGCAGGAACTGCCGAGGGCTCGGCAACTCTTGGGGAAAGTATTAGCATTTTGGTGGAGTTAGTTAGCAAAATAAGCCAGATGTTGTTTTTCTTATTGAAATGTTGTCTTTTGAATCTAAAATTATTCAAGTAAAAAATAAAATAAAATTTGAGGACTATTTTGTAGTGGATAGGATTTGGTAGGAGTGGAGGGCTAGCTATTCTGTGGAGAACAAAAAATATGTGTAGTCTTAGGTTACTCAAATAATCATATTGACTTGGAGGTCCCTGAGACCGACCATAGGAAAAGTGCGCCCTATCGCGGAGATCGAATTTACCTTGGTGCATCAATGACGATTTTAACGATATGATCTTGAAGGAGGATAAAAGAGGGGGACCACTTAGAGAGGCAGTAATGGATTGTGGACTTTCGACCATATCTTTATGTAATGTGCTCTACAAGCTAATGGACAAAGTATTGGCGAATAGATTGAAGTCTTTCTTGCAGAATATTATATCGGAAGAACAATCGGATTTTGTGCTAATAGAGTGATTGTGGACAATGTGTTAACTCTTGCACGCTACGAGATGTTAAAAACAAGGGAATGTGGGACAAGCTGTTATGAAGATTGATATAAGCAATGCCTACGGCAGAGTTGATTTTATTGAGAGGCATTCTCCTCAAGCTCGGATTCACTGATCAATGGGTGAATCTGGTCATGAAAATTGTTACTTCAGTGGAGTTTAGAATTAATCTCAATGGGGAGTTAATTGGGCCAGTCAATCCTACGAGGGGGTTACGTCAGGGGTGTCCATTGTCTCCGTATCTATTCATCCTTTGTTCGAGGGCCTATCCATTCTCCTTAAAAGAGCAGAACGTGAAGAGCATATCCATGGTTGCATTGTGAGTAGAAATGCCCCATCGGTAACTCAACTTTTATTTGTCGATGACAGTTTTTTGTTCTTTAGATTAACCGCATCTGAGGCCACAAATCTGAAACAATTGTTGGATAGCTATGAAAAAGCTTTGAGGCTTATGATTAATCTTCAGAAATCTTCTATGTTCTTTTCATCTAATGTTGCGATGGAAGATGAAGCTATGGTTCGGAATAATATTGGCAAGTTCAAGGACTTACACGATTTCATCGTTAATTGGGACGAAGAAATGTGAAGTCTTTTCATTTTTAAAAGAAAGACTATGGAAGAGATAATTATCGTGGTGACATCATTTTTTCTCAAAGGCTGGCAAGGAAGTGCTCTTAAAATCGGTGGCACAAGCAATTCCGACCTATTGTATGGGTACATTTTTAATCCCCCTATCTATTTGTGATGCCTTGCAAAAAATGATAAATTCTTTTTGGTGTGGTCAAAAAATGGGGAACAAACAGGGATGAACTGGATGAAGTTGTGAAGATTGTGTGTGAGAAAGGAGGGAGGGTTGGGTTTCAAAGACCTTCATAGTTTTAACTTAGCCATGTTGGCTAAGTAAAGGTGGCAAATCATACATCACCCTAATGCTCTAGTCACGAGGATTCTCAAAGCTAAATATTTTCCAAATGTAGCTTTTTTTAAGGCTAAAATTGGCCATAACCTAAATTTTACTTGGAGAGGTATCATGGCGGCTAAGACAGTGTTGGAGAGAGGTTGTAGGTGGAAGGTGGGGGATGGCAGTTCGATCCGTATTTGGCAAGATAGCTGGCTGAAAGACAATGACAATAGTATGGAAGATGCCCCTGTGAATTTACTAATGTTCCCGAATAGAAGAGAAGTGGGATCTTAATCTAATTGAAAAAACTCGAAATGCCGGTGACGTTAGAGCCATCCAACAGATTGTGTTAACTCCTACTGGAGTTGATAAATTGGTGTGGAAGGATTCGAAAGATGGGCTATACCATGTGAATTCATCCAAGGGCCATCAAGTGGGATTCCAAGTAGATGCAGGGTCACTGAAGCAGAGGCGCTGACTATTAAAATGGGGATGAGTTGGGCAGCTGAATTGAGTCTTAAGAGAGTACTGTTTGAGTCTTATTCCTTGCAAGCAGTTACAGGTATTCTAAAGTCAGTAATGACTCAAAACACCTAATCCTACTAAGACTCTAAAAACGACTTAAATAAATTAAATTACGAAAATACCCTAACTTCGAATAAGAAAATAGAAAGTTCTTGATAAAGTCCTAAACTAAATCGAATTCCTGGATCAAAAGTTATTGTCCCACAAAACATCTGCAACTGCCACTCCATCATTCTCTCCCACCTGAGAAAAACTCGCCCTCGAGTTTTCTGGATACAAAGGCTCATCATCTGGATAGAATGGAAAAATATCCGCCACATTAAATGTTTTGGATATTCCCTGACATGCCCTTTTTGCAGCAACTCCTGCACCTTGTCATGCAAGGCCTCGCTCTCCTTTGGACTCATTCTGTAGTGTGGGAGGTTGGCAAACTAGCTCCAGGAATTAGATCAATGTGGTGCTGAATATCGCGCATAGGAGGTAATCCGTCTGGCAACTCGTCTGGTACAATTTCAAAGAAATTCCTTGATAAGGGTTGGACTCCGCCCGGTATCTCGTAAACCGACTCCTTCTCATTCCCTACCAGGATCTGTCTCAGCACCAACGCATGCACCACCTGTGACTCATTCACTGCTTCGTCCATCTCATGCTCAGTTTGTGTCAATATAAGGAAAGATCGTTCCTCCACTTTAGCAGTCTTAGAACGGTTACTTGCCTTTAAAGGAAGCAAGTTAAATGTCACCCCCTCCTTCTCCAATTTATACACATTATCTCGCCCAGCGTGTTGTGCATTAACATCAAACTGCCAAGGTCGTCCAAACAGCAAATGGCAAGCATCCATATCTACGACATCACAATATACCTCATCCTTGTAAGAGCCAATGGAAAAAGGTACCTTGCAGCGCTCTGTCACCTGCACTTTCTCAGTTGCCTTTATCCAGCCTATAGAGTAAGGACTGGGATGCTTCTCCATCTTCAGTTTCAGTGCCTCGGCTGTACCTCTACCGATGATGTTCTCACAGCTTCCACTATCTATGATCAGTTCAAACACCTGGCCATTGATAGTGCATCTCGTCCGAAACAACTTGTGTCGTTGACTGCCATCTTCTAGTTTAAGAGTTAACATCAGCCTTCTGACCACACAATTCTGTTCCTCTCCCTCATCATAGTCATTACAATCATCATCCTCTCCATCAGGACCGCAATAAACTTTCTCTTCTTCATCTCGTTCAATCACATTAACCTGCTGTCTGTTGGGACATTCATTCGATCTGTGACCAGACTGCCCACAACGATAGCACTTGCCCACAATAGGCTTAGAATACGGATTTGCGGTTGCCTTTTGTCCCTCTATCTGTTCAGCAGGTTTTTTCCCTGGTCCCTTATCTTCCTTCCGTTCAGTACTTTGATTCTAGCCCTGGGTGGACTTACTCCGCTCCGCAAAACTCCTTGAAGTTTCCTCTCCGCTATTATTCCTCTGGTAATTATCACTACCATAGGTTCGCCGATTGCCCTCATATCGATTTCCACCTCTGTCCTGCATCATTAATTCAGCCTTAATGGCTAAATTTTTCGTCTCGGTGACAGTTCTTATAACCTGCACTCCAATTTTCTCCCGAACTTGCAGTTTCAATCCATCAAGGTATCGTGTAACCTGATGAACCTCGTTCTCCCTCAAATCATTCCTCTCAGCTAGTCGCATGAAATCCGCCGTATATTCATGAACAGATCTCTGACCCTGCCGACAGCGCTGGTATTGCTGAAACAATATCTGCTCATAATCTGGAGGCAGAAAATCTCGCTGGAGCAACTGCTTCATTCTATACCATGTCCGAATAAGGCTGTTTACCTTCTCTGTAACGTCTACTTTGTAGCCTCTCCCACCAGGCAGATGCTCCACTCTTCAAACGACAAGCCACCAATTTCACCCTTTTTTCTTGAGGAATTTCCATATACTCAAAAAAATGGTCTACTTCGGCGATCCAATCAACAAAGTCCTCGATGTTCAGATTACCAGAGAAACTAGGGATGTCCACTTTCAGCCTAAAGTCGCCCTTATCATGCTGATTATTATTGTTATTATGTCTGCCGCCTCGATCTCTCCTAACAGGTCTGTCCTGATCCTCGGCCGAAATCATATCCTCCTCCTCGTCACTGGAGTCACCACCAGCAACTCGACCTCTAAAATTTGCAGCCACTAGTGCAATAGGAGCATCGCCTCGAGCACGCTGATCTCTTGGACGTTGTTCACCATCACCTTCGTGTCTGTTGGCATTCACCCCAAGGGCATCAAATCTGTTAATCACCGCATCAAGGCGCTCGTCTATACGCCGGAATTGTTAATCGAGATTTGTTTCCAAGGTTCTGATTGCCGCCTCTTGAGCCTCCACTTTGGTTCGCAAGGCTTCAACATCCTGAACGACGTTCTAAATGCCACCGCTTCCACCGGACATCATTAGTAAGAACGAATTCACGCTCCGATACCAATCGACGCAGCGCGAGCGTAAACGCTTAAACAAGGAATAATCCTTAAAAGTTTTGATAAAACTCGAATTGAATAAATTTCATAAAGCCTACCCCAAACATCACCGAATTAGGAGACGTTTTGCAGGAATGCAAGGCTTTGATGCATTCACACAAGAGGTGGAGATCAAGCCACATTAGTAGACAAGCGAACGATATTGCACATCACATGGCAAGAAATTCGCGAAGTCATGAGAGAGCAATATATTGAGTGAAGCACCAGTTTTTGTACAAGCTATGTTATGATCTGTTGTAATTCTTGTTTTTACTTTAATGGAATGGGTTTCCTTGATCAAAAAAAAAAAAAAAAAAAAAAAAAAAAAGGTTCAGTATCGTTATACTAGCTATTCATGATGCTTTTACTCCTTATTAATTTTTTTTTTTTGGAGAACTACTCCTTATTAACTTAGTAATTAGTAATTTGATATATTTATTTCTAATAGTTGCATTTGTGAAAGTGCTTAGGAAATAATATTTAACATATTGTTTTTTATAATAAATTGAGGCTTATGCCTCATTACGTTTTGAGGCTTGCGCCTAATCACGCTTTGATGCTTGTGCATCGTTTCTCTTTAGCAAAATGCCTTAGTTAATAACAATTAAACATTGGATGCCCCTCAATTATTATGATGAATGAGGGAAAAGGTTTTGATATTTTGTACTCATGAACATGATATAATTGTTTCTAGGTGGTTTTACTAGAATGAATTAACATCCCCTAATTAAAGATAAGTAACATACAAGCATCTCCAGTTTAGAGATGCATAGAGCATTAGCATCTCCAAATTCAAGGGGCGGAGGCAGGATTTTAAGCTCCCATGGATTAGACTAATGGCAATCTACACGCTATTTTAAAGGGTGAGCTAGCCGCTAGGTATTTTCTATTATTTTTCAATTGATCCTTTATAGAGATCTACACAAGAACACAATCAAGACTCGAGAGCTTCATCAAATGAGAATTTCATTACATAACTGAACAGTGAGTGTTACAATATTTAAACTTAAGTACAAAAGGGCTTGTAATCTCAATCATCCACTTGTTCACTTATCTAACAATCACACACACACATCACATCATGGGCTTACAAAACACACGTAAGCATTTACTAGCTACCTAATTAATGGGCGCCCTTAACAATCCTCACTATATACATAGAAAGGCCCTGTCCTATGACAACCCTGAATGTGGCTACGCCACTGCCCAAATTAACGGCATATAATATAAAAGTGTCTCCAATTTAGGGACATATATGACAAAAATAGTTCTTAAATATAGTTACCAACGCAAAGGTATGTGTCGCAACAATGGGGTAACAACACTTTTAGCAACGCAAGTGGCGATTCTTTATGATGCCTCAGCAAGTTTTTTAAGAACACTTCTTAGCGTCACTAAATGAAAAAAGCTTAATGTCCCTAAATTTATATTTTGTAGTGTATATATATTATGTGTACATATTTTATTTATTTATTTTTTTGGTAGGAATATGTGTACATATTTTGAAAGAGACTAATGTACATATCAAATATATTACATGATTTGAGAAAACAAAACATGCATGGCAATTTATCTCTTTTTCACTTCCTTCCCCTCTGTTTCTCTGTGTTATATGATTAAATATATAAATAAGTTTCATTTGCCCGTTCTTTTGGTTAAATCATTGCAATTGAAATTCTGATCATCAGGCAAGTTGTTAATATTCTTGAGAGAAAGCCTTTGCTTCTGAGACTCGGAAGGAACCTTAACATCTGTGGCCAATCCCACAAACTGAAGAAACTTGATGAAGTACCAAATAAAATCAATTTCCCACCACTCCAGTCCATGTCGAGCTGAGAACTCGAACGCGTGGTGATTGTTGTGCCACCCTTCTCCAAACATCAGCAAATTCACCACCCTATTCATTTTCATTGAAATCAATATCTTATAATCAAGTAGCAGAATTGATCTGTTAAAATATTTATCAAATGGGTTCCATTAATTTAAGGTGATATTTTGCACATACCAATTGTTCTTGGAGTTGTCCTTGTTGTTCCATACTTTGCGTCCCCAGATATGACAAACTGAATTCACAAGGAAAGTGCCATGGTAGAATGCTACAGTTCTTACACCCTGCTGAGCAATAATTTGAATTGAATCTTATTTTGTGTTTGAATGCAAGTTGCAACTTTTTTTTTTTTTCTTTTGTTTATGTTGCTAGAATAGCCGTTCATATGATCAGTAATACTTAAATGGTTATATGATTAGTTAATTTGTTGCCTAAATTAACATGTATCACTGTCCTTTTAGTTCATTTTTTCAATTTCTGGAGTACATTTTCTAAAAATTCAACTTCTTGGGAAGGTGAAAGTTGTATGAATGGTTGAGATTTGGTAGAGCTAGAGAGCTTCATCTCTTATTTACCATGCCCCATACAACAAAAGGCCAACCCCCAAGCCTGTGCAGGAGAACACTTAGTGCCATCGGATGAAGCAAATAAGTTCTCCGAAGAAACCTGTAGTAGAATTGCTTTCTCAAGTCCCCAACATTTTTCCTTTTCCCCACCTGCACTTTCATGATCAAAACACATATATGCATGACAGTTAGTTAGGTTTGAGAGATGTCATCAATTATAATTTGTAAGTGATGATGATATATATATACAACCTTTTGAATCATATACTCAATGTCAAAAATCCAGTTAATGTGGCCAAACCAAAATCCATCAACAGGAGTATGGGGGTCTCTCTCCGTATCTGTGTATTTGTGATGGAATCTGTGCCTGCTCACCCAATCGATTGGGTGCCCCTACAAAAAAAATATACATATGAAACAAATCTATGTTGCTAACAAAAATTCAGAGAATTATATGTAGCTATATACTATTTGAAATGGAAATAAATATAAAACCTGTAATGCATGGACGCCGCAATAGGCGAAGAAGTACTCGAGCAACTTGGGAAGCTTGAAGCTTGAGTGAGAGAGCTGCCTATGGTAAGAGAGCAAGAGACCAAACATTCCGGTGACAACGTATAGGACAGCGGCCACCCAAAAAGCATTCCAATTAAAGGTCGATGGCGCGAACAAGCACATCAGGTGCAGTACCAGCATTATAGCAAAGTAAATAACATCTCTTAAGTTCCATTTTCGACCCCAGTAAACATTCCTGTTGGTCTTCACCACCACATCTGAAAATGGGATTTTTCTACGGACACCCTTCATATCTATGATAATCTATGCTTTTGCCTTATATACATGTAAGTGTATACATTGACGATTTTCGATTTCTCTTGTTCTTATATATAGAGAGAGACTTTAGTGTATTGATGAACTGATTGCTTGGGTTTTAATGGAGTCAGGGCTGATGATTGACTTGGGCATGACGAGATCTGACGATACGTGTCGACGTTGTTGCCTATGCAAATAAATATTTGTAATTTCACTGAAGTCAGCTAGCAATACTAAGCACACTCAGTTTGGGATTTTCTACATATCCCAATATGTGGACAGACATGCTTATCATTTAGCATTATACATTAGAGACAATGTTACAAGAATATATATGTAAGGCTTAGTTGAAAACGGAATTAAATAATTTCTCCGTCCCTTCCCAATATATTTATGGATGGACATGCTTAACGTTTAGCAAATACATAAGAGAGACAATGTTATAAGAATATATATGCAACAATTAGTTCAAAACGGAATTAATTACTTTCTCTATCCCTTAAAAACGTGGCTTCCCCCTATCCCTCTTTCCTTTCGAAGTTGTTCTCACGTCTACTATAGTGTTTAAACCAAAAGTGATATGACCAGATTTAACTTAGATCCGCGCTTGATAATTTTAATGGAGTCTGGGATCTATGCAAATAGATATTTGTAAATTCAATGAAGTCAGCAGTACCCAACACACTCTGCTTGGGGCTTTCTACATGCATATCCCAATATGTAAATGGACGTGCATGCTTAAGGCTTAGGAAATACATTTTCTTTCTTTATAGCCGAAGTCGAAGCAATCTTCAACCTTGTCTTTTGGCAAGTGATATCTTATTTGATCCATCTCACTAGAGATGCTTTGGCAATGTTTAGCAAATACATCAGAGACAATCACTATAACAATTTGGGTCTTTAATAGAGGTTTCAAAACCCCTATTAAAGATGTGTGTTATTAAATGTCATGTGGCAAACATGTTCAATGGGTCGTGTTTTAGTTGCTAATACAAGTAGAAATCAAAAAAAAAAAAAATTGCTAATATAAGTATTATGCAGAGGTTATTTAAAACCCTATCAATTAGGTGTTATTGTTTTAAATAGAAATGAGGTGTTATTAAATGCTAAAATTCTTCTAGTGAATTAAAATAAGACCCATCGAACATGTTTCCCATATGACATTTAATAGCACTCATATTTAATAGGGGTTTTGAAACTTTTATTAAAGACCAAAATTGTTCTAGTGAATACTATAAGAATATATAAGACTTAGTTGAAAACATACTTAATTAGTTTAAAATTTAGAAATCACATAAAATTAAACATGGTCAACTAGCGGATGATATATATTCTATAATATGCCCCAAATCAAGATCGAGGATCGATTAAACCTAGAGGCTAATTTGTCAACTATATGTAGGGATAGTCCCACAACAAATAGTTTTTTTCTTTTTTGTCGGAATCGAACTGCGATCTCCGGATAGTCTCAAGGCAATTAGTTAGAATACAATGATAAAGCTTATATGTGTGGAGTAGACACTCCATCTTACTTTGACATTTTAGAGTGAACTCACTTTCACATTAAACATAAACTTGTCACTATGGTGCTACACAAAGTCAGAACAAAGAAATGGTTTAATATTTACGTTGTTGCTCTTGTTTGTTCCTGTAATTGCGCGTTAACCTAATGATTCCAACTTCTAGAAGCCGGCGGGTTGAGTTCATCGTTATAGCCTTGAGGAGGTAGTCGTAAAAAGGGTGTAGAAAGGCGTTAATGATATCCATATATATGATGAATAGGCCATATAGCAACTACATTAATTAAGGATATTACGTACGACAGTAACCCATTTTGCTAGGAGTGACAACCGGCAAAATTAATCCGCACCTTTAATATGACTAGGGGAGAGGTTGGTTTGAAGAGAAGGTTCACAAAGTTTAAAAGCAAAGGAGCAAAAGTAGAATTTTAATACATTTACCAAAGCCACCATCAAAGATTTCTCAGTATGCATGCCCTTTACAGCTTCGCGAAAATTACCAATGCTTAATTCCCCTCGCAAACGGAGTCACCTCATTTGGCGAATCACACACACACATATACATTTTATATATATATACACATATGATTTAGATTTTTTAGATGTCGTAATATGATGTTGTCTCTTATTTTATCCTTTTTGAGTTTTAAGAGAAAAAGCCATCCCATTCTTGATGCAGTCCAAGAACTGTCCAATACTTTTTAGGAAAAAGTTTGACCGAAAATAATTTTTGGTTGACTTTTGGAGGGTCCGACTACGGAATTCGGCAGTTCTGAAGACATGATTTTATTGGAAACAACTTGGTGATCAATACTCACAACGCCGTGACTATGACGTTTTTTGGCCAAATTCCTAATTTAGGCCTAAAAATTAGCAATTTTACTATTTTTAGTAAGTTTTAGTTTAATTACTACTTTAAGTAGGAGTTTTCGTTTCTTATGCTGTTTGTAGTGTTAACTTTCCTATTTCGTCTAATTTTCAATTTAAGGTATTTTAGACTTTTGCTATTTTTGGCAAATTTTAGAGTTTTTGCTATTTAAAGCACCTTTTTGCTGTAATTAGACTTTTTTATTATAGAATAAAATTCAAACTTTGATTAAGTTCTTGTGGCCTAAAAAACATTATTTGTATTGTCGAATAATCAGTTTGGAAGATCTCAGCTGCGTCAAGTGGTATCAGAGCTTTCATCGCATATGATTTGACGTTAATCATGGCTCTGCCAAAGAAGAATCAAAACCACCAACAAGTTGAAGATATTTATCAGAGAGACATCAAAGCCCATAACGAGCAGCGGTTCACTTAGCTTTCGGATACGTAAGACTAATTGCGTCAAAAACTTGATGAGATGTCTGCACTCTCTCATAAGTTATCCATGGGGATGGCAGAGTTGTTACGGGCTCATAGGAACTCGGCTCCTAACCGTCATAGAGAACCTCCTGTTGAACATTCTATTGCAGAGGAGACGGAATGAGATGTATCTTTGGATGGGGGAGGACAAATACTATGAGGCTCCAGGGAGGCCTCATAGACCACGTGCAGTTGTTGACGACTATAGGCAGTGGGAGGCTGGGATAAAGACAGAGATTCTAGAATTCCATGGTATGTTTATGCCTGAGGAATTCCTGGATTGGCTGACAACATTCGAGGAAGTCATAGAGTTCAAAAACGTACCAGAAAAACATCGCGTACAATTGGTGGTAACCAGATTTCGAGATTTCTTCATAGCTTGGTGGCAACAGCAAAAATTAACACGAAACAGGATAGGTAAGGGAAAAGTTACCTCGTGAGAGAAGTTGAAGAAACATTTGCGGGCTGAATTTCTACCTTATAATTTTCAGCGCTTGATGTATCAAAGATTGCACAACCTGAGGCAAGAGACAAAGTCTATTGATGAGTGCACCAAAAAGTTTAACCAGTTGGTTACTAGAAACAACCTATAGGAGACTCGTGACCAATTAGAGTCGAAGTATATTAGTGGGCTGAATTTGAAAATTCAAGATATCGTCAACATGTTTGATCCAATATATTTAGTTGCAGTGCGTCAAAATGTAAAACAATTATGACGTGGTGTTAGTTTTGTGCTTGTAAACATTTGTGGTGGACCAACTAATACTGGCAGAGTTACTATTAATAGATGAAACGTTACGACAAATCTTGTTTGTGACGAGATTGGCCACCGAGTGTCAGAGTGCAAATGAAAGAAATTCCTCTTTGCTGATAACGAGGAGGTAGATGACGACATGGATCCAACATACATCACTACATAACCAGTTTTTGATACGTCTGCTAACAACACGAAGGAGGAGGTTGTGACCGGAGATGTCGGTACCGTATTAGTTGAAAGATGATCTTGCATGACACCTAGGGTGCATATTGGTGATGAATGGTCGAGGAGCAACATCTTTCAGTCCAAGTGCACCATCTTAGGCAAAGTTTGCAAATTCATGATTGATATATGTAGTTGTAACTGAAAAATGATCCTTTGTAAGGACCGCCTAAACAAAATCACCAACTTCAAATTCCACATGGCGTCTCTTCTGATCAGTAAACTTCCTATACTTGTCACTAGCCATTTTCAAGCTATCCCTAACAATACCCTAAACCCTAAATATTGTAAACCAAGCACAAAGAATTATGTTTTTCCATGCAACCTTGTTTTACTTGGTAATGGCATTAGTCAAATGGACCTCGAGGAACTAAGGAATAAATAACTTGAAAAGGACTAAAACCCGTACTCCGGTTAACAACATGATTATGAATTACTATGCATTTTCTAACTGGTTTCACTTACCTCAATCATAGAGAAAATCCGTCTCCCGCGGCACCTACATGTTAACAAAATCAATCCTTAAACGCCTGTCTCTAGTATAATAGATCTCTAGTAATCATTTGGTCAATTTTGGTTGTGTTAGAGTCTTATTTACTTATTTTATAGTTTCAATTTGTATTGTGGAGTCCTGTCATGACTCACAAATACCCCGATCCTGATCCCCGTTATACTCCCGACTATCGCTTAAAAGTCCTTTAAACTTCAGGGTTCCATTTCATAAGTTTTCGGGTAATTTAGAGGGTATTTATTGACATTTGACTAGTGGTGATCCCTGGAAGAGGCCTCAAGAAGTGCAAAGAAAAATTTTATTTTTTTTATGTGTACTACCCCAAGCGCCGCATGTGGCACCATGGGATCAATCCACACGGCTAACCTCATGGCGTCAAATTGGGCAATGCTACTGGCAGCGCCAGTGCAATGTTTTGAATTCGGGGGGTTTTCGAACCGACTTCGTCGTCGTGATCTAAGCCTATCCCATACTCATGAGGGATTTCAAAACTACCATATGTCATCCTCAAACAACCACATAAAACAACAATTCATCACTTCATCGCATATCATCAAAATTTTCCAATAACTTCATGATTTCCCCTAAATCCATTAAACCAATACAAACCATCGATACTAATCCATAATATATATATACTTAATTGATCGCCAAAACTCCAAATCACAACACTAAACCAGGGAACCTAAGTTTGAACCTCATTTTTTATCAAATGCCCCTTAATTTTAGCTCAAAATGTCAAGAATTGAAAGATTAAGTTGGGTTTTACCTTTGTCAATGTTTGTGTTCAATCCAATGCTTTGAATCCTTAAGAAACTCACAAATTTCCCTCTCTCAATCTCTCAATTTCAGAATTGAATTGTGTAACAACCCAATTTTAATTAAGTCATTATTATGACGTGTTTCCAAACATGGATGCTAGCTTAGCACTCTGTGGACCCCGTAGTTAGGCCAAGGCAGACCCAGAGTAAATAGACCGATTTTTATGTTGTTTTACATTATTTGTGATATTTATATACAAATATGTTAAATTGCATCGCAATGTGGGTATGTATATATAATTGATCGTGCGAGATAGTATGATGAGTATTCACCTCGATATGCATATTGATGCGAGTACCAGGTATGCTAATGATATAACATTAGGTAAGGGATGTAATGACCCTAAAATCTAACTTGTGTCATGTATCATTTTAGGTTGTACGTGTCCCTTGCAATGATACATGTGTACAATTATCAGTCGTCGACACTGAGGTAGGTTATTTTTGTTTGGTGTTTATATTATTTATCTATTTACCCGAATGTAAACTCCAATGTCCTAAATGTCTGAGGACGTTTGAATGTGAGCACTGATGTTAAGAAATAGGTTCATCTTGGAGAAATATGTGATAAGGGTTCTAGGGTGAACGATTGTCGGGTAATTAGCTGTCCAGGGACAAATTTAATTAACACTAACAAAATATAATAAAATATAATAATTAAACATTGGGTAACGAGTTTGGTATGCTGGTATATCTGGGAGCACATGGCAGTGTGAGTCGTGGTGTGGTCTGGGGCGGTAAACACTGGGAAACTTGTATTGAATGAGAACGTATGGGAGGAAGTCACCAAGTCTATCAAAATGTGGTGTCAGTCGAGTGTTGGATCAAGTTGACTGGAGTTAAAGAGAGTCGTTAGACGTTCCTTAGTGTTGGCCTAAGTGTTTTTATCACTTATACTCCACTTGGGATTTTGATGCTAACAAACAATGTGAAATGGTACTAACAAGTTCATTTAGAATTTCATAATACAACATCTTGTTAGGAATTTCAAGTTCAAAAGGAAAGTTGAGCTATGCACAAGTTCAAGTCAAAAAGTGACAACATGAAGCCGGACAAGTTCAAGAATCGGCTCATACAAGGAAGCAAGGACCGGAAAGACAAGAAAATCATGTGTACATTATTTGTGAGGTATATAAGTTCCATTCTTACAAGCCAAATGCATTAGAATCATGCATTCCATGAATTTTGGTTTTAAAGTACTTAACATTGTGCTTTTTGTGATTTTCTATTTCGAGGTATTTAAAATATTTTAAATGATGCAAACATGTTTTATAACATGCATTTGATATGTATGAACTGTTAGAATTGATTTTGAATGCACCGATATGTGTTTAGACGGCTTTTGGATTGACATTAAAATTATTTGTAGAAAAACCCCTATGTTTTCATGAAATCGAAATTTTTGGTTTTCAGGGTTTGTGAAATCATCCGGGATGTCTAGACATATTTTTAAGACCCTACTAAACATGTTTAAAGTGATTTCAAAGGTTTAGTAGAGTCGTAAAGGTGTTAGGAGGTCGTTTGAAAAATAAGAAAGTTAATTATTTTCAGGCTCCTGCACCCAGCGTGTTGGACATTCTGGGCAGCGCGCTGTGCAAGATCCTAATAGTTTTTTTAAAGCTTTTATCCACACCTTTAATTTGAATTTGGGGATCATTTTGGGCCCTTGGATCATATGTAATGATCATATGGGGTTATAAAATGGACTACTTGCTCAAACACCCAAGAACACCAAAGCCACAACTTGTGCTCCTACACTTTCAAAAATTCAAGTGTTACATACATTTTAGCTAGATTTTTTAGATTCGTCGGTCAAGGCAACATAAGGGATATGTTCTAAGGCATACAACAACCACTATAAAACTGATTTTCAGATTTCACACTTGGGGTTGTAAAATTTCTTGATTTCCTACTCTTTTTAGGCTTAATCTATACTTATTGATTAGAGTAATGTTTGGAAATCATTTGTTGTGTTGTTGAACACTTGTGCCTTGAGTTTTGAACTTAAACTTGATCTCTTTGAGCTTAAGACATATTTGAACAAGTTGTTGTGCTTTATTTTGATTTTCACATACCACTTGTTCATGTGTTTTTGAAACCTACTTGTGCTTAATCTATACTTGATTTTGTGGATTCATACTTGTGTTGTTTTAACAACATATTTACAAGGGTCTTATTCTTAATCTAAACTTGTCTTTGACTCGTGGTTTTGATTGCACAACTTAAGCTTAAAATTGCATCTTTACTTGTGCATTAATTAGCCATTTATTGGAACCAAGTTGAGCTTAATCCATACTCTTCTTAATTGATTTCAATATTGAGAGTTAGCCTATAAAAACTCAATTTACAAGGCATCTCAATTGGAAAAGTCTTACTTGCATGCATATGCGCAGTTAAGCTCTAGGTGGCTTGTAAGAATTGGACTTCTTGCCGCTTTACTTTGTAAACCAAGATTTTAATTGTATTTATCAAACTTTGATTGTAAGACTTAGTGGGATCTCAGTAGAAATGGAATACCTAATTGAGGCTAGGCATAAATCCTAGTTGAGGCTAGGTGGTTGTATAAGACCTTACTTCGGTAAGGCATCTTGTAAAAGACCTAGTTGAGGCTAGGCATTCACTAGGCTTGTGGGCTTAGAGTATAACACTTATTGGTAATATAAGTGGGAATTTGAAAATCCTAACTGATGAGGTTAAATAGTGGATGTAGATCGGTTGGATCGAACCACTATAAATCATGTGTCTCATTTTCATCTCTTCTACCCCTTTCTTGATTGCATTGCATAGATATTTATTGTTGGTATGTGTGATATTGTTGTTATTTAAGCATAAAGTTTTAAAAAGGCGATAATCACTCAGTAACCCAATTCACTCCCCTCTTGGGTGACCTTCACTCAGTATACGTGCGTAAAATCTGATGAAGAGATAAATATAAGTTTTGTTTCTCGTCTTTTTCGTTGTTCACTCTCGTCTCTCACGTTTTCGTATGAACACAGAATGAAAACTTGAGGTTCCAATGGGATTTTTTGTTGAAACGACGTCGAGGAATGACCAAACACGGGAATAAAGGTAATATCTCGATTTACCGTGAGGTGTTCTACATTTTGACATGTGTTTTGTGGGTTTTTATTCCGATAATTTCATACACCATTTTGGAGTTATGGTTTTCTGAACGTTTTGAAGGTTTGTATAAATAGTTAGTGTTGAGGCATGTACCCTAGGTCAATCTACAAACATTGTTTATCTTATGATTTTAATTAATAGAATAGAGGTTTTCACTTGTTGTTTTATTACAAGTGATTGCATGTTTACATTATAATAAGATTCGTGGATATTTGTTGAAATATCTTAAATGTCCCTAGATGGTCATTATACTATGAACTATATTAAATTAAGACTAGTTTGAGTTTTGATGGTCATGTGATGATCATGCGTATAAGGATACTAATCGAGATCATGAGTACTTATTGAGGAACATGGTACTAAACCCGCTATGAGAACACCACATGAATTAAGTCATACGTGTTACTCTTGATAGGTATATCATTTAGTCTTTCGACTTGAGCTTATCACAGTCTTCAATATTAGGAGCATGGTAATTTGACACAATCTAACGTTGTCTTTAATCGTGTTATTGTAAATATTGTGATTGGCTATCATGTGAGCAATATGTGAAGGTGTGTGATTAAGATAGAATTTGTCCCTCTCATAAAGAGAGAGATATCAGTGGATCCCTCGATATGTTAGACTTTTAAATAGCCAAGTCCAAGTGAATTGATATGATCATTGCCACTTTAATGTTTTCAATCTGCCTAAAGTTCGAGACTAGTACGATTGAACATTAAGGGTGACTTTCCACGCCTTATGTTTAATTAAATAATACCGCATGACAAAAAGATATGGTATATGTTATTCATTAGGTTTTATCGATTTTGATATTCATATTGTTTGGGTAGTCATAATGCCTTGCTATAGACCGTTTATGACTTGTGTATTAATGGCTTTTTGGTTAACTACCAACGTCGCATGAATCTATTGGGTTGCACACATAGAATGGCTTTGCGCAACTACCAACAACACCTAATTTTATTAAGCCATTAATTATTATTTATTCTTAGATGTGGATGTCAGCTCCACAGTGATGCCTTGGACAAGCCAGGACACGCCGAATTAGGTGTAAAAAGTTGTTTCTTACCGATTGGTTGCATAACTGCGAGAATAATTATTAGTAAAACCTTATTACATCACATGTGTGAGTTTATATTGAAAAATTGAGCAAGATTGTACGACGAGTAGTCACCTCGAAAAATGTGTCAATATACCGGACAGGCAAAATACGATTACATTAAGTTTTATGAAATGATTTGTAAAAATGAACAATATAATGTGACAAAATAATAAATTGGTGCGAACTTAGTAACACGCAGGGTCGTAGTCGTCACACGTGGGTTGTACAATAGTGTGCATGCCCGAGTACACTCATTTGCTCGCGCGACGGGATTGTAGGCTCAAAAGTAGAGGCAAATATATATTTATATATATGTTACTTAAATATATATATATATATATATATATATATTAAATCCATAAATAAATTAAAATCAGAAATGTGAAATGACCAAAAAGGGCATGGTTTTGTTAAGATGAGGATAAGAACTTAAGGGTATTTTGGTAATTTGGCTACGCTTTTGTTATAAACCCTAACTATCACCAAAACCACCACTGACACACCATTTTCTCATAAAGAGTTGAAACAGTGAGAGCACGAAATAGAGAAAGGGAGAAATCGAGGCCGAGAGTTCAAAGGAGGTGAGGAGAAGGTAAGTGATTTTGGTGTTGTTTATTTGTTGTTGGCATTGATGTTGTTGTATCATTGTTGATGTTGTAGTAGTTGTTGAATCAGTGGTTGGAAGAGAAAGGCTCAAGTGATCCGAGGAAGGAGATGCAAGGGAAGTATCTCCCTTATTGGAGAATCGACCATGGGGTCTGGCCAAGCCAGACCTCGATTAAAAAAAATTGGCTTTCGAACAAGGTAGTTTCCTAGTTAGTTTAGAGAAGAAGGGGGCACACGTATGGGCCACACATGTGCACCCCCTTTCTGTGGGTCAGGTTGGGTCAACCCAGCCCTAGCCCGAGTGGGTTGAGTCGAGCTAGCCCAGGCCCAAGTGGCCTGGTTAGGTTAAACTAGGTCTACTTTGGCCCAACCAAAACATAATAAAATAAATAAATAAATAAAGAGAGAGTAGAATAAAAAAAAGGAAAATGTGTAGGAAATTCCAAAAAAAATAGAAAATCCTGAAAAATTACATTTTTACCCAAATAAATAGAAATTTATGAATTGTTATGAAAAGTGGAGTATTCGGGATTGTGGCAAGACTTTATGTCGAGGTTTTTATCTCGTAAAGTATGAAACTAGTGAAAATTATAAAAAAAAATTCAGAAAAATCTAAGAAAATATGAGAAATTTGAAAAAGAACAGTAAAGTGGATGGCGAAACTTTTTCGGGCGTTTGAAACCCCAGTGCAACCTAAAAAGTGTGCCACAACAAAAAATTTGAATGAAACCTAATTTTTGTTGTCGCAATATGAAATCAATTAATTTGACAATAAACCACTTAAAATAGTTTACTTTGACACTAGAGACTCAGGATACCATAGTCGAGTGTCATGCGTGCATCCTGAGGTGATAGCGGGATTGGACCGGTATATTATGGAGGATTTGAGTGACTTTCAAGGTGAGTAAAAACCTTGAGAATGTTTTACAATATTCACTTCAATTTGTTTTATTTATCAAATGTTGAATATTTATGTACAATGATATTGTTGTCGAGGTTAATTTATAACTTGATTTTTCAGTCGTGCTATTACATCGGGGTAATTATTGTTTTATTGATTGTGATAAATTGATTCACTAGTATGGTTGATTGTACGGTATATGGTTATGGTGTTTTCTCTTGTATTATGATATTAGGTTTCATGCCGACCACCGAAAAAACCAGGGAACTAGCCATGTCAGAGTTTACTCACTGGCACTACCTAGGGATTTGGTTATTAATACTTGGATGGCCTGATTGATTTTACTCCCACTCGGGTTATATGTTTATGCGTTGTAGGTTCCATATCGGCCATCGAGGGGATCAAGGCACTGGTCATGTTTGAGTTTACTCACTGGCAGGACTTGGGGATTTGGATATTGATAGTTAGACAGGTTAGTTGAGTTTACTCTTGCCTGACTATTATGTATATATTCGTCTTTTTAGACCATAATATATGTACCAGGGGCCTCAATGGATAGTTTTACCTGAATAACCATGCAGGTGCATATGTCGGTGCGCCGTGGGTGTCATGTTGGCCACCGAGAGGATCAGGAGACTGGCCATATTGAAGTTTACTAACTAGCAATACTCTGGGGATAATCCGAAATATGGTCGAGTTCGCTACCTTGCTTCAACAGTTGAGAAACTTATGATATAGTTATATTAATCTGCTACTGACCCTTTGTTTTACAGGTTTCATTTGGTTAGGACATGTGGATCAATTGTATATTTACCTGCTACTAACCCATTGTTTTGCAAGACTTATTATTTATTTAACTGTTCATTTACAGTCTTGATGAATGGTTATGATTTGTATTTTTTTGTTAGTTTACTTGATTGAAGCTCGAACAATTTTCCAATTAAATACGGTTATTATGATTTTGCGGTGTCGTGATACTTTTATAGGAGTATGTTACTTTGTTGCCAGTTAACATACTTGTATGAATAGTAAAATTATTTGATTTAGTATTGAATATCGTGTTAATTTCTCTCGAAAATCTTACTCACTGGACTCGTTACCGTATTTGTTGGGTAACTGAGTGTAGGTACTGCTACGACTAGGGGCACAAAAATCTGAGGTGACTATCCTTTGATTTTGAGCTACATTTGGGTATTAGAGGAGTATTGAGAGATTAGTACAAGTATATATTTACTTTAGAAGTAATTTTCTTCATTTATATGCTGTACTTTATGATGGGTTTTCCACACTAGGTTGATGTCTTGAAAAGACTTAAATCGTATTTTGTTTTATATTTATTGTAGTTCGATTTAGACTTCCGCTAACTAAAACTGCAACTCTGTAAAGCATAACAAATCGCCATTTGAATAACTCACCCGAATAATTTAGCAAACATAGTTGACAACAAGGCTAACTAAACTAACGAACAGATCAAATGATTGAAGTTAGCCATAGTACAAGGTAAGTGATGTGGTAAAGAGTGTCGATTGTGCATGGGACACAACAGAGTGGTGACATGGCAAGGTCGTAGGCCCGCAAGGCCTCAGGTTTTGGGGCCTTCATAAGCTAGGCTTGCACACTAAGAGAGAGACAGGAAAACACAGGAAGATACCGAAGTTCAAAGAGAAGCAGTTGTGGTTTCTCAAAAATTAGAAGAAGATGGATATGGAAATAGAGAGAACCAGCAGGATTTGCTGAAGGCTACAGTTTTGTTAACCCAGAGATTGGATAACAGGATTTGGATGGTCTTTAAGTTTTCCACTACCACCTCCATCATAGACACCTATACCATCACTTGAGAATTTGACTCTACAGTAGAAGAGAGTATGGATAGCTGTGATGAAGAGGCAACATATAGAGGATATAGAGATATATTAGCAGGATATGTTGAGATATGGGCAGAACATAGAATGAATTAACCATGACATACTAAATGAATAGAGGAACTTTATGTTATTTGCAGATCATCGGAGGGAAGTAGCGAGATATCAGAGGAGCAGAGGTATGCGGCCTACTAACAGGTCCATTAGATATCCAGAAGCACCAAACTACACATTTAATCCAAATATGGTGAAGAACATGAGAATGGAGTGTCCTTGACACCTTCTTTTACGAGAATGTTGATGACGATGATGATGTACAGTCTTAGAGTCTGAGTCTTAAGTTTTCTTTAGACCTTAGGTGTGGTGGCCCCAATTTTCACATTGGTCCGCCACGGGAGGCCACGCGGGTCACAACTGTCCATGTCACCGCCAGTTGTGTCCCACGCCCAATTATCCATCAACGATCAATTCTTATTAAATTTGATTCTATTAATATCATATAACTTCAAGTTAGAAGCGGAAACTTAAATGAACAACATGAAGATTTATCTTGTATTTTATTAGCAAAATGCCTAAGTGGAAACCATACCATATGTACATCATATACATCTCATCTGATCCTCAAAATATCAAAATGTACAACCTGTCTCTCAAAGCCCAAAACCCAATATAAAACGAGTAAACATAAACATACGTACGAGAAGGGCTAGAGCTGTCAATCTATATAGTCCTCAAGCTTGCCCTTTCCCCGGCTCGTACTAGGATCTGCACTTAGCCATCACAAAAAGACAGATGACGAGTCCAGAGTGAGTAATCCTAAGGAAATTCACCAAGTAAGTACGGAAGTAAAAGTACTAGAATTTAAAATACAATAATTTAAACATGCAGAACAAGAGAAATACAGACAACTGTAAAAAGGACCATTGCATGCATAAATATAGTGATGAAACAAAGTACGTGCACATAAAAATCAGACCAAGTCATACTTCGGGTTTTCTCCCCAGGCACCGCCCGTAAACACACCAATGGGTTGGCCCTGGACCCTCTAGGTGGTCGGCGTAGACCCACGACGCACCCACACAAGCCTACCATACCCGGGTAGCCTATTCACCGGCGTATGCCTAGACAAGTGCTATGACTTAGTGGACTCTATGGTCGTAACGAATAAGCACCAGGTGGGGAGTGATCTCAACACCGTAAAGACACCAGGTAGGAGTAACTCCACTACCGTAAAGTCACCAGGTGAGAGTACTCAACCACCGTAAAGCAATAACGAAATGGAGTAAAGAATAAATAGAACTGAATTCAAATAAGTCAAACGGTAAATACTTAAAGTGAAGTTCAATTGGGATACTACACACCTCAATACGCACTCCTCGTTCCACAAGTTAAATCCCCCCGGCTCGAATTACTATTTCAAGACTCTTGGAATTCATTTATGAGGGTTATTAGTCAATTAATGGGTTTATAATGCTGTTTAGACTCATTTCTTCATTTTCCAATTTTTTGAGTTCCAGTGAACTATTAGCGCGCTAATGAGATGAATTAGCGCGCTAATGAGATGAATTAGTGCGCTAATTCATCTGAGTCACTGTTTATCGTTTTCCAGAGGGTAATTAGCGCGCTAGGTCCACCCATTAGCGCGCTAATCGCGCTCTGTCTAGATTTTTACAGTTCAAAAATCCACACTCCAAACCACTTCATACACTCATTCATTTGGTTCCAACACTTCCAAAATTCATCATCCACCTCAAAAATACCATTTAAACACAAATTCATCAAGTTTAAACTCAAAATCCAATAATCATCAAAAATCACATTTCCAAACCCATTTTCATAAATCACCCAACACCAAAACCAATCACTAAAATACATTCTCCACCTTCATAGTACTCAAAATACACCAAATTATCTCCAAAAATAGTTGTGTTACATTCAACCACGGATTCAACACCAACATGCCCAAAACCACCACAAATTTGAAATAACCAAGTGAGGATCATAGATCTCACCTTTGATCTTGTGGTTGGATGCCAAAATCACTTCCTTAACACCTTAGTGGCTGTTCTTCCTCTTCTTCCCACCTATTCTCTCTTCCAAGCTTTCTCTCCAATCTCACTCTCTTTCTCTCCCTTGTTTGATCAGTCAAATGTGCATATATATATATTTGGCACTTGATCAAGTGTGTGTGCCAATCTCGAGAATTATCCAAGAGCTCCTGACCACCCTGTGTCACTCCAACTCCATACACCTTATCTTGACATTGATGGCCCTGTTGTGCATCTCAAGAATCATCAAACTGTTGTTGTTTCATTTAGCTTAACTATAGGACTTATTGATTTCCAATTGATTTAGCATATAAAAATTATCTATTCTATTCAATAAATTTCCAAAATTTATGAGTAAGCTCACCGTAGTTTCCCCGACTACCCAGCACCCCGTGCCTCGTGTCCCGTGTCCGCACGCACCACGAGGTAATTCCTCACTCGTCAATAAACTACATTAACACACATATTGTAATGAAATTAGCTAATTTGTACATTTTCATCACAATTTACCACAACAAGCATATAAAGCGGACTGTATACCTAGTTCGAGTGCGTTCCAGCCTCGCTGTGGGACCCTCGACCGTCCTCGCTAGCATCCACATCTGCAATGACGTCATAATTAACGATAATTATAAATTGGGCCGTTACATTAGGAAGATGAGAGAATACATTAATACTGATTTTTAATTTTTTTGGGTATTTTTTATATTTTTGACCATTTTTAAGTTTTATGCATTTTGTTTTTTTGTTTATTATCATGCATTAATCATATATCATATGTTTGTGTTTTTTTAATGTTTTGATATTACACTTAATTTTAAAACCTTGATGACAATGTTTGGTTTAAGTTTAGGGGCATCAACATAATGAAAAGTAGTAAGAAGAAGGAATGTGGTAAATATTGCAAGTATGATTATAAAAATTTATTTTTGAAGAAGTGAAAAGAGGGAAGAATAGTAGTGTATTTCATGCCTTTTTTATCATTGCATTTGCATATCATATCACTTATAACATATATATATATAGATAGTAATATATAAGAAGCATATAAGTAGTATAGATTTGGTCATATGTAGCAGTATATGATAATAAGTAATTCATTTGCAAAGTTCCTACCCTTAATTAAGGATGGGTAAGAAACAAGTATCTAGTTGATATGAAACTCAAGATAGTATTATTTGTTTTTGAAAAAAATGAATTGTAGCTAACAATGGTATAGTTTCATAATTAAAAAATTAGAGTAGAGAAGGCTATTTACTTGAAACGAAAGCAAGGAGAAAACCAGAACACTACTTGTGGAAAAAGTTAGATCTCTAAAGAGGTCCATAATAAGTAGGAATCTTACTTGTTTATAAAGTAATAAAGACATAATACTTAAAGGGGAAGAGATAGGCAATTGTATTTAATGAAAAGTTGGATTTAAAACTTGCTTAATGAAAGTGAAAGTGAGAAGTACTAATAAGAGTTTTAACAATAGAGAGTCCCACTACTTCTACAGGAAAAGGAGCAAAAAACTTAATAGTTAGAAAAAGTGAGAAAAAGGGGATCCACAAGAAATGGAGCAGGGATCGGAAGGAAAAAAGACAAAAAAGAGATATATTTATATATAGATATATGAAAGAAAAGACGGAAGTGTATATATATATAAACTCTTCAAATGAAATGATTTAGCTCGAGTACAAATAACTTAACTAAATTTTCTTTCCAACTCTATGAAGTCCTATGGACTTTTGAAGTATTAATGTGTCACGATCCAAATTTCTAATCTTAGAGTTTGGCCATAATCGGGGTCACCAACCCATGATGTGGACCCGTGTTGGGACACGTGCATTGATCAGGGACGTGGCCGAGGCATATTTTATAATTGATATGGTAAATGCTTAGTTTATTGTATGTGTGTACCTTATACCCAGAATAGTTAAGTTCGAATAGTATCGTCGATTCGACGCACGCAAAAAAATGCCTCGAGTTGTGTGCGAGCCGTGGGACCAGGTAGCTAATAATATGGTGAGTCTTAAGTCATTTAAATATGATTTAATGACTAAGCACATAGCCTATAGTATTTATGTAAAGGCAAATCAAATATGTAGCATATGGTTTTTATTCAATGTAAATCAAGTTAGAAAAGCCTAAAGTTTAAATAAAAATCCTACTCATATTGATATGTCTCGAGATATGTGCAACAACCAATCTCAATAAGGCTTTGTGACAATTTGTGTGTTAGAGGGCTGATTTTAGTGGAAGTAGGGGTGATTAATGGTTACTAGTTCATCCTAGAGATGGACAAATAATCAAATAATGGATGACCATGATAAAGGAAACTACATGCTTTACAAGTGGCATTTAGAGGAGTTTCATGCTTGATAAGTGTCATTGAGCTGAAATGAGTGGGTTGATAGGAGTGTTTAAGGTCCCTTATATGTCAAAGAGATGGGGTTGCACATTTAGATTAAAGCCAAGAACTATAAATACAAACTCCTAGCCTTTTTGCCTCACTTTGCATGTTGTCTTCAATACAAAAATAAAAATAAAAATTCAAAGCTGTTGGGGGTTTTTATTTGCTAGAAATTGGAATCATTGGGAGGCTATTCATCATCAAGAAAGAGATCTAGGTATCCACAATCAAGCATCAACCTTAAGGTATGCTCCTACTTATTTGCATAAAAATTAAGGGTTTTGAGCATTAGATCATAGGGCTTTTGTGAGAGACCAATTTCAAAGTGTTTGAAGAGTGGTCTATGATTAAATAAGAGCATTGGTTTTAGTTTCAAATTTTTATTTTCGAATTTTTCAAGTTTTGCTAAAAAATTGGGTTTTTGAAATGAATGAGAATGCATGTTAAGTTTTTGACCTAGCCTCTGTAAATTGAGCATAACTCACTTATTTCAACTACAAATTATATGATTCTAATGCCACTTGAAAGATAACTCAAAATGGAACAACATTATCCCCTAAATAATTTTGAAATTCAAGCATTTTGTTATCCAAAACTCCTCTGTAACTTCAGTGTTGAATCTGAATTTTTTGGGCTTTACTATTTTAATAATTCCTAATTATTTGAGGACTAACTCAATTATTTCTTATTGGATTGAGCTCATATTTTAGTATGATGTTCATGGGTATGTTTTTAGTCATTAGTAAAAAAGACATGATTTTTGGAGTTATGGTTTAGGAGAAATAGATTGTTCAAATTTGTTGGTCGGACTTGAAAACAGTTTTAAGTGATTGTCGTAGAAGTTTCATATCTCACTCATTTTTAATCAGAATTGCGTGTTCCTTATAGTTTCGTAAAGCAAAGACACATTACTAAAAACTTCTTATTATACCAAAATTCTGAATTTAAACATTTTAGTGACTAAAATCAACTCACAAGTTGATATATCAAAACTGTTATTGTTCTAATAAATTTAAAGTTTAACATAAACAAACTCTTAGGGAGAATTTATGAGAAACATGATGCGAGTAGTGGAGTTTTGCGGAATCGGAAGGATAGAGAAATTATGAATTTTGCGTCCTTAGTAAGTAATTCTGTCGAAGTTCTTACCTGCATTTCATTCCCATTTCTACTACTGTTTTGTGGTCCGTTCGGGACTGATTATGGCTTGAAAATCTAGTATTATGAATTGTCATTGATTCTATCCATTATGTGGAAGTCTTCTCATGATACTTTACTTGGGTATTTTCATTTATTCCATTCCTATATTTATTGTTCCTTATTGATGTTGTCACTTGATCCTTTTTGAATAGCATGCTATTAGTGTAAATGAGTTGTTGGTAATGTACTCTTGTTTGTTCCCTAGTTAGTAAAACTGAGCTAGCATTTGTGGTTGAAGTGACGTAGTTCATGACTAACTGAGTAATACCAAACTGCACTAGTTTCACCCATCAATCACATGAGGATCTTGATGACCAATAGGGTGATCATGGGCGCACTAGTGATACTAACTATTACTTGAGGTTGATGTGACGTAGCTTATAACCAATAAGGCGGTACCTGAGTGTGCTGCTAGTGGATAATTATTTCGTGTTAATTCGATTAATTTGTCTAACTATGGTATCATCTAGCATAGCCTTGTTTTTAATACCTCTTCACTACTTATTGTTTGATGCCTTTCGTTATATTTAGAAATGTGGTATAGAATCTCCAGATTTTACTTTCTATTTTATTGTACTCACCGTCTTTTTTACAACGATGGGTGCAGATCCATCGTCTAGCAGGCCCGATAAGGAGAAGATCGATGACTACTTTTGAGTCAGTGGTCCAATTTTGCTCCAGCTATTGTAGGTATTTTGAATGTTTTGTGTAACTATTATTTATGTCTTTATTACACTTTTGGGATGTATATATGGGTTGAGAGACTAGACTCCTTGACTGATGCATGTATTATGGTGTTTATTACCATGCGATCATGATTTCCTGGTTTTCACTTTTAAGATTCATTTTTTTATTCTTTCGCTATAATAACAAGACTTCTGCTAAAATGTTAAGGCTTCCGCTTAAATGCTAAGACTTCCGCCGAAATAATATGTAGTTAAAAATGTTTTAACTGACTCTAAATTTAGTAAGGGAACAACACGTGTATTTACTTATTCTAAACACGAAGGATTAGGAGAATAAGTTATAGAGGCTAACTAATACGTACTTATGTCCTACGTGGATGAGATTATGGCTTAATTATGGGATTAGGCCGGGTGGCGCCGTGATTAGGGGTTCGGACCATCACATACTGTCTATAATGAAAGTTTGATCTATACTTATTTGTGAATTATTGAGTTTAATGAGAAATCATGAGGTTGTACACTTGCTATTTGAGTGTCGAGGTAAAGTAAACTTGTGAATAGTGATGGTCTTAGTTGTGAACTACTTTTGAGTTTCGAAAGTGAATTATATTTGTTGTGTGTGCTACTTGATTTTAAATATTAAGTTTGAGAAAAACTCTTACGCGGATTGTTAACTTGACATTTATTTCAATTAAGGGATATTCCATAAACGATGTAAATTGAACTAGATAATAAGAGCAGTATTAGTTTGCATTCTTAGTATAATACACTTTTGCTCAGGACTAACAAAACCCTAAGGTTTAGGGTATTTGATAAGTGCATTATTAGAATTATATATAGGGGTAGTTTAGTTGCATTATTAATGTAATTATCCAACAATGAGTTCTAAATTATGGTGTATGTGTGTTTTCAGGTATACGAGGTATAAAAGGAAGGAATTCGTGAAGAAAATTGTAACGGTCTGAAGTTAATTCGCCGTTATTAATGATGTATTGCAGACGTGGCGAACAACTCAGACACTTGTGGGAACTGCAAATAGGCTAAGGACGCACCTGGAGTTAAGTAAATAGCTATTTTGTGTGTTGATTTGTCTAATTTATGATGTTTATGTTGAATTATAGTAAACGACATCGTGATGTGTGTAATTACATTGTCATTAACATGTGAGATTGTGTGTTAAGTATTCGCTTAGATATGCGTGTCGATGTGGGTACCGGGTAGGTTGAAAGATAAAATACTAGGCCAGAAAAATAATACACACACGAAATGAATAAAATAAATTAAATAATTATCATGGAATACATATGTGGGTTCTAGTATCGCAGTAGTACGCGTAGGTTGCATGTTGCGATGCGAAATAGGCATCGGAACGCCTATTTAGGGACTTTAATGATGTAAACCGAAGAGAGTCCAACAGTGTGTCATGTAATGAGTCATGTGAGATGGAAAATGAGCCAATTATTGGTCAAATGTGAACTATAAGATGTGCATAAGGATGGGTGTGTTAGTTGAGTTGGAAACAAAGGTATAAAAAGGGGAGTTTGACTTCTCCAACACACTTTTCTCTCACTTTCTCTCTCACTCAAATCTGAAAATCAAGTGTTGGGGAAGGTTTGATCCATTTTTGGTGGTGAATTGAAGGACTTGGAGTGGTGAAATCATCAAAAGAAGGTTAGATCTCTCATTCCCTCCACTTTCTCTTCAATTTAGTGTTGTTTTTGGGCATGTTGGTTGTGATTCGAGATGGGGAGTTTGATTAATGTTTTTGTTGGGTTTTTGTGAGGTTTTGTGTTGTGTTGCTGTTGATGTCGTTGTTGTTGTTGTTAAGTATTAGTACAACAGATCGAACATTAAGGAATAGGAGAAGAAAGAAAAAGAAGGAAAAAATAAAAAATTGTATCAAAACAGAGGCGTCACAACGCCTCTGTTTTAGAGGAAATGGGAGGAGAGGCCCACGCACGTGTGCCGAACCAACCCGGTTCAGGGGGCCCACCCCATATTAATTAAAATTTATTTTTTAAAAATAAATTAAAAATAATTTTAAATAAATTAAATAAAAAAAATATATGAAAAATAGCTAGAAAATTATGAAAAAATTCAGAAAAATCCAAAAAAATATGAGAAATTAGAAAAAGGATTTGAAAAAGGTTTCAATTTTTTTGAGCATTTTGATACCCCGGTGTAACTCGAAAAGAGTGTCACAACCAAAAATTAGAATAAATTCTAATTTTTGTTGTCAAAATATAAAATCAATTAATTTGACACTAAATCACATAAAATGGTTTATTCTGACACCAGGGACTCAGGAGATTATAGTGAGGTGTCGGGCATGCATTCTGAGTCGTGAACAGAGTCGGGCTTGGGATTGTTTTCAGGACATGAGGCGCGGTTTGAGGTGTATAGTATCCCAACCGAAATTTCTTAAGTATTTACTTCTTTTTGCATTTGAATTAAATTTCTATTATTTCAATATTCTACTCCTAGTTGTGGTTTAATAGACGGACGTTGAGCAGGGTTCCCTCCGTGCCATTCCAGTCTGTTTGCCCACTAGACCATAGCACGGGCTTCCAAATCGATCTTGGTGAATAGCACGACCTAAGTATAAAGTCGAGGCATGTGTCGGTGCGTCGTAGATGTAATGCCAACCACCGAAGAAGATCTAGATATCGGCCCTGCTTAAGTCAGACTCGCCAACAGTATTCAGTGGAAAAGTCTGAATTATGGTGCTAGGCTGGCCCTAGGCTCTAGGAACGTGCTTTAAGCTTTACTATTATCTATTCATGCGATGAGCGCAGTTGACTGTATTTATTTCCACATATTTATTTAATAGTTTTATTTAAATTTCAATATTTACTTTCAATATTGCTTACTTATTTTCCTTGGAAATACTCACTTTGGACTCGTCATCTGTCTTTTGTGATGGTTTGAGTGTAGATCTTAGTACGAGTAAGGGTAAAGGCAAGCTTCCAGAGTACCGCTAATTCAGAGACAGACTGCCAGACTCGTACGTTTGTATTATATGTATCTGTTTGTTGGGTTTTAGGGTTCATGCGCAGTGGAGATTATAAAACAATTTTGAAAAAAAACCCCAACAGGATCCGAATCTGATTCCATTAAAACATGTTTAAACTATGAAAACTTAATCATACCTCAGTCGCAATACCTCTCTGAAGGTTAATCTATCTCTAAGGCGCTGTCAACGACGAACGCCCTCTATCAGCAGTCCACACACGAACGGCGACCGAGATTTGAAGTGCTAGCTTCGAGAGAATACCAAACCTTTTTATTTCTCTCCAAAACGATCCAGAGCATACCAAAAACCTCTAAGTCATTTCTTAAAACGAAAATAGAGTTTCGACCCCTTTTAAATCTTTATTGTCCTTATATTCTAACTCAAAGTGTCTATTTATACAACCCTTGTATATAGACGGTTAAGTAAATTACACATATACCCCTACTTAAAGAAGTATAAGTGTAATACACTACATGGACGTTTCTTTCATGAATTTTATCATATAAAATTCGTTTTTCTGAACCATCTTAAAATCTCGCAAAACCATTCTCAGTGTGCGACCCAATAGGCTCATACAACGTTGGCAGTATACCAAAACACATTTTGGTATACAAGTCATAAGCGGCCTCTAGCAAGACATTATGACTACCCAAGTTGTACGAATATCAAATCAATACAACCTAATCAATAGTGTATATAATATCCTTTTGTCACACGATATCCTTTTGATCAAACATAAGGCATGGAATTGTCATCCAACATGTTCAATCGTAGTAGTCTCGATTTCTAGGTAGACTGAAAACATCTAAGTGACATTGATCAATATCAATTCACTTAGACTAGGCCTTTTAACAGTCTAACACATCGAGGGATCCACTGGATATCTCTCTTTATATGAGAGGGACAAATTCTATCTCGATTACACAACTTCACCACATTATTCACAAAGTAACCAATCACAACCTTTATAATCGTCCGGTTAAAGACAACGTTTGATTGCGTCAAATCACTGTATTCCTAATGTTGAAGTCTCTGGTAATCTCAAGTCAGAGGACTGAAAAATATACCTATCATGAGAAACAACTATGACTTAATCCATGTGATGTTCTCATAGCGGGTCGGTCCAGTACTTTGTTCCCTAACAAGTACTCATGATCTTGATTCGTATTTCTATATGTATGATCATCGTATGATCATCAATCAAGACTAACACTAGTCTTAATTCATTATAGTTTCCAGTATAATAATCGACTAGGGACATTTAGGATATTTCTGTAAATACCCATGGATCTTATTATAATGTAAACATGCAAATCAATTATAATAAACAGCAAATGAAATCCTCTATTTTATTAACTAAAATGTATTCTTAAAGACTGTTAATGGATTGACCTAGGGCACATTTCCCAACACTGTTTTCATTTTGGGGTTTGGGATTAAGAGATACCTTGTACATTCTGATATTTTAACATATGAGATCATTTTGGTTATCATATGGGTTTTTGACATTAGGTTTACAGTTTATCTGATTTGATTCATTATTAATATCTGAGTTAATGTGTTTGTAAGACTTCTGCTGTAGTAATTTGAGGTTTAAATGATGACTTGGCATACGATTAGAGTTCAATACAGTCAAATTAGTAAATTGTTGTTTATTAAGGACTTAAAAAGGATTAAATGGATGTTATATCCCAATGTGAGACGCAGTTGTCGCTGATTATGGGTCCGCATTAGCCCCGTAGCAGTCTATTTAGAAAATGGATAGTTACAAAAATAGAAGAAAATGCACAAAAATAGACTTGCGTTGTGAGAAGCAGTGTTGGCATCGTGGGATAACATGGACGACACCAGGGAGCAACACAGGCAATGCCAAAAGTACTTAAAAGAGAAAATTGCAGACATCGGGAGTGGCATTATGGCAGCATTGTGGCTCAACACACATGCCGCCAGTTCATTAAAAGACAATGCCAGTCTCAAGAAAAATAAAAAGTTAGAAAGTTTTGGGCTTCTATTTCGTTTGGAATTGTTGTTTAGGGTTTATATTTTTACTTTTAGTATATATATAGGAGTACTAAGACAAGGTAAACATATACTTTATGATATACCACCATACTTTACCATAGTTTAATTTAGTTTTGAGTTGTTTTTAGTATTGAGAAGAGTTTTGAAGGAGGTACATTGAAGACTCCAATTGTGGTGATTCAGTATTGTTCTTTCATTTATTTAAAGTTTATTTGATTTTATCATTGTTTACAATAAATACCATGAGTTGTTTGTTTTTAAGGATGATGAGTGAGAAGTTTATTAATCTTTGGGATCAATGGATCATATGGTATGAATACTGTGCAATTGAATATGATTTGATTATAATGTTTTAGATGTGTAATGGTAAGAATTTATGTTGATTTTACATTTAATGCTATGAATATCTTGATCACTTGTTTGTTGATAAGGGGTATTAGAAGTTACCATGACTATTAAAGCTTTTGAACCGAATATGAATTATATAACTGTGAAACATTACAACATCGATAGATAGTTGTTGACTAGGGAGACATGGTGAAGTAAATTTAATTTTTTATGAATCTAAAGATTTAGAACTTAGTGTTTTGTGGAACTTACGTTATTCACACTGATAGATGAAATTCTAGTTTGCACATTATGATCTACTTCACCACGATAGTGAGTTGAAGTGAATTTGAAGAAAATATGTCTATTCAAATTGTATGTTACACACATATAGATTAAATTAGTTTATAATAATTAAAACAAACAAAAAGAGGCCTTCTTAACAATATAGTAGACTTAACTAGAACTTGTGTCCTCATAAACCTATCCTAGAGGACGATTTCCATAATCAATCTTTGACTGATTATACTATTATTACATTTATACTGTTAATACTTATATCCACATAAACCTATCTCAGAGGACAATATCTGTAATCAATCTTTGATTGATTATATTATTACTACATCAATACTGTTAATACTTGTGGTGGCTCGATCACAGATATCTAACAATGAATGGGAACATATAAGTCGAGGTTTATTACATAAATACTAGATTTCCCTACACAATTACGGAAAAGTTCAATGAATTTGCTTGAAGATGGGCCGAGCAATCCTTTAGTGGCGTTGATTGAAGGTTTTCAAGTATTTGTAAATATGCTTAATCACTACAAGAAAGTAGTTTTTTACCACACTATATTTTGTACCACTCCTTAATCTACAATAAGCATTTTAGTGATTTCTATCACATTTTGCATGTAGTAGAAAAATAACTCTATCACCACAAGCCAAGCTCATTGTAAATCTTCTACATGTGAGTTATTTGTCTACGACACGTATTACCTGTGGTAGAAATTTTTGTTGACGTAAGCAAGCTTGTTGTAGATTTGACTATTGTAGAAAGTTCATAATTTAAACAACAAGCAACGTAAGGTTGCTTATGGTCAGTAATCTAGTTTCTTGTAGTGATTGTTAAACTTTTATTTTTTAAAAATTGGGATTCCCTTTTAAGGTTTTATTGATATTTGTAATGACCTTAAATTTCTAACTCATACCACATGGCAATTTCAGGGTCGTGACATGGACCTGGCTTGACGTGGCATACTTGGTCAACTCTTGGGAGTCAACACCATGGTATATTATTTTTGTATGTTGGTTGTATTACTTAGTTATACCCAAATGCACTAACTTTATTTATTTATTTCTTTCTATTTTTATTATTAATAAATTTACGGGTAAGATTTGATGGTTGGTATGCGTGACGAGTACTCGAGTACGAGTAGGTGATATGATGGGACAAAAATAGTTGTACGTAGGGCTATAATGCTATTTAATTAAGAGAATGACCTAAGTTGGAGTTTTATTTAGATTACTACATTATTATACCATTACAACACACATCTAAGTAACTTATGATTGATGTATAGAAATAAAATAAGGCACATGATGTACCTCAGGAGGCGTAAGATACAAGATTGAAATTAATGTAAGATTCTCCTTCATTCATATTAAGGAACCAATAAATCCAAAGGCTTATGGTGTAATTGGTAAATATGTTGAAAACTAAGGTCACTAAATCTATGTAAAAGCCTTGGTTGCATGGAAAATAAATGGATAAACTAAGGGAAAATTACCATTTTACACTTTGTAGGACACTTGGTATGTGTAGAAATGAGATGAAGAACTTTGATTTAGACTTAATTAAGCTAAGTTAGCATAATTAATCCATCACTAATAAATTTTCAAATAAATGTATGAAGGGGTAGAGATCATTAAGGACTTGACTCAAAGTCATTCTGATAAGTGTTCATTTATGCATGATTTAGTGTAGGTTATTAGTAGTTAATGGACTATATTTATCTTGTTTTAAAGTGATAAATGTGTGTTTTATGTATTTCAGAAATTTTATATGAGTTGGACATTTTTGGGATCTAATTAACAGTTGTTCGATTTAGAGGAGGATCTATTTTTATTTTTCTTTCAGTTTAGTTTTCAATTATGTCTAGTTAGTTCCTCCATATAAGTTGAAGGTGGATCAGTCAAGCCTACGACTTGGGAATCTTCATGAGGTTTATTTAATTTTAATTATTATTAATTCTTTTCTATTATTTTTTTTCTTTGGTATTTATTTTAACAATTGAGGTTAAACACTAGTTTAAACCTTGATTTACATGTCAGTGAGTCGTAAGCACTCGTGCTTGTGCGACAAGACCACACTAGTGACAATTGACTTTACCAATTGATTAGAACCTTTTATGACCGGTCAAATACCTTAGGGATCTAGGCTAAATCGGGAGCACTAGTGATCCTGTTGTCTAGGTGTAGTGCATTCACGAATCGAAGTAATGCGACCAATGCGTTAAATCTGGAGCACTAGCGATCAGGTTGCGTGTTTGGTCAGGGAAGTAGTCAACGGTCGTACATTGGCTATCGAGATTAGGAAGTGCGAGGAACCGAGTGCGTCACCGATTCTATAGCTGCACTAGATCATAGATTAGTTTATAATTTTCATGAATCGACAATTAATAAATTCAATCCCAAGTTGTATGACGAGACTGTGAAACTGAATACCTAGATTCATTCCCATTAGATTTATTTTCATTTAATTTCTTTATTTTAAAATATTTATATATTTCCTCTAAATCTCAAATTCTTCTTTTTTGTATTTTTTACCTAAGAAAGACATCAATCTCCGTGGGATCGACCCTTTACCACTATCTACAAAATAGTTGGTTTAGGTTTAATATATTTATTTTATTGACGCGTTCGGCGCGTGTCACATTCTCTAAGAACTCTAGAGAGGAAATTAGAAAGAATCCCGCCATTAATGGAGTTGAAGAGAGCTTGAAGATAATAAGAACTTAAAATTCACATAGGGTCTCTGTGGCGACCCCAAATCCCAATGCAACTGGGCATTGTCATGTTGCCGAACACGTCACCAAGCATGCCACAGTGTCGGACACTTGCCCTTTGTAACGACCCAAAAAATGTGACATGCTTATATAGCTTGGTGTAGTACATATTATTACTCGTGTCTGGGTATACTAAAGATGACATCAATATACGAGTACGGTTCGACTTGAGAAATGTGTTGCGGTGGTCGGGCGAATGAGATATAGGTACTTGATGTTGGAGAAACGATAATAGTGGGCGACCGACAAATAAAATATACTAAATAATTAACCCGGGATAGGGTCGAGTCATTGGTATTCAGTTTGTGCGCGACGGGGTGAGTCGTGGTGCTATTTGGAGACGAAACAGTGGCCGAGAATGCGACGTGGCATTTGAAGTTACCCAGATGAGGCACCAATTGGTGTCACCTGAGCCATGACGGCTGAAGCAGTGAAGTCGGTTGGGCAAACTGGAGAGTGTTGGATCAGCTTCGAGATACGAACTCGCGTGGTGATCAAATGAGAGATATATATACTCTCTTCTCTCTTTCATCGTTTCACTCAATCACCCCTCGTCTCTCATTTTCCGTCAATGCATAGCAGAGGAGGACAATGTTCTGGAGCTCGCAACGATGTTGAGTGACGACGAACACCCACGTAGAGGTAAGATCTCGACTCGTTGTCGCATGTATATCGGTTCAGGGCGAGTTTCGTAGGTTTTGGTGAACGTTGGAATTTGTTAGGTAATGGTTTTTGGTTGGTTTTGGTGGTGTTGGATTGGTAACGACGTCCTTAGGAGTTTTGGATAGCCTCAGAACACGGCGACATGAATTACGGTATCGAAAACCCTCGAAAACACGTTTAGGAGGTGACGTCATAGAGCCTACGAGCCACGATGTCTTAAACAGATAGGTATTTAGTTTGGAAACTTCATAGGATGTCGCTAGCCATATTAGCTACGGCATGAGTCACGATGTTTAGAACAGTGTTGGTGGAAATGTGACGTTTTAATCTACGCCGCCAAGTGTTTTCCTCACGGCGTGGGTTACGACGTGACACTGTTCACAGTAATATAAAATCAAAAAAATAAATGAAAACTTTGGGATTTCTCTCGGATAACCATGTGGGTTCAAATGTAACCCAAATATCGAAGAATTTACCCAAAATACAGGAAAAATGGATAAAATTATGAAAAATAGGGGAATTATAACGAAAATGAAAATTAACTCTAATGTCACCAAACTATATTGAAATGATTACCAAGTGTATATGAGACCGGTGCTAGCTTGCAAGGTCAGTTTGGAACGTTCGAAAACAACGAATGCGAGGTTTCGTGTTACACTAGGAGTACAGTGAGTAAAACCAATGGAGCTTTAATATTATTTCATTTGTGCATTTATTTGGCTATTATCCTTATTCTTGAGCGGTTTGGAATTGTTATTGATTTGTTATATCCTGGTTTAGAACTCTATTCTGTTTGAGTGGTCCAAGGGCAAGTAAGTCAAAGTGATCATTTAGAGATCTCGGCTTTCTGATGTAACACGTCAAAGGTCTACGACTCAGGATGCTCTAGTGATCCTTTTGAGATCCAGACTTTCTGATGTAATATGCCAAAGGTTTACGGCTCAGGATGCTCTATGTGGTTTTGGTTTCTATAGACGGAGTGAGAATTACTTCACTAGATTGCTGAGGGATTCCTATTCGCATGTATTTTAGTATTGTGTGAGTGTACCACGTCCTAAAATCTAGATCTTAGATGCATTATTTTAGGACTCAAACGACTATAAGTCGGGACTACTTGCACCTATTTTGTTGTTTATCTAGACACTCATTTATCGTTGATGTCTCAGTAATTTCTTATCATGTTATTTCATTATTCTTGTTGGTTTACGCATGATACTGAGTAGCCGCTTATTTGATATTAAAATGATATTGCATATCCATTTGGTTATTACTATTTTACTTCTGTACTCACCGCCCTTTTTCTGACGGTGGGTGCAGACTCATCGTGTTTCAAGACCAATAAAGGGAAAAGACCGGAGTAAGCAGTTGAAGTGTCGATCATAGCAAGTGTGTGCTAGCCTACTAGGTAGGTTTTTCCTGTGTTATATGTATATGTTTTGAAACATGGCATAGGAGTTGTGAGAAAGGTTTGAATATGTATACTATGTTGTCTCCTCTGACTTAATGTTAGTATACATATATGGGGTTTCACATTCTAGATTGTCCTGATTAGTGTCTTAAGAGTATTTATATTAGTTGGAGTTATTTTGCTTCCGCTATATTTTGATAATTTACATAACTCACTAATATATAATAACTCAACCTAAATAAGGTAATAAATGGATAGAAATAAGGAAGGTTGGCTAGGGTTACGTAGGTGACATGGGTATTGACTCAGGGTCTATGTAAGTCTAGGTCGAGCAGAGCCCAAATTTAGGGTTGTGGAATTTGGGGTCATTACCCCTTGACGACCCGCAAACCTATTCTTGACTTGTGTCTTATTTATGTCATCACAATAGTCATTAGATGTTGTACTAGCATTTTTAGTTTATTTCTATCAGTTATAAATTTTAACTAGTTAAGTTAACAATTTACTGACATTTTATAGCGGAAGTCTTAATAAGCAATGATATATATATATAAGTTTTATTCCAAAATATAACAACCTTGTGACAGCCCCAGTTCCCCATAAAACCCAGTCCTGCCCGGCCTAAACCTACGTGGACCCACGAGCCCTTACTCTTAAAGTCTACACATCGTAGTCAACCTCAAATCCTCATATGCATCATTATTTTATCATTTAAAGGTGTGAGTTATAGGATTATAAAGTTATTAGAAAATTTTGCAGTGAAAATCACTATAATCAACTAATAACTCTGCAAACGAAAAGTGAGGAAAATATATATAACCTATCATGTGGAAACCCTGAAAAATGGATAAATACATGCATATCTGGTGATCATAGCTGAATAGTACGATATTACATGATATCCCTAGTCTCCCAATCCCCATTCATGTCCTAATATTGTACGAGACATAATGCACAATAATCACAGTCAAAAGAAGCAAGACCTACAGTGATTAAATGAAGAAACTCTCTAAGAGTCTTCAGAGGATATCACCTAGCATCAACTTGTTTCCCTTGCTCGACTCTGCTCTATCTGCACCATCGTCACAAACTAAACGTGAGTGCGTGAAAAATATGAAAGTAATGCCAGAAGAACATAAACAATAATTCAAGAGTTACTAAATAAAAAGTCAAAATATCATGCGATATTGAAAGACAGGAAATATAACAAGTTGCATGATAAACAGATTAGCAAGCATAACAACGAAGTTTGAATGTCCAACGAGTCAAAAGAGGCCTATAAGTGGTCAATTTCCACATCCACAACCACAACAATCTAGTACTCGGGGTGTAACCCACTATTAAGGGGGTGGACAACACTTCTACATAAGTTTTCACGTTGGCCCAACTAATATAGACTCAAGAGTACCTTCACAACACACTTACGCCAAGACACTCAACAAAGAAAATATAGAATGGAATTTCAACAAATATCTCAATTCAAATAGAGATATCATCAATGGAAAATGAATTAATGCGCATTTTCATAATGGCTTACAATCTTAAGAAAAACGTACCTCAAATACCACAAAACTCCGATCCTCGCATAACCCTCTAACTTGTCCCACTCAAATTCTCAAAGTCTAGCAATCATTTAACACAAATTTGGGTCAATTATTTCATTACTATAATTGGTTGATTTCCATTGTATTGGGTCGTATTCGGACCCATTTGGATACCCGAGAGATCTCCGAAATTTTCCAAAATTTTTATTAATTTTTCCACTGTAAATAGTGTCACGCCGTGGTGGCGCCATGGTCAAACCCCTGCGGCGTCACTTAAAGCATGAATAGTGAATTTCTCACTGCCTCAGACGTTGTGAACTCACGTTGTGGGAGAAAATCTCCATGGCATCCCTCGCGGCGTGGCACACTGAACACATTTTTCAGGGTTTTTCGGAACCTCGGCTCACGTCGTCGCATTTCGAGCCTATCCTAAACTCTTAGGGACGTCCAAAACAACAACAAACACACCTCACTTTGCGTCGAAACCCCAACAAATACCCCATTTCGTAAATTATACAAAAATTTACTAAAAATACCAAATTGCTTCAAATACACAAACCAATTCACAATTCATCATAAGACCACCCATTTGATCCCAAAAACACCACCCAAACTTAATTCCAGCATTTCCCAAAAAATTCCGTCCGAAATCGTTGTGATGAAAACCCTCAAAATTAGTACCAACTCGTAAGTAAACACGCAAGAAATCGGGATCCTACCTTTTTCACACAATTCGTCGATCCCCAACATCGCAACGAGCTCAGAAACATCAAACCCTCATTCTCTTATTTGTCTAGTTAGTGAAAGAAAAATGAGATAGGGAGGAAAGAGAAAAAGTGATGGGGTTTATATACCCCCTTCATCAACTTACCTACACGGATCTCGAGGCACATCTTGTGTCTCTCTATAATTCCATACAACAACTCTAACTCACAATTATGACTTCATTAAGTTCCTATAACTTTAATACTTAGCTGTTTCTCGCTCACATTGCTCGTTCGACCCATTTCACCTCACGACTTGCACCGCGTGCATTCTCGTATTTTATTTAATTATTTATTATTTTCTGATAATTCACTAATTACCATTTTTCGGTATTTGAATACCTGTGTTATGCCCTAAAATTTCTATTTTTCATAAGCGAATTTAACACACCAACCCGAGGCGATAAATAAAATAAAATCACACACTAGGATAGACAGAGTTTACATTCGAGTATAAATAATAATACAAACATCACAAGAAAATAAAATATACCTCAGTGTGGACTTTCGAAGCTTGAGTGATATGACAAGTCATAACTAACAGGTCACAGTCCTCAAACACAACACGTGTCACTAATTAAATTTGAGGGTCGTTGCAAACCTACTATGGAAAACCTGAATAAAGTACTCTATATATAAGGCAACAGGAGCTCTATGGAAGTGAATGTTGGGCGGTAAAGCAATAACTATTACAAAAATCAACGTAGCATAAATGAGGATGCTTAGGTGGATGTGTGGTAAAACTCGTAAAGATAGAATAAGAAATACAACAATCCAAAGACAAGTAGGAGTAGTATCAATTGACTTAAAGATTAGGGAAGGACGGTTGCAGTGATTTGGTCACCTGCAAAAACTGCCTACAGATGCCCCCACTAGAAAACTTGACTTAATAGAATCTGAAGAAATTCAATGAAGTAGGCGTTGACCAAAGTTAACTTAGGATACATTAATTAAGAGGGATTTGAATAGTTTGGAAAACTCACCAACAATTGCATTAAACCGAGCACAATGGAAGAGTTTGATCCATATAGCTGACCCCAATTAATTTGGGACTGAGGCACTTTTATCGTTGTTTTTGTTGTATATGAGGCGACAGATAATTCTAAAAGTAAATATATACATTTACAAAGTCTCACCATGTCGCCTGATACCCAAATGAAACAAATTATCTCAATAAACACCTACGAGTAGGTCCTCGACAGCTAAAAAGTCAAGATAGTCGCCCAAGTCTCCCTTCGTCTACTCGTAGAAGGATCTTCACTCAGTCATCCAATAAAAACGATGATGAACCAGTGAGTAAAGTCCCAGAGAAGTTCGCATAATATTCAATAGGATATCAAATAAAATGACTACAAGACATGCAAGTAAGACATCTGACAAGAGAAAGATATACTTGCAAGAAAATAAGTCATAGACAAAAAACAACGTAGCAAGAAAGAAATAAAACATACGCATCAATCATAGATAAACTTAATTAAGGAGAAGTTGTAATTTAAATAACAACTCAAAATCAGCACAATGACCTTGAGTATAACTATGCATGTCAAGAGGACTATCTTCGACAACCTCTATTCCGCACAACATAACAACAAACCCTGGTGAACCACTCAACCGTTAAGCAGCATAACTAGTCCTCCATGTGGTCGACTTAGACCTACTACCTACCGTCACGTTTCATAATCTGACATTCCTAGTTCGATAGAATACAACCATAGAAGAAAGCCCAGGTGAACCACTCAACCGGTTATAAAGCATGAGCAATAGTACTAAAGCATGATATCATCAAAGAAACAATCGGTAGCAGGAAAATATATACGAAACTGAATGATGTGAAGCATTCTTGTAGGTTTTATGCATCTCAATCAATGTGCTTGCACTTCCCTAGACTCCCGAATCCGACCCTGACTCACTTTCGGTACCCAAGCTATGGTTCATTAGACTTTCGGTGTCCTAACAAGTCAATTGAGTGTGTTTTAGATCCATTATATGAGTTTTGAATCATTTAGGAAAAATCAGCCTCTTATACAAAAGTTACAGGAATTGATTTAGGGTGTGCTCCACAGTCTGGAGCCCAGAATTTCCCAAATAGGGAATTATGGTTTCTCCCCTCCAATCGACTATGGACCATATCCTTCGCCCCAAACCACTTGTACTCACCTCAAAAGGGTTAAACATCCTCCAAACAACATCCAACAACAACAATCATACAACAATTTGTATCAAAATCAAGATTTAAACATGCTAATCCCGATTAAGGAATATATATTCGGCCTGAAACTCTAATTAAGCCCTAGTAAACTAGTTTAGCCCTAATTAGAGCCAGCAGACTTATACTCATTCCGGACAACATGTATATCTAATAAAAATTAGGTTAACCGACTTGTAGGTTGGTTCTCAAGTCAAGGGTAATCTAAAACGAAACAAAAGAATGGTTTCAAAGGTGTTGTGCGTAAGGGAGGGATGCCTTCGGCTCAACATTTGCTCGAAGCATGTCATTTATGATAATTTAGGCAAGATCAATCTCAGTTCCAATAAGCACACACCACATTAAAAACACATCAAAATAGCTCGTGTTTACGAGAGCCAACACGGGGAATCATTACATGCACGACTAGCTTGTGAATAAGCCTTGCCTCGATGCATACATCATGCACGTGTAGTTTCCTAGCAATCTCAAAGTCATTGCAATCAGTCAAAATACGACATGTTGTTAGACTATCAAACCCCATAACCCTTGGCCACTAATTCATTTCATAACAAAAGATGTTGACTTTGGGTAGACCAACTGCCTTCCTAATTAAACTGGTTGTGATTTTAATGACCTTTCCGTCCACAAAACTTTCAATATCCATAATTTTCGTATATGGCTTGTAATGTAAGTTAACATAAAACAAACGGACATACCTTTTGCATACAAGTTCCTTCGTAGAGATGAACTCCTTCCAACCAAGTCGCTAGAACAATGGACGAAAAAAGATGTCAATACTTTCTAGTTGAAATCGAGACGTCTTGTTTGGAGCCACTTTCGATTCATGAAGGTTACTTGAAGGTTTACTAGGGCTTCCCTACAGTTTGCAAGATCCAGGCCATCCATCGCAACATGAGTATTGTCTTGTTCATCAATTTCGTCAAAGTCGTCTCCATCATCTTCAATGTATACAACAGTCGATGGAGTGTTACATGGTGAGACCTTCCTACCAGAGAGCCCCATAGTGCGCAACTGTAAGCTGCTTCAAACTAAGAACTTGTCCTCCATTGCTTTCTGCAACCTCAATGGACCACGACTCAAACAAGGCCTAGGGGTAGCCTTCACTGAAGTCTTAGTCATGTTTGGAGAAGAGAGGGTATTACGTTTCCAGGGCTTGCTTGGAATAGAAATGGAGAATATAGGGAGGTTGTGGTGTGGACGAGAAGAAATGAAAGAGTGAGAGAAGATTTGTTTTGATATTGAGGAGTCACTTCATTTTCAATGGGCTCATTTAATGGTTTTCGGCGTGAGATAATGTGCGCCTCCTCATGGTAGCCATGCCTCATCAAATCAGACGACCTAATGGTTAGACTTTCACGTAATTCGTATCTCAAGAAATCCACATGTCGACGCCTTCATGCGACACGTCACTCGGTCAAGCGATACACTCAAATGAGACTAAGTAATTTGTTTCTTTCTTGGGCCTCATTACCCTAATTTTAGGCCTTTTGACAAAATCCATGTTATTATTTCATTCTCTATGTGTAACGTTGCAAAGCTTACTTTCATGCCTCATTAATTTGGGTCTTATTTCGTTTAGTTAATTTTTCGTTTGGTAGTGTCACGTTGTTTCAAAAAAAAAATGTTCATCCAAAAAAAAGTCACGTTGTACTGTAATAATGTTAATGACTTTTTTTGAAGAAATATAACTTAGTTATATATAGCCACATTAACAACCACATTAGCATGATTAAAACATAATCCCTTATCATGATTAAACATACCAAAATATCATTAACAAGCCATAATCATGATTCGCAAAAAAATGCAATATTTCCAATTAACAAACCCTAATCGTCCCGGATCAAAACCTTAAACATACCAGAAGAAACCCTAAATACATCATTGAAAACCCTAAATCAAAATTTGAACTCCCTTAATGACTAAACTTAATGGTTAACTTAGACTTCACTACAACTGATCCCTTTTCCTTGTATGTGCCTTCTCTAACAAAACGACCATCTCAGAGACTCGAGACTCCATTGAAGCCAAATTAAGCCTCAAACTAGAACTGCTCCCATCACTATTCTCTTGAACACTCGGAGTGCTACGAAAGGGAAAATGAAAGGCTTAGCAAACACAAAAAATTGCAACTTTAGTTGCCATACCCAAAGAATAATCTTGCCTTATTCGGCTTTTCTTTCTTGACTCACCTTAACACAACCAAACCCTTTGATCAATTTTTGCATGGTCGGCCATCGAGACAAGAGGCATCATAATGGTCGTGTCTTTGCAAGTCCAGCAACCTTCGCCTTCCATTGGGATCTTGGAAACCATTTTTTGTAACACAAATTGCACAAAACCAAAAAATTACAAAGATTGCAAATAAGAAGATGAAGAAGAAGAGATGAACAAGAGAGAAGAAGTCAAGCTTCTCTTGCTTTTACTGAATGAAACCCAATGTGACAAGATGACTGATGCGTGTGACGTCAGGTGGGACCGACTCGCAAGGCTTTCACTAGCAAAAGAGACGGAAAGAAATGAAAAACCCAAACTTCCGTCACGTTAGCCTTCCGTCTCCTTCCATCTACTTTTGGTGGTCCCATGGCTTGACAGCACCTGCGTCGTGAGCTGTGTAACGAAAGGTTGTATCAAAGGCATGTCACGATATCATTTTCCAAAAAAAAAGGGTGTAGAATGACGTTAATGATGGAAGCTTATATTCTAATATTCCTAGGATACATACATTTGCTACATCGGTGATGTGGATAATGAGTGGGGCCCCACAAACAAAATATTATACTACATTTGCCCACAACTCCCTCACGCACACTCCCACTGCCCTGCCACCATCCGCCCTCCACCGCCGCTACTCTCACCACCAACCTTCACCACTGTCACCAACCTCCCCCTGCACTGTCGTCGCCGCCATCTCTCTCCCTCCATCCCTTCCCATCCAAAAATACCATTACAGCTGCAGGCGAGAAGATATGACAAATTTCGACTTTGAACACTACAATCACTCCACACAAAATCACTCTAATCAACAAATTTCTTAACAAATTCCACCATTTGAGTTGCAATTTGACATGTTCACAATTAACATGGGTACGACCTTCAAGAGATTTCACCATTTTTTGAGGTGCATAGAGAGATGTGAACAGAGTGCGTTAATGGCATCCAAGGAGAGAGAATCACTATCTTTTGATTTCTACTTGCATGAGTTGATATTTGGGTGTGGAGTGCATGATGATTGAGATGGACATTGGGCATCTACCATGGCCAGAAGAGATCAAAAGGGAAGAGGTCGACCCGTCCCTATTAATTTCTATTCTCGACAACCACCGCCCTCTTCACTGCCTTCTCCAGCTTCTTCCAAATCTGCGCCTGCTTCTCCTCGCGTCCTCTCAGCTCTGCCTCCATCACCTTAAGGCTCGGGATTGAGACGTTGTTGGCCTTGTTAGAGATATTGAGATAGTTCTACATGAAAGAAAAGAAAGTTTAGAAGTGTAGAGTGAACACTCTATCTTACCTTGACATTTTAGAGTAAACCTCACTTCCACACTTATGGCTCCTAAATAAAATTAGTCACCACACTCTCTTCACTTTGGATTGGGCCATAAAATACAAAAAACAGGCCTTCCTGTTCAGCTTCCGACCAGCCTTCTTGAGCTCCTTATCTGCTTGCTCGGAGGAGGCAGGTCTCAGCTTTGCGCGTGGCAACCTCGACAACAATGGAGGGCGTCCGACGATGGAGCATTGAGGGCGTGGAGGCAAGACCGCAGCAATGGAACAAGTGTGGGTGTGAGCAAGGGAGATGGGGACAAATTTGGTAGAGAATTTTTACTGTAGGACCCACTCATTGTCCACATCAGGCACGTACCAAAAGGAGGGGTTATTAAAAAAGTAATGCTCTTTTACTTTAAAATTCTCTAAATAAGGTTAATTTCTTTAAAATCACAAAACTAATGTACGTTGCATTTTGAAAATGCATCATTGTGTGTGACGTGGCAGGTTGAGTGTGATGTGGCAATTGAATTGTATCTCACCCATACCCCTGCCCGCCTAAATTAAAAATACTACACATACATCAACTCAAACCACACTAAAATACATATTGAGTGTGTTCCACACTAAATCAAGACGCATATAAATAACTCACACACTAATGTGCGTTTTGGTATGTCCATGCAGCATTCCTCTAACCTAATACCATTTTCATTGAATTATTCTAACAATTAATTTTTCAAGTATACAACACGACGAAATTAACAAAGTCATATACATGTCAAAACGTATCACTCATAACCCATACCCAGCATAAAACGATAAAAGTAAACAAATGTACCAGTAGGGAAGTCCACAGTCAGATCACAAGAAGTCCACGAATGTTCACGCTGGTGTCCACGTCTGCAATGACGTCATAAATAACGACAATTAAAAATTAGACCGTTACAATACAAGTAAGAGAAAAACAAATAGCAAAAAAACTTGAACAAATATACAAATCCAAGAAATTACCATGACATCAAAGAAACTCATACAAAGGTATAATGCAGTTCTATTGAGCTCGATGAGTCGACTGATCTTCTTCCTCGTGTTGACTCGATTCACCTCTACTTCCCAGCCAAAGACCCTATCCCCCTCCCCCCTCGACCCATAGGTCCGCCGCAGCACGCAGAGAATATATTCTCTGCTGGGTAGCCATATGCATCACGAATTGCGCCTTTACTAAAGGCGCAATTCGTGATACATGTGGCATCCGCATCACCCACATTTACACGAATAGCGCCTTTTGAAAAGGTGTTATTCGTGTTGAGTACTCGTCCATGTCACACCCACGTGGATCAAATAGTGCCATTTCTAAAGGCGCTATTCGTGATCCATATGGCATCCACATCACCCCCACATCACACGAGTAGCGCCTTTCGGAAATGCGCTATTTGTGTGATTTGCTGAATCATTATTACCATGTCTAATAATGCCTTTACAAAAGACGAAATACATTATTTTCACAATAAAAAGAAAACTCACTGTACTTTACAGATTTAAAATTAAATTAACTGTACGAATGTAATTTGTATCCCAAGAATGGTAGATAATCATTTTCCTAATTTATTGAGGAAACAAAACTGGAGGTGCGTCCTAAATTTCATTTGCTAGTTTTATTGGTTAAATCACTGCAATTATAGTTCTCACCTTCACTTGGGTTGCTATTCTTGAGAGAGAACTTTTACTTCTGAGATTCAGAACGAACCTTAACATCTGTGGCCAGTCCCACAAACACAAGAAATTTGATGAAGCACCAAACAAAGTTAATTTCCCACCACTCCATCAACAGGGGTATGCGGGTCTCTCTCCGTGTCAGTCTACCTGTGATGGAATCTGTGCTTGCTTACCCAATCGATTATGGTAACTTTCACCTAATTTTTTTTATAGTGGGATCAGCAATAACATCACTCGAATTAAACTCAATATGATGTTTCTTTTATGCAACATTACTCGTATCGGTTGTTGAACTCGTATTTAGTCCAAAAGGTTTAAAAAACTTCTCCATATCTATAAAGTAAATTAAATATAAATTCTAGATTAACTCATAAATTCAATAGTAAACTAAACAAAAATTAATAATTATGAACCAAAAAATGAAAATAACTATTCATAAAACAAAAAGAGAGAATTCTCTTACCCATAACAAATTTAAATTCACCACTTTCCATTTCCTCAAGTACTTTGAGTCAAATTTCTCAATTTAGTAACTAAACAACAAAAAGAACATCAATTAGATGCTTGAAAAAAAATCCTCTAGTTGATTCTCAACATTACACTTAATGCACTATAAAAAACTTTCAATAAATGTAAATTCTTCTTATACACATAAGAAATAAACCAATTTCACAATACAAACCTTTAATTAAGTTTAGAAACCCTAATTTATCATATTGAAATTTTATCATGATATAGATGTAGAACACCAAATCTCCATCTCTTTTTTTTTTTGTGATACCATCTCTTAAGTTAGTAATAAGAGAAGATTGAAGAGTTAGAAATCATACATTTGGATCACTTCTCAATTTTAGTCTTTGAATTTTTGCAGGGGAATTTTCGTAATTAAGTGTAAGTTTTGCCCTTAGTTGAGTTTTTTTGCCCATAACATTTTAACCACAAGTCAGAATCAAGATCGTAAAATTCTGGTGAAACTAGACTTTAAGACCTTTCCAACAAGTATTTATATGACCAATTTAGAGTTGTAATGTTTTTATATATATTTTTTGCAAGTTGTTGCTAAATTATATATATACATAAAAAGAACTTTTTTTTTTAAGATTGCACTATACAATATATAATTGGTATGATAAAATATACACTCAAGACACTCCAATACATCATATTAGCTATTTATAATCTACCAAAAAGATGTGTTGACTTACGACTGTCGCCGTAGGGGGCGGCAGTGGGCCCCCCAACTTTATTTGTTTTTCACACCACTGTAAAATAAATAGTTGAACCAAACAAATAAACAAGTAAAACTAATACTAGACATAGAAATAAGTACATGCAAAAGACAGATATTAATAAATAGAACCTGCATTGCCTGAACGCCACAATAGGCGAAGAAGTATGCTAGCAACTTGAGAAGCTTAAAGCTTGAGTGAGAGAGGTGCCTATGATAGGAGAGTTGGACGCCAAACATACCAGTGACAACGTAGAGAATTGCAGCCACCCAAAACGCCAATTGAAGGTTGATGGCGCAAACAAGCACATTAGGTGCAGTGTCAGCATCCCAGCGAAGTAGATTAAGTCTCTTAGGTTCCATTTTCAACCCAGTACGCATTTCTGTTCGTCTTCACCACCACATCTGAAATTTTCCTGTAAGTATCATCCATGTTTTTCTTCAAAGGTTTTCACCGGTGCACATACATCAGATATTTTTGTTCGTTCCAATATATAGAAGCTCTACTGCTTTGATGAATTAATTACACCGATGAATGACTGGCACAACGAGAAATAGAGAGACCATCGACATATAAATTAGCACCACCATCGATTAACTATTTGATGGATCTCCTATAGTAACAATATTGTCCTCAACTTAACCACCTTCAACTTAGGCGTACGTAGGGTTTTTTGCTCTAAAAGACCTCGGTACTATTTGTGGAGAAAGATCCACACGAATGTCCTCAAGACCAAAGAACTATTTAGCATATTCAAGATCGTTAATGCTTGAACTTAGAGTGAACTGTTAACATATGCTACTTTTGTTTGGTTAGTTCATGTGCATGTGATCAAGACATCATTTAAATAGACTGCTAGGTGAAAAATGACTGCTTAACAGAAAGACAATGGTAGTAAGCAAATTGATCAAAGCCATTCTAATGTAATTAACCATGAAACGGTTAAGGCCCAAATCAAATTTGTTTATAAGAGAAAGAATTGAAGGAGTGAGTTGGCAAACAAATTTCCAATTTAGCATGCTCAAGGCTTTGCGGGACCACTTCAGTTTGTTAGTAAGACTCAACAAAAAGATTGCAGTACAACTGCAGAACAAGAGGTCTCTAGTAAAGAGTTAGTCGTTAAGAATCTAAAATGATCTAAATAGTAATACTGTCAGAATCAGAATACTCTTGTGTAAGTTCACTCTTGAGAAAGTAAGGAGGGTACAGCCTGTGGAAAGTTGTTGTCCTGGTTACACTTTCTTTTTGTTCTCTCTTGATCCTATCTGTTCCATAAAAGGAAGGACATAATTTCAAAGCCATTAGTGATTGTTTGATTGATTGATCTGCAACAAAAATACAAACGAGGGCCAGGAGTCCTCAATAATCAAAAAGGCCATCCAACATACCCAAAATATACATAAGCTGTAAGCTGTACACAATGCCATTTACTCTTATTCTCTCAATCTACAAAACACTCCAATCTCTCACAAGATCAGAAAATGAGAAACTCTTTCCCCATTTGGAATTGGGGATCTAAAATGATGCCAAATTCTGTGGACGTTCCCAAATGAGAAACCAATCACGTGAGCTTTCTTCGAACACACGCCTATTCCTTTCCAACCATATTGTCCAACACTTAGCAAAAATAACTATCTTGAAATCTCAGTCCTGCTTGCTGTGAATAAGAGGAGGGTAACCTACTAAGTTCATATCAGTTGGCCCCAATATCTTACCACCAGTGAATGAGAACCACTGCATCCACACCTTCTTGATTACTGCACAATTGAGGATTTCTCTTTGGGGAATTTGACAAAATAACCTAAAACAATACCCAATAATGAAAAATAACCCAACTTTTCTCAATAAGTTTGTTTAACCCAAAATCTCTTGTACATTGTCTAACTTGCCCTTCTTACTTTTAAGGGCACCCAACATCTTTCCTCTCGTAGTCTTTAGATCTGCAATGTCTCTCTTAGGTACTCCCGTACCTCTCTTCCTGCAACAATGGCAACAAACAACAATCTCGCAGGCTCGCAACTACCATTGTTTGTGGATCGTGTGAAATGCAACCTTAAGTACCTCTTTCTTTCTCACGTGAGCCTTCCTTTGGTGACCCCCTCCCTCCCTTCATATGATGATCTCTTTTCTCCCATTCTCCCTCTATTCATAGTTATTTTTTCCTTTTCCCTTTCTATTTGGGGTGTATGTATCATAATCAATTCCAAAGATTTGATACAAAAGCGACTATCCATGACATGATGTTGTTGAACTCAGCTCTATAAAATGTATAAATTAGGGTCTAAATACCGATGAAGAAATAAGTTTTATATTATTGCCTAATGCATTGTTTTTGTAGTAGACTTATATATGTGCCACATTTTTAAGCTTCATACCGAGAAGATAATGTGTGGTCAAAATGATACTTATATCAACATAAGAAGTTATTGGCAATATGGATAATATTGACAAGATGATCATTATTACTAATATTCTCTGTAAGATTTATCCCACACCGAATTGACTGTTTGAAGCATAAAAGATGCTTCTTACTTAATATGTCATTCAACAATAATGACACTCGTTCTAGAATCTTATTAAAGTAATTCGAAACAGTACTTATAAATTAAATGATACACAATATTGATTGCTGAAGTGTAAGAGATATTATTACAGAGGACATTTAAATATTATCACATTCCTAACAAGCTCTCTATTCAAATAACTCATCATAGCAATTGTTATTGCCAATAGAGACAATATAGACGATATAGACAATGTAGACAATATAAACAAAACATTTTTATTTTTTATAAAAAGCTAACTTATTACCCCTCAAAACTTTCATAAGGAGAAACTTGAGCCCTCATCCTCATCTTTAGGTGACCACATACCAAACCATTGAGCTACCACTTGTTTGGTTAAACAAATTATTTATTTATCCATCTTCGTTTTTTTTTTTTTTTTTTTCACTAACAAATTGATTAGTTGGGTCACTTTGATGAGCATCTTATCTTTAAGTTCATTTAATGGAAAGGCCCTCTTCGGCCAAATGATCAAAAATATCCTAACCTTCACAAATTGTATCAATTATATCCTAACCTTTGAAATTTATCAATTATATCCTAACATTTTTCGATTTAGTATCAATTCTATCCTAAACAAATTTGACCCCATTTTTCCTTAGTAATATGTGCCCACACATCATTATCTTCAACTTTATTGTAACACTCTTTAAGGATTTATTCATATATATATATATATATATATATATATATGTCTTCATGTATATAGTACACATAGTTGTGTATATGTCTACTCAATCACATACATAATTTAGGTATTTAGTTCTTTTACCAAATTAAATAACTATGGGTAACCTTCTAATAAGTTAATTTATGTCATTTTCATATGAATATATACATATAATTTTTAACTTACTATTGGTGATCTACGAATAACTAAATTTTAATTAGAGTACAATGTATCATATATTGATTTATAAATTATTATTTTTGTGAGTCTTCATAAACTTAATTTAAAATTGGGGATTAAAAGGTTTTGATATAAATTGATCAATGTCGATGATTATTAAAAGAAAAGTTAGAAGATTTAAGTTGATTTCAAAGAATAAGTACCCAAATTCATTGAGTGTAGAATTGATACTAAATTGGAAAGATTAGAATATAATTGATAAATTTCAAAGGTTATGATGTAATTGATACAACTTGTAAAGGTTAGGATATTTTTTATCATTGGGCCTAATGGAAATGGCTTCCTAACAAATTGTTTACAACAAAACATGACACAGCACAAATGTCGATTGCTAGTATATAAAGGGAGAGGCTAAACGAACCCCATAAATTGCTAAACATACCCCAGTTTTGTAAAATTACCCAACTACCCCTCCATATAAAAGAATTTTTACTCAGCATACTCCACTCGGCCCACTCACACCATACCCCCAGTTACCTCTCCCAAATCACCTCACCAAAAATCGGCCAAATCTGACAAAATCAGAGCAAAAAGACATGGATTCGACGACGTGGGTGCATTCATCATCTCTTTTAGTGTCAACTTCAAGAGTTTTTTGGGGTTTTTTTTCTTGTTGAGTCGTTTTGTTTGTGAATTTATTTTTGGGCTTAGGGCTTTGATTTAAGGCATGAATCTTGGATTTTAGGTACAAAGTTTCGCTGAAATTGGAAATATTAAGTAATTCCAAGCAAAACTCACTATTTTTTTGTCATTTTCATGTATTTTTTTAGAGTTTTGAATTTTTTTATTCGTTCTGGTCGCCCGCGGGTTTTAGAGTAACAGAGCGAACACCTCTGAAGAGGTGTCGGACTAACCGAGCCGACACCTCTAAAAAAGTTTCAGCCGGTTCCCTCCGTCACCCACTGAAACCAAGTTATCTTCGCATATAGTGCACTTACTGTCAAAAGCCAAGCTTCCCAGACACACTAGAGAGAAGTGTTTGAAACTCCACAGAAATCGATAGGACAACCAATAAAGAATGGGGACACAAAGGAGGACAGTGAAAAACAATAGTGAGCAAGTCCACTTATATATGCATTTGAAAAATTGCTTTTAGTTTTAGCTGCCACTTATTTTCCCAGGCCTTCACATCTCACAATACAAAAACTCATGACATTCAAAGAGAAGTTCAGTACGATCTCATGCAACCAAATGTATCATGCAGGATGCACAATCTACAATCATAACCAACCATAAAGGCAGCATAGTTAACAGAGAATGATAAGCTTACCTATGGGCTATAGCAGTCATTGCTTGAAATCTTATGAAATGATCATTATTTTGCTTCTCAGTAATAAACAGGGCTCTAAATATTTGATTCTCCTCCCAAAGTTCCTTCGCACCCAATTTCAAATATGAGTACCCATTTCTATTCAATGCCAATACAAGCTGAACTGCTGAAGAAACACAGGAGATTTATTGATCAGAAGAGAAATAAGTGAATGCAGCAAAGTACTTGATAAAAGAATTGGTGACGCAGGTTAACCACTATAAAGAACTATAAAAAGTAGAGTATAGATCAACTGAAACGCTAATAAAAGAACGAGGGAAATGAACTGATTCTCAACACTCCATTCACGGGAAAAGCAATATAGCACTACATCATGACACTATCATATAGTGCTCGAAGCATCAACAATCCTGTTAACAGGCAGGTTTTAAATTCAGTTTCACTTTTCTTATTCCCTTTTTACTTAACCTTTTTTCACATTAAATTCTAGTTTTTGTGAATGATGTCACACATAGAATTCAAGCTGAATGGAAGAAATGGCGTGCAACAGGTGTGATCTGTGATCGAAATATTCCTACTAAGTTTTTACACGACCGCAATAAGGCCAGTTATTCTCTATGGAAGTGAATGTTGGGCAGTAAAGCAACAACAATTACATAAATGAACATAGGAGAAATGAGAATACTAAGAGCATCTACAACAGGCGTGCAATGAGGCTCATTGCATACCCGCTCCACTCAATGGGCGTGCAATGAATTGGCCAATGGCGGGGCCCACCAGTTCGACAAATTTTTTTTTTTTTTAAAATCTAATTTTTGTGTTGTTTTTCTGAAATCATTTTTGTGTTGTTTTGGAAACAAAAAGATGTGTGGATCCCATAAAGTGTGTAATAAAGTTAACTATTGTGGGAGTGAAGTGTAGTAGAGAAGAGTGTAATGGAATGATGATGTGGCACTCTACTAACTACTGTGCGAGTTCAACCATTGTGGATGCCCTTAGGTGGATGTGTGGTAGTAAATATAGAATATGAAATACAAAAATTCAAGGAAAAGTAGGAGTAGCACCAATTGACACAAAGATTAGGGAAGGGTAGTTGCAGAGATTTGGGCACCTGCAAAGATGGCCTACAAATACCCCCACTATAAAACTTGACTCAATAGAAACTGAAGAAATTCAATGAGGTAGGGGGAAACCGAAGTTAACTCGGAACGCATTAATTATGAGGGAATTAAATAGTTTGGAAAGCTCACCATCAATTGCACTAAATGGAGTACAATGGAAAAGTTTGATCCATGTAGCCGACCCTAATTAATTTGGGACTGAGGCTATGTTATTGTCATTGTATTCTAGTTTTTGTTAGTAAGCGCTTTTAACAACATTTATTAAAATATATATATATATATATATAAGTTATTGTTCACCAATATATAGCATGTATACCTTGGAATTGGTATTCATGTGTATAACATAGAGGTACTGTTATTGGTTATATATAATAATAAAGGTGTAGTGTAGATAAAAGTCCAAAATTCCGTAGGATATGATAGCTATCAACTTGATTAAGCCTCGTGAATATTTTAAATAAAAATTAATTAAATAAGAAACATAAAAAGAAATGATAAGATATACAAGAGAGAGAGAGAGTAAAAATATGAAAGGGATTAATTGGAAACAAAAATATAAAAATTAATGTAACCAAAATATATATATAAGGTGTAATGTTGAAATTTTAAGTAACGAAGGAATCTTTCAACATTGGTGTTTGTTATATTACTTATATTACTTATATATATGTTATTGTTAGGCATGTCTAGGACTAAGTTTCTTTTGCTTACTTCAAAAGAGAGACCCATTTTTATTTTTATTAAAAATCCAAGACTTACCAATGTTGCATTCTTCTCTAAAATGGGGATCAACTATCCTTTGGATGAAGGAGGTGAGCAAGGGAATTTCATGGTCAAAGGCCTTCATGGAAGTGAAAGTCCCAAGTTAAAGACATCCTAAGACTCAAGGGTAAGATTTTATTTAAATTGAATAATGGGTTTGAAATAAGCCAATGATACGTTGTAACTTGTAACTTGTAGCTTGTATAGTGTAATTTCGTCTTTCCACCTAATTAATTCATCCTCGATCTTAATCGCTAATAGAATATAAGGGAGGAAAGAAGACTACAACAACAACAACAGAGCCTCAGTCCCAAATTAATTTGGGTCGCCTATATGGATTAAACTCTTCCATTGTGTTGGGTTTAATGCAATTGATGGTAAGCTTTCCAAACCATTCAAATCCCTCCTAATTAATGCATCCCAAGTTAACTTCAGTCTACCCCTACCTCGTAGAAATTCTTCAGTTTCTATTAAGTCAAGTTTTCTAGTTGGGGCATCTATAGGCCATCTTTGCAGGTGACCAAACCACCGCAGCCGTCCTTCCTTAATCTTTAAGTCAATTGGTATTACTCCTACTTGTCTTTGAATTTTTGTATTTCTTATTCTATCTTTACGAGTTTTACCACACATCCACTAAAGCATCCTCATTTCTGCTACGTTCATTTTATGTAATTGTTGTTGCTTTACCGCCCAACATTCACTTCCATAGAGCATAGCTGGCCTAATTGCAGTCCTATAAAATTTTCATTTTAACTTGGTAAGCATATTTTTATCATAGACCACACCAGTTGCACTCCAAAATTCCTTCCATCCAACTTGAATATCATTATCAATCTTACCATCATTTTGTATGATTGATCCTAGATATATAAAGTGTTTCACCTTAGGAACTTCTACTTCTCCTAATTTTACCACTCCATCTCTATGTCTCGTATTTCTAAACTTACAGTGAATGTATTCGGTCTTCATCCTACTCAACTTAGAGCCTTTAGATTCTAATGTATTCCTCCAAAGTTCTAATTTCCTATTCACTCCATCTCTTGTTTCGTCCACTACGACAATATCATCTGCAAATAACATATATCATGGTATATCCTCTTGAATATTTCTTGTTAGTTCATCCATAACTAGCGTAGAGAGATATGGGCTTAAAGCCGATCCTTGATGTAGTCCTATCGAAATGGAAAATTCTTTTGTAGTTCCTCTTAATGTCTTTTTACTGGTTACTACTCCCTCATGCATATCCTTAATCGTGTCTATACATCTAGCACGCCCCTTTTCTTTCTAAAACCCACCAAAGAACAACTCTAGGAACCCTATCATATGTCTTTTCTAAAGCTGCAAACACCATATGAAGATTATTTTTCCTTTCTCTATATTTTTCCATCAATCTTCGTACAAGGAAAATTGCCTCCATAGTTGACCTTTCAGGCATGAAGCCAAATTGATTCTTTGATATTGTTGTTTCTCTTCTTAGCATATTGTCAATTATCCTCCCAAAGTTTCATAGTATGACTCATCAGTTTAATTCTCCGATAGTTTGAACAACTTTGAATGTCTCATTTGTTTTTGAAGATTGGTACAAGCGTGCTTCTTCTCCAATCCATTGGCATCTGCTTTGATTTTAAAATTTTGTTAAAAAGTTTTGTTAACCAAGTCAATCCAATTTCTCCTAAGCATTTCCAAACCTCTATGTGTATGTAACTTGGGCCACATGCTTTCCCTATTTTCATCTTTTTCAATGCCTCTTTTACTTCTTGAATTCTAATATTGTGTGTATAGTTTACATTTCTTTCTTGGTGTGGGTTTTCATCTACTATGATATCAACTTAGTCATCATTAAATAAAGAAGACTACGAGAAAGAAATAAAATTCCAAGGACATCAGTAACAACTATTCTCTCACAATTTGTCACAATTGTTGGTGTCAAGCCATATAAACGACTTTAGTCCCAAGTAATATTGCTATCTAAAAGAAGTACCACAAATACTTAGATTTGAAAACCTTGTTCTTCGATTTCAAGTTTCCATTTCCAACCCGCCCTTTTTTAGGAGAAAAGGAACTTTTTCCAATGCCTCCAACCTACCAATCCTCATCCATTTTGGCCCAAAGAAAGTCACGCACAAAGTAAAAAAACATCTGAATAAACATTTTTCTTATAACCATCACACCAAACTTTAATGGCATTTCAAAGAGCAAGATAAATAAATTGGAATAGCTGAAAGCACCGACCAAATTAGAGCAAGTCTTTACCTTTTGAGGGAAATCCACTTTCGTACCCGTAACTCTTCTCAAAATCCTTCCTTTGTAATCGTAATTTTACCACTAGAAGACATACCTACATATTGCATAAGCCGTTCCACCAAACCAAACTAAAACTTCTTGCAAGTCACAATGTTAATGACTGACTCCATCTCCAAACTGATGCTGTGAATCTGAGCACATATCAAGCTCACAGCAATTACAAGCAAAAACAATATATGAGCCAAAAAAAGAATTAACAATCCCATATGAATGAAGCACAAGGAAACCTGGACTGGACTGATCTATGTGTGTCTGTCAACCCATCTAGGTACATTTTAGTGACAAAACCACGAGATACAGTACCACAAAAGTTCATCACACCTTCATCAGAAAAATTTTTTGATTAATAAACATAGATTAAAGTGGAAAAGATCTCTCTTTAAGAAAAAGCTACCACCTACCAGTCTACCACACAAGAAAAGTTCATTAATTGATGACATTATAGTCAATATGGAACATGTACAAATCAATAGCCTAACTTTACTTAGAATGAGAATGTAGCACTTTGGCAGAATCAAACCAAGTTAAATTTAATATGTCCAAAAAAAGTTTTGAAAACATACATCCTGCGTTCAATTCCTCTTTCCTCCTTTTTGTGTGTGATTTGTGTGTATGCCCAAGATAGAAAGGCAGGGAGGAAGGGAGAGAAAACAAAGCATTATAAATTTGATAATGTTGCAAATTCCATTCAGGTAAAGTTGTATTTTAAAAACAACTCAATTCCATTCAGCCTAATTTAATGCAGTTGCAACCTTGTCGGTTGTCTATGGATTTCTTCAAACCACTACAACCACCTTTCTTTTTACAGAACAAACATTTACTTTGGACTATAATAAGCAATGTAATACTATTCAATGCAGAAGAACATGGATGAGTTGAGCAAAAGGATTCTAGAGGATTTAGTTTAATTATCAAACCAGGTTTAGCTTAGATATTAAATCGAAGTAGGGAAGAGAGAAATAAGTTCATTTCATCACCAAGCATACCAATTCCAATTGCTATGCATGAATATACCCAAAAAAAGAAAAAAGAAAAAAGATAGTTAAAGATGCTCATACATCATTTCCAAAACCAAAATATCATCAAAATAAACATTTATAATGCAATTCGGAAACAAAACCTACTTAATTAAATTACAAACAGCAACCAAATATACACTAGTGAAAATAGAAGACTTAAGCAAAATAACTAATTTTTTTCCATTTTATTATGCATTTATATAAAATCATAGGACTGGATGAACCTTTCAAGTTCAAAATTTGGACAAAATCACAAAGATTTATATAAATCAAATTACACATACAAAGAATGAAGAAAGAACTTGACTCACAGTTTGTTTTTAGCTTGAACAACAATCAGGTAGGTCGGACGATTAGTTCAGCATGTGACTCAGGTCAACAACAACAAAACCTCAATCCCAAATTAGTTGAGGCGGGCTACATGGGTCAAACTCTTCCATTGCGCTCGATTTAGCGTAAATGTGTCAGCGACTTTTGAAAACAGTATGTTACTCTGATAATCAAATTTTAATTTTTATCACCAATAATCCCCACATGAACACCTCCCATCTCTGAAATGATGAAAACGATTTGAATCCCTCACTATGATTTCTCTGTCGACGATCTTGGATATAAACTTCGTGGCATTGTGGCAGTCCCCACACACTCTTAAGTTCTTGAAGATTCGAATAGCAGTCTTATGTGGAGTGCTAATAATACCAAAAGCAATAGCCAACCTTTCACTATGACTTAGCAGTATTCGCTCCTTTTCATCTTCCTCCACATCCTGCAACACAAAGCTGTAGTCTGGCACATAACCAATACTCTTCATTTTAGCCAATAAAACCTCTAACTCTTTGTATATCTCCTCAGACCTAGGATGGGATTGGTTCCCCGTGTAAAATACATACACCCTATTGTTCACTTCAATTGAACTCCAGCCAGGTGTCTTTCTCAATCCCCTATTGTTGGCCAAAGATCTCACCTCATCCACTCCATCCCATTTCCCTATGTTTGCATATATGTTAGAAAGCAAAACATAGTAGCCAACATTCTCAGAATCCTCAACAAACAATTGATTAGAAGCCACTTTCCCCAGCTCAACGTTCCCATGAATCCTGCAAGCAGCAAGAAGGGCACCCCATATGGAAGAGTCAGGTTGAAAGGGCATTTCCTTGATAAACTTGTAGGCAGCATCCAAATGTCCAGCTCTGCCAAGCAAATCAACCACGCATCCATAGTGCTTTAAAATAGGTTTGATTCCATATTTCTCTTGCATCAATTTAAAGTAGTGTTGACCACGTTCCACCAAACCAGAATGGCTACAAGCGGATAACACAGATATGAAGGTTACAAAATCTGGCTCTACCCCCTCATCCTGCATTTCTTTAAAGAGCTCAAGAGACTTTCCACCGTGACCATGGATTCCATGACCAGATATAATAGCATTCCAAGGTACAGAGCTTCTCCTCGGCACTTCTTGGAATAAGGATGTGGCCTCCACCAACTCCCCACATTTGGCATACAAATCAATAAGACAAGTACCCACAAAGATGTCAACATGGAGACCAAGTTTGATTGCTCGACCGTGAATTCCTATCCCTTTTTGCAGAGCTCCAACATGCGAGTAAGCTGGCAAAATACTAACTATGGTCCCTTGATCAGGTACAATATCTTCAAACCCTTGCATTCTATCATAAACCTCAATTGCCTCACTAGCCAGACCATTTTGAGCATAGCCAGTTATCAATGTGTTCCACGAAATCACATCTTTCCTAGGCATTCGTTCAAAGACCTTACGTGCTGATTCTACATGGCCTAGTTTTGCATACATATCTACAAGAGCATTATCAATTATAGTATCTCCTGCAAACCAACCGCGCCGAATAATAAAACCCTGTATCGACTTACTATTGTGTGCATTCCCACACTGAGCAGCAACAGATGCCAGGCTTATAATAGTCAATCGGTCCGGCTGAAATCCAATATTCTTCATCTCAAGAAATAGTTTAAGTGCAATATGCGGCTCAAAGTGCTGCTCGTACGCAGCAATTATAGAGTTCCACGACACCAAATCTCTCACCATCATCTGATCAAAAACCCGCCTAGCAGCCCTCAAATTGTTGAGCTTGGCGTACATATTAATCAACGCATTTGACACGAACACATCGGACTCCAAACCATGCTTCACAACAGAGACATGAATCAACATACCCCCAACATGATCATTCAAAGGACCAAAAATAGGAAGAACACTTGATACTGTAACGGTATCCATTTTCAACCCCTCAATCTTCATCTCCTCAAACACCTTCAAAGCCCCAGCAGACTCCCCATTTTGCGAAAAGGCAGAAATCATAGCGTTCCACGAACCCAAATCTCTCACAGGCATTTCATCAAACACCTTACGCGCATCGCCCACGAAGCCGAACCGCGAGTACATATGAATGAGAGAAGCATTGATGAACAAATCCAAACCAAAACCCAGTTTGGAAACCCAACAATGCACCTTCCTCCCATCATTCAAATCAACACAAGCTTTCAAAACACAAGGAAACGTGTAGAAATCCGGCCGAATTCCCGACGAGCCCAACAATTGATAGTAACAGTCAACAGCCTCAACAAAGCAAGCATTGCGAACAAACCCAGATATCATAGAATTCCAAGTGAAGACATTCTTCCTGCGAATCTGCCCGAATGCGAGATGCGACGAAGCGACGTCGCCGAGGTGGGCGTAGAGATTAAGGAGCCTGGTAGAGAAGAATATGTTGTGGGCTTCACCGGTGACCACAAGGAGCCCGTGAAGGCGCTTGGCGAAGTGGGCATTGGGGCAAGAGAGGAAGAGATGGTGGAAATCAAAGTCCAGGGTTTTGTTATCGTTTTTTATGTTATTGGCATTGGAAAATGAAGAACAGAGTATTGATAGTTGCAGAGACTTTGAAGTGTGAGTAAAGCGAGAGGCTATTGCAAATCCAAGCTTAAAAACCATACATAAACCCTAATCAATCGATCAACATCACAAGCTTACAATCAAAAAAATTAATATAAGCTGAAAACAGAGAAATTCTAATTGAATCTCAGCAAAATTTTCACACCTTATTCAATACCAGTTAGCAAACTACAGAAACAATATACCCTAAACCCCTCCCACATTAACCGTTTATGTTTTCCTCGGGATGCAAACTTACTCTTCTAGATGTATAACAGGGAGGGCAGTGGAGGATGTGAGTTCTGCAGTTGTCATTCTAGTATTTTGCTTAAGTACAACCTTGTTGGTGAAGTGGTTCATCAACCAACAACGGTATGTGACCCAAAAAAAAAAATCCAACAACGGATCGAAACTTGGACTTGCATATGATTTTGTTCACTTAAAATTTAGAATTAATTTGGAGAAGTGTAATTTGATGTGTGAAATTTTAATAAAATTCTGACATTATAGAGATGTCTAAGGGGGTGTATTCAATTTAAGATTTTAAAGGATTCTAAAAGACTGTTTTATTAGGATTGATTTTCATAGATTTTAGGATTTATATAGATTTGTGTGGATTTTAAACAAAGACTCGAGTGGATTTTGATGAGATTAGATAGACTTTTCAGACAAACTAATCAGAAGTAGTACGTGACTCGAGAAACATCTAGTCACCATGACTTACAGTTGTCCAACTCACTATTTATCTTCTCCTTCAATCCTCCGACCCGAAAATGAAAATCGATAACATCTCCTTCTCCTCGTCATCCTCATTCGCCTCGCTAACGACATCAACCTCGCACCCTCTCGAAGCCTCGCCACCATCTCCCTCTCCGCATCATCCTCAACGTCGTGATCAAACTTGTAGCAGTTAATTAGAAGTGACGCAGCGTAAACGCTTAAATAAGGAATAATCCTTAAAGTTTTTTTATAAAACTTGAAATTGAATAAATTGATAAATAATTGATAATGATTACAGCCCTAATCATGGCTTTATATAGGCCATTAGAAACTCTAATCCTTATACAACTCAAATTCCTAATCTTTCTATGAATCAAAATCCTAATCCTTCTAAAACATAATTCTTCTATGACTCAAAACACCTAATCCTACTAAGACTCTAAAAACGACTTAAATAAATTAAATTACGAAAATACCCTAACTGAATAAGAAAATAGAAAGTTCTTGATAAAGTCCTAAACTCAATCGAATTCCTGGATCAAAAGTTATTGTCCCACAAAACATCTGCAACTGCCACTCCATCATTCTCTCCCACCTGAGAAAAACTCGTCCTCGAGTTTTCTGGATACAAAGGCTCATCATCTGGATAGAATGGAAAAATATCCGCCACATTAAATGTCTTGGATATTCCCTAATATGCCTTTTCTGCAGCAACTCCTGCACCTTGTCATGTAAGACCTCACTCTCCTTTGGACTCATTCTGTAATGTGGGAGGTTTGGCAAACTAGCTCCAGGAATTAGGTCAATGTGGTGCTGAATATCGCGCATAGGAGGTAATCCGTCTGGCAACTCGTCTGGTATAATTTCAGCAAATTCCTCCAGTAAGGGTTGGACCTGCCCTGGTATCTCAGAAAATGACTCCTTCTCGTTCCCTATAAGGATCTGTCTCAGCACCAACGCATGCACCACCTGTGACTCCTTCACGGCTTCGTCCATTTCATGCTCGGTTGTGTCATTATAAGGAAAGACCGTTCCTCCACTTTAGAAGTCTTGGAACGGTTACTTGCCTTTAAAGGAAGCAAGTTAAACGTCACTCCCTCCTTCTCCAATTTATACACATTATCGCGCCCCGCGTGTTGTGCATTAACATCAAAGCGCCAAGGTCGTCCAAACAAACAAATGACAAGCATCCATATCTACCACATCACAATATACCTCATCCTTATAAGAGCCAATGGAAAAAGGTACCTGCGGCGCTCATCACTGCTGCACTTTCTCGGTTGCCTTTATCCAAACCTATAGAGTAAGGCGGGATGCTTCTCCATCTTCGATTTTTAGTGCCTATTTGTACCTCTACCGATGATGTTCTCACAGCTTCCACTATCTATGATCGGTTCTAACACCGGCCATTGATAGTGCATCTCGTCCGAAACAACTTGTGTCGTCGATCGCCATCTTCTAGTTTAGGAGTTAACATCGACCTTCCGATCACACAATTTTGTTCCTCTCCTCATCATAGTCATTACTATCATCATCCTCTCCATCGGGACCGCAATAAACTTCCTCTTCTTCATCTCTTTCAATCACATTAACTCGCTTTCTATTAGGACATTCATTCGATCTGTGACCAGGCGCCCACAACGATAGCACTTGCCCACAATAGGCTTAGCATAAGGATTTGCGGTTGCCTTTTGTCCCTCTTTCGTTCGCAAGTTTTTTTTCCTGGTCCCTTATCTTCCTTCCGTTCAGTACTTCGATTCCAACCCTGGGTGGACTTACTCCGCTCTGCAAAACTCCTTGAAGTTTCCTCTCCGCTATTAGTCCTCGGTAATTATCACTACCATAGGTTCGCCGATTGCCCTCATATCGATTTTCACTCTGTCATCCGCATCATTAATTCAGCCTTAATGGCTAAATTTTTCGCCTTGGTTACAGTTCTTATAACCTGCACTCCAATTTTCTCCCGAACTTGCAGGTTCAATCCATCAAGGTATCGTGTAACTTGATGAACCTCGTTCTCCCTCAAGTCATTCCTCTCGACCCGGTCGCATGAAATCCGTTGTATATTCATGAACAGATCTCGACCTTGCCGACAGCCGTGGCATTGTACCATTGAAACAATATCTCGCTCATAATCTCGGAGGCGAGAAAATCTCATTGGAGCAACCGCTTCATTCTATACCATGTCCGAATAAAGTGTTTACCTTCTCTATAACGCCTACTCGTAGCCTCTCCCACCGAGCGGATGCTCCACTCTTCAAACGACAAGCCACCAATTTCACCCTTTTTTCTTGAGGAATTTCCATATACTCAAAAAAATGGTCTACTTGACGATCAATCAACAAAGTCCTCGATGTTCGGATTACGAGAGAAACTAGGAATGTCCACTTTCACTAAAGTCGCCCCTATCATGATTACCCCTTTCATAATAATCATGATTATCTTGATTATTGTTGTTATTATATACGCCAACTCCATCTCTCCGAAGCAGTCCGCCCGATCCTCGGCCGAATCATATCCTCCTCTTCGTCTTGGAGTCACCACCAAAGAACTCGACCTCTAAAATTCGCGACCTTTGGTGCAATAGGAGCATCGCCTCGAGCACGCGATCTCTTGGACGTTGTTCACCATCACCTTCGTGTCTGTTGGCATTCACCCCAAGGGCATCAAATCTGTTAATCACCGCATCAAGGCGCTCGTCTATACGCCGGAATTGTTGATCGAGATTTGTTTCCAAGGTTCTGATTGCCGCCTCTTGAGCCTCCACTTTGGTTCGCAAGGCTTCAAGCATCCGAACGACGTTCGAATGCCACCGCTTCCACCGGACATCATTAGTACGAACGAATTCACGCTCGATACCAAGCCGACGCGTATGCAAACGCTTAAACAAGGAATAATCCTTAAAGTTTTTTTATAAAACTTGAAATTGAATAAATTGATAAATAATTGATAATGATTACAGCCCTAATCATGGCTTTATATAGGCCATTAGAAACTCTAATCCTTATACAACTCAAATTCCTAATCTTTCTATGAATCAAAATCCTAATCCTTCTAAAACATAATTCTTCTATGACTCAAAACACCTAATCCTACTAAGACTCTAAAAACGACTTAAATAAATTAAATTACGAAAATACCCTAACTGAATAAGAAAATAGAAAGTTCTTGATAAAGTCCTAAACTCAATCGAATTCCTGGATCAAAAGTTATTGTCCCACAAAACATCTGCAACTGCCACTCCATCAAGAAGCCCTAGGAATCTGCGGCTGTTGGTGGGATGAGGGGGGAGCGGTGGTGGTGGTCGTGGAGGAGTGGTGGAGGGGGAGGTCGGCGGGGAGTAGGAGGAGCGGAGCGTAGCAGAAGCTGTGCGCGTTAGTGTTGCTAGTGGAGATGGAAGGTGATCAATCCGCCTTGAATAGAAATCCATTGAAATCTCACCTCTAGACATGAGAATTTTGTATACAAATTGCCTAAAAAATTTGAGAAAAATCCATCCGAATCCATCATCTACCCCAAATCTACCAATATTTACAAAAATTAGATACTCGTGGATTGTTTTAATCTCCACCCAATCCTTTCAAATATAAATTTAATACCCCAAGATTTTTAAAAACTATATCTAGGGATGACAAAATGTGTCCGGACCCCTTTTTTTTGCATTTTTCAAGACCCATTTACATCATTTTCTCAAAATAAGTAAGGTCGGGACATGTTTTCTTGTTCGTTTTTAAAAATGGGTATGGGTTTAGACAAAATTTAAAAAAAAAGTACCCATTTAGCGATTAATTTGAATAATATTTTATTTATTTATAAGGGTATTTGAAAACTTTCATAATGGTTGCATTGTAATTTTACTAATGATGATGTTATTTTTATATGAAAACTTGTGAGACTTCAATTTTGAATATATTGCAAAGGAAGCTTATTTTATGTTTGGTCAGAAAAAATGATGTGATTTACCATCTTTCCTTACTACTGTTTTGTTAAAAGATTTCGAATAAAAGAACTGGAGTTTTTATCCAAAAAAAACATGTCTTTATGTAGTAATGAACTGCATTGAGACAAAAAAAAACATGTATTTTTGTGAATAATTATGTGGAAAAAGTATTTTATTATATTAAAAAACGGGTCTCGTATATTTTAAAAACATATAAATCTGAACAAAAAAAAAAAATGTCTGTTTCAAAAATGAGTACAGGTTCGGATGCTACTTTTATTTGTTATCGAAGGGGGGTGTTCGGGCCCCTTTTTTTTGCCACCCTTAACTATATCATAATCCATTAAAATCTAAATTAAATACCCCTAGATTTCTAAATCTTTCAAAGTCCATTAAATCCTTAGAAATCCCCAATTGAATACACTCCCCTGTATTATTTCACTAAAGTACTAGATAACATCTTAGTAGTTTCATCAAAACACATTAAAAGACTGCTTTCTATAATATTTCATATTTTTTCTCATTCTATACTTGATTTTAATTTTCCAAAACATCAATTTTAATGGGATTGATCATTTTTTACATTATTCTTTTCTTTGTTAGGTAATATATTGACTTTCAATGACTCTTAATATATTCAATGGAACAGGACGAGACATAGAATCAATCATCATAACAAATTGATTCACTAATCCTAATTAGTTAAGAGAACGTTCAACTGTCATAAAATTGACTTTCAAGAACTGAGGCTGTAACAATAAAATAGTTTTGCAATCATTGACTATTCTCTTGACAAGCATCTAGAATACAACAGTATACATATATATTACTTGAACCACAACGAAAAATAAAACTTCTAATAAGATAAGTAAATACAAACCTTCCAACAAAGCAAGACAATAACAAGAATATTCATTAGTTTGAGTTTCTTACCTGTAGACTTTAGATGAGATTATGTGGAGATAAACTGCTCCAAATCTGCTTAAGTATAGGTGACCAATTTTAACATCCCCTATCCCAATTAGGGGATATTCAGCCTGAAACCCTAATTAAGCCCCAGTAAACCAGATCATATCTAATTAGAGCCAGCAATCTTGTACTTATTCTTGTCAACAACCTGTATATCTTGATATCGAATAAATCATTTAAAATCAAACGCATTGAAAAATTTAAAATTTTCTCGATAAATATAAAATATACAAAACCGGTGTATAATCACAGTATTAAACTCGTATTCCCACCTTTATTATTACAAAATAATATTCCATGCCATAATTATATAACAAAAAACTCACTACATGAAGAGAAGACGTTAAACTCCTACGCTTCTCCAATCCGGAATTCCAGTGCACGCCCATTTCCTGGAAATGTTATGGTGGGTGAACTCCCACATGCTCAGTAAGCAACTCTCATATCAACCATTAATTATCAACTAATATTCAAAAGATATGATATAACAATGTGAATCCAATGCATATATTTAGGGAAGCTTTTGAATTAATATAATCAATATATAAGCAGATGCAAGTTCTTTGGTTCATTGCAATGTACCCCTGATTTGTATTTTCAATTTCAGCATTTCAATAGAGTCGCCCTTTTATATATTCAGGAATCAGACGCTGGGCATCTGACTAATTCCAATCGATGTGCCGCCAACTTAAATAAATAGAGTCGCACTCCCACATCATGACTAAACCAATCACTGACCATCTGATTGATTTCGGACCGATGTGCCGCCAACTCAATAAGAAAGCATTGATCGAAATATTTTCAAGTCATTGGAGGCATAGTGATGAGAGGTCGCCCCAATCATAGTTCCAAACCCCAGGCCAATTCGTCCTGGCAAACCTCTTTCCGAATTTCATTTTTCATTTAAAACAAGCTTTTGTAAAACAAAGTCAAATCACGGTACATTGCCTCCATTCCCAGTCCAGAATACTACATGCTCTAATAATACTAATTTACATTGCATGAGTGATAAAAGATACGAGTTTCACTTACCTGTCCTGAGCTTTCCTAAGGTTTTCACTGTGTTTTTCTTAGCTTCTCGAGGTTCCATCACGTTTCTCAATGCCCGAACACCTATGTCATACCCCTTAGTATCAATTCAGGTCCAATGTCTATCAATTTCAACCCCTAAACGATCCCTAGCTCAAAATGGACATTTCCATATTCTTGTTGGTCATTCCTAGCTCGGCCAGCGTGCTAGGCCCGATGGCCAGCGCGCTGGTCGACTATGCACTTGCACACCAGCTAGGATCGACATCATGGGATTTAACCCAAACAACGTCCAAACGTCCTACAATCTCAAAGAGAGCCTCACACGAGGTCTTACAACATATATGCATGACCAGAACACTAATGGGTCACCGTAACCACCCAACCGATCCACCCACAACAATACAACACAACGACAGACAACAACAACAACAAATAACACCAACACTCACCTCGTCAAATCTCGCCGACCTCGAGCTCAGCATCGCTCCAGCGAGCTCCCTTTCTCCTTCCTCTCCTTCTCCCAATCTCTCTCTCTCTCTCTCTCTCTCTCTCTCTCTCTCTCTCTCTCTCTCTCTCTCTCTCTCTCTCTCGAGACTTCTCTCCTTATCCCGTTGTTTATAAAGGAAGAGAAGAGGCGATGAAAATAATATAAACTAATAGCCTCAAGATACACATTTCGTCATCTCGAGAATCTTCAAAGTTATCTCTTTGACCTTACTAGCCAGCGCGCTACCTAATTTTCTAAGCCAACTTATCACTTACAATTTATAATATATTTATATTATATATATCCTAATATATACACACATATATCAATATATATATATATATATTGTGGCTTAACTACTACTTCTCAATTCTCGTGCACACCACCGAGTCAACTCGATATACCCGTACTCACGACTCCCGCGGTTTCACTCGTGACTCATTCACGGTGTCTAATGTTTCGCCATTCATTACTTATCGTCATTTCAATATATATTTATATATGCTCAACTATATATATATATATATATATATATTTACGCCTATAATTACGCCTACACTTGAGTAACATACGCCAACGAGCACCCCTCTGGCGTAAACGCTCTCCTACGTCTCATATGTGTCACCGTTGACCCCCACATGGTATTAGGCGTCCTATTAGTCATCCATTCCTTCGTTTATAGATTAGTTAACCATATTATTTACATCAATACATACTAATACATCCCAATCAAACACAATGCCACATGCAAATCCATGCACACGCTAATCATCACTATTAGTCAGCTTAATCACAAGCTAAACTCAGATCAATTAGTGATAGGATTACTACTAATCACATGTTTAATGTAACAGGTCATTACACCAATAGTTTATAGTGATTCCTTTTTGCATAAATTCAAGTACTAGTTTTTTGACCGTGAACAAAAATTTTATTAAAGAAAAAATGATTGGAGGCCCAGAGTATCTCCAATGGAGTGCTAAAAATGACGCCATCTCCTACGACAGGGCCAAGTGTTGCACCATAGAAAGTCTCCAACCTTTTTTTATTATTGTTTCTTTTGAATTGTGGGCCCCACTTTATAAATGTAAAATTAATTAAAAAAAGCATATATGCTTGAAATATTCTTATTTGGTGTAGGATTTGGTGTGAAGGGTTTATTACCATATCTAAGGCCTCATTTGGTTCATTTTACTAACTTCCATGGAGTTTAATTTCCTAGGAAGTTAACCATTAAGGAAGTTGTACTTTTCTCATTTGGTTCAACTTTAAATTTCTTGGGAAGTTTCATATTTTAAAAACAATAAAATAATGTAATTGACATAAATGCCCTTTTCATTGTTTTTGAAAGAGAGATTGTAGGGAATAAAGGTAGAGAGAGAGCATTAAATGAAGGTAAAAGTGTCTATTTCCCCTCATGAAGATAACTCACTCCCCCCCCCCAATGTGAGTTATCTTCCCCTATATGGGGGAAGTTGGGGGGTCAAACTTTTAGAAAAGTTTTTTGAAGATATTCAACCAAACAAAGTGAGTTGGAACTTCCCTGGAAGTTATCTCACTTCTTTGAACTTCCCACCAAACCAAACAAGGCCTAAGTATTCATCTATATTTGGTAGGCACATAAATTGGGCAACGGTAATATGTATCTATGAATATATGGTAGTTGCATATATCTAGGCTTGAAATCCGTTAGGCACATAAATTGTGCAACGGTAATATATGTATCTATGTATATATGGTAGTTGCATATATCTAGGCTAGAAATTTGTTAGTAGTTGCATATATCTAGGCTAGAAATCCATTAGGCTAAATAAAGTATGTTTTCATGTATATATAGGGAGTTCTAAGATCATTGTAAATACACTACAATCAAATTACTTCTTTCTTCTCTTTGTTCACAATTTATTATGGTATCAGAGCGATCATCCTAAAATCTCCTAAAGCTAAAAAACATCCATCAATAAAGGAATCATTAGTGGTGGAAGTGGCAGAAAAAACAAAAAACCTAAGAACCATACTGAAAAGAATAGTGTAGGCAACGAAGGTAGCGACAAAGTCAATAGCACCAAGAATACCATCAATGTGAGCTCTTCATATTATCTCCATCCTTCAGATAATCCAGGTGTGCAATATGTTGGTTCACAACAAGTTGCACATGCACTCCTAAAAAAAGGCTTAAATAATGAAATTGGGATGTCTGCTACTGCAACCATGAACCTACCTACCTTGAATGCAGACTAAGTGCAAAAGTTGATAGCCTTGTTGGAACCTAACATCTCTAGTGAGAAATTATCTGGTAAGTGTGCAAATGTTATGACTTACAATAATTGAATTTTAGATAGTAGTGCATCTAATCCCATGACAAGTTGCATTGATCGATCACTTAAGCGATGTCATTCCCACAACAACTTCTCCAATTGATCTTCCTAATGGTAATTATACTACAACCATCAAATGTGGCAAAGTAATGTTAAATTCGGGTTTAGTATTGTCAAATGTTCTTTATGTTCCTAATTTATCATGTCATCTTATTTCAATTGGGCAACTATTGTTAGAGACCTTAATTGCTTTGTAACATTTATTGGCAAGTTTTGTGTGATACAAGACCTCACCTTGATGAGACTTATTGAAGTGGGTGAACTAAGAGATGGAGTTTATTATTACAAGCATACTACATCATATTCGGCATGCAAGTGATAAGCATGAACTCGTATACCTTATGGCATTTACGGATGGGTCATCCATAAAGTCAATATATTTCCCTTACACCTGATATTTTGAATAAAAGTAAAGGTAATAAACTAGAAGTGTGTGATGTATGTTGTCGCGCAAAGCAAACTAGATCTTCTTTTCCAAATAGTGAAAATAAAGTCAATGATTGTTTTGAGCTTATTCATTGCGATCTTTGGGGACCTTACCGTGTGGCCTCATCTTCTGGTGCTCATTATTTTCTAACAATTGTTGATGATTTTAGCAGATGTGTTTGGGTTTATTTATTGTGTAGTAAAAGTCAAGCAAGTGATTATTTAATTTGGTTTTGTACTATGGTCAAAACTCATTTTGGAAAACTTGTGAAATGTGTTAGAAGTGATAATGGGCTAGAATTTACAGTAGGACCTATGCCAAAATTTTATAGAGAACATGATATATTGCATGACATGTTGTATCAAACATCATGTATTGGAACTCTCCAACAAAATGAATGAGTAGAGCGAAAACACCGGAACATACTAAATGTAGATAGGGTGTTTCGTTTTCAAGCGCATCTTACTACTCGTTTTTGGGGAGAATGTATTCTAACTGCAGCATATTTAATTAATCGTACTCCTACACCTCTTTTAAAAGGAAAAACACCTCATGAAATTCTTTTTAACCAATGACCATGCTATAGTCGCATTAAAGCCTTTGGTTCATTATGTTATGCACATTACAATCCCCATCAAAAGGGTAAATTTGGGTCTCGTAGTAGAAAATGCATTTTTGTAGGATACCCGCATAGAAAGAAAGGTTGGCGAGCGTATGATATTGAAAGTGAAGAATTTTTTGTGTCTCGTGACATTGTTTTTCACGAGGAAGTTTTTTCCATTTTCCATTAATGTTGACTCACCAAACACGCAATCTCAACAGACTAGTCCCACAACTAGAGTGTAATATATTGATGATATAGATTCAAGTAGAGAAGCAAAAGGGAATGACCCATCAACTCATGATGTAGACTTGTAACAACCCTAAAATCTAACTCGTGATAGGCGTGTCCAATTCTAGATCGTCGACACTGAGGTATGTTTGTGACGGCCCTAGTTCCCCATAAAACTAGGTCCCACCCGGCCTAGACCTACATAGACCCTTGAGCCCTTACTCGCAAAGTCTATAAATCTTAGTCAGCCTAAAATCCGCTTATACGTCATTATTCAATTATTTAAATGTGTAAGTTATAGGATTATAAAGTTATCAGGAAATTCGCAACATAAATCACTATAATCAATTATAACTAATAGATGGAAATCAGGAAAAATAGATAACCTATCATGTGGAAACCCTGAGAAATGGATAAATACATGCATGTCTGGCTAAACAAAGTGATAATACATGATATCCCTAATCTCTCAACCCTCGATACATGTCTCAGTGTTTAACAAAACATATAATACAATAATCACAATCAAAAGAACAAAAACCTACAGTGAGTAAAGGAAATGATCGCTTTGAGAGTCCTCAGAGGATATCACTTAGAATCAGTTCCTTCCCCTTGCTCGTTTCAGCCCTATCTGCACCACCGTCAAAAACTAGACGATGAGTGCGTAAAAAATATGAAAGTAATGCCAGAAGAAACTAAACAGTAATTCAAAATATACCAAATAAACAGTCTAAATATCATGCGATATTGAAAGGCAAAATATGTAACAAATTGCTTGATAAATAGACTGACAAGCATAGCAACAAAGTTTAAGTGTCCAAAGAATCAAAGGAGGCACATAAGTGGTCAATATCTAGGCAGTACAATAGTACCCCAATTTATAGTCACAACCGTGGCCAACAATCCAGTACTCGGGTATCATCCACTATTAGAGGGGTGGGACAACACTCCTGCAAACAATGCTCACGTTTACCCGCTAATGTGGATCCAAGGCTAATGTGGACCCAAGAGTACCTTTGTAACACACTTACGTGAAGACACTCAATAAAGGAAATAAAGAATGGAATTCGAACAAAAGCTCAATTCAAATAGAAATGCCAACAATGGAAAATGAATTAGTGAATACTTCCTAACTAGCTTACAATCGTACGATAACGTACCTCAATATCGCAAAACTCCGATCCTCGCGAATTATCTTAGTTATCTCACTCGAATTCTCAAAGTTTGTAAATAAAGTAAAACTTTCTAATTTATCCCAATTTTCTATAATTATTTCATTAGTGTAATTGATTTTCTGGGGTATTGGGTAGTATTTCGACCCATTTTGATACCTTAGAGATCCTCAAATTTTTTCAAAATTTTTAGAAAATTTTTCCTGTGAACAGTGTCACGGCGCCTCGGCGGCGTGACTTTCAATGCTGGGCAGCATCCCCACAGTGTGAGAGTGGCGTCATGAGATTTTGTGCTCATGACATCGTTCACGGTGTCCCAACCAGACAACCCCTGTTAGGGGTTTTTCACGCCCCTAACTCGTGTCGTCGTGCTTTGAGCCTATTCCAACTTCGTTTGAACCTCCATTACAACGCTTAGCCACCTTCAGCTCGCGTCAAAACTCGACAAAAAACTTCAATTTCGAAAATCACACGAAATTCCTTCAAAAATTTCATTCAAATTCAAATGCTCAAAAAAATCTCCAATTCAACAATCAATCATCCTATTAATCTCAAAAACATCAACCAAATTCATTTCCAACATTTTTTCCAAAATATCGTCCGAAATTTTCGTGACAAAAACACGTAAAATTGGCACCAAATTGTACACAAACACGAGAGGAGTCGGGATCATACCTTTTTACGCGTGATTGGTCGATCCCCAACATTGCAACGTGCTCGAAACGTCCGAAACTTCCGTCTCTTTATCGTTCTCTCGTTTGATAAAAATGATAATGGATTAAGGAGAGAGAAAAGTTGATATTTATACTTCCCATTCATCTCATCACACACACGAATCTCGAGGCACATCTTGTGTCTCACCTTCCCACCATCCAACAACTCTAACATATATTACTAACTTCAATAGGTAACTCATTTTAAAACTAAACCATTTCTTGCTCATAACTTGTGTTCCCAAACCCGTTTCACCTCACAACTCGTACCGCATGCGTTACTGAACACAACCTCGCTCTCACATTTTATTTAATTATTTATTATTTTCAATAATTCACTAATTACCATTTTTAATGTTTAATTACCCGTATTATACCCTAAAATTTATGTTTTTTTCCTATGCGAATCTCACACAGAAATTCGTGGCGATTAATAACACAAAACCATGCACTATGACATACAGTGTTCACATTCGGGTATAAATAATAATACAAACATCACAACAAAATAAAACATACCTCAGTGTCGACTCCCAAGGCTCGAGTAATATGACAAATCACGACGGGTGTGTCACGGTCCTGAAAACACACATAACTTGTCACCAATTAAATTTGAGGGTCGTTACAATGTTATTTTTGTCTAGTGTTTGCATTACTTATTTTATTACCTGAATATTAATTCCAATGTTTCAAACGTGTGAGGACGTTTTTATATGCGCGTTAGTGTTGAGGAATGAGTTCGGCCTGAGAAAACGTGTGTTACAGGTGAAGGGCGAATTGTTAACCGGTATTTAGCTGTCCGGGGGACAAATTAAATTAAAACACTAACAAAAATGTAATTTAAAATAATAATTAATTGATGTGGAACGTGTTTGGTACATTGGTACGTCCATGAGACCATGACGATGCGAGTCGTGGAGCGGGAATGCTCAGGAGTGCAAATGTTTATGTTGAAAAGGATAGGAACAAGGAAGAGTCACCCATACGTGTCACATAAGTAGGTGGGCTGGTGTGATTATGGATCTTTGGATAAACTTTGAGATGAGTGTGTGGGTTATGATGATGAGGTTGGTATAAATATGATGGATGAGTTGACTCATCACCTTTTCTCTCACTTCTTTCTCCGAACAAAAACAAGGCTGAGCTTTGGTGATTTTTAAGTGAGAATCGACATCAACGACACAAGAAAAGGTGAGATATCGATTCTCTTCATTTTAACGCCAATTTTTTGTGTTTTAGTCAGAATTTGGGGGCAACCATGTTGTGGACCAAATTTTTGGGTTTGCTATTGATTTTAAGGGGGTGTTTTGATGAGTTTTGAATGAACAATCAAGGTTTTTGGTGTTGGATGATGTAGGTGTTGAAGAAATTATTAATTTCGGTGAATTTTTGATGATTTTTGTTCTAAATTGGGAATGATGAGTTGTGGACTTGTTTGATACGAATTGATGGTGGTTTTGGTTAATGTTCAAGGTCCCTACAAGGTCGGGATAGGCTCAGAACACGGCGATGTGAGTCGAGATTCGAAAAAACCCAACAACGTGAATTCACTTGTGGCATAGCTAGGGGAGTTGTGGCCTTCATGGACACAGCGTGAGCCACGACTCGACCTTGGCAGGGTCACTGCCAAGTCCGCATCATGGAGGGCACCATAGTGGTTTAGTGGATGGCTCCAAAGCCATATTTTTAAAATATTTTATAAAATCACATAAATATTACAGCTTTGCTCGAGTATCACAATAGGTTAGAATATGACCTAATACTAATTATGCAAATTAATAAAATTATGAAAAATTGGGTAAAATGAGGAAAAATAATATAAATTGTAATTAAATTAATACCAGGGAGTGCAGTTCATTGACGGGCACTCAGGATTTGATTTGACAGATTGTCGGGCATTTAAGTGTGTATAGTTTCGAATACAAGTAGGTAAACCAGTGAGATTGTACAATTATTTCTTTGAGCTTTAATTTTTTATTATTATTGCTTTATTCCTATTTTAGAACTCCATTCTTATTGAGTTGTTCGAGGGCAAGTGAGTCAATGGTGATCTTTAGGAGGAGTGGCGGTGTAAGGTAACATGCCAGCGTTATGACCTCTGGATGCACTACACTGATTACCGGTTCTGTATGGAGTGAGAGTTCGTAGTTGGACTACTAGGAAGTCTTCCATCCGTTTGGATTTAGGGCTTGTTGGGTATCGATAACGTCCAGGTATCCGAGTCTTGTAGCTTTTCCTAGACTCAACGACTTTTTGGTCAGGACTACTTACGCCTCTCTATTTTGACTTCGTGGAAACTCATCTTTCGATTGATTCATTTTTATTCACTATCTTTATATATTCATGTGTTCCCTGTACCTTTCTTTCTATATGCATGAATTAGATTGCTTATGTATTTCGAAATGTTGTATACATCCTGTTTGTTGTTACTTACCTGGGCTCGTCATTCTCGTGTTTGACTGAGTCCAGATCCGCAGTTTAACAAGGGGAAGGCTGCACAGTTTGGTGATCTACTTTGAAGATACCAGAACGGTTCTCCCTCTTTACTGATGTAGGTTTTTATTCATTTTGTATTTTTATATATTTGATTTTGTGCACATTGGGATGTGGGTTTTATGATAGATCTTGGGACATGTATACATTAATATTACTCTCCTGTGACTTGATATACTTGATGATGGTATATATATATATATGCGTGGTTTCCACACTCTAGGTTGTCCTGACTAGTGTCTTGGAGTTGTTTCTATTAGTTTGAGATTTTATTGCTTATGTTATACTCTGATAACACACTAATGTGAATAACTAATTTAAATTGTTATAATAATGCTTAAATTAATGGATAATGGTAAGGAAGGCTAACTAGGCTTGCGTTGACTTCGCAAGATTAGATTGTGGTCCACGTGACATTTTAGAGTTGTAGAATTGGGGCCGTCACAGTTGGTATTAGAACCTAAAGTTTTAAAACTTGACTCTTGATTAAATCACAACCAGTTAAGACACAAACCGATAAATAGTTAGGACAATGGTTAAACTTAGAGTGGAACCCTATAATCCTAACTTAAGTCTTAGTTGGGAAATTATGAGAGTTGGGGAATTAAAACTGAACTATATTAGCTATTTGATGTATTGTATATAATATTATTGATAGCTATGTCCTGATCGCTCTCTTTTCATATTACGATGGTCGATCAGCCCAAGAGCAATGATAGTGGTTCGGGAGACGTTCAGGGGAAACTAGATGAGGTGTCCCAGCTGGTTGCGCACACAACTAGCAGCTTCAAGAAATCCTCCGACTGTTGAGGACTTAAGCTACACCTTCACCTTCTACATCTGCAGCACCAGTTGCACGGTTTGGGAATGCTCCGACAGTTCAGGACACACATGCAGTTCCCGTAATACAGGCAGGACTGCGATAGATGAGGAATCACAGGTTGCAGCTAATATAGTACCACTTATGCTAGATACACTGGCCGAAGATACGCCAAGTACGCCGACTGACACAGGTACTAGGGATACAGCTGAGGTGAGGCAGGCTCACGAGTTATGACGGCACCATCCAGAGTAGTTTCACGGGGTACTGATCTCAAGGCAGTTAAGTTGTATATGAAAAGCCACGAGAAGATACAAGATGCGTTGGCCACACTGGAGCACATGCAGACTAATATTTCTTCAGCTTCACTATTCGGAGAGGTTGATGTATGGTGGAGTATCATGGTTGCTACGAAGGGGAAGCCCAAAAACTATTCGGAGAGGTTGATGTTTGGAGCTGTAGTCACTATTCAAATAGAGATTTGATCAGAAGTACTTCCCTCATTCGATCCGTAACTTGAATAGGACCGAGTTTTAAAACATCTGATAAGCAACCGGCGAGACAATGATGCAGTACATGGGACGGTATTTACGACTGATGAAGTATTACAGGGGCATAATTGACACAGATACGGACTAGGCCTACTACTTCATGCTTGGCCTATTAGACTCATTGGATCTATAGTGGTGACTATAGCTCCGAGGACGTTACAAGATGCCCTACGAGAGGGGCATGGACAATGAGACCTTTTTGAGCATGCGCTCCATAGCATTAGTTGCGCCTTCACTGCCATCACAGTCAGATATCAGACTAGAGGTGACAAGAGGAGGAAGAGATCCAAACAGTGGATGTAGAGAAATCGAGCTCAAAGTGCAGGATCTATTGTGTCTCCGCCTACTACTGCAATAGTACCATCTGCTCCAGTACAGAGTTATGCCAGCACACCACAACAGCCATCACAATCAGGTCCTCAAAGATAGCAGTATCAACGGGCTGAGGGTAGTGGTAATGGCAGAGATAGAGGTAGTGGTCAAGGGTAGAGATATAGGCAGGGTCATATATATGACCAAGGTCAAGGTCAGAGTTCCACTCAGTCACAAAGATAGGGATAGAGTGGTCAGTCTAGATCAAGCTCTTAGAGAACATGCTACGAGTTTGGACAAATAGGGCATTTCATTAATGCATGTCCACGATTGGGCCGAGGCAGCCGCAGTAGAGCTGGGAGCAAGTTCAAGTCGTTGTTGTACTAGACTAGACTGCTACGCGTAACCAGATTAAAGATATGGTTTATATTTACAGTTATTTCATGCATATTATGTTTGATTTTGGTTCTACTATTTCATTTATTTCGGGTTAAATGGTTGATGAGTTGGGATTGAGACCCACTAGACTGGAAAGACCCTTGATCCTTAGCACAACTGATGGGGACAAGATTTACCTAAACTTGTGATGTGTTGATTGTTCAGTATAGATAACGGATCACGTCTTACCAGTAGATCGAAGAGTGTTGAAGTTCTTAGAGTTTGATGCTTTATTAGACATGGATTGGTTGGGTGCGTATCATGCACAGATCCATCTTTTCAGTAAGAGGATTACATTTTTGATTCATGAACATTTGGAGTTCAGTTTTCAGGGGACTTACGACCAGTTGACCTATTACCAGAGGCAAGGTAGCTTCTAGCGTTGATGTCGAGACATTCGCTAGTGGTTTGAGTACGACGGGAAGAATGAAGAATAGGTTGGAAGAGGTACCTGTGGTATGTGAGTTCACAGATGTCTTTCCGACAGAATTACCACATTTACCACCGCCTAGGGAGATCAACTTCATTATTGATTTGGTTCCAAGGACCAAACCTATATCTATATCACCATACTATAGGCTTTAAGAGAGCTAGAGGGGCTGAGATCACAGCTTGATGAGTTGTTAGATTTGGGATTCATTCACTTGAACATGTCACCTTAAGGCACGCTAGTCTTGTTTGTAAAAAAAATGGCAGCCTAAGATTGTGTATTAACTACAGACACCTGAACAGGGTAACAATGAAGAGCAAGTATCCACTTCCTCGCATTGATGAGTTGTTCGACCAATTGAAATGAGCACAGTGATTCTCAAAGATTGATTTGAGATTTGGGTACCATCAGTTGTCGATTAGAACAAAGGATAGGGAGAAGACTTCATTTCGCACTCAATACGAACATTATCAGTTCACAGTCATGCCTTTTGGGCTGACTAATGCCCAAACGATATTTATAGATCTCATGCATCGAGTGTTGATATAGTACTTGGATAGGTTCGTCATTGTGTTTATCGACGACATTTTTATCTACTCCAGGACTTGAAAGGATTACGAGGAAAACCTCAGGACGATTTTACAAATACTGAGGGAACACATACTGTTTGCCATGTTCAATAAGTGTAAGTTTTGGCCTACAGAGGTCAGCTTTCTAGATCACATCGTCAGAGCTAGCGAAGTTCCAGTGGACCTTGTGAAGGTCAAAGCTGTGATTGATTGGCCTACACCGATATCAGTGATAGATATCCACAGTTTTCTTGGCTTGGCAGGGTATTATAGGCAATTTGTTCAGGACTTCTCAAAGATTACGGCACCAATGACGCAATTGACGAAGAAGGATACCCAATTTCAGTGGAATGATAGTTATAAGCAGGTGTTTCTAACATTGAAGAAATGTTTGATTACCGCACTAGTGTTGGTTTTACCTGAGTTAGGGAAAGGTTTTAAGGTGAACATCGATGCTTCTAAGGTTAGTTTGGGTTATGTATTGATGTAGGATGGTAGAGTGATTGCCTACGCATCTCGATAGCTGAAAATTCAAGAGAAGAATTACTGTACACATAACTTAGAGTTGGCGGTAATGGTCTTTGCACTGAAGATTTGACACCATTATCTTTATAGTGAGATGTTTGTGTTGTTTATAGACTACAAGAGCTTGAAGTACCTCTTCACTCATAAGGATTTCAATATGCGACAGACGCATTGGATTGATTCCTCAAGGATTATGATTTCTTGTTGAATACCAACCAGGGAAGGCCAATATTGTTGCAGAAGTATTGAGCCACATAAGGGTTAACTTAGAGGTTGTTACTTGCCACATGACACATGAGTATGGGTTGTTCGAGACAGTCGAGGTGATGCATTTTGTCGATATCCCGACCAGCACCAGAATGTTGATTTGTGGGTAGGTGAGAACTCAAATAGTGTCAATTCAGAGTGTACTCGAGGGTCAATGAGCTGATGAGCAGTACCAGAGGTTTTCCAGGTTGGCTCAGAGTCTGGATCATCCAGATTAGAGTTAGTTGACAGAATCATGCTTAAGGTTTAGAGGGCGGTTGTGGATTCTATCAGTGGCTGAGCTACGCAATGAAACACTTCCTGAGGCACACCGCTTACGTTTTACGGTTCATCTTGGTAAAACCAAGATGTATGCAGTTGTGCATCGTCTTTTCTGGTGGTCTAAGATGAAGACCGATGTTTCTAACTACGTTCGAGGGTATGAGATATTTCGGTGAGTTTAGGCTGAACATCGCAGATTCGGTGGGTTATAACAACTACTTTCCATTCCTCGGTGGAAATGGGAGCATATGGCCATGGATTTCATCAGTGGTTTACCTCAATCTCAATGCAGTCATGATAACATTTGGGTGATTATGGACAGACTGACGAAATCTGCACTCTTTTTACCGATCTTGACCACACATCAGGTGGATAGGCTGGCAAGTTTGTGCGAACGAGAGATTATTCGATTGCATGGTGTACTATTATCGATTGTGTATGACAGGTAGCCACAGTTTACATCTTTGATTTAGCATAGCATGTAGGCACAGTTCGGCATACGGATGGATTTTAGTACCGCCTATCATCCACAAACTGACTAAAAGTTAGAGAGTCTTATTTAGATTCTCGAGGATATGCTGAGGATGTGTGTGTTGGAGTATCATGGATTATGGGAGGAGTATCTTTATCTGTGTGAGTTTACCTACAATAATAATTATCAGTCCAGTATTGGTATGGCATAATTTGAAGAACTATATGGTTTACCATGCAGATCTCCATCTTATTGGGCAGAGCCTGAGAAAATGGCAGTTATTGGGCCAGAGACTGTAGTGGATCACACAAAGAAGATATGTCTGATCAGATTGAGACTGAAAAGGTGCACAAGAGAGGCAGAAAAAGTATTGCAACATGTATCACGGCGAGTTAGAGTATCAGGTCGAGGATTATTTTTATCTGAAGGTGTCTTCGATGAAGGGTCACAAGAGGTTCAGGATTAGAGGGAAACTTGCGTCGAGGTTCATTCGTCTATTCAGAGTGGTGAAATGGATAGGCGGAGTTGGGTACAAGTTGGAGTTGCCACCTCAGTTGTCTGGGATCCACCCTGTGTTTCATGTTTCAATGCTTCAATTGGATAGGTCGAGAGAGGACAAATGGCTGACGGTTGACTTAAGTCAGATAGACTCGAGGGAGGATAACTGTAGCAGCCACAAAATCTAAGGCCCGCCACGCCACGCGTCGTGAACCCACAACCCTACCTAAACTAGCCTAGCTATGTCCACACGCACCCAATCATCTGTCAATCACATTACCACTAACTTTTCTCAAATTAATTATATAAGTTAGCTTAATGACTTATTTTCATTTGTTAAACATTTACCTGATTAGCAAAATATTTAAATAAATAAATCAATTAGAATAACATGTCATATTGTGGAAAACCAATCAAAGTAATCATCATCATATATATCAGTCAAGTTCCATCAAAACATCAAAATGACCTCAACAGGTCGTATACATGTCCAAACTCTCATGTCCCATAACCCAACAGAAAACAAAATAATATAAACAAACGTACAAGTAGGGAAACAACAAATCAATCACAAGGAGTCCTCTAGTTTGGCCTTCCCTTTGCTAATACTGGGGTTTGCACTTAGCCATCACAACAAAACAATTAACAAGTCCAGAGTGAGTAATCCCAAGGAAGTTTATTAAGTAAATAATATAAAGAAATGTTAGAATCAAAAGACTATTAAATAAACATGCGGAAGAAAAAAATCAAGCAACTGGGAAGGACCCTCGAATGCATATCTAATAGCAACGAAAATCAAAATGCGTGCACGATATAGGTCAGACTAGCACCATACTTCGGACTATCACCCAGGCACTGACAGTGAGTAAACTCAAACTGACAAAAATCCCTATTGTCCTCTCGATAGCTGGCGTGGCCACGACGCACTGACATGTGAATAGAAAAAATCAGCAGTCGGGCCAACAATCCACCGATATACCCTTATAACACATGTTATAACCTAGTGTGCCACAATGCCAACGTAATAGAATAATCGGCGGGAGTGAACTCAATCGACCGTAAATAAATACAGGAATTCTGAATAATTGAAATAACTAGACATGAATTCAAATAATCCAAGCAATAAATACTCAAAAAGAATTTCAGTTGGGTTACTACACACCTCAAATTGCACTTCACTAACGCCAATGTCCAAATACACACTCAAAACGTGTGTCACTACCCGTCAATTCAACCTAAAACCTGAATTCTCGATAAATCTAATTAATTTCCCAAAACTTCAAAAATCAATATTCAACACCAAATCCTCGATAAAAACACCCATTAAACCATTTAAATAGATTGTATAAACCACTAGGTACACCCCCAAATTTTAGTTAAAATTTATTGTCTAGCACTGTTTGGGACAACCCAAGAGGCGCCGCCATGAATAAGCCTTCCACAGTGTGTCTCATGGCATCCTAGACGCCTTGATCAGACGCTGTCATGCTCAACCCCCACGGCACCATATAAAGCGTAGGTTGGGGATTTGCCTCTATTTTGGACGTCGCAAGTGGCATCATGGCCTCCAAATGCCCACGGCACGCCTGGCGGCATCCGAGCCAAGAGAAATGTTTTGAATTTTTCAGACCCCCTTGGCTTGTCGCCGCAGTTCGCGCTCGTCCAAACCACTCCTCAAACATCTAAAACACCATAATTTATCAAAACCCCTCGATGAAAATCGTTCAAGACGTAAACCACGAGTTTTCTCGACAAAACCCTAAAATCCATTTGAAACTTATAGCAACAACAACAACAAAACCAAAACCATTACTTGTTGCCTCCAAATCAAACACTTCAAACTATGGCAACACCATAGTGGTTGGTATGCTTAACTCACACCCTTGAAAACCTTGTCAAAACCCAAGAGATTTAGTCTGAAACGTAGAGAAAGAGATGGAGATCGAATATCTAACCTTGTATTCGATTCCGACTCAAGTTAGCACTTCCAAATCACCTTCTAAAGCTCTCAATCCCTAAGCAACTCACAAATTTTCATCCAAGCTTAGAGAAGAGAGAGAAAAGGTGGTGATAAGTGATTTATTTTACTTTTTATACTAGCATGTTCATCACATGTGTAGATCCAATCCCAATGCACATTTTGATGGCCAAGATGTGGTCAATTGGTCTCCTATAGGTGACTTAATTGGAGACTTAAACCCTTATACTCATCCTTCTCTTGACAACTTAACCATTCCTCGGGCGTTCCGACACCCAGTCCTGAACCGTTTCGCACGTCCAATGCGTACACTCGTGTCACTCACGTATATACGACATGTCATATTAATTATTTATCGTATTTTTTTCATTTATTATGTGTGTATTAACCCCTGTCCTAATGTACTAACCATTCGCCTCCCTGGCTCCCACATCTAAATGCCACCGGAGGTGAACACCCGTCACACTGTCTCGCACGGCATATATAATATAAACACACAACATTGAGATGAAAATAAACTAATTTGAACAAATACATTGCAAATACAACAAAAAAACACACAAAAATGGATTGTATACCTAATCTAGGCATGCTGAAAGCTAGCTGTGGGGTCATCGATCATCCGAGTTGTCATCCACGTCTATAATGATGTAATAAATAACGACAATTAATAATTGGGTCATTACAGTTCTTCTCAACTAGTTGAAATTTCATCTCAAAATTTAAATAAAACGAAATTCTTACTGGCCAATAGCTAGGGATATTGACGTCGCATTGTAGACTCGAGTTCCCAGGTAAGTCCCTCAGTCCCGTGATGCTGCCATCGCACTAATACCTTTGGGATCTCCCTGTTCTGCATAGTCTGTATCATGTTATCTATAATCTCCATCTATTGCTCCTCGTAGGTCACATCAGGCCGAACCTTAATCTGTCTCACATCAACCATTGGTCTCGATCCTAACCTAGCTAAACTCAGCATAGATAAATGAAATACTAGATGAACCTCCACTAATTATGGCGGTAACTATAATCTATAAGCCACAGTGCCGACGCATGACTCGACCTTGAATGGTCCAATAAACATTGGTGCTAGTTTCCGCTTGATGCTAAACCTTTGATGACCCTTCCAGGGCGAAATCTTCAGACACACTAAGTCACCAATCTCATAGCTCAAACCCTCGAGATACTTGTCCGCATACTTCTATTTGTTCTGTGCTACCTGCAGTCTCAGTCGAGTTTTTCTAACCTTTTCTAAGTAATCAACAACAACCTCAGATCCTAATAGCCACCGCATCCTCTAGTGCCGCCAAATAAGTAGGCGATCTTCAATGTCTACCATACAATGCCTCAAACGGTGACATGCCGATGCTCCCCTGATACCTGTTGTTTTACGCAAACTCACTTAATGGTAAATACTCTTCCCAATAACCCCCAAACTGCAAAATACAAGCCCTGATCATATCCTCCAAGATCTGAATCAACCTCTCCGACTAACTGTCTGTTTAAGGATGATATGTCGTACTAAACTGAAGCCTAGTGCTAAACTACCCTTGCATACTTTCCCAAATCTTCGATGTCAACCGGGGATCTCTGTCAGAAACAATCGATATCGGCACTCCGTGTAGCATGATGATCTCTCGTTTGAAGATAATGCTCAACTAGGGAAATAATTATTTCATAGATATAGGAATGAAGTGAATTGATTTCTTCAATCTGTCAATTACCACCCAAACTGCAACATAACACCTCACAGTCTGCAGTAAACCACTGACGAAATCCATCATAATGTGCTTCTATTTCCACTGTGGAATGGGAAATGGCTGAAGTAACCCGACTGCTCTTTTGTGTTCGGCCTTAACCAGCTTGCAAATATGACACGCTCTGACGTACGATGTCTGCCTTCATCCCGGGCCACCAGAACAAACATCACAAATAACGGTACATCTTAGTTCTGCCAAGATGAACTGTGTATCGCGAGTGGTGTACATTTTCAAAAATGCTATCTCGTAGCTCCTATAACCCAAGTATCCACAAATTGTCCATGTCTCTTAATCACTCATATGATGAACCAAACCAATCTGCACAACCCAGATCCTGAGCCAGACAACTGAAGTAAGCAAAATGTTCATCAAGCCACTCTAGAGACACAGTATGAACCCGTGTCTGACAAAAAATATGCAACTCAATAATAGCCTCAGTCAAACACATCACCAACGCTGCCTCCAGCAATCCATGCTCACGTATCATCCGTCGTAGCACAGTCGGACTCTCAATGTCGTTCCGCTTCAACACATCAGCTACAACATTTGCCTTCTCATGATTGTACTCAATCGCGATGTCGTAGTCCTTCAATAACTCGAGCTATCGCCTCTGTCGCATGTTCAGATCCCTTTGAGTGAATAGGCACCTCAAACTCTGGTGATACGTGAATAGAACGAAGTGCTCTCCGTAGAGATAGTGTCTCCAAGCCTTTAGTGTAAACACAAATGCCACAAGCTCCAAGTCATGCACCGGATATTTTCCTTTATGGGGTCTCAATCGCCTGGATAAATACGCAACTAGGTGTCCTTCCTATATCAACACACATCCCAACCCAGTAACGAAAGTATCAGTGTAGACTGAGAATCCTCTCCCTGCCTCACGTAATGCTAAAATTGGCACGAAAGTCAATTTCCTCTTCAGCTCCCAAAATGTGTCATCACACTCCTTGGACCACTCAAGCCTAACATCTTTCTTGGTCAACCTCGTCATCGGCGCTGCAAACGAAGAGAAATCCTGCACAAACTGTCAATAGTAGCCTATCAATTCCAAGAAACTGCGAATGTCAAAAATTGACTCAGGTGTCCTCTAGTCAATGATCGCTCGAATCTTGTCACCATCAACTGATATACCTTGACCAATGATGATGTGTTCGAGAAACTTCACCTCACTCAGCCAAAAATCACATTTGATGAACTTAGCATATAGCCTGTGCTCTCTTAGTGTCAACAAAACATCCCTGAGATGTCTTTCGTGCTCCAAAAGAGTCTTGTTGTATATCAGGATGTCATCAATAAACACTATCACATATAGATCCAGAAATAGCCTCAGAACTCTGTGCATCAAGTGTCGGTGCATAAGTCAACCTAAACAGCATGACTGTAAACTGAAACAAGTCGTAACATGTGCTAAAGGTCGTCTTATCGATGTCACTCTTTTGAATCCTCAGCTGATGATAGCCTCAGCGTAGATCAATCTTTGAGAAAAGCTTTGGCTCCTGCCAACTAGTCGAATAAATCATCAATTCTAGGAAGTAGCTAACGATTTCGAGTCGTCACCTGATTCAGCTTCCTGTAGTCTACACATCTGCATAGTACCGTCCTTCTTCTTCATTAAAAGGATTAGAGCGTCCTAAGGAGACATATTAGAGTGAATAAAACCCTTCTGCAACAACTCCTCTAACTGGCTCCTTAACTCCTCATGCTCGAATGTTGATATCCTATATGGTTGATTATAAATCGGCTCCATCGTTGGTATCGACTCGATGATGAACTCAATTTCCCTAGATGGTGGTAAACCTGGCAAATTATTGGGGAAAACATCAGGAAACTCGCAAACAATTGGACTTCCTCAACACGTATCACTGTCCTCGGCTCTGGCTCGACTACCACCATGAATGCCTCCATCTCCTGAGCTGTCGCCAATCACCCTCTGGTAATCGGTAAAGCTATCGCGACTTCGGCAAATGTAAATACTGGAACACCCTCAATGTTAAATGTAACGGTCTTACTGAAATAATCAATATGCGTACGATACGCTGACAACTAATCCATGCCTAGTAAAGCATCAAACTCGAAATACTCCACTACTCGTAAATCAGCTGGCAACTAGTGTCTTACGACCTCTACTACGTAATCCCGGCATATCCGATTAGGGTATATCTTATCCCTAACAGTCATACTAAGCATAAGGTGTGTGTCTAATGTTTATGTAACTGTTCTACCATGCGTCCCACAATAAAAGATAGGGTACTACTGGAATTAAACATAACATGCATCAAAGCACCACAAATAAAATAACGTACCCTCCAACAGCTGTCGCTTCTAATCCCGATCCGGTTGAGCAACTGCATAAGCTATAGGATGAGCCCTGTCCCTGACCTACTAAGTCTATGGTGGTGGTGGTGCTGTCAAACAATCAACCTTCAAATGCCTTATTTGATGGCACCTGAAATATCCTCGCCTTTCCTACCAACCGTTTGTGCCACAACTTGTATCTGTCCCCAACCTCGGCCCTGACCCTAACTCCTCTGTCCTCTATCATGGCCTCCCCGGTCTCTAGTCTGTTATGTATATTTTCGTGGCTGCTCGGCATGTGCAAGTGCAGTAACATAAATAACCAGTCGGTCATCACGTCTCTGATGATCCTCACGTCTATCTCTGTTACCGCGACAAACCTGATCAAACTATCCATCACCCCGACGACCTCACTCATCCTGTCTCTGTCGATCTAGCTGATCATGCTACCTCTTCGGCCTTTGTTCAGGCCGAGAACTTTGACCATGCTGATTTGGATAGGTTGAAGCCTCAAGTCTCATAAGCCTTTTGCAATAAAGAAGTCTTATAGGCTAACGCTCGGTCATAAATATTATGTAAAGTACAACTCCACTAAACACAATGGCACTCGCGATCCTCTCATCCAGACCTCAAATGAAGTAGTAAAGCTAAAGTCTCTAAGTACCCGTCACATCGATAGCGTATTGAATCATGTACCTTAACCTCTCCATATACTGTAGAACCGATATGTGCCATGTCTCATAGCCAAGAACTCTTCCCTAAGTCTTAGCTGAAACTCCATAGCGACGTACTTGTCTAAAAATAATTGTCTAAACTCAATCCAAGTCGTAGGCTCTTGATGTATATCAATATAAGTCATCCACTAGACATCTACCTTTCCTCACAGACAGTAATTAGAGAGTCATGCCTGATCAGTCTCCTCAACCTTCAACAGCTTGTGAAGCCACCTGTGAGTCAATAACCAGTGCCTAGCTAACTTTTGGTCGCCCACTCCATAGAAATATCCATGGTTAAACCTCATGAACTCCTTAACCCTCCTCGCCTCGACTGACATTACACTGCCTGACGTCGAAGCCACAGTAGGCTGTTCGTAGTCGTAGTAGGTGTAATCACCATCATATCCACAGGTGCAATTGTTGGTGCAATTCTATCAACCAATGTCTCATAACCTATTGCATGTGCATTAACTACTAGTGTTAATGTTGCATGTGTGGTAAGCGCAACCAAGGTAGTAGTCGGTGCTACAATAGTTAACCTCTGACCCCTAATGTACTCCAAGATCTCTACCATCTGAGCCTAATGCAGAACTTCGTGCTCAGTAACCCTCTACAATAACGGCTGCTGAATCAACGTCTTCCAAGTGAGGTCACTCATCTCACCAACTTCTGGCTGAGTCGTCAACAGTAGAAGACTTTCTGTCCATCTTAATCTACATCGCAAAATGTGCATTGGATCAGGCTTAATATATACGTATATCATATATATTATACAATCAAAACATATAACGTATATAAATCCTGAAACTACCCGCCTCACATCACTTCCCAACTAGTATTATAGGCATCTCTTTGGGTTTCAACATCTAAAGTTTATTAAAGTTTATTAAAGTTTATGCTTTTGTTTAACTCAAAACCAAACCCTAAGTTCCATAAACCAAAGCTCTGATACCAAATGTAGAGGCCCCAAAATCCAAGGTCCGCCACATTATGCGTCGTGGACCGACAACCCTACTTAAACCGGCCTACCTATGTACCACGCGCACAAAATCATCTATCAATCACATTACCACTAACTTTTCTCAAATTAATTGTATAAGTTAGCTTAAGGACTCATTTTCATTTATTAAACATTAACCTGATTAGCGGAAGACTTAAATAAATAAATCAATTAGAAAATCATTTGTCCTAGTGTGACCCATCAAAGTAATCATCAAATATATATATATCAATCAGGTTCCATCAAAACATCAAAAGGACCTCAACAGGTCATATACATGTCCAAACTCTCATGTCCCATAACTTAACAGAAAACAAAATAATATAAACAAACGTACGAGTAGGGAAACAACAGATCAATCACAGGAAGTCATCTAGTTTGCCCTTCCCTCTGCTCGTATTGGGGTCTGCACTCAGCCATCACAACAAAACTATTAACGAGTCCAGAGTGAGTAATCCCAAGGAAATTCATGCAGTAAATAATATAAACAAATGTTGGAATCAAAAGACTATTAAATAAGCATGCGGAGGAAAAGAATCAAGCAACTGGGAAGGACCCTCGCATGTATATCTAATAGCAACAAAAATCAAAGTGCATGCACAATCTAGGCCAGACTAGCACCATACTTCGGACTACACCCAGGCACCACCAGTAAGTAAAGTCGAACTAACTGAAATCCCTGTTGTCCGTTCAGGAGCCGGCGTAGACCACGGCACACTGACAAGTGAATAGGGAAAAGCAGCATGACACATGTTATGACCTAATGTCTCATAATGCCAACGCAATAGAATAACCAGCAGGAGTAAACTCAACAGACCGTAAATAAATACAGGAATTCTGAATAATTGAAATAACTGGACATGAATTCAAATAATCCATGCAGTAAATACTCAAAATGAATTTCAGTTGGGTTACTACACTTCAAATTGTGCTCTACTAATGCCAATGTCTAAATACACGCTCAAAAATCATGTCACTACCCATCAATTCAACCTAAAACCTGAAATCTTAATAAATCTAATCAATTTTCCAAACCTTAAAAATCATTAGTCAATGCCAAGTCTTCGATAAAAACACCCATTTAAACCATTTAAATATGTTGTATAAACCCCTAGGTACACCCCTATTTTCAAAAAATTTTAAAATATATTGTCTTGTACTATTTAAGACGTCACAAGAGGCGCCGCCGTGAATTAGGGCTCCACGACGTGCCTCACGGCATCCTGGACGCCCTGACCAGACACCATCACGCTCTACCTCAATGGCGCCATATAAAGTGTGGATTGGAGATTTGCCTATGTTTTGGACACCACAGGTGGCGCCGTGGCCTCCAAATGCCCACTGTGCGCCTAGTGGCATCCGAGCTAGTGGAAATTTTCTAAATTTCTCGGACCCTCTCGGCTCATCGTCGCGGTCCGCGCTCGTTCAAACCACTTGTCAAATATCCAAAACACCATAATTTATCAAAACCCCTCGACGAAAACCGTTCGAGACATAAACCCTAAGTTTTTTCGACAAACCCTTAAAATCCATTTGAAACTTGTAGCAACAACAACACCAAAACCATCACTTGTTGCCTCCAAATCAAACACTTCAAACCATAGCAACACCATAGTGGCTGGTGTGCTCAACTCACAACCCCGGAAACCTCGTCAAAACCAGAGAAATTTAGTTTGAAGCTTAGTGAAAGAGATGGACATCAAAGATCTAACCTTGTATTCAATTCACACTCAAGCTAGCACCTCCAAATCACTTTCCAATGCTCTCAAACCCTAACCAAGTAATAAATTTTCGTCCAAGCTTAGAGAAGAGAGAGAAAAGGTGGTGAGAAGTGATATTCTTTACTTTTTGTACTAACAAGTTCATCACACGTGTAGATCCAATCCCAAGGCACATTTTGATGGCCAAGATGTAGTTAATTGGTAACCTATAGGTGACGTAATTGGAGACTTAAACCCATATACTCATTCTTCTCTTGACAACTTAACCGTTTCTCAGGCATTCCGACACTCGATCCCGAACCATTTCGCACGTCCAACGCGTACTCTCGCATCACTCATGTATATACGACATTTCATATTAATTATTTATCATATTTTGTCATTTATTGTGTGTATGTTAACCCTCGTCCTAGTATACTAACCATTCACCTCCCTGGTTCCCACGTCTATACACTACCTGAGGTGAACACCCATCACACTATCTCACACGACATATAAAATATAAACATAAAACATTGCAATGCAAATAACCTAATTTGAATAAATACATCACAAATACAAAAAACACACAAAAACGAACTGTATACTTAGTCTGGGTATGCTGAAACCTAGCTGTGGGGTCCTCGATCGCCCGAACTGTCATCCACGTCTGTAATGATGTCATAAATAATGACAATTAATAATTGGGTCATTACAATATCACTTATAACGAGTAGCCTATTCAGATTTTGGACCGTAAAGTGAAGATTCTGAGGAACAAAGAAATCTCATCAGTCCTTGTCGAATGGCAGCACCACGAGGGCGAGAAGTTGACATGAGAGCTCGAGTCGTATATGTTTGAGTATTTTCCCTACCTTTTTTGAGTTCCGTGAGTTTCCCCTTGTGTTTTGTTTTAATTTCGAGGACAAAATTTCAATTGGTTGGGAAGACTGTAACGACCCTAAAATCTAATTCATGCTAAGTGTCATTTTAGATCGTACGTAGCCTCACTTGTCGTGATACGCGTGTACAATTCTCAGTCATCGACACCAAGGTATGTTATTTTTGTCTGATATTTTTATTACTTATTTTATCACCTGAATGTTAATTCCAATGTCCCCAACGTGTGAGGACGTTTGTGTGTGCGCGTTGGTGTTGAAGAACGAGTTCGGCCTGAGAGAACGTGTGTTACGGGTGCAAGGCAAACTGTTGACGAGTATTTAGTTGTCCGCAGGAAAAATTATGTTAAAACACTGACAAAATGTAATTTAAAATAATAATTAATTGATATGGAACGTGTGCGGTATGTTGGTACATCCATGAGCACACGATGGTGCGAGTTGTTGTGTGGGAACGCTCGAGAGTGCAAATGTTTGTGTTGAAAATAATAGGAACAAGGGAGAGTCACCCATATGTGTCACTTAAGTAGATGGGCTAGTTTGATTATGGACCATTGGATAGACCTTGAGATGAGCGTGTGGATTATGATAATGAGGTTGGTATAAATACGATGAATGAGTTGACTTACCACCTTTTCTCTCACTTCTCTCTCTCTCTCCAAACAAAAACAAGGTTGGGTTTTGGTGACTTTTTAGTGGGAATCGACGTCAAGGGAGCGATCAACGACGTGAGAAAATGTGAGATCTCTACTCACCACTCAATTATCGTCATTTTAACGCCAAATTTTCATGTTTTCATCAGAATTTGGGGAGAACCATGTTGTGCACTGAATTTTTGGGTTTGGTATTGATTTTAAGGAGGTGTTTTGATGAGTTTTGAATGAACAATCAAAGTCTTTGGTGTTGGATAATGTAGGTGTTGAAGAAATTACCAATTTTGGCGAACTTTTTATGATTTTCAGTCTAAATTGGGAACGATGAGTTGCGAACTTTTTGATACAAATTGATGGTGGTTTTGGTTAGTGTTCGAGGTCCCTACTAGGTCAGGATAGGCTCGAATTACGACAACGCGAGCCAAGGTTCAAAAAACCCTAACAACATGAATTCGCCTGAGGCGCCACCAGGGGCATCGTGGCCTTCATGGACACGATGTAAGCCACAGCGCAACCTGGGCAGGTCACTACGAGGTTCGCGTCATGGAGGGTGATGTGGTGGTTTAGTGGACGATGCCAAAACCATATTTTTGAAAATATTTTATAAAATCAAAAAAAATTGAGACTTTGCTCAGGTATCCCAATGGGTCCGAATACGACCCAATACCTGAGAAATTAACCCAATTACGCGAATTAATAAAATTATGAAAAATTGAGGAAAATTAGCGAAAATTGTAATTAAATGAATACCATAAAGTGTAGTTCATTGACGGGCACTCAGGATTCGATTTGACGAGTTGTCTGGCGTTTGAGTGTGTATAGCTTCAGATGCAGATAAGTAAACCAGTAAGGAATTGTACAATTATTTCTTTGAGCTTTAATTTGTTATTATTATTGTTTTATTCCTATTTTGGAATTTCCTTCTTATTGAGTTGTCCGAGGGCAAGTGAGTCAATGATAATCCTTGGGAGGAGTGGCGGTCTAAGGTAACATACCAGCGTCATGACCTCGAGATGCACTGCATTGGTTATTGGTTCTATACGGGGTGAGAGTTCTTAGCTGGACTACCAGGAAGTCTCTCATTCGTGTGGGTTTCGGGCTTGTTGGGTGTTAACCATGTCCTAATATCCGAGTCATGTAGGTTTTCCTTGACTCAATGACTGTTTAGTCGGGACTACTTGCACCTCACTTTTTTGACTTTGTGGACACTCATCTTTTGATTGATTCGTGTTTATTTACAGTCTTTACATATTCTTGCGTTCCATGTACCTTTCTTTCTATCTGCATGAATTAGACTACTTATTTATTTCAAAATGTTGTATACATCCTGCTTGACATTACTTATCTGGGCTCGTCATTCTTATGTTTGACTGAGTGCAAATCTGTAGTTTAGCAAGAGAAGGCTCCATAGTTAGGTGATCTGCTTTGAGGATACCAAAACGGTTCTCCTTTTTGACTAATGTAGGTGTTTGTTTATTTCGTATTATGTATACTATCTGATTTTATGCACATTAGGATGTGGGTTTTATGAGAGATCTTGGGACATGTATACATTGATATTACTCTCCTGTGACTTGATATACCTGATGATGGTATACATATGTGGGGTTTCCGTACTCTAAGTTGTCTTGATTAGTGTCTTGGAGTTGTTTCTATTAGTTTGAGATTTTATTGCTTTCGATATACTTTGATAACTCACTAATTTGAATAACTCATTTAAATTGTTATAATAATTCTTAAATTAATGGATAATGGTAAGGAAGGTTAACTATGCTTGTGTTGACTTTGCGAGATTGGCATGGGGGTCCACGTAAGTCTAGGTCGAACGAGGTCCAGTTTAGGGTTGTGGAATTGGGGCCGTCATATGATTCATCTCCCTTGGTGCCTTATGTGAGTAGTGATGTTCATGAATCATCTCATATAGACAGGGAACAATGCAGTCGCCATCCTCCATCATATTTGCAAGATTATGTATGCCATACTCAACTTCTTAACTCCATCTCTCGAGCCCCACTTTCAAAAGTTTCTTCAGGTATGCCTTACTTTATTACTAATTATGTTACTTGTAATAAGCTTTCCTCAGCTCATAAAAAAATTTTGGCGGCTATTTCTACTAATATAGAACACAAGAGTTTTAGAGAAGCTATGCAGGATGCAAGGTGGTGCGAGGCCATGGCATAAGAAATTGAGGCATTAGAGTCAATCGACACATAAACTTTGGAGGATTTGCCTTCGAACAAAACACCCATTAGTTGCAAATGCACCCACCTTCTGGATTTATTTCTGTTGAAAATGTGTGGAGCAAAAGTTTGTCCCACATCGATTAAATGAAACTTTAAAATGAAGTATATAAGTGATTAACTCCCCTTAACTAGTACCGAGGTCTTATGAGTTAAAACCCCACACCTAAAAGAGTTTAAGGTGGTTAAGTTGGGGATAATATCAGTACTGGGGAGAGATCACTGGCGTTTGCAGGTATGCCGCTTGCGGATGTTGTGCTCGCAAGTGAGAAAAATTGACATGGTATCAGAGTCCATGGTTCAAATGGGACCTGGGAGAAAAAAAACCACATGGAAAGATGTGTGGATCGAAAGTTAGTCCCATATCGATTAAATATAACTTCATGAAGTATATAAATGATTAACTCCTCCTAACTAGTACTGAGGTCTTTTTAGATAAAACCCCATACCAAAAGTTGAAGTGTGGTTAAGTTAGGGACAATATCGGTTCTAACGGAAGAGATCCACGGGCTCGCATACTTGTGTGCGGCACGACCATGAGAAAATTTGACAATTTCTCCTAGTTCTAACAAAATTTGTCGCCTTCAAAAATCTTTATATGGACTTTGTCAAGCTCTCCGTGATTGGTTTGCAAAATTGACAAGTGCCTTGAAGCAATATGGATTTGTTCAGTCTTATGTCGATTACTCCTTGTTCTCATATCGTAATAATGGTATTTTTCTTAGCATTCTTATCTATGTTGATGATTTAATTTTAGTGGGTAATAATTTTAATGCAATTGTTAAATTCAAGCATTTTTTAAGTACGTATTTTAAATTAAAAGATCTTGGGTCCTTAAAGTATTTCCTAGGGATTGAAGTAGCCTGACGTGCGTCGAACGCGTAAATAAAATAATAACCTTATCCAACTATTTTGTAGATAGAGGCAAAGGGTCAATCCTATAGAGATTAGTATTCTTTCTAAGGTAAGAAAATAATAAGAAAAGAAATCGTGGGTTTTTGAAAGTAGTTTATTTAACTAATCTAATTACTAAGAAAATAAATAAACAAAGGAAATAGATTTAGAACAATTAATTAAAATACCTAGGTCAAATCATACGAGTTTGGTTCGACAAAAGATTGGATTTGGTCGTCGATCTATGAATATATATGTTAATCAATTGGATCCTAGTGTAGCTATAGACTCGGCGACACACTCAGTTCCTCACACTTCCTATTCTCGGTAATCAAGGTACGACTATTAACTACTTCTCTAACTAATCACACAACCTTAGACTCACGTGAATTGGGTTTAATGTGATGACCGCATTAATACTATTCGTGAAGGCATTACACCTAGACTATCGATTCACTAGTGCTCCCAATTTATTCTAGATTACTAAGGCACTTGACCGGTCCCAAAAGGGATTAACCAATCTGTAAGGTCAATTGTTACAAGTACGAGTCTATTGCATAAGGACGAATGCTTCAACTCGATAACGAAGGGTAGTCAATCTAAATTGCAAGTGAGAGCTCTTCATAATACAATTAAATCTAACAAATCAATATAATAGTAGTAATCGAATTCCCTTGTAGTCTTGCCTAGACTAGAGATTTAGCCCTTCATAGTTGAAGAACACAAAATATCCCAAGAAATTAAAATAAGAGAGAGGAGAAAATCGTTAAGAAGAGCCCTAAACATCTATACATATATTATTTCTTACTTCGGTCTCCTTGTTATTGGATTTTGGTGTATGCGGATTGGTCCTGACAAACCATGAGGATAAAGGGCGTGAGGTGGCTCCTAATTCGCTGCTGTTGAGCTCAAGGTGGATCGGATGAACAAAGGAGATGCTCGTCCTTAACGTGCACGCATTCAACGAAATCTTCAATGAGTCATCATCGTGGGTCCCACTGCTCATACAAAATCCAACTAATCAATGTATCAACACATACATATATGGTCCATATATCTTGATGACATTAGCAGTGCATCATTATAAAATCCATGCATGCATATCCATCGCACACACACATTCATGTCAGTTTGTTGCCTTATTTTCTCTATTCAAAGAATTGTCATGTGATACAACCTCGTACACTTGCCACACCACCTAATTTATCATCCAACTTAATATATGTTTCTACGTCAGGGGCGAAGCCAAAGTTTTTTTTGAAGACATGAGCTAAAACTAAGGTAACTTTTTTTAGTATTTAACAATTAAAAAATAATTTGGTGCGCCAACTACAACAAGTGAGTCGGACACACACTCGTCTGCCGCCTTTAGTTTTTAGATGCATACACACCTCCTTGATTCTTGTTAAACAAGGTGTTCATCAGGTTCTTGAAACCTAAACACAGAAACCCTAACTTGAAGAACAAGATCCGATCTGAGAAAACTTAGTTTTCTTAGTCGGTCACTCCTTTTATATTCCTCTAAAACTCAATATGAGTCACACGATACAACAGCTCTACACACATCATGAACACAGTTGTCTCACACATTCCTCACTCACACGTGTACTACACATGTGTTACAAAATTACTCTCAGTAACTAAAATATTACAATAGTAATTAGTGATTCATTCTCACATCCCCCTTCAAACGAAGGGGGAGAGAAACTACCCTAAGTTTGGACCAAAGAAAGGAGAACCGAGAGAAAGCAAAATGCTTTAGTAAAACAATCAGCAATTTGATCATGACTCGGAACATAATGAACCAATAGTTGACTAGCTAATACCTTGTCACGAACATAACAAAATCCAACTCAATATGTTTTGTTCGGGCATGATAAACCAGATTATGAGCAAGAGCCTGGACACCAACATTATCACACCAAATGACAGGAGAGGTAGGAAAAACAATTTGAAGCTCTGATAAGAGAGATTGTACCAACGTGATTTTAGCAGCCACCTGAGCGAGAGCCCTGTATTCAGACTTTGTGCTAGACCGAGCCACCACCTGTTGTTTCTTGAACTGCTAGGAGATTAAATTAAAACCCAAAAATATAGCAAAACCTAAAACATAACGTCTATCATCTGGAGAAGCTGCCCAGTCGGTGTCGAAAAAACCAGTGACTTAGAGATGAGTACTAGTACCTTTCAAGTACCACAGAACACGTTTGAGAGCTTGCCAATGAGTCACAATGGGATAGTACTGAAACTGACTAAGTTGATTCACAATAAAAGCAATATTTGGCCTAGTGCTAACCAGATACTGAAGACCACGCAATAAACTTCGATATAAAGTAACATCAGTAAATGGAGGAGATTTATCAAAAAAATAGGCTTGCCCACTATCGCAAGCGTATCAATTGCCTTAGGCTTGAACATACCACCTTTCTGAAGTAACTGTTTAATATGGGTTGATTAAGTAAGAAACAGTCCAGTAGAATCTCTCCTAGCCTCCATACCCAAAAAATAAGTTTAAATCACCGATGTCTTTCAAAGCAAAACACGCATTTAGGTGAGTCACAAACACATGAATGCGTAAGGTATGTGAACCAGTAACAATAATGTCATCCACATACACTAACACATACAAAAATTCAGACTGAAATAGGTAAATAGAAAGAGAATTATCAACCTTTGAATTACGGAAACCCCATGATATCAATGTAGATTTCAGTCTATCAAACCAGGCTTGAAGGGCTTGATGCAGACCATAAAAGCCTTATGCAATTTGCAGACATGATTAGGAAACCTACTGTCCACAAATCATCAAGGCTGATTTGTATAGACATCCTCAATCAAACAACCATTCAAAAACGCATTATTAATATCAAGTTAACGAATCGACCACCTAAATTGAACAATAATGGAGAGAATTACACGAATAGTGGAGGCCTTAACTACTGGGCAAAACGTCTCATCAAAATCGATACTCGGCAACTGTTTGAAGCCTTTAACCACTAATCTAGCTTTATATCGATTGATGGAGCCATTAGAATTCTTTTTTATAGTGAAAATCCACTTAGCATCAACAACATTCTGAGAAGGATAAGTAGACACTAAAGACCATGTACCAGTCTTAATGAGAGCCTCATATTCCTTCTCCATGGCCTCTCTCCATTTAGGGTTCGTGAGAGCTGAATCAACAGACTTAGAAGTAACATCATCCATAATAGAAGTAGTAGTAACAAAAACCCTTTTCTTAGAAATCCTTCGCCCTTGTAAGCATAGGATATACATTGTGTGGTGCCTCAGACAAAATATTCTCATTAAATGCAATATGTGATGACTCAGAAGCAGTAGAGACATACTAGGATGGAACAGCAGGCAATAAGACAGAATTCTCGGGTGAAGCAGCAGGCAATGAGATAGAAGCATCAGACTCAGATGACACCGGAATAGAACTAGAACTAAACAGAGACACAGATGGATGGGATATAGACATACTGGGACAGAAAGAAGAAGAAAATGAAGGAATAAGTACTGTTACAAGAAACTTAGAAGAAGTAGAAACCTGAGAAGGAGAAAAAACAATGACAGAAAAGGAAACTCATATTCATTAAACATAACATGACGAGTGATATAAACTTTCCCAAACTTATGAAGACATTTATAACCCTTATGAGAAGAACTATATCCCAAGAAAACACACTTGTCAGACCGAAACGAAATTTATGTTGATTATACGGACGAAGACAAAGAAAACACGAACAACCAAACACTCGTAAGATTGAGTGATCTGGAACATGACCATATAGTTTCTCATAAGGTGACTTTCCCCCAAAACTTTTGTAAGTAAACAATTAATAGAAAAACAGAAGCCTCATAAGCATCCCACCAAAATTTACATGGCAGTTTACTATGACCAAAAAGAATAAGACTCATCCCCACAATATGTCTATGCTTACGTTCTACTCTCCCATTTTGTTCATGAACATACAGATAAGAATGTTGAAAACCAATACCCATATAATCAAGAAGTGGTTTGAAGGATCTGTACTCACCACCCCAGTCTGATTGCACACGTTTAATCGTTGTAGAAAACTGATTTTCGACAAATTTCTTAAAATGTAGAAATGCAGGTAACGCATCAAATTTAAGTTTCAATGGATAAATCCATGTAAAGAGAGTACAATCGTCCATAAAATGCACATAATAGTAAAAACCATCGGTAGATGCAACATGAGAAAGACCCCAAAGATCCATATGAATGAAATCAAGAACATGAGACGACTAACTCAATGCGGAAGAAAAAGGTAATGCATGGATTTTCCCTAAAGCACAACTAGTTCAAAAACCAATATCAACAATACGTACATTTATCCATTGTAACACCTTCTGCAATGTATGCTATGTAGGATGTCCCAACCTTGAGTGACAAATGACAGGAAGGCTCTTATTCATTGCAACAAAAACAAAATGATGAAAGGGTTTTGTAGAGGAAGACCCAAAGAATCGATAGAGTTTATTATGCAATATCCCATGAAGAAAAACTTTGTTAGTTCTGATATCTTTCACAAAACAATCATGAGCACGAAATTCAATTAGCACATCATTCTCTCGTGTAAGTTGAGACACACATAGAAGATTTTTCTTAATCTGAGGCACACACAATGTATTTCCAAATGACAAAGACGATGATGAAGATGGTAATGCAGTAGTACCAATACCAGAGATAGGGATAGATTGTCCATTACCAACAATCAGAGAATTATTACCTTGATAAGGCACATAGTCAGTCAGTTGAGAAGAATCTGTAGAAATATGAGAGGATGCCCCACTATCTGCATACCAGGAACGATCAGTACTAAAATCAGACACAACATAATAGGAATTCAGCGATGGAGATGGTGCCGGAGGACCAAAACGCATTGGTTCTTATAGGCATCTATAACTGCGACTGTGACATCTGCTGTGATGACGGGTTGGGATGACCACCCAAAGCTCTATATACTTGAAATCTCCTATAAAGTAGCACACAGCAGAGGAATGAACAAACTTCCTACAAATTTGGCATGTCGGTCGACTGTTATTTTGAGAACGAAAACCACCACAGACACCATTTGTCTAACCCCTACGACCACAATGATTAGAACCTCAACCACTAGAGAACTGTTGATGTTGAGTAAGTGGACCGCTAAAACCAAATTGAGTCCAAACCTGGCCACCAAATTTATTCTTCACCTCTGCAGAATAAGTCAAAGGAGTCTCATTTTTTAGAACCAGCGCCTTCATACTAGTATTGTTCTGGATCTGATTTAAAGTAGACTCAAAACTTAGAAGTGACACCTGAAACTCTATCCAGCGTAATGATGTCTTGTCTTGCAATACTGAGATGATCAGAACATACTCACGATCAAGTCCGACAAGAGTATTGAAGATCAGATCATCGGTAGAGACCAGTGCACCATCAATGGCAAGATCGTCTGCCAATTCCTTCATCATCAGTAAATACTCAGAGATTAACTGATAACCCTTCTTTGCAGATTGAATCTGTCATTGATAAACCAGAACTTGTGCACGATTAAATGAACCATAATGTTCCTCAATACGTTGCCATGCTTCATGAGTGGTGTTAGCCCCAATCACAGTAGTGGCAACACTTTTCGACATCTTACTAATCAACCAGCCCAGACATGATTGATCTTTCTCATACCATTCTTCATACTCCGGGTTCAAATCGCCAGATTCCTCCAATAACTTCAGTGGGCACCATCGTGTACCATGCAGATAACCATCAAGACGACAACCATAAAAATCAATAGAATCATAGCTTTCCATACCAATAAATTAGTACGATCTAACTTTATAGACACAATTCAGTTTAAAGAATTATCGAACGAAGCCATCGTTTGATGTGATTAGCCAAATCCAATAGCCTGTAACTTAGATCAGTCTTGTTGATGTCCAGACCTAACGATTTCAGACGCAGATCCGTCATTCGAAGGCAATCTTTCTATTTCAATTGGTGAAATCTCAACCATATTCACTACGATCTCTGAAGAACCACCATGTTCATTTCTCCCAATCTGGATCATCTTAGTGTCAGCCATTAATGCTCTGATACCATGTTAAAAAAGGTGTTCATCATATTCTTGAGACTTAAACACAGAAACCCTAACTTAAAGAACAAGATCCGATCTGAGAAAACTTAGTTTTCTCAATCGGTCACTCCTTTTACATTCCTCTAAGACTCAATATGAGCCATATGATATAACAGATCTGAGCCACACGATACAGCTCTACACACATAAGATCTCAGCCACACGATACAACCCAATTTCTTAATCTTGATTAACTTGCTTAATTAGGATCACCGACCCGTGATGTAGGACCCGTGTGAGGTGCGCACACCTACCGAGGCCCATGGTCGAGGTATATTATATATTTGTTATGGTGTATGCCTAAAGATATGTATATGTGTAGACTAACTAAGTCGGTTCATGCAGTTATAGGCGCCGAGACGCGAGTGGGGATGCGCCTCGGTTTGTGTGCAAACCGGGGAGTCAGGTAGCTAGACATGTAGTAAGTCTAAGTTTAGTCAAATAGGTGTTAATTAATTTATTTCATAACTTAAGCCTATGGTATACATATCAATTTAAATAAACTATTACTTAGCCTATGTTCTATTTAAATGAAATCAAATATTAAGGCCTATGGTAAAATGTAATTATAACCACCCTTTGGATATGCCTAGGGATGTGTACTAGCACACACTCTCATGTAATTGTGTCATGCATTTGTGTCACCAAGCTGAAATTTTAGTGGAAATATGAGTGATTAATGGTCACTAGATCATCTTAGAGATGGACAAATAATCAAATGGTGGATGACCATGATAAAAGAAACTACATGCTTGACAAGTGGTGTTGAGGGGAGTTTCATGCTTGACAAGTGTCATTGAGCTAAAAAAGTAGGTGAGTAGGAGTGTTTGATGACCCTTGATTCACATGGAGATGGGGTTATGCAACTTGATGAAAACCCAACACTATAAAAGAAACACTTAAACACTTTCCTTCTCATTTGCATGCAAATCAAGCAATAAATTCAGAGCTGTTAGGGGATTTTATTTGCTGGAAATTGGGGTGTAAGAGAGCCAAATTTGCATATCAAAAGAAGCTCAAGTGAAAACCATCAAAGCTAAAACCTTAGGTATCATCTATACTCTTTAATGTTTCAATTGTTGTATTCTTGGCTATGAATATTGAGGCTTTTATATAAAATCGATTTCAAAGATGTTTTTAATGATGTTTTAACTCATTTTAAAACACCAAATGATTTGCCTAAGCTGTATTTCAGAATTGAGAAGTTTTCCAAAGATTGGGTTTTTCTTGTAAAATTAAAAATATGATTTTCTTGATACAGCCTCTGTAATTTAGACATAACTCAGCCATCATAACTCCAAATTACGTGATTCTAATGCCATATGAAAGCTAACTCAAAGCCGAACAACTTTTGTCCATATTTTTGAAACACCAGCTCTTTCTTCCTCAAAAATGCTCTGCAAATAAGTGATTTAAATGTCATGATAGGATTGTTGAAGGTGAAATTTGAAAAAGCATAACTCCTCCAATTCATATCCAAATGAGATGAATTTTAATTATGTTATGTTTGGATATGTTAAGTGACTTGTGACCAAAAATCATGATATTTGGAGCTATAAATTGGGAGAAATGATTTTTACAATCTCACTGATCAGATTTTGATTCAAATTCGAGTTGTCTTTGAAACTATTTAACATCTCCTTCATTTTATATCGAAACGTTGCACAACATACCATTCCAGAAAGCTAAGACCTAGAGCTAAAAATTTCTTCTAAGTGTCTTTGATGATTTAGAGTTTATGATGGTTTAATTAACGCTACAATGCTAAGTATCAAATTGAAGTTTGGTAAGAACTTAAGGGGCTATTTGGGGTTATAGGTTAACAAATCTAATTGACTTGACCTAAAACCAACCTAATACTTATCTAAACACCCCAGGGATATAGGGAAGTGTGTCGAGAGTCCGGGTGTGCAGGTTCAGGCGTCGGGAGACCGAAGTTAGCTAGGATAATTGCTTGATGTGAGTAATCCCACATGAACTCTCTATTTCCATTTCATTTCAATTGCTCTATTGTTGGACAGTCCTTATGACTGAAAATGCTATTTTGTGATCTTGATATCATGATTTATTTCTACTCTCTCATATTGAGCTTGTCATCATGATATTACCTTATGATTAAATAGCATGCTATTAGGTGTAGATAACCTTATGAATGGACTTGTACTCTTGTTTACTTGTGCTTCCTAGCATTATATTCTTGAATTCCTTTACCGAGTCTTTTGTTGGCTTTAAAGTAGTTTTAGAATCTAGGGTCCATTGCACAATTATAGAGTGGGCAGCTCACGAGGGCATGGGACCTCGGGGATGTCGGCACTCTCCACTACACTCGCGCGACTCACGGCGTAATGAACTGGGGTGTTCGACGAGATTTATGATAGATGATATATACGTGTAGAGCACAGCTCCGCCATTCGAGGTTATTAGAAAAATGATATGATAATATGTAGAACACAGCTCCATACAAATAGTGGAAAAGGCTAAGTGATAGTTCTCTCCGCCGACTAGACTTAGATCAGACTGCTTAACCTGTGTCAGTTTCATTTGATATCTCAGTATTTATCTGGCAGTTTATTCAAAGCATTCTTTGGCTATCATTATGCTATTAAATACCATTCATTTATTTTGGAAATGTAAGTAGATAGGTCATTTGGGAATTACTATTATATTTTTATACTCACCATCCTTTTTATGACGGTGGGTGCAGATCCATCGAGCAGTAGGCCTGGCAAAGAGAAGATTGGCGACTACCTCTGAGCTTGGGAAGTGTACTATTGACTGACTGTAGGTCTTATTTTTGATATTTTGTATATTTTACATACTTATGTCTTTCGTACGGTTGGGATGTATATATATTGGGTTGAGGGTTAGTTCCCCAACTTTTGACTATCACACTGTTTATATGTTTCGCCACACAGTTCATATATATTGCAATTGTTATTCCTGGTTTCCACACTTACGTTTATCAAATTGCTTTCATCTATTTAAAAAGACTTCCGCTAAATTATAATAAGAGTTCCGCTATAACTGTAAAGACTTCCACTAACTAATTTAACTGTTAAATATTTTAAACAACTTTAAGTTATTGAAATTTGTTGGGTAAGTGTATTATTTATCCTGAACGCTATCAAGTTGGCAAATAGGTTAAAAAGTTGACTAATACGTAATTAGGTCCTACGTGTCTTGATTAAGGCTTAATTACAGGATTAGGCCGAACGATGCCCTAGATTATGAGAGGGGTCGTCACAGTTGGTATCAGAGCGAACGTTCTCGATAAGTAATGCACTATTGAATAAGACACAAATCTTACAAGTGGAAACCAAATGATCCTTGCTTAGAGACTATTTTGTTAGGAATCGAGTGAAAGTGAGTTGGGGGTAGTTATATATACTTGTTAATTTCATAATGTATATATATACGAGATATCCTACGAACTAGCTGATGCGAGTTCGTTGTCCACATGCAGACGACGAAGATGGACGCATATGAGACAAACGATGTGGGTGCTAGCAACAGTCAGCCTCGTGCTATATCTGATGACGACTATCAGTAGTTGAAGGATCGTGGAGCGGCACAGGGACAGCAGATGGCTGACTTCATGACCTTCATGAGAGCACAGATCACCGCATTTACTCAAGCCATCACCACTACTCCAGCAACTACCACACACCTAATGATCAGGCCTACTACCGCACCGGCTACTGTTCCAGTGACAGCACCCGTACTCGACATACGTATTATTCAGGGCACGGTAGGGATGCCGACTATTTTAGTAGTGACCATTTCGACGGTAAAGGTAGCAGGGATGACTCCGACACCCACACCTACACCTTCAGGCTCATCAGTAGGGATTCAGCTGGTGAAGGATTTTCTCCGCCTTCAGCTAATGTACTTCGACGGGGAAAGAAACTTCGAGAAGAATGAGGGATGGATATTATCACATGAGAAGGTACATCGAATTCTGGGGATCGATAGACTACGTCCGGATTTATCTTCTTATACACTGCAGAGAGACGCCGACGTCTGGTGGCGTACCACCATAGCTACCGATAGAGATTTTGAGTCATAAACGACCTTTAAGGCCAAGTTTTATCAGCAATACTTCCTGCTAGCGGTCATGATGAGACTGATGAGAGAGTTTATGAGTTTGAGGCAGAGGGCAGATGAGTCAGTTATGCAGTACCAGGACAAATACGGGTACATGAGGCAGTTTGCGGGGGATTTGGTTCGAGATGAGTTGGAAGATGTGTATCACTTTGGGACGGGTCTGAGAGCAAACATCAGCTACCACATAATCAGTACGGGTGCTAGGACACTTACAGAGATATACAAGCTGCATTTTCCCACGCGACCTACTACCTTAGTATAGTACAGGGCAGTTTCGGGGCAGATGTTGACGTCAGAGCAGGCCGCAGATTTCGAGAGGAGGTGGCAGAGGGGAAAGGCACACCAAAAGTGGGATAGAGGCTCTTAGGGATCGGGAACTACTTCACGTTTCACATCAATGGTGCCTCAGGTGTCATATGTCACACCACCACCACCGATTAGGCCAACATTACTAGCGCTAGAGAGACTTGCTCTTCCGGCACCACAACATCAACAGCAGGGTGGTAGAGGTCGAGGCAGAGGTAGAGATAGAAAATGACCCCGTTCAGGGACAGCTACAGTCCAGTCAACGCAAACAGATTTCATGTTACAGGTATGGACAGGTAGGACATTTAGTGAGGGAGTGTCCACAGCCAGCAGCAGAGTACCCACCATAGAGTCGAGAGGTAGCTCACATGGTAGCACAGTCAGATACTAGCACCACACGGAGTCTCATCAAGGGTACAATTTCTATCGTCGATAGAGAGTCTTATATTTTATTTGATTCGGGTTCCACTATTTCTTTCATTGATGGACGCATGATAGGCATACTAAGACTGACACCGATAAGGCTTAGAGTACATTTGATGTTGAGTACCGTCGCCAGGGATAGGTTTACCCTAACAGTCTAGTTGAGAGGGTCCCAGTAGAGATTAGTGGGATAGTGTTACTCACCGACTTTAGAGTCCTTGAGATGTTAGAGTTCGATGCTCTTTTCGGGATGGACTGGTTATCAGCATACCACGCTCACATAGACTGTTTCAGTAAGTCGTCGTATGCGAGATTCCAGGACATTCGATGTTCATACACCGAGGTAGTACACCAAGAGTCGATACCATGAGAGGTTGATTGGCAACTAGTGAGGAGATGGAGACTCTAGTATCCTTGTATACTATAGCAGAGAGTTAGGGACCCCGACTTGAGGACATACGATCGTTAGAGAGTTTTTCAACGTTTTTCCTGAGGAGTTTCCAGGACTACCGCTGCCGCAAGAGGTAAACTTCATCATCAAGTTAGTACCAGGCACCAGACCGATTACGATACCACCTTACCGCATAGCCCCGAAGGAGTTAGAGGAGTTGAGGGCTCAATTTAAGGACACGAGGGAGAAGGGATTCATCACACCTTCTATGTCGCCGTGGGGAGTGCCAGTACTTTTTATGAAGAAGAAGGATGGTAGTCTGCGACTGTGCATCGACTACAGGCAACTAAATAGTGTTACATTCAAGAACAAGTACTCGCTACCGAGGATTGATGATTTGTTTGAGCAGCTGAGAGGAGCACAGTTCTTCTCCAAGATAGACATGAGATGAGGGTATCATCAGCTTAGGATCAGGGACGAGGACCGTTCCAAGACAGCATTCCGCCCCAAATATGGACACTACCAGTTTAGGGTCATGCCGTTCGGGCTGACCAATGCCCCCACCGTGTTTATGGACCTTATGCACAGAATATTTAAGCCATTTCTTGACTGATTCGTAGTCTTCATCACAACATTTTGATCTATTCGAGGACACAGGAGGATCAAGAGCAACACCTCAGGGAGACGTTGCAGACGTTAAGGAAGCACCGTTTATATGCCATGTTGTTGGAGCAACAAGGATTGTCGTAGATCCGGCCAAGATTCAGACGATTATGGATTGGTCGGCACCGGCGTCAGTGACGGAGATTAGGAGTTTTTTGGGGTTAGCAGGCTACTACCGCAAGTTCGTGAAGGATTTTTCTAAGATCGCTTCACCGATGACTAGAGTGACACAAAAAGATGTCATGTATGATTGAACTAAGGAATGCAAGAGTGCATTTGAGCAGCTGAAGAGGTTGTTGACGACCGTACCAGTATTAACACTACCTGAGAATAGACAAGGATTCCTACTATACACTGATGCTTCACACACGGGACTTGGATGCGTGTTGATGCAGGGTAGCAGAGTTGTGGCTTATGCTTTAAGACAGCTAAAGATACATGAGAAGAACTACACGGCGCATGATCTTGAGTTAGCAGCAGTCGTATTTGCACTGAAAGTGTAGAGACACCACTTGTATGGAGAGAGATTCACACTCTTCATTGACCACAAGAGTCTGAAGTATCTCTTCACACAAAAGGAACTGAATATGAGACGGCGCAAGTGGTTAGAATTTTTGAAGGACTGTGTCTTTTCCTTGGAGTATCACCCAGGAAAAGCAAACGTAGTTGCCGACGCACTGAGTAGAAAACCAATTAGAGACATCGAGGTTGTCAGATGTCATATGACGCACGAGTACAGGTTACTTGAGGCAGCAACGACAATAGGTCAGTCTGACATTCCTACCGATACCCAAGTTAAGATTTGCGCACAGATGAGAATATAAACCTTATCTACATAGAGCGTGTCAGAGGGTCAAAGGACTGACAGGTTGTACTAGCGATTCAGAGAGTTAGCGTGGAGTTCAGATTATGTTGATTAGGTAGAGACATCTGATTAGTTTTTGAGATTCAGAGGCAGACTGTGGATACCGGAGATGTTGGAGCTGAGAGAGGAGATTTTTCAAGATTCACACCATTCCCGATTCACCGTTCATCCAGGCAAGACTAAGATGTATCACGACATGTAGTGACATTTCTGGTGGCCTGGGATAAAAAATGGATGTGTCAGAGTTTATCAAGAACTGTGGGATTTATCCAGCAAGTGAAGGCTGAGCATCGTAGGCTTGGAGGACTTTTACAACCACTTCCCATTTTGAGATGGAAATGGGAAGACATCGCCATGGACTTCGTCAGAGGGTTGCCGAGGACAGCTAGGAAACATGATTCCATTTAGGTGATAGTTGACAAACTGACTAAATCTGCTCATTTTCTGCCAGTTGCCGCGCACTACACCTTTGATCAGTTGAGTATATTTTTCAAGAAGGAGATCATTAGGCTGCATGGGGTACCGTTGACCATCACATCAGATAAAGATGCTAAATATACTTTTAGGATGTGGCAGAGAATGCAGGAGCAGTACAGTACGCACCTACAGTTTAGCACAACTTTCCATCCTCAGACTGACGGGCAGACAGAGAGACAGAATCAAGTCCTAGAGGACATGTTGCAGGCTTTCATGTTAGAGTTCGACGAGTCTTGAGAGGAGTACCTACCATTATGTGAGTTTGCATACAACAACAGTTGTCAGGCTAGCATTGAGATGGCACTATTTGAGGCTTTGTATGGCAGACCATGTCGCTCGTCGTCGTGTTGGGCTGAGCTAGAGAACAGAGGGTCAGTAGGGCCTGAGATTGTTGTTGACCACACTGAGAAGGTACGACAGATTCGACAGAGACTCAAAGCAGCCCAAGAGAGGCCAAAGAAGTATGCAGACAAGTACCACATCGATCTCACTTATTCTAAGGGAGCCTACGTCTATCTTAAGGTTTCCCTCGAAAGGGCCTGCAGAGATTTGTTGTGAAGGGCAAGCTTGCACTGTGTTTCATCGGGCCATTCAAAGTTGGGAAACGGGTTGGAAAGGTTGCATACGAGTTAGAGCTTCCTCCGTAGATGTTAGGTGTTCATCCGGTTTTCCATATTTCGATGCTTCAACTGGTTGAGTCAAAGGCACCACGACCGATTATTGACTTGAGTCAGATCGACCTGAGCAAGGATTTCTCATATGAGGAGCAGCCTATCCAGATCCTAGACTGAAAGGTACAACAGTTGAGGAACAAGTCTATCCCAAAGGTGCTCATCAAGTGGAAGTTCCACAGCGACTCAGAACTCACTTAGGAACGGGAGGATTATATGCGAGATTGTTTCTCGTACCTTTTCGAGTCAAGTATAATCCTAACTTGATTTTAATTTCGAGAATGAAATTTTCATTTTGTTGGGAATATTTGTCACGGTCCAATTTCCTAATCTTGATTAACTTGTTTAATCAAGATCACCAACCCGTGATGTGGGACCCGCGTGAGGTGTGCACACCTACCGAAGCACATGGTCGAGGTATATTATATATTTGTTGTGGTGTATGCCTAGTGATATGTATATGTGTAGACTAACTAAGTCGGTTCATGCAGTTATAGGCGCCGAGACGCGAGCGGGAATGCACCTCGGTTTGTGTGCGAGACGGGGAGTCAGGTAGCTAAACATGTAGTAAGTCTAAGTTTATTCAAATGGGTGTTAATTAATTTATTTCATAACATAAGCCTATGGTATACACATCAATTTAAATAAACTATTACTTAGTCTATGTTATATTTAAATGAAATCAAATATTAAGGCCTATGGTTAAATATAATTATAATCACCATTTGGATATGCCTACGGATGTGTACTAGCACACACTCCCATGAAATTTGTGTCATGCATTTGTGTCACCAAGCTGGAATTTTAGTGGAAATAGGATGATTAATGGTCACTAGATTATCTTAGTGATGGACAAATAATCAAATGGTGGATAACCATGATAAAGGAAATTACATGCTTGACAAATGGCATTGAGGGGAGTTTCATGCTTGACAAGTGTCATTGAGCTGAAAAAGTAGGTGAGTAGGAGTGTTTGATGACCCTTGATTTACATGGAGATTGGGTTATGCAACTTGATGAAAACCCAACACTATAAAAGAAACACTTAAACACTTTCTTTCTTATTTGCATGCAAATCAAGCAAAAAATTTCAGAGCTGTTAAGGGATTTTGTTTGCTGGAAATTGGGGTGTAAGAGAGCCAAATTTGCATATCAAAATAAGCTCAAGTGACAACCATCAAAGCTAAAACCTTAGGTATCATCTATACACTTTTATGCTTCAATTGTTGTGTTCTTGGATATGAATATTGAGGCTTTTATATAAAGTCGATTTCAAAGATGTTTTTAATGATGTTTTAACTCATTTTGAAACACCAAATGATTTTTCTAAGCTGTATTTCAGAATTGAGAAGTTTTGTCAAAAATTGGGGTTTTTCTTATAAAATTAAAAATCTGATTTTCTTGATCAGCCTCTATAATTTGTAAGAACTTAAGGGGTTATTTTGGGTTATAGGTTCACAAATCTATTTGACTTGACCTAAAACCAACCTAATACCTATCTAAACACCCCAGGGACATAAAGAAGTGTGTCGAGAGTCCGGGTGCGCGGGTTCAAGCGTCGGAAGACCGAAGTTAGCTAGGATAATTACTTGATGTGAGTAATCCCACATGAACTCTCTATTTCCATTTCATTTCAATTGCTCTATTGTTAGACAGTCCTTATGATTGAAAATGTTATTTTGTAATCTTGATATCATGATTTATTTCTACTCTTTCATATTGAGCTTGTCATCATGATATTACCTTATGATTAAACTTAATTGCCTCTTTTCATCCCATGTCTATTTTTATTGAGAAGTTGTGGTAAAATGATAAATAGCATGCTATTAGGGGTAGATAACCTTATGAATGGACTTGTACTCTTGTTTACTTGTGCTTCCTAGCATTATATTCTTGAATTCTTTTACCAAATCTTTTTGTTGGCTTTAAAGTAGTTTTAGAATCTAGGGTCCATTGCACAATTATAGAGTGGGTGGCTCACAGGGGTCATGGAACCTCGGGGATGTCGGCACTCTCCATTACACTCGCGTGACTCACGGCGTAATGAACTGGGGTGTTCGACGAGATTTATGATAGATGATATATACGCATAGAGCACAGCTCCACCATTTGAGGTTATTAGAAAAATGATATGATAATATATAGAACACAGCTCCATACAAATAGTGGAAAAGGCTAAGTGATAGTTCTCACCACCGACCGAACCTAGATCAGACTGTTTAACCTGTGTCAGTTTCATTTGATTTCTCAGTATTTATCTAGCATGTTTATTCAGAGTATTCTTTGGCTATCATTATGCTTTTAAATTCCATTCCTTTATTTTGGAAATGTGAGTAGATAGGTCATTTGAAATTTATCCGGCATGTTTATTCAGAGTATTCTTTGGTATCATTATGCTTTTAAATTCCATTCCTTTATTTTGGAAATGTGAGTAGATAGGTCATTTGGAAATTACTGTTATACTTTTGTACTCACCGTCCTTTTTATGACGGTATGTACCGATCCGTCGAGCAATAGGCCTGGCAAGGAGAAGATTGGCGACTACCTCTGAGTTTGGGAAGCGTACTATTGACTGACTGTAGGTCTTATTTTTGATATTTTGTATATTTTACATACTTATGTCTTTCGTACTATTGGGATGTATATATATTAGGTTGAGCGTTAGTTCCCCAACTTTTGACTATCACACTTTATATGTTTTGCCACACAGTTCATATATATATTGTGATCGTTATTCCTGGTTTTCACATTTAGGTTTATCAAATTGTTTTCATCTATTTAAAAAGACTTTCGCTAAATTATAATAAGATTTCCGCTATAACTATAAAGACTTCCCCTAACTAATTTAATTGTTAAATATTTTAAACAACTTTAAATTATTGAAATTTGTAGGGCTAGTGTATTATTTATCCTAAACGCGATCAAGTTGGTTAATAGGTTAAAAGGCTGACTAATACATAATTGGGTCCTACGTGCGTGATTAGGGCTTAATTACGAGATTAGGCCGGGCAGTGTCCTAGATTAGTAGAGGGATCGTCACAATTTGGTAGGCACCTAAATCGTGCAACGGTAATATGTATTTATGTATGTGACGGCCCCAATTCCACAAACTTCAAACTGGACCTCGCCGGCCTAGACTTACGTAGACCCCGAGTCCCTCTCGCGCAATTAACGCAAATCTAGTCAACCTTACCTTACCTTTTCCCATTTACTAAATAATTTAAGTGAGAGTTATTAATATTATTGAGTTATTCAGAGATAAGCGAAAGCATTTAACATCTCCAACTAAGATAACAACCTCAAGAAACAAGTTAGGATAACCTAGAAATGTGGAAACCTAGCAAATATATACGTCATTACCAAAAGTCATATCACATGAGAGAATATCATCACATCCATGTCCAGGATCTCTCATTTCCCAAAACCTGGTTTCAAAACATATAATTATAGTAATACAAAATCAAACTTAGGTCGAATCCAAAAATAGAACAACTCTGCTATCCTCAAAGTAAATCACCAAGCTGAGGAGCTTTCCCTTTACTCGATTGTGGATCTGTACTCAGTTAAACACAAGAATGACGAGTCTCAGGAAAGTAACGCCAAGTAGGATGTTTACAGTATTTCACAATAAATGACAGTCAATATTCATGCTGATAAAAAGAAAATGACAGGGAATGCATGAATAAATAAAGACTGAAAATAAATTCGAAAGCAATTGATAATGAGTGTTCAGGAATTAAAAGGAAAGGCGCAAGTAGTCCCGACTTAGTGAAACATTCGTATGAGTCGAGGAGAAACATCAATAAACTCTTTTAAAGTCAAGGCAATTAACCATACTAATCCGGAGTTCAGGACGTGATATATCACATAGTCCTAAATCCACGCGAATGTAGAATTCTCAGCAATCTAGTGAAGTAATTCTCACTTCGTATATATAGGAACCAAAAGATCAGCTCGTGAATATCAAGTTTCAAAAAATTAACGTGCATCCCCCCAAATCTCAAGGATCACGCTGACTCACTTGCCCTTGGACCACTTAATTAGAATAGAGTTCCGAAACAAGACAGAGCAATAAAAAAATACATTAAAGCTCAAAGAAATAACCGTAAATTTTCCTACTGGTTTACTTACCCGTGTCCAACGCTAACACGTACTCACACACTTCCAATTACTACCTTGCATACCCAATTATATTATGGTCAAGCTCTAACTGAAACCAAATCACGAAACATCGTGAAAACTACGTCCAAAGTACGTTTGAGAGCTAGTTCCAAAAATAATTATTTATAACTAAAACTAACTTCAACTAGCTAATTTGGGGTAACTTTTTAACCTTGAAAACCTCAATATTTGTCATATTAACCAAAAAAAAAACTTGTAATACGCATTTCATACTTTCTATAGACTCCAAGAACACTTAAATCAGATAAAAAACATAGGGGTTATGATTTTTTTTATATGGCCTGTTGACAAAGCAAACTTTATTTATTTTGAACTATCAAAACTTCTCCAAATTCATATTTTTGCAATGAAATCCTCAAATCACGCCAACAAACACCACAAAACCATTCAATACCAACTTTCAAATATTTTCACAGTTCGTGGAGTCAATTAAAATTAAAACCAATATTCATTTCATCAAAATCCCAATATAAATCAATATCAACTGCAAAAACATATTCAAAACTGTTATCAACTAAGTTGCATCACTTCAAATCACAAAAACCCTATCCCATGCAGGTAGAATTTATCCCAAATTGACGAAAATCAACTCAATACGTCAATTGACAATAGTTGATACCAATTCCTACAAAAACACCGTGAAAGTAACTGAAAAATCATGAGATTTCTAATTGAATTGAGGAAAAACACCCTGAATTGAGATTTTACCAGATTTCAAGCTGAATCCCTCGTTTTCACCCCGATAACTTAGCTCAAACTAACCGTCTCCCGATGCTCTACTGTTTTGCAGAGAGAAATTAGATAAAAATTGGACGTACGGAACTCCACATGTGAGAAAAGAATTAGATGGTTTTAGAAACATCCAAGCATATTTGCTTATGTTGAAAACAACAAATCGATCAACTTATTATATATATATATATATATAAACCCTCAGCTACTTGTCAGCAGCTTCATTTCTTTTTTATTTATTAATTTTCATAAATCTCTATTTTAAAAAAAATTATTTATTTTGATTAAATATATTAAAATTGATTTTTATTGAAATAAATTATAGAAAAATAGAAAAAAATTGAGGAAAAATTCTAGAAAATTATATTTTCATCAATTAAAGAGAAATTTGGGAATTTCTATGAAAAGTGAAATATTCGGAATTTTTGTGAGACGTTTTGTCGGGGTTTTTGCCTTGGAAAACATGAAATTTTGGCAAAAATAGCTAAAAATTTGGAAAAATCATAGGAAATTAAGGAAATTGATATAAATTGCATTATCAGGATTATTGTACACACGGGGACCGTAAGGGGCGTGTCGGAGTCCGTGTTAGCGCGAATTAGCTTGGATCGAGGTAAGTAAACCAGTGAGAAACACCACAGTATTTCTTGAGCTTTTAATTATTTATTGATATTGTTTCAATACTATCTTGTCATTCCATTCCTTTTGAGTTGTCCTAAGGCAAGTGTGTCAAGCGTGATCCTTGCAGAATTCGGGCTCACGGTGTATTATACCGGAGTTTACGGCTGGGGATACGTGATTAGTTGTAATGACGTGTACGGGGTGAGAGTTCTCCACCGATTCTTTGGGGACTGCACTCGCGTAGGGGTCTTAGAGGAGATTCTGTCCTCGACTCCTAGCCTTTGAGGAGATTTTGTCCTCGGCTTAACGACTTTAATTGGTCAGGACCACATGTGCCTTTCTTTTGTATTCCGGGACACTCAATGTTGATTGCTTATGTATTTATTCACAGTTTTTATATATTCATGCGCTCCCTGTCCTTTTCTTTCTATTTGCATGAATTGACTGTTTATTTATTTAATTCGAAATACTGTACTTATTGTTGTTCCTGCTTGGCGTTACTTACCTGGACTCGTCATTCTTGTGTTTGATCGAGTGCAGATCCGCAGTCCAGCAAAGGAAAGGCTATGCAGTTAGGTGATATACTTTGAGCGACCCTCCTCTGCTGATATAGGTGACAATTTTTTGGTGTATTAGCTACTTATATTGTTTTTTTGTACATGGGTTATGGGTTGAGAGATCTTTTTGGACATTATGACTTATATGGTTCTCTCCTTGCTTTACATGGTATATGTATGGTATACGGGGTTTCCACACCCTAGGTTTTTGTCCTAACTTAGAGATTTCGAAGTTGATTTATTAGTTGAGATTAATTGCTTCCGCTTATTACTTTGAGAACTCGCTAATTAATTGACTTCACTAACAAATGATTGAATGGTAAGGATAGACTCACTGGCCCCGCGCGACTCGTCGGGATTGGCTCGGGGGTTCGCGCGGGTCCAGGCCGAGCGGCGCCCGATTCTAGGGTTGTGGAATTTGAGGCCGTTACAAAATCGATCAACTTATATATATATATATATATAAACCCTCAGCTACTTGTCAGCAACTTAATTTCTTTTTTATTTATTAATTCTCATAAATCTTTATTTTAATGGTTTTAAACTTTCGGTGCCCGTTTTGGATCCAATTTTTCACCAAATTGAGTCAAATTCTCAGCAAAACAGTCTATTTCCATAAAACGTCCGCAACACTGGTCTTTGTCTCACAAAAACCCTATATGTCTTAACTTTGTCCATGACATACCAACTTCTCATTAACCAATTTTCTTACCATACTTAACCAAACTTGTCGTACCACATCTTAATTATTATAGTTTATTGTATTTTGTTAGTGTTTCTATTCAATTTGTCCCCCGAAAAACTAATTACCCGACCACAGTTCGCCCCGACTCCCGAAAATCGCATTTCCTCGAGCCAAACTCATTTCTCCACATCAATGCTCTCACTCAAACTCCCTCACATGTTTGGAACATTGGAATCTAATTTCGAGTAAATAAATAATAATACAAAACACCAACCAAAAATAACATACCGCGGTGTCGACTGTCGAGTATTGTTCACATGTATCACGACAAAAGGTCTACGTACGACTTAAAATGACACGTGGCACGAGTTAGATTTTAGGGTCGTTACAATGTATATATGGTAGTTGCATATATCTAGGCTAGAAGTCCGTTGTGCACATAAATTGTGCAACGGTAATATTATGTATCTATGTATATATGGTAGTTGCATAAATTTAGGCTAGAAATCTTTTAGTAGTTGCATATATCAAGCTAGAAATCTAACAGGCTAAATAAAGTATGTTTTCATGTATATATAGGGAGTTATAAGATCAATGTAAATACATTACAATCGAATTACTTGTTTCTTCTCTTTGTTCATAATTTATTAGGGTTGGAGATGAGAATAGTATTTCAAATACTTTTTGCACTATTTTAATGTAAAAAGAATATAAAATACTATTATTGTCTCTAACATTTTTACACTAAATCTTACAATAAAAGTAGGCCCACCACCAACTTTATCACTTTTTCACCTAAAAAGCACACCAGATTTTTTTTTTTTTAAAAAAAAAAAAAAAGTGGGCCCCACATCATTTATTACACAAATGGAAAACACCAATTTGGTGTAGGTAGAATGGTACCGCGCCATATGACGTGGGGATATGCAGGCCCAATCCAGTTGGGGTTCCATATGGCGTTGGATTTATATGGTGCTGGATTGGGCCTGCATCTTGGAGATGCCCTAAGTCCTTCCATAAACAAAAAGAACAGCAATGTCCATCTAATACATCCAAGTAGTTCATTATATGAATAGACTGAATAGACCCAACTTCCTCAAATATTTAACCAGCAAGTTTGTCTCCCAAGACCAAACTTCCTCAACCTTGTAACCAAAAAATCACCTGAATATCCTAAGTTATAATAATTGATCCAATATATTCACCTAGCAGCCATAAAACTACCAGCACTGCCATTCCGTTGAACTCAAGCACTCCAGAATGATAGGAGAAAGTAGCATTTGTAGTTCAAGCACTTCTAGGATATAGCAATGCTTCGCAAAAACTAATTCTCAATCTCATGAGATAAGAAACACAAACAAATTCATATATTCTTCTACAATTCTTTGTTTATTATTATTTTGAGAACGATCTTAATTGATTCTCCAAAAACCTTAGTGAGACCTTCACAAATAACCTTACCTTGTTGCATTATAAACAGCTGCGCCAGTGAAGCCTTAACAATAAAAAACGAAAAAACAAATGCAAAACACCATTTTGAATCACGAGACAAGGAAATCAAGACTCCTACTACATGTTATACGTATATACAACAGAGTTCGAAGAATTAAACATCATTGAAAGAAAGACTTGAGGGAGCCTGAAAGCTCAAATATACAAATCATGGAACCAAAAAGGATCCAAAACTAAACCCCATAGCAGGACTTGTAGAGATTACATAAAAACCCACCTCATAGTGCACTTCTTACAGGGAAGAAAAAAAAACATATATACCAAGCATGCCCGCTCATCACAAGCACAAGCTCAAAGAGAGATAATATACTGACACAACCCCCATCTAGCCATAAAAGCAATATTCCAAACAGGCCGGAGCACTACCGACAACCCAAACAATGACACTGGACGAACCCAATCAGGTCGCTTCCTGCCTATGATGAATGTCTCTGCGCACCAGGTGGCGCAGCTGGCATTGGAAAATTGTACGTGTACTCCATCCCTGTGAACCGGGGGGCTTCCACGTACGGACTCTGTTAAGCAGAAATGAACGTGAAAATAAACAAAAGATCAGTGACGAATAAACTGCATGACGTATTTGACTATTAGTAAAGGATGACTTCTAAAATCTTTTGAGCATGAAAAAATCATTCAGGAGTTTCAAAAGTGGGACAAAAGAGTTACCTGGGTGGCAACTGTGCTATAAGTGGCTGGTTCAGTAGATGGCGATTTTGGAGATATATCAGGAGAACTAGCATCATAGCTCCGATCACTTCCATTCAGCGTATTGGCTGAACTGCCGTTGATTGGGACATCACTTTCACTCGAATTTGTTGATTTAACCCTCTTAAGTAACATCATATTCCATCAGTGTTAGAAAACAGATGAGAGCTATGCGCAAGATTCTATAAAATTTAGGTACAAACCAAAAAAATAATACCTGAAAGATTTTCCCAAGTGTCCTCAATCCTTTTGCACGAGCGCGAAGCTCTTCTTTCTTGACAGAGTTGTCTTGAAGGACCTACGGTAATCAAATGAGAACATTATGACTGAAAGCAGTTACATTGAAATCAAAAGTCACCTAGTTAAACTATAACCACGGAATGGAAACAAACCATCTGGCAGACTCGGGAAAGTGTGGATTCTATATCAGCTACATTAAGCTTCCACAAAGAATCAATCATAAGCTTTTTGTGATTCTGCATATATTCTTCAAGCTGTTCCTCTGTATAATTTCCTTCGGCACTTAGTTGCCTCTTCATGTCCTCCTGTAACTGGAGCAAAGCAATTGCACCTGCTCAAGACATAAAGAACCAATAAACAACTCCACATGAATATAATATTTCTTCAATTCAGCATTTGTTCATTCACACGGTAGGGCTCTCATGGCTGACCATTCGTTCATTCGCACGGTAGGGCTTTCATGGCTGACACTACTAAAACCAATGATATCTTAAGATAAATAGTTCGTGTATGCTGTAATGTTCCCGTCAATAACACATACAGGAAGCACAATTGAAAGGCAAGACCAACTAATGATGCAAGAACATCAAACTCAGCACACAACAGTCACCTGTGGCAGCCGTAACTTGAGATTTAATAAAGTGACCCTTGTTTCTGAACCACTCGGCAACAAAAGGAACTCCCAAATAAATTGCTTTCTTTCCAAGCTCCTTAGCAGCCTGTCTTACATATATGTAGCCAATTGTATTCAACATATCGACACCATAAGCTGAAGAAAAAAAGAGTGATAAATCAGAAGACTTAACAATTTAAAAAGTAATAAGGCATCAATAGAACTAAGCAACCAACTGCAACACCAAGAGAGATTGAGTCAGCAACACATAGATGAAAGACCAGAGATGCTAAAGAAAAAATTGAGACAGTGGTGCGGCCACCTCCTTTCAACTTCTATAGACACTAAGAATTTTTTAATGGTGCTGCAATACATTGGTCCTAGTATTAATAATTTCATTACTAGGCAGCTATAGTTTTTTTTTTTTTTTTTTTTTTTTTTTTTTTTTGGATGGCGAGAGTATGCAAGGTTCTCTTGAAAAATTGTTCTCTAACTGTAAAAGCCATATATTAGAGGTGAGTCACCAATCTGACTATAGAGTAGAAAGCTATTGCTGTTTTAATCATGCAAATCTACTGTACAACATTACTCCTGAAACATGCTTCATCAACTCAAACATCAACAAGCCACTCTTGAAACAATTACGAAATACCTTCTGTTATCACACGGTTAAAATCATAACTGAGAAACTCAAGCAAAAATGAAACAATGCAGTTATCACCTCCCTTATTTGCTATTTGATCACCCCAGGTTTTTTTTTTCTTTAAAATAAAAGCAGAACAAAATACTGAGAGGGAAACGACAACGACAAACCCTACTCACCCACACTATGTCAATAAGGGAAAAGAGAAGGCCCGTCCTCTGAAACAAAAAGGAAATGGGAGTTTAGCCCCATATCGGCTAGTAAAGTAAACTGAGTATTCTCCTTTATAAATACCACTATGATAGCGTAGCTTAAATACAAAAGACTTTAGATTGAGGGATTGATATCTTACCCATCCAATACCTGCTTCAAAGACGTGGATTTGACAGTCTAGTATTTCATGATATGGTCATTCAAATGAAGCAAGTCGGATTTAATATGGGGCCTTGGGTTGAATATCTGACCCCAACTAATTTAGGATTGAAACTTAGGGTTTAGGATTTTGTTGTCGTTTGGATATCGACCCTTGAGAAAACCTATCCAGTTGGACTCAACTGACACACATGCATGAATCTCAGCTCTGTGGCCAAGAGACTCATGCATGACATGGAATACATTCTAGGGCTTATTTCCTAGTGGAGATTGAACCAACTCATTTTTGTTTTGGTACGTTCAAGTCGAAAAACAACTAAAAACCTAAATATGATGAAACCCTTACCAAATCTATGGGGCACCCTTGTGCTTTTTCCCTCTTTTTCCAAAACCAAGCACCAAATCGCACAAAACAAGTAGGGGTAGCGGTTTGAGGCGGAGATTAGAGAAAGCACATGGTGAGAGAAAAGGGTGGGCGGTTCAGAGAGAGGTCACAATGACATAAGAGGGTGGTTGGGTGAGGTGTGTTAGATTTATATGTATATTTTGCAGGGTTACTTTGAGAATTTGAGATATTCTGGGGTGGCATGGCCTTACTACGTATATTTGTAAACTTGAGGTGAATTTATAACTTGAGTAGGCAAAATAGCAAACATGGGTAGAAATAGTTGCTCCCACAAAAAAAAAAAATAATAATTTAAAAAAAAAAATCTCGACCTTGATTTTCAATCAGCGACAAAGAACAATGAGAAAGAAAGTGCTCAAACTTATTCGTAAACTAGAGGGAATGAATTCCATTTTTAGGGGCTTGAAAAAAAATGGCACTAGGTGGGTTGTGCCAGAAAGGACGTAATTCTAAGTGGGCTTCTTAATTACAAGGACCTGAAACATCCATTCCATGGCTCAACAATAAGCTAAAAATACATTCAGTATTGCAAGTCTATCATCAGTCCCTTCATGTCCTCCATTCAACTGGTTCAAGCATTTAAAAGGCATTAAGAAGTTTCATGTCACAACTAAGTGTTCCTCTGGTTGCTGACGCAAACATGTCCAGCCACCCAAAATCAACTAAAGCGCAGATTCTCTTTGCATCAATGAAGGTGAAAGCATATATCATCTCATATTTGAATGTCAGTGCATTCATGAAATTTAGAACTATCATAAAGGTGGTCAAAAGGCAAATTATAAATCCGTCCTTCATGAGTGCAGTGAATCCTACTCAGGGCGCGTTATGTGGCTTCAAGAAGGGCTCGTACCTTGGTGAAAGGTGGTACATCAGTAATGGAATCACAACAAGAGAAGAATCGCCGTATTTTTGAAGACAGGACAAAAGGAACTGATCTGGATTGGCAAGATCCCAAGATTTACGCAGCCAGATGGGTGGCAGTAAATAGATATTCAAGGGCTACTCCTCACGAAGGTTCCATAATTGGAACCAACTTTTTCTTGATTATAACAAGCTTTCATTCATATTATAGTTTCTGGTAAAGCAACCAAAACTTCAGTATCAGCACCATTCTATTTATCTACAGGTTTAATCTATTGCCGATGTTCCTTTCTTCTGCTCTGGTCTCAGGTATCCAGTGTCAGCACGGCCCTTCTTCATATCTTATTGTCGCTTTGTTTAGTAATCAGCTGCTCCACTGTGGCTGTTCTGTCTTTCATGCCATTTCATCAAATGAATGTTTGCATCTCCTCCAAACAAAAAAGAAGTGGAGAAAATAGAAGGAAAAAAAAACTCACTTTTGATATAAAACCAAGAAACAGCATCGATATTTCTGGAAATATAAAACATCATTTCAAGTACTCCACATTCTGAGTTCTGGTTTTAAGATAAAGTTCAAAAAAACAAAAAACTTATTAAGAATTTCAAGCAAACATGTCCATGAGTTGTTTTGGTTAAACAATTTCTGAGACATACATGACCTAAATATTTCCAATCTTTATTCTTTAGATCATGTAATGAAGATGATGATCCCCCAAACCAAACCACAACTTTAGAATATCAAGCAGCAGTCACCACTCCAGAAGGTATGTGTCAAATAATGCACAAGGACTCCTATGAAACACAACTAATGACCTTTTTTTTTTGTCTAATAACTAACGACCATTCAATATCAAAAAGCCCCATTCACTATGACATATGACATTCTCTGTTCACGCTGCCAATAAGATCATGTTGACCACATGCCAGGAGTCCACTTGTCATAAAAATAATATGCATTGATATAAATAAATAATGGGATAATTTCCACCAATCACTCAGATATTAATTGCAACTAATAAAGGGACATGCCAAATACTTGAATAGGAAAATATTGCTAAAAAAAAGCCATAAAGCAAATATAGTATTACCTGCACTGGATAGCCTTGAGACCTCAGCTTCAGCATGACTAATGAAGTCCTCCTTGTTCCCTTGCACATACTGGTTGAGTCGATTTTTTAATATTTCTGCAAGCTTATCTTCTCTCTCTCTTTGGAAAACCTGGAGCAAAGATTGAATTAGGCATAAGAGTTCATGAAAACTTTCAAGAAAGAAATTTATTGAATTATCAAGATAACAAACCCAACAATTTTTTTAAAAAACAGATAACAAAGTCAACATAAATAGCCAATAAAAGGCATAATATCTGAACATAGAATGATGATAATTACGGTAAGCGTAATTGGGAAACTTAACAAACAATAATCCTTAGTTAATAAGAAAGAACGTTAACACAATGCTCACAATATGTAAAGCATAAACATAATTTAAGTATCCATAGCAGGATACAGACACCAAAACATGTTACAGACGATATCAGGAAACACATGAAAATACTTCATAAATCAATCTCATAATCCCAAGTTCCCGATGTGTAGTTCCTACACGTTTACTTTCACTATATGACAGTAGCTTTTGGGTTGAGAAAAGTAAAAAGGCTCTTACAGATTTTTTTATTTTTTTATTTTTTATTTTTTATTTTTTTATTTTTTTATTTTTTTTTTTAAATTCCAAAAGGTTCTTCTTATAGATTAGATACAATAAAACCAAGCAATTATCGAGGATCGAAATATCTCTTTATCCTCTTTAACAAGCCATGATCAATGAGAATTCATCACGCTCCTAGGATATTTTTCTTGGTGTTGCATATCTTGGATTTTAGCTCAACATGGATGATAAAAGCACAATTGCAGTACAATTCAAGAATTTGACAACCAGCATTTCTAAAGGCCTTTAACATAGAGAGGGTGGTCTGATTTGATGTAACAAAAGAATGGGGCAGGGATGGCTAGCTTATTGGGTCGTGAATGAAGGAAACAAATTATTGCATGCACTTCTACAAGAACCTCTAATGCTACATGCTCTTTCCTTGTACATTAGTATATTATCTTTAGAATAGCACATGTTTCTTCTCATAGAATAAACCAAAATGAAAAAGGTGAGATTAGCATGAACAAGACCCAAAGTATCCTCGTCGAGAATTGAATGATATAAACAGGCCCTACATTGATAAAAGATGGGACAGCTCAATAACAAGATTTTGACAATTTTAAGGTCATACCAATTTCTAGTGCTTATGAATAATTTCTTTTCATAAGTAAACAAGAAAAACACATTGGTTAGTTCATAGCTCATATGAAAGTCAACACAAAGCTAGGACTCAATTATCAATGCCAGGGAGCCAAAAAAAAAAAAAAAAAAAAAAATTATCAATGCCTGTATAACTAGTTGGGTTGACTACATCAATTCCACTTGTTTACTTGAACTCATTTGAAGATACATTCCAATTTAAGAAACGAACATAGAGATTCTAAGCATCTCATTACAACAGTATGATTAGTTTCAGATCATATTGATCATGATAAATCCAATTGCATACACCAATTATAATAGGTTGCCAGCATTTCTTACTTTCACCATCCCATGCCCAACTCTCCCGATCATTCTAGGAATATATTTCTACCGAGTCATTTCTCATGAATTCTATGTCAAGAAATAGATGACCTTCTCTCCCTCCTAAGTCCTAACTGAAGCCCCATTTTTTCTCACAATATAAATGAAGTTGGTTCCTCAACCAAACACACCATTTTTCATGTAAATATCTATTAACCCTGACCTGCCTCGCTATTTATCACATGAAGCTTTTAAAATAAAAGTTTTATGCCCAGCCCAAGGAGAAGGTGTCCAGCTGGGCATTGCTCCACAAGAGCCTTTAATACTTGAGATCTCAAAAAGGTTACCATATTCACACATATCTCTTCCGTCTCGTTGCTGCCACCTTGGCATTTTGGGAGGTGAAAGTGAGGATTGTCTGTCTTTTCAATGTTTGAGACAACCAGGAACGCTTTATAGGTAAATCCACAAAACAACCTATCTATGAGAAAGTCCATCCAAACCAAGAGAAATTGCAAGTAAAATGTGTGTCCACACGAGTTTCAATAGATTAGATGCTAAATTTATTAGCAGCGAGCCCACACTTGGACTTTCAACCAAAAATCTACTAAAGAAAAAGTGCTGGCCATTGATAATGTGAAAGCTTCTAAAGTCTCCATCAATGCAACATATTTGAAGAGGTTGAAAAGGTCTTCTTTTGTCAAAAAATCATGAAAATTTAAACATAAAGTACATTATATCCAAGTCTACTGCTTATTTTAGTCTAGAATATTCAATCAACAAACAAAGTCAAAAATAAGAATTACACATAAGATCGCTCACTGCAACCAGCCTAACAAAAATTACACTCATAAAAGCTATTGAAATAAGATGGCCGGTAGCATTGACTAACGATCAATATGCTCAAGTATCATGCAATAATCCATCAAATGGATTATTTTTATTCAATATACTCTTATTCATTGACATAGTATAATTATACTCTTGGCATAAGAGAATAAACTATAAGTTTGTTAAACAATTTCATCTGTGCAGTGGCATATGTCTCTCTCATGAATGACCAACCATTTGGAAAGATCATGTTCCATTCAAGTTCAAAGTGTTTGGATGGTGGTTGGCCCATGAAGGAATTAATACGAAATGAAATGAGAAAGATAAGTCCAAGCATGGAGATTTCAGCACGATGTCACTCCCTTTATACAGGATAAAGAATGCTTGGGCACATTTTGGACGACAAAGGAGCTTTTCCTCCCAGGGGCACTAAGACATTTCTCAGCGGCAAAAAACTCTTATATTGTACGTAAGAAGGTCCAAAAGGACCACAGATATATGAAATGTACATAAAAAGGTAAAAAATGAAGCATGGTACTTGGCCACAAAAAACTTATTGAATGGAAACAAAGATGTCTCTTATAAAGTGAAATACTGAGAAATAGTACCCTCATCTTTTCCGCCAACTTCTTTGTGTCAAACTGCTCGCCTTCCATGAACATGTCAAGCGACGCCATTGATGCCATAGCAAGCTGGCCAATATATTCCTCGAAAAGCTCACTCCCAAAAAGCATTGCGAAGATTGCAGCTGGATCAATAATTGCTTCACTGTAACAAGCAAAGCAAAAAAAATAATATAAGTCTTTGATTTTTTTTAATATTAATATAAAATGAGAAAGCAACTTACGTCGAAATTCCTGATTTCCCATTAGCATCGTAGGCCTGTCGTTGTGCTGGATCACTTAGTACTTGGTATGCCTCTCCCAAAACCTGAAATACTTCAAATGAGTGAAAGACTCAACTAAATATAAACTATAACTTAGTCGAAAAACAACACACTGCAAGCACGTTCTTACATAACATAGAGATATGCTATTTTGGACAAATAGAAATTGAGAGGACAAACCGAATCTAACAGTCCAGTCAACTGCATGAATAAACAAATCTTACAGACAATTCAAAGATATCTACTTAACAGTAACACTTTCTTACATAACATAGAGATATGCTATTTTGGAGTCCTTTCTCAGCTCATTAAACTTTAAAGTACAGAACTATAGATGCATAGTAAAATTAGAATTCTGCTTTGTAAGACAAATATTGTGAATCCCAATTAGTCACTTAACCTAACAAATAAGTTATAAATTTTGCAAGTAAAGGAGTGGTAAATATACAGAGGGTGAACTCTCAGTTAAAAGATAGCGCAATCCAAAGAAAGAGATCCTCTAGACTTTGCATTCACTGTAACAGTTGGGCATCACTCAACATAGTTGATAATCAATTATCAAACGAGCCCACCACATGCATTTAGTTTGACCTTTCTTCCATATTGATCAACTTCAATTATGTATCTTTTAGAATTAGTTTAATAAAAAAAAATATTAAAAAGAGAGTTTTCTTGCCAAGTTTAGCAGTTAACAAAAGCATGACATCATAGCATTAATTTAATATCAAAACTCTGAAGCTACACGCATGATCCTAAAATTGGATGGATCTTAGTATAACCAATAAAGAAAAGGACAGGTAGCAAGGCATTTACCGATAAATTTAATATCCAACTCTTACCTGGAAATTTTGGGCTGCTTGAGGATCATTTGGATTTTTGTCTGGATGGACTTGCCGCGCCTACAAGAAAGTAAAACTTCTGAATAAAATTACCCATCAACCATGTTCCAATGCATTCATATAGGAAATGCATTTAAGATCATATCCAAGAGGATAAGCTATAAAACCTATAACGTTAGGCGTCGTCCATTACAAGTAAACTCCATCACAAGACCCAGAGAGAAATATATTTAAACAATGAGAACTTGAAGGGGTCAAATTAGACAACCAGAAGACAACAACAAATGGATTAAAGATAAGCAAAACAAGAGAGAAACATTCAACTGCTCCCCTAGTGGCTACAAGTAGAAAACCTAATTGCCACTATTGCCCTACAAGTGAATTGACCTAATTAAAGTAATTACTCAGCTCAAGATTAAATCGTAATCGAATCCGTATCGATTACTCGAACTAACAATACATGTAAACAATAAATTACTGTTTCTCTATTGATCAGTAAAAACCAATAAATGTCGCATTCAAACAGACCTCTTTCGAGGAAGCAACCTCGCGGTCTCCTTCCACGGAGGAAACAATGAAGAAAAATCGAAGCTTTTAATGGACATAACTAACAGTATTAACAATCAGGCCCCACCACAGCCCCAAAATTAAATCTTTCGAACTACAATCGACGAAAACATGAGAAATTCCCCCTTGAAAACCATCAGTTACAGATCTAATCGCATTAAAAGCCCCAATTCAAGCTATAAATCCATAAACAAAACCTTAAAACACCAAAAACCACAACAATCAAACTCCAAATCAACAAATCTCCTATTTTCAACCTATCATACCTTTATGTAATAGGCTTTCTTAATCTCTGCTTCGGTCGCGGTAGGGCTGATCCCCAACACATCATAGTACTCCGTTTCCTTCACCATCTGAAACCCTAATCGATCCCCCCCTAAGCCCTTCGATTCAACGGTCGTGATCCGTCCAGCCAAAACCCAATCACAACCTTATCGGACGCGCGGCTCCACAGAGACCTTCCCTGACCTCTCTCACGCAGCGAGATCGAATCGACAGTTGAAGAGACCGTTACTGCGACAGTTATTGAGACTAACAGGAATCGGAATGGCTTAAAAAGAGAGACGGAGGAGAGACTGAAGAGCCAGAGAGAGAGAGAGAGAGAGAGAGAGAAAAGGAGTCAGCGTTGTAGCCGCGTTGGACTATATTACGCGGGGAGGATGATACGGTGACAAAATATAACACTTACATGAAACACTCACTCTTTATGTTCTTTAGATTCACACCGGCTAATATTACGATAATACCTATGTAGAAATCAAGCGACGTGTACTAAAGAGTCAGTAATATATATATAAATAATATGAGTCAATTGTTTTTTAATCTGAGTATTGGAGGAAAAAGCCGGTGTTGCCACGTGACATCAAATTTTGATATCGGGCCAGGACATATCGTGCTGGCCCACCGTGCCTTTTCTAAATATTGAAATTGTGGGGACCAGTGACGTGGTGGCACGTGCCGATTCGAGAGCCACAAGATGCGGAAAAGGTTGTAGTGGTCGTATCTCGTATCAGCGAATCAGTTCTCGGTTCCAACTAGACGACCATTATTTCTTTTTGACTCTTGAGTAGGTACCAAACACTTGTATTAATTAAACAAAGTGAAATGATAATATAACACACTTTTGATGCATATTTGAGGGGCACAATTTATCTTGTAATATGGCTCTTCTTGTCTCTCAAGATATGGACTCACATCTAATAAAATATCATAATAGACTAAAAGATAAAATATACATCTCAAGTATGCGCTCAAAATGTGTTAGATAATTATTTTCCTTAAACAAATGAAAGCTCACAAACTAGTGGTGTGATTGTAAATTGATTCAAGTTCGAATGTTAAAAATATGGTTGCCTTAAAAACTCAGGGCAAGGGTAATTGTCATTTAAATGGTTCTACTTGCCCTAAGTCTAGGACTAGTCGAACTCAAGCCACATATACTTGGGTGTCAAAAAAATCAATAAATATATAAGTATATTAATGTATTTCCTTTAAAAAGATTACTCTTTTGCGATCATGTTAATAAAATGTTTTCAAAATATCTTTGGAACGAATATTCTATAAGGAGGTGATTCACTGCGACGCAATATTATGAAACTTTTGTGAGGATTAGATTGGAATTTTAGGATCATAGGATGAACATAAAGATGCGTATATTAGTTAGGCCGCACATTTTAGAAAGCACATCTCAAAGGCACACTCTCACTCAACCATGTTTGAATCTCGATAGGTATGATTCTAACAAAGTCCTCTATTAAAAAAAACAAGATTTGAAAAAATTGTAGGTTTGTTGAAGTAAAAAAAAAGATATAAATAAATAAATAAATAAATAAAATTTAAAATTTAACGTATATTCCGTACTGTTGTGTGTGATACGTTTCCACATAAACCTCACTTTTCCACAAGTAGAGGGACAAATATTTTCCATGTTACATGCTTCAAAATATTCTTCAGGAATCCAACATCCACTCGTTAATTAACATAGAGAAGACAAAAGCGTATATAAATTGATTGGTAGCTTCTGAAAAAAAAAAAATTTGCGTGGTAGCAGTTTTTTTTTTTTGATAAGACAGTTATTTTTATTTCGTGCTAATATTTTTTTTATCATTTTTTTATTCTATTTGATTGATTAGTTTTTGAGGACTAAGATGTATAAATTAGAAAGAAGATGAACATGTTTATTGTTTTTTTTTTTTTTGGAAGAAATAAACTAACTTGTCTAGCTTATTTAGAACTCAAATTTCAACCTCTTATCCTACCAAAAAAAAAAAAATAAAATTTCAACCTCTTACACAAATACCTCATACCAAATAAGTCACTAGGTTTTCTATTTAAGTAATTTATTGTTTTCCCTTATTGAAAGTTTGTGTTTGTCTTCTCTTATCGAAAGTTTTTGTTGGTCCTCCCTTATTGGAAGTTATATTTTTTGTTATTATTCTATTATTGTAGATGCAAAAGACAAGTGTATAAGTTGCACATAAGTTTGCAAACTTTTGCAACGTTGATTTGATCTCAAAGAGAAGGAAAAATGGTTGCTATTGATATAATTTTATCATTAAATCAAATGTAATAGTGAACAATTTCTACGAATGGAAATATCTTTTCGTAAAAAAAAGCTACAATATAAGTAATTAAACAGTTATATAGTTTTCAAAAAAAAAATATTGATTGTTTTATACATGTGCAAAAACAAGTAAATACAATTGCTCACAAGTTTCCAACACTTTTGCAATGGCTCTGTTTGGTAAACACAAACTAACTTATTAGCTAGCTTATAAACTAGATTATAAGCTACTTTAAAAAATAAGTTGTGTTTGGTAACCAGCTTATTTCAAAAATAATCTAGATGATAATCTAAAATTTTATACACTAGATGGACTAGCGTTTAAAAAAAATATGGCGTGGTAACTTATTCTTTCTCCTTATACCCTTGCGCGTCTAAGAAATAGCCAATTGAAACTTATGCATTTTTGTTAGGTGCGTTATCTTTATTTTCTCCTAGTTTTACTCCTGCTTTTTATTACTTTAATATGTGAAGCTATAAAAAGTAACGAATAAGTAATACATATTCCTAACATATGTACATAATGCATGTTAGTATACTATATAACATGCCTATTATTTTTTTCTCAACAACAAAAAAAACATGCCTATTAATTTTTATCAAAAAAAAAAAACGTGCCTATTAATTATATTAGCAAATATTAATTAACAATAGACAAATACTCAAACATATCTGTATTTTTTTGGTCAAAGAAACATATTTGAGTTAATATTTTCTTATAATTAAGTTATTATTATTTAATATTTACTTATGTTTTTGTTACGTACATAAAAAATAATATAACATATTTTTATTGATTAATGTATGTGTACAAGCTGGACTCATAAACAAAAAGCTTATAAATGTTAACTCAAACATTATTCGTTATTATGTTTATATTATATTTGTACAAACATAATACTAAGAATAAATATATGTTATAAAATATAACATTAAATATATATTAAAAATGGGTATATGTTGTTTATTAACAAATAATATGATAATTGTATTAGTAATGTATTAATTATTTAGTACATAATATAAACAAGTCCTTTCATGTTATTTTACATTTATCAGCTACTTGTTTTTTCAAACAATTTTAATTGATCAGGTAAATTATAAACTATCGGCTACTAATCACTAAATTATCAACTATCAGTTAGATTATCAGCTATCAGTTAGTTTTACCAAACATAAACCAATGTCATGTTAGTCTCTGATTTTAGGAGGAAGCTCATCGATATATGCAATCTATTACTCAATGATGTAATTGGAGATTATAGTAATGAAATTTACCATTTCATAAGAAAAAAAGTTGTTCTTAAAAAACAAAAACTAAGTTCATTATTGTCGCCGCAGTCGATAATGAATAGTAATAATCAATGCTTTTTTTCTTTTGAATGAGTAGTGATGGCTGATGAGTATGTTTTTTTCTTAAAAAAATAAAATTATCGAAGTCTTAAGATCTTTTTCACATCTTACACGAACAACAACTACTACTACTATTACAACAACACAAGTACATAGCCTTGGTCCAAAATTAATTGGGGTTGATAAATGATCAAACTTCTTTATTGTGCTTGATTTAGTGCAATTGACGGCAAACACGCCCTTACTCATTTTTCACTACACCCAGCTCCAATGCAGTGCTCAATAAGTGAAAACACCTCAATGTTTATATATGTTTAATCTATTTCTTGAAGAGTTACAAAAGTTTTACGTTAACTGTCAACCTATCGCAACCCTCTATTTTTCACAAAATGAAAAAATGAGTTTGGGTCTCTCTCCTCATTTTTTTATTATGAAAAATGGGTTTATGACCCCCCTTCCTTATTTTTCGATATAAAAAATGGTCTTCAGAGTCCTCTCCTTTATCCGAACTTGGAACCGACTATGTAGCGCATGCATATAATCTTCTATATATAGGTGAAGTTAATTTTCTCATCTTGAATCATATAAAAATCTTAATTACACCATTTAATTTATGTCATATTTTAATTCCTTGAGTGTTTTTTAGAACTATTTTAATTTCTTGAGTTATAAATTTCATAAGAAATAAATGAAGCAAAGCGAAAAATAAAATAAAATAAAATAAAAAGAATCTTGACTTTTTTAGGTTATAATCTTGATTTGTTTCTTCTCTTTTGAAATTATTTCTCGCAGAATAATGTAAATTGATAAAGAAAAAAAAAATCATTGACAAAGACATACTATACAATACTATAGTCTTAAAAGCTCAACTTATATCATGTTAAAAGTCCTTAAGATTATTTTAAGAAAAAGAGAATAAATACACGCTACCCCATTTTGACATTATAAGATAGGAGTAAATGAATAGTAGTTAATTTTAGAAAAGAATCAATTAAGAAGGTTTTTAACTACAAAATTATATTCACAAAAAAGAAAAACTACAAGATTATTTTTAACAACCGGCATAAAGCCATCAATTTTAATTGAACGATCCCCGACCGTCACACGCAGGCATAACGTGGCAACGGACCCTACATCATCACATCACCCTTTTACCCTTTTTGACTCTTTTTTGAAACTCACTTTTCTCTTAATTTGTGTAAAAATGGAAAAAAAAATCTTTGAAATATATGATCATGTTTGGTTCAGTTTATGAGTCTACTTATTGATGATGTGACATCGCAGCTTAATTAAAAAAGGGTGTTTGGGTGTTTGAATGTGATTAGGTCTCAAATCACAGAAAAACTATTTTTGAGTAAGCATCTCTTTCCATGCTTATTAAGATTGCGAATGTGATTTGATAAATTTTTTAAGTAAAAGTAATTTTTAAAGTGAGGAACCAAACACACCAAATTTGCTAATACCAAAACCATTATGACATAATTGCTTAAACTACAAGTAATAAGCAATAAGCAAAAGCTGAAAATGTACTAAAAAAAAACAATGAACAACTATAACAACAAACTACAATGTCAAAGTCTCTCAAGGGAGATGGTAAAGACATTACTTGCCAAAAAGGCAAGAACTCGGGAGATCGTGGTTCTATTCTCATTGAAAAAAAAAAAAACTATAACAACAAACTTCAAGGTAGTTTTGGGGTGATAACTTAGATTGCTTCAATCGTAATCAATAGTCTAAAGCTCGAGTCCTGAGTATGATTTCCTGTAAAAGTCTTTGAGGGAGAGTTTTGTCACCAACGCCCTACCTAGCTTGAGCCCAAATTAGTCGAGGTCATTTGAGCCTCATATATCGAGTGGCTTAAAGAAAAAAAAAAAAAAAAAAAAAAAAAAAAAAAAAAACCTCAATTTTACATTAATTAATTTTTACTTCGTAAAATAAAATTACGAGAAAAATCTATATTAAAAATATTGGCTATCATTTTATAACCTAATTAATTAGATTTTTTTTTCTCAATCTCTAATTTATTGGCAGTACACTAAAGGAGCAACATTTGAATTAGAAGCATTAAAGCCCATTGGCTATGTCAACCGTACATTTTGCGATGTAGAGTTCAATATATCATTTTCTCTATCGACTAGGATCCACGTTATCAAGAAAGCAACACAACTGGGTTTTGCAAGTAGCAAGTACTCATTTCATAATAAAGTTATCCCTGCAAGGCTTAACAAGCTCGTGCCTCTGAAGTAAAAAAGCAAAATTAGTGAGTTTTCTTGTATATAGTTTGCTTTTGTAAAAAAATTTCTTGGTGTATGTCATGTTAGGTTTTAGAAAAAGAATTACATTATTTAACAAGGATCAATAGGTCAATGTATAGTTACACATAGACGAAACAAAGAAGACGAAGAAACAAATAACAAAGAAAGATAAACAAACTGAGGATCAATGAAGGAAGTGCCACAAAACGGTCGTCAACTCGAAAGTCGATTGACTTAGAACTACGGCTCTATCTATGATACTATGTTAGATTTCAAAAAAAAATATTGAATAATCATTAAGGACCAATAGGTCAATATATATATAGGCCCTGTTTGGTTTAGCTTATACTCCTACTTATTATTGACGTGTCACTCAATAAACGACTTTTGCACCATTTGGTTGCATTTTATGTTTTCTACGATTAGATGATGTGGTGCTGACGTGGCAACCAAAACCACCATAATAAGTGTGATTCTCAAAAACATCTTCATACATATTTTTTGCTTTTCATAAACACTTATCCACGTCACCAAAGCATAAGCTAAAAACAAAAGCTGAACCAAGCAGGGCTAAGCTACACATAAACGGGCCAAATAAGCCAAACTCTAAATACCCACATACATATACTGCTCCACGGATCATTCAATTTTAGTTGTTTAGGATAATTGAGTTTTTTCATATTTGTTTGATTGCACAAGAGAATAAGTCGACAACATCAACAAGAAGAAAGTATCTATCCCAAATAGTGGACCTACGTTATAAGTCATCATCGATAGTTTTTAAAATAGATTACATTTTTTTATATTTTTGCATAAACATAAAATATTTCAAGTTTCATGTATATGCAATCAAACACACCTCAAGATCATCAAAATTGGTCCCTCAATGATGAAGATAATTATGGAATTTGTAGACTTGTGTTATTTCAGAAAAAAAAGTTGAAGCTATATTTATACTCCATCTGTTCCACAATATATCTCACAATTTGACTTGTACACACAGAAGAATTAATTAATTTACCATTAAAATTTTATAACAAGACTAAATTACCCTCCCATAAATGACTTCATTTAGTATATTTATTATGTAAGAAAGTGATTGATGGTGTCGTTTTTTTTTTGTCAAATCGATTGATGGTGTTGTTAACTATATAGACAGAGTTTGGAGGTTTGCTTGACGACTGTTTAACAATGCTTAAACGTCAAGATTTGTGGAGAGTTCAATTTGCTAGGAGAAATGTGAACAAGATAGGACATAGTTTACCTAAGCTAGCGAAATCGTATGTTACTTCCTTCGATTGGTTTGAAGGACCACCAAATGTAGGGGTGCTCATATCCTCAGATATAATCACTGATATTGAGTAATGAAATCTACACTATGTTTTTCTCAACAAAAAAAAAACTATATAGAATGGGGTTATAATTGGAAATGAAACATCTAATAATTCCTTGATTACCTAATGTGACACATGTAGCGACCCATTTCCCACTGAACCGCCATGGGGGCCACGTGGGCCCACAACCAGCCACATCACTACCAGATGTGTCCCATGGCTATCTCCAACTCTAAAATCATCATTAATCCCTTATTTATAAACAATTTTACAAATTAAACTATTAATGAACTCAAGTCATCTCATTTTAAACCTCAAAACAAAGCGAAAGACTTAAAACATGACAAATTAAATTGAAAGCATCCAAGTCATGTCATTAAAGCAGAAACCTAACGTGGAAAACTCATATATCATCATATAACAGTCAAATGACCTCAAAAGGCCATAAAAAATCAAACTACAAGTCTATAAAGATGTATCACAAACCCAAACCCAAGTAAAACAATATATATATATATATATATATATATATATATATATATTTGTTAAGTTATGGATGAATAATTGATCAAGATTTGGATAATCACATTGTCAAGCATGGCCTTCACATTGAATTGTAACATCAAGTATGACATTTGGTCAAGCATGGCTCTTACACATTGAATTGTAGCATAAAGTATGGCTTCTATACTCCATGTAACTTGTATTCCTCTCCAATGTACAACTACTCTTCCATGCATTATCAAATAATTTGTAATATGTTATATGGCATGTGGTGTATGTGTTACTTGTACACATTGATAAGTACATTTCATCATCATCTCCAAAGGGCCTATATAAAGGGTGTCAACCTCATTAGAGAAACACATCAAATTGTATACAACTTCTCATTTATTCTCTTCTCCTTTTGTAGTAGTAGTTTGTAGTAGTAGAAATTAGTTCTTGCTTCTATGCTTTCTTTTCTTCAATTCTACAAGTTCTACATAAGTCCCAACTTAATTAACAATACGTTATCAGCACGAGGTTGCTCTCCAAGAAGGATGCCTTGAAGATCAAAAGGCTTTTTGTGGAATCATAGATTGAAAGGTATAATTTATATGAATTTGATTTATAGGTGGTGTTTGATAACTTTATTTCTAATCTCTTATTAGCTTAAGTTTTTTAAAATAAATAAATAAATAAATGAGGCAAAACCTCCGTAGCAAATGTGCTCAAAGTATTCGCATAAGGTGTGATGCCTATTTCTATACATCATTATAATACTTATGTTAGTTAAATATTTCTTGTGAAGGCAAACCCGGCCTAGTCGTTGACCCCATACATGATCTTAACCTCGTTTGATTGCTTGAAAAAAAAAAGTGAGGAAAAGGAAGCTCCACTGATATAAATATATTAAGACTTCCACATTTAGTTGAGTTGTTCCAAGTCATTAATTGAACAATATATATCAAACACACATACAAGCCTCCGTTTATGTTGTCGAACATTTTCTGTTTTTCAAACTATTACCATCCCTATAATGCTCTCATTGCAAGACTAATTAAAAGGCCACCATTTATCAATCACTAGTTTCGATCCATCACACCAGTTTCACTACTTATAAAAATAAAAAAAAAAATAGAGTAATGTTTAAGGAAAACCAAAAAGAAAAAAAAAATGATTGGTTGGCTAGCTATTTAGCTAGACCTTCACTTGGGTATACGTGCATTATTGGTTGGCTAGTTAATTATCTAGCTAATTTACAGCGGTGATTATGCATGGCTAGCTTCTTGTGGCCCCATTTGTACACACCACCGTTCTAGACTCATGTTACTTCATGCCTTGGTTTTCAATGGAATCCATAACGTCTTGTATATATGCTCTCTTCAGATTTGTGTCTAACTTAGTCAATATTTCAATCTATTTCTGTTTCATATATGAATGGTTTTCTTTCAATATATACATTATTCATATATGCATATATTATTTTAAATAAAAAAGGTATTGTATAATAATATACAAGCTGAAAATCTGAAAAAATAAAGTATATATTACTTATGCATGATGCATTGTATATAACGTCACACTGACTGTGAAAGTATGGTCTGTAGTTGTATCTTGTATGATCTTCTATATCATAATCAAAAATCAATGTGTGACATATAGTTTTTCTCTTAAAACTACAAACGATTAGTTATTGTTCTATTCTTGATTTTATAATACAAATAATGCTATAAGTTTGAGTTGATAGTGGGTAAGTCTTGTCCCCAGTAAAGCTAAACATTGAAAGGGAGACGGGTTATCCTATTCGAGGAGGCATGGTTATTAAGTAGACTTTGTCTTGTCACCCAATCTGGAGGTTGTCCCACCAATTCATACAAGTAGAATATTTTGTATAGAACTAATCAAATTGTGAATATATACTTAATCGCATATTATTTATTTTATGTAAAATGAGAAAAACTAATTACTTTATCTCTATTTTTTACAGTATTAGTCAACTATAGTTGAATTTGTTGTCTTATCATATTATTGATACAAATTATTTGTCATAGCAATTAGATGCTACAATCAATTAATAAAGCATCTAAGCAAAGCTGTGTGTTAAACACAAATCATTCACCAATATCTCAATAAAGATTTGAGAAGTGGATAATTCACTTTATATATCATTTCACCTTATGGAGGTATGTATATCAAAAATTAAATTTGGTGATGCTCCAATTGGTTCAGCTTCAAATTAAGAAGCATGTGTTGCATACTATGATCATGGTCGCAATAACAAATTACGGACGTGGAAAAGGTGAAAAGATATGGTAAAAGTCATATTGACAATTCCATTGAAGGTTGGAAAAAAAGTGGTGCACCACTAAAAAGGGTAATACATTATTGACAATGAGCGCTCATAATTGTGAAATGTCTGGTCATATTTGAAAGACTATTTCGCCTAAATATTGTCATATATACAATACCCAAATATTTTTGTGACCTTTTACCATGTCTTCAAAATTGAGGCAAAATTATGATTTTTACTATTAAAAATAGCTCAATTAAATTGACACATTAAGATGTGTTCAAATTTTGAGTTAAATAAAGACGAATAATTTGTGTCTTGCTTATTGTACGCATGTACATTATAATATAAAGAGGATTTCTCGAATTTAAACTTAGCAGAGGCTAATTTTTTTGCAATATCTGGTACAAATATAATGTTGTCAATGCCTTATCTAGAAGTTACTCAGTATGATTTGTTTCATCTTAGAGTTTAAATTCCCAGCATTACATTCTGAATTTTATCTGAAAAGGCATATTGATGAAATATATATCGTCATATGATGTAATGAAATTTATAAGATGAAATAATCGATTTGATCATTCATGATCATCAATTGCACATTCGTGTGGGCATCAATTGTGGAACCAAAAGATTTTATCAACTGATTATTACAATTATGTTGTCAGTCTAAAGACAAATTGTTGGTTAAACTATCTCAAAGTAAAATTGTTGCGGAAACCCTTGTTTTCTTCTTGTACCTTATTTATGTAAACATATGAGATTATTCATTATTATACTAAAATTTCCAACTTATGCATCAGCTAAGTAGTCGTATATGCATTTATATATTTTTAACTTATATTGGCTATAATAATTTATTCAATTGATTAATTTTTTTGAGATATGAAGTCATTGACAAAAAAAAATATAAGTTTCTAATTTTAATTTTAAGATATGAAGTCATTAACAAAAGATATTTAGTTCATTTAAAATTTTATACAACTCGTTTTTTTTTGTAGGATTATACAACTCATTTTAGACAAACAACGAAATATCTCATATTTGAATTTTTCGATTATTAAGTTTATATTTTATTTCATATGCTTAAATAAAACTAAAATAAGTTTAAAAAGAAAACTTTTGATTTATGTCGGTTTCCAACAATTGTATAATGCTTTGAACCCCTAGTAAGGGTTTTGTTTACAATAAGTTTCATTGATTGTCACTTCGGTGAAACAATTTTTTTACCATTAGAGGGAGATATATGAAGCCAATTCAAAAAGAATGGCATGAAATTGCTTAAAATGCATCAAAATTGTTGTATTATGATTATGATATGAACTTGAAGTTCAAGTGATCAGCCATTAACAACAAATTATGAATCAATTACTTAATGCAATTACTAATATGAAAAGGTGACAACCTTGTATGTTCCACCATTAAAGGTTCATATATAAAATGATGTGCATATGAATCAAAATGCATTAGAACCAACATAACGCTTAATGCGTAAAAGGTTTTTTGGTTCAAAGGATATAAATCCCTCGAAAAAGAGGTAGGGAGTAAATACGCCTTATAAAATAAAATAATCCTTTGGTAAGGATTCAAAGTATCATTTTAAAATGATGATCCAATACCACAAATAGTATGTGGATAAATGTCAAAGAAGACATAATTATCAAAAGAGGTTATCGAAACCGAGCTAAACTCGTTAAGGAAATGAGGAGTTGTTAGACTAATGGTCTAATAAAATTGTGGGGCTATAAAGTCGGTTGGACTTAAACAATTTGGTCAGATGAACATGCCAAACGTCAACGATTATTTTCTTTGAAACAATATGTAAGTAATCTATATTATCCATATGTCTTTATTGTAACATCATCATATGTTGATGACTCAAATATTGTGAGAAATCACGACGACATCTGTAACAACCCCGAATTTTTTTAACTGACTTGTGTTACACGTGTCAGGATTGTAACCCGGCTACGTGGATACTGGATAGTATTTCAAACTTCGGTAGTCGACGCCGAGAAAATTTTATGATTCTTTGACTTTGTGTATTAGTATTATAGTATTCTACGGGTCTCGAGCCGTATGGGCTATGTTTTAATTGAGTGAGATATCGCCTAGTTATACAGGATTTTTCGGGAACCGTTTTAGTGGATTTTATTAATAAACAAAGCCAAATGAAAAACATGACCTAAGTTAAGGAAATAAAACTCTAACAATAAAGTATAACATAAGCATGAGGGAATTTATTCGAATCCCAAGAGTGGGACCGCCTCGAGAAGCGTGTCGAACGAGGGGCACGGTGCACCGAGTAGGCGATAATTTGTGTAACCTTATTGGTAATTTAATGAAATTAATGGGGTTAATATAATAGGTTAATATGGATATGATTGTTAAAGTGACACAAGTGAGTGAGGAGAGTCAATGGATGGTCATAGAGATGGGGTATATGTTAGATTAAGAGGATAAGCCAAATGACCCATAAGGGTAGCTGGCCAAGGGTTGGACAAGTGAAAGTTTAAGGGAAAATGGGTCATTTCACCTATGTTACATATATATAAACAAACAAAAACCCTAATACACACTATTCATTATCTTCCTCACCCTAGCCGTCACTATTCACCTCCCCACCATTCTCGTCACTGCCGCCGCCCCCACCGGCGACGTTAACCCCGGCGAGGTGAGTCTTTCTCTCTTTCTCTTTCTCTCTCTCTCTCTCTCTCGTTTCGCCACTCACTCTCGGTTGATCTTCTCCATGCTCTCGACTCCCTCACGTCACAGCCCTCCCAACCTCGGCTGGACAACCACCACCGCCACCCACCACTGCATTTGGGACCTCCACCACCACCGAAGATGTTAGGTGAGTTTCTCTGCTCACTCTCCTCTCGATCTCGGTTTGCACACTCTCTCTTCTCGGTTGTCTTCCTTCCTCCTCCACGAACCGTCACCACCGCCACCTAGGAACGGACACCTCCACCACTTACCGGAGATCACTAAGTGAGTTCCTGTCTCTCTTTCATTCGTTCCTGTCTCGACAGTTACATTTCCTCTCTCCTACAGCCACGTTTTGCTCACTGTTTTGACAGTTTTGTGTGATTTTTTTTTGGATTGTTTTTGGGACTATTTTGGGGTGACCGGCACTGGTGCCGGTCGAGACTGACCGGAGGCCACCCTCCGGCGACTCTGCTGGCCGGAGGTGGCCCCCCCATGTGTGGCTGTTTGGGGGTGTATGTGGGACGTTTTGACAAAAAAAAAGAAGAGAAAACGTGAACAGTTGGGCTGTTTTATGTGTGTGTGATGGAGTGGGGTGCGTACAGTGTGTGTGTGTGTACACACCCCAGTTGGGCTGTGGGTGTGTACACTATAATTGATGTATGGGAATGCCTTTCATGAGTTGTATATGTATGGACTTCAATTTACATAAGTGTATGTAGGTGTGAATGTTGTGTAAGGGGTGTACACTGTGTGTACACCACAATGGGGTGTACACAACAGTGGGTGTGTACACCACAGTGGGGTGTACACAACCGTTGTATATGGTGTGCATGATAAAAATGTATATATAATATGGTTTTAAATAATAAAGTGAGGTGTTAATGTATGTGAATAGTGGGGTGCACACAACAGCGGGGTGTTGTGTGCACAAAACAGTGGTGTGTGTGAAGTGTTAGTGTGCACACCAGTGGGGTGTACACATCAGTTGTGTGTGTATATGGTGTGACCATTAAGTACATATTTTTATGTGTGTGAATAAATGAAACAAGTGTATGGACATTTTAATTATTAATTGTGGGCTTGTGTTGAGGCCCAACAAGAGCCCAACACACACCCAACACCTATTACAATAAGGGCCCAACGCACATGGTAATGAGGGCCCAACACACATCTAACCCACATTACAATAAAAGCCCAATATGATAGGCATAACTTAAGGTCCAAAACAAATACATAAACTGTAATAATGAGCCCATGTCCAGGCCCAATAATTGTTCACATATTGAGCCTACTTAGGTGGATATAGGATTAACTCGTGGACCCAACAAGAGCCTAACCAGCGTATAAAGAATATCAACGATAATATGGGTTCCATTAATTGAATGAATTGAAACAAAGTTTATGAGAATCATCCAAAAACTAAATACTAATCTTAAACCTATATTCGAGACTAAATCGTTGTCAGGCAGTAGAGAAACACGGGAAGCGCGTTAAAGTTTCGGAGTGAGTACCGGGTCACGCTAGATCAGGTAAGTACATGCATGCCTCGTATGTATGTACGTTAGTAGACCAGTAAGAAAATAACATGTGATTTATACATCCTCTATTTATTGCTATTGTTGTATTGATCCTTTGCTTGATATTCCATTCCATTTCCTTGGTTGTATGTTCTTGGCATGAGTGTGTGTCTCGAAGGTATCATGTGGTCCTGCACTAGCTGGGACAACGGGGGTGCCCTCTGCAGGGGTAACTGACCACCCCTAGTGATGTGTGTCTGGGATGCTTGGATTCGAGAGGTGTTGCGATGCCTCTCGATTTCACGCTGCGCTAATGTTGCGACATTGCCCGAGGAGATCTTGCGAGATCTTTGCCGTATTGCTGTGAAATAGACCACTCATGGGCCTCTTTTGAATCTTAGAACATGCAAAATATCGATTGTTTATCTTTCAGTCTCTTTATCATGCCTTTGATTTATTTACTTTCCAGTTATTTCACTTCCGCATGATACTTAGACTACTTTTCTTGTTATAATCATAAATTACTGTTACATTCTTCTGGTACTACTAGCAATTTTATTCAGTTACTCACCATCTAGTTTGTGACGGTGGGTGCAGATAGAGTGGAGAGTGGCAAGGGCAAGGGGCTCTGCCTAGGTGATATACTTTGAGGAGTTGCAGGACATCTGAGAGACTTTATAGTAGGTGATTATATTTTGTTTGCTGATGTGTATATCGTTTTATACTTATTTTGTTGGGATTATTGAACTTGGTATATCTTTTATGAGACTGGTATCATGTATATATGCCTATCGAATTGTACATGAATACCCGGGGTTTTCCACACTTATAGAATTCCTAATTTCCCTTTTGATTGAGTTATTTCCCTTTATTAAAATTGTTTTAGTCTTCCGCTGTGTATAAATGCAATAACTCTTTCATAAATTACTGAATTGATTATATCGAAGGCTGACTAGGCTCGTCAGGTTGCCGAGTGATGACTCGGGGCCTGTACGGGTTTAGGCCGGGCGTACCCAATTGCACGGGGAAATTAGGGCCGTCACAACATCATTATATCATTTGAATAGCTGAAAAAGGAATTTAAGATGAAAAATTCTTGAAAAATAAAACTTAGTTTTGATTTGAAAATCATGTATTTTTATGTAAAATAGTTCTCCATCTTTTAATTTATTTTACTCAAAAGAGTAAATTTTGGTTTGCAAAGATTTGTTGCAAAATAATAAAATGTTTCACTTATGTCAACATGAGGGGGAGAATAAAAATGAGTTATTGATTAAAGTTTTGCGTTCTTTTTCCCCTGGCTATGGTTTTATCTCATTGAGTTTTCCTAGCAAGGTTTTTAATGAGATAATCATAACAATATTATACTCCTGTATAAAAATTTATGAGAGCAGTGCACTCTTTTTCCTTTACTAGATTTTTTGTGGCGGCCCCAATTTCTACATTGGTCCGCCACGGGAGGCCACGCGGGCCCACAACTGGCCACGTAACTGCCAGCTGTGTCCCACGCCCAATTAAGCATCATTATCAATTAATTCAGCCTAAGTTAGTCAGTAATTGACATTTTAATATTTGTAAACAGCGGAAGCTTATAAATTATGTAAATTCCTCAAATTAGAGAGCATTAATCCTATGTGGAAAACCCGGTAAAGTACACTGTATATAACATAACAAAATGTGATACATACATGTACCGGTATCTCAATGATCCCCATAAACCCAAAAATAAGTCAATACAAAGACAAAATAAAAACATACAAGTCAAACTCGTCTGGCGACAAGGTCACAGTGTAGTCTGCGAGAGTCTCCTTGCCCCTAGTCGTAGTAGATCCCGCACTCAATCATCACAAGAAGTAGATGACGAGTCCAAAGTGAGTAAAACCCAAAAGTACACAAACCAAGCATTTATAATAAGTGAAGCCAATAAACTGTTAAATAAACATGCGCAAATAAAACAGACAATCGTAATTAAGACGCATGCATACATAACATCGATAAACACCAATAATGGATGTGTGCGCAGTAGCAGATCGAACCCTAATCCAGACATCGGAATTCCCTCGGTGGCTTCTCCAACCCCCTCACCGGTCCGAACCCTTATTCGTCCCTATTGTCCAGCCTACCCAAGTCCGCCCACACATCACAGAGTAAACCAGAAGATCCGGCGGTGAATGACAAAACCAACCGTGCAACATAGGTATGAACATGGAAATAGAGTAAACAACGATAAACAATAATAGCTGGAATCAAATGAAATCAAATAAATAAACACTCGAGTGTGTTACTTAAGGGTTTTACTTACCTCAACCGTACTCCAATTACTCGATATACGTTCCGATCTGATCCCGCTCTCGCCTCGGGATACGCGCCCGACACCCGACTATGGTCTCCTAAGTCCCTGGTGTCCGAATAAGTCATTTTATGTGATTTAGTATCAAACTAATTGATTTTATATCGTGACCATAAAAATTAGAATTTTATTCCAATTTTTAGTTGTAGCACGTTCTTTCGAGTTACACCGGGGTGCCAACCACCCCAAAAGTCTTGAAATTCACTTTTTCAACCATTTTCTAATTTCTCACATTTTCTCTGATTTTTCAGAATTTTTCCTATTTTTCTGGATTTTCTTTTCCATTTTTCTTTATTTTCTCTTTTTTTTTCTTTTAATTTAAGGGCGGTTACGAACCGGCTTGGTTCAGGGCCGAACCGGCCCTTCTTCTTCTTCCTCAAGAGCAGAGCGTCTCCTCTCGCTTTTTTTTTTTTTTTTTTTTTTTTCATTTATGAATCGAGAGAGGGAGAGGGAGAGGGGAGAACGACATGTTGTCGTCTCCTCTCTCGGACGAATCGTTCTCTTGCGATTCGTCGAGCTCCCAAATTCCACCCCGCCACCACCAAACCACCACATCCGCCAACACCACCCTCCAAAAATGAACACAAAAACACAACAATAAACAACATAACAACTCACCTCGTTTGCCTCTCCACCACGAGACCACCACCTCTCCTCCTCTCGGTCTCTCGCTCCTCGTCTCGAGCTCTCTCTCTTTTTCTTCTCGGTTGATCAAAATATGGAAAATGGTGGTGTCGGTGGTGTTTATCCCCATTTTTGGAAATGAAATGACCAAAATGCCCCTCATGTCTATTTCTTTCCTTCTTTCCTTCAATACCCTTTTGGTAATTTTGCATTTTCTATTTTATTTTTCTCGATTTTTAATATATATTTATATATATATATTAAATTCCTTATATACATATATATAAATATATATATACATACTCACCTATACTTTCGCGCCTAGAATTTCGTTGGCGCGACGAGCGACACGTACTCGGCGTGCACACTACACTACCACCCACGCGTGTCGACCACGACCTCACGTGTCACTAGGCGCCCACCAATTTACTATTTTTGTCAAATTTATTTTATTTTTATCGAACTAAACGCATTCCCCGGCCTAGTGTTCCCGTCGCTCGCCCTTCCAGTTCCCGCGTCCGCACGCATCTTTAGGCGAATACCCAACACTAAATCTCACCCGATCTAAACAATATTAAACCACACCTGCGATGTAATGAGTCATAGCCTAGTCATTATCATCACAGTTAATCAAACAATCAGTCAAAAATAATATTTCCCGCCCAACCAGGCGTATCTTCGCCAGTCCGTGGTGTCTCCGTGGACCTAAGTTGGCGTCCACGTCTGAAAATATGCGAATAACGGCCTTAATAAAATTTGGGCTGTTACATTTTTCCTACAAGGTTTTTCTAGTAGAGGTTTTAACAAGGCATCTATATATATTCTCTCAAAATATATCAATGTGTTGCACACTTTTCCTTAGCTATGATTTTATCCCATTGAATTTTTTTAACAAGGTTTTTAATAAGGCAACGCTAACAGTACATTGTTATGTCAAGATTGATAAGAACCATGCACTCTTTTTCCTTTACTAAATTTTTTCCACAGGGTTTTTCTAGTAGAGGTTTTAACAAGGCATGTTCTCTTAAAGTGTATTAATGTGTTGTACTCTTTTCCTTAGCTATGGTTTTTCCCAAAAGGTTTTTCTAGCAAGATTTTTAATGAGGCGATCAATAGTATCATATTACAAATTAAGATTGATTAACACAATATACTCTTTTTCCTATACTAAATTTTTCCCATAGAGTTTTTCTAGTAGAAATTTTAACGAGGCATATTCTCTCAGCAATCGTCATCCAAGGGGGAGTGTTATGATATGGATGAATAATTGATCAAGATTTGGATAACCACATTGTCAAGCATGACCTTTACATTGAATTGTAACATCAAGTATGACACTTGGTCAAGCATGGCTCTTACACATTGAATTGTAATATCATGTATGGCTTCTACACTCCATGTAACTTGTACTCCTCTCCAATGTACATCTACTCTTCCATGCATTGTCAAATAACTTGTAATATGTTGTATGACATGTGGTGTATGTGTCACTTGTACATATTGTATAAGTACATTTCATCATCATCACTAAAGGGCCTATAAAAAGGATGCCAACCTCATTGTAAAAACACACCAAGTTATATACAACTTCTCATTTCTTCTCTTCTCATTTGTAGTAGTAGAAATTAGTTCTTGCTTCTATGCTTTCCTTGCTTCAATTCTACAAGTTCTACATAAGTCCCAACTTAATTTACAACATATATCCATACAAACGTACGAGTTCGGATTGTAGTCTCTGAATCATAGATAGTCAGCAAGCTTCCCCTTACCGCGACTCGTACTAGGATCTACACTCAAGCCATAAAAAAGGCAGATGACGAGTCTAAAGTAGGTATTCTCAAGGAAATTAAATGAGCAATCACAAAAGCAAATACTAAAATTTAAATAAGCTATTAAATAAACATGTAAAAATAAAAACAGACAACTGTGCTCATCGTATGATTTAAATAATAGTGAAACTTGGAATGTGTGCTTGTAGCCTAGGGTCAGACTAGCACTATACTTCAGACTCTTCCATAGAGCACTGGTGACGAGTAGCACTCAAGCAAGGCTAGTCTCTGGATCTGCTCGGTGGCCGACGTAGCACCTACGACGCACCGACATGTGCCCCGACGTGATCCTCGGTTCGACCTATTCGCCAAGATCTCTGGCAACATGTGTTATGACCTAGTAGACATACACACGAGAATGACAAGGAGGGAGAGCCTCAAAGTCCGTCCATATTGACACCACAACGAGAAATAGAATAATGGAATAACAGTACTGGATTCAAATGTCAAAATAAATAAATGCTCAAGTAATTTAAATTGGAATATTACACACCTCAAACCACACTCAAACTAGTCCAAAACATCCAATCACTCCTTCAAACGTGCGTACAAATACCAGCCAGTCAATCCAAGTACCCGATACCTGAAAATACTAATTAATAGGGTTGCCTTAAAACTCAGGGCAAGGGTAATTGTCATTTAAATGGTTCTACCTGCCTTGAGTTTCGGACTAGTCGGACTCAAGCCACATATACTTGGGTGTCAAAAAAATCAGTAAATAAATAAGTATATTAATGTATTTCCTTTAAAAAGATTACTCTTTTGTGGTCATGTTAATAAAATGTTTTCAAAACATCTTTGGAACGAATATTCTATAAGGAGGTGATTCACTGCCACGCAATATTATGAAACTTTTGTGAGGATTAGATTGGAATCTTGGGATCTTAGGATCATAGGATGAACATGAAGACGCATATATTAGCTAGACTGCACATTTTTATTTGGAAAATGATAATCTAACACACTTTCAACGCACACTTTGGGCGCACACCCTTGTCTTTTAGCCGTTTATGGTATTTTGTCATATGTGGGGCCCACACTTGAAAAGATAAGAAAGAGCTATAAATGACTAAAAGACAAAGGTGTGCGTTCAAAGTGTGTATTCAAAATGGGTCATTTTATCATTTTCCTTTTTAGAAAGCACATCTCAAAGGCACACCCTCACTCAACCATGTTTGAATCTCGAGAGGTGTGATTCTAGCAAAGTCATCTACTTGAAAAGTAAGATTTGGAAAAATTGTAGGTTTGTTGAAGTAAAAAAAAGATATATAAAAAAAAATTTAAATTTTTCAGGTAACAAACGTATATTCCGTACTGTTGCATGTGCTACGTTTCCACATAAACCTCACTTTTCCACAAGTAGAACCTCACTTTTCCACAAGTAGAGGGACAAACTTTTTCCATGTTACATGCTTCCAAATATTCTTTAGGAATCCAACACCCACTCGTTAATTAATTATCAATCACGCAACTCACCTAATTAACATAGAGAAGACAAAAGCGTATATAAATTGCTTGGTAGCTACTGAAAAAAAAAATTGCGTGGTAGCAGTTTTTTTTTTTTTTTTTTGATAAGACGGTTATTTTTATTTAGTGCCAATATTTTTTTTATCATTTTTTATTCTATTTGATTGATTAGTTTTTGAGGACCAAGATATATAAATTAGAAAGAAGATGAACATGTTTATTGTTTTTTTTTTTTGGAAAGAAATAAACCAACTTGTCTAGCTTATTTAGAACTCAAATTTCAACCTCTTATCCTACCAAAAAAAAAAAAAAAATTCAACCTCTTACACAAATACCTCATACAAAATGGGTAAGCTACCAAATAAGTCATTTGGTTTTCTATTTAAGTAACTTATTGTCTTCCTTTGTTGGAAGTTTGTGTTTGTTTTCTCTCATCGAAAGTTTTTGTTGGTCCTCTCTTATTGGAAGTTATATTTTCAGTTATTGTTCTATTATTGTAGATGCAAAAGACAAGCGTATAAGTTGCACATAAGTTTGCAAAACTTTTGCAACGTTGATTTGATCTCAAAGAGAAGGAAAAAGGGTTGCTATTGATGTAATTTTATCATTAAATCTGATGTAATAGTGAGCAATTTCTATGAATGGAAATATCTTTTCGTAAAAAAAAGCTACCAAATAAGTAATTAAACAGTTATATAGTTTTCAAAAAAAAAATACTAATTGTTTTCTACATGTGTGAAAACAAGTAAATGTAATTGCTCACAAGTTTCCAACACTTTTGCAATGGCTTTGTTTGGTAAGCACAAACTAGCTTATTAGCTAGCTTATAAATTAAATTATAAGCTACTTTAGAAAAAAAGTTGTGTTTGGTAACTAGCTTATTTCAAAAATAATCTAAATGATAATCTAAAATTTTATACCCTAGATGGACTAGTGTTTAGAAAAAATAAGGTGTGTTAACTTATTCTTTCTCCTTATACCCTTGTGCATCTAAGAAATAGCCAATTGAAACTTATTCATTTTTGTTAGGTGAGTAATCTTTATTTTCTCCTATTTTTACTCCTGCTTTTTATTAGTTTAATGTGTTAAGTTATAAAAAGTAAGGAATAAGTAATACATATTCTTAACATATGTACGTAATGCATGTTAGTATACTATATAACATGCCTATTAATTTTTTCTCAACAAAAAAAACATGCCTATTAATTATATTAGCAAATATTAATTAACAATAGACAAATACTCAAACATATTTGTATTTTTTGGTCAAAGAAACATATTTGAGTTAATATTTTCTTATAATTAAGTTATTATTATTTAATATTTACTTATGTTTTTGTTTCGTACATAAAAAATAATATAACATATTTTTATTGATTAATGTATGTGTACAAGCTGGACTCATAAACAAAAAGCTTATAAATGTTAACTCAAACATTATTCATTAATATGTTTATATTATATTTGTACAAACATAATACTAAGAATAAATATATGTTATAATATATAACATTAAATATATATTTAAAATGGGTATATGTTGTTTATTAACAAATAATATGATAATTGTATTAGTAATGTATTAATTATTTAGTACATAATATAACAAGTCCTTTTGTGTCATTTTACATTTATCAGCTACTTATTTTTTCAAACAAGTTCAATTGATCAAGTAAATTATAAGCTATCGGCTACTAATCACTAGATTATCAGCTATCAGTTAGATTATCAGCTTTCAACTAGATTATCAACTTTCAGCTAGATTATCAACTATCAACAAGATTATCAGTTTATTTTACCAAACATAGCCAATGTCATGTTAGTCCCTGATTTTAGGAGGAAGCTCATCGATGTATGCAATCTATTACTCAATGATGTAATTGGAGATTATAGTAATGAAATTTACCATTTCATAAGAAAAAAAAAATGTTCTTAAAAAACAACAACTAAGTTCATTATTGTCGCTGCAGTCGATTATGGATAGTAATAATCAATGCTTTTTTTTCTCTTGAATGAGTGGTGATGGCTGATGAGTATGTTTTTTTCTAAAAAAAATAAAATTATCCAAGTCTTAAGATTTATTTTCAGATCTTACAACAACAACAACAACAACTACTACTACTACTAAAACAACACAAGTACATAGCCTCGGTCCAAAATTAATTGGGGTCGGATACATGATCAAACTCCTTTATTGTGCTTGATTTAGTGCAATTGACGGCGAACACACACCCTTGCTCGTTTTTCACTACACCCGGCTCCAATGCAGCACTCAATAAGTGAAAACACCCAATGTTTATACATGTTTAATCTATTTCTTTAAGAGTTACAAAAGTTTTACGCTAACTGTCAACCTATCGCAACCCTCTATTTTTCACAAAATGGAAAAATGAGTTTGGGTCTCCCTCCTCATTTTTTGAGTATGAAAAATGGGTTTATGACATTCCTTCCTTATTTTTCGATATAAAAAATGGGCTTCGAAGTCATCTCCTTTATCCGAACTTGGGACCGTCTATTTATCACATGCATATAATCTTCTACATATAGGTGAGTAAATTTTCTCATCTTGAATCATATAAAAATCTTAATTACACCCTTTAATTTACGTCGTATTTTAATTCCTTGAGTTTTCTTAGAACTATTTTAATTTCTTGAGTTATAAATTTCATAAGAAATAAATGAAGCAAAGCATAAAAGAAAAAAAAAGAATCTTGACTTTTTTAGGCTATAATCTTGATTTGTTTCTTCTCTTTTAAAATTATTTCTCGCATCCACAATAATGTAAATTGATAAAGAAAAAAACATCATTAAGAAAGACATACTATATAATACCATAGTCTTAAAAGCTCAACTTATATCATGTTAAAAGTCATTAAGATTATTTTTAGAAAAAGAGAATAAATACACACTACCCCATTTTGACATTATAAGATAGGAGTAAATGAATAGTGGTTAATTTTAGAAAAGAATCAATTAAGAAGGTTTTTAACTACAAAATTATATTCACAAAAAAGAAAAACTGAAAGATTGGACGATCCCCGACCGTCACACGCAGGCATAACGTGGCAACGGACCCCACATCATCACATTGCCCTTTTACCCTTTTTGACTCTTTTTTGAAACTCATTTTTGTCTTAATTGGTGTAAAAATGGAAATTTTTTTTTTTGAAATATATGGTTTGGTTCAGCTTATGAGTTTGCTTATTGATGATGTGACATTGCAACTTAATTGAAAAAGAATATTTGGGTGTTTGGATGCGATTAGGTCTCAAATCGCAGAAAAACTACTTTTTGGGTAAACGTCTCTTCCCATGCTTATTAAGATTGCAAATGCGATTTGATAAATTTTCTAAGTAAAAATACTTTTTAAAGTGAGGAACCAAACACACCAAATTTGCCTATACCAAAACTATTATGACATAACTGCTTAAGTTATAATTAATAAGCAATAAGCAAAAGCTGAAAATGTACTAAAAAATAAACAATGAACAACTATAACAACAAACTAGAATGTCAAAGTCTCTCAAGGGAGATGATAAAAACATCACTTGTGAAAAAGGCAAGGACTCGAAAGATCATAATTTTATTCCCATTGAAAAAAACTATAATAACAAACTTCAAGGTGGTTTTAGGGTGATAACTCAGATTGCGTCAATCTTAATCAATAGTCTAAAGTTCGAGTCCTGAGTACGATTTCCCTTAAAAGTCTTTGAGGGAGAGTTTTGTCAACAGTGCCCCACCTGGCTTGAGCCTAAATTAGTAAAGGTCCTTTGAGGTTTATATTTCGAGTGGCCTAAGAAAAAAAAAAAAAAAACCTCAATTTTACATTAATTAATTTTTACTTCGTAAAATAAAATTACGAGAAAAATCTATATTAAAAATATTGGCTATCATTTTATACCCTTATTAATTAGATTTTTTTTCTCAATCTCTAATTTATTGGAGCAACATTTGAATTAGAAGCATTAAAGCTCATTGGCTATGTCAACCGTACATTTTGCACTGTGGAGTTCAATCATTTTCTCTATCAACTAGGATCCACGTTATCAAGAATGCAACACAACTGGGCGCAGTTTGCAAGTAGTAAGTACCCTTTTCATAATTTTTATTGAGTTTTCTGGCTAAATACCGAATCTCTCTATAGTAAAGCTATCCCTGCAAGTAAGAAGGTCGTGCTTTGAAGTAAAAAAATAAAATTAGTGAGTTTTCTTGTATATAGTTTGCTTTTTTAAAATAGTTTCTACATGTATGTCACGTTAAGTTTTAGAAAAAAGACTAAATTATTTAACAAGGACCAATGGGTCAATATATAGTTACACATAAACGAAACAAAGAAACTGAAGAAACAAATAACAAAGAAAGATAAACAAATTGAGGATCAATGAAGGAAGCGCCACGAAACGGTCGTCGACTCGAAAGTCGACCGACCAAGAACTACGGCTCTATCTCTAGTACCATGTTAGATTTTTAAAAAAAATACTGAATAATCATTAAGGACCAATAGGTTAATATATATAGGCCCTGTTTGGTTCAGCTGATACTCCTACTTATTATTGACGTGCCACTCAATAAACGACTTTTGCACCTTTTGGTTGCATTTTATGTTTTTTACGATTATATGATGTGGTGCTGACGTGGCAACCAAAACCACTACAATAAGTGTGATTCTCAAAAGTATCTCTGTACATGTTTTTTGTTTTTCATAAGCACTTATCCATGTCATCAAAGCATGAACTAAAAACAAAAGCTGAACCAAACCGAACCATAGTTACACATAACGGGCCAAATAGGCCAAACTCTAAATACCCACGTACATATACTTTAACATGCTCCACGGATCATTCAATTTTAGTTGTTTACGATAATTGAGTTTTTTCATATTTGTTTGATTGCACAAGAGAATAAGTCGACAACATCGACAAGAAGCTACGTTATAAGTCATCATCAATAGTTTTTAAAATAGATTACATTTTTTTTATATTTTGCATAAACATAAAATATTTCAGGTTTCATGTATATGCAATCAAACACGGCCTCAAGATCATTAAAATTGGTCCCTCAATGATGAAGATAATTATGGAATTTGTAGACTTGTATTATTTCAGAAATAAAAAAAGTTGAAGCTATATTTATACTCCATCTGTTCCACAATATCTGTCACAATTTGACTTGTACATGCAGAAGAATTAATTAATTTACCATTAAAATTTTATAACAAGACTAAATTACCCTCCCATAAATGACTTCATTTAGTATATGTATTATGTAAGAAAGTGATTGATGGTGTCTTTTTTTTTTGTCAAATCGATTGGTGGTGTTGTTAACTATATAGACAGAGTTTGGAGGTTTGCTTGACGACTGTTTAACAATGCTTAAACGTCAAGATTTGTAGAGAGTTCAATTTGCTAGGAGAAATGTGAACAAGGTAGGACATAATTTACCTAAGCTAGTGAAATCGTATGTTACTTCTTTCGATTGGTTTGAAGGACCACCAGATGTAGGGGTGCTCATATCCTTAGATATAATCACTGATATTGAGTAATGAAATCTATACTATGTTTTTCTCAACAAAAAAAAAACTATATAGAATGGGGTTAGAATTGTAAATGAAACATCTAATGATTCCTTGATTACCTAATGTGATACATGTAGCGGCCCATTTTCCAATGAACCGCCGCGATGGTCACGTGGGCCCACAACCAGCCACATCACTACCGGATGTGTCCCACGGCTATCACTAACTCCAAAATCATCATTAATCGCTCATTTATAAACAATTTTACAAGTTAAACTATTACTGAACTCAAGTCATCTGTTAGATATCGTTTTAAACCTCAAAACACAACGGAAGACTTAAAACATGACAAATTAAATTGAAAGCATCCAAGTAATGTCATTAAAGCATAAACCTAATGTGGAAAACTCATATATCATCATATAACAGTCAAATGACCTCAAAAGGCCACAAAACATCAAAATACAAGTCTATAAAGATGTCTCACAAACCCAAACCCAAACCCAAGTAAAACTTGTTATTATATGGATGAACAATTGATCCAGATTTGAATAACCACATTGTCAAGCATGGCCTTCATATTGAATTGTAACATCAAGTATGACACTTGGTTAAGCATGATTCTTACATATTGAATTGTAACATCAAGTATGGCTTCTATACTCCATGTAACTTGTATTCCTCTCCAATGTACAACTACTCTTCGATGTATTGTCAAATAATTTGTAATATGTTATATGACATGTGGTGTATGTGTTACTTGTACGCATTGATAAGTACATTTCATCATCATCTCCAAAGGGCCTATATAAAGGGTGTCAACCTCATTTGGAGAAACACATCAAGTTGTATACAACTTCTCATTTATTCTCTTCTCCTTTTGTAGTAGTAGAAATTACTTCTTGCTTCTATGCTTTCCTTTCTTCAATTCTACAAGTTCTACATAAGTCCCAACTTAATTTACAATACATTATTAGTACGAGGTTGCTCTCCAAGAAGGATGCCTTGAAGATCAAAAGGCTTTTTGTGGAAGCATAGATTGGAAGGTATAATTTATATGAATTTGATTTATAGGTGGTGTTTGATAACTTTATTTCTAATCTCTTATTAGCTTAAGTTTTTTAAAATAAATAAATGAGGCAAAACCTCCGTAGCAAATGTGCTCAAAGTATTTGCATAAGGTGTGATGCCTATTTCTATATTATAATACTTATGTTAGTAAAATATTTCTTGTGAAGGCAAACCCGGCCTAGTCGTGGACCCCATACATGATCTTAAACCTCGTTTGATTGCTTGAAAAAAAAAGGGAAGAAAAGGAAGCTCCACTGATATTAATATATTAAGACTTCCACATTTAGTTGAGTTGTTCCAAGTCATTAATTGAACAATATATATCAAACACACATACAAGCCTCCGTTTTTGTTGTCGAACATTTTCTTTTTTTCAAACTATTACCATCCCTATAATGCTCTCATTGCAAGACTAATTAAAAGGCCACCATTTATCAATCACTAGTTTCGATCCATCACACCAGTTTCACTACTTATAAAAAAAAAAAAAAAAAATAGAGTTATGTTTAAGGAAAACCAAAAAGAAAAAAAAATGATTGGTTGGCTAGCTATTTAGCTAGACCTTCACTTGGCACTACAACAAAAGCTACTATTAATGACATCAACTTGATGACAGTTCTAGAAAAGCTGTCATTGAAACTAATAAATATTGACATTTTTCTAATGAACTGTCATTGAAGAAATCCTAACAAATATTTTTCAGAAAGATGACTTTTTTCTAGCTTTTGTGACATTTTATAAATGTCATTGATAAAAAGTTAATATTATTACATAAAAAGTCTCCAGATCCATATACATTGTTGAGGACGAAAGTAAACAAGAAAGAAAAAAATAAACCGCTCACGTTCAACTAAGTCTCCACCCGCGCTCACGTTCGTCGCTCGAAATTGTGACAGAGTGAAGGGTATATTAGTCAATCGAGACTCAAAACATGAAAATCGACCAAAACCCAACCTCAATCGAAAATTTAGGGCTTCATGACTCTTAATTGCCAATTCGCCATTGATGTTGTTCAGCGCTACAAAGCATCAAAGCTAACAACGATGAATATGCATGGCTAGCTTCTTGTGGCCCCATTTGTACACACCACCATTCTAGACTCATGTTACTTCATGCCTTGGTTTTCAATGGAATCCATAACGTCTTGTATATATGCTCTCTTCAGATTTGTGTGTCTAACTTAGTCAATATTTCAATCTATTTCTATTTCATATATGAATGGTTTTCTTTCAATATATACATTATTCATATATGCATATATTATTTTAAATGAAAAAGGTATTGTATAATAATATACAAGCTGAAAATCTGAAAAAATAAAGTATATATTACTTATGCTTGATGCATTGTATATAACGTCACACTGACTTACTGTGAAAGTATGCTCTGTAGTTGCGTCTTGTACGATCTTCTACATCAGAATCAAAAGTCAATATGTGACATATAGTTTTTCTCTTAAAACTACAAACGATTAGTTATTGTTCTATTCTTGATTTTATAATATAAATAATGCTATAAGTTTGAATTGATAGTGGGTAAGTCTTGTCTCCGGTAAGCTAAACATTGAAAGGGAGGCGAGTTATCCTGTTCGAGGAGGCATGGTTAATAAGTAGACTTTGTCTCGCCACCCGACCTGAAGGTTGTCCCACCAACTCATACAAGTAGAACATTTTGTATATAACTAATCAAATTGTGAATATATATTTAATCGTATATTATTTATTTTATGTAAAATGAGAAAAACTAATTACTTTATCTCTATTTTTCAAAGTATTAGTCAACTATAGTTGAATTTGTTGTCTTATCACATTATTGATACAAATTATTTGTCATAGCAATTAGATGCTACAATCAATTAATAAAGCATCTAAGCAAAGCTGTGTGTTAAACACAAATCATTCGCCAATTTCTCAATAAAGATTTGAGAAGTGGATAATTCACTTTATATATCATTTTACCTTATGGAGTTATGTATATCAAAAATTAAATTTGGTGATTCTCCAAAAGGCTCAAAAGAACAGTTGGGTCTCAAGCTACAAAATTTAAATCAGTCAAATATTATTTATTATTCTGCAATAATTCTAATTACCTCTAAGCCGAGGCTACGCAGAAATATGACTGATGAGACGATAAAAAGCCACGTGGGTCACCTCGATTTATTACTGCAACAAATTATCGAGCGCACACGTCAATCCAATAAGTATTAATTATGGATTGATTTCTTGTCTCGTGGTAGTAGAGTAAAATAATGAGATATTATAAAATAATATCACTTCAGTCCAATTGGTTCAGCTTCAAATTAAAAAGCATGTGTTGCATACTATGACCATGGTCGCAATAACAAATTATGGACGTGGAAAAGCTGAAAAGATATGGTAAAAATCATATTGACAATTCCATTGAAGGTTGGAATAAAAGTGATGCACCACTAGAAAAGGGTAATACATTATTGACAATGAACGCTCATAATTATGACACGTCTGGTCACATATGAAAAGCTATTTCGCCTAAATATTGTCATATATACAATACCCAAATATTTTTGTGACCTTTTACCATTCCTTCAAAATTGAGGCAAAATTATGATTTTTACTTTTAAAAATAGCTCAATTAAATTGACATAGTAAGATGTGTTCAAATTTTAAGCTAAATAAAGACGAATAATACATGTCTTGCTTATTGTACGACATATACATTATAATATAAAGAGTATTTCTCGAATTTTAACTTAGCAGAGGCTAATTTTTATGCAATATCTGGTACAACTATAATGTTGTCAATGCCTTATCTTGAAGTTACTCAGTATGATTTGTTTCATTTGAGAGTTTAAATTTCCAGCATTACCTTCTGGATTTTATCTGAAAAGGCATATTGATGAAATATATATCGTCATATGATGTAATGAAATTTATAAGATGAAATAATCGATTTGATCATTCATGATTATCAATTGCACATTCGTGTCGGCATCAATTGTGGAACCAAAAGATTTTATCAACTGATTATTACAGTTGTGTTGTCAGTCTCAAGGCAAATTGTTGGTTAAACTATCTCAAAGTAAAATTGTTGCGGAAACCCTTGTTTTCTTCTTGTATCTTATTTATGAAAACATATGAGATTATTCATTATTATACTAAATATTTCCAATGTATGCATTAGCTAAGTAGTGGTATACGCATTTATATATTTTTAACTTATATTGGCTATAATAATTTATTCAATTGATTATTTTTTTTTTGAGATATGAAGTCATTGACAAAAAAAAATTTAAGTTTCTAATCTTAATTTTGAGATATGAAGTCATTGAAACAACATATTTAGTTCATTCAAAGTTTTATACAACTCGTTTTTTTTTGGGTAGGATTATACAACTCATTTTAGATAAACAACGAAATATCTCATATTTGAGTTTTTCGATTATTAAGTTTATGTTTTATTTCATATGCTTAAATAAAACAAAAATAAGTTTAAAAAGAAAATTTTTAATTTATGTCGGTTTCCAACAATTGTATAATGCCTTGAACCCCTAGTAAGGGATTTGTTTACAATAAGTTTATTTGATTGTCACTTTGATGAAGCAATTTTTCCACAATTAGGGAGAGATATATGAAGCCAATTAAAAAAGAATGGCGTGAAATTGCTTAAAATGTATCAAAATTGTTGTATTATGATTATGATATGAACTTGAAGTTCAAGTGATCAGCCATTAACAACAAATTATGAATCAATTACTTGATACAATTACTAATATGAAAAGGTGACAACCTTGTATGTTCTACCATTAAAGGTTCATATATAAAATGATGTGCATATGAATCAAAATGCATTAGAACCAGCATAACTCTTAATGCGTAAAAGGTTTTTTGGTTCAAAGGATATAAATCCCTTGAAAAAGAGGTAGGGAGTAAATACGCCTTATAAAATAAAATAATCTTTTGGTAAGGATTCAAAGTATCATTTTAAAATGATGATCCAATACCACAAATAGTATGTGGATAATTAATTATCAAAAGAGGTTATCGAAACCGAGCTAAACTCGTTAAGGAAACGAGGAGTTGTTAGACTAATGGTCTAATAAAATTGTGGCGCTATAAAGTCCGTTGGACTTAAACAATTTGGTCAGATGAACGTACCAAAACGTCAACGATTATTTACTTTGAAAACAAAATGTAAGTAATCTATATTATCCATGTCTTTATTGTAATATCATCATATGTCGATGGCTCAAATATTGTGATAAATCACAACGAAATCATTATATCATTTGAATAGCTGAAAAAGGAATTTAAGATGAAAAATTCTTGAAAAATATAACTTAGCCTTGATTTAAAAATTAAGTATTTTCAAGTAAAATAGTTCTCCATCTATTAATTTATTTTATTCAAAAGAGTAAATTTTGGTTTGCAAAGATTTGTTGCAAAATAATAAAATGTTTCACTCATGTCAATATGAGGGGGAGAATAAATAGGAGTTATTGATTAATGTTTTGCGTTCTTTTTCCTTTGGCTATGGTTTTATCTCATTGAGTTTTCCTTGCAAGGTTTTTAATGAGGCAATCATAACAATATTATACTCCTGTATAAAAATTTATGAGAGTAGTGCACTCTTTTTCCTTTACTAGATTTTTCCTACAAGGTTTTTCGAGTAGAGGTTTTAACGAGGCATCTATATATATTCTCTCAAAATATATCAATGTGTTGCACACTTTTCCTTAGCTATGATTTTATCCCACTGGATTTTTTTAACAAGGTTTCTAATAAGGCAATGCCAACAGTACATTGTTATGTCAAGATTGATAAGAACCATGCACTCTTTTTCCTTTACTAGATTTTTCTCACAGGGTTTTTCTAGTAGAGGTTTTAACGAGACATGTTTTCTCAAAGTCTATTAATGTGTTGTACTCTTTTCCCTAGCTACGATTTTTTCCAAAGGATTCTCCTAACAAGGTTTTTAATGAGGCAATCAATAAAATTCATATTACAAATTAAGATTGATGAGCACAATATACTCTTTTTCCTATACTAGATTTTTTCCACTGGGTTTTTCTAGTCGAAGTTTTAACGAGGCACATTCTCTCAGCAATCGTTCTCCGAGGGGGAGTGTTATGATATGGATGAACAATCGATCAAGATTTAGATGACCACATTGTCAAGCATGGCCTTCACATTGAATTGTAATATCAAGTATGGCTTCTACACTCCATGTAACTTGTACCCCTTTCCAATGTACATCTACTCTTCCATGCATTGTCAAATAACTTGTAATGTGTTGTATGACATGTGGTGTATGTGTTATTTGTACATATTATATAAGTACATTTCATCATCATCACCAAAGGGCCTATGAAAAGGTTCCAACCTTATTGTAGAAACACACCAAGTTGTATACAACTTCTCATTTCTTCTCTTCTCATTAATAGTAGTAGTTTGTAGTAGTAGAAATTAGTTCTTGCTTCTATGCTTTCCTTGCTTCAATTCTACAAGTTCTACATAAGTTGTAACGACCCAAATTTAATTTGTCATTATTAATGACGTGTTTGCAGACGTGACAGACAGCTCAAACACCTGTGGGACCCACAGTTAGGCTAGAGTGAGCCTGGAGTTAGGTAAATTGTTATTTTGAGTGTTGTTTTGATTAAATTTGCGATGCTTATGTTAAAATAGGTTAAACAACATCGCGATGTGTGTAATTATATTTCAAGTGACGTGTAAGATTGTGTGTTAAGTATTCGCCTCGATATGCATGTCGACGAGGATACCGGGTAAACTAAAAGACGAAATATTAGGCTGGAGAAAATAATACACACATTAAATGAAGAAATGTGGTGTCGGTGGTGGGTTTATCAACATTTTGTGGTGAAATGACCAAAATGCCCCTATCCATATCCATAATCCTTTACAAAGTTCATGCCCTTTTTGGTCATTTCACAATTATTTATTTATTTTTCTGATTTTTAATATATATTTACATATATATATATATATATTTTAAATTACATATATATATAAATATATATATTCACCTATATTTTCGAGTCTACAAATTCGTCGTAAGCGCCAACGAGTGTACTCGGGCGTGCACACTACCTTAAATAATACACACATTAAATGAATTAAATGTGATAAAATAATAAATTGATGGGCGCCTAAGGACACGCGGGGTCGTGGTCGACACGCGTAGGTGGTACGGTAGTGTGCATGCCCAAGTACGCATGTTGGCGCGCACGACGAATTTGTAAGTGCGAAAATATAGGCGAATATATATATTTATACATATATGTAATTTAAAATATATGTATATATATGTAAATATATATTAAAAATCAGAAAAATAAATAAATAATTGTGAAATGACCAAAAAGGGCATGAACTTTGTAAAGGATTGTGGATATGGATAGGGGCATTTTGGTCATTTCACCCCAAAATGTTGATAAACCCACCACCGACACCACATTTCCTCATTTTCGATCGAAAAGAGAGGAGAGAAATCGAGAGACCGAAGAGAAGGAGAAGAGAAAGAGAGATTGGCCGAGAAGGAGATCGTGTTGGAGAAGCGAGGCATGGGTGAGGTGAGTTGTGTGTTTTGTTATTGTTGTTGTTCGTTGATGTTGTTGTTGTTGTTACGTTGAAGTGGTGGTGGTGGCGGTTTCAGGAGCTCGAACGAACTGCAAGAGCAGTTCGTCCGAGGAGGGAGATGACCCAAGAGAGTCATCTCCCCTCCCAACTGATCAAGATCGAGAAAAAAATATTTTTTTCTCTGTTGGAATTGAGCAATAGCTCAGTTCCAACGAAGAAGAAGAGGGCCGGTTGAGCCGAACCAACAAAAAAAAAAGTTTTGAAAACAAAAAAATATGGAAAATTAATAGAAAATTCAGAAAAAATAGGAAAAATTTAGAAAAAAAAATATATTTTGATCAAATAAATGAGTTTTGGGATTTTATCGGAATTTTGGCGAGATGTAGTCGGTTACCTCAAAAAGAAAAACGTAAACTTGATATAATATGTCAAATTGAAGCTAATTCAATGACAAATAATCTTAGGTACATTTGGGGTGATAATTTTGATTGTCGGGTGTTTATTGGAGCTAGACCGGGTTTTGATTTTTGGGACACGGAGTGCGGATTGAGGTGTGTAGTATCCTAACTGAAACTACTTTAGTATTTACTTCTTTTGGCATTTGAATTCAATTTCTTTCAATATTCTACTCTGGTTATGATTATATGGGCGGACGTTGAGCGAGGCTCCCTCCGTTCCATTCTTATGTGTATGTCCACTACACCATAGCACATGCTACCAGATCGGTCTCGGTGAATAACATGACCCGAGTATCACGTCGTGGCATGTGTAGGTGCGCCGTAGGTGTAACGCTGGCCATCGAGCTAATCCAAATACTGGCCCTGTTTGAGTAGGACTCGCCAGCAATATTCTGAGGAAGAGTCCGTATTATGGTGTAGTCTGACCCTAGGGGCTAGGAACACACTTTGAGTTTTTCCTATTATTTATTCATGCGATGAGCGCAGTTGCCTGTATTTATTCTGCATGTTTATTTAATAGCTTTATTTAAATTCTAGTATTTACTTTCAATATTGCTCACTTAATTTCCTTGGGAATACTCACTCTGGACTCGTCATCTCCCTTTTGTGATGGCTTAAGTGCAGATCCTAGTACAAGCAGGGGCAAGGGCAAGCTGCCAGAGTACTGTTGATCTGAGAATGCCTGACTCGTACGTTTGTATTATATTTATTTTGTTTCATTTTGGGTTTGGGGATTTTGAGATACCTTGTATATATTGATCTTTATGTGTCTTCAGAGGTATTTATGGTTATATATGGGTTTTCTACATTAGGTTTATGGTTTACGTTACACATTTATAGTGTCATTATCTGATTAAATGTGTTAGAAAGGTTTCCATTGTGTTAATTTGAGGATTCTATGATGAATTAACATATAATTTATTTTCAATACAACTTAATCAATAAATTGATAGTTAATAAGGTTTAAAGAAAAAATAATATGGAGGATGTAATCCAATGTAGAGCACAGCTATCACTGGTAAGATAGACTGTGGGTCCACATTGGCCCCCGTGGCGGTTTATTCGGAAAATGGGCCGTTACATAAGTCCCAACTTAATTGACAACATATAATATATATAAACGTACGAGTTCGGTATGTAGTCTTTGAATCACAGATAGTCAGCAAGCTTCCCCTTGTCGCGACTCGTACTACGATCTACACTCAAGCTATCAAAAAAGGTAGATGACGAGTTTAGAGTGAGTATTCTCAAGGAAATTAAATGAGCAATCACGAAAGCAAATGCTAGAATTTAAATAAGCTATTAAATAAACATGCGAAAATAAAAACAGACAACTGTGCTCATCGTATGATTTAAATAGTAGTGAAACTTGGAATGTGTGCCTATAGCCTAGGGTCAGACTAGCACTATACTTTAGACTCTTCCACAGAGCATTGCTGAAGAATAGCACTTAAGCAAGGCCAGTCTCTAGATTCGCTCGGTGGCCGACGTAGCACCTACGACGCACCAAGACGTGCCCTGACGCGATCCTCGGTTTGACCTATTCATCGAGATCTCTAGCAATACGTGTTATGACCTAGTAGACATACACACAAGAATGGAAAGGAGGGAGAGCCTCAACGTTTGTCCATATTGACACCACAACGAGAAATAGAATAATGAAATAACAGTACTGAATTCAAATGCCAAATATAAGTAAATGCTCAAGTAATTTCAGTTGGGATACTATACACCTCAACCAACACTCAAACTAGTCCAAAACATCCAATCACGCCTTCAAACGCGTGTACAAATACCACAGTCAATCCAAATACTTGATACCCGAAAACACTAATTAATTCCCCAACTAGAAATTCCCCAATTCCCATTTACCCATAAATTGCACATTTTTAAATCCCCATTATATTGGTAATAATCCTCAAATATATCCCTAATTAAACCAAATCGAAAATTTTAGTTTTTAAAATTTTATTTTATTTTCTGTCTTGGACGTCGTGGTTCACAGCGTCATGAGCCCCAACCTTTAGGTGTGACATAAAGCGTGGGTGTATGGGGGCTCTCTTGTTCTGACGCCATGGGGGTTTACTCCCCACGACGTCTCTGGCAATGTTTAGACCAGAGACGTACTACTGGGGTTTTCGAGCTCCCCCGGCTCGTCGCCGCGGTCCGAACTCTTCCTGACACCTCATATTTCCACATATCAACCATGTCTAACCATAAAGCCTCCACGTAACTCGTCTGAGACCAAAATCTTGATAAACTAAACAAAAATGACCATTTTCTCCTCAACAACAACACGTTCAAATCCTCAACTTGTGTTCCAAACCAACACCTAAAACCATAGCAACACATCCAAAAACTGTGTGCTCGAAACCAATACCCGAAACCATCGTCAAAACCCAAAAAATCGTACCCAAAACGTAGAGAACAAAGAGGGGATCAAGGATCCAACCTTTGATCATCGAAAACTCTTCGTTTGCACCTCCAAATGGACTCTTGAAACTCACAGAAACTTCCTCTTGAGCTTAATTTTTAAATTTTAGTGGAGAAAGATAGAGAAAAGGTGGTGGGAGTGTTGACCAAATATCATATTTATACCAACATATCATTTAATGTGTTTGTTGATCTCAAGGCCTCATCCTAGGGCTCTAATTGAGTCAACAAGTCTAGCTTAAGTGACTTGAATGGGTGACTTACCCTCCTTGACCTTACATTGCTCAACACGACAAATGAACCATCAGGCCTTCCTGCACTCGACCCTACAATGTTTATTATTAATTATTTATGCATTTTATATCATTTCATGTGTGTATCACTACCTGACCTAAAGTACTGTTATTCGCCTACCCGATACTTGCGTCTACATGATAATCGAGGTAAATACTTGTCACACTGTCTCGCACGGTCAATAACAATATAAATACACATATTGCGATACATTCTAACATAATTACATATAAACATTACAAATAAATGCACAACAACACACAAATCACTATTTACCTAACTTCGGGCGCCTTGGCCTATCTGCAGGGTCCATGGGGTACTGAGTTGTCGTCCACGTCTGCACACACATTATAATAATGACTTAATTAAAATTGGGCCGTTACAACACATATTGTGGAATAGAAAAAGTGCAAAAAATGTGACATTATAAAACGGATGGAGTATTAAGAAGTGGTTGAGACCCCATATTTTTCTCATATGAAATCAAGATTCTGATCTTCCAAGCGTGTACCAAATATTTCAGGCGCCAAAAGATTGATTGCGTATCCTAGATGTCACGAGCATGCCCCTTGTAGTGCTACAGTGACCCACTTTGTATTACCAAAAAAAATGAGTCATTTTTTTAAGCCTTAAAAGGCACATTAATTAACCGTCTTTAACTTAAGAGGGTAAATCAACCTATTACAACATGTCAACAAGTGAAATGCAATAAATACTACATTGCATAATGAAGCTCAAAATTACCCTAATTAAAAACTGATGTATTAACTATTTAGGCTTAAGTTGATGTATTAGAATTTATTGTATGTAGGGGTATATTAATCTTTATGTATTAGAGTTTTAGTATAAAAAGTGTAACTACAACACAATCCCTAGCTTTTTGTTAAATCAAATGAAAATTGTGTGTTAAAGCCCTGAATTGGGTGTTTTGAGTTATCTTCTTTGTTGTTTAATCCTTCCTACTCAACTCTCTGCATCAATGGTATCAGATCTCGGTGTAGCGCCCATTAATGGTAGAGAGCGAAAGCGATCGAACTGGCTCCATTGGCAATGACTAGGGAGTGCAGGCCCTTTGGGTTTTCGTTACCTCGATGGAGCGATGTATGACGACCCCAGCAACCACAAACTGGGCCCCGCCCAGCCTAAACTTAAGTGGACCCCTGAGCCCGTCTCCAACGAGTCAACGTAAATCTAGTCAGCCTTAACTTACCCATTACTCAGTACATTATTCACTCACTCACCCTGGATCACTCTTTTTGATTCACCTTCACTCTGTCTAATCTTTTATCCTCAATTATAGTTAGGTGTGCAGCGGAATTATTTGTAACACTAACTTAAAACAGTTTACAACTCAGTCAACCTAGATGTGGAAAATCCTGTCCAAACAACATCACATGTATATAACAGATTAACTGAAAGTCCAAAATAAACATAGACATGTATCAACAGTCAGGTTCAACTCCCCAAAGCCCCAAAATATCAAAACAAGTGGATACATAGCCAAAATATTCAACAAAATGACAAAATACCTACAAAATGATAGCAAAGCTAACGGCTCTGAGCATGCCTCAGAGGATATCGCCAACCATCGGTGCCTTTCCCCTATTCGTCTATGGATCTGCACCCACCGTCATAAAAAGAACGGTGAGTACAAAATATAACAGTAAACAACAACAATAGATATCTCAACATAAACTACTAAAATTTCAATAAACACAAGTCTATGAATCATGCAGTGTATAACAAGAAATTGAAATAGATAGCAAATTGCATGATAAATAGATTCAACAAGCTCAAACAACGATAATCAAGTGATCGGAAAACAAACGGATAGGCGAATAAATAGTCCCAATCAAACCGTGGGTCACAAGACCTCATCAGCTTACGATCGACATAGTAGGCCCAAAACTGCCTCCCCTGCTCAATCCACCCCGTATGAACCAGTGGGCCCGAAGGTTGCCTCCACTGAACGCACACTCTGTTACGAAAAGCCACAAACAAAATCGGCTGCTAAATTCCTAACACACTACTGAAAAGAAAGCCACAGTCACAAGTTGGATGCTAAATCATTTCAATAGGCTCCAACGAGAAGCAATAGTCTATGCCGGCTGTTAAACTCGTTGAGACTTCTCATCACAGTAAAACTACCTAAACCCTAGGTCACATGAACTAGAATGGAATACAAAGGGCTCGAATTTCAAGAATAATTAATCAATAAATAGAAAAGTAATCATGTTGATTATATTGTTCCCTTTACTCACCTCAAATCCTGCTAAAAACGCCCTCGCGTAGCTCAACACGTTTCCCAATTAGTTACCAACACTCCGCTCGTCACCTGACAATTATTCCGACTAATTTCTGTTAATTATTCCTAATTATCTCAATTATTCCTCAAGTTTTTCTAAATTATTACTCGTTTGCGCAATTGGGTCGCTTAATCCGGTATTGGGTTGCATTCAGACCCATTAATATACCCGAGCGAAACCTCATAATTTTCATGCAATTTAAAAAAAATATTTTTCAATATTTTCTGACTATTTTTAACAATTTCACACTTTACGAGACAAAAACCCCGACAAAAGTCTCGTTGCAAATTTCAAATTCTTTAGTTTTCATAAAAATTCCTAAATTTCTATTTATTTGGTTGAAATATAATTTTTCAGAATTTTTTTCTTATTTTTCTAAATTTTTCCTGATTTTTCCAATATTTATTTCAAAAAAATAAAAATAAAACATATTTAATTTATTTATTTATTATAAATAAATAAATAATTAATTATTTTAATAATGGGTGGGTCCCCGGGTCGGGTCTGACCTGATCCACCCCAACTGGGTTAGACTAGGGCCGACCCACCCGGGTTGGGCCCGAGTCACCACGACCCGGCCCACAGGGTTTCCTTCCTCATTGATTGAATGAACAGAGAGCAATTGCTCTCTGTTCGTTCCAGCATGTATTTTTTTTTCTTTTCTTTTCTACAACCAACAACAACATCAACAATCAACAACACAACGTCATCTTCATCATCAACCCAAAACTTTCAAAAATAAGAAACAAAAGAGGAGAAAAATAAAACTCACCAACACGATGCTCAACCTCCCTTCGATTTCGAAAACCCACACATCAATATTACTTCAACGATTCCAGCATCCCCACACCTCAACTAATCGATCCCTCTATTCAATTTCTTCTCTCCCTCTTCCTCTCTCTCTCGGTCGAAATGTGAGGTGTCGGTGGTGTTTTTGATCAAATTTTGGGTCAAATGACCATTTTGCCCCTCCATTCCTACCACTTCCTCACCAACTCAATACCGCTCATGGTCATTTCAAATTTTCTTTTTATTTATATATATATATATATATACATATATATATATATATTCCATATATATAATTGTATTTTCGCGCCTACAATTTCGTTGTGGGCGTCAATGAGTTCACTCGGGAGTGCGCACTACCATTCGACTCCTGCGTGTCGCCCACGACCCCATGTATCACTCAGCGCCCATAATTTATTATTTAATTCCATTAATTATTTTCATTTATAAATGTCAATGTTTTTATTCCATTTTTTGTCCCCCGGACTCTCAAATACCAATTTAACGCGTTCTTTCGTACCGAACTCGTTCAATGGTACCAACGCACACCCACCACGTCCTCACACATTTGGGATATTGAACTTAATGTTCGGTAATAAATAAATACTACAAATCACCAAACAAACATAACATACCTCGATGTCGACTCCCGAGGACTGAAACAAGTACACCACGGCTAGCTGGGCCCACAATTCGAACCTGAAATGTCACGTGACACGAGTTAGAATTTTAGGGTCGTTACACGATGTCTCGATGATTTCACCCAAGAGCTTAGGAGGGCTTTACCCCTTATTAATGTTCCACAACCACCTCCACCTACAAACCCACTTCAGCACATCCCAATACCTGATGTCCAAGGAGAGCCTAAAAATGATGGTGTTTTTCCACCACCACCAGTGCGTCATCCCTAACATTTTGGTGTGGGTCGTGATGGATTTATGCGAGCAATGGGTAACCAACATCTTCCTCACAGAGAGCAAAATCAACACCATCAATTTGTGGTTGATAGCCCTGATTACAAGATCAAGATTTTCATCCCATTTTTGATGGATACTCGCATATTGAGGAGTTCCTCTATTGGATGAAGAAGGTAGAGAAGTTCTTCATCTATATGGAAGTCCTAGATGATAAGCGAGTTAAGCTCATTACATACAAATTGCGAGGAGGGGCTGCGGCTTGGTGGGAGCAATTGCAACACAGTAGACGGCGCAAAGGCAAGGATCCTATTAAGGTTTGGTCGAAGATGAAGTGACATCTCCAACGAAGGTTTTTACCTGCCAACTATGAACAACCTTTACATCACTAATACCACCGTTGTATTCAAAGAAATTGATCGGTCTGCGATTACGTTGAGGTGATTAGGCGTCTCCAGTGGCGAAATCGAGATGCGGAACAACACCGTCCACCCAATAATCGAACTGTCGCACAGTCTTCTTTATCTGTACATCCTCAGTGTCCCATCTCTCCGCAACCCACCATCTATACGCCACCACCTTCTACACTTCAGTTCGATTTTGATCTGTCATAACCTGCACCTACGCCACAAATCCATGTCCTCAATTCCCTCATTTTAAGATCTGTTGAAGTTAACAAGGAACTTCAGTTCATCTCTACTACACCTTCATCTCTTTCAGTCATCGTCCCTATTCCATCTCCTCAAATGCCCAACCATGAAACACCACCACCAACATTGACCAACAAGTGCTCTGCGCCATCACCACCACCACCACTGAATCAAGTATGTTCAAAACCCACTACTCTTTCATCCTGTTGGGGCATGCGCCCTTGGTCAATCTACAGACATTATTTGTCTTACAGTTTTTAGTTAATAAAATAGAGGTTTTTCATTTGTTGTTTTATTATAAGTGTTTGCATGTTTACCTTATATTAAGATACATGGGTATTTGTAGAAATATCATAAATGTCCCTAGTCAGTCATTATACTGGGAACTATAATGAATTAAGACTAGTGTGAGTCTTGATTGATGGTCATGTGATGATCATACGGATAGGGATACGAATCAAGATCACGAGTACTTGTTAAGGAACAAGGTACTGGACCGACCCGCTATGAGAACACCACATGAATTAAGTCATAGGTGTTACTCTTAATAGGTATATCATTTAGTCCTTCGACTTGAGATTACCATAGACTTCAATATTAGGAGCATGGTAATTTGACACAATCAAACGTTGTCTTTCACCAGACAATTATAAAGATTGTGATTGGTTATCATATGAGCAATATGTGACGGTGTGTAATCAAGAAAGAATTTGTCGCTCTCGTAAAGAGAGATATATCAGTGGATCCCTTGATGTGTTAGATTGTTAAATAGCAAAGTCTAAGTGAATTGATATGATCAATGTCACTTGGATGTTTTCAATCTATCTAAAGATCGAGACTAATACGATTGAATATTAAGGGTGACTTTCCATGCCTTATATTTAATCAAACACGACAAAAGGATATGATATACGTTATACATTAGGTGTATCGATTTTGATATTCATGCTACTTGGGTAGTCATAATGCCTTGCTAGAGAATGCTTATGACTTGTGTATCAAAATGGTTTTTGTTCACTACCAACGTCGCATGAACCTATTGCGTCGCATACAAAGAATGACTTTGCGCAATTTTAAATGGTCCAGAGTATTGAATTTTATAAGATAAAATTCATAATATATATAAGTCATTATGATTCGTTATATGATAGCTTATTAATAGGGGTATATGTGTAATTTGCTTAAACAACGTAAATACAATAGTTGTATTTCGAATGTACTTAAACAACGTAAATACAATAGTTGTATTATGAACATGATTTTAAGTGAGAGCTTATCTACACATATAAATAAAGGGTGTTTGTTTTTCTAATTTTTGTATTTTCTGGACTTTGGGAGAGAAAGAAAAACAGTTTCAATATCTCTTGGGGCTAGCACTCCAAATTGTGGTCACCGTTCGTGTGTGGATTTCTGATAGAGGACACGCGCTTGAACGTTTTGCAGATCGAACAATCAAAGAAGGAAATCATGAATCAAGGTAAGGTTTACTTTTGTAGATCTTGTTTAATGGAACTTATTTGCGATCATGTTGGGGTTTTTCAAAATTGTTTTGAATTTTTCGCTACGTATGAACCACAAAACCCAACACATCCTCCCCATTCACCAAATTGCTTTCACTGCCCTTCTTTGCTGGACCATTGCCACATAGTCTAAGCAATCAAGGGGTCGGATGAACACTTGAAAATGGTTGTTGGTTTGTTCTTGAATAAGGATAGTATATGCGCAAGCTTTCGTTGAATTCCAATTAACTTAGATATTAGAGCATTGAAGATATTTGAATAAATGCTTGAGAACCCTTCACCAACACTGATCAACCATTATCTAATCTAGTCCTCAAATTATGCTACAAATCTCAACAATAGGCAGCTTATAAGACATGTAAGCGGGCACTTCAGTTGGTTATTGTTTGATGATATTAATGTTGCTTAACTCATAGTACCTAATTTTGATGGAATTATTAGGAAGCAATGTGGAACTTCTACATTGAACATTAATTTTGGGCACAGTAAAGATGTGTGGAACAAAATGGGTACCTTATATAGGGTTGCAAAAAGTTTATTTGATGAAATGTCTGAAAGAGCATTTCCCACTTGGATTTTGACATTTCTTGCACACTTCAACTCTAGTAATTGGGTAAAGTTTTTGAAGTTATATCATGAAGCATTCTTTGGTTTTATGGGGCTTTATGGTACCATGGTATGTGTGTCAAGTGCTTGTATAAAGTTGAAAACTCCATTGCTCCAAAATTATTTAGAGTCTCTAAATGATGCAATTGTGAATTCACATGGCAAAGAATTGTTACATGTTATGTGGTGTTTTTGACTGGGGAAATCAAATATTTGTTTGCTTCAATATAGCCATTCATGGTGTCTCTTGCTCAATGAGTTAGATTTTGGTGTCTCTTTCAATTCTTCATTGATTAATATGCTTGCGTTGTACGCACATGTGGGAGAAACTTTGAAGGTTTTAGCTCAAGTTCTTTTTAAATTGGTTGTTCATTGGATTGTTTGTGGGCTCTTAGGAACTTCAATTATTGAGAAATGGAATGTTGCTTGTTGTGCAAGGGGAGAAAGAACAAAATTTCTTGTTTTTACATATATTCTACTTGACTTGTGTTGTAAGATTGGAGATTGTAATCTGGCCATGAAAATTTATTATGGTATAACTCATAAGGCCTTCCTATCAGCTTTCGAGGTAATTGCTTTAATGATGTGAGTTTCTTCTTGTTATCTTGTTGGTTGCTTGCATGATAATTTTTCCCAAGGTTCTACTTGCTTAAGGAAATGCACATGGATAATGTTTTCAAACACTATGTTGCTTATTGGGACAAAGGCGTTGATTTTGATAGCATACTTACCTTATTTGTCATGTTCTCCAAGAATGTAACTAGGATTGATAAGCATATGAAGATGTTGATTATGCCGCAGTTGTTACCTCTTTCAGGGACTTTTGAAATGTGTTGTTATTCATCTAAACAACCTTTGCACATGCTTCATATTGCTCTTTCCCTACCATACTGCATACTCTTACACCTGTGGGTTCATCTATAAATGAGATATAGTAGATATGCTTGCTTGTTTGAAACTACATTTAAGAGATAGAATGCATACTATGGTGGTTCTTTTAGAATGGAGTGCATCAACTTCAGACTCTCTTTTTCTCCTCCCAAGCACAATGTTGGTTCGAATGAAATATCAGAGTTTTTTTTTGAATTTGTTGTTGCGACATGGTGTCCTCCGAGAGTTTTTTCTTGGTTTGATCCTCTACAGTCTATGGTGTTCATGCTTGATTTTGCTTCCGCTAGGGCTGACCCCCTGATCTCACTCTTTGATGATGGTCCTACTTTAATTAATTGCTCAAGGTTGAGTTCTTTTTAAGAAGGAAAGATTGATGTAGTAACTATTTAGGCTTAAGTTGATGTATTAGAATTTGTTATATGTAGAGGTATATTAGTCTTTATGTATTAGAGTTTTAGTATAAAAGTGTAACTACAACACAATCCTTGGTTTTTTTCAAATCAAATGAAAATTGTGTTGAAGCCCTGGATTGCGTATTTTGAGTTATCTTCTTTATTGTTTAATCCTTTCTACTTAACTCTCTGCATCAAAAATAGAGGCAAATAGTGTAGTAATAATGGAAGGAGGCGAGATAAGGCAATGATGAAGATGATAGATTTTTGAGTTTTATGAGGTGTTTAGGGGTTGTTGATACGAGTAGCAATAAAGTAGACAGAGTCTTGATTCGTTAAATTGAGGTAGTTGTCCCCCTTTTGTGGGGCAGTTCTTATTTTGGCCTTGTTTGGGTAGGGGCAGAGTTATCTCCTGGGGGTAACTTACAGGGAGTTCGGAACTAATCTTGTTTAGATGCCAACTTCCCTACAAGTTATCTCCCAACTTACACCCTTGGGTGTGAGATATTTCCTCCACCACTAGGGGAGTTATCTCCCGGGAGTTGTGGACATGATTACCCGTCATTAATGATAATTTTATTACACATTTCTCTCTTGTTTGAAGATTAGTTATGTCAGTTCATATTTTTTATTGTTTAAAATTTTGAAACTTCCTTGCAAGTTTAAAGTTGAACCAAACATGAAAATATTTTTTCCAAGGAGATAACTCTGAACTAACACTATAGGATAGCAAAAACGAACCAAACGTGGCCTTTAAAGTGACCCACTTTTACAACCTAGTTATTGTTGTTGTGCTCCCAATACACTTTCAAACATGTGTGCGCACATCTCAATGCAACACTGTAAGATAGCAAAAACAAACCAAACGTGGCCTTTAAAGTGACCCACTTTTACAACCTAGTTATTGTTGTTGTGCTCCCAAAACACTTTCAAACACATGTGCGCACATCTCAATGCAAAATTCAAAGGATCACTAAAACTAGTCATTTTCCAAAGTTTTACATGCTAGCTAGTCAATTCAAAACTATGTTATCCCACAAAAGAAAATATCAGACAGATAAAGATCCACTTACAAATCTCTACTTCTTCTCCCTAGTACTTAACTGCTTAAAACAATTCAATCTGCAACTTTAATCTTGCAAAGAAGAAAGAAAAAACTTAAAGAAACAAAGAATGTGGTGATGTGTGAACCGAAATCATAGGTCTATTATAATGATTAAGTGTAATTTCATAAAGTACATAAGTGTGTGCGAGCTCTTCATAATGAAGTATACAAGTGACGATCGCGCGAAGAAGTGTCGTGAGCTTGCATATGTTGTGCCCAATCGTGGGCAGAAAATTAACAGAATGGTCTTTTTCAGTGATCTAAAGCTCTGCCATACCCAAAAACTATGCACATTGAGAGATCACCCACTAAAAGTTGCAAGAAGTATATAAACAAACAATTTAGTGTTTGAACATAAAAGATGTTTTTTTGACTTCAGTGGGAATTGAACCACGATGAGGTCTTGCCTTTTTTGCAAGTGAGGTCTTTACCATCTCACCAGAGAAGTTTTGACTGAACATCAAAGATGTTACTACTGTCCTAGGCTTACAAGCCCCCTTTCAATCCAAAAAAAAAAGATGTTACTACTGTCACTAGAGTCTCTTTTCTTTTTTCCTTGTTTGAATACATATTTGTTGATCTGTTGGCCTTCACTTCTTTTCTTCGCTGAATGCATACTTGTTGAACTGTTCGCCTTCACAGAGAGTAGCATAAACACAAAATCCTATGAAGAAATAGCAATTTGCCATTACTTGAGCACTATGCACATTTCACATTTACGCTTCCCTTTACAATTGACATACTTTCTAGACATGTTTTTTTATTATGGATAGTTTGATTCATGATGATATTTCTATATTAAACGACTCGACAATTCAACAAACAATACATAAAAGGAAAAACCCATCATTTGGTCCCTGAACTTTTATTACTACACATTTGGTCCTTCCATCGTTTAAGGTGTTAAATTTTGTTGACATCGCTAACCAAGAAAAGTAAAATGAGTTACATTACTGAACCAGATGACCTACCTCAAAAAAATAAAAATAAAAAATAAAATTCCGTAAAAAGTTTAGGGACTAGCATAAAAAACTCAAAGTTCAAGGACTGAAAGATATGTTTTGCCTATAAAAACACAAACGATTGTAACCAAAAAACTACTAGCGGTCACCCATATTATACTAAACACTACGGCTGGTAGTTGGCCAGCAAAATGGATATTAAAGAAAATAAGGCAGAGTAGAGTACAAAAACCAAACCATAAGCAACAATTCATAATAAAGATTAAAGACTGCATGTCATGGAGAACATTTTCAAAATCTTCTAAGGGACTTTAATTCCAGTTTCTGCATTACGTGCAAGAAACTAAAATAAAGAAGAAATTCACAAATCAAGGTATTAATGTAAAACCATATTGATTTTGGAGAAATAGAGAATATCAAGCAAAAAATAGGCACAAAGAAAAGGGAACCATTAAGTTCAGCTAATAGAAATTTCAAAAGATATTCGACAACATGAGCAATATCAAAGAATCCTCCATCGACTTAGTCAAAACTGACAAAACATGGTAGATTCAAGCAAAAGAAAAAGGCGCAAAGAGAAGAAAAACAATATGTTCAGCTAAAATAAAAAATTTCAAAAGATAAAACTATTGCATGAGCAATATCAATGATCCCTCCATCGACTAAGTTAAAACTGACAAAAAATGGTAGATTTGGTTGGATTGCATCAGGTAAGACAAAAAAAAAAAAAAAAAAAAAGAAAAGGGAAGAGCAATTAAGGTCAACGAGAAAGCCTTGCCTTGTATTTTTTACCTGAGTAGTATGGTACATATATACCTTTCACGAATCATAACACTAAATAACAAAAGTTATGCGAATTTGTAATAGAATGATTCAAATACATCAAACTAAACACAGCAAGTGTAACAAAAAAAGAAACACACAATTATTGACCAAAAAATGAACTGCAATGACTTTACTTAATATTGGAGTTTTTCAGCAGAGCTCCATGAAGATATCCTTAACTTAGATGCTAGAAACAATGCGCCATAGAACTACTATGATAGCACAAGGAAGCACCCACCTATAACAAATGTGTACCGTCACAGAGGCAAGAAGTCTGTCATAAATGGGTCGATTTAGAAATGGATTGGCCAGAACAAGTAAGCAGTACAGTAAGTGGGTGAGTCTGTAAGTAAGTCTGTTAAGTGTGTCAGTGTGTGTTTGTGTGTCAAAATGCGTCCAGCTCATGAGAAGAACTAGGGTTAAATGGGAGGGGTATAAATAGGAGTTGTTTAGTGTAAGCTCCTAATCGAAGAATTGTATTGAGAAATTTAGGGCGTAGTTGAAGAGAGTCTATTCTCTTAGGGTTTAGGGTGTCATTCTCGCGAGATTGTAACCACTATTCTTTGGTTATCAATAAAATATACTGAGGCGACCCCCTCTTTCTATCATTTGGTATCAGAGTAACCATGGCTCCGAAGGCAGATTCATGTATTGAGGTTTGACTGGATACGCTGGAGGAGCAGATGCAACGCCTTCCCGCCCTGGAAAGTTCATTTGATGATATGAATAAGGAGGTCCAGGACGCTTTACAGCAGATCAAGGCTCTGTTTGTGCAATAGAACACAGTTGCATCACCATACAATTTCAAGCCTACGAGACACCAGGCCGGTTCTTTAATGACTCCATCAATATTAAGCCCAGTTACTAAAGCAAGTCCAACAGCCTCAACAAGTTCGATGGGCTCGTCAAGCCAAGCTTCGAACAAAGTAGTGACATTGGCTGTCATACCCCCCAGGTTCAAACGCCTCATCGAGGCGGAGGCTGAAGTGCACCGAAAGCAGGGCCTGTGCTATCGTTGCAACTCGAAGTGGTTTGCAGGGCATCATTGTCACAGAAAGGAGATGCAAGTCATACTAGTCGAAGATGACGACGATGAAGGGGGCGGTCCATCGACCGAAGAGTCCGGGGAACCACAAGAGTTGGCAGTACTGGAGTTATCCTCTCATGTTATGGAAGGGAAACCCACGCCCCGCACCATCAAGGTTAAAGGCAGTGTGCTCGGGTTGGATGTGGTGGTTTTAATTGATTGCGGCGCTTCTCGTAACTTCATCTCTTCTAATCTAGTAAGTGCCCTTGCTTTACCTATCTCTACTACTGTTGATTATGGTGTTTTGGTAGATGGGGGGGGGTGTGCAAAGATGTGTTGCTTATATTCCAAAACCTGATGGTGAAGACTGATTTTTTTCACTGCCTATGCTCGGGTCGGATAAAATTTTGGGAATGCAGTGGCTCATGTCGTTGGGAATAACGACAGATGACTGGCCCAATCTCATTATGTACATCTTTCGTGGAGGGAAGTGGATGCGGGTTCGTGGGGATCCTACCTTGCACCATGCCTTAGTTTTCTACAAAGCCAATCAGTGTTCTTTCGATTCGGTGGCAGGGTGTTTCCTTGTGGAGTGCTGGAATGGAGAATCAGTCCCGCTTGAGACGATTGATGGGAGTGTGGAGCCGTGTATTACTAAGATTCCTGAGCAGTTTGCCTCCCTATTTGACAAACCGATAACCTTAGCGTTGTCGTGCGGGTGTGACCATGCCATCATCTTGAAAGAAGGGACTGAACCGGTACGTGTGCGTCTTTACAGATACCCATAAATTCAGAAGTCAGAAATTGAGAAGTTAGTGAATGAGATGTTGGCTTCCGGGATCATTCAACCCAAAACATCCCCTTTTTCCAGCCCTGTACTGTTAGTAAAAAAGAAAGATGGCAGCTGGAGGTTTTGAGTGGATTATAGAGCATTGAACAAGGCCATAGTTCCTGACCGGTTTCCCATTTCGAATACTGACGAACTGTTAGATGAGATGCACGGGGCTTGCATTTTCTCCAAACTCGACTTGCGCTCGGACTACCACCAAATCAGGGTGCGCGCAGAGGACATTCCCAAAATGGCGTTCCGCACTCATGAAGGACATTATGAATTCCTGGTTATGCCTTTCAGCTTGTCAAATACTCCTGCCACGTTCCAATCTCTCATGAATGCTATCTTTAAGGGCCTTATTCGTCGATTTGTTCTGGTGTTTTTCGACGACATTCTCATTTATACCAAGTCAATGGTTGATCACTGTGTGCATCTCACTCAGGTCCTTTCTCATTTAAAAAGTGATGCTTGGCTAGGTGATGAGTGTTCATTTAGGCATGATTTAGTATAGGTTATTAGGAGTTAATGGACTATATTTATCTTGTTTTAAAGTGATAAATATTTGTTTTATGTATTTCAGGGGTTTTACACGAGTCAAACGTTTTTGAAGCAAAAGGCGTATTATGAACTTAATTGAGTAATGTTAAGTTCACAAGCCATAACTTTCACATCCGAAGTCGGAACGACTCACCGTTGGTCTTGTTGGAAAGAAGACTTTGAGACGGACATTTTCTTCTCTCACAAGCATCATGAGATACAGATTTGAAGTGGCTCAAAAGAGCGACACACAGTTGAAAAAGTTTGGTCAAGTTTCGTAATTACCCTTCTTCAGTATAAAGGCCATAATTTCCTCATCTCAAATCTAAATGACTTGTCATTTCCTTTGTTGGAAAGTAGACTCCAAGCTAAACATTTTCATGTGTAACAAGCTTATTCAGATTCGGCTTCTAAGTTGACCAAAATCATATTGCAATGCAAAGGAAGTTTTCAAGCCGTGAGTCATGCCGTGCTTAACAAATTCTCATACGTCTGAACCAGAGAGCTCAAAAAAGATGCCGCTTACACGCCGCTGGCCTGAAGACTTGAAATTTCAGGATTTTACCAACTTTTCAGAATTTTTAGGTTTTCAACCCATTTTGGGGTGTTCCTATAAATACCAATAGACTCTCAAACAAAATTAACTTTTGTTTTACTTCCGTTTTACATTAGAAACTAGGTTTTTGACTTGATTATGTCTAGCTAATCTTCTCCCTCTAGGTTGAAAGTGGATCGACCAAGCTTTGCAACTTGAGATTCTTTTATGAGGTTTATTTATTTTTAATTCTTTTGATTCTTTTCTATGATCTATTATCTTTGGTTCTGTTTATAAAATAGGGTTAGGTTTTATTGTGTGTGTGCATGCATATTAGATTGATACCTTTAGTCATTAAAGTCGAAACATCCGTCCTCACGTGGTAGACTCAAACTTGTGACAATTGGCCAACCGGTCAAGTACCTTAGGGATCTAGGCTAAATCGGGAGCACTAGCAATCTGGTTGTCTAGGTGTAGTGCATTTACAGATTGAGATAATGCGGCCAACGCGTTAAATCTGGAGCATTAGCGATCAGGTTGCGTGTTTAGCTAGGGAAGTAGTCAACGGTCGTACATTGGCTATCGATAACAAGAAATGCGAGGAACGGAGTGCATCATCGGGTCTATAACTGCACTAGATCATAGATAAGTTTTATATCTTTTAAAAACCAAGGATTAATGAAATCAATCCTAAGTTATATTGCAAAGACTGTGAAGCTGAATACCTAGATTTTCCTCCATTGCATTACTCTAACTCCAAAGTTTTTAAAGTTTCCAAAAGTTTTACAAAATCCCTTGTTTTCTTTTCTCCTTTAGAAACCTAAGTCAGTAACCCAGTCCTTGAGGTTTGACCCCGAGCTTGCCACTACTGCAGTCTTTTGTAGTTTTCGATCTAGAAATCGAGAATTATATTTGATGTGTTACTACGTGTGTCACTAGGTCTCGGCTAGATTATCTGGGTCATAACATTTCTAGTGGTGGTGTCCTTGGTGCTCCCGATGAGGTCCATGCCATAGAACTGTGGCCTCTGTTGGACTAAGCGGTTAGTCACTCTAACTTCGACCGGAATTTTGATGGAAACAAATAAGGTGAAAATATACTAATAAGTTTATCAAGTGTATTTTAGTTTCGTCAAAGGTTACAAATCATCACAATCTCAAGTATTCAAGCCATACAAGTTCAAGACTCGACATACAAAAGGGAATGAAGACGAAAGATCAAACTATGTGTTGTAACATTGATGTAAGGTATACAAGTTCATTTACGCAAGCCTATTGCATTAGTTCATGCACATCGAGCTTTTCAAATGGATTTTCAAATGTCAATTGATTACTTGAAGTTTTAAGTAAAACTTAACACATGACTCGGTCTATAAGTTTAAACAATGTTAAACTGAATGTTTATGTTCATATCGTACTTTGAAAATCATTGTTGAAGTTTTCGAAAAAGAAAAAATGGTTTTTTAAAAGGTTTTGAAAAGAAAATTGCATATTTGCAGAAAAGTCCCTCGCAAGTCATGAAACTGAGATTTTCTATTTTCGGGATTTGTGAAAATATCCGGACCACCCAAATAGGCTTAATGACCCATAACAAACATATATAATATGTTCTATGAGGGTTGGTTGGGTCCCACGTGATAAAGGGTTGCTAACTAAAGGGACAAAAATATTCATTTTTAGGTCCCTGCAGTTAGCGTGCTAGGTCTGGATATTAGCGCGCTAATTGCATTCCTGACAGCTTTTTTATAAAGCTGAAAAATTCATTTTAATTTGAATTTTTGATGGAATCTCAGCCCTTGGATCCTTAGAACGGTTATAAAACTATTATATAAGAATGTAGAACACTTTAAAACAACCAAGTACAAAGATTTGGTTTTGAAAAGAAAGAAAAACACAAGTGCTCAAATTTTTCGAGAGGAGGAGCTTGAAGTTTTGTGAAGAACTCAAGTAATACTTTGAAGCTGTCAATTCAATCTCAAAACCAGCACTCTTGAGGCATTCTAAGGTGTACTACAACCTCTCCAAAACTGATTTTCAAGTCATCATCTTGGAGTTGCAAGAAAGTCTTATTTCCTAGCTTGTCTTGTGCTTAAATTATATATTCTTGTGTGCTTGATTTAGGAAACCACATATTGTGTTGTTAAACACATTTGTCTTGGGTTTTGCATTTAAACTTGATTTATTAAACCCTATGACTAATTTGGACAAGAGTTTGCACTTAAACTTGATTTTTATCAAACTTCTTGTTTATTGGATTTGAAATCGAATTTGTTCTAATCGATTTGTATGAAACGGTTTCATATTTGAGTTTTGCATAAAATCAATGATATCTTTGCATTTCTCAATTGTTTTCATACTTGCATGCATTAAAGTGGTTAGTCTCTAGGAGGCTTGCTTGTATTTGAACTTAGTGCCGTTTTACTTTGTAAAATGTATTTTATTGTATTCACCAAACTTTAATTGTAAGATTTAGTGGGATCTAAGTCGAAAGGGAAGACCTAGTTGAGGCTAGACATAAATCCTAGTTGCGGCTAGGTGGGAAAAATCCTAGGTGAGTTTAGGTGGGGAAAATCCTAGCTGCGACTAGGTGGCTGTATAAGACCTTATTGCGATAAGACATCTTGTAAAAGACCTAGTTGAGGCTAGGCATTCACTAGGCTAGTTAGCTTAGGGTGTAACACTTATTGGAAATATAAGTGGGGGTTGAAAATTCTAACCGAGGATGTTAGGTAGTGGATGTAGACCAGTTGGATCGAACCATTATATATCGTGTGTCTCATTTCCATCTCTTTTACCCCATTCACTTGCATAACATCCATATTTGCGTTTCGGTGAGCATTTATCATCTTGATTATTGAATTATTTTTAAAAAGGTGATAACTACTCGGTAACCCAATTCACCCCCTCTTGGGTAACCTTCAGTCTCAACCCACCACCTAAGGATTTACGTGGGTTCCTTGGCCTCACCGGGTATTATTGACATTTTGTCTGCAATTACGGGAAGATTGCGACACCTCTTACTCAGCTCCTCAAGAAAGATTCTTTTGCATGGTCTGAGGCTGCTACCTTCGCCTTCAACCAGCTCAAAGCAGTCATGAAGGAGGTTCCCACTCTCGCTCTTCCTGATTTTGATTCTCTCTTTATCGTTGAGAATGACGCCTCTAGGATTGGGGTGTTCTAGTCCCAGCAGGATCGCCCAATTGCATTTTTCAGCCATGCCTTATCTCATCGGACTCGAGCAAAATCTGCCTATGAACGGGAACTAATGGCGATAGTACTGGTGGTGCAGAAATGGCACCACTACTTGTTGGGTCAAAAATTCCTTGTCCGTACTGATCAACGAAGTCTGAAGTATCTCCTCAAACAGTGGGTGGTTGCACCGGAGTACCAATGCTGGTTACTCAAGTTAATGGGGTTTCATTTTGATATTCAGTACAACCTTGGGGCAACTAATGTAGTGGTCGATGGGCTTTCCCGTTACTCGGTTCTCTCCTAGTTACAGGTAGTTTCAGTTCCCTTTATGTGGGATGATGTTCACTTGTCGACTGAAATAGACAATGACACTTTCCTGTAGTCCATCCTTGCAGCCATACAACAGGATGTCGACTCGAAACCAGGGTGGAAAATGCATTAGGGATGTTTATTGTTCCAGAACAGACTGGCCATCCTGTCTTCATCTTCCCTTAAGCACAAGATAGTATCAAAATACCATTCGGGTCTAGTGGGGGGACATGGGGGGTATCCTTAAGGCATTCAAGCGCATCTCCGCTGAGTTCTATTGAGAGGGTATGAGGAAAGACATTAGCTCATTTGTAGTCGCCTGTAATGTGTGCCAGAAGAATAAATATGAAACTATGGCGCCGGCCGATCTTTTGCAGCCTCTGCTTATTCCTACAGCCATATGGGAGGATATATCACTAGATATTATCGAAGGTTTGCCTCCCTCTCAAGGCTTCAATTCCATTGTGGTGGTCGAACTACTGAGTAAGTACGTTCATTTTTTTCCTCTTAAACATCCTTTTTCTTCGAAAGGTGTTGCTCATGTTTTCCTCAAAGGCGTGGTCCGTTTACATGGGTTTCCCCGAACAATGGTTTCGAATCGTGACAAAGTGTTTCTGAGCCATTTCTAGAACGAGCTTTTTCGCCTTCACCATACCCAACTGCACCGAAGTACCGTGTACTACCCCAAACTGATGGCCAAACCAAGGTGGTAAATCGGCGACTCGGGACTTATTTTCAGTGTTTCATTGGTCAATGGCCCCACCAATGGTCCTTGTGGTTGCATTGGGTGGAGAATTGGTACAATACGTCCCAACACTCTTCTCTGCAATGTTCTCCCTTCAAGGTAGTGTATGGCAGGGACCTTCCTCCTCACTTCCAGTACGACATTCCTCCATTTTTTGTCCCAACGGACCTCGATGCTATGTTACTGGCACGAGACCAAGCCTTGCGTGAGCTGTGAGATCGGTTGTTGGTCACCCAGAACCGTATGAAACAACATGTCAACCAAGGGCGCCGAGACGTGGTGTTTAATGTGGGTGATTTGCTTATCTCTAGCTTCACCCTTACCGGCAGTAATCTGTATCGCGGTGTATCAACATGAAATTGAGTCCCAAGTTTTATGGGCCGTTCAAAATTGTCGCTTGGATCGACAGCGTGGCATATCAACTAGAGCTTCCCTCCTCGACAATGGGTCATCCGGTGTTCCATGTATCCCAACTCAAAAAAATAGTAGGTACAACCCAAGTGTCTCCTTCTTTGCCCCCTTTCTTGGCTGATTCAATGGTGGTGCCTTTGGAACCCGAAGCTGTCCTCGCATATCGTTCCGAGACTGCTAGCCCCGAAATCTTGATCAAGTGGGTCTCTTTTCCTCCGACTGATGCATCGTGGGAGCGTGTTCGACACGTACGGATGTTGTTCCCTACTTTCCACCTTGAGGACAAGGTGGCTCTCCAGGGGGGAGTATTGATAGCAAAAGGAAGCGCCCAACTATAACAAAAGTGTACCATCGCAGAGGCAAGAAGTCTGCCACAAGTGGGTCAGTTTAGAAGTGGATGGGCCAGAACAAGTAAGCAGTACAGTAAGTGGGTGAGTCTGTAAGTAAGTCTGTTAAGTGTGTCAGTGTGTGTTTGTGTGTCAAAATGCGTCCAGCTCATGAGAAGGACTAGGGTTAAGTGGGAGGGGTATAAATAGGAGTTGTTTTGTGTAAGCTCCTCATCGAAGAACTGTATTGAGAAATTTAGGGTTGAGTTGAAGAGAGTCTCTTCTCTCAGGGTCTAAGGTGTCCTTGCGAGATTGCAAGCACTATTCTTTGGTTATCAATAAAATATACGGAGCCGACCTCCTTTTTCTATCGTACTATTATTTACCTTCAATAGAGAACTATAAATCCTTCAAAAATTTGAGACTAGACAGACTCAGTTGATCTTGGGTGTATCTGCACCAAATCCCACTAGCCAAGCAGCCATTAGTATCTAGTTGAACAAATAAAGGTTTTGCCTCCTAATTAAGACATTCTTATCAAAACAAACTGTGCAAAATAGACATAGAAACATTAAGATATTAGAGATCTCAAGGCATCATAAATTAATGGGGTAATAGAAAAGCAATAGACGATCCTTTCTAAACCAAAAACCAATAATTACTTCTACTTGGTAACTAAAGACATGGAAACAACGAAGACGTAATGTTTCAAAATGTTCACATAACGAATGTTCTGCAATTTTCTGTAGTCTGAAGCTGTGAGCACTGAGCATAGTTAGTAGATATGTTAATGCTACAAGCTAACATATATAGTCTATAAATTCAATATTCATAGCTGTAAAGCTTTTTTCAAAAAGTAATAGCTTTTCTCATAGTGATGCCATAGAGATTTAACTATTCAATTTAATCAGATGCCATAAAGATTTGATTCTTTTTTCAATTTAGCTTACTTCGTAACTGCTTTGCAAACTCCAACAGTCTTAAACCCTCCATCTCTTGGTAAATCGAATTGGTCTGACAGTGGCGAAGGTGTTTTCATATATGTGAATACAATATTATTTCACATGCTAATAAGTTGAAGCTATATTCACAGTACTGTTGGTTAACGTAGCTTGAAGCAATGCAGAAAAAACTTTTATGTCTAGCCAATATAAAATCTTACAATCTGCATTCTTCCTCACTCTATAAATGCTTTGTTGTTGCCCACCTCTAGTTCCACCACTGCTCTTAACCCTGCACACAAAAATGTTAATAATCTTTTTAAGCAGTCAAAAACTTATTCGTAGTAAAAAGTTATCGCCATCTAAAGATTACCAATAGAACTACTACTTGCCTTATTTTATGAATTACCAATGTATTGCTACTATCACTATGATATATTACCTTTAGTTTCCATCATTCTTTCTTTTCTTTTTTCCTTAGCTAAATGCAGACTTTAATTTTATTTTACCAGGTGAGACATCTTCAACCTTCAATGCTTTGGTACATGTTGAACTCCTGCCCTTTATAAACGGCATACAAAGTCCTCAAGTGGTAAGTACTTCAATACTGATGGATCAGTGGAATGTGTTCATACCAAGATCAAGCCATTTCACAGCCGCGAGTGATTCCCTCTTCAATTGACATAAGAAAATTTTTGCCAAAGTCATGATCCCTTCTTTTCCTTTTCACCCTCAATTTCCATATTGGCCTCCACTTGTTTTTGTAGCTGGGGTTCGACGAATTGACCTGACATTAATTGCAGACCGACTTAAGTCACACACTTTCATTTGTGATTTCAACTAACATACCTTTCGACGTATTGATCTGACATTAATTGCAGACCAAATTAATTATTGAAACATTGGCTGATCTGCTTTAGACGGAATAAAACTGCTTAAACTAAAAAGTCTTTCATGGAAATGCTAATAATGCACCAAACAGAAAATGGGGTAATTCTTGATAGGTTTTAAATTTTTCTGTAAACTTCCTACAAGTTGTACCTTCAAATTTAAATTGTATTTCAGGCTTTGATAACGGCATTTACTATTATCCAGATGAAGGCCGAATACCTCATAAAATGAGAATCTAATCACAATACAGACAACAACCCGCAAACTATATAAATCATCTAAGAGACCGACAACCAAGAGATGAAAATTACACACCCACTCTTACATATCGCGCAACCTAATAATCCATTGTTGCCAAAAACTTGCATTCTGAAAACAAGAGGAGCAAAGTACAAAAAGAAAAATAAGTAGAAATGATCTCAAAGCAATTTGCAATCAAAATAATGACTACAAAGTTTGTGAGATGCATAAAACTTTTTATGAGCCTTCCAATGGACCTTTTTTTTTCCAATTCCTAGACCAAGCAGTACAAAACAAAAATAAAATAAAAAATAAAAATGCAAAGCCACTCTGATTTTACAGAAGCATAGACAATGAACCGAAAAAAGCGAAGAGAAGGGAGCCAAGATCAGCTAAAATACAAGTTGCAAAAACAAAATTATGTGATAAGCATATTATTATAACTATTTCTTTTTTCATAAGAAACAGCTTTGGTATTGGTAAAAAGAGTCTACTTGTTCAAAAGAGAAACATAACCGGTAAAAACAAAAAGTAAAGGAAATTAAGGCATGAAAACCAAAAGACAAACATTATTAACCCCTCATCCTACCAAAGTAGCCCAATTCCTACTCCAAGGGTCAATAGCAAAGCCCAAGCCATACCTATCAAAACAAACGGGGGGTGTATTCAATCTAACAAATCCATGGATTCTTTTAAGTGATGGATTTTCATGGATTTCATAGATTTGGAAGGAGTTATTCAAAATCCATCCAAATCTCATAGGTAGAGGTGGGATTTGGTTATGTGTAATTTTAGAATAGAAATCCATCACAATCCATTAAAATCCATCAAAATCCTAATGTGTTTAAAAATTGAATACACCTAGATTTTTTTGAAATCCATTAAAATCCATCCAAATCATAATTGAATGCCCCTTGACTTTTCAAAAGTCCATTAAAATCCTTTGAAATCCAAATTAAATACACCCCGATTTCAAAATCCTTCAAACTCTTTTAAAATCCTTTCAAATCTTTCAATTGAATACACCCCCCCGTGTTTGACAAAATCCCACTTATCTTTCATCCACGTACTTTTCTCCTTGAAGATTCTATCATTTCTCTATAGCCACAAGTGCCAAAGCACTGCCAATATCGATCTTTCTGTAACAGAGATTCAAGAGACCTCCAGAGTCGAGATGTCTCCGTCTTTGCGCTCGTTGTCGGCAAGCAAATGAGGTAGCACTGAGAGGTTGAACTCTGCCCTACATAAGCAGCACATGAAATCCTTTGAAGCATGGAAGTAATTGCAAGGGGTAAGTACTTCAATGTAATGGAATGTGTTTATATCAAAATCAAGAAATGGACTTACATTTATGGAAATCCTTCCACATTGTCCTTCACTTGTTTTTTCGCTGAGGCTTGATGCATTGATCTGACATTAATTGCTGACCAACTTAAGTCACAGTCAAGTTAATTCCATCCATCCAGTGATTTCAAAAACTGCACCATTTGTTACAGATATGAGAGATAATGTTTGATGTTGCATGTCGAGAATAAATGTTACTTCTGTTCTGCTATGTTGTAAGGACTTTCCAGGTTACTTCTGAGGTTTATATCAGTAATTAACAATACAAGTTCTGAATATAGAAGATTCATCACTCTCGTGACTGGTTTTTGCTATCCTTACAACTAATAAATTGCTACACATCACTGTTTTCCTTCCGCAATTTATTTGTCGAAACATTGCTGAGCTACACAAAACAAAATAAAACTACTTAAGCTAAAAAGTCTTTTAAGTAGATTGAAAAATATGGAAATGCTAATGCACCATACAAAAAAGGAAATGCCAATGGGGTAATTTTGGATAGGTTTTAGTTTTCCTCTAGATTTCCTACGTACAGGTTGTACCTTCAAATGTAAATTGTATTTCAGGTTTTGATTACGACATTACTATTATCAATCAAGATTGAACACCTCAAAATATGAGAATCAAATTGCAATACGAACAATAACCCGCAAACTAAAAATCAATAAAGATGAGGGTGAAGAAAACAAATAAAAACATTGAGAGATTAGAACATGATATCATAAATAAATCAATCAATAAAAGACAATTGAAAAGCAATAGGCATCTGTGTTCCAAATAAAAAACAATAACTATGTGAAGATATCAACCAACTCTCATGGGCTTAGTCAAATCTAAGCAGAGAATAGAGATGAGCATAAAAAAGTTTGGACACCCACGATTATAAAAAAAAACTGCCACAAGATTGGTAACTAAAGATACGAAAACAATGAAGTAATATTAAGTCTTACATTTCTTTTCATGTTGGTATTTTAGATTTAGAGGCTTCAGCGTATAGCTAAGAATCAACATCCAACGTAAAAGGTATTGAATAGTTTGTGTTTAGAGTAACTTACCTAGAAGTTTGAACAATGATCCCATGGTCCCTTATTGGTAGAAAAGGCATTTTTTACTTTATAGAGACCCGTCACAAGACAATTAGTTCTCATCATTTGCATAGAAACTCTTGAAGTATTTCTTTGCTTTCATTATGTGGTCCATCAACGGAAAGCAAATCTACTATCAGCGATGTTGTCGCAGAATCTGGTAATAAACCCTTCTCAACCATTTCACTGAGATATTGGATTGCCTTCTTAATGTTGTCCATTTTGATGAGTCCCTGAACAATAACATTGAATGTGACATCATTTGGAGTGAAACCTTTCTCTGTCATTTCGGTGAACACATCTTCAGCTTCTTTTAGCATTCTCTCTTTAAGGAATCCATTAATCATTGACGTATATGTTTTAACATCTGGCTGCAATTGTTTGGCAAGCAAGTCACCGAACAATTTCCTTGCTTCCTTTAAATTTCTTGCCTTGCACATACAATCAATAATTGAGCTATAAATCACAATGTTGGCTTTCATCCCACTTTTTTCCATTTCATGGACTATGTTCATTGCCTCATCAAAATGACCATCTCTACACAAACCATCTATAAGTATACCGTATGTTAATATGCTAGGAGTTGGACCATTCTGTTGCATTTTATTAAAAAGGTCACGTGCATTGCTAACTCTTCCAACCTTACACAACCCACGTATAAGGGAGTTATAAGTGACAGTATTAGGAGCTAATCCCTTAAGCTTGCTAATACTTCGAAACAGTGAAAATGCTTCATCCAATCTCCTTTTCTTGCAATAACCATTGATCAATATATTATAGCTCATTACATTAGGCTTACGATCACTATTCAATATTGAATTGAAAACTTTCATGGCCTTTCTCATGTTACCTTGCAAACAATATCCATCCATCATTGAGTGCAAGGTGACTAGGTTAGGCTCCACACCTTTCTCAATCATCAATTCCAACAGTTCTTGAGCTTCCTTGGTCATCCCTTCTTTGCAAAGAGCATCTATCATAATACTAAATGTTCGCACATTTGGAGAGACTTTGTTGTTATCTAACATCGTGTTGAACAAGCTCATTCCTTCTTTCCAATGCCCGCCAATGCATAAGCCGTGAATCAAAGTATTGCATGTGACAACATCAAGATTTACATTTCTTTGAGTCATTACTTCAAACATCTTCAATGCTCTAGCAGTTCTCCCTTCTTTGAAAAGGTGATCCATCATCGTATTGAAAACTACAACGTTGGGTGAGATCCTATGTTCCAACATGTCTTCTAGTAGTTTCATGGCTTCTTCCCACTGCCCAGAATTGCACAACGCATGAATCAAAGAACTGTAAGTCAAAACATTAGGCTTCACACCTCTTTTCGGCATTTCTTCAAACAATTGGACCGCTTCCTTTAGTTTCCCATCTTTACAAAGTGCATCTACCAAAATTGTGAAAGTCACAACATTGGGTGAGATTCCATGAATACCCATCTCATCAAGAAGTGCCCTAGCTTCTTTCCACATGCCTAAACCACACAACCCATGAACCAAAGTACTGTAAGTAACTACATTTGGCATGATTTTTCTCTCAGTCATCTCTTTGGATAGACATTGGGCTTCATCTAATTGTTTTTCCTTGCAAAGAGCATCAATGATGGTATTATAGATTATCAAAGACGGCTCAATCCTTCCCTTCTTCATCAAATTAAGCAACTTGAGAGCCTCCCCAACTTCTCCTGACTTGCATAGCCCATTAATCATTGTAGCATAAATGACTTCATTGCACGGGTAGCCCTCCTTGCCCACAATTTTGTTGAAAAAGGCCATCGCCTCCCCCATTTTTGGCTTCAAACAGAGCCCCTTCAACAGGGTACCCAGAGTTACAGCCTCTGCTTCAAACCCTTGTTTGACGATGCTCCCAAGAACTGCAAAGCCCAAATTCACGCGACCCATGTTGCAGAAACAGTTCATGAGCACGTGGAGCGTGAATATATCTGGTTTGATTTGGGCATCACCCATCGATCTCACCAGGGAAGGCACATGGGAGTAGTGCTTTAACTTGGCAATGGATCCCAGAATTTGATTGAATGAAGAAATAGAGGGTCTGGGGTGCGTCTGAAGCATTGATTCAAATGTGCCCAATGCCTCATCAAGAGTAATGGAATCTAACATTATGCATTTGCCTCCTCTCACAAGTTTATGTAAATTAGCGGTTTTGCCCATTTGAAAAAACCAAAAACCAATGATGATTTGATGAAGAAATTAAATATAGGAGCAACAAATGAAATGAAATCAAGATGAACTCTGTGTTGTTAACAAAAATGCATTTGTGATTTACAAGCCATTTTCACACACACTTGATTTTCACCGTTGGTTTTTGCATTGATATCTACGTTCACCATAATCGATGTGCATCTAAGGGACTTTCAATCATTGGGTGCGAACATAACAGGTGAAATTAAAGTTACCTGAATCAACTCTTAATAAGTGGTATACTATTTTGTTTTTTGTTTCTTTTATTTAAAGAAAACTAAAGGGTTGGTTAGAGTAGTAACGTTCCCTTCAAACAATGTCTCCAATTCGAGTCACGTGAATAAAAAAATTGTGTTGGGGAGTTTACCTCCATCTGGAGCCAAAAGTGCCCAAGCTTGGATTTAATTGATATGGATTGATGAAAAACTTGAGAGAAAAGTATAATATAGCTACATTTCTGTTAATTGATATGGTTGATGTTGGGGTGTTCATTTCGTTGTCACTTTATCACATCCCTTGTGGGCAATGTACTACTAGTCTCCTTCGAGACATGCTCATCTCAAATGATGGCAACAAGTTGATTAGTTCGTGCTCCACCCAACATAAATTTTTCGTCTCAACACACAATGCTTAGAATAGCATATCATTAGTTTGATTAGTTTGTCTAGGATTTCCCAGTTTGACTAGGAGTTTGAAGTTATTATTTGAGTTTGTCTAGGATTTCCTAGTTTTATTAGGTGTTTTAAGTTTATGTGAGTATATAAATGTGCGTTTTTCAAAAAAAGTGTTCATTAAGTTTAAGTAAAATGCACAAAACTTAATTCAGTCACATTTTTCCCTAGAAATATTTAGATTGTATGACGAGCGAGATTAAGTGGTTAGTTTAATAATAATATACCTTTATGAAGACAGCATGCCAGCCAGCAAAATGAACTTCATCAATTCAAGCAAAATATATACAAGTGGCACCATCATTATCTTCAGCTTCCTAACTATAAGAGAACACCTAATGAGGTAGAATTGAACAATTGAAACACATGATTAGCAAGAACAGATGTTTTTGCTTTGATAAGAAAACGAAACCAGAGTTTTTGAGGTTTTCTATTCAATGAATAACAGAGTTACAAGAGTGTTTATACTGAGCTTATAAGCTCCGGAGATGCCTAACAGATTCTGTCACACTTGCAACACGCCACAAGCGTCAGTTAATTAACTTAACACAAGAAACCATACATCAGCCTAACCAAGATCACTGGAATTTCTCCATGAAATCAATGACTGAACCTGTGAAGCCTCCAATCCAAAAGAGCAGTACTCAATTTAGAAAACCAGACTCTAGGTGCCTAGTGAAGTTTACAGACATAATAAGGATTAGCAGAACTATCAAGACTTCAAGCTGTCTTATATAAACTTCTTTAGTGAGCTCCCCATTCAAAAAACATTGTTGACATCTAACTTTTCAATAGGCCAATGATTTGTGACAGCCAACGCGCATGATGATGCGAATAGAAGAAGGCTTAACCACTGGAAAGAGTGTGTCAAAGAAAGAATCAGAGTTAAACTCAGTAACACCATTGTTGTCCTTAGTAAGTTTTGATATATACTGACAAGATTTTTGGCAAGTTTTTGAACATGATGTATGCGTTGAAGATGTAATATTGGACGAGAGCGAGGTGTAGAGGAATGAAAAGTACTATCACAAATAGAAGAAATAGCTAACTGATTACCATTACCAACAAATACAAGTTGTGTAGCTTTATAATCAGATTTATTGACAAAGGAAGATGCATCAGAAGTCATGTAGCTTGATGCTCCATAATCCATGCACCAACCGTGATCATCAACAGATTATGGTGAGCCTATCAGTTCTTGAAAATGAGTAGTTTTCCTGTGATGGTGAAGGAGAATATACACTGAGCAAGTGAAGCTTGATTTGGCAGAAACTGTGGTGAATTCTGAAAGGATTGTTGTTGGTGGCTTTTGGAATTGATTAATCTGTTGTGAAGGACCATGAAAACCTTGATCAAATATATGGAAACACTAGAGAGCCATCTGTCCTTGTCGATTGCAGAGTTGACAAAATACTCTCCGGCCACTTCTACCTCCACAATCACATCTACCACCTTTGTTCTTGTTCTGTTGCATCTTTTTGACACCATTGTTGTTATCTGCAAAGTTTGCAGATGAATAATTTCACAAATCAATCTGCAAAGTCTGATTGAGTTGTTCAATACGTTGCTCATGTAACATCGACAAGTACTGTGCATCTTGCATGGACATGGGGGTTTGTGAGATAATTAGAACTACAACAGGGTCGAATTCATGACCTACACCATTAAGAACAGTTTGAATAAGATCAGATTCAGTAACAACATGATTTATAAAGTTCACTTCAGATCCTATGCTTTTGATCTTTAATACAAGAATTTTACTGAAGTAAGATCAGCAAAAAGTGGGGTCCATTTAGCCAATCCCTATATTTTATTTTCATTTTTTTCAGATTCTATTTTTCACGTTTAAATTAAACAATTTTAAAAAAGAAATGACACCTCATTAATAGAAATGCAATTCACATTACCGTTGGAGACCTAATTTGAAATTCAATGGACCGGACATCCTCTCCACGTTGATGTCGTAGCAAGAATCCACCATCTGCATTTACCATTGGAGATGCTCCAAAGGTTGCTCATGCTCTAATTCATGTTTTTGTTAGATTTGTATCACATATGCTGATCATGATTGTGTTAAAATTGGTATGCTTGCCCAAATCTCCTCTGGATTGCTGTGTACAGTGTTAGAGAAACCTAGTTTTTTTTAGGTCAAGTAGAGAAACAGTAGTTCATTACATGTCTAAACTACTTTATATCTCCTATTGTTTAATCTATAGTTTTTTTTTTTAAAAAAAAAATTGAAATCTCATTTATTCAGTAGTTAGACAGTTGGAGCTGCGCTACAATCAGAAATCTCTATATGCAATAAAAGATCAAGTTCAGCATGCATTATTTTTAGAATTTACAATTATATACTCGTTTTTTTAGAATATGTACAATTCTACACTTGAATCGCAGTGATATATGTCTATTATGTATTTTCGAAACACACATTTTAAGTTCAGATACTTGTAGGCATAGAACAAGGATGGACAGCAATTACTTTTCTTTTAACATCTTCCTTTCTCGTCTAACAAAAATCAAGACAGGAAGAGCACTTTGGATCCCTTCGACTTTCTATGCATGCATATATAGAATGATGGAGATCTGTAAGTGATTCAAAATCCGTGTTTGTAGATCTCAGTCAGACGGAAGCAAGATTAAGTAGTTAGTTAAATGATAACATACCTTGAGGAAGACAACCAGCCAGCCAACCAAATGAAATTCATCAATCCAAGCCAAATTGCACTCACATGGGCCCCCAACTAATTTGGGATTGAGTTGTTGTTATTGTTGGTTTTTCCATGCTCTTCCATGTCACTCATCACAACTTTAATGTCTCATTATGGTGATCTAAAACCTTTTTTAGTCTAGCTAGTAAACAAAAACTCAATGAAATTTTAAACATACATTTCTATATGGGTCTACCTTCTCTGATAAAAATTTCATCTAATAGTTCTTTGTACAGAATTTGTTAAAAAAAAAAAAAAGAACCATCTACAAAACCTTCAAAAAGAGAGAATAAGGAAAACAAAACCTAAAGCAATCATGGCACTTGAAAGATTCAGTTCATCTTGGATATGAGACACCAAAAATCCCATTCTTCCTACAAATAAGTTTTGCCTTTTAGCACATTCTTCTTAAAGTGAACTGCACATTAAAGAACGAGTGTGACATCTACTTATATCAGAACAATAGGCAATTGAGTTCCAAATCAGAAACTACATCTACCACAACATTAGTAACCAATGGCATAGATAGAAATAATAAAGAAATACTTTTTCACTAATGTTCACAATACAAATAAGTCTTTCATTTCTTTTCATATTATTATTTTAGATTTAGCATGCATGTAAAAAAGCAACATTTGACATAATGATATGGAATTGTTTGTGTATAAAAAAAAAAAAAAAAAGTACATAGAACAACGATGTCATGGCCCCTTCTCAAAATAAAAGGCATCTTAGTTATGGAGTTAAAGTAGCCACAAACTTTCATCCTTTGAGTAGGAACTCTCTAAGCATTTTTTTGAATTCATGATTAAGTTCATCATCTGAAAGCAAATTCACTATCAGTGATGTTGTCACAGAATCTGGTAATAAGCCCTTTTTAAACATTTCGTTAAGATATCGAGTAGCCTTCTGAATGTTGTTCATTTTGATGAGTCCCTGAACAATGACATTATATGTAACGTCACTTGGAGTCAAACCTTTCTCTATCATTTCTATGAACATACCTTCAGCTTCTTTCAACATCCTTCTTCAAGAAATGCATTGATCATTGATGTATATAATTTAGTATCCAGTTGTAATTTTGTCCCAAATAAGCTATCGAACAATTTTTTGCTTCCTTTAAATTTCTTGATTTGCCCATGTGGTGGATAATCGTTCTATAAATCGCAATGTTGGCTTTTATTCCACGTTTTTCCATTTCATGGAACAAATTCATTGCCTCATCAAAATAGTCATTTGTACACAAACCATCAATTAATATAACATATGTCAATAAGCTAGGCTTTAAACCATTCTGTTGCATTTCATTAAAAAGCTCCTTCCCGTTGCCAGCTCTTCCAACTTTGTACAACCCACTTATAAGGGAGTTATAAGAGACAGTATCAGCAGCCAATCCTGTATGCCTACTTATACTTCTAAACAACAAATATGCTTCATCCAATCTCCTAGCCTTGCAAAAGCCATTGATCAATATATTATGGGATCGTACATTGGGTTTGTGACCACCATCCAATATTAAATTGAAAACTTCCACCGCATTTCTCATGTCTCCTTGTAAACAATATCCATCCATCAACGAGTTCAAGGTGACTGAGTTTGGCTCGACGCCTTTTTGAATCATCAACTCCAGCAGTTTATAGGCCTCCTTGATCATCCCTTCTTTGCAAAGAGCATCTATCATAATACTAAATGTTTGGACATCTGGAGAGACTTCATTTTTTTCTAACATCACGTTGAACCAACTCATTCCTTTTCTCCAATGCCCGCAAATACATAAGCCGTGAATCAAAGTGTTGTATATGATAACATTAGGATTTACACCTTTTTGATCCATTATTTCAAACAACTCCAATGCTTCACTGGCCCTCCCTTGTTTGAAAAGGTGATCCATCATCACATTGAAAAGTACAACATTGGGTGAAAATTCATGCTCCAACATGTCTCCTAGCAGCTTCATCGCTTCTTCCCATAACTCAGAATTGCACAAGCCATGAATCAAATAGCTATAGGTCGAACCTATAGGCTTCACTCCTCTTTGCCGCATTTCTTCAAACGATTGGACTGCTTCCCTTACCTTCCCATCTTTACAAAGCGCACGTATTAAAATTGTGAACGTTGAAACATCAGGAGAGATTCCACGGCCACCCATCTCATCAAGAAGCCGTCTTGCTTCTTCCCAAATGCCTAAACTACAAAACCCATGAACCAAAGAATTGTAAGTAACCAAATTCGGCACAATATTTCTGTCCACCATCTGTTTGAACAAAAGTTGGGCTTCATCTACTTGTTTTTCCTTGCAAAGACCGTCTATAATGGTAGTATATATTCTCAAAGACGGCGCAATCCTTCCATTCTTCATCAAATCGAGCAACGCGAGAGCCGCCCCAACTTGTCCAGATTTACAGAGCCCATTAATCATTGTACTATAAGTGACTTCATTGCACGGGTAGCCCTTCTCCACAATTTTCCCGAAAAGCTCCATGGCCTCGTCAATTTCTTGCCTCAAACAGAGCCCCTTCAACAGAGTGGACAGAGTAACAACCCCTGCTTCGAGGCCTTGTTTGATGATGCACCCAAGAACTGCAAAGCCGAAATCGACTCGACCCACTTTGCAGAAACAGTTGATCAAGACGTTGAGCGTGACAAGATTCGGTTTGATTCGGGCACCGCCCATCGATCTCACCAGGGGAGGCACATGGGAGTGGTGTTTTAATCTGGTAATGGCACCGAGAATTTGATTGAAAGAAGAAACAGGGGGCTTGGGTTGCGTTTGAAGCATGGATTCAAACATACCAAGTGCGCTGTCGAGAGTGAAGGAATCTGATTTGCAACTCTCCCTCACAAGCTTCTGAAAATTACCGACTTTGCCCATTAATTTGATGACTAACCAGTGAACCCATTTTCCATCAATACATTTTTTTCATTTCAAGAAACTACCTACTTATCAGAAATGCTTAGAGAACACTCGTGAAGGAGGAACAGGGATTGGGCACGCAATAATTGGACGATATATTGGATTAGAGGGAAGCGTGGGAGATTCAGCCCCTAACCTTTGGGTGCACAAAGTATCACCCCTCAAAGTGAACTGTAGAGAGTTTCCACCATTAAACTGAAAAGAATGAGAGATTTAACCAACTGTTAGATTTTCCATCCTTTACATCCGTTTGTTGCCAAGGTGGCACTATGAGTGGGTTCCACTTCAATTGTCTTACTTTTTTGTATTTCTTTTTTGGAAAATCATAATCTAACACACTTTTAACGCACACTTTGGGCGCACACCCATATCTTTTAGCTGTTTATGGTATTTTATCATATGTAGAGCCCACACTTGAAAAGACAAGAAAGAGTTATAAATGACTAAAAGACAAGGGTGTGCGCTCAAAGTGTGCGTTCAAAGTATGTGTTGAAAGTGGATCATTTTATCATTTTCCTTCTTTTGGGCAGGACTTTCTATTTTTAAGAAATCATGAAATCAATTTTTCTCTTTGTAAGTATAAGTTATCTATATATTCTAAATATCTATATAAAAGTTAGAGGAGAGAGAAAGTTTCACGTGCTCTCTCCTTTCACTGTTTCATTTTTAGAATTTTCTCATTTTTTCTATTTTCTGTTATTTATTTCTTTGTATTATTGGTTGCCTTAAGATATATTCATCTCCCAATTTCTTGGACAACGAAAAGCCTAACTAGCTTATATTCACCTCCCCCCCCCAAATTTCTTGGACAACGAAAAGTTCAACTAGCTTGCAAAATACGAAGAGACCATTACGATTAAGAGCGACGTATATAAATTTAGGTTTTCATTAACTCAAACACCTAACCTTCACTCAAACCCCCACAGTTTTTGATCTCCCTCAATTATCCATTTGATATGTCTAACTCTAACTTCAGTTCTTCTTCATCAAATCTAATTTCTTATATCCAATTGGACAACAGTAATAACATAAATATGTTCAAGACTTGGAATCTCAACAAACTGTTGAAGAATTGACACAACATCTTAGATCTTTTTATGTGAACGGCTGGCTATGAATTAAGAGGCAACTTGGTGTGTTGGTGTCTTTTATTTTTGTTTTTCCTGTCGATTTGTTGGGGATCTTTGGATTTTTAGTTTTTGATGGCGGGTTTTTTATGCGGATCATTCTCTGCATAATTTATTTTGCCTACGTCAATTATTGTAACAATTGAATATCAATTGAGTAAGGACTAGGGTAAATATGTGGAGGGTGGCTTTTATGAGATTCTTTTTTAAGTGGGCTAAGATGGGTAGTTACAAAACTCACAACTGCGATCCTCCAAAACTTTGGTTTTGTTTTCTAACGAGACAGGGTTTTTTTGCATAGTATAACAAAGGGGACTTTTTGTAAGTAGATAGGTAAGATTGTTTTTGTTTTTCGATTCTTTTTGTATATGTATTTTTTGACAGATTAATGAAATTCTCTTATCCAAAATAAACACCACAAATCTGTTCAGATCAATCTTTATCTTCGATTCAAATCACCCTAAACCCTAATTAATCTCATTCTTATTGTATATTTTATTTATAAGAAATATGAATTGATTATTGTGAATAGCCATTCTAATTATAAAAATATTACAGTATGTTCATGTAAATTAATTTATTAATTTTTTTAAAAAAATTAATAATCTTGCGCAAAGCACAGGAAATCGACTAGTTTATATATATAGGAGAATGATACAATGACACCCTAAAGTAACTGTGACGGCCCCAAATTTCCCGTGCATTTGGGTACGCTCGGTGTAACGACCCAAATATTATCCAACCCATTTTAAAGGTATTTTAATGATTTTTATATTAAAGTATATGAACAAATGAAATTGATACACGAAATTAATCTTAACAAGACTTGGACTAAGTAGAAATAGTTTAAATGGGCTTAATAAGGAAATTGGGCCCATAGGGGTATTTACGTAATTTAGGGTTGAATTTGTGAAAAACCCTAACTATATAAGTATAGGTTGTAAACCCTAGTCACCCTTTTTTGTTGTTTCAACAAGTTTAGGAGAGAGGAGAAGAAGAGGAAACATCAATCAATGAGGTAATCCCTTGTTATTCTTCTTTTTCTTTCTATTTCTACTTTCTTTCTTCTTCTTTTCTTGTTTGTGTATTTGGTTGTAGGAAGAAGGTGGGGTGGCGGCTCCTAGCGGAGCTGCTGGATTGGGGAGGCGGCGCCTGGTGGCGCCGCCGGAGAAGACCAGTGGCGCCACCGTCTGCAAGGGGGTGGCTTTTGCCACCCCATGAACCCGTGAGGAAGAAGGGGTGGTAATAGCCACCCCACTTCTTCCATCACCGCCACCGCCACCGCGGCTGGTCAGCCGCGGTGGAGGGGTCCCAGTGCCTGCGAGCGCTGGGGACCACCCTCGGATCGAGATCCGAGGGTTGGGATGGGTGGGGGAAGCAAGCTTCCCCCACTCCGTGACGTCGGGGCGGCCCGCGCACAGTTTCGCCCCAGGGCCAGACAGGCCCCTGGACTATTCCAGGGGCCAGTCCACCCCTGGGGGGAGTTGGACTGGTTGACCAGGGGCTAGAATACCCCTGGCCAACCAAACAGGGACCCATTAGGTCCCTATTCAACCAAACAAGGACCAAATTAGTCCCTGGTCAAATAAATAAATAAAATAAAATATAATAAAATAAAATAAAATAGGATAAACCTATGATGGGCGTCGACGTTCAAACGAAGCCCTTAAACGGCACAACACGTGGGACCCATACCATTGGGTCCCCAAATATAAATTAATAATTAAAATTTGCAACTTTAAATTGAGTGAAATTCTTGTGTAGAGTTGTATAAATTGCGTAGATTCGCAAGGCGGTTCACGTGGGACCCCAAACACACGAGGAGTCGGTATAGGCATCACAGCGGTTTAGGTAAGTGGGGAGCTTCGCTCATGCATTAAATATGGCTTGACTATTAGATAATTAGGAATTCATGCTTTGAATAGAACGACTTGGGTATGGGTTGCGTCGTGATATTGGTTTGGATCTCTATTATCTATGGAATTGTAAATGCACTGTTTTACCATTCATGTTATTCGATGCCCCAGAATGTTGTGGAGTTCCACCGCGGGCCAAATTAGAAAGTAGTCTATATTTTGGACGCCCCAGAATGTTTGTGGTAGTTAATCACCGATGGGTTTACTTGACTAATAGAATGCATAAGGTGAACCATTCGAGGGTAAGGTTTGCAGTTCCATCCTTTGCTACTTGATGGTTCTTTGAGACGTGTAGCGGTGACGACTTGAATGAAACTACCTTTGTTTTGGTGCCATTATTTAGAGGGCGCAACGGCCATTGCGTTTCCACTAGTTATTGTACCAGTTCAAATGTAGATGATTCGGTCACTGGATCCTTACCAATATCTAGTTCGCATTGAATAAAGCAACGGATTATATTAGTATATATCTATCGCATTTCATTTAAACCTTTCATTTGACTTTATATGTATGTCATGTGTAGATTTTATAAATGAAAAATGGTGAATATTATCATGTATGAAATAAATGAATGTTTATCAAATGTGTTGTAAAACCGTCATGCTTTTATGTATATTATAGTGAATGGATTATGACTTGAAATATTGATACGTAGACTATTTAATGTTTAGTTTGGAAATGAAAATTTTATTTATTTGTTTCTTCTTAGAATATGAATCTATTTCCATAACTATGATGAGCATGAACAATGTCTATACTTGTACCTAATTTTGTGTTCATTTATATGCTTATATTTGGTTATGATTTACATTTATTCGGTTCTTACATGATGTGTTGTGAGTATGGATTTGGTGTCATGTAGAACCTGCATGAGTACTTGGTAGTACTTGCATATTTAATGTTTGAGCGAGTCTTTCCTCTTATTGAGCACCGTTGGTTCTTTAGCTCACCCCACTTTACCCCACAGGTCCCTCTACCAGCGCGATAGACAAGAAAGCATGGGAAAGGATCTATCTTGAAGTGCCTTTACATGTGAGCCTCGTATGATATTAGTATATTGTTAATATTAATCGTTTTGTAAACCTCATACGTGGGTTATAACTTAAGGCTTAGTTAATGGGTAGTTTTAAACCTTTATAATATTATTATGAAGTTGTATGAGACTTTTAAATATTAAAGATGATAGATCTTATTATGATATACAAGATTATATGATTTTATTATGATTATATTTTACACTTTTATTATCATATATCTTGTTAGAATGATTATTCCGCAGGTTTATTTAGGCGTGCCAAGCCGTTATTTGGGCCTGGTTCCGGTATCGGGTCTAGATAACGGTTTGGGCCGGGCGACTTGACCTAGGTTAGGGAAGGGTCGTCACAGTTGGTATCAGAGCCTAGAGATTAGAACCTAGGGAAACATTAGGTTAGGTAAACCTAAGTTGTAGAGCCTTAAATTTTTTTAAAAAATCAAGTTTAAGTCGAACAAATCCATGGTATGGGACATTGGTTTAAGTCGACTTAATGTGCACAAATGTCAAATTTCTAGATTGGGAAGGGATCGAAAACCAAAGATAAAATGTTAATATATTGTTATATGTTTATGAATGTAATATATTTATAACATTAGATATTTTTTCAAATTCCTCAAATTATTGGACTAATCGCTTGTTGCTCTACAGTGCACTATGGGTAACCATGGGGGAAGTTCTCATAACTTGAGGGATGCTCAGGACAGAGATGATAGACATTGGCGTAGGGAAATGGAGCAGCGCATCTCTTCCCTGACGGAGTCACATCAAAAAGCCCTACAAGAAATGGCGTTTGCTCAAGAAAGGAATATAGCTCGTATTATGGAACTTATACAAACACAAGGAAATGCTGGATCAGCCGAGCAAGTGCAGGTAGGACAGGGGCTGTAACGACCCAGAAATTTGGCTATTAGTGGATGATGATGTGTATTACATATTTATACTCGTATTTGAGTGACCGGACAATAAAGTCGGTGAACGAGTAGAAAAATTGAGTTACGGGTACACGGGGGATTTAAAACATTGTTAAAATACAAATAAATGAATTTTCAAATAATTAAGTTAATTAGTTGGCAAGTCAAGGCGAGACTACGCGCGCTACAGGAGTCGGGGCAAGGTAAAATGGACTGAGGAATGTTGTTTGAACGCGGGAGTTGGTTAATTATGCATTTTGCGAAATATGGGATTGAAATTGTTAAAGTGACACATCCCAAAGAGAAGGAACCATCAGATCGGCCTTGAGATGCGTGTATGTTTTGAGATGCAAACAAGTGGTAAAAGACTCATAAGGGTAGTTGTTTTAAAATGTGTATGAAATAGGTGGAAGGGCAAATGGGTCATTTCACTTATTTTACATATATATAAACAAACAAAAACCCTAAATACACTATTCATTCTATTCCTTTTCTCACTGCTGCCCCTCCCATTCTCACCTCTCGTCCCTGCTCTCACCGGCGATCGGACACGAGCCTTGCCGGAGGTCCCACTACTCGCCGGAGGTACATGCTCTCCGTTCCTCTCTCTCCCTCTCGGTTATTTTCTTTCTCGTCTTCCCTCCCTCTCGGTCGACACTCCTCTCTCCCCTCGGCCTCATTGGACCCAACCTCGTCGGAGTCCTCACCGGAGGTTAGTCATCTCTCTCCCTCCCTCGGTCTCTCTCTCACTCTCGCTGTTCTCTCTCGTTCTAATTGTTCTCTCGACTTTCTCTCTCTCGACTTCTTGCCATGCTCACCACTGCCACCCCACGCCTAGCCGACTGGGGAAGGAACTGACGTCGCCGGAGGTGTTAGCTGGTCGGATGTGTGCTCTCTCTCTCTCTCGTGTTTGTTCTTTCTTTCTCTCTCTCTCTCATCTCGCTATTTCATTAAACTGTGTATGTGTGTAGTAGCGGTTGGCCATTGCTGTGAAGGTTGATGTGATGACCTGGGGACTGGACAGAGATGACTCGACGGTGTCTCACCGGAGTCTCGACAGTCCCAGAGCATCCAATCTCGCGATACAGGTTATGTGGAGACGTTAGATTTTATTGTGTATTGGTTTTTCTTATTGGTTCTACCCCTCTACAAACTGTCATGGGGACGGCGTTGCTGTCGGCGACCGTCATGGCTTGGTGGACTGCCGGGGGGTCGTCACAATCATGTTGACGTCGCCCTAAAGTCAAAACCAATAGCGTGTGAGTGGTGTTCGCTGTTTTATGAATTTTTCAATGTTTCACTGTTTTGTGTTTTTCGCCGGAAACCACCGCTATCGGTGGTGCTGTTGACTGGACTGCTGCTTCGGGAGGTTGTCGGGGACCATCCTAAGCCAATGATGGTGTCTCGCAACTCTCCAATGGGTCCGAGCCGGTAATGACAAATACATTGACGTGATTTCATGTGTTGTTCCCTTATCGTTGGAAATTTCCATACTTGACGGCGTTGCTGCCAACGCCATGACTAGGGGGTGTCGAGGATCACACCAGACCTTTGTGTGCATCCCATAACCCCCGGAGCGTCCATATTAATGGTGGAAAGTTGTGGTATTGATAAACTTATGCGTTGGTTCTTTATCGCGTTGAGTAGTTAACGCGACAGGGCGTGCACACGGTCTTTCCATGCCGTGTTGGCACTCTATGGATGTTGGACCACACCCGTGAGGTTCCCTACTCACCAGTGTATGGTCATGTTAAGTTTCGCATTGAGTCGAAATTGTTGGGTGACCTCGAAGTTGTGTTTCACATTGGTTAAACGGTAGTGACGTCGTGGTCACGCCACCAGTCTTCGAGACTATGGTGTGACCCACATACGACTGAGCCGAGCCTAAAATTTATGAGTAGGCTTACATGTGTCATGGTTATCGATGTTATGTTATCATAGTCGTAGTTATTGTTGTAGTTTTTCAAACCGAGAGAGAGTGTTCATTATTTTATCGATTTGTCAAAATGTTTGAGTCCTTAAAACATTGGGAAAACATTAGGGAATTAGTCGATGACTCGACCCATTAATTAGAGTTTTCGACCTTGTCAGGTAGCGGGAAACTCAGGGATACGCGTTAGGATTCGCGGGAGTGTTGTTACGCGGGTTGCGATTAGTCAGGTAAGTACACTTGCCTTAAAAAGCATTTGTACGTTAGTAAGCCAGCTAAGAAAATATTATGTGATTCATTTTCATTCCGTTGTGTTTGTTATTATCTACTTGTTGGCCTTCCATTAAATATTCCTTGTATGTGTGTTCTTGGCATAAGTGTGTGTCTCGAAGGTACATGCGGCCTGCACTAGAAGGGATAAAACGCGGGCACTCGTGCGCACGAGTGTTTGACCACCCCTAGTGATTGTGTGATACCATGTACTGGATTGTTGTGGATTGTTGTGGTATTGTTGTGGATTTTAGACCACTTATGGCCTCTTTTGACTCGTAGAACACACATGTTTCAATCGTTATTATTTCCAGTATGCCTATCATGCACCTTGTTTATTTAAATTCCTGTCTTTCAATTCCTGCATGTTATTTAGACTGCCTTGTTTGATAATTCATGAATTACTGTTATATTCTTCTGGCATTACTTTCGATTTCTCTCAGTTGGTCACCGTCTAGTTTGTGACGGTGGGTGCAGATAGAGCGGAGTGTAGTAGAGGCAAGGAGCCTTGCCTAGGAGACTTTATGTGAGTAATTTGGACTTGAGGAACCCTAGAGTAGGTTATATGTTTTTGCTCATCTGTATATCGCTTTATATATGTATGTTTTGGTTTATAGAACTTAGTAATGTTATTGAGATTGGTATCATGTATATTGGTTTATCAAATTGTACTCGAATACTCGGGGTTTTCCACATTTATAGGATTCCTAATTTCCCTTTGATTGAGTTATTTTCCCCTTTGTTATAATTGTTTAGTTTTCCGCTGTGTAATATTGCAATAACTCTTTCATAAATTGCTAAATTGAGTAAATAGGAGGCTGACTAGGCTCGTCAGGTTGCTGAGTGATAACTCGGGGCTTGTACTAGTCTAGGCCGGGCGTACCCAATTGCACGGGGAAATTGGGGCCGTCACAAGGGCCTAATCCTCCACTAGAACCTGTCCATGAGCACCAAGTAGCAGAGGAAGGCGCTGATTCCGTCACTAATACGGTGGCAGCAACCGTACATGGAGGAGACAAGGATACAGAGGCATATCGAAGAGGTAAATTACAGAAGGACTTCATGAAGTATGGCATACCTTGTTTCTATAGGGATAGGGATCCCGTAGAGGCTGAAGCATGGATCTTGCATATGGATAAGAGGATGAAGACTCTAAGTATTGATGAGTGGACCATGGTGCCTCTAGTGTCTTTCTTGTTAGAGCATCGAGCCCACAAATGGTGGTTGTCTATCGAAAGAGCTCAAGGGACTAATGTGACTTGGTCACAGTTCAAGAAGTTATTTTATGATCAGTGGTTCCCAGAATCAGTAAAGGCAACAAAGATTCGAGAATTTCTTGACTTAGTGCAAGGCAGCATGAGTGTAGCAGATTATGCAGCGAAGTACAATGAATTAGCGGAGTTTATGCATGAGTATGTTCCATCTGAGACGACACGGAGGAGACATTTCATTGATGGGTTGACGGAGGAGATACACTCCCTAGTGGTAACATCAGGGGCAGAGACATTTCAGCAAGCGTATAACAGGGCACTCGACTGTGAGGATGCACTCCACATTGATGAGACACGATCTGGTCGATATGGTCAGGGCAAACAAAATTTTGACAATTATCAGAGGGGTCATGAGAAAAACTCAAAGAAACTTCGGTTTGGAGGAGCATTAAGCGGACCGACACATTCAGTGGTAGCTTCGAAGGCCACACACACTTTGACGGGGACCACCACACATTCCCGTGCTTCCGCACCTTCGACTAACCAGGGTGTGATATTTAAACAGCCACGTCCACCACAACAAAGTAAGAATAGTGGCAGGGGATCAGTAGGGCTAAGGCCGAGTATATCAGGTAGTGTCGCGCAGCCACAGCCGAATGCTCAGAAGTCACATATCGTATGTTTTCGGTGTAAGTCGTCGGGGCATTACAAGAGCCAATGTCCTTACCCACCATCATCTGAGGATAGTGCAGCCTCAGTTGCTCGAGGAAGAGTCCATGCTATGGCGGAACAGGATCAGAGAGTCGCGCGACAGTTAGTCGCAGGTACGGTTTTAACTAATGGTCGTAACATGCATACATTATTTGATTCTGGTTCTACTATTTCTCTTATCTCGGGGGCTATGGTACATGCTTTGGGATTGACACCAATTAGAGCACCCACATACTTAATTTTGAGCACAATCTCCACCGAAAAGATATACCCTAATATGACATGTGAGGACTGCATAATAAAAATTGGGGATCGCATTATGTCGTTTGATTTGCGAGTGTTAGAGTGTTTAGAATATGATGCACTATTGGGCATGGACTAGTTAGAGACGTATCACGCTAAGATAGATTTTTTCAATAAGACGGTGACCTTTCAGATTCCAGGCACTAATCCATTTGAGTTTAGAGGTTGTTCTTTGGCTAATGTTATTAGTCGTAGTAGAATTGCGACTTTTGATGAGATATAAACTATTGCGAGTCTAACTTTTATGGGAGAGGAGGGACAAGAAGTCCTAATTGAGAAGATTCTTGTTGTTAGGGATTTTTCAGATGTTTTTCCTTCTGACCTTCCAGGACTTCCTCTACATCGAGACATTAACTTTTTGATTGACCTTATTCCTGGTACCAGACCAGTTTCTAAGGCACCCTATCGTATGGCGACTACCGAGTTGAAAGAGTTGAAGAAGCAACCAGTGGAGTTGACTCAGAAAGGCTTAATTTCCCTAAGTGTCTCGCCATAGGGAGCACCCGTGTTATTCGTGAAGAAGAAAGACGACAGTTTGAGAATGTGTATTGACTACCGACAGTTGAATAAGGTGACTATTCGGAACAAGTATCCACTTCCTAGGATCGATGATTTATTTGACTAATTAAGGGGAGCAAGGTTCTTTTCGAAAATAGATTTGAGATCGGGGTACCATCAGTTGCGCATACGAGAAGAAGACATACCAAAGACAACATTTAGTACACGATATGATCACTTTCAGTTCACAATGATGCCATTTGGACTTACCAATGCGTCAACCATGTTCATGGATTTGATGCACCGTGTTTTCAAACCGTTTCTCGATCAGTTTTTGATTGTATTTATCAATGACATCATGATATATTCTAAGACTGAGTCGGACCATAGGAAACATCTTAGGAAAGTCTTGCAGACATTAAGGGAACACAAGCTTTACGCTAAGCTTAACAAGTGTGAGTTTTGGGCTTCCGAAGTGAAATTTTGGGGCCATGTGGTGAATGTGGAAGGTGTAACTGTTGATCCCACAAAGATTGAGGCGATCCTTAGATGGCCACAACCTAAAAATCCTTCTGAAATACAAAGTTCCCTAGGACTAGCAGGGTATTATCGGCGTTTTGTGCAAAATTTCTCGTCAATTGCTTCACCGCTTACTGAGTTGATGCGGAAGGATGTTACTTATGTTTAGAATGATGCATGCGAAAAAGCTTTCCAGTTGTTGAAGGAGCGTTTGGCCACCGCACCTATTTTGGTCCTACCAGAGTCCGGTAAAGAATTGTCAGTGTACACTGACGCTTCAGGGATTGGATTGGGAGGAGTACTAATGCAAGACAAGAAGGTAATCGCCTATGCTTCATGCCAACTGAAGATTCACGAGAAGAATTATTCGGTGCATGACTTAAAGTTAGTAGCAGTGGTGTTTGCTTTGAAATTATGGAGACATTATCTGTACGGGGAAAAGTTTACTGTTTACTCAGATCATAAAAGTTTGAAGTACCTGTTTACTCAGAGTGATTTGAACATGAGACAGAGGAGATGGTTAGAATTCTTGAAAGACTACGACTTTACCCTTGAGTATCACCCAGGGAAAGCGAATGTAGTGGCGGATGCTTTGAGCCGTATACGATTGGAGTCAGAGCCCGAGGTTGTAATGCAAATACATGAAGTACCTGTAGAAGACTCAGATGTCATAAGGAGTCAAGAGCATGTTCAGATAAGAGTGGAGCCAGTAGCATTGTTTAGAGTGATTGACTGTCAAAGGGCCGATTCTGAGTATGGACGGTACAGGTCATTGGCAGATAACAGTGATGATAAGGACTGGAGACTGTCAGGTGATGGGGCGTTGAGGTTTCGAGATAGAGTATGAATACCATCTCACAGACAGTTGAGAGATGATTTACTCAAAGAAGCGCATAAATCATGGTTTATAGTGCATCCGAGAGGCAATAAAGTGTACTAAGATATAAAACGAATGTATTGGTGGTCGGGGATGAAAGTTGACATCGCTACTTACATTCAGAACTGCGAGATCTGTCAGCTAGTAAAAGCAGATCACCAAAAGCCGGGAGGATTATTGCAACCATTACCTATTCCACTATGGAAGTGGGAACACATAGCCATGGATTTTGTTTCGGGACTGCCGAACACACAAAAAGGACATGATGCGGTTTGGGTGGTTGTGGATCGTTTGACTAAGTTGGCACACTTTATTCCTATCTCCATGGGATATTCAGCATACTGGCTTGGAGGCATGTACGTCAATGAAATTGTCAGGTTACATGGGGTTCCAGTGACTATAGTGTCGGATCGTGATCCGAGGTTTACCTCTCAGTTTTGGAGAGGGTTTCAGCACCAGATGGGAACTCAACTCAATCTCAGTACGGCCTTTCACCCTCAGACTGATGGGCAGACCGAGAGATTGATCCAGATACTTGAGGACATGCTTCGAGCCTGTGTATTGGATTTCGGTGGAAGTTGGGAAAAATACATTTCGTTGTGCGAGTTCGCATACAATAACAGTTTTCAAGCAAGCATTGGTATGGCACCTTTTGAGGCTCTTTATGGGAGACCGTGTAGATCTCCAGTTTGTTGGACCAGAAATGGTTCATGATCAGATAGAAAGAATTAAGATTATTAGGCAACGACTAGAAACCGTCCAAAGCCGTCAGAAAAAGTATGCCGATAAGGACCATCGAGATGTTGTATTCAAGGAAGGTGAATACGTGTTTTTGAAAGTTTCTCCTATGCAAGGGCATCACCGATTCGGGTTAAAAGGAAAGTTATCTCCTAGATTCATCGGACCATTCGAGATCAAGAAAAAAGTGGGACCAGTAGCCTTTCGTCTCAAGTTACCACTACAGCTAGCGGGAGTACATGATGTTTTTCATATCTCCATGTTGAGGAAGGCACATAATAAACACGCACCGAGGATTGATTGGGGGCAAGTTGATCTAAGGGAGGACATGTCATATGATGAGCAGCTGATCCAAATCGTAGATAGGAAAGTAAGAAAATTACGTAATAAGGAATACGCAATAGTACAAGTCCAATGGCAATTCCATGGAGAATAAGAGTTAACTTGGGAGCGGGAGGATTACATGGTAGAGAATTTTCCATTTCTCTTCGAATCTTAAGGTATGATTTTGATTTAATTTTGAGGACGAAATTCTTTAAATTAGGGATATTGTAACGACCCAAATATTATCCGACTCATTTTAAAAGTATTTTAATGATTTTTATATTAAAGTATATGAACAAATGAAATTGATACACAAAATTAATCTTAACAAGACTTAGACTAAGTGGAAATAGTTTAAATGGGCTTAACAAGGAAATTGGGCCCATAGGGGTATTTACGTAATTTAGGGTTGAATTTGTGAAAAACCCTAACTATATAAGTATAGGTTGTAAACCCTAGTCACCCCTTTTTGTTGTTTCAACAAGTTTGAGAGAGAGGAGAAGAAGAGGAAACATCAATCAAGGAGGTAATCCCTTGTTATTCTTCTTTTTCTTTCTATTTCTTCTTTCTTTCTTCTTCTTTTCTTGTTTGTGTATTTGGTTGTAGGAAGAAGGTGGGGTGGCGCCGCCGTCTGCAAGGGAGGTGACTTTTGCCACCCCATGAACCTTTGAGGAGGAAGGGGATGGCAATAGCCACCCCACTTCTTCCACCACCGCCGCCGCCGCCACTACGGCTGGTCAGTCGCGGTGGAGGGGTCCCCAGTGCCTGCGAGCACTGGGGACTACCCTCGGATCGAGATTCGAGGGTTGGGATGGGTGGGGGAAGCTTGTGCCAGGGGCGTTTACCCCTGGTTTCGTCCCCAGGGCTAGACAGGCCCCTGAACTATTCCATGGGCCAGTCGACCCCTGAGGGGGTTGGACTGGTTGACTAGGGGCTAGAATATCCTTGGCCAACCAAACAGGGACCGATTTGGCCCCTGTTCAACCAAACAGGGACCAAATTAGTCCCTGGTCAAATAAATAAATAAAATAAAATAAAATAAAATAGGATAAACATACGATGGGCGTCGACATTCCAACGAAGCCCTTAAATGGCACAACACGTGGGACCTACACCATTGGGTCCCCAAATATAAATTAATAATTAAAATATGCAACTTTAAATTGAGTTAAATTCTTATGTAGAGTTGTATAAATTGCGTAGATTCGCGAGGCGGTTCACGTGGGACCCCAAACACACGAGGAGTCGGTATAGGCATCGCGGTGGGTCTAGGTAAGTGGGGAGCTTCGCTCATGCATTAAATATGGCTTGACTATTAGATAATTAGGAATTCATGCTTTGAATAGAACGACTTGGGTATGGGTTGCGTCGTGATATTGATTTGGATCTCTATTATCTATGGAATTGTGAATGCATTGTTTTACCTTTCATGTTATTCGATGCCCCAGAATGTTGTGGAGTTCCACCGCGAGCCAAATTAGCAAGTAGTCTATATTTTGGACGCCCCAGAATGTTTGTGGTAGTTAACCACCGAGGGTTTTACTTGACTAATAGAATGCATAAGGTGAACCATTCGAGGGTACTTGATGGTTCTTTGAGACGTGTAGCGGTGACGGCTTGGATGAAACTACCTTTGTTTTGGTGCCATTATTTAGAGGGTGCAACAGCCATTGCGTTTTCACTAGTTATTGTACCAGTTCAAATGTAGATGATTCGGTCACCGGATCCTTACCAATATCTAGTTCGCATTGAATGAAACAACGGATTATATTAGTATATATCTATCGCATTTCATTTAAATCTTTCATTTGACTTTATATGTATGTCATGTGTAGATTTTATAAATAAAAAATGGTGAATATTATCATGTATGAAATAAATAAATGTTTGTCAAATGTATTGTGAAACCGTCATGCTTTTATGTATATTATAGTGAATGGATTTGTCACGGCCCAATTTCCTAATCTTGATTAACTTGTTTAATCAGGATGACCGACCCGTGATGTGGGACCCACGTGAGGTGCACACACCTACCGAGGCACGTGGTCGAGGTATATTATATAATTGTTGTGGTGTATGCCTAGTGATATGTATATGTGTAGACTAACTAAGTCAGTTCATGCAGTTATAGGCGTCGAGACGCGAGCGGGGACACGCCTCGGTTTGTGTGCGAGCCGGGGAGTCGGGTAGCTAGACATGTGGTAAGTCTAAGTTTAGTCAAATGAGTGTTAATTAATTTATTTCATAACATAAGTCTATGGTATACACATCAATTTAAATAAACTATTACTTAGCCTGTGTTCTATTTAAATGAAATCAAATATTAAGGCCTATGGTCAAATGTAATTACAACCACCCTTTGGATATGCCTAGGGATGTGTACTAGCACACACTCCCATGTAATTTGTGTCATGCATTTGTGTCACAAAGCTGAAATTTTAGTGAAAGTAGGAGTAATTAATGGTCATTAGATCATCTTAGAGATGGACAAAAAAATCAAATGATGGATGACTATGATAAAGGAAACTACATGCTTGACAAGTGGCATTTAGGGGGTTTCATGCTTAACAAGTGTCATTGAGCTGAAAAAAAAGTAGGTGAGTAGGAGTGTTTGATGACCCTTGATTCACATGGAGATGGAGTTGTGCAACTTGATGAAAACCCAACACTATAAAAGAAACACTTAAACACTTTCCTTCTCATTTGCATACAAACCAAGCAAAAAAAAAAATTCAGAGCTGTTAGGGGATTTTGTTTACTGGAAATTGGGGTGTAAGAGAGCCAAATTTTCATATCAAAGGAAGCTCAAGTGACAACCATCAAAGCTAAAACCTTAGGTATCATCTATACTCTTTTATGCTTCAATTGTTGTGTTCTTGGTTATGAATATTGAAGCTTTTATATAAAATCGATTTCAAAGATGTTTTAATGATGTTTTAATTCATTTTGAAACACTAAATGATTTCCCTAAGCTGTATTTCATAATTGAGAAGTTTTGTCAAAGATTGGGGTTTTTTTTTCTTGTAAAATTGAAAATCTGATTTTCTTGATACAGCCTCTGTAATTTCGACATAACTCACTCATCATAACTCCAAATTAAGTGATTTCAATGCCATATGAAAGCTAACTCATATACGAACAACTTTTGTGTCTACCATGTTTTTGAAATTCCAGCTCTTTCTGACTCAAAAATGCTCTGCAAATAGGTAATTTAAATGTCATGATGGGATTGTTGAAGGTGAACTTTGAAAAGGCATAACTCAAGTTGCACAACTCCTCCAATTCATATCCAAATGAGATGAATTTTTATTATGTTATTCTTGGATATGTAAAGTGACTTGTGACCAAAAATTATGATTTTTGGAGCTTTAAATTGGGAGAACTGATTTTTACAATCTCGCTGATCAGGTTTTGATTCAAATTCGAGTTGTCTTTGAAAATATTTGATATCTCCTTCATTTTATATCGAAACCTTACACACCATACCATTCCAGAAAGCTAAGACCTAGATCTAAAACTTTCTTCTTAAGTGTCTTTGATGATTTAGAGTTTATGATGGTTTAATTAACGCTGCAATACTAAGTATCAAATTGGAGTTTTGCAAGAACTTTAGGGGCTGTTTTGGGTTATAGGTTCACAAATCTATTTGACTTGACCTAAAACCAACCAAATACCTATCTAAACACACCAGGACTTAGGAGAGCGTACCGGGAGTCTAGGGACGCGGGTGTCGGGTGTCGAGAGGCCGGATAGCTAGGACTATTGCGTTGACTGTAAGTGAAACTGTGGGAACTCTTTACTTTATTTCATTCCAGTCATTTATAAATTTTCAATCTATTTGTAGACTAGCTAATTTATTTCCCACATCATGCTTTCCTTGTTTCTACTCATATTGAATATCGATATAGCATGATGCCTTGTTTATTATATCATTGACTCCATGTTTCCTTATATGCTCAATGTTTGTCTTGGAATGTGGCTAATGGATATTTAGAAAATGCATGCTATAGGGTTATCTGTTATGTTGGACTTGTCTTCTACTTTCCTTGGGGCTTTGTAGCCTAACTTATGTTGAAATCGTAACAACTTTAGGATATATATTCTTGAAAGCTAAAGTAGGGATTATCTAGTGTCCATTGCACATGAGATGCGCGGATTCACGAGGATTTCGGTCTTTCGGGTTCTCCGGCACTCGCCACTACACTTGGGCGGCACACGTGACATGGATCACGGGGTTGTCGGCAAGTATAAATGATTTAAATACGTCGAGCACAACTCCGCAATTTGAGGTTATTAGGAAAAAAAAAAGAGATATTATTATCATATGTTGAGCATAGCTCCATACAGTAGTGGAAAAGGCTAGGTGATAGTTCTCACTGCCGACCGAACGTAGATCATCTCGACTTAGCCTATGTCAGTTTATGGGTATCTGTTAACGTTGGTATTTACTTGCATTATTTATTCAGCATTTCTTCAGCTACATATGCTTTTAAATACCTTTTGTTTAAATTGAAAATGTAGTATTAGATTTCCCCAGTTATCACTTAAATATCACTATACTCACCGTCTAGTTTGTGATGGTGGGTGTAGGTCCATCGAGCAGCACCAGGCCGGGCAAGGAGAAGATCGGCGACTACCTCTGAGCTCCGAGCGCGTAGCTGCCCGTACATGTAGGGTACTTTTTGTATTATGTTTACTTATGTCTTTATCTTTTGGGATGTTATTGGGATGAGCGTTAGATTACCCGACTTTTGGCTTTCACTTTGTTTATATATGTTCGCCGTTTACTTGCATATATATGGTGATCGTTATTTCCTGGTTTCCACACTTAGGCTTTATAAAAGAAAAAAATAAAATAAAAAAATTTCCGCTAAAATATTAAAGACTTCCGCTAAATAAAATAATTGTTTAAACAAGAGAACACAGGTAGTAAAGGCTGACTAATTCGTAATCGGGTCCTATGTGTTGTTATTAGGGCTTAATTACGGGATTAGGCCGGACGGTGCCCTAGATTAGAAGCGGGGCCGTCACAGGATTACGACTTGAAATATTGATACGTAGACTATTTGATGTTTAGTTTGGAAATGGAAATTTTATTTATATGTTTCTTCTTAGAATATGAATCTATTTCCATAACTATGATGAGCATGAACAATGTCTATACTTGTATCTAATTTTGTGTTCATTTATATGCTTATATTTGGTTATGATTTACATTTATTCGGTTCTTACATGATGTGTTGTGAGTATGGATTTGGTGTCATGTAGAACTTGCATGAGTACTAGGTAGTACTTGCATATTTAATGTTTGAGCGTGTCTTTCCTCTTATTGAGCACCGTTGGTTCTTTAGCTCACCCCACTTTACCCCACAGGTCTCTCTACCAGCGCGAAAGACAAGAAAGGCAAGGGAAAGGATCTATCTTGAAGTGCCTTTACATGTGAGCCTCGTATGATATTAGCATACTGTTAATATTAATCGTTTTGTAAACCTCGTACGTGGGTTATAACTTAAGACTTAGTTAATGGGTAGTTTTGAACCTTTATAATATTATTATGAAGTTGTATGAGACTTTTAAATATTAAAGATGATAGATCTTATTATGATATACAAGATTATATGATTTTATTATGATTATCTTTTACACTCTTATTATCATATATCTTGTTAGAATGATTATTCCGCAAGTTTATTTAGGCGTGCCAAGCCGTTATTTGGGCCTGGTTCCGATATCGGGTCTAGATAACGGTTTGGGCCAGGCGACTTGACCCTAGGTCAGGGAAGGGTCGTCACGCTCGGCCTAAGCTCGTACGGGTCCCCGAGTCGATAATCGGCGAGCCCAGCGAGTCTAGTCAGCCTCCAATCAGTCAATTATATAATTTATGAAAATGTTATTGCAAGTTTTACGCAGCGAAAAGTAAATAAACTAAACATAAGGGAAATAACTCATTCAAAGGGAAATTATGAATCTATAATGTGGAAAACCCTGAGTATTCATGTACAAACAGACGTGAGATATGAATAAGTACATGATACCAATCTCAAAATAATCCCAAGTTCAATGATCCAAAAACATATATATAAAATGTCATACAACTGAGCAAAAGATAAAATAGACCTACACTGAAGTCTTCAAGTCCAGCCGCTAATCCTCACAAAAATTCGTCTAGACAGGGTTCCTTGCCTCTACTGCACTCCGCTTTATCGGCACCCACCGTTACAAACTAGACAGTGAGCAACTGGAGAAAATCGAATGTAATGCCAGAAGAAATTAACAGTAATTCATGATATATCAAGTAAAGCAGTTTAGATATCATGCGGTAATAGAAAGACAAGAGTTTAAATAGATCAAGTGCATGATAAACAGACTAATAGATATCAATCGAATTTCAAGTGTGTTCTAAAGAATCAAAGAGGCCCATAAGTGGTCTAAATCATAGCATAACGGCGAAGACCTCGCGAGGTCTTCCCGGGCATCGACACAAGCGAAGGCACAACTATGATGGGAGGGACACAAGCCCACCCACCCAGTACTCGGTGTCATACGGTCACTAAGGGTGGTCACACACTCCTGTATAAGAATGCCCGCGTTTTATCCCTCTAGTGCAGGTCCTAGTACTCTTGGGACGAAACACTTACGCCAAGAAACACACAACAAGGAATGGAATGGAATACCAATAATAGAGCATAACGAATTTGAATAAATGATAATGAATCACAAGGAATTTTCTTACTGGCTTACAAATCATACACAAGCTTTAAGGCAAGTGTACTTACCTGACTAATCGCAACCCGTAGACACTCTCGCGTCCCTAACGCGTATCCCCGAGTTTTCTGCTACTTGACAAGGTCGGAAACTCGTAATAATAGTTCAAGTTGTTAACTATACCTATATTGAATCCTTAGTATTTTTTGAGTGTTTTAGTGACTTGACAGCTCGATAAATCAATAGAAAAATGGATACTCTGTCGAATTTGAAAACCATAACAATGACCATGACTACGATATCCCAATATTGACAACCATAACGCATGTAAGCCTACTCATACATCGTAGGCTCGGCTTAGTTGTATGGGGTCACGCCATAGTCTCGAGGACCGATGACGTGACCACGACGTCACAACCGTTTAACAACCATATACATACACCTACCCTCAAATAGAAACCATAAACCATATGTCCGTAAATCTCTTACACTTGTCGTGTGTTCATCAGGATAACCAATCACTCTAGTTAGTTTGAAAAATCAATTCATCATACCCAAGCTGAAACATTAAAACAAAGTTAAAAAACTCAAAACGATTTAGTCGACAAGGAACATCAAAAATTCCATAGCCATACATCAAACATCGACGAGAAGGTCATGGCAACACGTTGGTACTATCCGACATCGGGAGGGGGTCTCCTCGGCATGGAATGGCCGGAAACGTCTCACCTAGTCGAAACTCGAATACACACCCATAAATGAGAAACAAACTTCAATATCACATGAAATCACAACAATTCGCATCCACAACGCTGTTTTGGGCACTTTGGATGTTGCAAGGTTCTAACCACAGTTTGGCATAGTCCCCGACAACCCCCCACAAGAGGCGGTCCGGCCAGCGGCGCCACCAGTTGTGGTGTTTTCTGGTGAGGACACTAAACAACCCAAAATAGTTGAAAAATCAATAAAACAACGAACACCACTCACATGGCTTCTGGTTTTGACTCTAAGGCGATGTCAACATGATCGTAACGATCCCCCTGGCAGTCCCCTAGGCTACGGCGGTGACCGGTAGCAGCGCCGCCAAGACAGCAACCCCAACAATTTTAATAAAAACCAACAAAGCAAGGTAAAATGACACTACACAGTTATTTATACACATACATTGGGGTAGGGGTGCTCTGGGATCGGTGGAACTCCGGTGAGACATCGTCGAGTCGTCCCTGACCAGATCCCTGGTCACAGCGCTACCCACACCACCGACTAAACACGAAGAGGGGGAGGAGGACGTCCACAGTCCGAGGTTTGTTGCAGTCGAAAAAGGGTCAACACAACCACCATAGTCCGCGTCCCTCACGACATTGGGGGTGCTCAGAGACTCCAGTGACCCCGTAGGGTCGTCTCCGATGATGGCAGCCGTCTCCCCAGTTAGACATAGGTGGCGGCAGTGAGCAAAAAAACGAGAGAGAGAGAGAGAGAGAGAGAGAGAGAGAGAGAGAGAGAGAGAGAGAGATCACGGACCTCCGGCGTGGTCGGTTCCGGTGAGGCCGAGTGGAGAGAGGAGGAGTGGTGGAAGTGGGTTAGAGCAAAGAAGAAGATGAATAGTGAAATCAGGGTTTAGTTGTTTATATATATGAATAAATGGGTAAAATGACCCTTTTGCCTTTCATCCTCCTTCTCATACACTTCAAAACAGCTGCCCTTATGGGTCTTTTACCCCTTTATCACATCTCAACATACATACAAATCTCGATGAAAATCCCGTGACTCTCCTCATCAAGTTGTGTTATTTTAACAGTTTCCATCCTATAGTCCGTATGTTGCGAAGCTATCCAACTCCCATATAAATCTTGCATTTCCTCGGTCAGTATTTCTCCGTAAATTGGCTCATCGCGTGCGTTTTCTCGCCACATCGCATCAACTAATTAATTAAAATATTAGAAAATTTATTTATTTGTATTCTTTACTGTGTTTTACTCCCCCGTTTACCTAGGCGTAGCCTTACTCAACTAAAAATCACCCGAACGGCTCGAGACACGCATAAGACTAAAATACTAATACACATAGCACAGAAACATACTATTACCTCGGTGTCGACTCCCGAAGTTCAAAATACTGTCTAGAATTCACGTAGCCGGGTTACAATCCCGACAAGTGTAACACAAGTCAGTTAAAAATTTGAGTGCAGGTCTACGTCCTTAAGAGTTGTTCGTACGCGCTTTAGGAGACAGACTAGTTAATAAATTTTACCATGCATTGTGTATGCCTAATTGATAAGTTTTTTTATTGTCTTGAAAAGGAACACAAAATTTCTTAATTATATTTAAGGGAACCTATCTTTGATGAATTTCTAAATGGGTATATATAAATGGAAAATTAGATAGAAAAAGAGACAAAATAAAACAAAACAAACATCACGTATAATATATTAATAGCTAGTTATAAAAATAGTTATCATGATACGTACATCAAGATATGTGTGACATAATTTAAAGAGAATATTTCTTATACTTATATTTATGTGGTGAGTTGAGTGTACGAAAATATAAAGAGAGCATATATGTTGGAAAATATTAGTGTGGCACACATTGGGTACGCACGTGTGTGCAACCATTCATTATCATTGAGATGCATGCTAACACACATCCCAATGCACATCGAGAACCACACGCAAACGTGTGTCTGACCTGCGTGCCCACCTGAAGTTATGCTAGCATTTTTCATATATGTTAATGAACAGGTAAATATATATTTAACTCTGAAAAAGAAAATATAAATATATATATATATATTTAAAAAATACATATATAGAGTAGTATATATGATTCATCTTTGACTAAAACATCAAATGAATGGAAGTGCTCCTAAAAAAATGTGAAATTAATTAAGGCTGAGGTTTCTTAAAAAATAATAAAAAAAGGTTGAGGTGGGACCCACTCACATGCCACATAGGCATCAAACCAGATTTAAGGGATCGACAACATAACGTTGGGTTAAAATATCCCCTATTTTTCAGTTCAAGGGTTGAAATCCTCTAAAGTTCACTTTAAGGGGTAATTCATCGTGCACCCAAAGTTTAGGGGCTGAAACCCTCTTTTCCCTTGAATTAGTTGGAGCGCGATTTGAGATGTATAGTATCCCAATTGAAATTTCTTGCTTAAATACATGTTTTATTTATATTTGAATTCTTGTCAATTGTTCAATTATTCCTTTCCTGTTGTAGCTATATAGACGGTTGATAGGGTGTTCTCACATCGTGCTATTCCTTGTGTGTATGTCCACTACACCATAACACGTGTTTTCAGGGGTCTAGGTGGATAGTTCGACCCGAGTATCATGACGGGGCACGTGTCAATGCGTCGTGGGTTTACGCTTGTCATCAAGAGGACCCGGAGGCTGGCCATGCTAGAGTGCTACTCGCTGGCAGTGCTCACAGTGGAGTCCGAAGTATGGTGCTAGTCTAACTTAGGCTTAGACACACACTTTGAGCTTTTCCATTATTTATTCATGCGATTAGCACAGTTGTTTGTTTATTTTCCCGCATGTCTGTTTAATAGCTCATTAAATTCCTACATTTATTTCCGTAATTACTTACTAAATTTTCTTAGGAATACTCACTCTAGACTCATCATCTGTCTTTTTGTGATGGCTTGAGGGCAAATCTTGGTACGAGTCGCGGCAAGGGTAAGCTAGCCGATTACCTTTGATTTTCATGCTACAAGCCGGACTTGTGCATTTGTATATATACATTTCGTTATCGTTTATGCTGGGTTTTGAGATATTATGAGAGACCCATGACATACACTTTGATATTTTGAGGCTTTTGATATTGATATCGATATGATGCATGGTTTGCGGGTTTTTCACATTAGGCAAATGTTCTATTAACATGATATGGATGTTTTACTTTAATTTATCATGTCTTTAAGTCTTCCGCTGATGATTGTTGATATAACAGATGATTGAAGTCCAATAATGAATATAAATGGTAATAATGATTATAATTTGAGGTTTTAAATTATATTTGTGGAATTAGATAGTCGTGGGACACAGCTGGCAGCTACGTGGCCAGTTGTGGGTCTGCATGGCATCTGTGACGGGCCTCAGGGGTTTGGGGCCGTTACACCACACTCTCAGGGCCCATGGATTTCTATAAGATGTGATGTGAGAAACGTGTTCGATGGGTCGTGTTTTAATTCATAGAAGAGTTTTGGAATTTAATTACACCTAATTAATATGAGTTTTACACAACCTCTACATAATACTTGTATTAGCAATTAAAACACGACTCATCAAACACGTTTCTCACATGACATCTATAACATTCATCTTAATAGGGGTTTTGAAACCTCTATTAAGGACCTAAATTGTTCTAGTGAATTTAAATTTAGTTATTCATAAACCATCAATATTTAGTAAGTTAGAAGGTTACACATCATTGTTTAATTTGACACAAGAGTTGTGTACTTAGATTATGTATGTGAATGAGTAAGCATATGTACATACACAACTCTATGTGTATATACATGAATACATTAAAAAAATATTAAGCTCTAAAGCATATATATGAATAAATCTTTAAATGGTGTGATAAGAAGATTAAAGATTTTGTGTGGGCACATATTATGAAAACAAAAATGAGCCTAAATTAGTTGAGGATACAATTGATACTAAATAAAAAATGTTAGGATATAATTGATAAATTTCAAAGGTTAGGATATAATTGATACAACTTGTAAATGTTAGGATATAATTGATACAACTTTATCATTATGCCTTTTTTATTTGGTTTGATGTGTGCAGGACTGATAGTCCATTGATACCAATGGAAATGCTTTTGATTTTCAACAAGCTGCACTCCCTCTTGCATGGCTTTGAGTGAAAAAACTCGATTACTTGTGCTGCTGCAAATAGTCCATATTCATGCCTACATGAAGATGGGGCTCCAAGTTAATGATAAGTATCAAACAAGCTCGCTTCTCGATTTCTCCGATTTCTTTTGCCGAGATTTAATAGGCTTATTGGGCATGGTCGCTGGATTCTTTGTTCCATATTCATAAGGCTTTTGGGATATTGTTAGAATTTTTGTTTGGAAAATGATAATCTAACACATTTTGGGTGCATACTTTGTTTTTTAACCACTTATAACTTTTTCTTGTCTCCCAAAGCGTGAGCCCTACATAAGACAAAACACCATAAATGGTTAAAAACAAAGTGTGCCCTAAATGTACGTCCAAAGTGTGCTAGATTATCATTCTTATATATGGTTACTGTAACAACCTTCAAAATTTACCTAACTTGTGTTGTACTTGTCAAGATCGTGACTCGGCTATTGTGGTACTTCAGAGTATTTCGGACTTCGGGAGTCGACACGGAGGTAATTTTATGATTTTATGTTGTTTTGTATTAGTAAGATAGTCTAATACATGTCTCGAGCCGTTTGGGTGACCATCAGTTGAGTGAGGCTTCGCTTAGGTAAACGAGGGAGTTAATACACAGAAAATATAAATAAATGAATTTTTGGATAATTTAAATAATTATTTGATGAGGCAAGGTAAGACTACGCTCGCGACGAGGCAAAGCAGACTGAGGAGCGTTGTTGGAACATGGGGAGTTGGATAACTACGTAACACTCGGGCTATATTATAGGATTGTTAAAGTGATGCAGCTTAACAAGGAGGAATGCTAGATCAGCCTCGAGATACGTGTGTGTGGTGATCAATCAACAAGTCTATAAATAGGACCACCCACTTTACTAATTCACTATTCATTCATCTCCTCCAAATCGATTCTCACTTTCTCTCCTCCCCCTCTCCACTTTCCTCCCTTGGTGAGCAAACCACCGACCCTAGGTGGTTCGGAGGTGGTCGGACACTCGCCGGAGGTCCAAACGCTCGCTGGAGTTGGTGAGTTTCTTCTTCTTCTTCTCTCTCTCTCTCTCTCTCTCTCTCTCTCTCTCTCTCTCTCTCTTCTTCTCTCATGGTTTTCACGAACTATTTTGTTGTTGTACTGTATGGCTGGGGTGGTGGGATGTCGTAATTGGGATCGGTCAGGGACTATGTATGATGACTCACCGGATTCCTGATGGTCCTGGAGCACGCCCATCATGGTGGGCATGGAAGTTCTAGTCACATGTTGAGGAATTCTCGATTTCGCCCTATTTTGTCACTATTTTGGTGTTTGTCAAACTGTCCAATGAATAGCGACGCTGCTGGCCGGACCATCACGTGTGGAGGTTGTCGAGGACCTCGCCAAGTCCTTACCGGTGTCTCGCAACCTCTGATGTGTCAAAACCAGTAGTGGTAGAGTCGCGTTGTCATAATTTCATGTGTTCATGATTGTGTCGTTGTTTTGTGACTTTCGCCGGAAACAGCCCGGTGCGGACGCCGTGACCTTGGGATCGCCGGAGACCTCGCCTTGTCCATGAGGTGTCTAACAGTCCTCCGGAGCGTCCAAAACAGCGTTGGTGATACGAATATTCGTTATTTCATATGTGTTGTCGTTGAGTGTTTTGTTGAACTATATGAGGTTTCTGAGTTGTAGGGTGTGCCTTTGGTTTTCCTATGCCGTGGTGGTACCCTCTCGATATCGAATATCATCAACAGATCATCATGACAGTCTTGGTCTTGGTTGGTATTGAGTTATGGTGATGATCCCTTGTTCATGCCAAATTTATTGGAAGTTCAGATATGGTTGTGGTTCAGTTGTGGCAAATTGGTATATGTAGTTCTGATGTCGGGTATGTATTGTTGTATAGTGTGTCGATCCTTATTGAAGTGTTGTGTATCTCACGGCACGGTATGTGAGGGTTGTTTTCTGTTTCAACTTTACGTTAGTGTATGTATATGTTTGAGCATTTTCAAATGGTTGTGAGGTCATGGTCACATTGCCGGTCCTTGAGACTATGGCATGACCCATGTACGACGGAGCCAAGAGTCCATCAGTTAATGATATGGACTTACAGGGGTGTGGTTTCAAAACCTGAGGGAGAGTATTTATTTTTCTATTGAGTTATCGAGTTTTCCGAGTTCATTAAAAATGTGGGGGAAACACTAGGGTATTTAACCTAGGGTTAGTTAATGACTAGACTCATTAATTAGAGTTCTCCGACCTTGTCAGGTAGCGGGAAACTCGGGGATACGCGCTAGGATCGTAAGAGTGTAGTCGTGAAAGTTGGTTATCGGATTGCGTTAGTCAGGTAAGTACACATGTGTTATGTATGTGTGTATGTTAGTAGGCCTGTAACGAAATCTCATGTGATTCATATATCTTCTTTTGATTGTTATTGTTGAATAAATCTCATGCTTAGCATTCCATTATATTCCTTGGTTGTGTGTTCTTGGTGTGAGTGTGTCGAGAATGTATCATGTGGCCTGCACTAGCTGGGACAACACGAGTACCTCTTATAGGGGCACTGACCACCCCTAGTGTTGTGTACCTGGGTACTGGATTCGAGAGGTGTTGCGATGCCTCTCAATTTCATGTTGCGCTAGTGTTGCGACATTGCCCGAGGAGATCTTGCAAGATCTTTGTCGTATGCTATGAAATTAGACCACTTATAGGCCTCTTTTGATTCTTAGAACACGCATGTTTTCATTGTTATCTATCAGTTTGCTTATCATGCTCCTTAAACTGTTTAATTGTCTATCTCTTTCAATTACTGCATGATATTTGGACTGGTTTATTGTTAAATCATGAATTATTGTTATATTCTTCTGGCACTACTTTCGATTTCTTCAGTTACTCACCGTCTAGTTTGTGACGGTGGGTGCAAATAGGATGGAGTGCAGCAAGGGCAAGGGGCCTTGCCTAGGCGATTTCCTTTGAGGATATAGTGGCTGGACTGGGGAGACCATTAGAGATTAGGTTATGTTGTTTTTGATCGTATGATGCTTTATACATATATGATTTGGTTGTTGAACTTGGGATATTATTGTTTTGATATCATGTACACATTTATTTGGTTCTTATCTGTTGTACATGAATATTTCCCATTTACGGGGTTTTTCACATTAATAGATTACTGAATTTCCCTTTGATTGAGTTATTTCCCATTATTGTAGTTAATTTATTTTCTGTTGCGTATTACTTGCAATAACTCTTTCATAAAGTACATAATTTAAATGAACGGAGGCTGACCAGGCTCGTCAGGTTTGCCGAGATTCGACTCGGGGCTTGCACGGGTTTAGGCCATGCGTACGCAATCGTATGGGGGAATTGGGGCCATTACAGTTACATGGTTGTAACTTCTTATTTGCTCTTATCTTTGTATTGATGTGTTCTTTACCTTTTAGGTGTTTATATATAAAAGTAGTTTGTACTTAATTAGTTATTTTTTCTAATGAAATTCAATTATTTAGAAATTAACATGGTATCAAAGCCTCTGTTCGGTTGTGGTAATCTCTTGTTTCTCCTCTCTTTTTTGGTCGAATTCCTCGACATCGGTTGTTTGATGTTTTTTCACTTTTCGTATTCTTAGCCTTTTGATTTGATTTTTGTTTCTTCATGATATCTTCATGTCTTTCTTTTTCACCATCTGTTTGTTGACACCAGACGACTCCTCTGCCCGTGCGCACACCGTGTGCACCTCTATTTGATTTTCATTTTCTATATTTGACACCTCATTTTGACGCCATTGGTCATGCATTTGTGCCTCTTCGTTGATTCGTTTGTGATTTTTTTGTGAACTTATTCAAAGTTACATGCCTGTTTCAATCCCGCCTTGTGACATTAGCCCATAAAATCAGTTTTTTTTAATCATTCACATTCACATCAACCTACTATTGATTCATCCATACATCTAAGTCCTTGTTTGTGCCTTGTGCATGTTCGCGCGCACACCACTGCCTCACCAGTTTATCCTCGTAACTATCATTCGACAAAGACCTATGTGTGTGCACTTTTTGTCATCTCTTCATTTTGCCGGACAAATGTTTCACAACAACTATATGTCCGTGCTTCTCGTCGGTCTGTCGTAGTCTTCGGCTTGTCGTTGCCGGTTCGTCACCTTTATGCCAGATTTACCTTTTTGCAGTAGCCCCTGTGTCCATCGCCCTTATTTGTTGGTCTTTCAACATTGCTATCTTTTTGTCATCGACTCTTTTGTTCGTTGTCAGCCGTCTGCCGTCGAATCTGCTTCATTAGTTGTTTCGTCGACTTTGCTCCGATAGTCATTCCGTCGACTCTGCTCTGATAGTCGTTCAGTCGAATCTACTCCGCCAGTTGTTCTACTGACTCTGCTATTCCGTTCTCTGCATCTCCGATGTTCTGACTTTGCCGCATCATAATCTTTTTCAGTCGCCTTGGGTGGTCGTTGATTTGCTCCGCAACGAACTCTAGATTTTGTCGGGTTTACTGATTCGATTTGCAAACTTAAGTTGGTTTTCTTGAGCCATATTGAGTTTGAAGGGCGGTATTAGAATTTGTGGTTATCTTAGCTGTGGCTACATGGTTGTAACTTCTTATTTACTCTTATCTTTGTTTTTATGTGTTCTTTATCTTTTAGGTGTTTATATATAGAAGTAGTTTGTACTTAGTTATTTTATCTAATGAAATTCAGTTCTTTAGAAATTAACAAATATCATTGTGATTTATCTTTCTACTTGTATATTTTTCACTTTATGGATATTCATCTTTTGTAAGACAACTCTCTACTCCTATAAAATATATTTTAATTATTTTATAAAAGCATAAACACTTCAAAATGTTTGATAATTTTTTCGTTACAAAGTTAACTTTAAGACCAAAGTGTTACAAACATGTAAAATTTAGTAACCATACGTGAAACTAACCTGTATGTAGTGAGATAAGTCATTTCTACTTCCTCTAATTTCCTGCCTCTCACCCCTCAGTGCTCTCATATACTTTCGTCATTTCTTCTAGTCCCTTTTAAACTTCGCCGGTGATGAGTAGATTCTAATAATTTTCACAGCTGGCCTCAAACCCAGAGTATTGAAATCCATGGGCCCGAAGAGTGTTGGGCCACACGCGCATATGGTGGGTATACAAATGGGGTTAGAGCTTATCTTTGCACAAAACCAATTGGTTTGTGCTAGGATCCAATCTACATCACTTTATACCACACCAACTCTTATTATTTTTCCAATGTCGGACTATATTTCAACACTCCCCCTCAAGTGCAACTAGGCCTGAACTAGTTGTCACTTGCCGAACATAGACCTTACTTTAGAGGTCGGGACAAACATACCTAGGCCTACTCTTATAGGCTTCTAGGCACACAAACGGGTCTAGTCTCCACTGCTAGCCCAATCAGGTCTTCAAATACGAGCCCAGGATCGTTCCGCTCTAATACCATATTGAAATCCATGGGCCCGAAGAGTGTTGGGTCACACGCGCACATGGTGGGTATACAAATAGGGTTGGAGCCCATCTTTGCACAAAACCAATTGATATGTGCTAGAATCCAATCTACACCACTTTATACCACACCAACTCTTATTATATTTTCAATGTGGGACTATATTTCAACATGGTAGTTTCAAAATAGAATAACTTTATTGTGTATCTCAAATGTATAGTATAGTGCCCTATTTATAGAATGGAATAAAACTAAATCAGTGCAGACGTTACATAATCAGTGTAGACATTAAATAATTAGTGAAAGCGTTACACGATTAATGTAGACGTTACACAATCAATGTAGACGTTACATAATCAATGTAGACGTTACATAATATTAGTTTCCGAACTTCCCCCCTGAAACTCAAGGTGGTAGCAACGAAACCACTTGAATTTGCAAATGAATAAGATAAGGATACATAAAGTCGGCGTCAATTCTGCGTGGGGACAACAGATCACAACGAACGGATGTAAGTGATCACGGACAGAATTGACAAACGGGCCGAAAAAACAGGCAGATCTAAAACGGGTACATGAGACGGGCAAACATCGCGAACTACGCTCGACACGTACAATACGCGAATAACAGGCGTGACAAGCATCGCGAACTGCGCTCAAATTAGTGAACAGTACACGAACAGGACAACAAAATAACTGAACAACGGAACAACGGAGTCGATGGAACAACTATCGGGGCTGAGTCGATGGAACGACTAACGGAACAACATAGTCGACGGAACGACTAACGAAGCTGAGTCGACGGAACGACTAATGGAGCTAAGTAGGCGGAATGACTAACGGAGCTGAGTCGACAAAACGACTAACGGAACAACATAATTGGCGGAACGACTAACGGAGCTGTATTGGCGGAGCAACTATTGGAGCTGAGTTGGCGGAGCAACTATTGGAGCTGAGTTTGTGGAACAACTAACGGACAACGGAGTCGACAGAGTCGACGATATGACAGCAGAGTAGACGGATGGCAGAGTTGACAGAGTCAACAACAGATCGACACCAGAGTCGACGGCAGGCAGGACAAGAAGTGGGGATCTCGAGATAGGCATATGGTTATGCGAGTTGGAAGGCATCAAATTTGTGCGAACATGATAGGAGGATGGGCTGATTGAGCTACACGGAAGAGGCAAACAGATTGGTACAACTAACAAACATGTGTGAAGACATATAAGAGAAACAAGTGGAAATCAAAACAAGAGCATAATCGAACACAAAAACAAGCATTAAGATGTATCAAGGATCGGTCGTCGACTCAAAAGTCGACTGACCTTGGATTAGAAACCAAGCTCTGATACCGTGATAGTTTCAAAATAGAATAAGTTTATTATGTATCTCGAATGTACAGTATTGTGCCCTATTTATAGAATGATACAAAACTAAATCAGTGTAGACGTTACATAATTAATGTAGACATTACATAATCAGTGGAGGCATTACACGATTAATGTAGACGGTACACAATTAGTGTAGACGTTACATAATATTAGTTTCCTAACGCAGAGAAAGGAAGAGGAAAAAGGTCTTAAAATAGTTTTAAAAATATAATTGTTGTATAAGGTGAAAAATAAAGTAATTTTATTGAAGACCCTATTTTTAAAGTGTCGTCCAAGGCCCTGAAAATGACGAGATCAACCTTGACTATGTGTTAAGACTACAAATTATGTTGAAGATGTTGAAGATCACATCCCAATGGACTCGTTGGCCTTAACAAAAATGAGAATTGCCCAATCCAATAATTGTACATTGCCCCAAGGATGTGTAGTGAGAAAGAGGTGAGCACTTCTCTTATCAAGACAAAGCATCTCAAATCAAATCTTGATATGTGCACCCTGCATTTTTTTAAGTAAGAGTGATTTTTAATTATACCCTAAATGAAAATCACTCTTACGCCCCTCACTACGTTATGTGCACTTCTCACCCCTTCCTCTCGTTTCATGCACCTCCACTTTCATCCTCTCATGTCACTCTATGTGATTTGTAGGGTATTATATATCTATTTAGCCCCGTTATAAGGTTTTTTAGGACAAAAAGATAGAGAAACACGAAATGAATAATATTTTAAAAAGAAAGATGTATTTTTGGACATTTTTATAGCTTTTTTAAAGTTTTTTGAGTGGTTTGAACTCTCTAAGTTCAGATCCCATTGAATCTCTAGATTAGTAACGACTTGAAAGGTGGGGGCGGGAGGGGCGGTTGGGGTCAGTTAGTGAGAAATCATTAATTGACACCAAAACTTGATTGGTCTCTTTATAATTTGTTCATAACAGTCGCGCTCGCGTTTGATAATCAAATGGGCAAAGCAGCAAATTTTCAGAAACTTGTGACAGATAAGCGTCAATCAGGGTGTATAGCTCTCGACAATGCACTGAGTATGTTTGAATCCATGCTTCAAACGCAGCCTAGACCCTCTATTTCTTCTTTCAATCAAACTCTAGGAGCCATATCAAAGTTAAAACACTACTCCCATGTGCCTTCCTGGTGAGATCAATGGGCGGTGCTGGAGTCAAATCAGATGTTGTCACGCTCAACGTGTTGATCAACTGTTTCTGCAACATGGGTCGCGTGGATTTCGGGTTTGCAGTTCTTGGGGACATCATCAAACAAGGGTTTGATGCAGATACTATAACTGTGTGTACACTGTTAAAGGGGCTCTGTTCGAAGCAAGAAATGGGTGAGGCTATGGAGTTTTTCAACAAAATTGGGGAGATGGGCTATCCGTGCAATGAAGTCACTTATGGTACACTGATTAATGGGCTCTGTAAATCAGGAGAAGTTGGGGAGGCTGTCAAGTTGCTTAATTTGATGAAGAAGGGAAGGATTGAGCCATCTTTGGTAATATATAATATCATCATAGATGCCCTTTGCAAGGAAAAACAATTAGACGAAGCCCAATGTCTATTCAAAGAGATGAGGGAGAGAAAAATTGTGCCAGATGTGGTTACTTACAGCACATTGCTTCATGGGTTTTGTGGTTTAGGCATGTGGAAAGAAGCTAGAGGATTTCTTGATGAGATGGGTAATCATGGGATCTCACCCAATGTTGTAACATTCACAATTTTGGTAGATACACTTTGTAAAGATGGGAAGGTAAAGGAAGCAACCCAATTGTTTGAAGAAATGCGGAAAAGAGGGGTAGAGCCTAACGTTTCAACTTATAGCTCTTTGATTCATGCCTCGTGCGGTTCTGGGCAATGGGAAGAAACCATGAGGCTGCTTGAAGACATGTCGGGGCATAATATCTCTGCCAATGTTGTAATTTTCAATTTGATGATAAAACACCTTTTCAAAGAAGGGAGGAGCATGGACGCATTGAAGATGCTTCAACTAATGGCCCAAAAGGGTGTTAATCCCGATATTATCACATATAGCACTGTGATTCACGGCTTGTGCATTTGCGGGCGATGGAAAGAGGGAATGCAGTTGTTCAATGAGATGTTGGATACAAATAAAGTCTCTCCAAATGTACAAACATTTAGTATTATGATAGATGCTCTTTGCAAAGAAGGGATGATCAAAGAAGCTAATGAATTGATGAAGTTGATGATTCAAAAAGGTATGAAGCCTAACCTAGTTACCTTGAGCTCATTGATGGATGGATATTGCTTGCAAGGTGACATGAGTAATGCAGTGAAAGTTTTCAATTCAATATTGAATAGTGGTCTTGAACTTAATGTGTTTGTCTATAATATATTGATCAATGGCTATTGCAAGACTAAGAAATTGGGTGAAGCATTTTCGTTGTTTCGAGGCATGAGTAAGCACAAGGGATTGGCACCTGATACCATCACTTATAATACCCTTATCGGTGGGTTGTGCAAGGTTCGAAGGGTTAACGATGCAAAGGAGCTTTTTATTAAAATGCAACATAATGGTCTGACACCTAGCCTATTCACATACAGTATACTAATAGATGGTTTATGCACAAATAGTTATTTTGATGACGCATTGAAGTTGTTTCATGAAATGGAAAAAGGTGGAACGAAAGCCAACATTGTGATTTATAGCACAATTATCGATCATATGTGCAAAACAAAAAATTTAAAGGAAGCAAGGGAATTGTTCGATAGCTTATCTGTGAAACAGTTGCAGCCTGATACTAAAACATATACATCAATGATCGATGGATTACTTAAAGAGGGAATGTTGGAAGAAGCTGAAGATATGTTCACTGAAATGATAGAGAAAGGTTTGACTCCAAATGATGTTACATTTAATGTCATTGTTCAGGGGTTAATCAACATGAACAACATTCATAAGGCTGTTCAATATCTCAACGAAATGGTTGAGAAGGGTTTATTACCTGATTCTATGACAATATCACTGATAGTGGATTTGCTTTCAGTTGATGAGCCAAATCATGAATGCAAAGAAATGCTTAGAGAGTTCCTATGCAAAGGATGAAAGTTGATGCTTTGCTAAATGTTTTGTGGCTACTCTAACTCCATAGCTAAGATGTCCTTTTATTTCGAGAAGGGACCATGACGTCATTGTTCTATGTAAGTTATTCCATACGCAAACTATTAAATACCTTTATGTCAAATGCTTCTTTTTAGATGCATGTTAAATCTAAAAACTTAACAATAAAAGAAATGAAAGACTTATTTGTTATGCAAACATTAATGAAGAAATAGTTCTTTATTGTTGATATGTCTTTGGTTTCAAATGTTGCGGTCGATATCTTTTTTTGATTTGGAACACAATTCCCTAATGCTTTACTGTTATCTGATTGATCTATGATGCCTTTTCCTAATTTATCATTGTTTTCATATGTTATCTTTGGAATCATTTTTTTTTTTGGTAGAATGGAATCATTTTTTCAGATAAGTAGATGTCGCATTTCTTTCTTCAATGTTTAGTTCAGTATGAGAAGAATATGTTACAAGGCAAAACTTATATTGTAGAAGAGAGGGATTTGTGTTGTACATCTAGGATGAATTGATACTTTCAACTATTTTCTCTTTTTAAAGACTATGCAGATACTTCTCTTTATTTTCTTACATTGTGTACAAAGATTTGGTGGATGAATTTTTTTATCAGAGAAGCTAGAGCCATATAGAAATGCACGTTTAAAAATTAATAGATTCTTGAGTTTACCAACTAGGCCAAAAAAATTTTGAAGATCGCATAATGGAACATTAAAACTATGGCTAGCAACAAAGAAGAGCATGAGTTATATTGAGTTTTACACATTAAAAATAATTGCAGACATCAAGTTCCTGTTCTTGATTTCTTGAAGTTCTTCATTCCTTCTGAAATTGAGAACATTTACATGGTATTAGAACTCTGCGACAGACGTCATCGGCTTTCGATTTCTCTGTTGCTATGAAATGGATTGAACCTTGGTTTGGGCAATCTTAGTACAATATCAAATTTTGTTTTCCAAGGTCTTGCTAGAACCTTGAATTTCAATCTTCCTATCAAACTTGGCAAAGCACAACATTAATTGGAAAGTGATACGACCCTAATTAATAAGAAACTTAGGGGACCTCTAATGCAACACTAGTAGTGTGAGTGAATATGTTGAGTTTTAGACGGGAAGTTGAATGTTTGAGTTTTCATTTTGGGGGGAAACTGAGAGGGTATAAATATATGGTAAGAGAAGAGATGTGTATCAAGAAAATTGTAATTGATTTGGGTTTAACTCTCCTGAGAGTTTGGGCTGAGAGACTTGTCTCTCTGGGTTCTCTAGTTCTCTTTGTTGTTTCTTTTGTCAATTGAACAATAAAAAGTCTAGAGTTCTATCAATGGTATCAGAGCGTTCTTCGATTATGTCACCAAAAGTTGAACAACGAATTGAATCCATGGAAGCAGAGCTTTGCAAGGTCCAGGTGGTGATGGAAACGATCTCTAGGTTGACATTGAAGGTGGACGAGTTCAAATCTGAGATCTCAGAATTCAGAATTCAGATATGAGATTAGAAGGCTAACGCAGAAGAGGGAGGTCGACTTCTCTCACACTAAAATGTTGGGTTAAGTTGTTGGTGCAAATCCGCATATCAGAGCACCAGGATCACATATTGTCAAAAACCTAGGGTTGCAGATACCAAATCCACCGATCGAGGCGCTGGGTTCTCAGATTCAGAATGCACGAGGGTTGCTAACCCTGAATCCGCCAAATTCAGAGTTGTTTGTGATGTTGTCGACCGCTAGGGAAGCAGATCAACATTGTCACTCATCTTTTTTGTGTTCGAAGGGACTATAAGGGCGGAGGGAACCAAGATCTGCAAGTAATTACAATCAGTTCACGCGCTTCTTCGCTCGCATTCATTGCATTTAGGGGTGAGCTTTGGGAACGAGCATGTTGAGTTCTAGCGAACACTTGAAGACAACGTTTTCTTTCGGCAGTGTCACAGTTTCAAGATTTACAACCATAGGCAACTTTGTTGATGAGATTGCACCACCGCCATGGCCGCCACCGTCTTCACTTCAGCCCTATATCATTTTTGTGGAATTTGAGTTTGACATCAACAGATCTGTTCTCGCTTACCTTTATTTTGCTTGTGTGGCTCATAGGTGGGGGAGAGTGGCAACGTGCAGTTCTTGCAGCGCACTCCATCTCTGTTAGGAATGGCCATGTGGACCCTTGATTTTCCTCGTGTTCCAAACTTCTACCCTCGTCTTAAGTGGTGGGCCCGCTTGATCAATACGACGACGTTAGAGAATCATCTCTATGTCTCTATGTTGACTGCTCTTTCAGTGTTTTGTTCAACTTCCGGTATTCCACAAACTACTTCTATACTCACTTTACGTGCCTCACAATTAGATGTTATTCAATTAAAGCATTCCCCATCTTCCTTTAAGTTGTTGGCCCCTACAAATTTCGAGGTACATCTCATGTCTCATGTTTTGTTTTCCACACTTGATTTCAATGGTATGCCCTCTCTCCTTTTATGCTTCAAGGTCCCTGTTTATACTCTGTGCCTGACTTTTCAATCTATCTTAGCAATTATTACTTGTGGTTCCATCAAATGGGAGAGTTTTCATTTGATGAATATTGATGGTACTCATTGGGTAGCCAGTTTTGAGCATCATACTATAGCTCCAGCTTGTTTGACAATGTCACTCCCTATCACAATTTTGGAGGTCTTCATGGGGTCTACACTTCAATCACAATGTCTTGGTATTGTCATTAGCTTTTCTAGATGAGTACTGGTCTTCAATTCATGCTTGAGAATTATTTGTGCTTCATCTAAGTTGTGTTTTGGGGTTCTTGGCGCCTTGTGCCGCTAACACTACTTTGGGTTTTTCTTGGGTGCTGCCATTTCTTTCCTGGATTGAGGTTTCGAGTAATTCATCTTTTTTCAGCTTTTCATGGGTCAAGGTTTCAACGCCTTTATTTGACATATTGATGGAGTGCATACTTGTTCTACATGGTAACCCGCGACTGTTATGGTTCGTTGCTTGGTTTGCTCACTCAAGCTCATTTCCTCACTTGGTTTTGTGACCCTGGCTGCACTATTCTCTCTGTGCCACCTTGAGGACAAGGTGGATTTTAAATGGGGGAGTAATGATACGACCCTAATTAATAAGAGACTTAGGGGACCTCTAATGCAACACTAGTAGGTGAGTGAATATGTTGAGTTTTAGGCGGGAAGTTGAATGTTTGAGTTTTCATTTTGGGGGGAAACTGAGAGGGTATAAATAGATGGTAAGAGAAGAGATGTGTATCAAGAAAATTGTAATTGATTTTGGTTTAACTCTCTTGAGAGTTTGGGCTGAGAGACTTGTCTCTCTGGGTTCTCTAGTTCTTTTTGTTGTTTCTTTTGTCAATTGAACTATAAAAAGTCTAGAGTTATATCAAAAAGCTAAGTGTTGGCTGCAATTAAAGCCTTGGAGCTTGAACATTACATCTCAAGTTCACAATCTGCTCCTTCAAGTGAAATTGAGAAGTTAGATGATAACGGCGCCTTTCTTGAAACACAAATTAATCCTGAACCTTAGGGCTTGGAAACGAGCATATCAGCCCTTGTTATGTTGTTTATTGTTTGTTGCGTGAATGTGTTAGGATAAGTAAATCATGCCAAGTCTACCTTTGAAGCTTGGGATATCTTGGAATAACTCTTTGTTCGGAACTCTATCGTTAGGAATATGCAGCTGAAACAGTAGCTTCAAATAATCAAGAGAGACAACAACTTGTCTATAAATGAGTACATGTTGAAGATAAGGACACTTGGAGATTCAATTAAAGCTACAAGACAAGATGTCACTGATCTCGAATTTATTTATGTTTATGATTCGGTTGTTGTCTTAGTTACTCATAATCTATGATCTCTGAGTTTTCAAGACGTCCAGTATTATTTGATGATACATGAGCAGCATATTGATAAAGCTGAATCTGTCTCTCCAGTTAATTTACTGAGCTGGTACATCCTTAATTTGTTCTCTTGGTGTATGTTGATGACATACTCGTCACTGGTAGCAATTAAGATGATGTTCCTCAATTAATTCATCAACTCGACAATTCATTCAAAACTTTGGGTTTAGTCAATTACTTCCTAGGCTTCGAAGCTTATAGAAACTCTTCTAGGCTTTTTGTGACTCAATCCAATTACATTCAATATCTTCTATTGAAGAATTATATAGCTTCTTCTAACCCTTGTCCTACCACTATTTTTTTACTTCTAAGCTAACTGCAGACATGGAGAACCATTTTAAGATCCTTCTTTTTACAAATCAGTTGTTGGTTCTATGCAGTACCCAGCCAACACCAGGCCAGAGATTAGTTTTGCTGTTACCAAATTGAATCAATTTATGGCCAAGCCACCTTCAATTCATTGGTCTGCCTGTAAAAGACTACTTCAATATTTTCATGGGACTATGTTTTATGGTCTTTTCTTTCATGCTTCTTCAAACTCGATGGAAATCTTTACTGATTCTGATTGGGAAGGTCTCTTGATGATCGAAAGTTTACAACAGGTTCTTCTTTGGTGGGAATTCGGTTTCTTGGAGCTCTAAGAAACAAGGTGTTGTTGCAAGAAGCAGTTTGCTGCTGCTGCTACTGAAATAATACGGCTTCGATCTCTTCTTCAAGAACTTGGTGTGAGTTCTACTCAGCGTTGTTTCTTGTGGTGTAATAACACTAGTACTAAGGATACGCTAAAACAAAAAACAAAAAAAAAATACAAAATACAAATGCTAAGGTGTTAGAGCATTGTTACTTGGCTTCTTTTACCATCTTGCAGATGTTTTCACGAAAAGTGTACCTTGATTACATTTCAGCAATTATTTGATCTCCAAACTGCACTTCATTTCCTCTACCATGCTCAGTTTGAGGGGGGCATGTTAGGAGTAAAGGACCTCATCAACAACTTACAGTTAACAAGTAGCTTGAACAGTTTCAATGTCGTTTTATAAACTGTATATTGTTATATTGTTGACTGTTGTTTTTAACTATATCAAATTAATGGTCTAGATTAGATCTTAGTGTTGGAAGCGGATGGCTGTAATTGTTTGTAAATGTATATAAAAGGAAAAATGGTTGTTCATGGTCATTATTGAATAAAAAGAAATACAACAAGAGAATGGCTTGTTGGTTCTCTCGATTTATAGAATTTGCAGAATTGCTAAGTGTTTTGACTTTTAAGTCTCTGTTCTTCTTGACTCTTTGAAGTTTTTCATTCCTTCTCAAAGTGAGAAAATTTACATGATTGTATGGAAAAACTTGCTTTGCCCAAGGGAAGTGGCAATCTTAATTTTTGATATTTTGCTTTTTCTAACTCTGACAAGACCATCTCTATAAATGTCTAAACTATATTTTTCTCTTAGTTTCTCTCATGTTTTCCGTTGGGCTATGACTACCACCAGAAATTTATGCAATTAAGACGATGAATACATTATTGTTTTTAGAATTTACAATTCCGTACTTGAATTCCTGTGAAATAAGTTCAATACTTTTAGTTTATGTCTACCCTCCTGTATTTGATAAGCTTTTGGATCTCGGTCTGATTACCGATCTCGATGGAAGTTTGTCCCTCGAACAATAGACAGTCTTACAATCTACATAATACATGGCTCTTGACCATTTACTTTCTTCACAGAAAATGCTGAAGCAACTCCTAAAGCAGCGCAATCCCACACAACGAAATGAACGTGTGTTTGTCATTTCTTACTCTTTCATGAAGTAATTCAATTTAAGTACTGGAACTACTTACGTGGATTTTGCACCTCGTTAACAAATATCAATGCTCTAGTTTCCATTGGGCTTATTGTCCCTTGAGTTTTCTCTCACATTCTCTCTCTATTTATAACTGCATTTTCAAAAAATAACTCTTGGCTATGGGCATCACAATGCTGAATTGAGGACACAGACATCATTTTGCGCTTTTGCCTTTTGTTTTCATTAGCACTTCTACTCCTCACCAGGGAAAGCTCTTGGGATTAGCATTTTATCTTAATTATGGTTCCTACAATTTGATTAATAGAAGAAATCTAGGATCTGGGTTGTGTTTGAATTACAGAATCCAGTAATTGCAAGGCGGCACCTAGGCAGTTTAGGGCAAAACCATCTAGGCAGCGGCGCCCTTCTAAATAATTTTTAGAAAATTGAAGAGGCTAGTTACCATTAAGTTTGGTAATATAAATACCTACCCAACAACAAAGTTTTAGCATAATTAATCTTACATAAGAACCTTAAGACTTTTAGTATCCTTGAAGTACATATTGAATATATAGCGACTAATGGAAAATTATTGTTACTTTAAGGACCTATATGCGAATATATAAAAATGAAGGGGCCTCTAAATAAATTATTGTTACTTAAGTCGATCCCAACTAATTTGGGATTGAGGCTGTTGTTAAGCGATGCCTAGGCGTTGTCCAGGCACCTAATTTGCATTTGTCTTCCAAAATTTCTGAAATGTTACTGCTTTGCTCATTTGATGACCAAAGATGATTCCAAATGGAGATGGAGACAACACAGGTCAGAGGCCAAAGTGTCTCTAGTGAGATGGATGAGCTATCACTTGTCAAAGACAAGGTTGGGGGTTCGACCCATGTTGAAGTCAAGGGTGTTGTAATTAAGTTGGTGTATTATCAAGATAGATAATACAGTTAAGAGATCGAAATGAAATAAATTGGTAACTGTTGCTTTTTGAGTAAGCATATAAGCTTTTTTTCCATCTCATATGTTCTGTTTTCTTGGCTTTTTGGTTTTGAATTCCCACCATTTTGTAAAACATTTTTATGAATGCATGCCATTAGGCTTGTTACAAAATTCGTGATTCCCTGTTAACTTTTCATAAAGTTTGTACCTGTTAAATTCTCATGGCCACTCCACACACGCGTGCGCAAGCCCATGGATCTCCTCCGCTAGCACCGATATTGTCTCCAACTTAACCACCTTCAACTTTAGGCGTGGGATTTTATCTCAAAAGGCCTCAATGCTAGTTGGTAGGAGACAACCTCTTACATATTTCATTCGAAAGTTTTTCTTTAATCAATGTGGGACTAACTTTCGGTCCACACATCTTCAACAGTACTACTAATCCCAGTCCTTGTGGTTTGGCACTGACGATCATGATGATTTATTCTTCTATTTCAATATGAAATTTCAAGCTGAAAACTGCAGTATTAAGTCTAGGCAGAAATCTACTTGATGAACTTGACGTTCATTTTCTTCTTAATCGATTTATGGAAGCAGACTTATTCTCAAGTCTCTGAAATAAAGGATTTATTCTTTACCAATGTATCAAGGCCTTAAGCCGTATCTTGAGTTGAATTCTTATTCATTGAAACTTTACTGAACTAATTTGTGGTTGGGTTGAAGTTGTATAATGTTGGTTTTCAGAGTACAAAATAATTTCAAGAAGTTAAGGTATGACTAAATTGTCATGTAGTCCGCTCATGCTCTTACCATTTTTTTTTGGCTTAGATATCTACCATGTACTTGAATTTTGATTGTTCTGGACTACTGTATGTTCGAAAAAATGTTGGTGGAAAAAGCAGCTTTGCCCAAGGGAAGTGGCAGTCTTGACATTTCATATGTTGCTTTTACTAAATATGACTAGATGATCTCTACGTATGTCTAAACTAACTTGTTTAATCTCTCATTTCATTTGTTCTTAGAGACTCGGTGCTATACTAAGCATCTAGAGTTTATGAAATAAAAGATCACGCTTGATATGTTTGTGTGCACGTTTGTATTCATATAATGTTTAATGCTGCAGAGTGATGGAGATCTGTGACTGATTTCTTCTTGTTTGTGTGCACGTTTGTTCAGTAGATTCCATGCAAATGTATAAAGTTTAATGCTGCAGGCATAGTCCAAGGATGGAGAGCATTTCTTCTTGTTTTCTGTTATATTTGAAAAGAAAAACTAGATCATGGTTCATGATTAGTATTTTGAATCCTTCCGCCTTTCCACGCATGATTAGAAATTTAGAATGATGGAGATCTGCGACTGATTTTAAAATTTATGCTCTTGAACCTCAGTAAGAGTTTGATTGAAGTATTTTCTTTAAATGATAGAATTTTTTGCACAATCTCAATGGATCTTCTCTCATTCACTCTCCTCGGCAGAAAATGCTGGAGCAACTCCAAGAGCGGCGCAATCCCCTACACAATGAAATGTGTTGGTTAGTCATATCATATCTTAATTATTTTTAACAAAGTGATTTTAATTTACGAATAATGGCTCTACTTACATGGATGTTGCACTTGGTTGGCAATCCTTGTTTTCATTGTCCTTTTCGAGTAGGCCTTTGTTAACCTTTGAGTTGGTTCCTCTTCCCGTTCTCTCTTTATTTGTACTTGCATTTTCAAACAATAGGTCTTGGCTGTAAGGCTCAACACTTGCATCGCCCTGTTGAATTGATGACAGTGACAACCACTTGTGCTTTTGCTTTTTGGTTTCGTTAGTGGAGGTTAATTGCGTTGATGGATCATTAAGACGGTGTGACAAAGCATCTCCCTCATCTTCTTGCATCAATGGTCCTGAAAAGGGTAAGATCTGTTGGGACCGAGCATTGCTTCCTTCATGTCCTTGGCGTGTGAAACTGCGCGAGACTTGTGTTAGTGTTTCTTCTTTCAAACTCAACCGCTTAAAGTTTTCCGATACAGCTTGAGATTTCTGACTTTTGCTTCTTCGCATTGCTGCGCTAGAGCTGCACCTTTGTTCAGAAGCCCCTGGAAATTCTTTTAGTCCTTGCAGTTGTCCAGAATAATGAGAGTCATTTGCCTTGCTGGTTTTAGGTATGGTATCAACTCGCTCTATGATTTCCAATTGCATTGGTTGTGTGCTCATATTTACAGTAACTGGACATCCTAAAGCTTGTTTTAGAGCATCAGCAATGGTTTCCTCTGATGTTTGTGCTGCCGTCTTGTCTTCTCGTGTCTTAAATGTTAAATGCACAATAGCATTGGCTGTCGGAACCCCAAATGAAATATTGTAATATTAGTGAATTGTATAACTAAGATCAAATTATTGAATAATTAAAACACGATAAATATGCATGATAATAATGATGTAAAGTGCATTACCGCTCGATACAGTTAGCGAAGCAAGATTGCCTTGTTTAGTCAAGAACTCCTTTACGCATGTATTTTGCATCCTTGCGAGTATGTTTTGCCATATTTCATCCATATCACTTATCTTACATAAATTAGGCTCTATGTAAAGCGTGCCGTTTGTGATGCAGTTCTTGCTTTTGTGGATGGTTTGAGTTGTTTCACTTGGACCTGTCGAGGGATCTTGTTGCAATGAAACCCTACCAATTTTGTTGATGCTTTTCCTGCTTTTGTTGTTCATTCGGGTTGTTTTTCGTTTGCTTTCAGCATTGACTTTATCATCTGCAAGCATACACGATTTGTTCATTAGTCATAAATCGATTAATTGAACTATTACGCCTACTTTTCTTCCAGGTTGAGAAGGCTACCCCAAGGAATTATGGGCAATACAATGTCATTGGTGATTCTGTCAGAAATTAGTTCTGATGCAATTTGCACCAGAGCGGCGACTGCCCAAGTGGTATGATCATCATTGGATGCACTCATCTGCTTCTCTGTGTTAACTAGTATCTTCAAGGCATGGGACAAGCACTCATACTGATTGTTTGCTGCAAGATTTATTACAGACATGAGCATTTTGCAGTAAACATTATGAAGAATTTGAATATAATAGGAACTCACTCAGTTCGGGTCTATTCATCAATCGCCTCATTTCTTTTGATGAACTTGTCGATGACATGACATTAGGGGCAGAGGAGCCTGAGAGAATGTCAGTGACAAGAGATGCTAATTGCGACAGTAAGGATTTCGGTTGAACACCCGAAGCAATCAACTCTCTCGCCAATCTCACTGTCTTGGCAGTGTCCGCGGACATGACTGTTGTGAGCAACTCAAGTAGCATACTATGTGGCACTAGACCAACCTGTTAATAGAAGTTAGCAAATTCAGTTCTGAATCTGAAACATATGCTACAGAAGAATTCAAGATGAATCGCAGGAACTCACAATCTTCTGAACCATGGAGCTTGTAATTCTTGGTCCAAGTAGGACCAGCTGGTCAAGTACATTCTCAGCTTCTCTCATGGAACCATCTGCCTTGGAAACTATCAATTTCAGTGCATCTTTTTCAAATTGCATGCTCTCTTGCTCGACGATTCTCACCAACTTCAGTGTGATATCTATATCATTGAGTTTTGAGAAGTAGAACTTCTGACATCTCGTTGACACAGCTCTTGGCAACACATTTACGTTCTCTGTTATCAACACAAATACTACAGCTGAGCCGTAGCCCGTCTCCACAATGCTCAAAATTTCCTCCCATGCTTCCTCCACTAGCGAGTGGCATTCCTCAATGATGAACACTTTGATGCCGGAGACTATTTGTGTGAATGTCGTGTTCTGAAGCAGTGTCCTGATCTTTTCAAAGCCTGAATTTCTGCTTCCAGAGCACAAGTCCATTGTATAAAGGCTTCTTGAGCAGCCTCTACAATTCCAGCATGGTTTAGCAAATGACATAGATTCACAATTCAAGGCCATAACAAATATTTTAGCTGTGGATGTCTTGCCGGTACCACTGGGTCCATGGAAGAGATAGAGAGGCGCGATCTTCTTCTTCTGAACTGCGTTCGTTAAGGCCTTGACGGTCATCTCATGTCCACTAATCTCTCCAAAAACCTTGGGCTGGTACTTGTTGCCAAGACTTGAACTTAAGTGACTCTGCGCTTCTCCACAAGATCTTGCATCCGGGTAATTCTGTTGGCAATTGTGACTTGTTAAACAAACTGAATTTAGGCTGAAGGCGCTTATATTGTCCCGACTTACTCGATCAACCATGTCTTTTGAATCTTCTTCGGTCGAAGCATGGTCCTGCAAACTCTTGCCTTTCATAGATGGTCTCTTATTATCGCGATCTGTTGTTGACCTCCTCGGCCTGAAACCAATCAGTTTTCTTCGTCTAATTCCCTTTCGAATCCTTGACCACCGCCAAGTTATACCATGGCCACTCCTTTCAAGCATCAAACTTGTCAAATTGTTTTCTCCTTGTGTTGGATGATTCAAGGTACTTTGGCTTGGGAGCGGAGCGCAAACTTGGGACTGCTCCAGCGCTGCTTTAAGTTTGTTGTCAATATATTGAGCAGACAAGGACAACGAAGATGATCGAAGGAAGGGAATTTTCGATGATAAGTGATCTCTATTGGGACTATTGGTGTAGTCAGCTAGAGAGCTAGAGGACCTCTGCCTATTATTCTTCTCTGGCTTTTTCGACCCGTCAATCTGGTAATTTGTTTTAGCTTTTCTATCAGCAGTTGCAGCAGGTCCAGTGCTTAGACTTTCCATTCCAACAGTTTTCTTGTATCTTCAGGGATTGCTCACTGCGCAGAAATATATTTTCACATTTGTCTGCTGAAACTGATCCCAAGATTAGCTGGATTCAGCCAGCCATCTGTCTCGGACACGTAATGGTACCTTGTATACTGATTTTTCAAGTTCAGTTCTTGATGATTGATCTAACCTTCATTTTTTATTTAGTATATATTTATGTTCATTAGGTGCTGCATTGATGTTTTCCTCATTTAGTTGACCTGAAAACCATGCAATTCCGATCCGACTCTGTAGAGCAGCAGTTGCTGAAAGCGATAGAGAGCCAATGCCCTCTTTATTTGCTAGCATTATTTATATTTCCCCATCACGCGACGCAGTCTACATAATTGTTAGTTCAAGGTTGGTGATGTTAATTTGAAGTGGTTGAGAAGAGTTTTGGAGGCTTTTGGCTTGGAATCTCAAGAGGATAGAAGAGTAGGTACTAAACTTTTAAATTGTTTGTCCCCCCTTATTTTGTGGCTTAGCCAAAGATACAACAATATCAATTTCATTTGTTTATTAGTTTGAAAGTTGCAGGCCTAATCAGCTTTTCATAATTTGGGGATTATTATACATAAATTGCAAAGATCAGGTTTGGTAGTTACCAATAATACAATACCTTATCAGATACTAGTCATTTAAACTGTTGACGACTAAAACTCATATCTTAAGTTGTTAGCTTATAATTGTTAAAGAAACAATCAAATTGGTTTATAAAGGCAAAAGTGTCGTGGAGTGGTTACAAACGAGCTTTAGTACTCAGACTAAAGCAGAGGTGATGGATTTGATTCGCGACAATTGCACCGTTTTCCTTCGATATTTGGGTTAGTGGTAGGAGCACCTTCCTAGCCCCTCGTGGGATTAGTCAGACCTTAATCAAGAGATGCCGAGGCAGTTCAGACACCCACGGCCGTTAAAAAAAAAATTTATACTACTCAACTATATTTGTTTAATCCTATCCCTAGATACATTACCTTTCACTGGTGCCGATATTACTTCTTGTGTTGTTCACTTAAATTCTAATCTTTTCAGTAGTGTATTGAAGACCTTATATATGTAATACTTTTCCTTTAGAGCATTCATTAAATGTAATTCTCTTTAGTCCCATATGACTAAATGAAAATATATATGATATGAGCCTAGTATAAAATAACAGGTTAAGGAAACTATTAACTCATACCTTTCTCGGCCTTTTGGCTAAGATCAAGTGTAGTATCTGTTCTTATCAGTTTAATATCTGATACGTGGGGCATTGCCTCACATGATATTAAATTAATTTTTTTCATGGGGGAGAACCCATTACAATAGCTTGCTATTGGGGTTTTTGAGCGTCGCCTTTGTGTTGCACTAATACGTTGGCCTGGCGCACCCCATCAATATTAAACAAAATGTTGTTTCTCACCAATTCTAAACAAATTTCTTACAAATAGTTGTACGTACTATTGATGGAGCTTTGAACTAATAAGAATTGAAAGCATTTAGGGTCGGTGGTACCAAAAGCCTTATCAATGGTTGAGAGCCGTTGATATTGTGAAGCGGTGGTACCAAAGCCTTATCAATTTTAAGTTGCGAGCCGGTTGCCTTTGATATCATATTTCATGTAGGGTAAGTTGTGAAGCCGTCTCAATCGCACCTTGGTATTACCTTTGATATCATATTTCATGATGAGCAGGTCTTGGAATCCAAGAACTCTTACAGGTATTTTGAGATTTTTGGATAGCTTAAAATCCGAAGGAGACTTCTCGGTAAAATTTTTCAAGTGTTAATTGAAAGTAAATTAAATTGACTTAATGGGCCTTGAACTAATTCTGCAAAATTTTAAATTTGCCTAACAAATAGTTGGTCAATGTCTTGTAAGTTATTCCGCATGTTAAGGCTTACTAAATTGTCGCTTGACTTGACTCGGTATTCGAGAGGGTTAATTGGTGGTTTGGGCCGGGCAACCACAGTTTGGGAATTGGGGCCGTCACAACTCGGTACTGTGAAGTGTGAACTTGTAACTCGGAAGGAGCCGCAATGCGTGTGCATCCCAATGTGTAAAGCATGGACATCGACTAGTGTGTTCCTTAGTCGTGTCGAGGCATCGCAACAGAACTCATTTCTTATACCTACATAAGTTTCATGTTTGATAGGGTAGCTACAAAGGTGTGTCAAGTAGATATTACTGTATTCTAATTATCAAATGGATTTTACTATTCTAATGCCCTGTTCTACCACAAAATCTACATCTACATCTACATATAATTGAAGAACTTCTTAGAGGAGCTATGAAGAGGTAACACTTGGCATTGTCTATTAACGATCCCGATCCCAACAAACAGAAAAAATTAACGAAATTGAAATTTTACAAATAAAAGTAAACAAGATACGCAGTAGTTTTTAACGTGGTAAAACCCTAATTGTGAAACATCCATGGCTCCTTTAGTAGTAAAGAACGAACTATGAAAAGAAGTTACAAGAAAATACTGAATTCAACAGAGCCTCGGTATTAAAACTCTCTCCAAAAACTCCATCTACTTTCTACTCTTTTTTTCCTCTCAAGTCTTTTTGTGTTCTATATTTTCAGTGTATTGTTCTACATTTTGCTTCTCTTTTTATTAGAAAAATACAAAGATAGAGATTAAAATAGGAATCATCTGTAGTAGGAAACTTACTGAAAGTGGTTTTTTTTTAACAAGATTGTTTCCTTTTTTATCTAATGATCCAAAAATGGATCAAACCTTTTCTTCGAGAGCGTTCCACTGATTAAGTGAAAAAACTTTTCTTTGACTTGTTCTTCATGAAAAAGCCCAAGACACTCATTTTTCTCAAACGATCATACATTAGTCGCTTCTTTATTCATCTATATATATAGATCTTTACATGCCAAAGAGATTGTGCCAAGATCTTATTTTGAAGGACCTAAACCTTAGCAAACTTAACTAATAAAGATTAACTAACTCTAAAATAGATAAACATTGATGCTAATTTGTATCATTTTACACTATTAAGATTTTTTTTTTTTTTTTTTTTTTTTTTTTGAGGAAACACTATTTTAAGAAATTGACCCTCTCAGTGTCAGAAATATTCTTGACTGCCCTTTCTGAACAACTATATATAGGTTCAACCCCTACACAAGGGCAATGGTTGGTTAAGACTAGTAATACCACTCTTGCGCCTTTGCTCTTCTCAAGTTAAAAATCAATCCATTTATTCAGTGGCCTCTTGCAATATGATAAGCTTGACCCATTTTCACTGGAGGCAAGTCTGCGAATATGTGCACCCCTAAGTGAACTACAAGCAAAAGATAACGAGTAAGTTGTAGAGTCAAGTAGTCCCAAAGTGCAATGGTTGCCTATAAAAAAAAAGGAAAATGCTAATAGTTGGGGAGCGTGCAGTTGGTACAGTTGCCTATAAAAAAAAAGGAAAATGATAATCTAACACACTTTAAGACGTACAATTAGGGTTCACACTTTATTTTTTAGCATTATAGCTCTTTTCTTGTCTCTTGTCTCTCGAGGCATGGGCTCCACATGACAAAACATCATAAATGACTAAAAAATAAAGTGTGCGTCAAAGTATGTATTAGATTATCATTTTCCAAAAAAAAAAAAGCACTTAAGTATGCTTGAGCTGAGAGGCAACTTGTTTCATGAAATCTCTAGTCTAATTTTTTTGAGTCCCAAGATTTTTTTTTTTTGACTTTTCTAGTCTAATATTATGAAAAATAATAATCTAACACACTTTCAACGTACACTTTAGGTGCACATTTATAGTATTTTGTCATATGTGAAGCACACACCTTGGAGAGACAAGAAAGTCATAAATGCTAAAAGACAAAGGATGTGCTTGTCTTGAGAGTGTAAAATTACTATTTTCCTAATGTTATTACTGCATTAAAAGGTCTCGTATAATTAGTGAAGCCCAAATTCTCAATTGATTAAGGAACATTGTATTACTAATAACATTACTTAGGCAATTGTAACAAAAAAGAAAATTTTTGCACATACAGATTTGAGAAAAAGAGACTGTTTTTCAAATCGTTTTCAAAGCCTTCTAATAAATTAAATGGTTGTTGTGCTCAAGATCCCAATAATTAGATGATTTAGCTTTGCAAGAATCGATATTGTTTTGGTACCAATAACTGTAGTCATTTCTGTATGTCAAGGATACTTGTGTATTCCCAAATTGGACAACCATTCTACCATGCTAAATACAAAATTTTTTTAATAAAATTGTAGGGCTTTACCCTTGTTTAGAGGGAGCCCTTCCAGAAATTCTCTAAGGCACCTAGGTAGGTGCCAAAGAGGGGGTTTGGAAATAGTTTTCAACCAGCAATTGACGCGCCTCGGTTATTACCTCACTAGCTGCGTCATTGCCCCAAGCGCAAAGATAAGCTCACTTCTGAATAGCTATTTCCAATATATATGACTTTGTGTCTATCTGTAACCCCTCTTCAGTCGATGTGGGACTAAATGGGACTTCTATGTAACATGTATGTGAAGCTAAATTGGCGCATCAAATTTGCACCGAATTAAACTTTGCAAGTATAATTTATCATTCTTAAGACATCTTTACAAGCAAGATTTATCAAACAGGCCAAAAAAAACTGCACATAGCAGAGCCAGTACTAGAGGGCTTTAATCACGGGTTCAGAAGAGAGCTTATTATATTACATTCTTCCCTCACACTAAGAACGGACACTTTTTAAGAACCCTGCTGACCATATGTCCTGCTTTGCACAAATTAGTAAAACTAGTCCCCTTTCAAGCTCAAGAGGCCACAAACAAGAAGTTGGATTGGTATGGTTCATTACCACTGAGATTGAGACCGAGACTTCGACGACGCCGATTTCGCAGCAAGTATTAATGTTGCAAGATTCAATTCAGCCAATTTTAGGGCAAAGAATGGTTTAGTTTTGGTGATTTAATTTCGTACCATGATGAAGGTTGCATCTAATGTCACAAACTGACGTGCCCAAGAATCAAAGTAACATGCCTACAAAGATTAACCTACCACAGATTGGGTATGTCTTCTTGTGCCGTTTCCGTAACGTTACGTATAAGACCCATTTCTCCGATTTATTTGTAGGGGCTACCAAGATTTGGCAAACCCTCCAAAAATTGGCTTGTGCTGCTATGTGCAACACAAGCGCTTAACAACAACAAAGCCTCGTCCGGGTCGGCTACCAGCTCGTAATTTGGGTATTGGTCTCAGACGTCTTTATATTGAGATAACATGCACGAGTTGTACATATAAGCAATGTGGGACTAAATGAAGCCAACAGACCAGCTTTATCTTTTTTTTTTTTTTTTTTTCTTTCGTAAAACAGACTAGCTTATCTTAAGTTCCGTGCTTGGAAACAAAATTATGATTTCTTTTGACAAGTCCACAACTTAAATTTTTAGTGCTTATCCGTTAAGACTCTTCCTATAATAAATTTCTAGTGCTTATCCATTAAGATTCTTCCTATAAGAACTTATTAAGGATCCATTTGGTTCAGCTTTTGTTTATTATTTATTACTTATAGCTTAAGCAATTATGATATAATTGCTTAAGCTATAGGCAAATTTGGTTAAAAAATATTTTTATTTAGAAAATCTTACCAAATCGTATTCGCAATCTTGATAAGTATTAAGAGGGATGTTTATCCAAAGCGCAACTTTTTTGCGATTAGGGACTCAATCACATATTATCCAAACACACTTTTTCAATTAAGCAACGATGCCACATCATCTATAAACAGGCTGTTGAACCTAACGGGAATAAACTCTTATAAATTGTGAGGTATTTGGTAAAAATAATTTAAGAACCTTTTATTTTCAAAAGAGTAGTGCTACTTGGACTCATGAGTCCGGACTCCTATAGGGGTTTTTGAAATTTTCTTATTTTAAAGTCGTCTTCAAACAATAAATAGCTTTGAGCTTTGAAATAACAACTTGTAAAACTTCTTTAATATTTGCAAAAATTTTAAAACTATGAGTCCTAAATCTAAGAGTCCAAGCAGATTTTTTGTTTTCAAAATTAAGTATTTTAAAAATATTGTCATCTTTAATGACAAGGGTATTTTGTGTCATTTGTTTGGAAAAGAGAGACCAAATTAATTCGAGATCAAGAGTGCTGTTTTGCTATACTCTTCATTTGCATCAATGCAGAGTGAGCATGCACCAATATCATTGAATTCAAATCCCACAAAACCCACTCAAGAATCCATAATTCCATCAAAAACCCATAAAATCACTCTCCCAAATGTTGCGTTTGTTGCAACGATTTGAAATCCCAATTCCACTCTTCATCTCTGTACTCATCAAACCCATAAAACCCAACCCAATTCAGATTCTAAAAATCAAAGCTCATTCAGTCTCATACCTCAAAAACTATGTGGGTATCATCATAATCTGCTCGCCTCTAAGAAGAACAGTGTGACGGCCCGAATTTTCCAGTTTGCAGCCGCGTCATTCTAAAGGAATTCACTGCTATAAGATGAACTAGACGAAACAAAGTCCAGCCTAATTTACAACTACTTGTGTTTGATTCAGTCACAAGGAATATAGTGCAGGGAAAAATGTTTTCTGCTAGTTTTTTGTGCCAAAAGTAGATTATACATTAAAATTTGAAATGTTTGTACATTATTTAAACAATTGGATAAAGAATTGAGTATAGGAAAACATCATTTTCTGTGTTACAAGAGAATTTTGTCTAGTGTTTACCTTCCGGTAGTAGTGTACAGGTTCTATGAAGTTGAAGATGAAGCTGTAGACGATGGAGTTCGGAGAACTTGTTGCAGCAAGCGCGCTGCTAGTCGCTGAGTGACTCCTCCAATTACTCGATTTCCAAGATTGCGAGCTTCGGGTACTTGAAGAACCTGCACATCACATTATGCATGAGAATCGATAGCTCTTAAAGAACTTCAAATGTCTCTGAAACACTCATTTGCTAGGTATTCGAACAAACCCAAAAGCACTAAACAACATTTCGTCCACCAAGCATAAAATAGAAAATAGTCACACCAAAAGGATACACAAGGAAAATGTAATTTTTATCGATACACAATAAGATAATCGAAACACAGTCGATACAGTGGGAAAAAGTAACATGACAACTATATTCCCACACAACCAAATGAACCAGCCTTAATTTCATACTTTTGTGACTTTCGTTGTTGTTATCGTCCAAGGACATCCAGAAATGCAATTCCACCCTTCTAAGACCGGATCTGGACCTGAAAATCTCTAAATTCACTACCTACCTGCCTTGTCAAAGGACCATTTAAAAAGAATGTGATCACCAGATTCAGTATCATTTCCAGATAGCACACACTGGCTTCAGGGAAGGGAGAAATAAGGCTGCCTCTTCCAGACCATACATGATAACGCTCACGCACATGGAATTACTATTTTCATAATAAAATTAGGGAGCGACTATTAGCACCCCTGTACCTAATATCAGACCCCCATTTAATTAAATACATTTTTAAACTAATGTATTTAGGCACAATAACAAAAATAACCTCACACTAAATTAAATAATGAACCCATTTCCTTTTCCCCTTTTGCTTTCCACTTTCTACACCCCCCTCAACTTCACTTTTCACTCTCTACACCCCTCCCTAAATGAAACATTGAACTCATCCCCAACTCTTATTTCACTATCTACACCCACCCCAAATTAAACCCACTTCTTCTTCTTCTCTTCCACTTAATTTTCACTTTCTATACCCTACTCAAATTAAACCATAAACTCATCTCATTTTCTCTTCTACTTTCTAATCTCTACACCCCTCCCCATCTATTTGTCCATAGACTCAACAACTCACCACCAAATGCAACATCTTGATAATAACATTTGGTTGAAATTTGATTCACATTCTTGAGTGGTTAGAACATTTATTTGTATTGAATCTTAGATTTTAAGGATCAAAGAAAAAATCTTGGAATGCAACATTGAGCAAATTGAAGTCAGGGAGAGAAGAAAATGATGTGCAACAAGAGGTTGGATGTTGCGGATTTCACAAAAATGTACAGAGTTTTCTTTGGTGAGTGAGGGAGGCAAATATAAGCTAGGGTACATGGGGGAGCTTACTGACAATTAAGGGAGGTACTTAGAACATGAACCAACTTATTGAGGGCTATAAATAACCATTAAATTAACTGGGGGGCTGATATAGGGTATAGATGTGCTAATAGTCACTCCCTCAAATTATCCCACTTTTGAGGCTTAAAGTTTACTTTGTATAAAGGTATGCATTATCTCTTAAAGCATTACTGCATTACGAGTTTCTATATATCAGCCACACAACTTTTAAAACTCCCTCATACAAATCATTTCCATGCTTGCAATTTGAGGATCATTATAACAAGTTAAGAATCTCAAAACAAGCTTTCATTAATATTTATCTATTACAAAGAGATAACAGTTGATGCAAATGGCAGATGCAAAACATATAATTGGAAAACTTCCACAAAGTACCAACCCAAAAAGCTGAGTGGCAGATCCACTATGCAAAAACTCTTAGTATGGGTTCCATCCACCATTTAGTAGGCCATTGTACAAGGAGGCTTCTAATTTCACTGAGAGTCTGAGACTACCATTTTTTAATCAGAACCTCTTTTCCTACTTTCACAAAAAGCCCGAATCTATATCTAGATAAAAGATCATCTTTTAGAAAGGAGTAAGGAGAGCGCGACACGTGGTGTGTTGTCCGGCGATTTTATTTTTCATCTTTGTTTTTGGATTTATTTCTATTTTTTTTAACAATTCCAGCTTTTTCGGTTTTCTTTCTTTCTTTCTTTTCATTTTTATCGTGATTTAGATAAACCCAACAAAAAAATACTAACGCCTATGTTTTCGGTTTTCTTTTTATTTTTCTATTTTTATGTGATTTATATAAATTCAAAAAATACAAACTGTTTTTATTTTGTAATGACTGAAATACTTTAATCCTTCTTTTTTTTTGGTCAGACGAAAATCAGGTACATAATTAGAATTGAATATTTTAATTAGATATTATAATAGTATTGTAGTACTCCTAGGTTTTAAGTATTGTACAAGTAATGAAGATTACAATTCCCGCACGTATCTCATAGGATAAATTGGTAACTCCTAAATATATCGAAATCTTGATCCAACAAATCGCAAAAGCCATGTATATATATCACTCGGACTCGACACTTGCTTTTATGCTCTCCAACATTTATTTTTTTTTAGAGTAATTGGCCGGGATCGATTCATGGGCAAATATGCTAGCAGTGTACGAGAGGTTACTAGATGAGAAGCTTGCCAAAAAACTCATCATCCAATTCAAGGTCTTAGTCGCCATCGTCGTTGTCTCACAACTCAATGCTCACATCAGCCGCACTATTTCGATTGCTCACTTCATCAGCCGCCCGCTGGTTTTGTTTGGCATCGAGATACTCCTAAATTTCTTGATTATGACCTGTGTCTACTTAGCTATTCTCTACACGGAATTCGGCCCCCTCAAAGTTTTTGATGATGATGATGATGACGACAAGGACCACAACAATGATGATGATGATGATGATGATGATGATGATGATATTAGTATTTATAGTGATGGAATGGTGATCGTGCATATATTTCCAAATATAATTAATTAGGATGTTTTTATTAATGAAAGACAATTATCGATGAATGGATGATGGGTGGTGACAATGTTTGATGAGTATTGCATGTTGGTATGTACAAATTAAGGCTTGTTTGTTTTATTAGTTGGGTATTTCATGGTCGATTTAGATTCCTTAATTGATTGTTTCTCTTTTAGGTAATGTACTGGTCTATACAATGATGTGGTTTTGATTTGTTATCAATTTGCAAATTATTTTATGCTATGAATATCCAATTTAATTAAATTAAGTTAATTTATGTGATGATGAAGATCTTATTGGGTCGAGTTTATACTAGATTTTTCTTATTAAGTGTGTTCGGTAGATGTTTACAAATTTTGTTCTAATTGTGTGAATTGTGTGCTATTAATTGTAGTTTTTGTGTTTTTCCAGGTTTTAGATGTAAACAATACGGTGGTTTTTGGGAGGAAATTGAATTTGTCCAAACAATCGCTCAATAGGTATATTTGGTGGATTTAGGGGTGCACACGGATTGCACTAATCCACGGATCCGGTCCAATTCGGACCAATTATCACTAATTGGATCAATTTTTTTATCCTTTGGGCTAGATTGGATTGAAAAATCATTAATCCGGCTGGACTGGATCGGATTACGGATCCTACATTAAAAAACCGCAGATTCAATCCGATCCAATCCATTTAACACATCAACACATACATATATTTCATCATATGTACTATAGTAGCTTAATTAGCATCAACTCAAACTATCAACTCTAAACTAAAATATCTAAAAGACTATACTTGTTCTTAACTCTTTTATTATGCTTTCGACCTTTTTATTGTAGGTTGTATGTTCAACGTACACTTTTTTTGTTTTTTTGTGAGGATGTATAGTGAAGATTTGTGGATAACACATTTATTTATGTAGGAACTTATATTTTGAAGGTTATTGTGATAACAATTTTGTGGGAAATATGCTATATATAGATTTGTGGAATGTATGTTATAAATTTGTCATTCATGAGATATATAATTCTTGTGATTCATTTGATTAAGTCTAATTTCATAAATTTTGGATAGGGAAACGTCAATCCGCAGAACTTGATCCAATTCGGTCCACATTTTGCAAATTGGATTGAGTTGGATTGATGAATTATTTGGATTGGATTGGATTATAATTTTTCAATCCGCAATAATTGGATTGGATTGCGGATTAACCCTAATTGGACTAGATCCAATCCGGGTGCACCCCTAGGTGGATTTTTGGGAGGAAATTCAATTTCTCCAAACAACGATTCCGCAGATATATAAATGAAAATCATCTTTTTCTCAATTAGGTTGTTTTTGGATGATATTGTTCTCGACTTCGTGTCCATCAGATATTACATAATAAGTCCTTTTTTCACTTTCCTTTTCCTCGTCAAATTTATTTTCATGTAATATATTGATACTCATTTTTTTAAGTCTTTTTTCACTTTTCTTTTTCTCATTAAATTTATTTTTATCTAATAAATATTAATTTTTGGTCCTGTGGCTTGTGCAAAGCGTGATGCCGACTAGTTTTTCTCATACACTTGTACATGTACACTCCCACGTTATTTGTGGGTGTCACATGGAGTAACTCTTTTGAGTGTCCCTTGAAATTCACTTCATGGTGATCCTAAGGAGCATCCATGGCTTTGATAAAAGATGAATATCAGATTTTTACCCAAAAAAAAAAGATGAATATCAAATCATGGATTGCAATGAGATGGTTGAAAGACATTACAATCACATACCATCATCCTGTGTGGATTCTAAGAAAAATAATGAACTAGTATAAATTTGTTGGAGATCCTAGGTTGACAGGGACATAGAGTGTTACTAAAAATGCACATGCCTCACTTTCCTATTATGAATTCAAATTTCCACCTTTTAGACAGACTTATTTACACATCATCCTCTTCTATTATTCATCGGCTAACAACCCATCACCATTGACTCTTTTATTTATGGGGAATGCTCGAATGACCCCAATTTGGCACCCCAAATCGACACCCCCACACACAAATGCCCTTGTGTCCCACAAGCAAGAAAATGCCCTTGTGTGTGGGGTTGCCAAATTGGAGTCATTCCAGCATTTCCCTTTATTTATTATTATTATATTTACCACAATCCACTACTACACCTTCACATTTTCTAATTTTCATCAACTTCAATAATTCTCCATAAAAAACCCAGCACTGGACACTTAAAATTTGAGAAAGCTTTTGTTATCACTTATCACCATTTCACACTTATTTTTTTTCATTTTTAGTTCATTTCCATAGTTATTCAACAGCTTTTACATCCATGGAAGGAACGCTCGTTCCTTGCAACGACTAAGATGGAGTCTTTTTCTTTACAACACTAGTACCAAAGTGCATCTCATATAATATTCCCAAGAAAAATGATAGAATGACATAGTTTTGATACATGGTTGTGCTATGGATCCTACATTGCAATGCCGCATTAGCAAGTGGGACCCATCACGCCTTACCCATTAAAGAAAAACACTCTTTCCAAATGCCTTTTTGGGTGCTCCTTAAAAATGGTAATTCAGCTGTCAACTCGCTGACAATTTAGCAATCCCACTGCTGTTTTTATGGGGTGGTGATTATATTGGAGGGGAAACTCAAATGAATGCCATTAACTCAATGAATGCCATTAACTCATTTGCAAGACCTAGAAAAGACAAAAAAGAAGAGGAAGGTTCATCTCCTTCACATTGGAAACTCTCCAATACGAAACTTAGATTCTGAGATATAATTTTGAAGATTTATTTTTCTTTTCTTTTGTAAATCCCAAGTCTGGCAAACAAAGCATAGGAGCAAACTTAAGATGCCTAGACTACGGCTTACATTTGCAAACTAGCTCTTTGCACCTCCGTACGATTCTCCTTCAACATCATTCTACAAGCTTTCCCTTCTCCTTTCCCTTGCCCAGTCTGCTTCCTCTTCAAAATCCAATATTACTTGGAAAACGATCAAAACGAAGAGATGTAAAAAGGCGGAAAATGGAGATGATAAAATGAGACATAAAGGGGGTGAATATCTCATTTGTTGACAGAAGAATGATCATTTTTTATTCCCAACAACATTTGGCAAGGTGAGTCCTCCTCATTGACACGGTAGTGCCAGACTATGCAGCAGAGCTGTATCAAAACTATAGAATAATCCTATCTGTTCCTATCTTTAAAGTGTGCCTCTACCCAGTCAAAGCTATTTAAAATTTTTAATTTATAAAATTTATATTGATTTTTTTTTCTTTATCATCCTAGTAAGGAATTGAGACTTGAGCACCTATAACTTCACTCTACTTTTTAACTTTAAAACTTTAATATCCCTACTTAAGTCTCAACATTAAGTGCAGCCATGAAGTAGTCCAGCTAAGCAGCCTAAGCTTGTACCGTTTGTACTTTGAACGTTCTCTCCAAACATCTAGCCTAGAAGTAAGACTAGCATTGAAGTGTGGCCTCACTTCTAATAAAACGAACAACTTCTTGGGCTTCAATTTTCATCACCAACAAGATTAGCAAGATCCAATATCCCACGCCTAATTGTATTTGCATTTAAGTTGACCACTAAAAACAAAATCATGGCATGTACATTAAGAACATGGACACAAATCAATGCAGGTGCAGAAGGATTCCTACGAAAGACCAATAGTTAGAGCAAGTAAAAGTAAACGCTTGGAAAAAGCATCCTTAAGACAAATCGGAAATAGATCAAGGTAATAAACAGCCTAATAAAACTAAATCAACAAAAAAAAAACATGGGAATAGAATTCAAAATGTCCAAAAAAAAAAAAAATTTGTTTCAGCAGAACAAAAATGAAAACTAATGAGGGCATAGTACATTGAGGAACTTACCTGTAAAATGGGCTGCAAAATAGTTGGATCGAAGTTCTCTGATGAACGCAGTACACCCCATATTCTGAGAACTTGATCACGAAGCTCCAGCATACTGTCCCTTTCACTAGTACTAATTGCAAGGGGTCCAAAGTTACTATTACTAAGCAACAGAGTGCGCATAAAAGTAGGGACAGAATTGTAGGTGTCAATCATTGTGCCCAGAACTATAGCTTCAGTAACGCGAACAGTCTCTTTAATAACTAAAACTCTCAATTCCTCCCCTTCTGGGTCCAGCAATAACTTCAACACAGGTTGCAAAGCTTCTTTAGCAGAGAAATCTCTGTCCTTCCGACCCTGAACAAGAAGATTTTCAAGGCGATTCCACCTGCACAAAAATAACAGGTTTAACAACCATAAATCCAACAAATCAGGGGCCACATATTATTTTCACTCAACCAAGGGGGGCAGAAGAGATCAACAATGCACTAGCATAACTTATACTTGCCTGAATCTCCCATCCTTGAACAACAACTCAATAAGGGCATCTCTGAGATAAGGATTTGGATCAGTGAGAAGCCTTTTGGCAAAATATGGATACGATGCAGCCAACACCTTAAAGTTAGGGTCAGCATAAAGAGCTAGACCTTCCAATACTGTAAGTGACCTCAATATCAACGCATAGTATGCCGGAACTGCAAGCAATGTGAAGAAAGACGGTTGTCATTTTTTCACAATGGCTATGAAAACTCTAGGATAGTTCTAGAGCTGAAAAGCCTTTTTAAAGAAAAAATTGAAAACCTTTTTTAGCAGGAAAGTCATGAAAATATTCAAAGTTTAATCAGATTCAAAACTCACCGTTAAATGGATACTGATACAAAACATTACCCAAACCGTCCACAAGTGTTTTGAAGTTAAGTTCGCTCACAGTATAGTTTAGTGCATCATCAAAGAAGTTTTGAAGTGCCGGGACAATAGGAGAAACATCTACTTCTGGTGCCAAAAAATCCAAAGCATAGTAATCACGCGCCATAGCTTCATAATCACGATTAACCAAGTGAACTACATGGCCGATGATTGCGAACCTTGCTTCCTCAGGAGTTTCACTCATCATCCCAAAATCAATAAAGGCAAGTTTTCCGTCGGGCGTCGCAAGCAGATTTCCAGGATGAGGATCTGCATGGAAATATCCATACTCAAGTAGTTGCCTAAGGCTGCACTGGATACCGGTATTTACCAAATCCAAGACCCGCAAACCCTGTCTCTCAATGGTTTCTTGCTCACTCAATTTACAACCCTCTACCCACTCCATAGTTAATACTTTTCCACTTGTGCAATCCCAAAAGATATCAGGAACAAGCACATCTTCTTTATCAGCATATAGCTTTTTAAACCTCCGTGCATTCTGCCCCTCCTGCATAAATCTGCCAAAAATCAAAACCAACCGAAGCAGAAGACTTCTAAATATGATAGTAAGTAACTTATCCAGACAGCACTTTAACATCATTAATGTCAAATAAAACTCCAATCTATTTTTCAAGCACAAGAAACCAATATGCCGAACTTGAAAGTGTCAACCATGCTCACAAAGACAGAACCCAATTATCTATTGAGGTACTAACCTGCACGTAGTTAAGCTCTTGATAAACTCTACGTGCAAACTCATCAACAAGGGCTACAACATCACTGGTGATTATGTCGACATATTTGTTTATCAAAAATCCCACACCCCTTATCAAGTAAAAGTCCAAACTAATAGATTCTTCAATCCCAGGCCTCTGCACCTTCACAGCAACAATTTGCCCCGAATACTTCAATTGAGCTTTATAAACTTGTCCTAAACTCGCCGCTGCAATTGGGCTAGGTGATATCGATGAGTAAATCGACTCAAAGGCTGTTCCAACTCTCTTTCTATGCACGAAAACGCCTCCTCGTTGGGAAACGTCGGTAAAGCATCCTGATCAAAACAAGTAAACCAAAAAAATATCATCTAAATATTACACCCATCATGCAAAACCTAATTTAATCCACCCATTGTTCTACTTCAATTCGAAAACTTAACAAGAAAAGCAATTAAATTTCCCCATAAACTGAACAACAAGCCAAATCGCCCAAAATATATCACACCTTACATGCAAAACCCAACTCAATTCAAGCTAATCCCCGAACAAAACAAGCAAGTAAAGAAAAAAAATTGTTTCAACATACAATTTCCAAGTTAATCAAGCTAAGTTCATATTATCACACCTTACATACAAAACCCAATTCAATTCACCCATTTTTCTACTCCGATTTCGAAAACTTACCAAAAAAACCAATCAAATTTTTGTCAAGACGGCCTAAAAACCCAACCAAATTGTACCTGCAATTCGGCCAATTCTTCGAGATACTCAGGAGGGCAGAGATCAGGGCGGGTAGATAAACCCTGCCCAATCTTCACAAAGGTGGCCCCCAATCTTGTCAAAATCTTCCTCAATTCCACCGCTCGGACTCTCTTGTTGGCGTTCAACTGCCCCTTTCGATCGTCCAAATACAACTTGAACGCAAACCCCCCAATCCCAGTCAGTATCTCCAATGCCCTCCTTACCACCTACTCACTCCAACACCACCAAACACACATCAATAAACAACAACAACAATTACAATGCCCCCAGGGGCGCTAAGTCGAGTGGTAAGTTTCGTTCTCTAACACGCTGACTAACGCAGAAATGTTGAGTTTGAAACCTACACACTCCTTTCTCGACCTCAAGGATTAGTTGAGTCCACCATCAGTCTGGTGTCAACAAAAGTGGTGACTCCGCTATTAAAAAAATAATTAAAAAAAACAACAACAATGGAAATCAAAATTCAATTGAGAGAGAGAGAGACCTTGATGGGGCGAGAGCCGTACTTGAGAGAGAGGAACTCGGGACTGTAGACCGAGGCGTTGGCGGCGCGAGCCATGGCGCGGGCCTCGGCTTGCAGGTCTTTCGCCCTAGAAGCCTTCGCCGGCGGCGGCGCCGCAGCTAAAACCTGGACGGCGTAGCTCTCACCACTGTCTCTTGGCGGCGGCGCCACAGGCTTGGCCTCCACCAGCGCCGCCCGAGTGCGGGGCGGCCCGGCTCTCTGCCGCCGGCGCTCCGCCGGTGCCGTCCACGTGTGGACAGCGCCGCCTGGACATGATAGCGAGATTGGGTGCATTTAGAGAGAGAAAGAGTTAGAGAGAGAGAGAGTAGATTGGGAGAAGCATTGGAGAAGTTGTTTTGATTTAATTAAGATTTTTAATTAATTTTTTTCTTCTGGCTGTGGATGAGTGAAGCGGCTCATTGCATGACGTAATTTCTTTTACCAACACAAACTATGTGGTGAGTGTTTATGGTATGTTGGATGTGCTTCGAGATGAGAAGGTTTGCGATGAATATAGTATAGACTCTTTTGTACACCATGGTGTGTTGGTTGATACTTGATAGGATTGTTGTGAAAACCTTCATCAATCAATGTAGACAAATTTAGAGCAAATCAATCTAGTCAATTAGAGTTGAAGAACGCATTGTGCATAACTATATATCAATCCTCCGAAAAAAAAAACTATATATCAATCAATTAGACAAAAGGGTATCTTTCTTATCACTAAAAATCAAGACTTAGCAGACTTTGGAGTTACAGCTGAAAAAAGTATTTTCACAACTACATATCAATCAATCCATACGAATTAGAGCAAATCACTCAATGAGATCAAAATGGTATCTTTTTTTTCACCTTTTGGCCTCCAGAGATTGATCACCTTCACCTTCACCATTATTTCGTTCTCAAAATCCCTATCCCCATCACCATTGATGGAGAAGAAACCCCATAAACATTTTCATATATGAGAGGAGGGGACTTTGTTAAGGGCAGAACTAGTGCGAGAGAAGGGAGACGACGATGGAAGCAAGACAAGAAGCAAGGGCAGAGTTGCAATTAATAATGGATTATGCTAATAGAGGAGATGAGAGTGAAGAACACGAATGATAGCCTCTATACTTGATTGGGAATGAAGGAAATAAAAACGATTTATTAAGGGCATAATGGAAAATTTTGGCCTCCCTCACGTTGGATTAAATAACTAGTTGGTTGAGGGTCACTCTATTTAGTCATCTGGATATAAGATTAAATAATATGTTTCATTACTTAGTCTTTCAAGCGAACACCAAATTAAAAGTTAATGAAAGGATTAAGCAATTAGACAACCTAATCGAACACACCTTAGGAGTTTAAACATCACAAAAAACATAATAATTTGTATACAATTGTTATAGACTTTTGGATTACGCATCGAGATGGTGTGTATCTATTTGAATCTGAACTCAAATGGTGTACTTTATCAAATTTTATTTCAGTTGCCTAAAACTCAGTCGGATGTCGTGCAATACATGCCAAGATGTGTGCATGTGCATCTCAAAGCAAAATGTACGGCATCCGACTGGGACAATGCTCAAAGTCAATGTCTAAAGTGGTTACTTTTGCATTTTCAATTTTTTTCTTCGAACAACTATGCCTACTATGCAATATGCTCCCATTGCTAGGGAGTGCAAGGCTTGTTGATTGTATCCTTCCCAAAGTAGTCAAGTTCACGGGACGACAAAGAGTCACTTTATGTTTCTTAGCTTTTGAGTGCCCATTTCCAACCCAGAGTCGAAATGTGGTAGGGCTTACGCACCATGTAATTTGACAAAAAGAAAAGTAGCTCATTAGTTTCATTAGCAAATACACTAATTTCCCCCTTTAAATATTACTCCTCCGATCAATAATATAAGTTGTTTTATATAAAACATATATATTAAGAAAAACATTAATGATGTGTTCAAATTATATTCTTGTTTGTGCTTTAAATTACATGATTAACCACACCAAACTTTTGTTATCTAATAAAAAAAGAGCAAGTGTTTAATTGTACTTAAATGTTTAAGGTTAAAATGAGTAAAGAGGTATAAAAGTTTTATAAAATTTTGAAAAGTACTTATATTTTCTAACATAGAGTTTTGTAGAACAACTTATAAAAATGACATAGGGAGTAATAAACTTTTCAATATACTCGAATCAAGCTTATTTGTAACACCTACACAAATACAACCAATTAAGTTATTGGTCACCGCATAAATCCCCAAGCGGCTAATCAAAGTTATGTGTTGGACGGATTTTTCTTGCATTCTTCTTGTCGGTTCAACTGAGAAATTAAAGAGAGGGGTTGCATAATTGCAAAGCATGTGTTGACATTTTGATGATCTACTTTGTGTTTTGATATGGATTTTCTTGTATTGTTCTTGTTGGTATGTATTAGTATTTTAGTCTAATACGTGTCTCGAGCCGTTCGGGCGATTGTTAGTTTGAGTAAGGCTTCGCCTAGGTAAACGGGGAACTAAAACACAATAAAAACACAAATAAATGAATATTTGAATAATTTGAATAATTATTTGGCGAGACGAGGTGAGACTACACCCGTTGTGAGAGTCAGGGCAAGGCAAGACAAATTGAGGAACGTCGTTTGAACGTGGGAGTTGGATATTTACACAACACACGAGCTATGGGATTGGAATTGTTAAAGTGACATGGCCCAAAAAGAGAAAACCTTCAAATTTCCTCGAGATGAGGGTTTGTGTGGTGATTAAAACAAAAAGGTTATAAATAGGACCCCACCCCCACTTATCTAATCCATTATTCACTCATCTTTTTCACAACCACTTATTTTCTCTCCTCTCTCACCACCGCCCCTCTCCTCCTCCTCTCTCCGTTGACGAGCAAGCCACCGGTCCCCGGGACTCCAGGGGTGGTCGATCTCGTCGAAGACACCCATGTCGTGCGAAAGGGGTGAGCACCCTCATTGAAATCTTTTTATTTCTTTTTGCTTCTCTAGGTCCTCCTTTCCCCAACTTCAGCTGAGCACACCAGTGGTGGCTGGATAGCTCGCCGGAGGTCAATGAGTGTTACTCACTCTCTCTCTCTCTCTCACTCTCTCGTTTCTCTCGGATACACATCCATCTATTGGGACTAGTTCAAGGACTGCCGGACTGGGATGGGACTACTATAACGAACCGTTACCTTAAGCACGTGATTAGTGTTAATCCGAATAATAATTAATTTGAGTTAGGTTCATGATTAAGCCCAAATTGTCACGATTAACGCGTGTGTGGAATTGCATGATGTATTGTTTGTGTTTGGTGTGTAAATACGTATACGTGAATAAATGAATAATCAGACTAACGAGGGAATGCCTAATACCAGGTGTGGGACATGTGGAAACGTATGAGACGTGAGATAGTGTTGACACTCGAATGTGCTCGGTGGCGGAAATTACGTAATTATAGGCATAAATATATATTTATATATATAATGGGTATATATATAAATATATATTAAAATAGAAAATAATAGTAAATTTTGGGCGCAGAGTGATACGCGGGGTCACGAGTGACACGCATAGGATGTACGGTGGTGTGCATGCCCAAGAGTTCTCTTTGGTGTGCTAAGCAAAGTATATATTTATATATAAATTAGTATATATAAATGTATATGATAAATCAGAAAAATATAAAATTACCATTAAGGGTAGTGAGTTTGTAAAGGATGAGATAAAATTGGAAGGGTGTTTTGGTCTTTTCACCTCAATCAACCACCTTCTTCTTCAATAAGTTGAGAACAGTGAGAGAGAGAACCGAGATGACGAGGATGAGAGGGAGAAAGCGATGGCGAGCTCGCGATGTCGAGGCGAGGTAAGTGTGTTCGATCATTGTCGTTCTCGTTGTGGGTGTTGGACATTGTTGTAGTTGTTGTTTAACTGGGTATAGTGTGGTGATGAGCTCAGCCATGGTCGAGAATTGAAATCAATCCGATAGTGGAGACGGCAAGGGAGTAGTCTCCCTTACCAAACCGAGTTGAGGTTGGGGTTGGGAGCCAAACCCAATCGAAAAAATGAAAAAAAAAACAAAACAAAAAATAAACAAAAAAGCAAACAGCTTTGTTCACGAGAGGTAGGGATGACCCCCTGAATCGGGCCGTTCGACCCGGTTCAAGGGCAAACCAAAAAGAAAAAAAAGAAAAAAAAAAAGAAATTTCGAGAAAATAGAAAAAATATGGAAAAATAGTATTTTGACCAAACAAATAGAAATTGAGGGATTTCTATGGAAAATGAGAAATTCATAAATTCTGTGAATGATAATTCGTAGAAATAGAGTAATCATTTGAAATTCATATGGTTTGGGTAAAAAGTAGTAGGTCGGTAATGGAAAAGCAAGCTTGATGAATGTAAGATTGTGAATTTAAGGTTTCAAGTAATGTGTTTAGTAGAATTGCTTGGAATTTTATCACAACTTAAGTTAGGAATTCATCAATTACTTAATTTTGATACCAAACCAATGATCAATTATATTTTACTTTGAGGTATTATGAGAATTGTATGAGTCTGAGAACTCAATTTAAGAGATGAATTAACTTGAATAAAAAAATTATGAGTGAATGATTACTATTTCCCCAGAATTGACAACTCAAGTTGATAACTGAAATGAAATCAATCGTTCTCAAGTGCTGACTGAGATTTAGTTGTCATTGAGTAAAGATCATAATTGAGAAATATAGTCAAGTGGTAATTTGACAATATGAGAAAATTATGGTGTAGACCATAGAAACCCACTAGAGCTCGTGCTATGTTTAATAATAGAAAGATGTAGAGTTGTTGAACTCTATTGAGATAAGATCACCATTAAGTTGATAATGATAACAAATGTGAAAATAGTTGAAACTTTACCAAAAGCACAAAGTACTGTTGTAGAGTTATGTGGAACTCTGACAAGAGATTAGCATATACCAAAAGTTGTACGTGCAATAGTTAAGTTCAACTGAAAACCATTAGGATATGTGTTGAATCTTAAATTATGAGTCAAGGAATTTGACTGAGATTAAAACAATTGAAGAGTTATCTTATATTTAACACAGAGATAGAAAAGTTGTGAAACTTGAAATGATTGAAGGATACAAACAACTTATACAGATAATTGTGATATAGTTGTATTGTATATTCAATTAACATTATAATGGAATGAGATGAGTGTACATGATACAAATGATGCCTTAGGAAAATTGAAAGATAGTTTAACTACAATAGTTGCTTAATTATACTTGGAGTATGGAAAAGTTATAGTTGTAATCCAATATATTCTCCAGGTAGTTATCTATTGTCACAATGAAACAAGGGATTGTAGTAAATACATTTGATATAATTTAGAGAAACTAATATAAAATAATGGTGTGGAAAGAGTACTAAACTATTATAAGGCATCAACTGATAATGAAGAATTGAAAATATACATTTCAAATGATGGATTGAATGAATTGCAAGACTAAGTCTTAGAGGAAAGACTTGAAAAATGATAAGATATGGATGATGATCCCAGTATTAGTATAAATTCAGTTGATTGGATAGAACGTGCAAGTTCATTTATTCATTAAGAGGTTTTGAAGTACAGTTGTATCATGTACAAGGGTAAAAATGTCGTTTAGTATTTCTAAGATTAGAATATCTTAGAGGAATCACTAAATAATAGATGAAAATTTTTGAGAACTAGTGAAACTGGTGAAATGTGAATTGAGGAAGCTTCAAACTATGAGAGTTTGAAGCATATATTTATACTAGAGTGAAATAAATTGAGATGTAATGAGTCGCTTTAATGGAAAAAATCATATATTCACTCGATGAATCACCCATATAACGTGATTGATGATGGTTAATACTTGAATGAAAGAAAGGGGCATGAAGTGTAATTATAATAGGAACTTCTCAGTATTATCTCATAATAGAGATAGATAAAATTGAGGAATAAGGGAAGTCCTACGCAGGCATATCATCAATTGCGAGGTTAGAATTGATAATTATCAGTCATTTCTTTGGAGTTCAGAATGAGACTGAACTCAGTAAATGAATGAATTATGGGTGATGAAATTGATTAAGAAATCCAATTGGAACTACTCAATGTGTTAGAGATTTATTATGAATGAGTAGTGCCCATATTAGATGTTTTAATGGAAATTGTATGGGACGTATTAAATTATAAAATGGAAATTTGATTCAGGAGGAAGGTTAAGCAAGAATGATTCTGAATATCTCAGGAATCTCTTTATATTATTGATATATGTAATGTTATATCATATTTGGGTATATGAATGAATTATAAATAGGTTGAGATGATGATATAGTAAGATTATAAAGAGATATGAGACGTATTCAGTATATGATATTGAATAGTGAAACCTAAAAAGTTAAGTAGATTCTTTTCTATACCTCGATAAAAGAAAAAGAAATACGATCGTAGATTTTGTAATGAGAAATAAATGTCAACACAATGAATTATAGTTGATGAGGGAATTTAGTTTGCAAGATTCTTGTCAGTAAAGGCATATGTTATGCTCGAAAGGATTAAGCAAAATAGTTGTATGGGAGATATGAGATGGTATGATATTAAAAATGTTCAGGATAGAGATCCGAGACTTGTTTCCATTGAGGGAAGAAGTTATTGATATATTTCCTTCGTGTTGACAAAGAGATTGTGTTATTAATCTTAATTAAATAGATATGATAGAGCTTGTGTCTCATTATGATAGTCACTGAAAGAATCGATTTATTTGTGTGAGTTCTTTAATGATCTTAATAACCCGAAATGTTACAAAATGAAGTATGCTCTTTCTTATCCTACCATAGGGTGAAGGATAAGAATGGGAGATAGGGTAATAAAATGAATGAAGGAATAAAGAACTACACAGAGGAAATATAAGCCAGACTAGGTAAAATATAACTACAATATAAAGGAAATGAATAATATGAGGATAAAGTTGTAGCGTATAGATTGACGAAATCTATAAGGTTCAAGCAAGTATCAAAAAAGAATGATGAGAATGTTGTGTGGTTGACCTTGCCATTCACTAATAGGTGGAATGGAGGTAGGAGACACACATATATGTTGACCTTGCTGTTCATTTGTAGTGGACAGAGGTAGGAGACATGATAATTGTTGACCTTGCCGTTCAGTCATAGGATGAACAGAGGTATGAGACACAATACTATTGATACTGAGTGGATTTGTCAATGCTTGAGCTACAACAACCTTTAAGAAAAGAGAACGTGACAAATATCATAGGTTATTGGAGGTATCAAAAGATAAATGATATCTTTTGGAAAATCTCATCTATGAACGGGCTGTATAGATTCGGATTAAGCTAAATTAATGAAATGGGGTTATTCATATAGAAAGAGAAGAATACTACGGTAATTTAGTTATGTTCATTCTTCAAAGTAAAGTTGAGATAAGCTTTGTGCTAGTAATCTGGTGGTGCAACCACATATACTAGACAAGCGAGGAATAAGAAAGTTGAGGAATGAGAATTATAAGGGAAAATCCATTTCTCTTCGAAACTATTAATGACTAATAAGTCACCTTAATTTCGAGGATGAAATTGTTGCTAAATTAGGGATACCGTAACGAACCGTTACCTTAAGCACGTGATTAGTGTTAATCGAATAATAATTAATTTGAGTTAGGCTCGTGATTAAGCTCGAATTATCACGATTAGCGTGTTTGTTTGGTATGTAGTAATACGTATACATGAATAAATGAATAATCAGACTAACGAGGGAATGCCTAATACCAGGTGTGGGTCATGTAGACACACATGAGACGTGAGATAGCGTTGACGCTCGAGTGTGCTCGGCGAGAAATATACGTAATTATAGGCATAAATATATATTTATATATATTATGGGTATATAAATATATATTAAAATAGAAAATAATAGTAAATTATTGGGCTCAGAGTGATATGTGGGGTCACGAGTGACACGCGTAGGATGTACGGTGGTGTGCACGCCGGAGAGTTCTAGTTGATGTGCTAACCGAGAATTTTAGATGCAATGTATCGATAAATATGTATATATTTATATATAAATTAGTATATATATAAATATATATATAATAAATCAAAAAATGTAAAATTACCATTAAGGGTAGTGAGTTTGTAAAGGATGAGATAAAATTGGAAGGGTATTTTGGTCTTTTCACCCCAATCAACCGCCCTCTTCTTCAATAAGTTGAGAACAGAGAGAGAGAGCCGAGATGATGAGGATGAGAGGGGAAGGCGATGGCGAGCTCGCGACGTTAAGGCGAGGTGAGTGTGTTCGATCATTTTCGTTCTCCTTGTGGGTGTTGGACGTTGTTGTAGTTGTTGTTCAACTGGGTATAGTGTGGTGATGAGCTCAGTCATGGCTCCGCCATGGCCGAGAATTGAAATCGATCCGAGAGTGGAGATGGCAAGGGAGTAGTCTCCCTTGCCAAACCGAGTTGGGGTTGGGGTTGGGAGCCAACCCCAATTGAAGAAGAATGAAAAAAAAAAAAAAAAACGAAGCGGCTTTGCTTTGCGAGAGGTAGGGATGACCCTGAACCGAGCCGGCGGTTCGGCCGATTGAAGTGAACTCGGTTCGACTTGGTTCAGGGGCAAACCAAAAAGAAAAAAAAGGAAAAAAAATTCGAGAAAATAGGAAAATTATGGAAAAATAGTATTTTGATCAAACAAATAGAAATTGAGGGATTTCTATGGAAAATGAGAAATTCGAAAGTCGGAGGAGACTTTATATTGGATTTTTACCTCGAAAAGCGTGAAATGGTCAAAATAGGTTAGAAATTAGGTCTCGAGATTTCGAATTCGAATGGGACCAGTTTATGAATGTTAGTAAATAAGTATGGGACTTAAGTTGATAATAGTTGGTCTATTTTAGGTAATGGACCGATGTGGAAAGGTTTTAGGACTTCGGGGAGTCGTATGAGTCGATAAACATAGGAAAGCTCAAGACAAGTAAGTGAGACTCATAGCTTTTATCAATTATACAATGTAAAATAGTATTATTAGAGCATGTAGTGTACTGGACTAGGAATGGGGCAATGTATCGTGATTTGACTTTGGTTTTACAAAAATGTTTTGAATGAAAATGGAATCCGAAAAGAGGTTTGGCGGGACGGATCGGCCTGGGGTTTGGAATTGTGATGGGGTGGCCTTTCATCATTGCGTCCCCAGAGACTTGGGAATTATCCCGATCAATGCTTTCCTATTGAGTTGGCGGCTCATCAGTCATAAACCAATCAGATGAGCTGTGATTGGTTTAGTGATAATGAGGGAGTGCGACTCTATATTTTTATGAGTTGGATGCACATTAACAAGAACTGGTTAGATGCCCAGTGATTGGTTCTTGATGATGTGCATTTGATTCAAATACGGATATTGGAAATACAAATCACAGGTACATTGCAATAAACCAAGGAACTTGTATCTGTTATATATATTGTTTATATTGATTCATATGTTCCTTTAGATATGCATTTGATTCATGTTGTTATACATTGCCTTGATATTAATGGTAGTTGATGGTTGGTATGAGAGTCACTTACTGAGCATGTAGAAGTTCACCCACTTTAACATCTCCAGGTATGGATGTACGCTAGAACTTGGAACTCAAGAAAGGAGAAGACCAAGGGTTTAATATCTTCTCTATGGTGCAGTGAGTTTCCTTGTTAAATATATAAATTGTATTGCTCTATAATTTGTAATAATTGGGGTGGGAATACAAGCTCAATATCGATGTTCATGCTGGTATTGTATATCTTGTGTTTTATCGAAAAAGTTTTAAATTTTTTCGTTGCGTTTGTTTTATTTTGTTTATTTAAATCAAGATATACAGGTTGTTGTCCGGAATGAGTATAAGGCTACTGGCTCTAATTAAGTTTGATCTAGTTTACCGGGTCTTAATTAAGGTTTTAGGTTGAACATTCTCTAATTGAGATTAGGGGATGTTACACTGGTCGTCGAGACGACCATAAGAGGTCATCAAAGTCTGGGAACACCCCAATAAAACGGTTGTGTTGGTATGATAGTTACATTATCGTTTCTCCATATGAATACCCTGTTTTTTGTTGTTTTCATGGCTGACGGAGTCACTAGTAGGGTGGCGCCGCTGCTGACGACCGTCGTGGCCTGGGGTACTGTTGGGGGTTTCATCATGATCAGTTGATGTCTCCTAACCTCCAGAGTGTCTATAATAGTAGCAACAAGGGTGTAAAGTCATTATTTTGACGTGGTGATGTGTATGTACGTTTTGTGAGTTCAGTTCGATTGTGGAGGGGCTCCCGTGAACGGGACTGGTCGAGGACGAATTTCGGTGGTTAATCAGAGTCCTAATAGTCCCGAAGCACCCCTCCCTCAAAACCAAGGTCTAGTTAAGGGTGTTGTTCATTGTTTCATTTATATGTTCATTAGTTCATTATTTTGCGTTTTTGCCTAAAAACCACTCGTGAGTAGTGGCGCCGCCATTGGACCACCATGACCAAGGGTTGACGGGGACCACGATACACACATGTTGGTGTCTCGCAACCCGAAGTGGTCCATAACAGTGAAAGTAGAGAAGTATTGTGGTGGTTAATCGATTGTCTTTATTTTTTTATTATCATTTCATGTGATTTCGATGTCGAGTTCATAATCTTATGTATGGTGAGTATCCGATCTGGTTGAGGGGTTTTCCGACAACCCAATGCCATGGTGACTCTTCCTCAATGTCGGACAGCACCAATGTGTTGCTACAATAGTTTTGGTCTTGGTTATGTCTTGAGGATACGTTGTGTTAAGTTTCTTCTTGTATTAAAGAGCTACATGACATGAATACATGATTGAGTGATTCGAGTTCATGCACACGTGAGAACATATGTGTCGAGTACGATATTGGTTTTGTATATGCGTGTGTTGTTGGTTTGGGTTCATGATGAGTTATGGTTATGGTTTGATGTATATGTTGTGTTCGTGTCATGAAATGGTTATGACATCGTGGTCCCGCCGCCGGCTCCTCGAGGTCATGGCATGACCCACATACGACTGAGCCGAGCCTACGATTTATGAGTAAGTTTACATGCGTTATGGTTTTCAAACCCGAGAGAGTATTTATTTTTCTATTGAATTGTCAAGTTGTTCAAGTCATTTAAAATGTTGGGAAAACACTAGGGGTTTCAACCTAGGTTAGTTATTGACTCGACCCATTAATTAGAGTTTCAACCTTGCTAGGTAGTGAAAAACTTGGGGATACACGTTAGGATTCACGGGAGTGTTGTTACGCGGGTTGCTTTGTCAGGTAAGTATACTTGCCTTAAAGCTTGTGCACGTTAGTAAGCCAGTTAAGAAAATACCATGTGATTCATTATCATTCTATTATGTTTGTTATGATATACTTGTTGGCATTTCGTTCCATTTCCTTGTATGTGTGTTCTTAGTATAAGTGTTTATTTCGAAGGTAAATGCGACCTGCATTAGAAGGGATTAATCGCGGGCACTCGTGCGCACGAGTGTTTGACCACCCCTAGTAATTGTGCGATACCATGTATTGGATTGTTGTGGATATTGTTGTTGTTATCAATGTTGCGACATCATTGGTGTAGATTTGTTGTGGATTTTTATACCATTTATGGCCTCTCTTAACTTGTAGAACACACATGTTTCGATTGCTCTTATTTTCAATCTGTCTATCATGCACCTTGTCTATTTAAATTCCAATCTTTCAATTCTCGCATGATATTTAGACTGCCATGTTTGATAATTCATGAATTATTGTTATATTCTTTTGGCATTACTTTCGATTTCTCTCAGTTACTCACCGTCTAGTTTGTAACGGTGGGTGCAGATAAAGCGGAGTGCAGTAAAGGCAAGGAACCTTGCCTATGAGATTTTTTTTGTGAACGGGTGGACTTGAAGAACCCTAGAGTATGTTATATGTTTTTATTTGTATGTTGTTTGTTATTATATATCATGTTTTGTTGAGTCATTGAACTTGGGATTATATTTGGGATTGATATCATGTAATGTTTCATTTGACTTTGGCTTATTGTACATGAACATTCCCATTTACGGGGTTTCCACATATATAGATTCCTGATTTGCATTTGACTGAGTTATTTCTCAATACTTGTTTAGTTTGAATTTTCTTTCGCTGTGTTATACTTGCAATAACTCTTTCATAAAATTTATAATTTGATAATTTGAGGCTGACTAGGCTCGCCAGATTGTCGAGTACCGGCTCGGGGATCTGTATGAGTCTAGGCGGGCGTTCCTAGATGCATTGAGAATTTGGGGCCGTCATAACTTGCTCCCTCAAGAATTTGAGCAAGGTGGAAAGAAAAGGTCCTGCAATTCAATTTGCAGGACAAGGATTAGTTTCAAACCCTTTATGAGCTAAAAGAAAAGTGGGTCCCTGCATGCGTGAATGATCATTTTGGGTGGACATGTCCACGATGCAATGATCAGAAGGCGTAAATGCGTTTTTTAGCAAGTACTTGAATGCAAAAACATTGTTAAATGAGTTCGTAATGCAATCGACATCAACTTATCAAGGAAATATAAGCTTGAAACTAGACTTCAAGTCTTACCATGACATCATGAAGTTATTTGTTCTTGGCCATATGAGGAGCAAATTCGAAACACATACACGTTCGCAATATTTGTTAAGTTTCAAGCTGAGGTGAATAGGAAGATAAATTGGCAGAGAAGATGGTGAAGCAGGAAGGTATATCTTAGTTGTTCGAGGTAAATGATGTAACTATGCCCAAAGGTCTTAGGGGACCTTATGCCCGGGCATACAATTATTGTTCAAAAATGTACAGAATCTGTTTTTTATATTTTGCAGGACTCTATACAGTTTAAATATACCTACATTTGAGCAACCTTCTTATACTAGCTTGAATATACATTACTATTATTCGATGTAGGTCATTCCAATTTACAGGTATTCTTTGTGGACACGTGTTATGCATGTTGGACTATTTTGAACATAAGACTATTCCCAACCAGTACATTATGTAAAGATGGAGAAAAGACTTAAAGCATCTTCATGTGCTTATTACAATCATGGAGGATTTATGTGTCATGATCACCACTTGTGATGGTCGATATGATGCCATTAGTATTCGATGCGTGAAAGTGGTCGATTTAGATGTACTTATATGAGGATGTTTAACATGGTTCTATCTTCCATTTGACAACTTCAAGAGGATCTGGCTGGACAAATGACGAACCTAAAAGAAAGGAGTAAGCTCGTTTTGAGCATGCTCAATACTATGTTGTTGAGCCCTCGATGAATGATGTGCTCAAAGATCCATTAAAGGTAAAACGGAAGGGAAAACCACGAGAAAACAAACTCAAGTCAGATGGCAAACCACGAAAGAGTAAGGGGATGAGGGAAACACCTGGTGAGCAATCACAAAAGGGAACACAACCCCAAAAGAGTAAGGGAAAAAGAAAACAGTTGTTGAATAACCGCCAACAAAGAAAACAAGGACAAGGAAGAGCAATGCTTTTGGGAAGCAATCAAAAAATGAGCAAGGGTCTATGGCGAGGTTTGAGCATGGCTCGAATGACTTTGAAAACACCATCTTCACCAGTTGGAGGCACTTCTACAATGCATTACAGTGCATGTGCCATGGATATCGAAGTTGGCGATAGTGTGCCACCGATGGACTCACAACAGTCATGGACATTTACCACTGAGGACATACTTGGCTTAGAATTATTCGAGTCTTTGTTGAGGAGCTTAGTTGAAGAACATACCAAACAATGAGGGATTTTGGTAAGGAGGTTGACAATTAATTTCAGTTGTTTTTTTAACGTTTGAGATGTGATTAATAAGTTTATTATGGATATCTTTGGTGGGTTTTAGGCCGTTAGATGATAATAACATGCTAATATTAAGAACTTTAACATTAAGATGTTGTTAACATGTTATTATAGGTTGCCTTTTGTATACTTATAAGCACTTAAATTAGGTCATCTTTTGTATATGCGGAGTGTCATGAACGTGACTTTGGAATGAAAAAAACCTGCCCACAAATTTCTTTAAGGGGAAAATGATTGGAATTTCACAACTCTCTCTCTCTCTCTCTTCTCTCTTCATAGTGCACACAACACATTAAATGCGCGTGTGCCATAAGATACGCACCATCATTTTGTATCCCTTCATTCGAGTTGACTCGATTCTCACTTGGTAGACACGTGACGCATTAAACGAGGTAATAGATGGAGAGAGTCGCCTTGTTAGGCAATAATGGACACGTGTAGTTGAGAGTGGGGTGAAATGCCATCAATCATGTCAATTAAATACGTCATTCATTTCAATCCAACCCATATAACCAAACAATTTTCTCCCCTGAACCCATCTCCTTCCCTCTTTGCCCTATTCGCATTCTCTCCAACCTCCATCTCAATGGCGTGTACAATGAAAGGGAAGGAGACTTTTGAGACAATAAAAAGAAAATTTTCAACCTCACTTTGCCCACTGTCGTCTAGAAGAAACCAAGCACTACAACCAAGAAGAAGGCTAGCGTCGGCAAGGGAGGTCGACCTCAAAGATTGTCGTTCCATAAAGGCATTAAAAGCCTTCAACCAGTACTCTAATCGGTCAATTCCTATTCCTCATCAAGTTGACTATGATTTTTTGACACCATTGAGTTCCAATCTCGATTTCTTTTCAAGCGTATTGGTTGGGAATCTTTTTTAACTTATGACCTACCCTTATACCCACGCCTTGTTCGAATGTTCTACTCTAACTTATATGTCCCAGACCTAACTAACCCTCTCGTATTGAAATGCAAGATGATCGGGTATGTTACACAGTCAATCCCGACCAACTTAGAAAGTTCTTCTAACTACCTAAAGGTGAGTTTGAGTACTACAACACCTACTACTTCTGCCCGTGTTGAGGGTTTCGACTAAGCGACAACACTTCGTCAAATATACAAGAATCCTCCCCGAAACATCGACAAGAAACCTCAGTTGACCCAGTTAACAGTTCTACCCTTATAACTTATAGCATTACTCCTAGGACTGTTGTTTTGTTCTCCATTCTTCATTTTGACATGTTCTTAATCTGGTGCATATTAAACGGGAAAAAATAAACCTACCTTATGTCATTTATCACCATTTGAAAAACGATTGAAAGAAACGTTGTGGATTTGTATTAACTTATTGCACACATTTAACCAATATGTTTGCAAGAATGAAATAAATGATCTTGCGACTGAGACGGATGTCAAAGATTCCACTAAAAACATGTTCATTCAAATAATAAACTTGTGTATATGGGGTTAATGTTGGAATCCACGGGCAGATGGGTGGAAAAAGAACCCCGGGTTAGTTTGAGTGACGAAAACAAGGGTGGGAACTAGGAGGAAAAAGGGTGACCAGAGTGGTGATGAGGGAGTGGGTGACGACAAAGAGAGGGATACTAACTTGAAAGTGAGTATTAGCAATGATAGTGAGAAGGAGGGCAGTGAGGACATTGAGGCTTGGTTCGTTAAGGAATGCAGTGAGTAGGAAGATGAGATGAGAAAGGAAGAGATTAGAAAGGACGGTGAAGGTGATGAGGATCGACATGGGTGGGAATGATGTTGGGGACATGGCTGTAGGTGGGAATGATGTTAGGAACGTGGTTGTGGGGGAATGATGTTGGGGACGTGGTTGTGGGTGGGAATGAAGTTAGGGATGTGACTATTGTGCGAATGATGTTGGAGATATGTTTGTGGATGACAATGATGTTGGAGATGGAACAAACTAGGTACCTATAGCTTCCCCTGGATGTGGAGTATGAACATGGGGATGTCAACATGGCTGATATTGAGGACGTGACTTTAGAAGAGAAATACGTCGATGACGCTGCAACAGTTGCGCCATCCGATATTTTAAGTTCATCGCCGCCATCACCGCCACTGATGATCAGCCAAATTCAAATAGTTGTTGGAACATCACTTTCATGTTTTTCAGGTCATGATGTAGACTCGGTTTGATGGCTTGGAAAAGGTGGTGTGAGAGCAAACACACCTTCAAGAGTCGATTAAAGAAGTTGATGCAAATGTAACAAACCTGACCAACGCACTGAACAAGACCACGAATTATGCCAGCTAAGACTTGACCCTGGTGCACATTGACATGAAAACAATGCGACTACGCACACATGAATTGTTGGAGAGGATTAAGAGTTCGAAGGTTGTGGTGTGAAATTTTTGGATCGTTTCAACCCTTTGCTTGTGAGGTTTGAGTATCAGCTGTGTAAGAGGAAAAAATGCAAGGCATGGAAGTGTAGATTCCAGCCGGACAAGGTCAGCCATGGTTATGTAGCGAAGCCATATTCTTCTTACTATTTTGCATGGTTTTTATTTGAATTGAAATACTTTGGTCTATAATATTTTAGGTGTTGAGCTATGCTCCACCACGTAAATTTTGCGATCACTACTTAAACGTCACTTTGAGCATAGTTCGACACTTTACTATTATTATTATTATTGTTGCATTGGTGTTGAGCTATGCTCCACCACGTTTGGCTAATGCTTGAATATTTTGACTTTTTTTGTTGAGAGAAATTAAAATTTCATTAATCATTCATGGCTCAATATAAGACTAGACATAAAATCAAGTACATTGATTCACTATCCTATTTGTGCAAACAAACTGCCATTAATTTAGCTTTTTTTAAAAAATTGAAGCAGTTTGACAATCAGGGACTACTCTTTAAAATTTGAAACTCATGACAATACACAAAAGTACTAGAATCACAAAACAAATAACAAAACTTCTCAATAAGGAAAAGTAAACCTAAAACTTTCCAATAAGGAGAATACAAATCAAAGACTTCCAACTAGGGAAGAAAACTAACTATAAAGTAAACACTAAAGACAAAATCAATCTAGCGCACCGCACAAATTCATATAACACCATTGATGAAGATGCACCAATTAATACAATCGTAATCTAACTATTATGCTTTAACTATTATGGCTATTATCTTGGTTGATTATATGTGCCAATTAATGCATTCGTAATCTAACTATTATGGTCTAACTATTATGCTTGAATATTTTCACTATTATGTGTAAATATCTTGGTTAATTATATATGCCAATTAATGCATTGTAATTTAACTATTATGCTTGTATTGATTTGCATTGATTTTTGTATGCTTTGATTAGCTTACTTGCTTGCACAACTCTTAGTGCTCTTGTTTATACTTAATTGGTTGCAATTTATGTATGTTTCGTGATTTATTTATTGTACATGTGTTTCGTTAGTGAGATGGTTGTATCGTGAATGTGTTGTTTGTGTATTATGTAGGGAGATTATACCATTGATATTTGATGGCTCGAGTGAATACTTTGGGCCTAACAAGTAATTTGGAGCTTGTTTAACTATTTAGAGTTGAACACAAATGTAGTGCGCGCAGTGATTTAGCGATGATATCACTACCTAGTGGAACAAAAACCTTGAAAGTTAGGAAACACAAAATACATCATAACAATTAACTAAAACAATGAAGTGAAATAACGTATATATCATAGCAAACACTTAAGCTAGCAGGGCAAAAGGGGATAATGATAATGATTAAAAACATAAAAGGACTACTTCAAACCAACAAAAGTAGACTGCACTGCACCAAAACCTTAAAAAAACTAAAAACACATACTACCAGACTTAAAAACCTTACTTTAAAAACTTCACAGAAAACTCTCTCATATTCACATCTAAGGTTCAACTTGTGTTGCTCGCCATTGCAACAACCTTTTCAAACATCACGGTCATCATCCTTACGGTTGCATCATGGTTCAATGGTTTCGCTTCTTCGTCTTTAACATTACTTGAACCTACATCAAGAAAGGGCACCCATGTTTTCTTTTCTTTCACTTCCAAGTCACTTTCTTCGCCTTTTCCGCCCAGAGGAACACATGGCACCCCCTTGTTGTGCACTTGAAGAACAACCGACCTTTGTTTGGCGACATCTTTTGCCCTCATCTTAAGACAAACTCGCCTTTGTCGTTGCATTTAAAACATGGCTTCTCATAAGGGCAATATGCAATTACGTGTGAGCGTTCCCCACAAAACAACATGGTTTGGTACCCATTCCTACATAAAAAAAGTACACAGAGTCTTAAAAAAAGGCTACCCAAACAAGCCATGGTTTAATTGTAAAAAAAGGCCATGGTTAACCTCTGTGTTCGTCGATGGGTGATGGTGGTGGCAAAGAAATTTCCTCCGACCAACCGACCTTGCCTTATCTTCTTTCTCTTCTCTTCCTCTCCTCTGTAGTCAAATGCTTCTTTGTATGATGAAATGAGAAGAAACAAGGAGGAGTCTTTGATACTTATCCTCCCACAAGTTTTGATAGAATCTCCGACAAGTTTCCTATTCAAAAGTCAAAAAACACAACACTAAAGTGTGTGTAGAAAAGGACGATGAAATTAATACACCACTGACATGAGGTGACTACCGCTCTGACATATTTCAAACTCACTTTTCGAATTCCATTCTTTGACACTGACTTTGACACACTTAAATCCCATGTCTTGTAGAGAGATGTGGCGCGCCACCTTAATTGACATGTCACCGTGGGCCCACGGATGTCAAAAAATGTCAAAAAAATGTCAATGTAGCCACTTCCTTTATATTTTTTTTTAAAAAGTGAGGTATGTTAATCAAAAGCTAGGGTTGGTTTAGCCATTGCTAAATAAAAAAAGGCCAGGCCATTCGGACCCCACTTTTTGTTCTTTATACCCCGTTTTTGAATTTTTTTAACCCTTGTGGAAAATTTTTTTGATGCCCCCATATATAAAGATGCTTTACTCCCTCATACCCTATTACTCCCACGAATTTTTTTTGAACCAAGAACACTCCGAGGAAAACCACGAACTCCACCCCACACTCGACCTCCAACTAACTAAATAAGTGCGAAACCACACAAAAAAACTCGATAACTTCGTTATCTAGTCGATTCCCTTTTGTTTGGTTTTTTTGAGACATTTGGTGGTTATTTGATTGTTTTAGAGTTATTGCATTTTTTATTTTATTTTTAGAGCTTTGAGTTTGGCATTAATTGATGCATTATAGGGAGGAAAATGTTGAATGAATCACTAAAACGAAGTAAACCCGAGCAATATGAGATAATTTTCGTTGTTTTTATGACTGTGCAAACACACGAGATCGAGATGTACAACATGCATCTCAGTCTTGTATGTCGACAAAATATATAGTATATAGCGGTGTATGTTGGTCGACACCTATAGTTTCATGTCAACTTTGTGTGACCACGAAGCACTTGTAAGTATCGGCCTTATTACGCCGAAATGATACTCGTATCCTATCGAATTGCTCTTTGTACCCCACCCTAACAGACACCACTCAAATCCACTCAAGTGTTTCGATCGAAGATCTCCGATATACAATCATAACTTCACACTCTAGGCATCGATATGTTAGTCACACCCCACCAAATTGTTGTGTACACCCCATAATAGTTTACTTATTCTATACTAGAGTATCGAAGGAATGAAATCGCAATATCTATTAACATAACGGCTTCACATGACCGATAGACATTCATAAGTCTTGGTTTTGATGAATCGATACAAATAAAAACATGTCGGTTGAGTGTGGTCGATACCTTTCTAGCCCTCTCGGTTAAACCTGACCGAGGCCCTTTACAAGGTCTCGGCCCCTGTGTGGTTGTACATTTCAACACCTTCGATTGAAAACCAAGGAAACCCACAAAGTTCACAAAAATATCACCAATACACTTGGAATCTCATGGGGAACAAAACTCACAAAGTTTTAAGGCAAAAAGTTATTCAAAAGACTAAAAGAAAACGAATATCATCGCGGTGGTCCTTCGCGTAGATCCGATGGGATTCAAGTTACTAAAACACTCCTAATGCACCGACGACCTCAAACGAGTGTTCGATAAGTCAAGAAAGATGAAAATAATTATAGAGTATGTGAGTTGGGTAGGTGTGTTGAAGATGATGATAGTTTTAGAAATAATTTACAAAAAAAGTGAGGTAAAAATAATAAAAAAAATTTAAAGCTGGGTTACAATGAAGTAATAAGGTAAATTGAGCAAAAGGTCGTGACCCATAAAAAAAAAATGCCAAATAAAAGAAAAGAAAGAAAAAAATTGGCGTGACGCGGTTCACTTTTTGCTGTGGTCATAAAAGGGGTCTTGGCGAAACGTCAATCCTGCGGCTCCTCCGCAACGCGTTACGCCATCTCATATCTGCAATCGGTAGCGGAAATCTAGGGTTTGCGCCTATTCTACTCGATCTCTAAATCTCTGCCCTGTGTACCAGTCATGGGCGGCGGTAATGGCCAAAAAGCAAAGATGGCTCGCGAGAAGAACTTGGAGAAGCAGAAAGGCGCCAAGGGTTACTCTCTCGAGATTCCGTTTGTTGATCTTCGTTTTATTTTCGATTTCTCTTCTGATCTTGTTTTCTTTCTCTCTGATCCGCGCAGGAAGCCAGCTAGAGTCGAACAAGAAGGCCATGTCGATCCAGGTACATCTGCTCGCTTGCTTCTCTGCTTGTGTCTTGCAGATCTGCTTGCGTGGTTTCTTTTTCTGATTGTTTCTTTGAGTCGGTCGTTTTTGGGTGAATTTGTGAACAAAAGTTCGATTTTTTATGGGAAATATGGCTGTTACTTGTTTTTTAGATCGATTTTCGGACAATATGAACTATGTGTGGTTACCACAACTACTACCAACACTATCTATGCTTGTTAGCTTACATGAACATAAAAATCTTGGTAAGATTAAACGATTTTTATTTTTTTTATAATTTTTAATTTTTAATTTGAATGTAGTCTAGTCAAGGCACATGGTTTTTCTCTTGAGATGAGTTTGGATTCCATAATTTTCAGTTGTATTATTCTATTTTTCGTGATTGCAATTGCATTATCCTACATTTTATTCTAATTTCTTCTAAGAAAATTGTCTAATGCTCACGGGAAATGCTAGAATAACCATAATTTGGCACCTCAAATCGACACCCCTAAGCACAAGGGAATTTTCTTCTTGTGGGACCCAGGGGCGCCCTTGTGTGTGGGGGTATCAATTTGGGGTGCCAAATTGGGGTCATTCGACCACACAAAACATCACTCCAAAAATAGTGACCTTATTTAAAGTTGCAAATTTTTTTCCTTCATTCCTCTCATCAAGATAGACGGTCATGAATAGTGGAGAGGCCAAATCCATTCTATTGTAAATTTTTCCTCTTTTCTTTTGAGTAGGCTTAACTACCCCAAGTTAACTATCCCTTCTACTGTGAAGATGTTTGTCATTAGGCAGGCTTGATGCGCGTCGAACGCGTCAATAAATTTAAACTCAAATTGCTACCAAATGCTAACTACAATTGGTTTGTAATAGTGGTAAGCATGAGTGTCGATCCGTAGAGATTGGTTATCATTACTTTGGTCAAGAACAATAATTTAAAGGGAGAGAATCTAAGCTACACTAAACTAACTAATATGAGAATGCAAGAAAATTACAATAACTAAACTAATGAAACTAGCTAAGAAAGCAAAGAACATAGGCTTATTAATTTTAGAAAATCAAGTAAATTAATGTTGGCTTGAGGATTCACAAGTTCAACTTCAATCTTCACTTGCATTGATCGTTGATTTCCATTCAAAAGAACATTCAAAACCAATTTCTAGGCTAGCTATAGAGTTTGACATCGCGCTTAAAACTTCTAGATTCCCTAATTTCGGCAAACAAAGTAAGACTATTGTTTGACTCCCTAACAAATGTATAACCCTAGGTGAAACACATAGAATTCAACACAATTGTTGTATAAAGATCGATAAAATCACTAGCCCTAGACAACAAGTCACGAAGAGCGCTTGATTTAGCGTAAACTCGTTAATTGCATGACTTCCCTTAAAAGGCCATCCAATTGATGATTATTCGCTACTTGTTACAGAATCCACACAATTACGGATGCAAGATTCTCTAACTAGCATTAGACCTATCTAACAAGTGTGTATTTGCAACTACTCAAAGCAAGATGAGAATCACGGTAATTAATCCACAATTAACAAGATAAGAAATGAAATTAAATGTAAATAGAGTGCTAGGAATCCTTACAATGCATTTTTGTGAAGTTTGAGTAGCCCTTGTTCCTTCCCTAACCTAAGTTAGGGGAGTTCTTAAGCTCCCATAACCAAAAAACATACTTTAATAAGTTTAAAAGAGAAAATATAATACAAATGGAGAGGAGAGATAGAAGGTGGTAGATGAAATAGTAAAAAATTATGGAGAGAGAGATATGGATCGAAAATGGGGGAGTTCCTGTTTTCTTGGCGTTCTGCCCTAACCAGTGAGGGTGGTGGTCAAGTGTAGAGCAATGAGTCGGTTCAAGCTTGTCCAAGTGAGGGTCAAAATCCCTAATTTAGTGAGAATTTCCTATCATGTCCTTGTGTTGAATAGAAATAATAGGGGTAACGCGCGTTTGAGGTAAGTCCATGGTTGTTGATCACTGAGGAGAGTTTGGTGTGTCACTCGAGACGAATCCTAGGGAAGCTCGACAATTAGGAGTCGCACGGGATGAATTTAGGGTAGAAATGTGTTGGGAGAGAACTCTGGGCCAACATAGTTATGAATTTTTATCTGACCTTGGTGATGTGTGCTTCAAGGATGGATTGAATTGCTGGAATGATGCACGCATGGGGAGATGGAACGAACGCGAGTATGAGAAGAGAGCCGAACGTGTGGGCTGTTGAACCTTTCATCAATCTTCTATGCCTTAGCCAAGTTTTCGAGCTTTTCTTCAACTTTAAGCGCTCCAACCTCTATGCAACCCAGTAGGCCTCCGCCATAGCCTGCTGTGGGACCCACACCATTGTATTGGGATGCATGATTGCATGCATTACGAGGCGGAACATCAAAAATACTTCAAAAGAGCCCTGCTTTTATTCTTTTTAATGAATAAAGCCTTCAAACATCAAATTAACAAAAATAAGTGATTGCGAACTAAAATTGGAAACTTTGACGCACTATAATAAAGTAAATAAATATAAAATAAGGTATAAACATAGACTTAACAAATAATGATGGACACTTATATTTTACTGATTTACAACTTATTATTTGAATTTAAACAAGTTTCAAATTTAAAAACAGAAAGAAGTTGACATGTTTTTAAGTAACCTTTTTTCGCAAGTTATTTTCACTTTTATTTTTACCATTATTACTAAAATAGAAAAATTAAAGTAGGATACACTTGTTTGTTTCTTTTTTCTTTTTCAGTTTCTCTCATTCTAAATATGAGAGTTGGGGTTCTTGGCTTTGGATCTGTGATGTGTTCTTATAACTGCGTTATCTTTCTGCAACCTCCTTGGAGAAGCTTTTGAAGTATGCTGAGATCCAAAGCCATGGCTTTTTTCTCACATCCAACTTATACTTTCTCTCACCTTATTTCCTTTTATTTATTTTTCCTTAATTTCAATTTACTCTATCATCCAATCCAAGATGCATTTTATTGTGTGTCGAGCCAACTTCCATTGTCAATGTGGTCTGAAAGAAACAACAAAGTTTTTGAGGAAGAGAATCTAGACTGCACTCTTTCACAAGAGAAAGCAGAGCTCATGGTAGATTCTTTGCTTTTTAATTGTGAATTAGGTTTGGAATGTCCTTACCTGATTGGTTATGGGCTGAGCTGATATATATGATCTTAATCTCGATTTCTTCTTTTCCCTTTTCTTTTTTTTAGACCTTCTCAGGTTATATTTAAACTTGTTCTTCTCTAACAAGACACGTGAAAACATATTTCCCCTCAAAACCAAAACTAGATCAAACATAGGTGGTGTAACTCTTTTTGGAAAGTCGTTTTATTTATTTCTTGTTTCTATCGATAATATTTTTTGTATGTTTTTCTTCATTTTATCATATATTGCTTGATTTAGTTATTGTTTTTTCTTTTCTTCTTGTATTTTTAATTATTGCATTTAGAGAAGATCTGTTTTATTTTGCATTAGGATTTTTTTTTGTGAAAATAACATAATTCTTTTATGATAAATTTATTAACGTTTTAAATATCTTCAATTTATGTTTTTGTTGTATAAAATCTAGCAGATTCTTTTTATGTTTTATTAGTTTGCTATTTATACTTTGGAAAAAGATGTGAATTTTGTTGCTATTGAAGAAAAGAGAATGAAGAAATGCCAATGAAATTGAAACTAGTTTCAATTTTAAAAGCTAAAAGAAGTAAAATCGATAAGCCTTAAACTAACCTTTTTTATGTTAGTTATTTAACCTTTATTTTTCCACTATTAAAATAGAAAGAATTAAAGTAGGAAATACACTTGCTTGTTCCTCTTTTTCTTTCGGTTTCTCTCTCATTCTAAATATGTGATCTGGGGTTCTTGGCTTTGTATCTGTGATGTTACTGTTTTTATTACTGCGTTATCTTTCTGCAACTTCCATTGAAGAAGCTTTTGAAGTAATGCTGAGATCCAAAGCCATGAGTTCTTTCTCTGCTCTACTTTTTCCCATTTTATCTCTTTTTCTTTCTCTAGCTTCATTTTGATTTCTCCTTTTTTAAAGCCTAATTTATGTGTTGCTTCGATTTATACGTCAACATTAGTTTTGATTTTATTTTTATTGTGCCTTTTGATTTTATTGGAGGTAGGACTTTCTTGTGTGGAAAAAATACAAAAGATTGGAGAAACAAATTGAAAATTTATGATTCTATGCTGAGATGAATTTGATTGTGACTCCAACAATTTTTTTTTTTTAAAAGTGTAGCTGAGATTTAGTATGTCCAATTCAAATCATGATTTAGTTAAGTATTCTAGGATAGAATTTGCTGATTGGGCAAACTAAATAGTTGAAAAAACTGAGAGGCACATTGAGCGTATAATCTGACCTGTGATGTGGCAACCTTTCTGATGGTACGCTGCCATGTTTTCGTCTTTCAAAAGTTGAGATTTAGGCTTTGTTTGGTAAACACAAACTAGGTTATAATCTAGATAAGCTAGTTTGACAAATAAGTTGTGTTTGGCATCTAGATTATTTCAAAAATAATCTAGTTCATAAGCTAGAATTTTAGACGCTACTTAAGGTAGTGTTTTATTGAAAAAGCGTCGGATCATTTTTTCTTTTCCTTTCGGACCCTCCCATTTTCAACTTGTGTGGCTACAAAATGTGTCTTTGTTTTCCCTTTTTCTATTCTTTATCAATGTTAGTCGAACTACATGCATTACATGCCCACAATAAACTTCTTCATGGATACATGCATATAAGAAATATGATACATTTTTCCCCAAAAAATATAATACATTAAAAAACTAGAAAATATATGATACAAAAATGAATGCAATTAGCGACAAACATTTCTGTTGCTAAATGCATGATTTCTTGTTGCTATTGATGTTTGTGACAAATTAGTGACATTTAGTTTGTTTCTAAACTCTTTGTCGCAAAACAAAATTAGCGACAAGTTTGTTGCTAAACTGGATGACGACTATCATGTCAGTCCAGCATTTAGCGACAAACTAGCGAACAACTGGTTTGTTGCTAATTCTGATTTTTTTTTTTGTTTTTAAAAAAGTTTGTAAAACAGTAAAAACTGAAAAAGAGAAACAGTAAAAGAGTAAAAAAATGTAAAAATAATGAAAAACTGAAAAAACTATATAACACAACTTTTACAACAAAATTTACAAAAACAACTAAAAAAATGGTTTTTTCGGTTCTAAAAAAAAAACATATTGAAGTCATTTTTTTCCATGATATTGAAGAAGTCATTGAGTTCAAATGTGGCGGTCGTTGATGAGTAGGTAAAGGCGAGTACGAAGTCGCTGTCTGATATGTCGATATCTTGGTGCGCCTGCAAGTGTTGTGTGTCGGGGTAGGCACCCTCACGAAGATTGTCTAGATGACAAGAAGATGGATCCCAAGCTCGTGGTGGTGGCGGCTGAGTCGACGGGGGGCTAATGCCCATGCGCTTCAACATCATCGCCTCCAACGCCCATATCTAATTCATTTAAGAAATCAATTCCAAATCATAAAAAATTGAGTATAACAGGGCAACAAATTACAAAGGAATGAACACAAGAATGGACAATAACTAATTAATTAAGAAATCAATTTAGAAGCATAATACCAATCTATATATCAATTTGAACATGTAACTGTACTTTATATCGACCGATATATAGTTATTAATACCACATTCATACAAAAGGCGTGCAAATATATAAGTATTACAAATTCAATAATTAAATTACCATTACAACTATAATTATTCAATCAATTATAATCAAATCATTTGACAAAAAAAAATTCAAATTAAATCAATAATTTAATTACCATGCATCACTACAATTCCAAGCATTCCAAATTCAATAATTCAATTATCCAAAATATTAGTTAAGTGAAATAGAATCCTTACAGTTAAATTACATTTTTAGAAATATTAGTCATAAACATATTATTTTTAATCAATTTTTTTCTAAAATAAATAAGTTGAATCTCATATTATCATTGGAGTGCAAAGAAAATTTGTGAGTCTAGCTCACATGATGAGTACAATTTGTCTTCAAATTAAGAAAATGCAATAAATTAAAAAAAAAAAGAAGCAAGAATAATAAACAAAAAATGCAAGAAATAAAGAACTGGAACAAAAAAACAGCAAGAAATCAAATAAATAAAAAAGCTTATCAAAAACCAAAAAATGGAAAATCAACAGCAACATAAACACGTACAACAACTTCGAAAAAAAAATTAAAAACCGCGGTGCGCCAAGATCAACTTTGGCCAAATTTGGAGAAAAGGTGACTTAGATTTAAGATTTCTGCTGTTGGTTAGGGAACTTGATAATTAAATCAATTAATTAGAAGAACTTAATTGTTTAATATACTAGCCTTGCAGTGAATCCAACTTCTAGCCCAAATATTGGAGTGCTAGTATTCAAATTGCACGGCTTAGGATCCAAGCAAGCATGAACAGAACATTCACACACATTCCAAATTAACTTCACACACAACACAACTCATCCATCTATCCATCTATTTACATAACTCAGTGAAAGCCTTCAAATTAATTAACTTCTTTTTAAATCTATATGAAGGAAAACAAAAAGCACTATAACCAATTCATGACCATTAGTGTGATGGTTTCAAGCCAAGACTCACAAAAAGGACTATAACATAAATTATACAAACAAATTAAAGTGAACAAAAAAGTCTTAATTTTGTAAGAGAACCTGATGGATGTATAAATAGAAAAAAAAATGTGGAATCTAGCAGACAAATGTTTGTATAAATAAGTTAATTACAAGCAAGTAAAAAAGAAAACAAGTTAGTTACAACAACCTTATCAGATCTCTGATCTACTAACGTATGACCGTCATGGGAGAAAGTGTGAAGGTGTCGAAACATCTCCATAATTTGATATATATAAGTAAGTTATAACTTACTAATAAAGAATTATTTGAAGATGGGCAACATATATATATATATATAGAAATTATTAAGGTCCTGATGACATTTGAATGACAATGGCTACTGATTTACGACAACAATGAACATCGACCAATACAAGTAAGATCACCTCATTGGCTAGCTAAATCAGTTGTTTAACAAACCAATACTCCAATAAGCAATTGAAAGCATGCTATTAAGATTTCTTAAGTTTTTAAGGGAAGTTAGGGAGAAAGGTTTTACATAGACCATCCAGATTTAACTTAACATCATCAGCTCATGAAAATCCCGTGAAACAGACTCTAAAATCTAGCATAACAATCCAAAATCAAAACAATCAAGTTTACAAATTAATTGAGGTCGACTACATGAATCAAACTCACACAATTGGACTTCCGTCCAAACATTGTATAATTTGTAAAAAGGGAAAACGAACTGTTGCATTTTCGACTAATTTATCCTCTTTCATCAAACTAGGATGTTGTGAGTTTCAAACTAGAATGCATTTTTAAGGGACGTCTAACTCACTAAAGACATTGAAAAAGATATTTGAACCTTTGGAACGGAACTACTAGAAGCTTAAACTTTTGGTTGCCCATTTTTTTATAAGTTAGGTGTGAATACAATGTTGTGTCCCATATGTATTGAATCTAATTTCACTGGTAATGCACAGATTAATTAATTACTAGTATTCTCAGACATTGTTAGGGTAATGATTTTTAACATTCTTTTGATACACACATTTGCTACACAATGGTGTAGAATTCATTCTACACTATTGTGTAGCAAATGTAAGTCTCAAAAAAATTGTTAGTTTATCATCTTTCGTTTCTAGGTTTTCACCTCTCAAAGTGATGTGTTTGATTCTTGAGAAAATGAAGTGTTGAAGTCATTGCTGGTTAAAGGAAGAGCTTACTATTGGTTGACTTGTATTAAACGCATTATGTATTTGTTCTGATTCTTTTCTCCCAAAATGTGACTTTCGGCATACATTTTGTTCAAACCAACATAATTCCAAGTATGTGAGAAATTTCTCAAGGCAGTGCTTGATATTCCTTTAACATTTAAGAGGGTAGAGGCAAATGCTATACATTGGTAATTTTGATTTGGAAGCTGATTAACTTGGAAGTTGTATAATCAAGCTTACAAGAAAAAAATCAAAAAAACAAATCAGAATAAAACTTCAAAGAAAACCAAAACAGAGCAAAATGTTACTAAGTGTGAAAAAAATTGGTAAAACCCTAGCTTACAAAAAAAAATTCCATCTTAATGAAAATAAAAAATATTTTGAAACCTAAATCAACCACACAACACTCCAACAATTAATCAATCAACAAACCAATCAAATCAAGCAAATCCAACAATCAAAGACTAAAAAACAAGATTTCAAGCCTAAAACACGATACTTACACCAAACCAAAGTCGAGGATCCGTTCCCACTAAAAGCTAGAGATCGAAAATCCACCAGAGACGGTGAGGGGATTAGAGGGTGGTTGACGGAGGCTGCGGAGGACGGCGAGGGATGGAGTTCTCGATGGCTAGGGAGGAAGGGAGTGATCGACGACGAAGATTGAACTAAAACACAAAAAACCATCCATTACCGCAAATTGAAGAGTGAAAAAAAAAAAAATCCCAAACCCAAGAAAACATAATTGAATTGGAGAACCCATAAATTAAAACCCAAATCTCACATGCTTAGATGAGCAAACACGAAAAGGGAATACTGTGGGATCTGATGTGGTCGAAGAAAAGTGAGCGCAGAGAAGGAGAAGGCGGTGGCGACTTGAACTTGGAGAAGAAAATGAAAGAAAACGGAGTGGCGTGAGCGGTGGGCAAAGGAGGGCGTGAAGTGGGGGCGAAAGGTTAGCCTCCCTGTCCATGGCGAGCTCAAGTGGCGAGGAGACGGAGGAGGTTAGGGTTTCGGTGGAGGGAGATGGGGTTAGGGCTTAAGGATGAAAAGTAGAGAAAGAATGACGAGGACGAGCTAGCCAAACACATTCTTGCAAACTAAGATAGGGCCAACAAATAGCTACAGATAGCGACTATGATGACTTTTAGGGCCAACAAATAGCTATAGATTAGCGACACACTTGTATAGTTGTATTTGTAGCTATTGTTTGTCACTAATTTGTAGCTATTTTCTTGGTATTCTTTTAGTCGCTATTCTCTCTCTGATTTGTCACTAATTTATGTCAGACTGTTGTCTGTTGCTACTTGTTGTTGCTATTTGGACATATTTTTGTAGTGTGTGGGTGTTCAAGGAAGAATGAAATACATATAGGCTTGCTTTTGACTAAAAAAAATACACAAATGTTTGGTCTGTCATTGTTTTTTCCTTGAAAGGTGGTGTCTATGGTGTCCTTTGTCAATGCTATAAATAACTGTTTGGACATAAATAAATATTATTAGTTAATTAAAAGAAAATAATTTATTTAACTAAAAAAAATCAATGTACTAACATACTAGGAATATCACTAATATTTCAAATATTAGTAATATGTTACTTCAAAAAATATTTTAACAAGTATGCATTTGAAAAGTATAGATGTCTTTTTATGTCATTTTGCATTTCTCAACTGCTCAATCCATTATTCTTCCAAACAATTTTTAATTGATCAGTTAGATTATCAGCTTTCCATTACCAACTACTAGATTATCTGCTTTACATTGTATGTTGTTTTTTTGTTGTGTGCAGTGCAAGATTTGCATGCAGACGTTCATATGCACCACTTCAGAGGCAAAATGCAGGGAGCATGCTGAAGCCAAACACCCGAAATCTGATGTTTATGCATGCTTCCCTCATCTCAAGAAATGAAAGAAAAGTTCGTGATTAAAGAATGGAACCAAATTGTAAAAAAAAAAAAAGCCTTAGAGATTTGATTCCCATGAAGTTTGAATCTCTAATGTTACTGCTCACTATGCCTTGTGCTTGCCATTCATTCTATCATTCTAAGACTTCTATATGGATCTTTAGAAACGTGAATTTGGTTTGCTCTGCGGACTACCCCTATTCTGTTGAGGTGCTTGTATTAGGTAGATCCGGAAGATGTATGACAATCTGTAGTCACATATTCTCAATTGGAAGTTGGAACTATATTATGAAATTGAGCTAAACCATAGCTGCGCGACTTCTCTCACTACGCTTGAGGTTTTGCGTTCCCTTGCATTTACTTGATGTAGAGAGAGAAGTACTGACTTGATATGAAAATTACTATACTATGTTGGTAAGTTTTCAAGCTCTATGAAGTTGGGGTTTGATAATTTCTTGGTGGGTGGTGTGCGTTTGGCGGGAATAGGTGCCACAAATAAAAATGTGGGTGCATTGTGTGGTGGGGGGCGCTCGACTAACTCTTGTGGAGTAGTCATGGTTAAAAAGGCTCGGACACAAGTACTTGATTGTCAAAAAAAGCCAAAAAAAAAAATAAAAATGTGGGTACAACCTAACTATCGCATGCTCGGTTATGATCCTCAATAAAGTGGTAGTTTTGTTTTGTTTTTGTGTTTTGTTTTTTTTTTTTTTTTTTTTTGTTTTTTAAACTGAGCACAATTAAAGAGTTTGATTCATATAGCCAAAGTTTCAATTAATTTGGAGCTGAGGTTATGTTGTTGTTTTTTATTTTTTTTTTTTGTAAAATAATCAAGTAGTAGTTCAAAAGGTTTGGTATGTTCTATGGGGGTCTGACAATGCCCGAGCGTGATTTAGTTGGGGTGTGGTTGGTGTCGGATATCATGTGGGAAACCAAAAAAAAAAATGTTTGGTGTGTGATTAATTATCTATGTAGTTGAGGGTTCAAGTGGTGAATGTTTCGAAGGATGTGTCATTATTAAAGTCTTTCAAAAAAAAAAAAAAATAAAAAAAATTAAGGTAGGGATGTTACATTATGTTGGTTTGTTAACAAAAAAGAAAAAAATTGTTTGAAGTACTCTTCAGTTGCTGCAATGGTAGCTTGAGGTGGTATCTGATTCACACTAGCTTCATTTCTGAGTTCACTTCTAGTGAGGGAGGGAGGGTGTCTTCTTGAGTATATAAAACTTTACTATGTCTAAGCTTTTTGTTGAGGACTTGGAAAAATTTGTTGGACAGGAAGGGTCGCCCTTATATATGGGGCTAATTAGTGTCTCACGTTCCAAAAATAAAAAATTTTAGATACTAGTCACCAAAAAAAAAAAAATCTGATTTTAAGTTAGTTAAGGTCAGATGTCGCAACTCAAAGAAAAAGACTAGAGAGATGCTATGGTGACCCATTTTGAGAAACCTTGGATGAACACTTGGAGATGACGTTAATCCATTCGCACCTTAGGATTTGTTACTTTAATAGGTGTAAGGTTTACTCTAAAAAGCTCAATACTAATTTTTTTTGATGAAACAGAGGCAAAACTTTAGACTCCATACTAATTGACTGGAGATTTACACTTATTTAATTCATTATAAAGTTACATTGATCGGGACGTGAGACTAACTTTTTTGGTACCCCACCAGACTTTTCGTTACCGATAGCATCGTCTGTCAGCGGAGTCACGTGGTCAAAGTAGCGGGAAACCTCACACAAATTCTGGCCACCACCAGACTTTTCGTTGCCTATCATCTCGAATTCTCGTTAGGGTTTCAAACAACCCCCCCGAAAAAAAAAAAAAAAAAAAAAAAAAACGAAAGAGAGAAACAAGCGCATCAATGGAGGAAGTGAGGTCGAGCGCCGCTTGGGTCGCCACTCACTCTTCTCACGTCACCGTCGACTCCACCGGTCCGATCCTTCTTCCTTCCTTCCTTCAATAAATGCATTCTTGTTCGATTTTCCCCAATTAATCCTACCTTCTCTGTTTTCTGTTCAGGGATTGAGAGGGCGGTGGAGGCGATTCACGGCTCCGTGCCCAAAGTCGAGTGGGATTTCGAAGGGATTCACTTTTTCGACAATGGCCCCCTCACCGTTCAATACTTGTTCGTATTGGATGCTTTGAATTTCTGTTTCTGGCCCGGTATTTATAATTTATATGTATATATATATATGTTGTCCTCTCTTTGAGTTTTGATTTCTAGTTGTTTTGCGGCGAGAAGACTCTATTTTTTTTGAATTTTTTTGTGTCAAGACAAGGACTTGAGTTATGATCATCTGGCTTCGGGTCTCAAGGCTGCGATCCAGAATGACAAGTCGGTGTTCGACGCGGATCGTCTGCAGAAGTACACTGGTACTTTATTATGTTTGCATAATAAGCCTGTGTTTCATTCACATATTAGATGTCTTTTGCAATGCACTTAATTGTTTGTCTTTAATTATAATGTCAGATTCTGTTAGATGGCTGCTTGAGTGATTGTTGTTAGAGTGGAACAGTTATCAGTTGGCCACTCAATTAAAGTGGAGCGGTTATTATTTGACCACTCAATTGATAGCGGTCCACTATCCCACTCCTTTCTCCAAGTTGTTTGACTGGAGCTCTTTAAGAAGAGAGGCATGGGAGCAAGAACAATAGATACATATACCAAAATTCACAGCATTTGCTCTGGTTCGATTTTTCATTATTTTTAGAGCAAATCGGGACTTCATAGTATCCTATTGGATTTTTTGCTGGACTCTTGCAAAAGTTTCCTTTAGGAAAGTGGCAATGTTACACGCTTTGAAGTCATTGCTTGTTCTTTTGGTCTAACAATTGTTTCTTTGTTTGGATAAATTGTTGATAGGTCCCCAGCTAAGGGAGTTGTTGAAATGGCCGCGCCCGCTTCCATTGGAGGATGAACGTGTGCGTCTACTTCATGAGGTATATTATGCAAATATGCAATTATGCGAGCGGGTGAGTGGCAATTCTCACTGATTGATGATGCTTCATGGCTTTGAATACTTGATTGATTTATCTAGGTGGGATTAGAACTAGAGAGGAGCTTTGGAGGAAAAGCTGCTAATCTTGTGGAGTCATGTGGAAAGTCTGCTACCTCTCTTGTTGCTTTGATTGCTCGCCATTTTCCTGGTATGCGTGTGTTTCTTAGCGCAGAATTCCTTCTAGATGTTTGTTAAAATTGACCGGTTAAGAAATTCTATCTAAAAGTGATGTTTCAAAGTGCTGTTAAAGATAAACTGGTTTCCTTGCAGCCACTTTTTATTGTATGTTGGTGTACACATTGAATTGAAGTAAGAAAATAGTTAATGCTGCTATTAACATATTACCATTTGCCAGTTTAAATGATTCAATGATAAAAATATAAAATAAAATAATTTCAGTATGCAAAATTTTAAAATGGTGCAGTTCATAATAGGAACTGGTTGATATTTTATTTAATTCTATTTCATATGCTTTTAGATCTTCATTAAGACTCCATTTTACTTGAACAATGCAGGTTTCCGGGATCACTCGGTCTACAAAGGTCACCAGGTATTTTTGTACAAAAGAGCACAAATATTTGTAGCTGACTTATGGGGTGCTTTCAAGGGTCAAGGATACGGTGAATTCAACGACATAGGCTCAGTAACAATATTTGCAGATTACATAGTGCCTGCTGTGCTTCGCCAGCTTGGGGTGTTGAAATACAGTTCATCTTTAGCTGGAACAATAGAGGCCAATAAGGAAATAGGCTCTGGTACGGAGGAGGAAGTAGAGTTACGTGCTTGTTCTATTTATGCTGTGGAAAAAATGAGGGACTTGATTAAGATTAAATCTGGAAAACAGGTATTTTTTCATTCTAGCGAGCTATATCCTGTTTCATATAGCTATTTCTTGATTTCTGCCAATTTGCTGTGGTTGAATTAATGAAGTCTCATGACTCACATTCCATAAAATAAAACCAGTACAAATGAAACAATGAAAATTATGCAATGAAGCTGAACCTTTTGTGCCTCCTGTATGGTTTACATTTTTGCTTTCTACCATCAATTTAGTCAGTAGCTCTTCTAACAAGATGAATTCAGTTCACTGCAACATTTGCTTGCCTCTTGTTGACATTCCCCAAAGTTACGATCCTTGTGTTGGTAAAGAAGATCATATGACATATGTCGATCTTGCTGTGTTGTATATGATATGCATATTGCTCTTTAGCCACCATTTGGGCGTGAGCTTAGCCAACTAGGCAAATGCACTTTCTGATTTTTTTTTTGTTAGGATCAAGACTTTGTTTATTAATAGCCAAAGAATAAAACATTGTGGCGGGAAACAATGTTTTCCCTAAATAAAGTTGAAAATACCCCCTACCAGTGTGGTAGGGGGAAAAACACGTCGTCCCTAGAATGAGTAAACATCTTCCGTACTTCAGGGTCGAATCAACTAGGTTGAACCCATCCCTTAGTGGCACCGTGCCCCTATTGAATCAGCTAGGCTGAACCTATGTTCGTACGACTGACATTTTACCAAAAACAACAGAAAATTATAACCCAACATATACATTACAACCCTCCTGTCCTCTCTGCCTGTTCTGTTCTATGTAATGAATGTCTCATCCCCGATAAACGAAATGCACTTTCTGATTAAATACAACATTTTGTTTCTTTGCAACGAACTTGTGAAACTAGATCTCATTATCACCCTTCTTCATTTTCTTTTAGGCTTTGGGCTCTATTGCGAATCAGTCCTTTTATCATTTTCATTTTCATTTTCATTTTCTTCATTTTTTTCGACAATTCTAGATCTGGCGGATCTAGTTGTTTGGAGTCATTGAACTCTCCGGTTTGAGAAAGTCCCTCCATTGTAGTTTGTTGTTGAAGAAACAAGGTTTCCGAAACAAGGTTTCCATCCGTTGAACGAAGCTCTGGATATTCAGATTTCAGCTCCTCCATCGATACTTGAATGGTTGAAATCTTCTTCACTTCGTCTTTTATTCGATCAAACGTGCTTCCATTCGATCCAATCGAACTTCCATGTTTTACAGTGTGCTCTGATACAATTGATAGAACACTAAAATTGATCTATTGAATTTGAGAAGAAACGGCGAACACAAATACAAAAGTAACCCAGAGAAGAGTCTTGAAACTCTCTTAAACCCATCACTCCAAGAGTGCCCAATTACAATTGAATTCCCAGTTGTCCAATCTAACTAACTCACCCCTATTTATAGTATTTACATCTCACTAATTCTATATATATGACTACTCAATGTGAGATCTTATCACATTACCATATTAGCATATCATTTCTTCTTTTGATGTAGGGTTCAGAAATTCAATTCACAGATCCAATCTTTAGATTTCTATTGTATTTTCCAAGTCGAGATGTTTTAGACTCTTAGCAGCATTTTACTTTGAAACAACAATTTTCTCTCATGCTACCTTCTACAATAGACATCTTGGAATTTTATCTTTTATATTTTTAGAGTTTTATTTCTACCTTTATTAAATCAGAGTTGGTTTTAATGCTATTTATTTTAAGTGAACGGTAGTCTGTTGATCTAATACCCTACATATGTTATCCGGACCCTTCACTCTAATCTTAAGTACTTGTGTCATAACTTGAAACATGTCTAACACTTGAAACTATTTTAAAAGCTCTTTTACAAACAAGATCCAAAATGTATTAAAAGAAAGAAAAAATAACGAGAAGTTCAAATGTAGATTGCAGAATAAGAAATGGAAATAGAAAGAGTATAAGTGTATAGGCTAGTGTACAAACATTACTACATGTATCTAAGCATATGTATCCAGGTTTTTAGGCATTACTTGTTACGTTCCCCCAACACCTTCTTCTGTGTACCCCATGTCACACATCCACACACATGCAAGGGCACTCGTGTGTGCCTGCATCAAGCTTGCATGTGTGCAGGTACAAAATCGTCATTGAGACCCATGCAGAACATACAATTGCAGGCATAACTATACAATTGCTTACCTTCTTTGTGTTAGTTTTTTTTTCTTGTTACTCTATGATGGATTATGCTAAGGTAAAATTGCATAATATATCCAAACGTTTTAGATTTTTTACAAGTTTATCCTAACGTTTCAATTTTTACAAGTACATCCTAACATTTTAGGTTTTTTACAAATTTATCCTAACATTTCAATTTTTACAAATGCATCCTAACATTTTAACTTTTTTTTTATAAATTTATCCTAAAATCTTGATTGAGTGGCATTAAAAAGTTAAATAAACCCATTTGCGACAACACGTTTAAAAGTAATCTCAATATAAATCAACTCAAACTTATTCATAGGATACAATTTACACAATTTCAAAGGTTATGACGTATTTGTAAAAATTGAAACGTTGAGATAAATTTGTTAAAAACCTCAAACGTTAGGATATATTATGCTATTTACCCTTATGCTAATAACTGCACGTCTATAGTGACAACTTGGAGTTTCTTTACTTAATCACTTTATTGTTCCTTCTTTGCCTTCATTTTCTGCTACCTAATGAATATCTTTAGAGAATTCTTGGTTCTTTGACATGCCAATTTTCTGGTAATGCTTCCCTTAAGCTCAAACACATTTATTTCTTAGGCATATTTTTATTTATTATTTTAATTCCAACTAGTTAGTGTTCATATTTTTTCTTATAATAATTTGCACGCTTTGATGATTAGAAGCTGATTGTACTAAAAGTATAGAGATTAGACCCTGGTGAATGGTAGTATTAGACAACATTTGAGAATTCAGTTCAACGGCTTTTTTTTTGTTATAAACCATTGCATCACCTTCCATAAGCATGAAGCTATTCTTTATCAAATCCTATAAAAAAGTCAATTCTTTATCCAAGTCTTTTCAAGGATTACTTCATTGTTTTTGTTATCTATGGGCCAGGTGCTCAAACTAGTTTAATCACTAATGTGCATTAAGCTACAAGATAGTGGTCATGTGGGCAAGATTGGCAAGTGTTTGTTTGTTTGAATCTTTGGAGCTCATATAAGGGGAAAAAGTTGTGGGAAAAGATGTGTTTGAAGCAAGTATATGTTACTGTGAAAACTGTGAAAACTTACTCTTGGTGGTAGCAAATGTGAGAGAAAGGTCAGCATGTGAAGAACTGCGTAATTACTTTGTACTTTGAAATGGAAGAGTTTGATCCATGCAACAAGCTTGCATGTGTTTGTACTTTTGTAGCGGAATTACTTTTTATTTGAAACGGGATTCATGAAGCTGAATAAACAAGAACAGGCTAAATAAACTAGGAATTTGGTGGAAGTTTCCATCTGATAAAAGTATGATCATGATTTTTTAGATGATGCTGGAAGATTTTGTAAAAGATGTTCTTTAACTTGTAGATACTTATTTTGGAAGGACATTGCACGAAACCACAAATCAATTACAAATTAGTTGAGGTTTACGTCTATCCTTTCACTATCAAATTTCTTCAATTTCTTTTGTGTCGAGCCTTATAACCATGGCATTTGTAGGCCATTTGGATGTGTCCAAACCATCGCAACCATCGTTCCCTAATTTTTGCATTGATTGGTTCTCTCCCTAATTTTCTTTGAACCTATGTTTTTCTTATTCTATCTTGTGAGTTTTACCGTGCATCCATCTAAGCATCCTCATTTTACCTACACTCATTTTGTACACGTGGCCACAAAAATGACTATTGATGTCACTATTGTCAAGATTTGGTTTATTTTACTTGGCTTTGATCTAATGGCAGAGTGACAATCTTAACCTTAGAGTTTGAGGGTTCACAAGTTTCTTGTTTTTGGGGTTTGGGTGCATTGAAGTAGTATAGGATGGTCTGTTATTGTTTGGGAATTTAAATTAAGAAAAATTGGTCCTAGAAGTCAAAGTGGGATGAGACTGGTAGTTGTGTAAATGAGGTAGTTTAGGATTGGAAGGGTCTAATAAAATGGTGGGGGGGGGTATCTTTGGTTAATTTCTGGATTTTTGCTTCTAAAAGAATTCATAACAAGAATAAACACGCAAACTTCTTATTCAGTATAAGAACATTTATGATTTACCTTATGTCCAAATGTTGGGGAGCCTATCCTAGAATTTGAAACCTGTTGAAGATACATCAATTAATTGGATGGCTCACTATTGGAAGCATACAACGGGAAATAATGCTCCCTCTTTTTTTAGGGTTGCTATTGCAACCCTTCTATCCTCTCTTTCTACCCAATCTAAATGTGGCCACCCAATGATATTAAAAATCCAACCAATAATATATTTTCAATCCCTAAACTACCCTTAAAACAAACAAAACAAACCAACCCAACCCCTCCTCGCCAATCGCCTCCCTTCTTAAAGTCATGCATACCCTTCTTTGGTGCACACCGCTTCACTCTATCTCATGGCCAGGGGTGTACACGGATTGGATCCAATCTATTCATGGTAAAATTGCAACTCGATCCAACTACTGCGAACTGAAAAATTTCAATACGATCTAGTTCATTTAATTTGTCAAACCAGTTTGATCCAATCAATAAAATGCGGATTGGACCGAATTAAGTTATCGGATTGTCATCATATAGTTCTCTCATATTTAAGAATATGCACTTTGGTTAAAAACAATTCCATAATCTCAAATAAATATAACATTCAAATATGTCATAATAAACCATGATTAAAGAACACAACAAAGTGCATGATAAATTAGACTTGATTCAACTTGATTAAAAAATTATATTACCAAACCAAAAGTTGGACTAAAAAAAAAATTTTGACTTTAAAAACTAAGTATATACAAAGCATAAGATCAAATATTGATTGACAAAGCAAGCACGAGATCTAAAAACTAGAAGTATCTATAAGACTATGCTTTTAATGTTGCGGATCGAATCAGATTGGATCCGTGGATTCTACATGTAGAATCCGTAAGTTGATCCGATCCGTGTGGATTGACATTTTTCCAAATCAATCTGGTCCAACTACTTATAGAATTCAATTCAACTTGCAATAATTGGATTGAATTGAATTGGATCCGCGGTTTTACTAGATCCGTGTACACCTCTAAGTCATGCACAGTGCTTGTCATCTTTCCAACCGTGCGCCGCTGCCATTTGCCACGTGTTGATTGTTCAAGTCCTCGTCTTTCCCATTCTCCACAAGTTTGAGGAGCATTAGATCTATCTCGATTCTGCGTAGCTGAGATCGATGCTTCCATTTTGGCATGAATTGCATAAATCGATACATAGATGTCGCCTTGCGTTCAGAAAATGTCTTTTGTTGTTGAAAGAACTTAGCATTCTCATGTGAACTAGTCGTGATGAAGAAACCCTAATTTTCCCAAAACCCAAACAGTGGAACCATTGGCAAATAGAAATTTCAACTGTTTAGACTTAAATGGCTTGATTCTATTGTGGCCTTTTTCTATTGTTTTTGCTCGCAACAATGGACATGCCAATTTTTTGTGTTTTTTTTTAAACACAATTTTTTGTGTTTTGTAATTAAGTTTCACAATGGTTCCAATATTTAATTATTATACATCGAAAAAATAACAATTGCTTTCAATGATTAAGTTGTTTAAGTAAGCCTTTTAGAGGGCACAAATTAAGAGAAGTATCCAAAAATAATAAAGAAATAGATTATGGCAAGAAGAAGATTGTGAAAGGGAAGATTGGGAGGGAAGTGGGAGTCCGAGTTGGGGCAGCAAGAGGGATATAGACATGTTTCTTACAAGGGTTTTAATGTCATTAACTTATAGTGTAGTATTTTGGTAAATTAATTTTTTTTAACATTGGGTGGCAAGAGAGGATTGATGAGTTGAAATAGCGGCCCTCATTTTTTTTTTTTTTTTTTTTCCTTGAGGCCATTGATGCTCAAGAGTCTATAATACAACAACAAAGTCTCAATCCCAAATTAGTTGGGGTCGGCTACATGGATCAAACTCTTCCATTGTGCTCGATGTAGTGCAATTGATAGCCTGAGGATGCCCAAGTTAAACTCAATAAAAGACCCCAACATAAATCAACTTTTACATGTGTATTTTTCCCCTACATCAAATATCTTACTATCAATAGATTGCTGGAAAGGTCATCTTTTTTCTGTTCTTTAACTTCTTTCATTTTGCAGTTGGACTCTATTTGTGTTCTAGAACAACACATGTTTCTCAACTTCAAAATCCCTGTATTTGTCTATTTTTCAGGCTTGCATCGACCTAAAGCCATTTTTGGTTTCTTTGCAGGTGCTCAGTGTGGAATTAGATCTTTGGCTTTGGTCTTTTGGCATTCAGAGCCAATCTCTGCTACATCATAGGACACTCTCTATATATTATTGAATATGAGCAATCCATTGAAATCCTTTTTGTTTTGTCAAGCCGAAGGTAGAAAAAATATCTTTCAGTTTTTCAGAGGTAAAATTTTTTCAAAAAATGTAGCAGTGGTTTTGGGAAGGTTCTTATTTGTTTATCAATTATTCAAAAAGTCCACACTTCAATTACCTTTTTCTTAATTTGGCTTTTAAATAGGAAATGAACAATACTATACTTTGTTTGACAAGTTTTGCTTCAGAATTTGTTCTTTCTCGTAGTGAACTCTTTTAAAAGCACAAGGGACTAGCCTTGTCAATATTTCACAGAAGGAAAGTTGCTAATTGAACAAAATTTTGAGTTATCGTATAAAATGAGCATGTGCGCTCAAGTTCATATGGTTTCGTTATATTGGTTTTTTTTTTTTTTTTTTTTGTTATTAGAACTGTGAATTTTGTTGACAATGTTTTTTCTACCTAATTATTGCCATTCGGATTATGTGGACCTTACAAAAGGCTTTTATTAATTTCCACATGGAATATGATGAACCAATTGGCAACACTCGAGCTTCATTATTTAGCTGCTCTTATGTATGAGAACTGTAAGAAACTTACCATGAACAAACTGTGTTCATTGTGCAAATGCAGATTGTGTTTAAAATAAAGTTCACGATGTTTGGTTATCATCTGACTTAAGTTTTTTCTGGTTTTGCCTTATCATCTGGTTTTTCAACCATATTTGGTTCTCTAACTGAGATTCTCGTTGTATTTGCCAAGGTTGAGTTGCATTGCCATTATAACACAACACTATTTATGTGTAAGAGAGAAAACAGGATCTACATGAGCTACGCTTGAACTGGGGACTTTGCTTGTCGTGTCAAACTTAATTTTCTTCACAGCAGAGTGAACATGTGCAAAGAAGCGGACTTGATTATTTATTTATTTATTTTATTGATGGAATGATGATTAAACTTACTTCACTCAATTTGATGGAGCTGGTGACATGCTTTTAAAATTATCCCAAGTTATTTTAGCTTTACCCTTGTATTGTAGTTTAATTTCTAAGACATGTTTTGATTAAGGAAAATGTTGGCATAACTTAGGTTGGGCATGCAACGTTGTGCTTGTAGGAACTACGTGCCCAACCTGGGTTATGCCAACATTTCCCATTTGGGTACTCTCTAAAGTCCAAATTAGTATTATACTTAGAAAATAACTTTTTTTGGTACAAACAAGTCTTTTGATATCTCAAGCTTACACCCAAAAAAAGAGTGAGAAATGCTTGGGGTATGTTGATAAGTTCACTAACAATTGGTGGGTTGAGAGGGGCAACTAGGTTCTCACTAAAAAAATAGTAACAACCTAAATACATTGTATACATGCTTAAACCCTCCTTATCCATACATTTTATCTAATAATTTGGGGTTGTTTAACCCTCCTTATCAAGTGGTACCTTCATTGGTATTTATAGGTACCCTAGAACCTCGTAGCCTTGGGTTTTATTACTTTTATCCGAATTTTGTGCGAATAGTTTGAAGTGCTTTATGAACTAATTAGTCTTGTCAAGTTTTTGGGTGATGGTTGCCACTCGATTGCAGCACAAGTCCCAATCCAATTGTTAAAGAATGGACATATGTACCTCAAAGTTGTGATTGATGAAATATTAAATTGGAACAATGAAAATAATATATAGCCTCAATCCAATTTGTTAAAACTCTGATTGAGGTAAGTTAAGAAGTTCAATTCTCGACAGCTGATTATATTCACTTGGTTTCCTTGAGTTATGTAGGGATGTAAGTGAGGCGATGAATGAAATCCCCATCTCCACCCCACTTTTGGCAGTGTGAAGATTCCCTTCTTGAAATTCTACATTGGAGAAATTTTGATCTTCATTCCACATCCTACGAGGATCTCCACCCCACTTGTCAGATATGTGAAGATTTTCAAATACCCTTTTCTTGTAGTGTGAAGATTAGTTCCGTCCTTGTTGCGCATGCGGTACATCTTTCTTAACGATTGCACGTGAATTTATGCGGCTACTGGGTTGGTGTTTTCTTTTATCTCATTTTTCTTCATTTTATAGTTAATTTATTTTATACAGTTGAAAGTTTTTTTTATTTGTTTTCCCTTGTTTGAAGTCATAAGTTTTTTTTTCCCTTGTTGAAAGTTTTATTATTCGTCATGTTGTTCTAATTGTGTTCACATATCGTCATATGTTTCAGATGTAGTAGAGAACAGTCCCTGATGTTACACTATTTTAATTTCACAATCGCATTCACAATCACATTAAATGACAATTATGTTTGAACAAACAGGATTAAGCGAATCAATGTACTTTTATTTGGACAATTAATTTTATGTCTGGTCTCGTATTGAGCCATGAATGATTAATGAAATTTCTATTTTTCTTCCCAAAAAAATGTAGGATATAGAAATTAAGGCAAAGCAGATTGTTTTTATTTTTTATTTTTATTATTATTTCTAGTCACTTATGCACAACTGGGGTGCCTTTAGTGCGACTCAAGATATAATAGATATCTAGTTGCAACATATATATTGTCATTAAAATTAAACATTTTAAAATGTACAAATTAAATTTGATCTGTGCTATGATAAAAAAAAGGTTATCATTATACCATCAAATATATGAAAGAAGATGCACACAGTTCAAAATGCATATTTTTACATTTTTAAATGAGGCCAAAGAACTTGCACACCCTTGATTTTTCAAGACACAAAATGAGACGCACATGCAACCCCAAATTGGCTATACTACTAATGATTGGTTGATCGACCTCTTAGTTCAATCGAATGAATCTCCATCCAACTATCTCATTTTGTAGATCTTTTAGGTTCTTCTTATCTATCCTTTCAAAGCTTGTTTTTTATCACCAAAGTCCCGCAAAGGCACCTCAAAGGCCACAAATCATTAAGAGGTTATATATATAGTTTTATCAACTATACATAAGTTTTATACGTACTATGATGAATTTATCATAGTTTATCAACTGTACACAAGTTTTTTCAATTAATGCTTCTTATACATACTATGATGAATTTATCAACTATACATAAGTTATATCAATGCTTGTTATACGTACTATGATGAATTCATCAACTATACACAAGGTTTTTCATGAATATATAGTTGTTGATGCTTCTTAATTATTCTGAATTTCTTGTTTGGTTATAACCATTGTAATGTTGTGAAAACTTGAATATGCTGATACCATCTACTTATACAACATCAACTATCATGAAGTATCAATTACACATAGAGATGCGTTAACCAAAAAAAATGCACATATAATATACACTAACAAAACTTAATTTCCTAAAAAAAGTAACCGAAATAACATTATTTCACGGCTATACCACTAATGATCTTTTAGTTCAATCTTCATTTTCCAAGTCTCGCATAGGCCACAAATCATTAATAAAAATACTTCGCGCACTCTTGTGAACTTACCTCCCGGGGAAACTCGCTCAGCGCAAATCCACACGCCCCATCAGTGAAATCTTTGTGTTTGCCAGATTAGATATTATTACATCTCGGTCATCAAATACTAATGCAGAGAACTCCAAAAAGAAAAACGAAAAACGAAAAACAATTATATACATTTGAGAATCAATTATTAACCACTTGTCATGAACACATTGCAATAATAGTAAGACCGAGAGCTTTGATAAAAAAAAGGATAGTGCTATTTGGACTCGTGAGTCTGGACTCAAAACTTTTTTTAATTTCAAATACACCCTCGAGCAATTGATGAAACAACCATAATCACTTGTAAAATTCTTATTATACCCCTTAAATATGTACAAAAAATTTAAAAACCTCCCTATGAGTCTGGACTCATAAGTTCAAGTAGATTTATTGTAAAAAAAAATAGTGAGGTCGAGAAGGTTGAGACAATTTAAAGGAAAGAGAGAAAAATAGGCGTTTCAAAAAATTGAAACCGCTACCTCTCATCACATCATGTCCTTACTTTGTTTTTGATTTTTTATTCTGGATTTTTTTTTTGGGTGTAGTTATAGAAATTATACAAACTATAAATGGCTTCCAAAAAAACTTCCATTTTTTAAATGTCCGTTTTTAAAACTTCCATTTTTTAAATATCCCTTTTTAAAACTTTCATTTCTTTTCTTTTTGACTCTAAGGAAAGTGAAATAACTTCCACTTTAAAAACTAACTATATTTAAAAAAAATCATACCTAAATTCTCTAATTTTCTATATACTATACTCATCAATCATCACGTCGCACAATCAATGGAAGAAATTTTAAAGAATGAAAAGTAAAAAGACTCAAGTACCCTAATTTTTTTGTCAGAACATGAATTAAAAATTTTTTTTGTGTTTGATAAAAGAGGATAAATTTGTAATAAAAACTATTTTCGCCTCACCTTAACTACGGATTTCGGAGATTATTATGTCAAAGAAAGCGCGCAGTTGACCCAAAGACAAGTTGCCCAATTTTTCGTTTCCCCCCTTTGGACACTTCTCCGCTCTCTCCGAAGTCCGAACCCAGAACGAACCGACGAACGAGCGAGCGAGCGAGCGAGCGAGCGGACGACTAGAAATTCGGGCGCCCACCACACTCAATCCAGACGACATCGCTCAATATTTCTCGCTTTCCATTGTTGATCCAATTTCTTCCGATCCTCTTCTCTCAATTGCTTAAACTGCCCTTTCAATTCTCTGCAAATCGCTGTCACAGGTTCGTCGAATCCCCTCAAATTTCATTGCTTTCGCTTGTGCTGTTCTGTCCAATTTCTCGAAATTCTCGGCTGGACACAATTTTTAAGCTTTCTTTAATCTGGGTTTTATTCGTTTTCTTTCGCACGACTTCAAGTGATCATACATCTGAGATTGTTAGGGTTTTCTGGTTTTTTAGGGTTAGGGCACGGTTTTCTTGGGGAGGGAGGGGTTTCGATTGGATTTGGTAGGAATTGTGTTCATTTTAGATGGTTTTGGAGAGGGAAATGCCGACTTCGAGGCGGTCGAACAGAATCGACACTTTGGAGCTTAAAGCTCTGATTTTTAAGAAGCTAGGGCATCAGAAAGCGGAGAAGTATTTCTATCTCCTCACCAAATTTCTCAGTCTCAAGATTAAAAGGACTGATTTTGAGAGAGTCTGCATTGGTATTATCGGAAGAGAGAATCTTCCGCATCATAACCGGCTTATTCAATCGATAGTCAAGAATGCTTGTGTTGCGAAGACGCTGCCGTTTAGAGGAAGTAGGGTTGAGGGTTCGAAAGACGCTAAAATGGGTAATGGGGGGAATCAGAGAAGTAGCCCTCAGTCAGTTGGCAAGGACATGTCTCCTCTATATCCTTGCCAGGGCAGGTCGTCGAATTTGAAAAAACGGAAGCTCGGTGACATCTCGAGTCCTATTGATTCCAGTGGAAAAACCCAGAGTACAGTGTGGGATGGATCGGTTCGTAGGATGCAAGAGCAGCAAAGCGCCACTGAGTTGCGATCACTTGGTAGTAGGCCGCTTGGTGAAGTTGTCTCTGTCGAAGATGGGGAGGAGGTTGAACAAATGATGGGAAGCCCAAGCATCCAAAGTAGAAGCCCCGTGAGGCCGCCTCTTGGTATCTCCACTAATGTGGTTGGGCCGCGTAAGGCTCTCCGTAGTAGTTCCGTTACCTCTTTTTGTCTAGCGGCATGTCATAATAACTATGAGCTACCAGATACCAGGTTTTTAAGGATGCGGTTGGAGAGGAAGCTAGTAGCAGAAGGTCTTAATATCTCAATGGACTGTGCCAATGCATTGAACCTTGGGTTGGATGCATATCTGAAGCGCTTGATTCGGCCTTGCATTGAATTAGCTGGATCAAAGCATGGAGTTCAGCAATTAAAGCAAGCTAATGGTTGGCCGCTACCCTCTGTAAATGGTACGCCCATTTCTGCATCCCTTTCGGATTTTCGGGTTGCCATGGAGTTAAATCCGCAGGTTTTTGGAGATGATTGGCCTTCTCAGCTTGAGAAGGTTTGCTTGCGTGCATCAGTGGACTGAAGGAAGCATAATATTCTCAGAATTTGATCATGTTGTACATTAGATGGATTTCAGTTCATCACGTGTTGACTGTGCACAATTGTGACTGCAGCATTGACTGTGATGTTGACCATCCTTGGTTGAAAAGAGATTAACCTTGGTATTGAAGATTCTCAATGACTTTGCCTTGGATGTGCACAGGAAATAAGATGCAAGCTCAAATGCAGATGATACTAGAATTAATTTGAGAGTTTTATCACCTTTTCGACAGTCTCTTACCTGTTCCAATAACTGTCATTGTAAATAAAGTAACACTCAATTTCAGGGGTACCCATTGCCATTGCATTTTTTCCCATTTTTACCTATCTGGAATTGAGAAAATTTAGTTACGATAGTGTCTATGAATTTTTGTATTCTCATGGTTGGTTCCAGTGAAATAAATTCTAATTTTCAAGTGTACTTGTTGGTGTTGTTCCGCTTTTCTATTTTCTCAAGTTATTTATCTTTGGGAGTCTTTGATATGATCTGTACATCTTTTTAAAATGTTATGCTTCTCAGTGTTATATAAGGTAAATGCTTTCCAAACTTGGAAGGTGGATGGGCCTTGAACAAGAGGTGCCTGAAAATGCTGCATATTTCTGTTAGTAATTGTCATATAGCATTTATTTGTAAAATTTATATAGTCACTTATTACATGATTCTAATCATTATTAACTATCATTTCTTTTTATTTGGTCTTTGGTGCGAATTCCCTTTTCCGAGTTAAGATTTTTTGTCCAGCCAATTATATCGAATCGCGAACTAGGCTCTAATTTCCACCTCTATTGTGGCTTAAAGATGTGAGTGAGGGTGTTTATTGCAGATTGTTTCTTGTTCCTCAACAACCAATTTGAAGAAGCTCGTGTCCAAATTGAACAACGAAGCCAAAATTTGAAAGTGTTGGTAACGGTTTGCATGGCGAATTTCGTGGCTGACTGCCAATTCTGATTGGCATTTTTGTGTCTGCCGTAATTTTAAGGTATTGAATTGAATTGTGAAATTAGGAAAAGTCGAAGTTCCTAAGTGGGATTTTAGATAGTTGTGATTGATTACAAAAAAGGATGGTCATATTGAGGGTGACGTTGCACGTAGAGTTCAAGTTGGATGGAAGAAGTGGAGTAGTAAAATATTTGTGATTTGTGATCGAAGTATCCCTCTTAAACTAAAATAAAGTTCTGTAAGACTACAATTAGACTAGCTATGCTCTAAGGGAATAGATGTCAGGCGGTAAAAAACAACATATACACAAAATGTGTGTAGTGCAAATGAGGATGCTTGGGTGGAGGTGTAGTAAACTCGAAATGATAGGATAAAAAATATAGAGATTCAAAGAAAAGTAGGAATGCCACCAATCAATGCAAACATTAGGGAAGGACGGTTGTGGTGGTTTGAACACATCCAAAGACGACCTACCAATTTGATAGTTAGAGAATTCGAGAAAGTTGAAATTGAGAAAAGTGAACAGTATAGGGGCGGACGTAGGTAACTTGGGATCTAATAATTAAGAAGGAAAACACATCATCTAGTGCATTAAATTGAGCAAAGTGGAAGAATTTTTTCCATGTTGTACCTCAACTAATTCAGGAGTGAGGCTTTATTGTTGTATTCTTTTCCTATAGACTAGAGTTGGAATGATTGCGTTTTAATTTATCTGATCTTTTGGACGGCACGGCTTTACTAACTTACCAAGTTGGCACTGTTGACTGGTTATCATCTTATCATGAGTTGTTCTGGTTCTGCCTGCTGGAATAACACATACATGAGGAAAGATATTGTTGGACCTAACCAACTTAATTTAAGATTCTTTCAGACAAAAAAGATTGGACCATGTTGAATGCCTAGGACGTCGAATGAGAGTTGCTGGAGGGATTTTTCAGTCTTCGTTGATGCCCTTTGTTTTTTCACGTGACCTTTCTGTATTTGCCACGATATAGTTTTACCATCTAACAAACTTTCACCATTTTATCATCAATGGGAGTATTTTGAGTCTAGACTCTTACATTTCGTGGAACTGATGGTTTCTTTGTTTCTTTAAGCATCATGTATTATTGAACTGCTTGTGTGCAGGTTTTAAGTTCCTTGCCTCTCCAAGAATCACTCTATTTTCTTTTGTTTGATTTATCACTTTTCGACATATGTCCTGTGATATCCTTAGTGAAAACAGCTTTGTTTGATTTATTATGGTTTTATTATGGTTTTGTTTGAATAAAACATTTGCCTGAATCTGCTTAAGCATTTAGGTTTGTTTGATTTGAATGTTTGCTCTCTAATTCTATTGTGTTTTATTTTAATGGATGCATGTTCCACATGGTTTTGTGATAGACCCTTGATCATACTTATAAAACAATTTACGAAGTGATGGCCATGGCAATTTTTGTATGATGTGAATTGTGCGTGCAAGTGTGAGAGCAGTATAAATAGTAGTTGAGAGCACAATGGGGGACACTATGAATTTTGGTTCTTGTTTTAGGAACTATTAGAGACGTTTGGGGGGTTTAGACTCTTGTAGTGTTTTGGGTTCTTCCCTCGGATGTTCTTCATTTGTTACAGGGTATAATGTGAGATCAATCTTTTCTCTCTTGTTTTTCTGTTTATCTTTGTGTTTCAATTCTTCTTTAGTTCTTAGATTCAGTTGATTTGCATCTGAAAAGTTGTTTGGAGTCTTGGAATCTTATCAGTTTGTCTCGTGCACTGTTTTTGCAAGTCCTGGAAGTGAACAGCTAGAGGGTTAGTAGCCTAGTACCACAACAATATAGAAGGACATAGGTACCCGATATGATATGCTAGTGAAATGCATCCTTGCTATTCTTATTCATCAGTAGCTGGAACATTCTGCTAAACACCGTTCAACCTTCGTTTGCATCAATCTTTGTTTTTCAATTTATGTTCTACATTTTGTCATTGCCTTTTGCACTGCTAGTTTTCTACTAAAACATTCTTGTTACTGAAAATCTAGCTAAGCTTTATTCAGACGATTTGACTGGTAAGAGTTAAGGGCACGCTCATCCCCTTAAGCAGTCCTCTAATTATGAGTATTTTGCCTTACCCACTTGGCACCTTTTCCATTGTTTATTGATCTTCCTATACATTTATGTCTCAACTTGGAAGACTTGGAAAGCAGATGCCAAAATTTAGGGAAGAGAAAAAGGTGCAACCAATCAACTCATACTTGCATACCACTCGTACTTCCTACTTTATGCACTAATCATTTCATGCTCGCTGTTCATATTTATTTATTTATTGCAGGAGAAAATATTTTTCTTCTATGTGCGGTGTCGTTTTGTTGCTTATGCTGAAGTTGGTGCTAACAGAAGAATGACTACGTGAGCTTTGTCTTATGTAAGTGTATTTTCGTTTTGCAACCAATTAATTATGCTTAGTTCAGTTTGAATTGGAAACATTTTCTGCAAAAGATGATTTGTTTTTTCATTAGCATGGCTTTCTTTTGGTAAGTGCATAATTTCTTTTCTTATTTGTTATTGGATAAGAACGAAATAGCGTTTCTATATGAACCTTATAATGTTGAAACCTAACATTTTAATCTTTTTGATTGACCAAGTATCCGAGCTTGTATGTCATAATTGATTCCTGTATTATTTTGTCCTCTAGATCCTCTCTTGAAAGAAATGAGTGGAAAAGACAAATTTGAAGTAGCAAGGGATAACTTCAGAAAACAATGGTTTGTTTTATTTTTGGAGCTTTCATGCTCTTCAAAACTCTGCTTTGCATGATTCAAATGCACATGTATTAGATGGCTAGGAACGTGAAAGTCATCTTTAAGAGGTGGATATCCTTGTAAACCTAGAATTGCTACACTTGAGTACCTTCGAGAGCTAAGTTGACAAAGGCCGTATAACTTTGATCTCGCAAAACAAAAAGAAAAATGGTAGTGACCAGAGTGAGCATGGAAAATCGAGGATCACTGTGCACTACTAAGTCTGATTAACGGCATTCAAGGTGGTAGGTCTAATCTTATGAAAGACGTTGAAAAACCAAGGGCAAGTCTTGTTGGCCTTACCTTCTTGAAATGGAGAACCTTGTATCTTTTAATGCTTGAATTTATTTTTGATAAGAAACCTACTAATCACCCATCAAATTTGTGCACGGGGAGACTAGAACCTTCAACCTCTTGCAATATTGACCCACATATCAAACCATTGAACTATCACTTGGTTGGTGCAATACCTGACTTTGTGAATAAGTTGCTACTTGAGCTTTCACAATACAGCTATTTGTTTGCTCATTGAGGAATTTTCCACAACTTCTCGACACTTAATTTCTCCATAATGATGCAATTATATTTCTAAGCAGTCTCCTTTTCTACTTTCTATAGGTTAATTTGTTCTGCATGTTTATTCGTTGTGCTTGCTCTACTATTTCTAATGGAAAATGTTAATCCAACACACTTTGGGCGTACACTTTGTTTTTTAGCCATTTATGACTCTTTCTTGTCTCCTCAGGCGTGGGCCCCACATGACAAAACACCATAAATGACTAAAAAACAAAGTGTGCTCCCAAAGAGTGTTAGATTATAATTTTCCATTTCTAATATGCTGTATTCTACAATGGGACCTGCGACTGCTTGTGTTGCATTATGATCTCCAAACAAACTTGTTCTACTGTGTGACCTTCAAATTGATTTGTTCTGTGATTAATTTACGAATTGACTAGTCATGCAATATAATCTCACAAATCCCCTTGATCTGCTGCATGATTTACAAATTAATTATTTCCTTGAGAGGAACTACAAAGATCCTGTTCTACAATGTATCTACAAATCAACTTGTCATATGATTCATGTATTTAGCTTTCAACGTTATTGCAATAGGGAAATAAAAAGCTAATGAGAGAAAGATATGAACAAGTAAACTGTTAGCTTGTCGAATATGAAATATGCATATTTATTATATATCCCCAAAACAAAAGATGACTGACAAGACCCAGAAAATCTGACAAGACTTTATTGAACAATCAAATAACTGTAAAAACAATTGATAGACTTTCAAGGGGCTGCCGTTCTACTCACAAAATCCAAAGAGTTGCAAAGCAAAGACAATGATCGGAATGATTATCACATGACCTTTTTACTCTTATTTATAGTGTTTTACTTTAGCCGACTCAATATGACTCATAAGGGACCTATCAATGATCTTCAGACGGTGTTTACGATGTCTCATCATTCACAACATCACCAATGTTTTTAGCTTTTAATGACTTTCCAAGTAAACTTCCTAATTGTGAGCTCTTTTGTTTATAGTGTTTTACTTTAGTGCATGTTAATTTAAGTTGCATGCATCATCATTCACAACATCATGCTATTTATAGTGTTTTACTTTAGTGCATGTTATTCATAACGCATCTAATCTTTATATAAAAATTAAAAAAAAAAATATATATTTATATAGAAGGCCCCATTTTTAAGTTTCGCTCTGGGCCTCAAAACTGACACGGCCGGCCCTGACAGTGTATGTCATGTTCCACCTCCCTCATGTGCAAACCTAGTCCTACACATGTAGTGCCAAAGGAGAAAAAGAAGAGAACTGTTACGAGCAAACGCCCAACAAATGATGTGAATTCTAAGGACTCGAATAAAAGTCCTAGTTGATCACAGACTTCACAGCTTTGGTACTAGGTTAGATCACCCATCAACGTCTATAGACGTTAAGTAGGGCTCAACAATAAATAAGTAGGAATTTATTCAATTTGATTGGAATGGTTGAGATCTGGTGCATTTTATCTGCTTGAGAGGTTAAATAGGCCTTAGTTATTGACATCATAATGCACATGTAAAGAATAAGCATTCATAAAGAGGGATAGAACTGACATCTTTGAATCTGGCTATGAGAATGCTTAGATACTTGTAGCTCTGTTGTGCAGTTACTGCTTCTTGGAGAATCATTTCGCTTAATTATTCTCGTAACTGTTGGCTTCCATTGAAAGTTAGATGAGGGGTATCATAATTAGGTTCCAATGACGCAGATTGCAATGTAGACCTACCTCAGGAACAAAGGTGTGCCAAGGACTACCATTATGGAAGGTATTTATGGATGGTTAAAAAATGTAACTATACACAAGCTACTTTTATCAGCCTACTCCTATGGAGTTTGCCATCTTAATATCCATCTTATAGACTTAAGAAATCGCAAATTACATCATATGTGCTATTCAAGGTTATGCTATTTTTTTATTATTATTATTATTATTATTTTTCTGATGACAGCCTTTTCAAGGTTATGCTATTGCTAGCTGATTTCTTTGGCTGCATGAATAACTCGTGACTATGAATTGGTATAGGAGGCTTTTCATTCCATGGAAATTAGCTTGACGATGCAGAGAAAGTGTATTATATACTTTAAAGTTCTTCATTGAATTATTTCATTGATGAGGGAAATATTGGGGAAACTTGACTCGTATCTACTGGCTGAAAGAGACCTGAAATATTGGTGGTCACATGTCCATGGTCCTATGATGTTTTTCTATGCCATAAGCCCATAAAAAGGTGTTTCAGTTTTCTAAAGATATCAGTAGGATCCTCAGGACTTTAGGGCCTAAGAAGATAAGTTCAAAGTTTTTTAAGATGGCTAGTTCTTTCATATTTTTCCATCTTTCTTCTTTTTGGAGGTTAACATTAGCATTTTATTCATGGGAAGCTTCTGGGGGTGATGCAGACAATCAATATCCTTTGGGTAGTATAGCTTTTATGCCACTTTTTGTGGTATTGAAGAGGACTGACGCTATTAGCATTGGAGGAAATCAAGGCCAGCCTTGTGCTAATGTAGAAGACCTGTTCACTGAGCGGGTTTGGGCCTTTAAGCCCTCGCCCAGGCCCACCCATACCTGCTGACGCAGCGGAGATCTTCTAAATTGATTATTCGACACTACGAATAAAACAACCTAGGGCTAAAGAGAATTAACACCAAATTCTCAAGAAAAGAAATTTAATTCTTTATAAAAATCAATAAAAAAATTCCCCCTAAAACTATTACATAGCCCTTATATATATAGGTTTTTAAAAACAAAAGACTTCCAACTTTAAGATAAGTATAAATAAAATAAAACTCCTAAACTAACAACTTTAAGATAAGTATAAACAAATAAAGATAAATATAAACAAATAAAACTCCTAAACTAACACAAATTCTAATTTGCATCATTCTCTCCCGGTTGAGAAAATTCGTCCTCGAATTCAATGCTTGAATAATTATTCCGCACATGACGTCTATAGTCTCCATCTTCATCATTCTTCTCTTGTTGATAAAAATTCGTCCTCGAATTTTCGTACCCTTGCACGTCTTCTCGACTTTGACGATGAAATCACAACTAGTCTCGACGTGCTTGAAAAGATAAATTAGGACATTGTTCTGACCAGAAAAGTCATGCAAATATCCATCAACGCAAACGCCGTCATTGGTTGCAAATTTGAGTACTTTTGCCTTTGCAATGAGGCTAAGGGAGTCATTGTTAACGTCGACATTACGAACCACCCCTTCAAGCTCTTAAGGAACTTTAAACAATATATGAAACCACTTCGATGACTAAGCCGTCCTCTCCAAAGATTAACTTGTCCTCCACGAAGTCGTACCCATCACTGTCAAACTTTGGCTCTTCGTCAAAGTTTTCGAAGTCCTCCTCAAAGAAGATTGGATTTATTCGTCGCGCGTCGCCGTAAAGAAAAAGAATCCCATCTATTTCCTCCTCGGATATAAATTCCTCCTCATCGGAATAAGAATATTCCAATTTTCGTTCCTCACCAAAGCCAAACTCCACCCTCAGTTGCATGGTTCATCCAAATCATACGTGACGATGGCTCTGATACCAACTGACGCAGCGGAGATCTTCTAAATTGATTATTCGACACTACGAATAAAACAACCTAGGGCTAAAGAAAATTAACACCAAATTCTCAAGAAAAGAAATTCAATTCTTTATAAAAATCAATAAAAAAAATTTCCCCTAAAACTATTACATAGCCCTTATATATATAGGTTTTTAAAAACAAAAGACTTCCAACTTTAAGATAAGTATACATAAAATAAAACTCCTAAACTAACAACTTTAAGATAAGTATAAACAAATAAAGATAAGTATAAACAAATAAAACTCCTAAACTAACACAAATTCTAATTTGCATCACCTGCCCAAGCTAGCAATTTTGATTATATTTATTATGTTTTTTTTATAAAGTAAATATATGTAATAAATGTTTGAAAATGAATACAAAGTAGAAGTTAGCCTTGTGGTATAAGTTATAACAATTAACCTTGAAGTCTTAGGTTCAACTCATACTTTCAACTTAGTTCTTCAATGTGTATACTAAGAAAAGTTTTTTTAAGTACTTGATGAGTGGGCCTGACTGGGCTTGGGTTTACAAATGCCCATCCCAAGCAAGTGGGGCCTGGGCGGGAACTCGAACCCGTAAACAGTTCTTAGAATCATGTTTAGTTTCTCGTGTTTGACTGTTATTACTGTTAGATGCTTGTGTTGCTATTATTTGTTTCAGACCTATTTTGAAAAATTGAAATGGCCTTATCCAAGGCTCTGGATGTTGGATCTTTTATTTATTTATTTGAAAAGTACCCGCAAGTCGAATTTTGCTTTGATAGAAATCTGTACATTTCAATTTTTCAAAGGCAACGAAACTGAGCATTTCTATATCTATGTTAAAAAGCACCATTACTTTATTTCGCAAGGCTTTTGAGTTAAGAAGTTATTTCATCCTCATGCATGCTTTTGAGCATAAATATACAGGAAGATGCTTTTAATGCATAGCAGGAATAATAGTTCTCTGAGGGCCCATAAGAGAAGCTCAGCTTACATTATGTGATAAAGCTAGATTGTTGCCATTTTGAATAATGGGTCTAATGACTAAAATATTCCTGATCCTTGTACGTGATATCATTGACAGTTGTATTCATATGCACGCAATGCCTTCACCAAATAGTAGCACGAGCCAAGGGTGATTCCAGGTTCATCTTATGACTTAATCTGTTCTGTTACCCCCGGTGATGAATTTTCTGAGTCCTTGATGTATTTGTTTTTGAAACCGCGTATTTGGTAATTGGTGAAAGCACTTGCTGTCCTCTTATTTATCTAATCTCGAATTTTTCAAACAGTGGACGTCGACTTATTTAAATCGACGTGGGGCATCTCTAACTTAAGAGGTTGGTCTTGACTTGAAATCAAGGTTTGGAAAATCGACAAACTTTACCGAACGTCAACTTCGGGAACTTCGACAACTTCGATCGAAACTGGACCAAAATAGAAGTAAAAATGTAAAACTTCGATCTAAGTAACTTTGTTTCGATGAAAACTTCGACAGACTTCGAAAACTTCGATCAAAGTAACTCTCTTCACATTAAGTAGTAAAAAAAGTCAAAATTTATCATATAAAACAATATAAAAACAAATATTAATGTCACACATGTTGCGCATGTTTATTTTAAAAATGACTATTTAAAACAAGTGTGTTGTGATCATTATGCATTACTATTATATAATTAAGTATATTTCTAACATTTTTATGAAGGAATTTGTGTTTTGTTGCATTTAAAATGAAATTCCATAAATTTCTGTGCGTTGGTAAATTTTTGTCAAACTTCTGTTATCGAAGTTGACTTCCTCGAATTACTTTCGTATTTTAAGAGAGCGATGTTCAAGGTGAAGCCAAATTTTCGAACCTTGCTTTGAAACATACATCGTATATTGCTTCAGTTGGGCATCTCTAACTTAGAGTTTGGTCTTGGCTTGAAACATACATCATATAGTGCTGCAGTGGGGCATCTCTAACTTAAAGTTTGGACTTGGCTTCAAACATACATCATGGTACTACGGTGGGGTCTTCTCTTTTGAATTGAGTTCCAAACTTGTGAATAGGACTAAAAAACCTTGTCGCCATCTTTCTTTCTTAGCTACATTTTCCTGCTTATCCTACTGACGAGAATCGGCATCCTCCTGATAAATATTCTTTTATTACTTCGCCGCCATGTTTTATATTTCTATCGCATTTTTCTTATTTGGATATACAGGTCCATCAGCCTCAAGTGGTGTTGCATGTATTAGATATGCTGGTATCATACTTTTGATCAAGTAGAGCATGCTTTATCTTCTAACTTGTAATGGGGTTCAAAAGTTGACGTGGTCCTTCATTTTGATAAAATTGTTAGAAGCAGCAACTCCACCACTGTTGTTTAATGCGTTCCAAGTTTAAAGGGGCCTATGCTTTTGAATTTTCTTCTTTTCCTTTTTCCCTTAATTCAGTTTCTCCAGCTGGTTCCTGTACTTGTTAGGTTTTCTTGGCCTATTCTCTTTGTTGGTTTTAATTGATTGTATCATGTGCTTTGAAAAAAAAGGTTTCATTGAGAGATTCCTTTCAATAATTCGTTATATTGACATTTTTGCACTTGTCTTTGTTTCGTTAGGGACCATTGTTTGAGCAGAGAAATGGAAGAAAATGAAGGTGCAAGACAACGTTTTCGTTTTTTCAAAACCGCAATAAAATTTTCTTGTCTTGGAAGAGAATACCCATTTTCGCACAAGGCAACAAAATTGAATTAGAAGCAGTGGGCATGGAATTTTTCAGCATGTATTGATGTGCAGCTGATTATAACGCTGGGAGCGTACATAGTTGATTTGTGACGGCCCCAGTTCCCCATAAAACTGGGTCCCGCCTAGCTTAGACCTACGTAGACCTTCGAGTCTTCACTTGCGAAGTCAACGCATCTTAGTCAGCTTCAAATCCTCATATTCATCATTAACTTATCATTTTTAAATGTGTGAATTATAGGATTATATAATTATCAGGAAATTCGCAACGGAAATTAACTATAATCAACTAGTAACTCAGTAAGTGAAAAATTAGGAAACACAACCTAAAATGTGGAAACCCTGAGAAATGGATAAATACATGCATATCTGGTGATCAGAGCTAAACAGTACGATAATATATGATATCCCTAATCACTCAATCCCAAAATATATCCCAGTGTATTACAAAAAACATAACGTACGATAATCACACGACAAAAGATAACATCTACAGTGGAGTAAAGGAAAGAACTGCTCCGAGAGTCTTCAGAGGAAGTCACCTAGAATCTATCCCTTGCTCGTCTTTGCTCTATCTGGACCCACCGTCACAAACTAGACGCTGAGTACGTGAAGAATTAAAAGTATAGCCAGAAAACATAAACAGTAATTCATGAATAACCAAATAAGCAGTGTAAGAATCATGCGGTATTGAAAGACAGAAAATATCACAAATTGCATGATAAACAAGCTGAAAAGTATTAGCAACGATAATTGAGAGACTGTCGAGTCAAAAGAGGCCCATAAGTAGTCAATTAGCCACAACATTTCCATAACAATCCAATACTTGAGGTGAAACTTAATATTAGGTGGGTGGACAACACTTCAGCAGAAGTGTTTACGTTAGCCTTACTAATATGAACCCAAGAGTACCTTCACGACACATTTACGCCAAGACATTTAGCCAAGGAATGGAATTCCAAGGAATAACTCAATTAAATAGAAATATCAATAATGAAAAATAAATTAATGTGTACCTTCTTACTGTCTTACTAACGTACAAAACGTACCTCAAAATTATGCAAAACACCGATCTTCGCGCAACTCTATAACTTGTTCAATTCGAATTCTCAAAGCTTGACTATCATTTAACTCAAATTTAGTTCAATAAGAGTCATTCCATGACCTTAGATAGCCCCCCAAAGTTTTCTAAAAGTTTTGAAAATTATTTGAAAAATTATCTGTTTTTATTGTTCCAGACGCCGCCAAGGGTAAATCCCACGGCGTCACATAAAACGTGAGTTCCTGGAACCTCTTTGGTTTGGACGCCACAGATGATGATTCTAGGGTTTTGGCCCACGACGTCATCTAAAGCGTGGATTCTCCAAACCAGTTCTGGTTTGCACACCGTGAGCATAAATGCTCTACGGTGTCCCTCACGGCGTGACTCTCTGCACTCATTTTCGAGGTTTTTCGGCTCGCGTCACCGCATTCTGAGCCTATCCCAAACCCTTAGGGACGTTCAAAACAACACCAAACCCATTTCGCTTTGTGTCGAAAACTCCGACCAAAGCCCCGATTCAAAAATTACTCCAAAATCACCAAGAATTTCCAATAATTCTCCCAAACTTCAAACACTCAAATCCATTTACAAAATACCAATACATCAAACAATTGATTTGTAACGACCCATTTTCCAAATAGACCACCATAGGGGCCAATGTGAACCCACAGTCTGTCTTACCAGCGACAGTTGTGCTCTACATTAGATTATATCCTCCATTTTATCTTTTTAAACCTTATTAATTGTCAATTTACTGATTAAGTTGTATTGAAAACAAATTATATGTTAAGTCATCATAAAATCCTCAAATTCACACACATCGGAAGCCTTACTAACACATTTACTCGGGTAATGATACTATAAATGTGTAACATAAACCATAAACCTAATGTGGAAAGCCCATATACAACCATAAATACCTCTGAAGTCACAAAAAGATCAATACACACAAGGTATCTCAAAATATCTCAAAATCCTCAAACCCAAAATGAAACAAAATATATATAATACAAACGTACGAGTCAGACAATCTCATATCAATAGTACTCTGGCAGCTTGCCCTTACCCCTGCTCGTACTAGGATCTACACTCAAGCCATCACAAAAGGCAAATAAATACAGGCAACTGCGCTCATCGCATGAATAGATAATAAAAAAAGCTCAAAGTGTGTTCCTAGCCCCTAGGGTCAGACTACCACCATAATTCGGACTCTTCCACAGAATACTGTCGGCGAGTCCAACTTAAGCAAGGCTGGTATCTGGATCCGCTCGATGACCGGCGTAATACCTATAACGCACCGACACATGCCATGACGTGATACGCAGGTCGTGCTATTCATCGAGACCGATCTGGTAGCACGTGTTATGGTGTAGTGGACAAACACACAGAAATGGAACGGAGGGAGCCCCGCTCAACGTCCGCCCATATAGCCATAACCAGAGTAGAATAATGAAATGAAAGAAATTGAATTCAAATGCCAAAATAAGTAAATACTCAAGTAATTTCAGTTGGGATACTACACACCTCAATCCGCACTTCGCGTCCTGAAAACCAAACCCCGGTCTAGCTCCAATAAACACCCGACAATCAAAATTATCACTCGAATGTACCTAATACCATTTGTCATTGAATTAGCTTCAATTAAATATATTATGTCAATTTTACATTTTACGAGGTAAAAAAACCCCGGCAACATCTCGCCAAACTCCCGAATACCTTACTTTTCATAAAAACTCATAAATTCTCATCTATTTTATCAAAATATAATTTTTTCTAAAATTTTCCTTTTTTTGAAGTTTTTATTAAATTTTCAGATTTTTTTTTATTTATCCCCTGAACCGGACCGAACCAGGTTCGGCTCAACCGAGCCGAATCGGCCCGGTTCAAGGGATCATCTTCCCCAACAGAACGCACACAAAGGCGCTTTTTTTTTTTTTTTTTTTTTTTTTTTTTTTTTTTTTTTTTCGATTTCGATCGGGGTTGGCTCTTAACCTCAACCCCTCCTTTTCTCTTGGCATGGGAGACATCTCCCGGCCATGTTCATCCTCATACGAACTGCCATGGCAGTTTGTCCGAGCCCCCCTACCGAACCACGACACCAACATATAACAACAACACATCAACAACAGCAAAATACTCACCTTCGACCATGCTTTGTCTCTCCAACACAAGCTCGACTTCCTCCTCGTCGATTCCTTCTCTCGTCTCGGCTCTCTCAATATTTCTTCTCTTCACTTTTGATTTCGATTGATATGGTGAGAAATGTGGTGTCAGTGGTGGTTATTATTAACATTTTGGGTCAAATGACCAAAATGCCCCTATGTTCTTATTCTCTTCCTTAATAATCAAATGCCCTTTTTGGTCATTTTACAATTATTTTTTAATTTCTGATTTTAATATATATTTGTTTATATATATATAAATATATATATTCGCTTATATTTTCGCGACTACAATTTCGTCGTGCGCGCCAATTAGTGTACTCGGGCGTGCGCAACCGTACCACCCACGCATGTCGACCACGACCCTGCGTGTCCCTAGGCGCCTACCAATTTACTATTTTGTCACATTTAATTCATTTAATATGTGTATTATTTTTTTCGACATAGTATTTCATCTTTTAGCCTACTCGGTACTTGCATTGACACGCGTATCGAGGCAAATACTTAACACACAATCTCACACGTCAATTGAAATATAATTACACACATCGCGATGACTTTTAACCTATTTTAACATAAACATCGCAAAATTAGACAAAATAACACACAAAATAACTATTTACCTAGCTCCAGGCGTGCTCTAGCCTAGCTGCCGGTCTCACGGGTGTCTGAGCTATTCGCCACGTCTGCAATGCATCATAAATAACGGCGAATTAAATTCTAGCCGTTACATGATCACCGAAACTCATTTACAAAATTTTTTGAAAATCTCGTCCGAAATCATTGTGACAAAAATCCACAAAATTAGTACCAATTCGTAGGCAAACACGAGAGGAGTCGAGTTCTTACCTTTTTACGCGTGGTTGGTTGATTCCCAACGTCATATCGAGCTCGGAAAACACCGAAACCACTTTTCGTTCGTTGAGTGAGGAGAAATGAGAGAAAATTGAGAAAAGAGAGAAAAGGTGATGGGTGGATATTTATACCTCATCATAATCTACACCTATACACGAATCTCGAGGCACATCTTGTGTCTCTCTCTCAATTCCAACCACCAACTATAACACACTTGATTGACTCCATCAGGTGACCACAACTTCAATACTTAGACATTTCTCGCTCACAACTCGCGTTCTCGGACCCACTTCACCTCATAACTCGCACGTCGTGCATTTCCAGACACAAGAACGCTGTCGCATATTAATTAATTAATTATTATTTTTTGATAATTCACTAATTATCATTTCCTGGTGTTTAAATTTCTGTATTATACCCTAAAATTCTCATTTTTCCTAAGCGAATCTCACACAAAAATTCGTGGCGATAAATAAAATAAAATCACGCACTAGGACATACAGGGTTCATATTTAGGTATAAATAATAGTACCAACATCACAGAAAAATAAAATATACCACAGTGTCGACTCCTTAGGTTTGAGTAATATGACAAGTCACGACTGTCAAGTCACAGTTCTGAAACACGACACATGTCACTAATTAATTTTGAGGGCGACTCTTTAAGGAAACTAAATAATTGAGCAGTTTCTTCAATTCTGATTTGATCCTTCAGTGACAAGTAAGTCTCCTGTTTTTGTTTTAGTTTTATTTTTAGCTGCGCCATCTCAAGAAAAAAAGGAGAAAAAAGGGAAAAAAAAAAAAAAAAAAAACTAAACTTGTTCTTGTTTTAGTAATTAAATAAACATATATAGAAAAACAAATAGATGAGAAATGTGAACAACAATTGTTCAAAAATAGAACTCCAAACTCTGTTGGATGTTTATTCATGTTCTTTCTTTCCAATTTCTATTTCTATTCTCCACATGCATGAACCATGAAGGCCAAACTAATTGTTAGAACCAGAAAAATGTGATCAATTGAAAGCAGCGCAGTCGCGGCGAATATTCCCATTCCGCCCTGTCTTGACCCCAACGCGGCCAAGCTTGGTCATGGCTGCAACAAATGCCCTTTGGAAGGCAGCATTGTCAGCAGCCCAAGCTTCCACTCTGGGTCTAGATCTGGGATCAGTGTAAAGGATCTGGTCAGAGGTGAAGAGCCCCTTGCCTTGTTTCAAGTTCTTGTAGTACATGTTGTCAAATGTCCTTGGAGTGTTTGGGTCCATGTTGATTGCTATTTGGGGATCAACATTTCTTGGGCACATTGCTTGCAGATCACTTGCATATGTCTTGTTGAGAGTTGGGTCCACTGGGTTGCTGGGACTGAAGTTGTATATTCTGTTTGAGAACTTGTTACAGTGAGAGAATCCCACTGTGTGAGCAGCTGCAGAGAAAGCCCAAGTTTTAGTCATAAGTGTGAGGTTTTTTTATATGAGGAAACATCAAACATGTGATGATGCAGCAATTGTTGTGTACTGCAATTGTTTATTGAGTTCAAACTATATCAGAGAGATCTGATGAGAAAAAAAGGAAAAATGAAGATAATTAAAGGGTTGTTGATTACACAATTATTCAAGGATGGTGAGATATCAGCTTTAGTGAGATACGGTACAGAGTGGATTATACGTTAACTTAAAGGGGTCCCCTTCAATTGACCCCTTTTTTTGTCATCAAAATTTAATCATTGACTTGTGAGGATGATGTGGTATTCTGATCATAAGTTGCTATGGTGGTGCCAGGGTGGCTTTGAGGTGCATCTGATAATTTAGAAGCAGGTAGTGCTTATTTGTAGCACCCTTTGACGTGATCGTCGATAGCGAATTGATTCAATTAACTTTTAACATAATTAAAATATAACCACCGAGCCTCAGTTCCAAACTAATTGAGGTCGGCTACATGGATCAAACTCTTTCATTGTGTTCAGTTTAATGCAATTGATGGTGAGCTTTCTAAACCATTCAAATATCTCCTAATTAATGCATCTCAAGTTAACTTCGATCTACCTCTATCTCGTCGAATTTCTTCAGTTTCTATTAAGTCAAGTTTTCTCATAGGGTTTTAACATAATTAAATGTTTTTATTTTATTTTTTTTAAGAAAAATCTTTAGATAACAATTTAGTTTCAACTTTTATGATGTGATTTGGCTTATTAAACTATAAATGTTACCCGAGAGAGCTATGATATCATCCTGTGAAAGGCCAAGAGGGTTTAACAAAGCATTGAGTTGGTCCAAGTTGAAAGTAGGCTGAGGTAGCCTTCCCCTCACACTCGCAGCAGTTGAGCTCAGCCCATCCAATCTCCCCAACTCCACTGCATAAGATGGTCCACCAGCCTATGCATATAACCATTAAAAACTATATGTCAAACCATCATAGTTTAGTTTATACATAGCTAGGAAAAGCAAAGAACACTTGGAAGTTTAAAAATGAACCAACCAGATTAATAACATCCCTTGTTGCCATGGTAAGTATGTCAGCACAAGAGACTTTGTTACTACATGAAGGAATGGCATCAATTGCAGCTTTGGCTTTGATCACAGTGTCAAACCCATCTCCAGCTAATGACAAATTGTCTGGGTAATCCTTCTCTGCTTGGTTGTTGGGGGTGGATTGAATTATAACTGATGCATCACAGCCCTGGACCATGCAGTCATGGAAGAAGAGCCGCAGCGTTCCTGGAACGGTAACAAACGTCTGTTGGAACTTCTTCGTCACTGCGTCTCTAACGATTTTTTCGACATTCACATTCGGGCAGATGGTGGCATAGTAGTTCTGCCTCAGCTGGGCTGAACCCAGGTCAGGAAGTAAGAACACAGTGAGAGCTAGCACTCCGGCAAGAACTCGAAGAGTGAACCGACCCATTATTATCGATAAAAATTAATCAGAATGAAATGAGCAGGTCATGCAATGAAGATCACTATTATATATATAATTGAAGCAGAGTTGGTGAAGGAGCCAGTTGTACATGGAATCTCTTATTATGTTATACTTTATTTGATTTTGAAAGAAAGGGACATTGGACATGGTTGTTCTTGAGCACTACTACTGTGCTTGGTGTCCATATATAATGTATAACAAGTGATTATAACTGCAAATTATTTCTCAAAGACAGGAAGTGACAGAAACGTTTGACAAAAATTCTATAAATTTAGAAGAGATGACTCGTCAACAAAGGGCAACTTCTATACATGATCAGTATGAACGTGACAATGTGACATTCACGTATGTTGCTTCCTGTGGGCTTCATCTCAAAAAATGTACATATCAGGAAAAATGAATTGTTGCAGTTATATATATATATATATATATATATATATATTGTTTGATTTTAAAAATATGAAAAGAAAAGGTGTAGTGGTAAAAAAAAATCACTTTAACTCTGACTGGGAGAGAGGTCCCAGGTTCAATTTTTGACAGCAACAATATATTTTCTTGAGATTAGTCGAATCAAAGTAAGGAGAGACTGAAAAAGGTTCAAACACCCATGATTATCAAAAAAAAAAAAAAATGTAAATTAAAATTAAGTCTATGGGTTCAAGTCATTCTTGAGAATTGACTTCAATAAGAGGCGATGAGGCCACAACTTATAGTATATATATTAAGTTATTAACATATTCATTTTTGAAAAATGCTACATTAATGACAACCGTGTCATGCCATAAAAAAGTAGGAAAAAAAGAAAAAGAAAAGAGACAACCGTGTTATGCATCTTGGGAGGCATATGCCCGCGTTTTGAGGTACACACGGACAACTCGAGTGGGGTCATATATATGCACATTGTAGCATTTCCCAAACCACGTAAAATTATGACAATAAAGCCTCTATTTCAATTAAATTAATTAGATATGATGATATCAAACACTTGTATATATTCAGCTTTGATTAATTTGCTTGACGTACTTTCGTAGTCATTTAAATTCTTTAACCAACCAAGAGGTCATATATATGCACATTGTAGTCATTTGCTTTGATTAATTTGCTTGTATTTTTGATTAATGATGGTTTGGTATGTGATGTTGTTGGAAGAATTAAGGTGGGAGTTCAAGTCTCTTATGAGGTAAGAAAAGTTAGTTTTTTTCTTTTAAAAAATAATTATTTAAATTCTTTATAATTAATGCATTTCTTTATTTTTGACGAAAACTATTAATGCATTTCTCTTGCTAATTATAACCAGTTTTCACAAAAAAATAAAAAATAAAAAGAAGGAAAAAACTAGTGCATGTTTTCTTCTAAAATCTTCCTTGGTAAAAGCTTGGGGTGAGATTCTTTTGATACATACATGTTTTCTTTTAATATAGAGTACTTATGTTAGTAGGAGCTTAATAAGTCTCATCTGGGTGCTCACAGGATTTTCACGTGTGCGACGTTAACAAGTGTACCAAATTTAATGAATACACCTTAGCACATTTTCCTTTTACCTTGAACTTTAACGAGAATATATTAATTGGTTGCATATCACAGCTATTGTGTAGCCTTCATTCTTCTATTTCTCCAATCCAACTTGAATCAAACACCAATGCGCGCAAAGTCTATTTCATAGATTTTTTTTTGACGAAATTTAATAGAAATAATCTTTATTACTCAACAAATTAATTTAAACTAGTATAGTACGGTTTTGAAGGTTATTAGTAGCTAACTAGGATCTGATAAATATACTATATACTAAAGATGATTGAGAACGTGGCCTAGCTAGCTAGTTTGCTGCTCATTATGCAATGTTTTAGGTGGTTAGTTATAGTTAGTCAAGCGTATATAGGAATAATTCAGTGATTGTAGCCATAAATAATTGTATTGGCGCACAAATTGTAGGCATTATACAATGTTAGAAGAAACGAAAATTTATCAATCAATCTGAAAATGACATGTTTTCTCACGCTCTAAGAAATGCCTAAAAAATGGTATATTTTTGTCTTTGGTGACCTAATTTAAAGAAAACAAAGGGCGGCCGTTCATCACCTTAATATTATTGCCAGCCATGTAAAATTTTTGTATATATATATATATATATCATTAAGCTTTATCGATCTTTATCTTTTCACTCCCTTGGGCCTACTAATTAATTTATTTTTTTGGTTAATTTACAATTAATATATAAAACTTTAGATACAAAGAGAAATTAAGGTATATATGCAGATTTTACATTTACACATTTTAAAGAATAATCTTTAATCATAAAATAGCTACGTGGTCAAGGTCTACTTATCCAAAGAGTAGGGTTCGAGAGTTTTATGAATTACATAATTAAAGTTGCATTGGGCACCCGATTAATAGAGGACTTTAAGCTTGTCATTAACTCAAGTATATATCCAAGTCCTCCCAAGCTCAATTATTTTTTTATTTTTTTATTTTTATTTTATTTTTTTAGAGAGAGAGAAGCTAGCTCCCAATATCAGGTCAAGCAAAAAAGAAATTTAATATATATAAGGAAATTTTTATGGTTTCCATGGTAGTAATACCCATATATGTGTGTGTGTGATAGCCTAATAGGTAAATAAATAGAAAAACTTCATTTGCTTTGAAAGTAAATTATATATATATATATATATTTTGTTGTAAATGAAATGGATGTGGATGACTCTTCCTATTCAAACCATTTGTATTCCACCATTATGTGTGAGCGGTTACACATTTCATCATTATGTGTTAGTGGTTACACATTCCACCATTATGTATGAGTGGTTACACATTTCACCATTATGTAATTGTAACTTATGATCTTTGATGGCCTATATAAAGAGCTCACTATCTATATATGTAATGGATAATACCATATTGGAATGAAAGTTCTCTCTATTTCTCCCCTATCTCTTCTCTTGTTATCTTTCTAGTTCTTTATCTTTACCTTTCTGGCTTTGCCTTTAATTAGTTTACAACATGTTATCAGCATGATCTTGCTCTAGTATTGAGGAGATCTTGAAGTTCAAGAAGGCTTGTTAAGGAGATAAAGCTAGGAAGGTATAATTTTTATGAGTTAGATTTATTTCTATATGATCTTGGTTGCTTCACTTTTATATACATACTTTATTCATATACTATGAATTATAACGTCACCGATTGCAAAAGTATGCTCTGTAGTTGCGTCTTGTACGATCTTTTATATCAAAAATCAAAAGTCAATATGTGACATAACTAGTTTTCTCGCTATACTACAAACGATTAATTATACTCCATTCTTGATTTTTTTTATATTGCAAATAGTGTTATGAGTTTGGGTTGATAGTCCTTGTCCCCGGTAAAGCTAAACATTGAAAGGGAGACGGGTTATCTCGTTCGAGGAGGCATGGTTTTTAAGTAGATTTCGTCTCACCACCCAACCTGGAGGTTATCCCACCAACTCATACAAGTAGTACATTTTGCATATTAATAATCAAGTTGTGAACATATATTTAATGGATAATACCATATTGGAATGAAAGTTCTCTCTATTTCTCCCCTATCTCTTCTCTTGTTATCTTTCTAGTTCTTTATCTTTATCTTTCTGGCTTTGCCTTTAATTAGTTTACAACATATATATATATATATATATATATGAATCCCTCAAAATATTTTGTGTATTTATTTTACCTCGATTAATGTGTTAAATTTAAATTCAATGGTTCTAAATAGTGTACCCATGGTATGGACATATTTTTTATTTCCATGGTAGAAGTTCCCATATATATATATATTATGCTGCAAATGTTTTTATTATTAATTAAAAACTTCAATTTCTTTTGATGTAGGCTTACCTTTGTGTTGTTTTCATCATGGGACCATCTCGATTAAATAATAATTAGACCCTGTTTGTCTTCTCAAACAAATTATTAATCAAACTAAAAAAAATTATCCATAGCCAAAAAAAAAGTGAAAAAACTTTTTCATTGCACGTGCGTCCATTTTAATTTTTTTTTCAACGAACAAATTGTACTATATATATAAGATGCCTTATTGGAAGCAAACAAATTTGGAAAGCATAAACATCAGTACGTGGGAATTGAAATCAAGCAAACGCGGTTTCTTTAATTATACATTCCATATGTCACTTATATTTAGTATTTTTAGAGTGCTAAAATTAAGGTATTGTTGGTTCTAATTAGTTCAAAACTCTATCTTATGGGCCCGTTTTTCTTTTTTTTTGATAAAAAAGAAATCACAACTTGCTCATATTGAAGCTTGAACTCCTAACATTTCATTAAGTAACTCCACACCAAACTAGTGAGCTCACTAATGAAATAAAAAAAAATAAAAAAAATAAAAATAGTGGGCTCACTAACGATTAGTTGACACAATTAGAAGCGAGTTGTTGTTCTTTAACTAGTGACTTGAGTTTGAGTCTAGGGAATGAAAATATCAATATGCATGGGAGCATCCCCCATCTATATTGTGCTCGACTCGAGACGAACTCAGAATAGTCTAATCTATAGCATGGATACCGGCCAGTTTAAATATTAGATGGAAAAAAAATTCAGTGAAAAGACTTTTTCATTGCACGTGTGTCCATTTTAATTTTTTTTTCAACGAACAAATTGTACTATATATATAAGATGCCTTATTGGAAGCAAACAAATTAGGAAAGCATAAACATCAGTACGTGGAAATTGAAAACAAGCAAACGCGGTTTCTTTAATTATACATTCCATATGTCACTTATATTTAGTATTTTTAGAGTGCTAAAATGAAGGCATTGTTAGTTCTAATTAGTTCAAAACTCTATCTTATGGGCCGTTTTTCATTTTTTGATAAAAAAGAAATCACAACTTGCTCATATTGAGGCTTGAACTTCTAACATTTCATTCAAGTAACTCCGCACCAAACTAGTGAGCTCACTAATGAAAAAAATAAAATAAAAATTAGTGAGCTCACTAACGATTAGTTGACACAATTAGAAACGAGTTGTTGTCCCTTAACTTGTGACTTGAGTTTGAGTCTAGAGAATGAAAATATCAATATGCATAGGAGCATCCCCCATCTATATTGTGCTCGACTCGAGACGAACTCAGAGTAGTCTAATCTATAGTATAGATACCGGCTAGTTTAAATATTAGATCGAAAAAAAATTCAGTGAGGCATATCCACTTGGGTTCGTCTCTCTTGTGGACCTGTTGGCGCTGCAAATACTCCCCCAACATCAACAAAACCTTGAACCCAACGTTAGTTTTCATTAAGCTCGATTTAACAATTCTAATTTTTCTCTCTCCTCATTTTTGGCGGTGATGTACCTTCTGATGAATGCTCTGTGTCTAATTACCTTTGCGCCCGGGCCCATGCCAATACTAACACTTCATGACTCGGAGAGTGTCCATCCTCACACTTCATTAAAATCATTAGATCCATTCTCATGATATATTAGAAAGTACCAAAATTCTACCCAAAAAATAACAAAATTACTTTTAATTAGAATAAAGTGGCAAGGATTTTATGTTGGTCGACACTTAGCTAACCCTTCAATTAAATCTATATTTCTTACACTTAAACACACCAATTCTACAATCGACTTGGTCATTTTAAATTTGCCTTTTTAATGATTAAATCGCCAGAAAATATTTTTTGTGACATATGATAAAAAATTAATTATTTTTTGATAAGAAGCCGTCATAAATTAAATATCATGTTTATGTCGTAAAATATATAATGGTAACACTCTAATCTGACTTGATATAGCATTTCTTTTGATGGCCCCCACCAAATTAAAAGATTATTGAAACTATGGTTCATCGATTGGAGATCATGGGTAACAACTAATTGGATTTGGATTTGGATTTGGTTTCGTGATAAACTAGCTAACTGTATCTATTTTTAAATTTTAAATTTTTTGGTTTTATATGTACAACAAACCCAACTCATTGATAATTACTTTTCTGTTCTTTTTTTTAATAAATTGATAATCACTTTTCTATAATTATAATTGAGACTAAATTAATATTTATATCTTTAATTAATTTGCATTAATTATTTATGGATTTGGATCAATCTCGAGCATGACTTGGCTTGTAATGATTAATATAGACATATAAGATTATCAAAGAAAATAAAAATGTTTTCAAAATCTATTTGACCTCTCTCTAAATTTGAAATTAAATATTGAATAATCATAAGTTGATTTAAAAAAAAACATATAATAGGGTTTTAAGAACTAGAGGTGAACACAGATTGGATCTAGTCCAATTAGGGTCAACCTGTAATCCAATCCAATTATTACGGATTGTGAAAATATTGCAATCCAATTCAGTCCATTTATTTTATTAATCCAACTCGATCCAATTTGCTCAATAGGTTGGATCAAGTTATGCGGATTAGTAATCACAAAATTAATACTTAAAAAAACTATAAAATAAGAATTTAAAATTAAAATTTAGACAAATTGTAATAAGTAACAAAGAAAGTTGTGATCAGTGAGAAGATGATGGATACGATTTTTAGTTCAAATAAATAAAATTTAAGATTTTCTATATTTATTTGAGTTTATAGCATAAAATGGGTACTTACACATGAAATAAAATAATGTAAATTACAAAAAAAAAAAAACTTTTAAGTTTACATAAATAAATAATATATACATGGATTAGTAGGTCTCAATGTATTTCGATCGAGATTTTTAAGTTTGTATGTCTATATACAATGTTAATATATATAAAAGCTATATATTGATTTGAACCGGATTGTAGATTGGATTTGCGGATTAAGGTTTGTAATCCATACATAATTTGGTCCAATCCATGCGGATTGATGTAACTTTTGCAATTCAGTCCAATTAGGCAAACTGAAATGATCAACCAATTAGGCCCTATTTGATTAGACGGAAAAAGAAATTATTTCAAGAAAAATGGTAAATTCTATGAAAAAAATGACATTTTCTTGGTTTTGATAGTTAAAATTTTCTCGCAAAATATTTTCTTATGATTGGCAATTTTTCATATTAAGACCCATATATTTTCTCACTTATTATAGTGAACAAATTGAGTTTTCTTGTCGTACCAAAAAAAAAAAAAAAGAGTTTTCTTGTGAAAAATGAGTTTCCATATTAAGACCCATTAAACTTATATTTTAAATATGAAAATTAGTATATTTAATATATATGGTAAGTTTTTATATTTATTTCAAAACTTGCTGGTGAGTTTTGAGGGAAAAACTTTGATGTATGCAATCAAACACATGTAGGAAAATTTTCTTATGAATATATACTCGGCTTTCTTAAGAAAATGTTCTTTTCTTATGAAACATTTTCTTTGTAATCAAACGGAGCCTTAGAGTTAATTAAATTGGGTCATCAAATTGGATATGATTCGAGGATTCATGGATTTCATGTTCACCCCTAGCTACCAAGAACATTTCTAGAAACCATATATATATATATATGCGCTTTTTCTAAATCATACGATATTATATGTTGTTAGAACGTATCTTGTAGACTTTTTTAGGGTTTTAGATATGAGTGATCGGACGAAGAGAAGGGTGCGTTCTTCGCGGTTCTTTAGTTAAGATCTAGGTAATCTATGTATTTCTTTAGGTATAAGCACGACGTCTGAACTTGAGATTATAATTGACACTTAATGAAATTAAGTAGACGCACTTAAAACCTTAAGTGAAATTTGTGAAATTGGAGTTTAATGCGGTGATTAATTGTTGCTTGTGTTGGTCAGCATGAGCATACATCCTCATGGTTCAAAGTAACATTCATTATTAGTGTCTTCTACGGGAATCCAAGAAAATAGAGTAACATTAATCATCTAAGAGCATCTCTAATGGGGCTGTGGATTGAGGGTGGATGTGGGACATGTAGGATAGAATGGACATCCTAACCAAAAAAGTCTTTCCAATGGCAATGTGGATTCACATTGTGGAGATGATGTGGCATAAATAACTGTCCACACTGTGCATCCCACCTTCTATTTCTAGAGGGTGTGATAGACAGTGTGCGGATGTCACATCATCAAAATAAAAAAAAAATACGTATGAAAAAAACCCCAAAAAAAGTGGCGCATGAAAAAAAAAGCATTACATTATCTTATATATATATTTAGCATATAGAGGATATACACTACTTTATATGAATCTAATTAAAATATATATAGGATATAGAGGATATACACTACTTTATATGAATCTTATTAAAAAATATGTAATACATATATACAACACAAAAATCATCGTTAAACAAAAAAATAAAAAAATCGTAAAGATATATATATATATATATATATATATATAACGTTAAAGAATAAATATATATTTTTTGTTTTTTATGGTTTTTTAATTAAATTTTATTTAATAGTTCTTTTGAAAAAAATAGCCTTCATATGGGCAATCCACATTATGCATTGGAGAGGATTTTTAAACTTCAATGTCTATTTAGTCTACGTAGGATGCACATTCCCTGCACAGTGATGATGTGACATGAATCCACAATCATAATCCACATTCACCATTGGAGATGCTCTAATCATAAGTATGCAAGAGCCACTAATTAATTTATTGAATTCATTTCATAGTTATTGGCTAGTGGGGAAGTTAATCTCTAGATATTTCTCATTATTGTTATCTTGTTTAGTTTACTGGCTAGCTTGTTTTGTTTATTGTTAATTTACATTTACTAGTTTAAAAACCCACCATTTTTTGACAAAAAAAAAACCTACCATTTATTGTAACTATCTACTCCCTCCATCCTTTATTATAGATCGTTTTGGCAAAGTTGGTCTTTCCAATAATACAAGTATTTTTGAAGTTTTTATGCATAACTTACCCATTTTACCCTTGTTTTTAACCCCCAATATTTAATTGCAATTGAAGTACAAATATGACATTGGAAAGAACAGGAGTAAAAGAATGGATTAATGACCTTAATGAGACAATTAAAGCACTTGTTTCTTTTTCAGTGTCATGGGCAAGAAAGTAATTTAACTCTATAATTAAAACATTTCTTTGTGGTTGCAATGTTGATTGCTTTTGGTCATTGAGTTAATCACATTCTAGCTAGTCAAGAACAATAAATCTACTTGAACTCATGAGTCCGGACTCATAGGGAGGTTTTTATATTTTTTGTACATATTTAAGGGGTATAATAAGAATTTTACAAGTGATTATGGTTGTTTCATTAATTGTGCGAGGGTGTATTTGAAATTAAAATAAATTTTGAGTCCGGACTCACGAGTCCAAATAGCACTACCCCAGTCAAGAATTATATTTTTAAAACAATAAATCTACTTGGACTCATGAGTCCGGACTCATAGGGAGGTTATTAAATTTTTTGTACATATTTAAGGGGTATAATAAGAATTATATATAGTCTCTCTCTTGCAACAATAAAATACAAAAAATTCTATACTGGCTTGCATATTAAAAAAAAAAAAAAATCTATATATACAGGGGGAATTAATTTGACTTAAAATGGTCGAATTAATTTCTATATAAATTATGGTAGCTTGAGTTGCTTAAGAGCCATCTCGAACTGATCGGTAGAGATGAATGGGAGAGCGACGGGCCCATCAGCGTTACAACCGTATAGTTCCTCATGGTCATGATCGGAATCATGTTGGAGAAACAAAGCTTGCATGAACGGAGACGACAAGGACTTCACAGCTATCAGGTACCTCTTGCGCTCCTCTCCAACGTAAATTGGCACGAACCCCTTCTTTGCCTTTCCTAGAACTCCTCTATCATCATCACCACTAATGCTGCATCTGCTTGTGAGCTGCACGTATCCTTGGCCATGTCTCCCACGACGCATCTTCATCAACGGAGACAAAAGCTTTGAATTTTGTCTCATACAAGGCAAGATTAATAATATATATCAACACTTGTACAAAGAGTAGATATATTATTGAGAGGTTTGATTGGATTGATTGCAAAGTCTTGCACACGCATATATATAGGTAGTGATCGTTAAGCTATTTGGAGTGTCAAAATTTAACTCTTATTTAGTTAGGAAGTACTACTGTTGCAACACATGCATGCAAGAGTCTAGAGTAAGCCACGCGGGCCTTATGATACCTAATCTATTTTCACAGTTTCTTTGTACATATTTCCACGTTTATTATCTATGTATTTGGAAAGGAATTGAACCATCAATGTATTTGCCTATATACAGTCTTTTCAATGATTAATAAGCTGGAGAAGCTGGAGAAAATATTACGCAAGGTTGGAGTATATTGGTTCGTTTTTACTAACTTACTGGAGAGTTTTCTTATAGGTAGAGATAACTCCCTAGATTTAACTCACAATGTATTCATATTTTATGTTTGTTTCAACTTTGAACTTAAGGAAGTAGCAAATTTTAAAAATAGTAAACCATGGGAATGAATTGACATAAATACCCTTCAAACATTTTTTTTTTGAAAACCCTACAAACATATTTTAAAATGAAAAATAATACATTTATGAGGGGTAGTTTTGTTAATATCCCCTGTGTGAGATAACTCCCCTAGGTGGGGTGGAGGAGATATCTCACACTCTCAAGTGTGAGTTGGGAAATAACTTGGAGGGGAGTTGGGTCTATAAAACCAACCAAACAAGATTAATTCCAACTCCCCTCCAAATTATCTCACATCCCCCAACTCCACCCCTACCAAAAACAAGGCCTTAATCTTTTCTTCGTACCTTAATTTGCTTTTTGACACAATCCTGGACATGCATGCCAGTTGTAATAATCACACCGGCCAATTAACCTTATTTGACAAAAAAAAAAAAACTCGTGAACTGCTACGTTGATTATTACAAAAAAACTCGTGAACTGCTACTTGCTAAAACTCGTGAACTGCTACGTTGATTATTTTACCAAAAAATGTGTATATGTTATGATTAATTTTGGGTAAGGCTACTTGCATGGGAAGTAGAAGGAACGCATAAAATTTTTAATTAAAGCATGTACAGATAGTTAAAAGTAAAACAGTTTGCTAATTAATCTTGGTAAAATTGAAGCCTCTTTTTCGTATGTAAAGTAGCAAGTACTAAATGGTAGTCATTTCTCTTGAGGTTTTTTTTTTTTTTTTTTTGAGAAATTATCTTTAAGTACGTTTTAATAGTAATAATGTTTAGAAAAAACTTTCATGACCCACTTTCACACGTCATTTTCACATGCATTAAACAGTAAATATTGATTTTTGCTTCAATATGTGTGGGCATGAAACTGATGTACATCCAAGGGGCTCCGGTTGAGCGAGTGAAAATTAACGGCATGTGAAATATTGAAGTTAGATTAACAGACACTCTAAGTCTAGGGTTTTCTAGATTTGGAGTTACTGGCGATGGCTGTCGGATTCTCGGTGGATATACGATTTATGCCGGTGGCTCTTCCCACCTCCTTCTTCTTCTTTTCTTCGTTGCGATAACTCTTGTTTTTTGTGGTTAACATAAAGGGAAGTGAGTTTTTCCTATATATCCTTGTCGGAAGGCTTTGAGTTTTTTTTCTCCATGTCGGGAGACTTTGAATTTCCTCTCTTGGTAGGGATTTAAGTATATTTCCTCTCTTTATTGTGCGGCTTGCAACTTTTTAAATTTGAAATCGGTGGCGAGCGTGATTATTTCTTATTTCATTATTATTTTTTTAAGTGAGGTGTGGGTGAACTCCAAATGAGGACGCGGAGCATGCAAAATGAGAATGAGGATGCTACTCGCAACTCCAAGAGACAACAAAAACTTCAATAATGCGAATATTAATATATAGCGACTACTTATTACTCTAAGGATTTAGTTAGATTAAATAAGCTATATATAATATTCTTTTTTTTTTCGAGAATATTGTTGTAAAGCCAAATTGTAATGGCCAAATTTTCATTAATGTCATTATGCGCGTATTTTCAGATGTGGACACCAGCTCAGGTCCACGGGGACGCCATGGACAAGCTACGGTACGCCTGGATTGGGGGAAAATGTTATTTTTGACTATGTTTGAGTAACTACGATGGTAATGATTATGTAATGACTTATTACATCACAAGTGTGGTTTATATTGATTAGACCGATTGAGAAAGTGCGATAGGTATTTTCCTAGAAAAGCGTACTGACGCGGGTACGAGGCGGGCGAATGCGGAAACACTAAGCCGGGGAATGGGTTCACATAGACAAATATAATTAAATGTGACTAATAACAAATATAGGAACATGGCATAGGCCATTTGTATCGTCGGAGTTGCGAACGGTGCGGTCGGGATGCCGGGTGTCGAGTACCGAACACTCAGGAATGCAATAAATGGTGTGTTGAGAGGATAAGACCAAAGACCAAGTCACCTAAAGGAGTCACTTTGGGGTGGACTATTTGATCAAATGGAGGCCATTTGATGGGCCTAGGGATGATCAAACCACATGAGATCAAGTGGAAGTATAAATATGAGTTTTTCAACTCATTTGGCCACCTTTTCTCTATCCTCTTTGGATAAATCCGAAAATTGGGAGGTGGTGTTCAGGGTTTTGGTGGAAAAGGTTAGAGATTTGGAGAGGATTTCGGTAATAAAGCACGAGAGCGAGGTAAGATTCGTATTCCTCTCTTCATTCTCTATCTTCCGAACTAACTTTTGTGGGTTTTAGCGCTAGTTTTTGAAGGGTGAGCTGAGCTCATTGGTTTTGAGAATTTGTGGTGTTAATGTTGGTTTTTTAGCTTTGTTGGAGTAGTTGTTGAAGTTGTTTGTAATGACTCTAAAATTCTAACTTGTGCCACGTGTCATTTCAGTCGTATTGTGAGCCCAGCTAGCCATAGTGTACTTGTTTCGGTCCTTATGAGTCGACACCGAGGTATGTTATGTTTGTCTGGGTTTTGTACTATTTATTTATTATTCGAATGTTAAATTCAATGTCCAAACGTGTAAGGACGTTTGTGAGTGCGCGTTAGCGTTGAGGAATGAGTTCGGTTCGGAGAAACGTGCAATACGGGTGCTGACCAAACTGTGACGGGAAGTTGGGAGTTCAGGGGAAAAAATAGACTAAAACACTAACAAAATACAAATAAATAGAATAATTTAATGTTGTGTAACATGTCTGATACGTGGTATGTTCGTGAGCACACGATAGTGCGAGTCGTAGTGCAGTCTGGGTGCGAAAACGCCCAAGTCAAGGAGTCACCTATGCGAGTCACTAGAGTTGTTGGGCTGGTGTGTTTGTGGACCTTGTGATTAACATATAGATGAGAGGGTGAGCTATGATAAGAGCTAGGTATAAAAAGGGAGAGTTAAACTAACTCATCACCTTTTCTCTTACTTCTCTCATCTCTCCAAATGAAATCAAGGTTGTGAAGTAGTGGATTTTGAGCTCAGATTAATGCCAAGGGAGCAATTATCAATGCAAGAAAAGGTGAGATCTCGGATCACCTTTTAATCCTCTATGTTTTGACACCGATTTCGGGGGTTTTCATTGTGATGGTTTCAGACAACATGATGAGGTTTTGATTTTTCCTAGGTTTTGGTGATAGTTTTGTGATCAATTGGTTATGTGGAATGAATTGCTATGGTGATGGTGAGTGTTTGAAACTTAGTGGAATTTTTATTGAATTTTTGGAGATTTTGGATGAATTATAGGAATCGGGGGTTTTGCGGACGTTTTGACTAGGCGTGTCGATAGTTTTGGGTTTGGTTGGACGTCCTTAAGAAGATTAGGGAGGAGATGGCTGAGAGGTGTTGCTTTTGCCTACTTTGTTGTAGTTCTTCAATGCATTGATGGCGTTGGAGTCCATGGGTTGATGCCACTGTGTTGTGGTGATGGGTATTAGAAACAAAGTGATGTGGTTGGCCAAGCAAGCACTCTTCCAACCAAGTAGCGTCCATCCCCCATCTTTGCCACCACCCTGTTCTTCATTTCCCTCAATTTGCCTACACTTTCACCCCCTCCAAGCACAACTGCCTCCCCTCTTTCAACTTCTCTGCCATGCCCAAGCAATCTAAATCTAACTCTCTATCACTCCAATCTCTTAAGAAGAGGGTAAATTTGTTTAATAACTTAACTATTTACCTAAATATGACTAAGTGACTTTATTGAAATAATTTATAAAATTTAATGATTTATTAGATATGACTGACCAAAGTGTTACAAACTATAGAGTTGGGTGATCATATGTGAATTTTTTTATCATAGGGAGGCTATACGCCTTTGGTTATTTCATTATTAGGATCTGCAAAGTCTGAGGAAGAAGACACCCATTACATCCTCCATTAACACATATGTAATTTCAATGGGAACAACCTTAATAAAATGAAAACACGGAGGGAAATTCCTGGCATAAGTTGCCAACCCATCTGTTGCTCAATTCCCCTCTCTATGTGTGTGACGAACCCAGACGTCCCATGGGCGCTCCATGAGTTGCAAAATTTAGGAGAGAAGACTCCAGTGACAATTATATGTCACCTTCCTATCCATAATGCATTGAACGACACCTAAATTATCGACCTCTAACAGAACTTTGTGGTGACCCAATTCCCAAACTCGTTGAAGAATCAACAGCACCCCCCACAACTCCGCATCAAACACAAAGCAAGAGCCTAAATTAGCTACAACACCACCTAACCAATACCTACTGGTATCTCGAAGGAGACCCCCAACCGACGCCTAACCATCTTTGTCAAGATATCCATCCGAGTTAGCCTTGATCCAATCGTGAGGAAGAGGCGACCAACCCACTAAGATTTTAGTTTTTGAACCACCCGTCAGTAGCCTTAGCTTCAATGCCATGGACTAACTGGAAAGGGGTCAGTACCTTACCTGCAAACAGAGAGCTATTACAGGCATGCCACAGCTACCAACACGCTACACTAAAGAGAGTGTCCTGCCGAGTTCCATTGAGTAGACAAGAATTCTTAAAATTCCTAGCTAACCATTCATCAAACGGTCCTCCCAAAAATTCAAGCAAATGTTCGGGTTTAATAAGGGAGCCCCACACTATCCAAGCATTATCACACTCTCTCAAGATGTGATCTACTGTCTCAGCTTGGGCACCATACAACTCGCATAAATTCGAGTCAGCCACGTCTCTTCGTCGTTTCTCTACATTCGTTAAGATGAAATTATGGAGGACTAACCATAGGAACGACCTCACTTTCTCCAGTCCTGCACATTTCCAAGATAAATCCCATCGACTAGATGGAAAAATCATCTCAGTTCTGCAAATCACCTTGTAGGCCGAAGAAATCATGAAAGACCCCGAGATAGACTCCCTCTAAAAGCATTAATCACCCCCAAGATAGTTGACAGAGGTGGTATCACTGCTATGTTTAACTGGCACCCACTAGGAAGAAGATGATGAAACTTGCACCAGTCCCACCCTCCATTAACATCAACAAACTCTACTACCAACCGATTGGCCCAACCCTAAGGAATATCAGTCAATGCAAGATCTTGCAGTGCACAACCGCAATCAGTCCAAACATCCTCCCAGAATCTAGCTGTCTTACCATCACCAATTGCCCATCTCAGCTTTTTTCTCAATTATGTCCATGATTTACTTACTTGTCTCCAGAGACACGGTTCACCTTTCTACTCATGTAAATCCACACGCCCATTAAGAGGAAGCTTATATTTAGAGCGCAGTAGCCTCACCCATATAGCCTCTAGACTCCTCAAGACTCCCCACCCAACTTTCATCATGAAAGCCAGATTCATTTCGTGCATCTTTTTAAGACCCAACCCTCCATCATTTTTAGGCAAACAGACATTCTTCCATGAGACTAAACTGATCTTCCTTGGCCCCTTGTCAGAACCCCACAAAAAACTTCTATATGTCTTATTGAGCTTCTCACACACATCCTTGGGTAAAGCAGTGGTTTGCATGGTGTAAAGCGGGGAAACATTCAATATAAATTTGCATAAAGTAGCTCGACCAACCAAGGAAATTCTAGCAGGATTCCACCCCTTTGCTCTCATTCCTGCGTACTCCAGCACCTCTGAGTAGGTTGATTTGGTGACCCTCCCATGAATCAGTGGCACCTCTGAGTAGGTCGATTTTGTGATACAGATGTTCAAAATACTACATAGTTCTAAAGCCCTCCCATCATCGATATTCAGTGATACAAAGAGTTGGGACTTTGCTTGTAATGACCCTAAAAAAAATCTAACTCGTGCCACATGTCAATTTAGGTCGTACATGGACTCATCTCGTGATGCATGAGAATAATTCTCGGTCATCAACACCGAGGTATGCTATTTGTGGTTGATGTTTGTATTATTATTATTATTTATTTACCCAAAATTAGATTCCAATGTTCCAAACGTGTGAAGGCGTTTAAGTGAGAACATTGATGCAGAGAAAAGGTTCGGCTCGAGGAAATGCAATTTTCGGGAGTCGGGGCTAACAGTGATCAAGTATTTAGTTGTCCGGAGGACAAATTGAATAGAAACACTAACAAAATACAATAAAATATAATAATTAAACATGGTGCGACAAGTATGGTAAGAAAGTTGGTCCATAAGAATTTGGTATGTCATGGACAAAGTTAAGATTTTTGGGGTTTCACAAAGGCCAGTGTTATGAAGTTGGACTATTTTGACTAGAGTTTGGCTCAATTTGGTGAAAAATAGGATCTAAAACGGGTGTCGGAAGCCAAAAGAAATTAATCTACTAACAAGCAACTGAGGGTTTATATATATAAGGATCTATTGATTTCATTTTACAAAACGATTTGTTTCGTTCAAACGAAACCCTCTCCGATCAATTCTTCACAAGCGGAGTTCCCGATGTCCAATTTTATTTTATTTTATTTTATTTTATTTTATTTTATTTTATTTTATTTTTTATTTTTTATTTTTTATTTTTTTATTTTTATTTTTATTTTTTTCTGATTTCTCTTTGCAAAGCAGTAGAGCATCGTGAGACGGTCAGTTTGAGCTAAGTTGTCGTGATGGAAATGAGGGATTCGGCCTAAAATCTGGTAAAATTTCAATTCAGGGTGTTTTTCCTCAAATTAATTAGAAATCTCATGATTTTTCAATTTCTTTCAAAGGGATTTCATAGGAATCGGTATCAATTGTTAGAAATTGATGTATTGAGTTGATTTGCATCAATTTGAGATAAATTTCACTGGTGTGGGATAGTTTTGTGATTTGAAGTGATGCTACTTAGTTGGTAACAGTTTAGAAGATGTTTTTGCAGTTGATATTGATTTATATTGGGATTTTGAATGAATTGAATATTGGTTTCAATTTAAATTGACTCCACGGAATGTGGAAATAATTGAAAGGTGGTATTGAATGGTTTTATGGTGTTTGTTGGAGTGATTTGAGGATTTCACTGCAGAAATATTGATTTGAAGAAGTTTTAATAGTTCAAAATAAATAAAGTTCGCCTTATCAATAGGCCATATGGGAAAATTCATAACTCCTCTATTTTTTTTATCCGATTTGAGTGTTCTTGGAGTTTTTGGAAAGTAAGAAATATGTACTACAAGTTCCTTTTTGGCCAATATGACAAATATTGAGGTTTTTAAGGTTAAAAAGTTACCCCAAGTTAGCTAGGTAAAGTTAGTTGAAGTTATAAATAATTATTTTTGGAACTAGCTCTCGAACATATTTTGGTCACAGTTATCACGATGTTTCGTGATTTGGTTTCACTTGAAGCTTGACCATAATATAATTAGGTATGCAGGGTAGTTATTGGAAGTATGTGAGTGCGTAGTAACGTTGGACACAGGTAAGTAAATTGATGGGGAATTTTACAGTTATTTCTTTGAGCTTTAATTTCTTATTGTTATTGCTCTATCCTGTTTAGGAACTCTATTTTAATTGAGTGGTCCAAGGGCAAGTGACTCACTGTGATCCTTGGGAGCGTAGCCTACTGATGTAATATGCTAGAGCCAGTAGCTCGGGGTGCACGATATTGTTTGTGGTTCTATACGGAGTGAGAGTTTCCTCACTAGATTGCTGGGGAGCTCTGCATTCGCTTGAATTTTAAGATGATGTGATTGTACCACATCCTAAACACCGAGTTTTTGATGTAACATGTCCATGACTCAAACGACTGTTTCACTAAGTCGAGACTACTTGCGCCTTTTCCATTGTTTTCTTGGACACTCATTTTCGATAGATTCAGATTTATTTCCAGTCTTTATTTATTCATGCATTCCCTGTACTTTTCTTTCTATCAACATGAATATAGACTGCTATTTATTTTTGAAATACTGTAAACATCTTGCTTGGCGTTACTTACTTGTGACTCATCATTCTTGTGTTTGACTAAGTGCAGATCCACAGTCGAGCAAAGGGAAGTTCCTCAACTTGGTGATTTACTTTGGGGATGGTGAAGTTGTTCTATCTTTGGACTCGATATAGGTTTGTTTTGTATTACTGTATTGATATGTTTTGAAATTGGGTTTTGGGAATGAGAGATCTTGGGACTTATAAATGATAATATTCTCTCCTAGGACATGATAAATGGTGATATATATTGGCAGGGTTTCCACATTTCTAGGTGATCCTAACTTATGTCTTGAGGTTATTATATTGGTTGGAGAATTTAGTTGATTCTGCTTATCTGTGAATAACTCACTAATATTAATAATCTCATCTTAAATGGTTAAATAAATGGAAAAAAGTAAGGTAAGGCTGACTAAGTTTACGTTGACTGTGTGATGGGAACTCGGGGTCTATGTAAGTCTAGGCCAAGCAGGGTCCAATTTTAGGGTTGTAGAACTGGGGCCGTCACATCACCCTACTCACTCGATGCCCTGAAGATCTGCAAAAATCTTTTAATACATCTCATACTTACTTTGATTGTTCTACTGTTGCCTCCGTAAACAATACAAGGTCATCGGCAAAGAATAAGTGGGATATCCTAACAGAATTCCCAAAGCTCGGTGCCACCCATGAACTAGCCCTTACAACCTCATTAATTCTTTGTGACAGTCGTTCCATACAAAGGACAAATATATAAAGCGAGACCGAATCACCTTGGCGAACCCTCGAAGATATGACGACCCCAGTACCATAATCTTAAACTGGGCCCCACCCGGCCTAGACGTACGTGGACCCCCGAGCCAATCTCGTTAAGTCACGCAAGCCTAGTCACCCTTCATTTACCATTTACCATTTATCAAGCAATTATAAGTTGAGTTAATCAATTAATGAGTTATCATAGTTATAGCGGAAGCAATTGAATATCAAACTAATCAAAATAACTTCAAAGACATACAAGTTAATACAATTTAGAGTGTGGAAACCCCGCATATATATCATCATTAATGAATAGTCAGATGAGAGTAACAACAAGATATACATGCTCAAGATCTCTCAAAACCTAATGTTTCAAAATAAGTATATATATAATAATACAAAGAGAATCACCTAAGTCTAACAAGTGGAAAGAACTACTTCATATCCTCAAATGATATCTCGTAGCTGTGGAGCCTTTGTTGGACTAAGTGGTTAGTCACTCTAACTCCGACCGGGATTTTAATGAAAACAAACAAGGTAAAAATATACTAATAAGTTTATCAAATGTATTTCAGTTTCATCAAAAGGTTGCAATACATCACAATCTCAAGTATTCAAGTATTTAAGCCATACAAGTTCAAGATTCGGCAAACACAAGGAAAAGAAAACGAAAGATCGAACCACGAGTTGTACATTGATGTAAGGTATTTAAGTTCATTTACGCAAGCCTATTGCATTAGTTCATGCACATCGAGCTTTTCAAATGAATTTTCAAATGTCAAGTGATTACTTAAAGTTTTAAGTGAAAATTAATACATAACTCGGTCTATAAGTTTAAACAATGTTGAACTATATGTGTATGTTCATATCGTACTTTGAAAATCATTGTGGAAGTTTTCGAAAAAGAAAAACTTATTTTTGAAAGGTTTTTGAAAAGAAAACTGCATATTTGTAGAAAAGTCCCTCACAAGTCATGAAACCGAGATTTTACGTTTTCCAGATTTGTGAAAATATTCGGACCACCCAAATAGGCTTAATGACCCATAACAAACATATATAACATGTTATATAAGGGTTGGTTGGGTCCCAAACGCGATAAAGGGTCGCTAACCAAATGGACGAAAATATTTATTTTCAGGTCCCTGCAGTTAGCATGTTAATAATATTATTAGCGCGCTAAGTGTAGAGTTAGTGCACTATATCTGAGTATTAGCGCGCTAATTGCATTCTTGACAGCTTTTTTATAAAGCTGAAAAATTCACTTTAATTTGAATCTTTGATGGATCTCAGCCCTTGAATCCCTAGAACGGTCATAAAACTATTATATAAGAATGTAGAACACTCTAAAACAATAAAAGCACAAAGATTTGGTTTTGAAAAGAAAGAAAAACATTAGTGCTCAAATTTTTCAAGAGGAGGAGATTGGAGTTTTGTGAAGAACTCAATTAATACTTTGAAGCTGTTAATTCAATATCAAAACCAGCACTCTTGAGGCATTCTAAGGTGTACTACAACCTCTCCAAAACTAATTTTCAAGTCATCATCTTGGGGTTGTAAGAAAGTCCTATTTCCTAGCTTTTCTTGTGCTTAAATTATATATTCTTGTGTGCTTGACTTAGGAAATCACATATTGTGTTGTTAAACACATTTGTCTTGGGTTTTGCATTTAAACTTGATTTACTAAACCCTAAAACTGATTTGGACAAGAGTTTGCACTTAAACTTGATTTTTATCAAATTTTTTATTCATTGGATTTGAAACCGAATTTATTCTAATCGATTTGTTTGAAATGGTTTCATATTTGAGTTTTGCATAAAATCACTGATATCTTTGCATTTCTCAATTGTTTTCATACTTGCATCCATTAGAGTGGTTAGGCTCTAGGAGGCTTGCTTGTATTTGAACTTGATGCCGCTTTACTTTGTAAAGTGTATCTCATTGTATTCGTCAAACTTTGATTGTAAGACTTAGTGAGATCTAAGTCGAAAGGGAAAACCTAGTTGAGGCTAGGCATAAATCCTAGTTGCGGCTAAGTGGGGAAAATCCTAGGTGAGTCTAGGTGGGGAGAATCCTAATTGCGGCTAGGTGGTTGTATAAGACCTTCTTGCGATAACGTATCTTGTAAAAGACCTAGTTGAGGCTAGGCATTCACTAGGCTAGTTAGCTTAGGATGTAACCCTTATGGGAAATATAAGTAGGGGTTGAAAATCCTAACCGGGGAGGTTAGGTAGTGGATGTAGATCGGTTGGATCGAACCACTATATATCGTGTGTCTCATTTCCATCTTTCCTACCCCATTCACTTGCATAACATTCATATTTGCGTGTTGGTGAGCAAATATCATCTTGATTATTGAATTATATTTAAAAAGGGCGTTAACTTCTCGATACACCCAATTCACCCCCCTCTTGGGTGTGGTTTCAACCTTCCCCTTGCTAGACTGCAGATCTGCACTCCGTCAAACACAAGAATGATGAGCCCAGGTAAGTAACGCCAAGCAGGATATAAATACTGCATTTCAAAATAAACAAATCACCAGTCCATATTCATGCCAATAGAAAAAAGGGACAGGGAATGCATGAATAAATAAGACTGTAAATAAATCAACTAAGCAATCGAATATGAGTATCTTGGAGAAAAAAAAGATAGGCACAAGTGGTCCCGACCAAACGGTCGTTGAGTCGAGGAAAACACTTACAAGACTCAGAGTTTAGGACGTGGTACACTCACACCATCCTAAAGTCCACGTGGATGAGATTCCCTGGTAGTAAAGGTAAGAACTCTTACCCCATATAGAACCAGAAACAGTATCGTGCACCTCGAGTTTGTGGCTCTGGCATTTTACCTCAGATAACCCGTCCTACCAAAGGATCACGTTGACTTACTTACTTTCGGACAACTCAAAAGAATGGTTTCCAAAACATGAATATCAATCATAATAACAATTTAAAGCTCAAGAAATAACTGTAAAAACTCCTCACTAGTTTACTTACCTGTATCTAAGCTAACACGCACTCACACGAACTCAGACTCGCCTCTTACGAATTCCCGTGTAACCTTTCAATATTAAAACTCCTGATAATCAGTTAAATTGCAAATCTTCATTAATTACTTCCTAATTTACCTAATTTTTTATAATTATTTTATTAGTATAATTGGGTTGATTTTCGGGGTATTGGGTTGTATTCGGACCCATTTAGATACTCGAGAGATCCTCGAAATTTTCCAAAAATGTATTAATTATGGTTACTGTGAATAGTGTTACACCGCAGGTGGTGCCGTGGGGGTCAAACTCTTGCGGCATCACATAAAGCATGACTTGAAATGGCTCTCTGCCTCAGACGTCGCAAGTGGTGCTGTAGGGCTTTCCTTTCCACGGCGTCACTTAAAGTGTGACATGCCCCAGAGCCTCTGCTCTGGGCGCCGTGATTGACGATGTGGGCATAAATGCCCCACGGTGTCCCTTGTGGCGTGAGTTCTTAAACTCACAGCAAGGGTTTTTTGAAACCCCGGCTCACGTCATTGAGTTACTAACTTATCCCAAACTCTTAGGGACGTCTATTACAACACAAAACCACTTTTGCCTACGTCGAAACCTTGACAAAACCCCCATATTTCAAAAATCATTCAAAAATCCCGAAAATTTCACAACTTCTTAAATCACCAAAACCATTACTAATACACTAAAATCTCATTCCATTAACTTCAAATCCATCAACAAAATCCACTAAAAATCGAACCCCAAATTTATCGTTTGAAACCATGGTGACGAAAACGCTCAAAATTATTGCCAAAACTTAGATACACATGTGAAGAGTCGGGATCTCACCTTATAATTCGAAGTTGGTCGATCCTTTGGTGTCAATCTGCATCGAAACCCACAAAAAACCCCACTCATGTTTTGTTTTGATCATTGAGAGAGATGAAAAAAGATGGGATGAGAAAGAAAAGTTGGTGGGGTTGTTTTTATACCCCCTCTCTCATCCACACTTGCACATGAATCTCGAGGTACATTACATAGTCCTCATTCAATCCATCCAACTACCTTGACACCACTTTTTGACTTCAATAGGTGACTCTCGCTCACAACTTGGCCATTTTCTCGCACAATACTCGCATTCCTAGACCCGTTCCGCACCACGACTCGCTCGTCACGTATTCCTGGATATACCAACGTATTGATCACGGTATACAACTTTTACTTACTATTTATTTAGCATTTAATCAGTGTTTTTAATTCAATTTATCCCTCGAACTGCTAATTACTCGATAACTGTTCACCCGAAACCTGTTAGTCACGTTCTCCTCGAACTGAACCCATTTCCCAACACCAACGTTTACACTCAAACGTCTTCACATGTTTGTGACATTGAAATTTACATTCAGGTAGTAAAATATAATACAAAACACCGAATAAAAATAACATACTTTGGTGCTGAGGACTGAGAATTGGACAACTATATTACGGCAAAGGTCCATGTACGACCTAAATTGACACGTGGCACAAGTTAGATATTAGGGTCGTTACAGTTTTTCCAACTAACTGAAATTTCATCATCAAAATGAAAATGAAATGTAAAAGAAAGACTTACCAAATTAGAAAAGGTAGGGAAAATACTCGTGCATATAAGACTCAAACTCTCATGTCAGCTCCTCGTCCCCGTGGTGCTGCCACTTGACAAGGATTGACAAAATCTCCTCTTTCCTCAGAATCTTCATTGTCCAGTCCAGTATCTGAATAGGCTGCACGTCATAGGTGATGTAACGACCCATTTTCCAAATAAACCGCCATGGGGGCCAATGTGGACCCACGATCTGTCTTACAAGCGAAAGTTGTACTCTACATTGGATTATATCCTCCATTTTATGTTGTTAAACCTTATTAGTTATTCATTTATTGATTAAGTTGTATTGAAATCAAATTATATGTTAAGTCATCATAGAATCCTCAAATTCACACACAACGGAAACCTTTCTAACACATTTACTTGGATAATGATACTATAAATGTGTAACCTAAACCATAAACCTAATGTAGAAAACCCATATATAAACATAAATACCTCTAAAGTCACAAAAAATAATATACACAAGGTATCTCAAAATCCCAATAAAATGAAACAAAATAAATATAATACAAACGTATGAGTCAGGCAACCCCAGATCAACAGTACTCTGGAAGCTTGCCCTTGCCCCTGCTCGTACTAGGATCTGCACTCAAGCCATCACAAAAGGCAATGAGGAGTTCAGAGTGAGTATTCCCAAAGAAATTAAATGAGCAATACTGAAAGTAAATACTAGAATTTAAATAAAGCTATTAAATAAACATGCGAAAATAAATACAAGAAATTGAATAAATAATAGGAAAAACTCAAAGTGTGTTCCTAGCTCCAAGGGTCAGACTACCACCATAATTTGGACACTTCCACAGAATACCGTCGGCGAGTCCTATTCAAGCAGGGCAAGTATCTGGATCCGCTTGATGGCCGGCGTTACACCTATAACGCACCAACACATGCCACGACGTGATACTCGGGTCGTGCTATTCACCGAGACTGTTCTGGTAGCACGTGCTATGGTGTAGTGGACATACACACAAGAATGGAATGGAGGAAGCCCCGCTCAACGTCCGCCCATATAGCCATAACCAGAGTAGAGTATTGAAATGAAAGAAATTGAATTCAAATGCCAAAAGAAGTAAATACTCAAGTAATTTCAGTTGGGATAGTAAACACCTCAATCCGCACTCTGCGTCCCCAAAAACCAAACCACGGTCTAGCTCCAATAAATATTTGACAATTAAAATTATCACCCAAATGTACCTAATACCATTTGTCATTAATTTAGCTTTAATTGGATATATTATGTCAATTTTACGTTTTACGAGGTAAAAGCATCTCGCCAAAATTTCGATAAAATCCCAAAACTCATTTATTTGATCAAAATATATTTTTTCTAAATTTTTCCTTTTTTTTCTGAATTTTTATTAATTTTCCAGATTTTTTTTAAACTGTTTTTTTTATTATTTTGGTTGGGCTGAACCGGGTCCGGTTCGGCTGGACCCGGTTCGACCCAACCGGCCATTTGGGTCTAGGCCGGCTAGGCCTGACCCGACCCATGAAGAGGGGGTGCACACGTGCAACCTGCACGTGTGCCCCATTCTTCTTCAATCGAACCAGGGAGTTCCTCCCTGGTTCGATGGAATTTTTTTTTTTAATCCGGGTTGGCTCTCAACTCCAACCCCTCCTTTTATCTTGGCATGGGAGATATCTCCCATGCCATGTTCATTCTCAGACGAACTGCCATGTTAGTTCGTCCGAGCCCCCTTCCCCACCGAACCACCACACAAATCAACACATACAACAACAACAAACCAACAACTCAACTCGCATCGAGACAACCTTGTCGAGCTCGCGATCCTTCTCTCTTTCTCTTCTCCTTCTTCTCTCGGTCTCTTGATTTTGATTAAAAATGGTGAAATTTGGTGTCGGTGGTGGGGTTTATTAACATTTTGAGGTGTAATGAAAATACCCCTATGTTCATATCCTCTTCCTTAACAATCAAATACCTTTTTTGGTCATTTCACAATTATTTATTTATTTTTTTTTATTTTTAATATATATTTATACATACATATATATTTTAAATTACATATATATATATTCGCCTATATTTTCGCACCTACAATTTCGTCGTGCACGCCAACGAGCGTACTCGAGCGTACACACTACCGTACCACCCACAAGTGTCGACCACGTGTCCCTAGGTGCCCACTAATTTAGTATTTTATCACATTTAATTCATTTAATATGTGTATTATTTTCTCTGGCCTAATATTTCGTCTTTTAGTCTACCCGGTACTCGCGTCGACATGCATATCAAGGCGAATACTTAACACACAATCTCTTACATCAATTGAAATATAATTACGCACATCGTGATGTCGTTTAACCTATTTTAACATAAACATTGCGAATTAGTCAAAACAATACACAAAATAACTATATACCTAGCTCCGGGCAGGCTCTAGCCTAGCTGCGGGTCCCACAGATGTGTGAGTTGTTCGCCACGTCTGCAATACATTACAAATAACGACAAATTAAATTCGGATCGTTATAGGTGATGTCCTCCCTTAAGTCTATCTGGCTCAAATCCACCATCGACCGCCTGCCCTTTCTCGACCTATCCAGTCTGAGCATAGAGATGTGAAACACAGGATGAACTCCAGATAACTGAGATGGAAACTCCAATTCGTATGCAACTCTGCCTATCCGCTTCCCAATTCTGAATGGACCAATGAATCTCGGTGCAAGCTTCTCTTTGATCACGAACCTCTTGTGACCCTTCATAAGAGACACCTTCAGATATATGTAGTCCCCGACTTTGTACTGTAACTCCCCATGATATAAGTTATAGTATTTCTCCTGCCCTCCTGCCTTTCAGTCTCAATCTGATCAGACGTATCTTCTATGTGTGATCTATAACAATCTCTGGCCCAATATCTGCCACATCCTCTGGCTCAGGCCAACAAGATGGAGATCTGCACGGCCTCCCGTATAGTGCCTCAAATGGTGCCATACCAATATTGACCTGATAACTGTTATTGTATGCAAACTGACACAAGTGAATATACTCCTCGCATAACCCACCGTACTCCAACACACACATCCTCAACATATCCTCGAGTATCTGAATCAAATGCTCTGACTATCCATCAGTCTGTGGATGATAGGAAGTACTGTAACAACCCTCAAAATTTAACCCGACTTGTGTTACACTTGTTAGGACCATGACCCGACTGCGTGATACTTTGCAGTATTTCGGACTTCGGGAGTCGACACTGAGGTAATTTTATGATTCTGTGTTGTTTTATATTAGTATGATAGTCTAATACGTGTCTCGAGCCATTTAGGCGACCATTAGTTGAGTGAGGTTCCGCCTAGGAAAACGAGGGAGTTAAAACACAGAAAAACCTAAATAAATGGATTTTTGAATAATAATTATAATATTTTATTTGAGTAGGAATGTGGACGCGACGAAGGGCACACAATGGTCGAGTTGCGGTGCGATACGAGTCGAGGAGCATAGGATCAACATGGGAACTGAATAGTTAAGTGACACCCAAGTCACTTAATGGAGTCAACAAGTGGAGTTAGGAGTGTTGGACAGCTTAAAAGGAAGGGTGTAGGATCTACCTAGGGATAAGTGTGTGTAGATTGATAAAAAAGGGTCCTATATAAGGGCTTCTCTCATTACTTTTCCCCATTTCTCTCACCTCTCTTCTCTTCCTCTTCCCTTCTCCTTGCTTGGAGAGCAAGCCACCACAGGGGGGTGGTGCTGGACGGCCGGGAATCCTCACCGGAAGTCCCAACTTCTCACCAAAATCTAAGTGAAAACCTTACTCTCTTATCTCTTATCTCTCCTCTTTATTCTTGTGTTGTTTCTCTTTTATATTTGGGTTATGCTTTCAAGTTTTAAATTCATCGCGATGACCAAGGGTGGCTTGCCAAAAATGTTCCTGTTGTCCCGACATCGTCTTGGCAACTCCTGGAGCGATCAACACGCGACGTTGAGCCGGTATTGTTGATGGATGTTGGATTTTGTTATTATTGTTGGTTTTTTAATTTAATTGGGGATATCTCGAGTTCCCAGACATTATGAAAGTTTGACTATGATTCGAAGCTAATTTCGGATGATTTTAAGTCTAGAAACATGTTTGGGATGATCGCCAAGAGTGGGTTTTTTTGATGTTTTGTATATGCTAGAAAACTGATTTTGAACTTCATGCCGTAGGGACGCCATGGGTTCTATGGCGTGGCGGCGTCCCCCACATGAGCGAAACCCAGGAAAACCAGTTCGATATACGCCGTGAGAGACGTCGCACAGTTCACTGTGCTGGCGGCGTCCCTCACGTACGTGAACACCAGAAGGGATCTACACGATGCCGAGGAGATGCCGTAAGTGATTTGAACACAGCGGCGTCACCACGGCATACCATAAATAATATGTTTGATTTTCCCCCGCCGAGACGCCGTGAAGAAGAAACTTTACACGACGTCTCCTATGACGTGTTGTCCAGAACATCTGGAAAATTGGAATTTTTCTAGACGTCATAGCCTTTAATGCTTGGCGGCATCCCTGACGTGTCAACCAGAGCCAACAATAATGCGCCGTGTAGGCACCGTGGGGACGTCCTTCTGGACAATGTCACCCATGACGTCTTAGGCAGTGGACTAACTAGAAATTTTTTGAAATTTTATAAAATCTTGAAACTTTGGGGATTTGTCTAAGGGTGTTTATTGATCATAAACCCTGTCCATTGGGGTTCAAACCTTTGCCAGGTAGTCGGGAACCCGTGGGAAACGCGTTAGAGTTGTGGAGTAGTACCGGGATTACGTTAGTTAGGTAAGTACATATGTGCTATGTATGTGTGTATGTTAGTAGGCCAGTAAGGAAATATCATGTTATTTATATATCTTATGTTGATTGTTTTTGTTAAATTGATCTCATGTTTGGCAATCTATTCTATTCCTTGGTTATGTGTTCTTGGCATGAGTGTGTCGGGAAGGTATCATGTGGCTCGCACTACTAGGACAAAGCGAGTACCTCCTGTAGGGGTACTGACCACCCCTAGTGTTGTGTACCTGGGTACTGGATTCGAGAGGTGTTGCGATGCCTTTCAATTTCATGTTGTGCTAGTGTTGCGAAATTGCCCGAGGAGATCTTACGAGATCTTTGCCATATGCTATGAAATTAAAACACTTATGGGCCTCTTTTGATTCTTATAACACGCATGCTTTCATTGTTATATATCAATTTGCTTATCATACTCCTTTAATTGTTTAATTATCTATCTCTTTCAATTACCTCATGATATTTGGACAACTTTATTGTTAAATCATGAATTACTGTTATATTCTTCTGGCACTATTTTTGATTTCTTCAGTTACTTACCGTCTAGTTTGTGATGGTGGGTGCAGATAGGGTGAAGTGCAACAAAGGCAAGGGGCCCTGTCTGTGTCTTCTTGTGAGGATTAGCGGTTGGATTTGCAGACCTTAGAGTAAGTTTATGTTGTTTTTGCTTGTATGTTGTTTTCTTATTATCATGTTTTGTCGTTGAACTGGGGATTCAATTATTGGATATCATGTACTTGGCTCTACTTGATTTTGCATGGATTGTACATGAATATTTCCCATTTACGGGGTTTCCTAGACTTATAAATTTCTGATTTCCCTTTGACTGAGTTATTTCCCATATTGTTACTTTATTTACTTTTTGTTGTGTTTAACTTGCAATAACTCTTTCATAAAACGTATAATTAAATAAACGGAGGCTGACTAGGCTCGTTAGGTTTACCGATATTCAACTCGGGGGCTTGCACAGGTAGGCCGGGCGTACCCAATTGCATGGAGAAATTGGGGCCGTCACAAGTATTGAGATTCAACCACGTGCCATATTGTGCGTACATGTTCTGTTAAATCTGAGATGTGAACTGTGGCCCTCTATCAAACACAATCAATATACACCGCGCAGTCAAACTACATCTCGCTCGTAGCAACTTGCCAACCTATCCACCCGATGTGTGGTCCAAACTGGTATAAAGTGCGCAGACTTAGTCAACCTATCCGCAATCACCCAAATGTTATTATGACCGCGCTGAGATCGAGGTAAACTACTGACGAAATCCATGGCGATATGTTCCCACTTCTATCGAGGAATAGGAAGTGACTGTAATAGCCCACTAGGTCTGCAATGCTCAGCCTTAACTTGCTGACAAATCTCACACCCTCAACGTAATCAAAAACATCAGTCTTCATCCTCGACCACCAAAAGAGACGACGCACATCAAAAAACATCTTGGTCCTGCTCGAATGAACCATAAAACGAGAACGATGTGCCTCATGAAGTATCTCATCGCGTAACTCAGCCACTAATTGAATCCATAGTCGCCCTCTAAATCTCAAGCATAAGTCTGTCGACTGACTACAGTCTGGATGATCTGAACTCTGAACGAACACCAAAAATCTACTGTACACCTCGTCAACTCGCTGACCATCAAGTACACTCTGAATAGAGACTGTCTGAGTCCTCATCTGCCCACAAATCAATACTCTGGTGCTGGTCGGAATATCAACAGAATGCAACCTTTCGACCGCCTTAAGCAAACCATACTTGTGTGTCATGTGGCAGGTAACAACTTCTGAGTCTGACCCTCTATGGCTCAACACGTCTGTAACAACATTGGCCTTCCCTGGGTGGTACTCCAAAGAGAAATCATAATCCTTGAGGAACTAAAGCCAACGCCTTTGTCTCATATTCAAATCCTTTTAAGTAAACAGGTACTTCAAACTCTTGTGGTCAGCGAATAATACAAATCTCCCTCCGTAGAGATAGTTGCACCAAATTTTCAATGAAAATACCACTGCCGCCAACTCCAAGTCATGCGTAAAGTAGTTCTTCTTGTAAGCCTTCAGCTATCGCGACATGTAGGTAATCACTCTACCGTCCTGCATCAAAACACAACCCAGACCGACCTTCGAAGCATCGGTGTTCACCTCAAAACCCTTCCCTGACTTAGGCAATACTAGCATTAGCGCGGTAGTCAAACGTTCCTTCAAAGACTGAAACACCTGGTCACAATCGTCTGTCAACTAAAATCTAACATCCTTCTTCGTCAACTGCATCATAGGTGCCGCAATCTTCGAGAAGTCTTGTACAAAGCTTCAATCATACCCTGCCAAACCAAGAAAATTATGAATGTTTGACACGGATCTCAGTGTAGGCAAATCAATCACTGCTCTGACCTTAGCATGGTCCATTGAGACTCTGCCTGCTTCGACGATGTGTTCAAGAAATCCGACCTCTACAAGCCAAAACTCGCGCTTGCTGAACTTGGCAAACAACTTATGCTCCCTCAATAGCTGTAAAACCAACCTGAGATGCTCCTTGTGATCCTCACGAGTCCTAGAGTAGATTAAGATGTCGTCGATGAACACGATATGAACCAATCCAAATACCGTCTCAACACTTGATGCAATGCATAAACATCGTTGGGGCGTTAGTCAACCCAAAAGGCATGATTGTGAACTGGTAATGCCCATATTGAGTGCGAAACATAGTCTTCTCCCTATCCTCCGCTCTAATCAACAGCTAATGGTACCCAGATCTCAAATCTATCTTCGAGAACCACTGTGCTCCTATCAGCTGGTTAAACAAGTCATCAATACACGAAAGTGGATACTTATTCTTCATTGTCACCCTATTCAATTGTCGCTAGTCGATACACAATCGAAGGCTGTCGTCTTTCTTTTTGACAAACAAAACTGGCACTCCCCAAGGTAACATGCTCGGGTAGATGAAACCCAATTCTAACAACTCATTTAGCTGACCCCTTAGCTCCTCTAACTCTCTCGGAGCTATCCGGTACGGCGGTATTGATATAAGTTTGGTCATCAGGACCAAGTTGATTATAAAATCGATTTGCCTAGGCGGTGGTAAACCCGATAGCTCTGCTGGAAAGACATCAGGAAACTCGCATACCACTAGTACCTCCTCCAACCTAGTCACAACTTACTTCGTCGTATTCAATACATTAGCGAATGTCTTGACATCTATGCTAGTGGCGACTCTACCTCTAATAATAGGCAAACTAGTCGAACTCCCCTAAAAACTAAACTTTGGATGCCCTAGAATCTAAAACATGACTCTCTTACTGAAGCAATGGATCTATGCATGATAAGCACCCACCAATTCATGTGCAGCAATGCATCAAACTCGAGGAATTGCAACACTCTTAGGTCCGCTGGCATGATATGATCCTCTATCTCAACCGAACAGTCAACACACAACAAATTTGGGTAGAACTTATCCCCAGCAGCTGTGCTAAGGATCAAGGGTCTCTCTGATCTAGTAGGTCTCAAACCCAACTCATTAACCATATGACCCGAAATAAAAGAAACAGTAGAGCCTGAATCAAACATATCATGCATAAATCTACTGCAAATGTAAGTCGTACCCTCAATCAGATTACGGCTGGTTGTCGGATATGATGTGGAAACTGCGTGAACCTACTTCCGACTTTGTTGTGGCTACTCTCGACCCAATCGTGGACACGCACTGATGAAATGCCCGATTTGTCCACACTAGTAGCACGCTCTTTGTGACTCTGCTCCAGACTTACCACTTTGTCCCTATCTCTGTGATTGACCGGAACCATGACCCTGACCCTGGTCATATATCTAACCTGCCTATACCTCTGCCCCTGACCACTGCCTCTGTCCCTACCACTGCCACTGGCTTTAACTCACTGATATTGTTGTCTCTGAGGACCTGACTGTGCTGGCTGCTATGGTGAATTGGCATAACTCAATACTAGAGCAGATGGTACCTTAACTGTGTTGGGAAATATGCCCTAGGTCAATCCATTAACAGTCTTTATGAATACATTTTTGTTAATAAAATAGAGGATTTCATTTGTTGTTTATTATAATTGATTCGCATGTTTACATTATAATAAGATCCATGGGTATTTACAGAAATATCCTAAATGTCCCTAGTCGATTATTATACTGGGAACTATAATGAATTAAGACTAGTGTGAGTCTTGATTGATGATCATACGATGATCATACGTATAGGAATACGAATCAAGATCATGAGTACTTGTTAGGGAACAAAATCTTGGACCGACTCGCTATATGAGAACATCACATGGATTAAGTCATAGTTGTTTCTCATGATAGGTATATTTTTCAGTCCTCGACTTGAGATTACCAGAGACTTCAACATTAGGAATACAAGTGATTTGACGCAATCAAACGTTGTCTTTAACTTAGGATGATTATAAAGGTTGTGATTGGTTACTGTGTGAGTAATGTGGTGAAGTTGTGTAATCGAGATAGAATTTGTCCCTTTCATATAAAGAGAGATATCCAGTGGATCCCTCGATGTGTTAGACTGTTAAAAGGCCTAGTCTAAGTGAATTGATATTGATCAATGTCACTTAGATGTTTTCAGTCTACCTAGAAATCGAGACTAGTACGATTGAACATTTTGGATGACAATTCCATGCCTTATGTTTGATCAAAAGGATATCGTGTGACAAAAGGATGTTATATACACTATTGATTAGGTTATATCGATTTGATATTCGTACAACTTGGGTAGTCATAATGTCTTGCTAGAGGCCACTTATGACTTGTATACCAAAATGTGTTTTGGTACACTGCCAACGTTGTATAAGCCTATTGGGTCGCACACTGAGAATGGCTTTGAGAGATTTTAAGATGGTTCAGAAAAATGAATTTTATATGATAAAATTCATGACAGAAACGTCCTTGTAGTGTATTACACTTATACTTCTTTAAGTAAGGGTATATGTGTAATTTACTTAACCGTCTATATACGAGGGTTGTATAAATAGACGCTTTGAGTCAGAATACAAGTACGAAAGATTTTAAAAGGGCCGAAACTCTATTTTCGTTTAAAAGAAACGAATTAGAGTTTTTTGGTATCATCTGGATCGTTTTGGAGAGAAACAAAAAGTTTGGTATTCTCTCGAAGCTAGCACTTTGAATCTCGTCCGCCGTTCGTGTGTGGACAGCTAGTAGAGGGCGTTCGTCATTGGCAGCGCCTTAGAGATCGATTGACCTTTAGAAAGGTATTGCGACTGAGGTATGATTAAGTTTTCATAGTTTAAACAAGTTTTAATGGAATCAGATTCGGATCCTGTTGGGGTTTTTTCTCAAAATTGTTTTGTAATCTCCGCTGCGCATGAACCCCAAAACCCAACAAACTGTAATAGGTGGAGACGCAACATATCCTACACTTTGAGCTCAGTCTCTCTGACCCCACTATCTGGGTCTCTTCCTCCTCCTATCACCTCCAGAACCTCCCATTAACTGTGACAGTGCTAATGATGCCACTGGTGCTCTGGGGCGTGTGCTCTTAAAGCTCTCACTAGCCATAGCCCTCTCATAGGCCTCTTGTAATGTGCTCGGAGCTGTTGTCTTAATAACAGAACCAATAGACTCCACTAGACCATGTACAAAGTAGTAAGCCTGGTCGAAGTTAGTGTCGGCTACACCCCCGACATACTCCATCATGCGCAAGTACCGGTCCATATACTGCATAACTGACTCCTCGACCTGCTGTCTAATAGTCTGAAACTCAGTCTTCTTCAGATTAGGGACCGTAGGAGGAATGTACTTCTTGTTAAACATCTCCTTGAACTCAGCCTAGTTTTTACGCTTCCTCTTCGACGCCACAGTAGTGCGCCACCAGACATCAGCCTCGCCGAACAGTGAATCTAATGGTATAATCGACTGCATGTGTGTTGGTGTAGCTAATACATCATGTATCTTCTCGTGGTTCATCATATATCTCTCTGCAGCCTCGAGATTAGTACCCCCGTGGAACTTCTCCGAATAATGCCTTTGAAACTCGAGAGCCTGCCTCGCCTCAATTGTCGCCCTGGCACCCATATCAGTCGGCGTACTAGGTGTATGCTCAGTTGGTGTCTCCAGTGTAGGAAGTGCCACCTCTACTTGAATATGTGCCTCCTTAGCCACTGCAGGTCCTATCTGAACTGTCGATGCCGCAGGTGTGTCGTGGAGTGTAAGAGCACTCCTAGCCTAAGTAACTAGAGCTGCTGACGTGGAATGTGATGTTGTCGTCTGAGCTCTCAGCATTCTAAGAATCTCTTGAAGCTGCTGGTTATGTGATGTAATCATTTGCGACATGCCATATAATCTCCCCTATACATCACCGTACCACTATCGCTAGTCTTGGGCTAATCGACCATCACTAATTGAAAAGAAAATGATTTCACGATCAAGACATAACTATCGTTAATAATATATACAACAATTCAAATAGCTCATAATCCAGTTTTATATTTTTTCAACTCTCCTCACTTCCCAACTAAGACTTAAGTCAGAATCATAGGGTTCCACTCTAAGTTCAACTATTCCTAACTACCGCTGGTTTGTGTCTTAATAGATTCTGATTTAAATCAAAAGTCGAGTATTTAAAACTTCGGCTCTGATGCCAACTGTGACGTCCCCAGTTCCACAATCCTAAACTGAGCCCTGCCCGGCCTAAACTTACGTGGACCCTCGAGCCTCGTTGAGTCGCGCGAGCCTAGTTAGCCTTCCTTTACCATTTACCATTTATTAAGCAATTATAAGTTGAGTTCATCAATTAATGAGTTATCATAGTTATAGCGGAAGCAATTGAATCTCAAACTAAACAAAATAACCTCAAAGACACACAAGTTAAGACAACCTAGAGTGTGGAAACTCCACATATGTATATCATCATAAATGAACAATCAGAGGAAAGTAACAACAAGATATACATGCCCAAGATCTCTAAAAAAACCCATATAAAAGTGTTTCAAAACAAGTATATATACAATAATACAAAAAGAATCACCTAACTCTGACAAGTGGAAATAACTGTTTCGTATCCTCAAATGATATCTCCTAACTGTGGAGTCTTCCCCTTACTAGACTGCGGATCTGCATTCTGTCAAACACAAGAATGATGTGCCCAGGTAATTAATGCCAAACAGGACATAAATACAACATTTCAAAATAAACAAATCACTAGTCCATATTCATGCCGATAGAAAGAAAAGGATAGGGAATGCATGAATAAATAAGACTGTAAATAATTCAACTGAGCAATCAAATATGAGTGTCCTGAAGAAACAAAAGATAGGCAGAAGTAGTCCCAACAAAACGGTCATTGAGTCGAGGAAAACACCTACAAGACTCAGAGTTAAGGACGTGGTACACTCACACCATCCTAAAGTTCACGCAGATGAGATTCCCTGATAGTCTTGGTTAGAACTCTCACTACGTATAGAACCAGAAACAATATCGTGCATCATGAGTTTGCAACTCTGACATTTTACCTCAGATAACCCGTCTTACCAAAGGATCACGTTGACTCACTTGCCCTCTAATAAGTGTGTAATTGCGCATCATATAGCATTGCATATTGCACGGTTGGAACTTGTATTTTCACAATTTATCATGACTAATGCTCTTTATATGTCTAACAAGTGATACGGGCTTGGGATATGAAATCACGTTCTATTCACATAGAGGACGTCGTCCCTTGAGCTCTTTACAGCGTGATGAACATATGACCAAACTAGTAGCTTCAGACGAAGATGCCATGAAGGCGCCATCCGTTAAGGATGTCACGGCATGAAAGACGAACGAATGGACCAGAGAGGAGTTGCAAAGACGTCGTCCACACACCGCCCACTCAACTTTCCACGGCATGACCCACGAATGAGTAGACCAGCAACGTATTGGCAAGACGCCGTCATGACGTCGCCTTTGCAAATAGCAACGACGTCTCCACGACGTCCTGAATAGTAACTCCGCAAATTCGAAATTTTCTATTTTATTTAATGTATTTGATTTGATCCGAGATTTTGGGGAGAGACATAAATAGGAATTAGGGTTTTTCAGAGGGGGCATCTTTTTTTTTGGGGAGAAGAATAGAGAATAGAGTTTTCAAGCTTTACCATGTCCAGCTAATCTCCTTATTCTGGACTGGAAGTGGAACGGGATTGTCAATGATTAGGAGACTCATATGAGGTTTTATTTATCTATTTATTTATGATTTCTATCCTTGCCTTATGCCCTTTAGTTTTGTTTTTATAAACATGGTTAGATCTACATGTGTGTAAAGTACTATGCATGCTAGTTAGATTGAATACCTATCGTCATCGAGTTGAAATGTTCGTCCTTATGCGGTAGACTCGAATTGGTGACAATTGTTGTTTAGATCAATTGCCTTAGGGATCTAAGTTAAATCGGGATCACTAGCGATCTGGTTGCTTAGGTGCAGTGCCTTCACACGCCACATTAATGTGACCAACACATTAAATCGGGAGCACTAGCGATCAGGTTATGTGTTTGGTCAAAGAAATAGCCAACGGTCGTACCTTGGCTGTCGAGATTTGGAAGTGCGAGGACCCGAGTGCGTCATCGGGTTGATAGCTATACTAGGTCAAGGGTAGGATTTTCATATACTTTTTGTGAACCAATAATTAATGAGTCAACTTCTAATTATTTGAATTATCCCGGGAAGCTGAAAGTCTAGAACTCTTTCTTCTCGTATCTTTCAAGTGTTTTAATTATTTGATTTTCTCTCTTACATGATACAAAAATCCCTTCTTTCTTACTCCGCTATAGAAACCTAAGTTGAACTACCCAGTCTTTGTGGTTCGACCCCGAACTTGCCATAACTACAGTCCCATAACTGTTGAATTTTGATCGGGTATAATTCTTTGACGCGTTCGGTGCATGTCAAATTTTGGCGCCATTGCCGAGGACTTAGGTCCTGTTGTGGCTTAGGTTTTTCTTTTCTTTTTCTTTCCTTCTTATATGCATGAAAGTCTTTCTCGATATAAGTCCACCGGATCTCTCATACCTTTTAATCTGGAGATCGAAAAAACTTATTGCAAGAACGCCAAAGAAGCGCGTCAAAGGAAACAAGCTTCCCAACCTTCATCTAGCGCAGGGCGTTTTTCAGAAATGGATTTTAATGGAGACAATCCTCCCCAAGATGAGGAGAATAATCATAATCAGGGAGCGAATCAAGGCAATATGGATCATGTAGCTCCACAGGGACCAATAATCCCCCAAATCTAACCACAGGCACCTCATGTGGTTAATCCTCCAGCTGATAAGGAACAAGTTGATTCTAGAGTCACCATAGAAATGGAGAATGATGAGATGCAAACTCTTTTGGTCCACCAACCACATTGCATAGCATATCCTGCCCGTAGGGGAGACTTCGAATTGAAGTCTGGGTTTCTTAACCTCCTACTTTCTTTCCGTGGACTAGATCAAGAGGATCCAACCACATTCATAAAGGATTTCCATTCTAAGTGCACAATGATGAAGCCACCCGAACTGACGAATATGAGGTTAAATTGTTGGCTCTTCCATTCTTTCTCAAAGAGAGAGCACAGGAGTGGCTATTCTATCTCCCACCGGGATCTATCACGAGTTGGAATGAATTAATTTCAGCATTCTTACAGGAATACTTTCTCGAGTCCCGGTCTTCTCAACTTATTACTGAGATTTGCAGCATTAAGATGAAGACGGGAGAAAGCTTTAATAACTATTGGGTAAGATTTAAACGATTAACTACACAATGTCCTCACCATGGTCAAAGTAACACGTCTCTCATTCGTTTTCTCTACACAGGCCTTAGGTCCTAGGAGAAACGTATGGTTGACAATGCATGTGGCGATGCCTACAAAAAGAAGTCAACTCAAGAGATCTTTGAGTTATTTGAGTCCATGGTCAGTTAGCCTCGACAGTACGTTGACGAAGACGATGAAGAGCCTTCTCGTCACCTCTTCATGGAATGTCGGTCAAGCAACACTGAAAAAAGCTTGACAAACTTACCAATCTGATAGAGCAATTCTTGATCTCAGGGAAAACTCATCCCACTAAGTCTTACGGATTCTGTTCTGCCAGTGATCATTCCACTGATTCTTGTCTTACCTTGTTCGATGACGAATAAGCAAATGCTATGGGTGGTGGATTTCAGGGACCTCCTAGAAATCAATTTGGTAATCCATTTGGCAACACTTACAATCAAACCATCAAAAACCACCCAAATTTTAGTTATGGACCTAAGAATCGGAACTTCCTCCAGTATGCTCCTAGAGCACCTCCTCCCCAGCCCCAGCAAGCTCAAACTTCTGGAACATTAGAAGAAATGATGAGGACACTCATCACCAAAGTTGACACCATGTCTAATAAGATGACACAGTACAAATCTGATATCAATGCTACTATGCGCAATCTAGAAGTTCAAATGGGCCAAGTTGCTCGTTAGGTCAGTCATATGGATGAGAAAGGCAAACTGCTTGCTCAGCCACATCCCAATCCTAGTGGGTTAAATGCAACTGCTAATGCAATTACCCTAAGGAATGGGAAAGAGCTGGAGGAGCCCCACAAACCATCATTGCCAAGTGAGGTTCCAAAAGTCGAGCAAGAACTCAAAATTCATCTGTCTTCACCAAAGATAGACACCTTGGACAAACCAGCACATCCTCCTATCAAGATCCTGCTGCTATTTCCTCAACGTTTCTTATGAAACAAAAAGGCAGGTGAAGAGAAGGAAATTATGAAAATCTTGAGAAAAGTGGCAATTAACATTCCACTTTTGGATGCTTTAGCACACATGCCTAAATATGTTAAGCTTCTTAAGGACCTTTGTACCAACAAAGGTCGACTTAAAGGCGACGAAAAGATTACTGTAAGAGAAAACGCTTCTGCTATCCTGCAAAAGAAGTTGCCCACCAAGTGTGAGGATCCAGGAATGTTTATTGTACCTTGCACTATAGGTGAAGTCGATATCTAGCGAGCAATGTGCGATCTGGGCGCCTCAATCAATGTCATGCCTCTTTCCATATGAGACATTGAAGGTGGGTCCTCTACAGCAAACCGATATTGTTATTCACTTAGCAGATTGGTCTACTGTACGACCAGTAGGAGTTTTGGAGGATATCTTAGTTAAAGTGAGTGAGGTTGTGTTCCCTGCTGATTTCTACGTCGTAGATATGAAGAATCAGCCATGTCTTCATTTTGCATCAGTCCTACTTGGCAGACCTTTTATGAAGACTGTTAAAGCTAAGATTGATGTCCATAGTGGTTCCTTGACTATGGAGTTTGATGGTAAGGTCATCAAATTCAATATCTATGGTGCAATGCGCCATCCTAATGACGTTTCCTCATCTACGGTGCTTGCATTGGATAGTGTGGACTCACTGATCTAGGATGCTTTCGTTTTACAAGGAAGCAATTTGAAAGTGGTGGTCTAAAATCACCTAGACAACACTTCCTGAAAGAGTCTGAATTTGCCCTCAATACTGAGTTCAAGGATCTGATTACAGAGTTGAATTCCACTGTCTCTTTCCCCCACCCTAACGTTCTTAGAGTTACCTACTTTGAACTCTAAACTTCTTCCTTATTTGGAGAGAGCGCCCACACTGGAGCTCAAACTATTACTTGATCATCTCAAATATGTGTTTTTAGTTGTGAATGATACTCTACCGGTTATCATCTCTACTAAACTCACATTACCTGAGGAGGAGAAGCTTATCACTCTGCTTTGAGAGTTTAAAGAAGCATTAGGGTGGACGATTGCTGATATCAAAGGCATTAGCCCTTCCACATGCATGCATGAGATTCATTTGGAAAAAGGGTCTAAAATTTTAAGAGAAGCACATCGACGACTGAACCTACCCATGATGGATGTGGTTAAAAAGGAGACTCCAAAACTCCTTGATGCTGGGATGATCTACCCGATTCCCGATAGTAAGTGGGTCAGTCTCGACAGATGGTTCCTAAGAAAATAGGAATCACTGTGGTCGCAAACTCACAGGGTAAGTTAGTCCCAACCCGCATCCAAAATGGATGGTGGGTTTGCATTGATTACAAGAAGCTTAATGCTTTAACTAGGAAAGACCACTTCCCTCTGTCTTTCATCGATTAGATGTTAGAGCGATTATCCGGTAGATATCACTACTGCTGCTTGGACGGGTATTATGTTTTCACCAAATACCCGTCGCTCAAGAGGATCTGGAGAAGACCAGCTTCACCTGTCCTTTCGACACTTTTGCCTATCGACGCATACCTTTTGGGTTGTGTAATGCACCCGCTACTTTTCAGCGGTACATGTTGAGCATCTTCTCTAACTTCGTTGAGCACTTCATCGAAGTCTTCATGGATGATTTCACCATCTATGATGATTCCTTTGATCTATGACTCAGTCACCTGGCAAAGGTTCTTCACAGGTGTATCGAAAAGAACTTGGTCCTGAACTATGAAAAGTGTCATTTTATGGTGGACCAAGGACTTGTCTTGGGGCATATCATTTCAGCAAGGGGTGTGGAAGTAGACCTGGCAAAGATTGAAGTAATTCAAAAATCGCCTTACCCCACTAATGTGTGAGAAATCCGATCATTTCTTGGCTACGCTGGTTTCTATCGGTGTTTTATAAAGGATTTCTCCAAAATTGCATAACCCCTATGCCAACTACTCCAAAAGGACGTGCCTTTTCACATGGATCAGGCATGTAAGAGTGCATTTGATACACTCAAACATTCTCTTGTCTCTACCCCCGTGATCTAAGCTCCCAACTGGGAGCTACCTTTTTCGAGATCATGTGCAATGCCAGCAAGCACGTAGTGGGAGCTATTCTAGGGCAAAGAATCGGGCGAGCCTCACATGTCATATACTATGCTTCCCGAATTCTTGATTTTGCCCAACTGAATTACACCACAATAGAGAAGGAACTTCTTGCCATAGTCTTTGCGTTGGAGAAGTTCCGACCATATCTTCTTAGTACTAAGGTGGTGATCTATCCAGACCATGTCGTCTTAAAGTACTTAATGACAAAGAAAGAAGCCAAACCTCGTCTCATTCAATGGATACTCTTGTTACAAGAGTTTGATATCGAAATCAAAGATAAAAGTGGTGCTCTGAATCTGGTTACTGACCATCTCAGCCGCATCGAGAATGGTGAAGCACCAGTCCCTATTAGATATGTTTTCCCTGATGAACATCTATTGTCTGTCAATGATGACTTGCCTTGGTTTGCAGATTTAGTGACTCTAAACACTATGTGTGGGATGACCCATCCTTGTGGAAGTTTTGCTCCGACCAAGTGATCCGACGATGTGTCTCTCATGCAGAGACATAATCTATCTTGACATTTTGTCACGCTTATGCCTGCGATGGCCATTTTGGTCCATGTAGGACGACTCTGAAGATTTTTGAGAGTGGGTTCTATTGGCCCATACTCTTTTATGACTCCTATCTTTTCATCAAAACCTGTGACAGATGTCAATGCATCGGTAAGCTTATTCATAGGAATCAAATGCCATTGACCACGATCCAATTTTGTGAAATGTTTGATGTATGGGGGATTATTTTCATGGGGCCATTCCACCATCACGAGGTAATCTCTATATCTTATTGGCGGTGGACTGCGTGTCCAAATGGGTGGAAGTTAAAGCCACTCGTACCAATGATTCGGTAGTGGTATGCAATTTTCTTAAATCTCAGATCTTTTCTACTTTTGGTGCTCCTCTAGCCATGATTGGTGATAGAGGTACTCACTTCTACAACCATATGGTTGAAAATCTCTTGTGCAAATACAATGTCACACACCGTACTTCTACGGCTTACCATCCTCAGATGAGTGGTTAAGATGAGGTGTCTAATAGAGAGATCAAGTCTATCTTGGACAAGACTGTTAATCCTTCTAGAAAGGATTGGAGTGCACGCCTTAAGGACGCGGTGTGAGCATACCGAACAGCGTATAAAACGCCAATTGGTGTGTCACCGTATCGGTTGGTCTTCGGCAAAGCATGCCATTTACCGGTCGAGTTGGCATACAAATCTTTATGGGCTGTCAAACAGCTCAACATGAAACTCGACGCGGCAGGTAAAGAGAGAAAGTTAGACCTCCAAAAATCGGAGGCAATCAGTAATGATGCCTACGAGTGTGCTCGTATCTATAAAGATAAAACCAAGACATTCCATGATCGCTATCTCTTTCACAAAACTTTTTGGTCCGTCACAGTTTTGCTTTATAATTCACGTTTAACTTTACATCCAGGCAAGTTAAGGTCACGTTGGATTGGACCTTTTGTTGTTACTAATGTGTTTGTACAAGGTGCAATTGAAATTAAGAGTTTGGATTTAAGGAAAGTGTTTAAAGTGAACGGCCACAGGTTGAAGCCATTTTATGAGAATTTCCCACAGCATAATGTCGAGCACGAGTCTTTGGTGGATATGGAGTACATTGACTGATGGAATCCTGCTGAGTCGAGCCAACGACGTTAAACAAAGGCGCTTTTGGGAGGCAGCCCTAGTTTTCTATTCCTTCTGTATGATTTCATTTTGCATATATACTGCAAACTTACCTTTATCCCGTGTTTACTTTTCACAGGTGCATGTTCCCTCTGTTGGTTGCATCGGAGCGGAGCGAGAGTCCTTGGCTGTTGTGACTCCTCACCATGATCATTGATTCCACGGTTAGTCAAACCGGGATTTGGTAAGTTTTTTCAGTTTGTTTTAGTTTCATGATTGCACTCGGAGTGATAATTTTCTAGAGATACTTTTCTGAGACGCCGCAAGGACGCCATGACTCTTTGTGAGCACAGCACCTCCACGGCGTCGAAATCGCAGGGGGTATAAATACCCCCTGGTCGTGTTTTAGGGTTTCAAAACCCAAATTTCCCCATTCTTCCTCACCTCTTCACGACCTTAACCCTCCAAATCCCTCACCACCACTCTCACACCCCTCCCTAAGGTTGACTTCACCATCCCCTCTCCTCCTCTACTAGATTGCTACCCCATTCCTCATTCTCTCTCCCACTCTCAGCCTCCTCTTCAACGTGGGCATTCAACTCATCCGACCATCTCATTCGGCTACTCCCCTCCACATCTACGGTGTGCCCTCTTCTAGTTGAGGTATTGTCTACACCCCCCTTGTTTGCGTGGTTGTTTCATGACGATTTTGTGTGCTTGTATGTTGAGATTTTGGGTGTTTCGACTTCGTGCCTATTTTGATTGCAAGTTTGGGGGTTGTAATATTGTGACTTTGATGATGTTTTCCCACATTTTCTATCCTAGTGATGGAGTGCTTTAGTGTGTGTTGGTTGTGTTTTTTGTCGTCTTCCTCAGTGGGAACCAATAGTTTGATGTGTTGTCTACGTGGGTATGTTTTATTTTTATGCGTTCCGCTCGGCCTTATTTTTGCATGTACTCATCTCCTATATATGGTTTCCACCTCGTCAATTTTGTGAGTTCAATTTGTGATATTGTGATTCGCCTAATCATCATGTTTTATCTATTTTAATGGAGCATTTCATAATAAGATCTCTTTTGTTTGTACTCGTTCTTGAACTCTATACGTGGTGTTCCATTCTGCTCATCGCTTGGTTTTGGAGTGCATACCTTGTTCACATTGCCGGTTTATTGAGTATCGATATCTCCCTTGTGGTCTTGCTCTTTATGTTTCTTAGGTACCTCTTCTCGTAGTGACATCATGCCTAAAACCAAAAACCCCACTATACCATTTTCTAGTTCGGGTCCTTCCAAAACTATAGCCTCTAGGTCCCAACCTTTTTCAACCCTTGATCCACCTCCTCCACACCAGCCCGTTAGAGAGAGAACCATTTGGCCAAAAAGGGGGATTGATGTTAGCGATAAGTACGATAACCGTATTTTGTCTATTATTAGGGACATGGGTTGGGAACGGTAAACCGTGGATTAATCCAATGAGGAAACCTATCAGAACACTCATTAGGGTGTTGAGGCCCTAGTTAGGGAGCTCTACGCGAATGAGAAAGAGAAGGTTCAATGGTAACTGTCCGGGGTATCGATGTGGACTTTAACACTAGTACCATCAACCATTTCTATGGGTTACGTAACCATGATGATAGTGACTATCCCGATCCACGTTTCCTTCACCCATCGACATACCCAGATGAGGATATTGAGGACCTCCTCGTTGTACTACAGGGTTATGGGTGGGTTAGAGGTTAAAGGGGCCAGGTCATTAAGCTTCTGCGAAGCGGCCTTTGAAAGGTCTATAGGGCATGAAATCATTTCCTCGTCCACTCCCTCTTCCCCACCAAACAGGAAATTGATATCACTCTTCCCTGAGTTGCATTCCTATTCACTATAGTGTCTAATGGTAGAATAAACGTAGGATAGGCAATTAGGGATAACATCGTGGAGGCTATGGATCAGACATCCTACATTTTACCCTATCCTTTGCTCGTCACTGGCCTCTGTCAACAGGTGGGAGTCAGTTTTGTCAGTTTATCACACACCATTGCCCCATTTCCTCCTATTACTGACTCCTTCATTGCTACCTTGGGGACACCGTCTAGACATGTGGACTCGGTGGATTAGCACGAGCAGGACGAGGAGGATGCCTTTTACGGCTGACTAGGAGTTATAGGCGAGAGAGCTCATTGAGGCCACAGCCAGGAGACTCGCCGACAGACGCGCTCTGATCCAAGCGAGACGAGACCGCATTCACGAGCTAGAGTGTGAGGCTACTCAGGCGGACGCCACAGATTTCAATATCCCAGCCACCACGGGCAGCCATGCAGCTCTATCAACCATTGACCAGATACTTCTGCGAGCTGAGATGAATTTTATTGAGAAAACGCGGCATACGAGACAGTTGGCTCGGTACTACAGGAGTCGCCGACTACGACCTGATGATCACTCTATCCCATTTCCCACTGCCCCGCGATTCCACACTGCGGATGGCATCGTCAACTTGGCCACCCTTGAGAGGCCACTGACCCCTTCGGTTATTGAGCAAGCTACCGGCCAGGATGATGAGGACGATGCTACAAGTTGATTATTTTTTAGCTCCTACTGCCTTTGTATTCCTCTTTTATGTCTATTTTGCTAGATACTTTCGTCTCATCTTATTGCTCTTACTATTTGGCATGTAGTTACATTTTATTTTTACTCTTTTTATCTTTCCTATTTCTGTTCACTTCTTATCTCTCTTTTGTGTGGTTTGATGTACCAGTTCTTGTTTTAAACCTTGAGGACAAGGTTTGGAATAAGTTTGGGGGTGTCTTTCAGGTATGTGGATGGAGTTATTGGTATGTATGGAATTATCACATAACAGGTACACGATTAATTTTTATTTCTATGTGTAATCCATGGGATGTTTGGTTAGGTATGGTGATGTTATTCACTCTATTTCCATCTCTTTACTTATATATCATCTCCACTTTGTCACTCCATGCCATTTAGTACCATGATAGGGTAGTATAGGACATTGTAGTATGCATGTTAGGATTGTTGAGTCATATCATTTAGTATAAGATAGAGTTGCCCAGGACTGAATTAGGTGCTTTTGATGGTGGATGAGTTCGGCTAAACCACTCTCGTGAGCTAAATCTAGTTTGGAATTAGAATACACACTCCATCTGGAAAGCTGCCTGACATCGTTGAGAATGCATATAAAGGAGCTAGTATGAGGTTTAGGCTTTGTGCTATAAACCAAAAAGCAGGCAGCCCAGTTGTTCCAAGTTTTATAGGGATCTAGAGAGGGAATGCAGTCCATTTGAAACATAATTATTAAGACTAGACCACTTTTGAGGGATAATTGGACCACAACATACTTTGAGTAACCCATTTGATTTTAGTGAAAATGAGAAAGGTCGACAAGAGTTTTCAAAAAATTTTAGAGAGTCCCCTAGATTCCATAGGAAATGGAGCAGGGAATCTGGTGGTAGGAAAAAGTCAGAAAAGCGGTCCATTGGAAATGGAGCAGGGACCGTATCACTTAAAATTTTGAAGAAAAAAATAGAGCATATATATTTGAAAAAGGCGGAAGTCCAAGAAAAATTTTCAAAGTAAAAGATTTAATCGAGCGCTTATAGCTAGATCAATTGGGTTACAATAATGTGTTTGTCTGGATCGAGTCTAGTTTTTTGAAAGTGTGATCTCGATTGATGTTTGGACTTCATTCTAGACAAATTTTAACCCCAAAACTCCCCTAGGTGATGATGGTTAAGTTGGTGGCATTTTTATCAAAAGGGGACTTCACTTACCTTGGTAACGAGCATTAGGTTATTAGGATTACTTATCTTAGAATTAGAAGTTTACATATATGGAGTAGTGTATGCTTTCATTCACTCTTTTGCTCGGGGCGAGCAAAGTTCAAGTTTGGGTTGGGACTTGTATTTTCACAATTTATTATGACTAATGCTCTTTATATGTCTAATAGGTGATACGGGCTTGGGACACGAAATCACGTTTTGTTTGTACAGAGGACGTCGTCCCTTGAGCTCTTCATGGCATGATGAACATATGACCAAAATAGTAGCTTCAGACAAAGACGTCGTGAAAGCGCCGTCCGTAAAGGATGTCACGGTGTTATAGGCGAACGAGTGAACCAGAGAGGAGTTGCAAAGATGTCGCCCACTCAACTCTCCACGGTGTGACCAACGAATGAGTAGACCACCAGCGTATTGGCAAGACGCTGTCATGACGTCGCCATTGCAAATTGCCATGGCGTCCTGAACAATAACTCCACAAATTCAGAATTTTTTGTTTTATTTGATGTATTTGATTTGATCCGGGATTTTGGGGAGAGACATAAATAGGAATTACAGTTTTTCAGATGGGGCATATTTTGTTTTGGGGAGAAGAATAGAGAATAGAGTTTTCAAGCTTTACCATGTCTGGCTAATCTCTTTATTCTAGACTGGAGGTGGAACGGGATTGTCAATGATTGGGAGACTCATATGAGGTTTTATTTATCTATTTATTTATGATTTCTATACTTATCTTATTCACTTTGGTTCTGTTTTTATAAACATGGTTAGATCTACATGTGTGTAAAGTACAGTGCATGCTTGTTAGATTGAATACCTACCGTCATTGAGTTGAAACGTCCGTCCTTATGCAGTAGACTCGGATTGGTGACAAATGATCTTTAAATCAAATGCCTTAGGGATCTAAGTTAAATCGGAAACACTAGCGATCCGGTTGCTTAAGTGCAGTGCCTTCACAGACCACATTAATGCGACCAACACATTAAATCTGGAGCATTAGCGATCAGGTTGTATGTTTGGTCAAAGAAATAGCCAACGGTCGTACCTTGGCTGTCGAGATTTAGAAGTGCGAGGACCCGAGTGCGTCACCGGGTCTATAGCTACACTAGGTCAAGGGTAAGATTTTCATATACTTTTTGTGAACCAATGATTAATGAATCAACTCCTAGTTATTTGAATAATCCCGTTAAGCTGAAAGTCTATAACTCTTTCTTCTCGTATCTTTCAGTGTTTTAATTATTCAATTTTCTCTCTTACATGATACAAAACTCCCTTCCTTCTAACCTCGCCATAGAAACCTAAGTTGAACTATCCAGTCTTTGTGGTTAGACCCCGAACTTACCACAACTACAGTCTCATAACTGTTAAATCTTGATCGGGTATAATTCTTTGACGCCTTTGCGCTTGTCACCCTCGAACAACTCAAAAGAATGGAATTTCCAAATTAGGAATAGAGCAATCACAATAACAATTTAAAGCTCAAGAAATAATGGTAAAAATTCATCATTGGTTTATTTACCTGTATCCAAGCTAACACGTACTCACACGAACTTAGACTCACCTCCTACGAATTCCCGTGTGACCCGTCAATACTAAAACTCCTGATAATCAATTAAATTGCAAATCCTCAATAATTACTTCCTAATTTACCCAATTTTTTATAATTATTTGATTAGTTTAATTGAGTTGATTTACAAGGTATTGGGTCATATTCGAACCCATTTGAATACCTGAGAGATCCCCAAAATTTTTTAAAAATTTATCAATTTTGGTCATTGTGAACAGTGTTACGCTGCAGGTGGTGCGTGGTGGTCAAACCTGTAATGACACTAAAAATCTAACTCGTGCCACGTGTCAATTTAGGTTGTACGTGGACCCTTGCGGTGATACAGTTGTCAAATTCTCGATCGTCGATGCTGAGGTATGTTATTTTTGTTCGTTGTTTTGTATTATATTTATATTATCCAAATGTAAATTCCAATGTCCCAAATGTGTGAGGACGTTTGAGTGTGAGCCTCGGTATTGGAAAATGGGTTCGGCAAAAGGAAAACGTGAATAATGGGTTTTTGGTGAACAGTTGTTGGGTAATTAGCAGTCCGGGGGATAAATTGAATTAAAAACACCGACTAAATGCAAAATAAATAATAATTAAAAGTTTATACCATGTTCGATGCGTTGATACATCCGGGAATACACGACGAGTGAGTCATGGTGCAGAACGAGTCCGAGAACACAAGTATTATGCGAGAAAACGGCTAAGTTGTAAGTGCAAGTCACTTAGTGGAGTCAACATATGGTGTCAAGGTAGTTGGATGGAGTGAAGGACGGCTATAAGATGTGCCTCGAGATTCGTGTGTGAGTGTAGATGAGGGGGGAGTATAAAAACCTCCACCATAAACTTTTCTCTCTCCTCACATTTTCTCATCTCTTTCTCTCAACGAAAACGAAAACGTGGATGATGGTTTTGAATTTTCAATATAGATTGACGCCAAATGATCGATCAACTTCGAATTCTAAGGCGAGACCTCAACTCCCCACATTATTATCTACGTTTTGACGCCAATTGAGTGTTTTTGTTACGATGGATTTGGGTGATGATTTTGGAACTTTGTTTTTCTTGGATTTTGTTGGTAGTTTTGAAGTGATAGAAGGTATTTGGGGGATTTTGTGGTGATGGATTTGATGATTTGTGGAATTTTTGGGATTTTTGTGTGATTTTCGAAATCGGAGGTTTTTGCCGAGGTTTCAACGAAGTCGAAGGTGATTTAATGTTGTTATGAACATCTTTAAGAGTTTGGGATAGGCTTGGAACTCGACAACGTGAGCTGGGGTTTCAGAAAGCCCTGAATGTGAGTGTAGGAACTCACGCCTCAAAGGATGTCCTAGGGCATTTATGCCCACGGCGTGGATCACGGTGCCCAAAACAGAGGCTCTAAGTATGTTACGCTTTAAGTGACGCGTGGGGGAAAGCCCCACGGCACCACTTGCGGCATCTGATGCAGAGACCTAAAAAATGAGACGCTTTATGTGATGTCGAAGGGGTTTGACCCCACGATGCCACCTAAGAAGTGACACTATTCACAATGGGAAATTTATAAAAATTTCAAAAAATTTTGGAAATTTATCGGGTATTCGAATGGGTCCAAATACGACCCAATAACCCAAAAATCAACCCAATTACACTAATGAAATAATTATGGAAAATATGATAAATTAGGAAGTATTTAATAAGATTTGCAAATTTAATTGATTATTAGGAGATTTAGGCATTGACGAGTCACACGAGGGTTCGTAAGAGGCGAATCAGAGTTCGTGTGAGCGCGTGTTAGCTTGGATACATGTAAGTAAACCAATAAAGAATTTTACAGTTGTTTCTTGAGCTTTGATTTGTTGTTATTGTTTGTTCATTTATTTTCTTAGAATTTCCTTTAGTTGAGTGGTCTATTGGCAAATGAGTCATTTATATGCGATATGAGCTCTTATCTAGATGCTATTGATATCTCCCAATTGAGTGTACATTGGGGGCACTTATCAGGGTCTGTGGATATCTTATAGTCGCAAGGGTAGAGCTGGTACGTTATGTCTCGTCCTGAACCTGAGTCTGTTGGTCATTTGCCTTGACTCAACGACTTTTTCTTTGGGACTCCTTGCTATTCGGCTTTCATATTCTGGACAATCTATATTCGATTGATTTATTTACAGTCTTGTGTATTCATGCGCTCCCTGTACCTTTCTTTCTATCTGCATAAATTAGACTGATTTATTAATTTCGAATGCATTTGTCCTGCTTGGCGTTACTTACCTGGGCTCGTCATTCTTGTGTTTGACGGAGTGCAGATCCATAGTTCAGTAAGGGAAAGGCTCCACAGTGTGGAGATTTGATTTAAGGATACCCGAGCTGGTCTTTCCACTTGTCTGATATAGGTGATCCTTTTTGTATTATTGTATATACTTGTTTTGAAACACAAGGACTTGGGTTTTGAGAGATGTTGGACATGTATATCTATATGTTACTCTCCTCTGACTGTTCATTATTGATGATATACATATGTGGGGTTTCTATACTCTAAGTTATCCTAACTTGTATGTTTTGAGGTTTATTTGTTTCCGCTATAATAATGATAACTCACTAATTGATTAATTGAACCTTTAATTACTTAATGAATGGTAAATAGTAAAGGAAGGCTGACTAGGCTCGCGTCAACTTAACGAGGTTAGCTCGGGGGTCCACGTGAGTCAGGCCATGTGGGCCCAGTTTAGGATTGTGGAACTGGGGGCGTCACAAAACCCCTGCGACGTCACATAAAGCGTGACCTGAAATGGCTCTCTGCCTCAGATGTCGCAAGTGGCGTCGTGGGGCTTTTCGCTCCACGACGTCACTTAAAGCGTCACATGCCCCAGAGACTCAGCTCTAGGCACCGTGATCGACGTCGTACGCATAAATGCACCACGGCGTCCCTTGTGGCGTGAGTTTCTGCACTCACATCAGGGATTTTTTGAAACCCCAGCTCGTGTCGCGTGTTTCGAGCCTATCCCAAACTCTTAGGGACGTCCCTTACAACACTAAACGACTTTCGCCTACGTCATTCAAAAATCCCAAAAATTCCCCCAATTTCGAAAATCATTCAAAAATCTCAAAAATTCTCCAAACATTCTACCACTTCTCAAATCACCAAAACCATTACCAAGACACCAAAATCTCATTCCATCAAATCCATCAACAAAATCTACTAAAAATCGAACCCAAATTTATCGTCTGAAACCATCGCGATGAAAACACTTAAAATTACCACCAAAACGTATATACATACGTGAGGAGTCAAGATCTCACCTTAGAATTCGAGATTGGTCAATCATTTTTGCGTCGAAACCCACAAAAAACCCAACTCACGTTTTGTTTTGATCATTAAGAGAGAAGAGAAAAGATGGGATGAGAGAGAAAAGTTGGTGGGTTGTTTTTATACCCCTCTCTCATCCACACTCACGCACAAATCTCGAAGGACATCACTTGGTCCTCATTCAATCCATCCAACTACCTTGACACCACTTTGTGACTTCAATGGGTGACTCTTACTCACAACTTAGCCATTTTCTCTCATAATTCTCACGTTCCTGGACCCATTCCGCACCACGACTCGCTCGTCGTGGATTCTCGGACGTACCAACGTATCGAACACGGTATACAACTTTTATTTACTATTTATTTTGCATTTAGTCAGTATTTTTAACTCAATTTATCCCTTGGACTGCTAATTAACCGACAACTGTTTGTCTGAAACCTGTTATTCACGTTCTCTTCAAGTTAAACCCATTTCCAAACACCAACGCTCACACTCAAATGTCCTCATACGTTTAAGACATTGAAATTTACATTCGAGTAATAAAATATAATGTAAAACGCCGAACAAAAATAACATACCTCGGTGTCGACGATTAAAAATTGGACAGCTGTATCACGACAAGGGTCCACGGACGACCTAAATTGACACGTGGCACAAGTTAGATTTTAGGGTCGTTACAGCATGAGTTCTTGGGCAATAATGATATTTTTTGTTATATGGCGGCCCAGAATAAAACTCGTATGTGCAGGATTGACTAGTAGAGGCATTATTGTCTTCAAGCTGTTAGCAATCACCTTAGTAATAATCTTACATAGAATAATACAAAGACTAATAGTGCGAAAGTGATTAAAAGAAGTAGGCAACTCTGATTTTGGGATGAGAGTAATCAGGGCTTGACTTATAGACTCCTTGATACTACCTAGAGCAAAGCATTAAAACACCATCTTGCACACCGACCGCCCTACTACATTCCAGTGTTTTTGATAGAAAAGAGTAGATATACCATCAATTCCAGGTGCTTTCATTGGAGAGATAACGAAAATAACCCTTTTTACTTCTTCCTCAGATACAGGAGCCCAAAAGATGTTAGAGAAGTCTAGGGAATCGTAGGAAAATGACCTCTCATAATATATGGTGAATGAGAATTCACCTCCTCCTGATACAATTTCCTTTAGTAATCCAAGGTCATATCATTAAGAATAATGTGATCAGTACACCAAGATCCATCATCAAGTTGTAAACCCACAACATTCCTCCTCTTAACCCTCAAATTGACTTTTGAGTGGAGAAAGGATGTGTTCCTATCACCCAATAAAACCAAATCATATTTGCCCTTTGATGCCAGAGAACTTCTTCTTGTGTGAGAGTGGACTCTAGTTCCTCATGAAGAGATAGATCCATTGCTATCAGATTGTTCATGGAATGAGTTTCAAAAGCCTTTTGAAGCCCAGACAACCTCGCAAGAATACGCCTCTTCCTCTGAAAAATATTCCTAAAGACATCCTTATCCTACCCTATAACCTTTGTAGAGAATTCCTTGATAGCAACATCAATTGGAACATCAGAGCACTAATTCCCCTTCACGAAGCCCGCCCAACATGCATGAGTCTCCCACGCAAACGAATAGGGACCTTGGGTACCATCGATATCCCCTTAATTTGGAAAAACAAGGGAGAATGATCGGAGTGCCCCTTGGGCATATGTTCAACTGTGACTGGAGAAAGCTAGGAAGACCATAGTGAATTCACCAAGAAATGATCAAGAACTTCGTGACAGAGACCCCTCACCTAAGTAAATTTAAGACTCGTACAACTTGCCTTGCACAACCCAACCTTTAACAACAAAGTTTTGAAACCTTTTATATATAGTCGTCGGTCTTATACCACCTACCTTATCCTCCGCCCATAGTAGGGCATTGAAATCTCTCACCAGCATCAAAGGCGAGTTCAAATAAGAAGAGAAGCCTCCCACCACGCCCCATAAAGATCTCCTAATTGCCACTGTTGGACTTCCATAAACATCAGAGAAAAAGAAAAAACATGATGGGGACAATGACACCTTCATATGTACAACTTGCCAGAAATTTGCTAAAATCCGAACCTCTAAGTCAGACTGCCATAGAACCCAAATTCCACCCGAGTACTGTATTGCCTCAATTCGGTGAGATCGGGCAAAACCCTGCCGCTGAATTACCTTCTCCACCATAAAGCCACTGACTCTAGTCTTAGTTAACACAAGGAGTCGAATGTGTTTCATATTTACTAGAGTTCAAAGGTAATGAATCAACTTTCTACTAGCATCTCCTTGATAATTCCAAACCAAAAATTGTGAAGCCATAACACAAAACAAAAAGATTAAGGGAATACCAAAGGATTAGAAATCCAATTCCTATGAAGGTCCAGCTGGCTCCTTATCAGAACTCTCCAATGCTTCCTCAGAACTAGACGAGGTCATATCAACATCAACTTTCATTTTCCCCATCTCATCTCGCCGCCGATTTCGTACCTTTAAGGACCCCTTCACGTTAATCCCTTTTGTGACGTCCGATGGATGCCCACCAGTACTAGAATATCGCAATAGCTCAAGAGGGGATGGAACACTTCCTTTTGCCCGCGCCTTCTCTTGTACTTGCATGTTCAAGGTCTTATCTGCAAAACACACCGCAAAATGTTCCTCCGCATTCAAGCCTCCCCCTTTCTTTACTAGATTTAGCGAACCATTCCCTGTTGTCACCTTATTAATATGATGACTTCCAATAGCACCCTTGGCTTAAACATAGGCCACATTGGGTTACGTAATTTAGGCCTTATGTATGGGTTTAAGGTTAACATTTGGGCTCTTGTTTTCTTTTGTTACCCCACAAGAGCCCGCTATAGGTTTAGCCATAAGACCCTTGGCTACTAGCTATTTCGTGGGCCCCACCTCCTTCTTTTTAGACTTAATATTCACAACAGCTTTCTTCCTCTTACCAGTGGGTATATCCGCCATCGAATCCGTAACTTTTAAAACAGATGGATCCGCACCCACCACCTCATTAACATCCATACCCAAAATATCGAATCACGAAGTTTATGCCATCAAATTCATCGCATTCTATGATTGGCGCCCCTTAGTAGCCGGATTCTTCAAAACAGTCCTCCTCCCTTTCCTAGCTGCATGGATCCATGGCCCAATAATGTTGGCCGGTGTCGATAGATTTTCTGGAGGTTTCTCACTCTTGGTGTCTTAGACAGAATTGGGAACAACTGGATTCTTCCTTAAAAATGGGCAATTTTCACTGGTATGGCCATAGACAACACATTTGAAGCAGATGAAAGGAAACGACTCATGCTCCACTCTTTGATCCATTCCACCCAGATCAAAGCTATCCATCAACGGCTTTGCGAGATCCAAAATGATACTCATATGAGCAAACTGGCCACACTACCCCGCGCTAGTGTTTCAGTCTATACGAATAACCTCCCCAAAAGATTCCGCCATAACCCGGAGGATACTTTTATGATAATACTTTGCTCGAAGCCCAGGGAAACTCACCCATGTCTCCACAGCCGAGAGGTTATTACCTTTATGATCAAAATCCAGTGTCCAAGGTTGGACTGTCAAGTAATGAACTAAAATCGTCCATGGTCCTCGCAGTAAAACTTTGGAATAATCATCCATGAGCGCAAACCGTACCATATAGTAGCCATTCTTAATATCCATCACCTTCATAGCCCTAGTGGGCTTCTGTAAGAGCAATATCCTATCATACAAAGTTTTAAAGCCAATGGAATGACCTAAAACCTTGACCATCAATGCTAACTTTATATGATTATTCATTTTCTCCTGCATACTTTCCACAAAGGACAACGACCGCCGACCACCTCTATTCGATCTCACATAATTGCTCAAACCAACTTCAATGTCCGTCACGTAGAAGGATTCATCCTTAACAACTTTCTCCACTTGTACCAAAGCCGTCTTAAAGTCGGAAAGGACTAGTCATGGCCCTCATCCATCGGCACGTCCATGCTCTCCTCATGCCGATTCTTAACTTTTTTGGTCGAACAATTGTCCTCCTCCAACAACTCAAGAGGTGAAGGTTTCTCCAAAGTTCTTGTGGTGAAAACCCTCAAACCGCAGTTTGGTGGTAAAAACCTTCAAACCGCCACCAAACCGAGGGTTTGCGGTTTGATAGTTTTATAAACCACCACCAAACCGCAAACCATTAAAACCGCAACCAAACCGACCACGGTTTGGTTAGTTTGGTTTTGCGGTTTTCCTGCAATACATTTTCAACAAAAAAAGAAAAAACTGGCATACATTTTATAAAAAGTCCTTACATGTTTATCCACAAAAAATACAATGAAACACATAATCATCCATTAAAAAGACAATTAAATACAAAGTCAATTCATGAAATGCAAGGATTGAGTGACAAGGACGGAGCGGAACATAAAGAGGAGGCAAGAGAGGTATGAATTATCAAATTGCGTTTAGGTAACAGAGTTAGGGTTAGGGAAAGTGTAAAATTATAGAAATTCCTAAATTGTCTTTCAGTTTAGTGAATTACAGTTTTCTAGAAACAAAAATCACCACCAAACCGTTTAATCGCGGTTTTCAAGTTATATAAACCACCCACAAACCGCAAGTTTAAAAAACTACACCAAACCACGCGAATTAGACTATTTGGGCAGTTTTATGAAAATAGTTCCCCACCCCTCCTCGTGACCCTATTGTGAAATTAACCCATTAAAAAATGTAATTTGCACAACTTTTTTTTCTCTTAGAAAAGTTTGACACGTGGAGGATGAGGGAGAGTGAACTGTATGTAAGTCGCGCTCGTGAGATTGTTTGGTTCCGTGCTGTGCCGTACTTGAATTCCCAAATCCCAACACTACCTCAGTTGAGTCTTCAGTGACCAATTCTCTGTCAGGCGTTTTCTTTCTAGAGTTCCATCTTCATCACGCAGTCTCTCAGCGATCGACCATGAGCCCTAGAAATCGAAGAACTCAGAGAGTCGCTGATGCTAGGCCGAGCATGGAGGCCACCAGTTGGAGAGCCCAACTGCCACCCGGAGCTCGTTCCAGAATCGTTAACAGGATGTAAGACCGCAGCTTCTTCCCCTCAATTACCTCCATCCGTGATTGATGTAAAAATGATTCTGAATTTCTGCTTTTCTGTGTTCGCTTTCCAATTTTTCATTCATTCCTAATTTATTAGATTCATCTGTTAATGACTTTAAGGTTTAGAGCCTTGGATTTAAGGGAAAATAGGGTTTTTGTGATTGCTTATATGGAATTTTTACAATATCTATTTGGGATTTGATCGATCGGTTAATGAATCTCTAATAAATCTTTGTATGTTCTAGGCAGATTGTGCATCTTCTCCGGCAGTTTTGTCAGTGTTTTTTTTTGTAAGTAGGAACAATCTTTACATTAAACCTCTTTGGACTTGCTTACATCCTCTGAGTTGTGGTTTTTTGCTGTTCTTAGTTGCTCGTAGAAAATATCTTGATGCGGAACGGAATGCATTTGCTCAGACTCCAAGGTTGAACAAACTAGCAAACATCTAATGAACACCACAAGCACTCTAGCTTCATCAGTTCAAAAGTAGAAACAATGTCCCAAATTTTCACCAAGATTTGATAAGTTCACAAGAACACACGTAATGGTGCAAGACTCTATCAAAGAGAATTAGGGAAACTCAAAAAAAGAAAAAAATCAACTCTTTCCTTCATTCCATAGAAAATATGGTATTTATACAACTCCAAATATGTTGGTTTTTCCTGGGTCATAAGGTTGGGGTGCCTGACTGATTGTTGTAGTCGTGGGAATAGTCAAGCCTAAGTAGGGAGAAGCTGGAAAAAGGCTCAGACACCCATGATTATTAAAATAAATAAATAAATAAATAAATAAATAAATACATCATTTATAGGCTACCTAAAACTCTAAATCCTAACCTAATTACAATAAAAAAAACTAACTTTTGTCCTAAATTATTAAAAACAGAAACTCCAAAAATCTCGCATTGTTATCTTCTATTTGTGAACGTTTTCAAATGGCTTTTCAAGTTGGTTTACGTTAATTATAAAACTGTCACTAGATAAAACATTAAAGAGAATAAACTAAACTCAAGATTAACTCTTTCCTTAATTCAATGGAAAACTTGTCTTTTATAGACTAAAGAAAACTCCAAATCTGAACTGAATAACAACAAACATATTGATTTTTACCCTAAATTATTTAAAGCGAATTAAATACAACAACAAAAAGCCTTAAATAAAAAAAGCAAAAAAGCTCCAAAATTCCCTAATGCAATCTAGGATTCGTTGACGAATAGCTTTCTGAGTTTTTAACTCTTTAACACTATTTAGGAACTCAGTGTTTTGATGATGTCATTAAATAAAACATGTTTTTGTTGCTTCATGACATTGTTTATGCGCCATAATGTTACATCTGTTGTTGTGTTTTTCTGAACCCTATGTAATTCAATATCTTATTTGATTTTGACTTTGGGTGGTCATGTTGTGTGTACTTTCTTACTCCTATTCATATTTCACAATAGTCTTTGAAAGTTGGTATTTTTATTAGGGGCAAAGATTCATGGTCCGTAGCGCAGGGCATGAAAAAAAAATGCTTTAAAATGTGCATATTACATGTAGGCTCAAGCAGACCTAGCCTAATTCAAATTTTTAAAGAAAGTGAAAATTAAGATAAAATATAATATATGATTTTTTTAAAAAGAGGAGATAAAAGCTGAAAGAAAAGAGGAAATAAGAGTAGACAGAGAGAGCCAATCCCTGCCATGGGTAGCTCGGTTAGCTTTCATTTACGTTTTTTTTTTTTTTTTTTTTTTCATCTTACACTTTTTTGTCACAATTGTTTTGAATAATGTTAGAAATTGTTAAAGATCGATGATTTTGCAAGTGTTCTTTTCCACTTGTAAGATACCCTCTCAAACAAATGATGTAATTTTGATTTTCTTAAAACATTATTGGACTTGTAGGTTTTGTTGTTCTACTTTTGATAGGACTTTGAGCTTAGTTATAATTTGTAAGAATTTGTGTTGCGTGTTCTTGATTCTTGTGTGTGTATGTGTATGTATGTGATTAGTGTTTAAATCACTTCTTTACAAACTTGTGAATGTGATTTCAAGAGCTATCAAGAAGGCAATCGAACAAATCTATTGTAATTTTTTAAATAGTAGTTTATGTTGTTATACGAAACAATTCTGATGAAAAAAAATTGGTCGGTGAAAAAACTACAACTTGTGGTCTCCCAATTGTTTTTGTGTGTGCACGCAAGCGTGTGTAATTATGTAATAATTTAATTTCAAGTAAGGAAGTATTAACAAATGCTGAATTTTGAAAAATTAATAAAAAAAAAACACTTTCCAATTTGGCTTAGCTCGGTGCATGAAAATTTTTGGCTCCTCCTTGCTTTTTATTGTTAGCTGAAATATAAGAACTAATTTCGTATTAAAATGCAATTATAATTGGTTTTGCATATTTAGAATGGAGGAATTGAAGAGGCACCTTCCAATTTCGAGTCCTGAGGGATTGATTTGTCTTCAAGACCTTGCTATAAGATTTGAGGAGAAGATGTACACTGTGACTACCAGCAAGGTTTGTCCAACTTTGAGTTATTTGTGTTCTTTGTATGTCATTCTCTCAATTGCTTGTTGGTTCTCATTCATGATCTCTTTCTTTTCTTTTTTGTCCTTTCCCTTATCCCATCCTTGGTCCAATTTGGTAGGCAAGTTCTTGCATTTATGCCATTAGGCCCATTAGAGATCAAACGTTTGTGGCATGATGGACATAATGGCAAACGTGATTTTAATTTGGTTTTTGTTTGGATAACATGACACTTTTTTGTAACGAAAAAAGTGACTTTAAAATTAGTTGAGTATTCAAGTCTTCAACTTTCTTATTGTTGGTCTAGTACTTCGAGGACCTTGGTTTTGCATGGCTCTAGTTAAGTATTTTCTAAGACATTGTTTTATGGATATCATGGCTTTATTAAAACCAACCAACCAAATACTTTTAGCTTGGAAGGAATCATGACTTTCCATATGAAATGTGTTGGTGTGAAAGTGGGCCATAAAGAATTGTCAAACAAGGATAGGAGTGTCTTACGAGAGAACTAACCTTGAGGATCAGTGCTCTAAGAAACACTATCATTTCTAGAATGTTAATGCATGTGGTAGAGATACGTGATATGGGATATTCATGCCCCATCTCCCCCCATCTCACCTCTTCAATTGGAATGTCATAATATTGCCTCAACAATTGACTTCTTCACTAGGTTGCATCAGGCTTTGGAGTCACAAATAACCTAGGGAGATATCTCACTTCCCCTGTTTTACATGGGTGCGCCACAAAGGACACTTGGAAAAAACTACTGGACAAGGTTCTTAGTAGACTCTCAGGTTGGAAAACAAAACAACTCTCATTGGTGGGTCGAGCACGTTGGTTGGATCTTGTTTGCAATCAATTCTTGAATTTTCAAATGCATATAAACCAAGTTTCAACTCATGTTTGTGGTGAAGTGGAAAACCGGTGAGAAAACTTGGTTGGGGTTCATCTAAAGACTCCAACTTATCAATGGGAGAGATGTTGCACTTAGAAAATAAAAGGCGAATTAGGTCTAAGGTCCTCAAATAATTGAGCCTTCTTACTGAAATTATGTTGGAAATTTTTTTACATCTTTGAGCAATTTACGAGTTCTTTTTTTTTTTTTTTTTGAAAACAAACAACTTGCAAGTTGATGTTTTAAAAGCCAAGTATTGCATAAACGACTCGGAAGAATCGAGCCTTTTTTATATTTAATTTATGGCCAGAGTTCTCAGAAAATTCTTTTGATAACTCCTTAAAAGTTCTCACTTTATCCTTCGAGGCTTCAGTGAAAAGAAATACATCATTTGCAGAAATAATAGATGAGATAGAATTGGATCATATCCTTTGGAAGCCTTCCATGATACCGTAATGCCAAGATCTCCATGCTTAAGACAAAAAGATACTAAGATAGTGAGTCCTCTTAAATATTTTAAAGAATTAGTGAGTCCTCTTTTTCATAAGATCTTCATATTGGTCGTAGTGACAATGCATAATCCTATCCACAAGGAGGGTCGGGATATTAGCCGCTATGAGTGTATCCTTAATATAAAAATCCCGACACTATCTATCATAGGTTTTTTTTAAATCTATTTTGATCACCACTCAACCTTTTCAACCCTTTTTGCCTTCTCATTGAATGGATAATTTGATAACTTCCTGTAATATAATTGTGGTGTCTGCTTGCTTTCTTCCTGGAATGAAACTGAACTGGTTCTTGATATCTACGTTTCAAGGTGTGATTTACGCATGTTTGCAATCACCTTTGTGATAACTTCGTGAATGACTTTGCATAGGCTTATCGGTGCAAATCAACATCGGGGAATAAATCCTAAGGATCAAAAGAATAAGAGTATCACCAAACCCTTTGGTAAAACACCACCGTTGTAGAAGTCCTAAATGCAGTTTATAACAAAGTGTCAGAATTCGCTGCTATCAACTTTTGGTTCTGAAAGAAAATCAGATCCCATCCATAGGATCCATTTGCTTTATAAGGGCCCATGTCAAAGATAGCTATTCTAATTTCCTCTGCCTCAGGTCTTAGCCTCAAAGAGTGATCAGAGTAGAGGGAAGTGTAGATGGTGACCGTCATCTCCTTTAATACCAGTTGATCCGAAATCCTTTCTCTAGGGATGCAAATGGGGAGGGTAGGAGATGAGGACCCCATTTCCATCCCCATCCTCGCTTAAGAATTCATCCCCCCATACCTATATCCATACCCATTCGGGGATGAAGTTTCATCTCCATCCCCGTCCCCGTCTAATCCGCGGGGAAAACTTTTTTCCCATTTAGCTCCCCACTGGTGATCCCCGCGAGGATTCTCGCGGCGAATCACCGCGGGGAAATATTTCTCCCCACTTAATTTTTCTCAAAAAAGAATTATAAACATATGTATGTGTATTGGTATTTTTAAATGGTATTTATACACGTAATATACATGTCTATTGCTAGCATAGGCATATAGTTAAATGTAGTTTGATAATTTATTAAATAAGGTTTTGCAATTTTTTTTTCATTTGATTCTAAATTTGTAAAATGTAAATATAGTTGCAAACAATTCAAAACAAAACATATAGTTAATGTACATAGTTTGGTATTTTATTTATTTAAGTAAATAAGTTAAAATTATAAATCTCATTAGAGTTTGTTTGTTATGTGTACCACTAGTGTTTTGGGGTGGAAACCATGGAATATAATATAATATAATATCATATGGTATGTATATATACAATGGGGATTCCCCGTGGGGATCTCCGCTGATATATTTTTTCCCCATTCCCGCTTTCATCCCCATTCAAATTCCTTGTACCCATCCCCGTTGCGCTTCCCCGTCCCCCTTGGGGATTTTTCACCCCACTTGCATCCCTACTTATCTCCTTCAACTACACGAAGCCCTCTCAATCCGATTTCTTTTCTTGGTGTTTAGAGTGATGAGGTGGAAAAATTTGTTGCTCTTATCACCAAATTGAACCAATTTAGACCTGGATTTTTGGTATCAAATCAACTCTTACAAGACTAAGATGTCTTCAATTTTAGTTTGTAGTTCACTTCTCTTTGTGAAATTTGTTTACAAGGGATCTCTTTCCAATCGTCTATCCAAATTGTCAAGTTGAAGTTGTATTTCCTTTTTCTTTGAAAAATATCCTCATAAATGTTTTTGTTCCACCACTGTAATTTCTCTGCAAATATAGAAGATGCAAGCTTGAAGTTTGACTCTCTTTCTAGTTATCTTTCGTGTACTCAGGAAATTTCTCATGAGTGATTCAACTGCCTTAGTACTGGAATGGTCAGTTGGTGGGAAAAGGGCTGCATCACTCTTAGCTTGAAATAATACTAGCCTATGATCTGATTGAATATTGCTTGGGCCTCTAGTGCTCTTCTGTTTTGTGACTGTTGTCACGCTGCTCTGTCCCACAACTCATTAAGTCAACCTTTACTGGTTGAATAATTAGCTTGAGACCTGGTTTGGTCACAATAACTAGCCTGCCTTGGTGATAAACGCACAAAACGGTTACTTTTCTTGTTGAGATAATTGGTGATCTCGGGTAACAATCCTCCTTTGATCACACTGCAAATCTTCTTGGTTGTCGTTGAGATCTCCTGAGTTACCGTTTGCAGTTCTCTTGCAAGGTCACCCTGAGCCACCATCCAAGGGTTGGAACTCACTTGCCTTTGCAGCCTCCTACGTTGGTACCTTGTCCACTGTCTTCTGTCCCTCGCTCCCTTTACCTTGTAATGTTCCAGTTGAGTCCTTCATACTCGATGCATTGCCGAACTTCATCAAGTCTGAAGCGGGAGATGAGAGGCTTAGATAAGCCTAATTCCACTGCAAGTACAAATTTGTGTTGCATTGCTGGACTAGTATTTAGGTCAACCTTAATGGACCGACTCACCACATTACCCAATGCCGTAATAATTCCATCATGGTAACAGCAGATTCTTTACTGGGATACGAATCCACAGCTACTGTGGTGACAGAATCACTCCAGGTCCAAGATTTTGAACTCTCCGACTGGTTTCTAAAGAGGGCTATGATCCTATTGTGAAGCATCGTGCAACCCATCTGTCTCCCCATTAGTATTAGTATTACTACCACTGCACTCTCCAAATTTTTTTCCATTAGTTAATGGGGAGTTTAAAATACCATACTCATCCTTAGAAATTTGTACACCTCCTGCAGCCATAGCTTTCTTCTTCTTAAAACTTATATTTGGCAGCCATTATCAACTCATCTCTATAGGTCTGTGTTGCAATCTCTGAACTGGTACCAAATGCTGACTCATTATTCACCATATGATTGCCTTCCTCTATTCCATCGTTATCCTTTTTACAATCTCTGATCTTCATTCTTTGAGAATTACCTTCGACAAGATCATGCTGGGTGGTCCCTAGGTCGAAGTTGGTTGCCATTTTATAGGTTCGCTATTTCATTCATATCCCTCTCCCTTTCTTTGCAAAATATCTTTATTGTTTGATTTTTTTGTTTTTGTTTTTATTATTAGGCTAAATTGGTTAAAACATCCTAACCTTTTACAACTTTTGTTATTATATCCAGGGGCGGATCTAGGGGGGGCGGGGTGGGCGGTCGCCCCCCCTTGGTCCCGGGACCCCCTTATAGCATACCCTGCCCCGACACCTCTCCCGCCTCTTGACTCTTCTCTCGCCTCCTACGGTTGACACACTTCCTATAGACTATAAATGTAGTCTAAATAATATTGGTGTTAATACAAACAAGTCGAATTATATTGGATGGATAATATATTATTTAAACAATGTGTATACACTTTTTTTTTTTTTGACACAATGTGTATATACATAGTTAAACCCCAAAAAAAGTATATAAGTTTAATTCTTTATTAATTATTGTGGAATATTAATTGTTAAGTGATAACCTAAGTGAGCCGTGTAAACACTTGTAAGAAAGGTTGGTATTGAAATCTATTTTCACCAAAATTTTATAGAACTCAATTTCGAGTTGCTATTAAAATGTTATGAAAAATACCCTATTAATTATGAACAAAAATTATATATAATCACAAAACGCCCCGTGAAAATAAATTTTTTAAAACTCTTTACCTCATTTTCATTATTTTAAGATTAAAAATAATTTAGAAAAAACTTGGGTGAATGAGAAATCATTAAGAAGTTAGTCTAATATTTTTTTTGGTTTGACAAAAAATCGTATAATTCCTTTCTCATGAAACTTTGGAGTATCTTATTAATTTATTTTTCAAATCTTACAATTGTTAGTTTATTACTATATTTAAATTTTTTAATATAATTCTTTTATTCGACGCAAATCTTATTTTATGTGGCCCACTTAAGCCCGATATGAGTCGAGCTTAGTTAGATTTAGGCAAGCTTAACCCAAACCTTGCTTTTGATAACTCATTTTTGGAGGTCAACAATTCATTTTTAAGTAAAAATACTAATGTTTTTTAAAAAAAGTAAAACTACTAATATATTTTATAAATTTCATGAAGGCGCGACTCGAGCTACAAATGCAAATTAATCTATGTGGTCTGCACAAAAAATTATCGCACTTAATTTAGTGTTCTTAGGTAGGGTCTGGTCTATACTGTCTTTATATTTGTGTGATCCACGACGTCGGGCGCGCATGTCCAATGAGGTCCAAACTTATGAATAAATTTATATTAAAGTTCGCCCCCCCTAAATAAATTTTCTAGTTCCGCCTCTGAGTATATCCTAACCTTTTGAAATTTGTTATTACATCTTAACCTTTTTTTGATTGTTTAATTTGTATCCTAAACCACTTTTGAACTCCAAATTTGATGATGTGACACTTAGAATAACGAGTTTAAATCATAAACTTAATAATCATTTTGATAAGTACGGGTGATTAAGTGGTTTTTTAAATTTATATTAAAGTGCCACCTCATCAAATTTTAAGTTAAAAATTGGAGTTAACTTCATTGATGGTCATTCAACTTTGTAGTTTGTAACACGTTGGTCACAAACTCACTTTTGTACCAAAATAATCACTTAACTTTTAAAAAAGCAACACAAAAATCACTGAATCCACTTTTCGTTAAGATTTTCCGTTGTCTATGCCTTCATGGAGTGTCTAACGCCAAAACACCAAAGTACGAGGACAATCTAGGGATACCGTCCATCTTCTTCAAAGCTTTAGGGATACTATCCATCTTCTTCAAAGCCTTGGGTTTTCAGTTTGTGGGAAGGGCAACAGAGATTTTAAGAGATGCGATATCCTACCCGTATTGTTGGTCTTTGCTGGGATTCGCATACGGGTTTGATGAGTTTGCTGCTTTGCAGTGGAAAGGGGGAGTCGTGGGCGAGATTGGATGTAAATAGGCTGTGCCCACTTTGATGCTCTCTGGTCTCTTTATGATCTGTTGGAGGCTATCAATTGATCTCAATTAGCTATCAATTGGTTCAATCAGTTATGTGATTATCGATCAATCTCATCAGTGATGAATTGGGCATACTCTGTTCTGCACGTAAGGGTCGGAGAGTGAGAAGAGATAGACCGAGGAATTGAATTGATTCAAATTCTTCAATGAATCGGGTGATTTATGGGTTAATCTTCTCTTAGTTGTAGTCTTGTAGATTAAAAATGATACATATATATTGTTGTTGTTATTAATTGTCCCTGTTTTGTGAGTAGTGTCGGTTACATGTTTTGGTTAATATATATTCTCAGTTGTGAAGTTCTCTCTCTGCCTTTCTACAGTTCTACTGTATCATCTCAGGATTCTCATCACGTTTTTTATTTGGGCTAATAGTAGAAGATGAACCATATGCATCATGAAGGTTTTTTGTTGACTGAACATCTACCACTTTGGAGGTTTATGCGCCTCCCGTCTCCCTTGTGCTTCTTTAAACTGAAAATCCACAGCTTTGTAGAAGATGAACAATGATTTTTTACTCTTGAGTTTCATCCATAGATTGGCCTCGTACAGTGGTGTTCAGGGGTTAGAGACTCTATGTAGGCAAAGGCAATGGAAAATCTTAACGGAAAGTGGATTCAGTGATTTTTGTGTTGTTTTTTTAAAAGTTAAGTTATTTTTATGGTACAAAAGTGAGTTTTGTGACCAATGTGTTACAAACTACAAAGTTGAATGACCATTAATGAAATTAACCCTTTCACTTGGGATACAAATTAAACAATTTAGAAAGGTTATGATATATATATATATATATTTTATTATTATTACTATTATTATTATTATTTTATTTTATTTTTAGGCAACAACAGGCATCTTTGTTTGAATTGACACTTACACATATTGCACTTGTTCTTTTACTGCATTTTGTGATTTGTATTCTTTGTCTTCTCTCAATCTTTTCTGGTGTCTTTTTGGACGGAGGCATTTGTGATGAACTGAGAAGGTGTACTGTTTTGGGGAAAAGATTAGGGACTCGAGAAAGCGATGGTGGTTATGTGTGAGATGTTATGCTTTTGAAGTTGGGTCTTACAGAAGGTTATATTATCCCGAACTCATTTACAGAAAGTTTGATTAAGTCCTCGATGTGAACACGTGTTCGCCCTTCTTTTCGCAAAATATAATCGAAGGACTTTGAAAAGTTAAAAAACAGAACACGAGACATCATTTTTGGAAGAAATACAAACTTGGCCTCACCAAAATACCAGAGGGGGTTGGTTCCCTTTATATATATTATGTATTGAAAATCACTTGTATACCTATAGGCTAAATCAGACTTATTGGATATCAAGAGTTTCACAATGAACCATTTGTGATCATCCTAGATCTTTTGAATGCTTGGAAGATCAGTGGCATATTGTTTTATTGTTTTCATTTATGAACAGTGTATTCATATGCTTATTTCTTTACTTGATTTTTTTTTTTTCTTGTGAATTTGTTTTGCACTGGACTTGGGTTAAAAATACTGAAGCTTCTTTCGTTTTTTATTTTTTATTTTTATTTTTTCAGTACGATTACCTTTGGAAAATAGCTACAAAGATGCAGCTGATGGAGGCAAGATATCAAACCCCTAGATTGCACTATTCAACCGGTCGTTGGCGACCGAAAGCCTTTGGTTTCAGGTAAACTTATAATAGTTTTTTCAGTTGGGATGACTAAAATGTTAATCCTATGATTAACTTTTAGTCCACTGTTCACTTAGGCAGACTAAGTTGTGAAACGGATTATATAGTTTTGTATCCATGTGACTAAATAAAGGGAACCTCAACCCTATCACTAACTAATCCAACCTAAAGGAACTAGTTATTTCCCATTTTGCCCTCCCATTTGGTTTAAAGCACTTCACACAATTTGTTGCGGTGATGAACTTACAATTACATTTATTTATACATCATTGAGATAATACATGGTTCACCAATTCTTGATTATTGAACTCTTTTTTAGAACAAATATTGAACTGTTTTTTCATTATTCTTTTTTTTTTCATTTATTTCCCACCACCACAATTTGTTGTTTGAGATTGCACATTTTCTTTGCTTGTGTGTTTGTTTGTTTGATTTAGTCTATACCCTAGTGAGGTTTGGTTTCGAGTCTTGTCTATGTGTTTGTGTTTGTGGTTGGTTGGTTATGTGGCGATGGGTAGAAACGTCATTTGGGCTAAACCACTTAAACTCCTATCAATCCGACCGAACAAGTCCTCAAATTTGAATTACCCTTAGTCGGATGCAACTTAGTCTAATGGAACTTAGTCTGGCCTTATCAAGACAATCCAATGAGCCCAACCGAACACACTATAAGTGACTCGAGTGCACCTCTTTTGAAGTATTATGCTACATGTGTCCCATGTGCTCGTCTCCCAAGTGCGTCTTCTGCTTTCTTTTTTACTTGTAATTAACATCACTAATAGCAATATTGTTTTTTGGTTTTTGTTCATCAGAGTATATGCATGACACTGCATGTCCCTTTTGTTCATCAATGTAAGTGCTATTCTTCATAATAGGCTTTTTTTTATTATTTATTATTTTTATTTTTTATGTATTTCGAGTGAGTTCTGTTATTCTCAGCTTCTCCTATTTGATGAGTTTTTAATATACTTTTAGTATACATCCTTATTCGTTTTACATATTTTGTTCTAAACCCGGACGGGTGTGGCTTAGTGGTAAGGTCGAAGACGGGGTTGTGTGGGTTAGGCGCACGTCCTCAGTTTCGATTCCCCATGACAACCAAACGTAGGATCACCGGGGGGTGGCCTCTTTTGCAACCTAGGGCCTGTGGGACTAGTTAGACAAAGTGTCTAGAACCCATGGTTACTAAAAAAAAAAACATGTTTTGTCCTAACGTGAGTTTCTGATTTATTTTGTATCTATCAACGTATTACCACGGGACTTCTTGGTATGCAGAAGATATTTGGATCAGTTAATGGAAATTTTCGACCTTGAGACGGTGATCAATATTTGTACAAGCTGCCCGTCTTCGAAGGAGACATGAGCAAGAGCCAGAAGTACTTGATGTAACTTTGAGACTTCAATTTAAATGTTTAACGTTTGGTCCAGAAAACATAAGGAAAAACAAAAACAACAACGTTTCTTGAAACTATTTTGTATGCATCTCAATTCGAATAAATTGAATGTAATGTTAGTGTAGAGGAGTTTTTTTTTTTAATTGATCATTTGATGCGCTTGATTTCTTTAGCTACCTTCTTCTTCCAATTTTTATATGTGTGTATCAGTGTATGTGTCATTTGATAAGATAATTAAGATACCAATATAATTTATTTAGAGCATATCCAATAGAAGAGAAATATTGAAACACGAAAGTGCTTCTCCAATGCAAATGTTCATTAACAATGCCTAGCAAACGTGGAAAAGATGTTTTAAATACTATGTCAGCTATTCTTTTTATAAAAAGTTAACTAAATTTGAAATTGGAAAGATCATTATAATCGTGGCAATAATCATGATTAAAACTTATTTATTTGCTGTGTTCTTCAATATGATATACGCCTCTTAAATGTATCGACCGACATGCCCACCCAATGACAATTTCATTAGTTTTCCAAGATACTGTATGTTATCTACACCATCCAATTATTAGTTATAATATCTTGACGACAAAGTTTAATAACAAGTTTTACAAGTATTGGTTGATTTTTTGTGATTCTTTAGTTAGAACCACCGTTGATCTTCTCTTTTGATCGGCGGTGGTTCCAATGATCAATCTTTATTTTTATTTATACAATAAAAGTCAGATCTATTCAGATCTGAGATGTTCAGTTTCTTTTAACCAGCAACAGTTGTCAGATACATCATTGGAATAACTTTCCTCTGCACATGCATCTTTTATCATTTAATTTTGTCCACATTTCTATATGTTCATGTATAGATCTGCGCTAGTTGTTGGTTTGATATTTTCATTAGGTTTTCTTTTTAAATAAGTTGTCTTTCCTTGTTGGAAAGTCTATTTTTGTCTTTCCTCGTTGGAAGTTTTTGTTCGTCTTATGGTTCTATTGTTGTAGATGCAAAAGACAAGCGTATAAGTTGCACATAAGTTTGCAAACTTTTGCAATGTCGATTTGATTTCATCAAGGAGTGGGAAAATGATGTTATTGATGTAATTTCATTGTTAAATTAGATGTAATAGCAATTTCTATGAATGAAAGTATCTTTTGGTCAAAATTTTTTTTTTTTACTAGTATAAATTTAATTAATAATTTAGAGTTGTGCTATGTGCACCCCGGTATCCTCTCAGGGTATCTCAACTTTTTTTATTTATGTTGGTTCTAAAGGAATATGACACATTTGCCCCGAGGTGTCCAGAGTAATCAGTGAGGTGCCCATAACGCGACACTACATTAATCGACATTATGTTTTCAGGTCTCGGTGGGAAATGACTGAATCTATGGTCTTGAACACAGAATCGAGACATAGGTTGTTGTGTCGGTTGGTGTCAACCAAGACATACACATGTCTCGGCATAAGGCTACCGTTACCACTTATATAGTCTTGGTAGTCACCTATCGAGTTGGATATTTGACTATCTTTATTTAGGTATCGGTTAGTATAGACAGACATTGTAATACGGGTCTTGGCAAGACATGATCGAGATCACTTTAACATTTGTCTTGAGTAGTGCAATGCATTGCTTCACAAACTAATGGTATTTTGATAAAAGTCGTAATGTGCCCTGATAAATTATTGGGGTACCCTGAGAGGATACGGAGGTGCATATAACACGATTCATTTATTTCACTACTTCACCTCATATAACATTTTTTTTTTTGAAATTTACTTTTGCAAGGAAAATGCTTTGTAAACCCACTTTTAATTTGGCATCTACTTTTGACGCATCGATGGACATGCACACAAATCTACGTGTATTCGAAAGACACCTAACAATTGCAGCTAAACACGAAGGGCCGGATTACCTATTAAAGTGATTTTTGAGTATCTTTTAAGTTAATAGAAAGGGTTATTTAAGTCCTTCCGTTAGCTTTCAATCTACGTATTTGTTGAATTGGAATGCTAACTCAGCTAGTTGACTCATATTTACAGGTTTTTTCATTAATGTTTATTAATTTTTTTTTTGATTTCAAATGTTTATTAATTTTTTAATAAGAAAGAAATTAACATCTTATCTTGCTCCCACTAGGTCTTGATCGAACTCCCACCCTCTTGTAATGTTATCACATACCAAATTATTGGGTTACCGACATGGTTGATAACATTTATATGTGATGGATATACAACACATTATAAATCATAAAACAAGAATATCTCCTTGATCACAAAATGTGGGACCCGCCAAAGTTCACTTATTTTTGGCTTATTCCGAATTAAAAGAGATTTTCTTGCTACAATGAGACTTTTTTATTTTTTCTTATTTTCATATCCCAGCAAAATTAATAAATATTAATAAATCCTATAAAATAATTAAATAAGTACTTGAAAAAAATAAATAATTTCTAACCACGCTGGTAGCCAAGTACTACTATATGAGGTCAAATGACTGATTCTTAATATCAAAGTTCCTCTAGCTACAAATTACAGTGGACAGGAATGTTTTAATTTTATTTAATTACTAATTTATTTAATTTAGCCAAAAGCTTTATTTATGTATGTATTACAACTGATTAATATTTATTAATTTTTTCGGGTACGGAAAGAAACGAAACGAAAAAAAGTCTTTTTTTAGTTCTTAGTCAAGTAGTAAACAAGTATTTATACTCTTTGGTGGGTTCAACATATAGATATTTCTTACTTTCGAGAATCGAGACTATATATCCGCATGTATCGAGTATGAATGACTTTAAGTACGAGAATGAAAATGTTTTATACTTATATATAGGTGACATCATGACATATAGATCGAGACCTTTTAATATTAATGAATATTAAGAAAAAAATAATTAACATTTTGAAAATAGAACAAAATTGGAAGACTTCTTTTGTAAATAGCTAGGCAAATGAATGGAATTGCTCGTGATCAATTGGAGTCCCTTAAATTTTCTCATGCATATATATGCTAGCCAACCGAATGAAACCAACCTCCAAATTAATGAGGTAGTAATTGTTGTATCGAATGGCTTTATAGTTGAATGAAATACATGAACCATATTTTTATCAAAAGAAAATATTAATAAATAATCTTTAAAATTAGGTTAGAAGTCTAAGAGCATGCCATGCCATACTGGCGTGGATTGGGATCTTTTGGTGCACAATCTTCCTCCAATCGTGCGCCAAAAGCAACGCCATAGTGGCATTTTGCTACAGTGCCACGACCCTGTAGCACAACGCCAAAGTTGTTGATGCTTTTTGAACTTTTTTTTTTAAGTATATGAGGTGTTTGAATGTGGGCTCACTTATAAATTAACTAGTAATTTGTGAACTCTAACCCAAATCTAAGTTCGTATAACTGTAAGGTTGCTAGTTGATCCATCGGTTCCATGCTTTTTCAACAGGAGTACCTGTTGATTGAAGGTCCATGGTTTATCATCCATACCCCTCAACACATCCCGATCATGGAAAAATGTGAACATGTTCAAGTTTAAATGCTTTATCTCCCTCGCATGGACTCCCTTCACCAGTCTCCAAATCAAAGCTAGTGTATCACGCATCGCTTTTTGAAAATCTACCCTCCTATCAGTGAGGAATCGGCCAAGTAGAACTTTTGCAGAATCAAGATCATTATGATCCTCCTGATCATCATCTGACACCAAATTGTGTTCACCATTATTAACAACCAACCTCTCACACCAGTCTACAATATCCTTCCCATTTGGAACAACCGCCATTGAGAGCAAGAGAGAAGATTAGAAAAACGACAGGGCAAGAAAGCAGCAGATCTAGATGAAAAAACAAACAAAAAAACACTTGTCACAGACAATACTAGAGAACACGTCATAGAGACGTGACCGAAATATCAATATATTTATTAAAAATAAATAAAAGAGGAACAAATTAGTATTCAATTACCTTATCTTACCCGTCGGCATCCACCCTTTGCACACGAGCAAGACTAAATATCAATATATTTATTAAAAATAAATTTAATTTGAAAACAGTAAAAAAGAAATTATTTCTTTGAAGCTTGAAAAAGAAATAATTTAAGTTGTTAATCTTCAATGAATTTGTAGCCAAAAATAATATCATCTAACTTTCTTGTAGAAAAATAAATAAAAAAAATTTACAACTTAAAAAATAACTTTCGAATGATAGTAACAAAGCTATTTTGTTGAGAAGAAAAAAAGCAAAAAAGTGGAAAAAAATGCTTTATTATGTTAATATCCAATGAACTCTAAACCAAAAATAATATCATCTATATACAATTTAAAAGATAACTTTTTTCCTTGACTTCTGCGGGACTTAACTTACAACCTCTCCTTAAACTTTGCTTTTTGAAAAGTGACACCCCATCGATTTCATTGGGGATTCTCTGGCAAAAAGATAACTTTTTTTTATACATATGATTATAATGGATCTATATTTTGATGAGAAAAAGTAAGAAAAAAATGAAGTTACTATATAATCTCTCATAGATTCAGAGTCAAGAATAATATTTTAATTTCTTAAATTGCAAAACAATAAATAATTAAACAATGTTTAACTCAAAAAATTATTAAATATAAACCAAAAAAATCATTAAATTAAAAAAAAAGAAACCTAGTCAACAGGTACGTGTTCCTCACGTGGGATCACTAGTGAGGATGCACCCGTAGTTTTATGGTTAATTTTTTCTTTTCCAATATATTTGTGGAATTCAAATTGAATGATATATTTGAGTAATTGAAAGGGTGGTCCGATGAAATTTATAATAAATCCTTTTAAAAGCCTGAATTGGTTTTAAAGTACTTTAATTAGACACTATTTGTCAAAGTTTAGTAACTATACCAGAAAACTAAGGGCTGTGTGATAGCCTCAATTTCACAACCCTAAACTGGCCCAGTGCGGCCTAGACTTACGTGAACCTCGAGCCAACCTCACTGAGTTGACTCAAGCCTAAACAGCTTTCTTTACCATTTACCATTTATTTAACTATTTAATAGTTATTTAAGGTTGAGTTATTTTTATTAGCGAGTTATCAAAGAACAACGAAAGCAAGACTAAATATCAATATATTTATTAAAAATAAATTTAATTTGAAAACAGTGAAAAAGAAATTATTTCTTTGAAGCCTAAAAAAGAAATAATTTAAGTTGTTAATCTTCAATGAATTTGTAGCCAAAAATAATATCATCTAACTTTCTTGTAGAAAAAAAAAAAAATATACAACTTAAAAAATAACTTTTGTATGATAGTAACAAAGCTATTTTGTTGAGAAGAAAAAAAGCAAAAAAGTGGAAAAAAAATGCTTTATTATGTTAATATCCAATGAACTCTAAACCAAAAATAATATCATCTATATACAATTTAAAAGATAACTTTTTTCCTTGACTTCTGCGGGACTTAACTTACAACCTCTCCTTAAACTTTGCTTTTTGAAAAGTGACGGCCCATCGATTTCATTGGAGATTCTTTGGCAAAAAGATAACTTTTTTTTTTATACATATGATTATAATGGATCTATATTTTGATGAGAAAAAGTAAGAAAAAAATGAAGTTACTATATAATCTCTCATAGATTCAGAGTCAAGAATAATATTTTAATTTCTTAAATTGCAAAACAATAAATAATTAAACAATGTTTAACTCAAAAAATTATTAAATATAAACCAAAAAAATCATTAAATTAAAAAAAAAAGAAACCTAGTCAACAGGTACGTGTTCCTCACGTGGGATCACTAGTGAGGATGCACCCGTAGTTTTATGGTTAATTTTTTCTTTTCCAATATATTTGTGGAATTCAAATTGAATGATATATTTGAGTAATTGAAAGGGTGGTCCGATGAAATTTATAATAAATCCTTTTAAAAGCCTGAATTGGTTTTAAAGTACTTTAATTAGACACTATTTGTCAAAGTTTAGTAACTATACCAGAAAACTAAGGGCTGTGTGACAACCCCAATTTCAGAACCCTAAACTGGCCCAGTGCAGCCTAGACTTACGTGGACCTCGAGCCAACCTCACTGAGTTGCCTCAAGCCTAAACAGCTTTCCTTACCATTTACCATTTATTTACCATTTAATAGTTATTTAAGGTTGAGTTATTTTTATTAGCGAGTTATCAAAGAACAACGAAAACAATTTAAACTCCAAACTATAATGAATTACCCTACAACACTAATCAGGACAACCTAGAGTGTGGAAACCTCGCATAGTATAACAAGTCAAAGAAGAGTCGAATAATGTATATATGTCCCAAGATCTCACAAACCCATATTCCAACGTGTTCAAAACAATAATATACAATAATACAAAGAACCTACACTGTAGGCAAGAGGAGGTCACCTAGCTATCCTCAACGTCAATTGCCTATTGTCGGTCCTTTACCCCAGTCAATCCTACAGTATGACGGGGTTGCACTCACCGTCATAAAAAATGACGGTGAGTACTTAAGATAACAGTAATAACCAAGTGAAGTCTCAATATAATTTTAAATGCCAAATAAACGACTAAACTAGTATCATGAGTGAATATCACAAAGATAATAAAAGACTGCATGTAATGGCCCAATTTAAAATTGTCGTTAATTATGACGTTATTGCAGATGTGGATGCCAACGAGGACGGACGGGGGTCCCACAGCGAGACTGGAACGCACTCGAACTAGGTACACAGTCCGTTTTGTATGCTTGTTGTGGTAAATTGTGATGAAAATATTTTAAGTAGTTAAATTTCATTACAATATGTGTGTTAATGTAGATTATTGACGAGTGAGGAATGACCTCGGGGTGCGTGCGGACACGGGACACGAGGCACGAGGTGCCGGGTAGTCGAGGAAACTAAGGTGAGCTTACCCATAAATTTTGGAAATTTATTGAATGGAATAGATAATTATTATGTGTTAAATTAATTGAAAATCAATTGATCCTATAGTAGGCTGAATAAAACAACAACAGTTGATGATCCTCCAGATGCACAAGAGGGTGTTAAGTGTCAAGATTAGATGAATGGAGTTGGAGTGACACAGGGTGATCAAGAACCCTTGGATACTCCTTGAGATTCATGCACACATTTGATGGGAGCCAAGTGTATATATGTTTGTGTGTTTGACCGATCAAATAGGAAGAGAAGGAGAGTGAGATTGAGAGAGGAAGAGAGAAATCGGTGGGAGAGAAGAGGAGAAGAAGAACAACATCATCAAGGTGTGTAGAGGGTGATTTGTGGCTTCCTACAAAAGAATCTAAGGTATGGATACAACAAACTTGGATTTTTATGAGATTTTTGGTGTGGGTTAGGGATTTGTGAAATTCGAATTTATTGAGGGATTACACACTTGGTTTTGTTGAGAGTTAAGTGTGTATGAGAATGGCATGAAATGGTTGTGTTTTTGAGTAAATTTGGGAGAAATTTGATGATTTTGGAAAGTGGGTTTTGAAAATGTGATTTCCATAAATTGTGGATTTTGGTGTTTGATTATGGTAATTGGGTTTAAATGATGAAATTAAGGTCATTAATGTTTTATAGAAACATGGAAATTGAATTTATGGGTTTGGAGTTCAAACTTGTAATTTGGAAATTTTCTGGACAGCGAGCAATTAGCGCGCTAATCACGCTGAGTAATGAAGATAATGAACAGTGATTGAGATTAATTAGCGCGCTAATTGATCTCATTAGCGCGCTAATTATTCATTGGACTCTCAAAAATTGGAAAATAAGGAAATGAGTCAAACTAACATTATGAACCCATTAATTGATAATTAACCCTCATAAATGAATTCCAGGAGTCTCGAAATAGTAATTGGAGCCAGGGGTTTAGTCAGAAATCAGACCGGAAGTGTTATCGGGGATTTGGAGGTATTTGACCGGGGTTTTGAATTGTAGAACGAGGAGTGCGAATTGAGGTGTGTAGTATCCCAATTGAACTTCACTTTAAGTATTTACCGTTTGATTTATTTGAATTCAGTTCCATTTATTCTTTACTCCATTTCATTATTGTTTTACGGTGGCTGAGTACTCTCACTTGGTGACTTTACGGTAGTGGAGTGTACTCCTACCTGGTGTCTTTACGGTGTTGAGATCACTCCCCACCTGGTGCTTATTCGTTACGGCCATAGAGTCCACTAAATCATAGCACTTGTCTAGGTATACGCCGGTGAATAGGCTACCCGGGTATGGTAGGCTTGTGTGGGTGCGTCGTCGTGGGTCTACGCCGACCACCTGTAGGGTCCAGGGCCAACCCATTAGTGTGTTTTCATGGGTCGTGCCTGGGGAAAAGCCTGAAGTATGATTTAGTTTGATTTTTATGTGCACGTACTTTGTTTCGTCACTATATTTATGCACGCGATAATCTTTCTTTTACAGTTGTCTGTATTATTTCTTGTTCCGCATGTTTAAATTATAGTATTTAAAATTCCAGTACTTTTACTTTTGTAACTACTTGGTGAATTTCCTTGGGATTACTCACTCTGGACTCGTCATCTGTCTTTTTGTGATGGCTGAGTGCAGATCCTAGTACGAGCCGGGGAAAGGGCAAGCTTGAGGATTACATCGATTGACAGCTCTAGCCCTACTCGTACGTATGTTTATATTTACTCGTTTTATATTGGGTTTGGGACTTGAGAGATAGGTTGTATATTTTGGCATTTTGAGGACCTTAGATGATATGTATATGATGTACAGTTGATATGGTTTCCACTTAGGCATTTTGCTCATAATATGCATGAAATTCAGGTTAAATAATTATATTGATAGTAAATCTTCCGCTGCGTAATTTATGGTTAAATAACATTAAAGAAACAAAAGTTAACTCATAACATCAAAGTTAATCGGAAATTGATTGATAATGGATAATTGGGCATGGGACACAGTTGGCGGTGACGTGGACAGTTGTGTGCCCGCGTGGCCTCCCGTGGCGGACCAATGTGGAAATTGGGGCCGCCACATTTTGGTATCAGAGCTTAGGTTTAAGGAACCCAGGGAGTGAGGTGTGGGTTATGGTTACCTCTGATACCGCCACATTTTGGTATCAGAGCTTAGGTTTAAGGAATCTAAATTGAGGAGCCTAGGGAATGGAATAGGGATTATAGCTAGCTTTGATATGGCTATATTTGGAGATTGAACAATAGTATAAACTCAATGAATAAATCTTAGATGTGGAAACCACAAGTGAATGATTAAAGGCTTAGTTGGGAAGTGATGTGAGGCGGGTAAATTTAGGAAATTACATATGCGTATGTTTTGATTGTGTACTATATATATACGCGTATATACTGAGTCTGATCCAATGCACGTTGGTTGTGCGGTTTATGATGGACGGATAGACTCTTACTACTCCGCCGACTACTCAGCCAGAGATTGGAGAGACTAGTGATCATACCACTAGTGACATGGCTGATTTGCGAGCTATGATGCAAAGTGTTTTTGACAGAGCATTGGCTCGCGAGACATATCTACGACACCGAGGTGAGCTTGGAGACGGTCTGGACAGAGTTCTCGGTCTGATCAGAGACCGAAGAGACAGAGAGAAGATCGATCGACACGAGACATGATTATCAGGGACGACGAGATAGACGTTCCGAGCACCAGAGAGGAGACGAGAGGCAGGTAGTGTACGTATCGTTCGCACGCACCGGTGAGCAGCCTCGACAGCGTGTGCGAGATGGAGGAGGTCGTGGTAGAGGACAGAGAGGTCGAGGTCATGATAGGGCTCAGGTTCATATAGTGTCACAGTCTGATTGGCGGGATACACGACGATGTTTCAGGTGTCATCAGGTCGGGCATATACATAGAGATTGTCCGATGTCAGCTTCATCCTCACGACCACAGATTGAGCCAGTCAGGGAGAGGGCTCATGCAGCTGCTACACCTACTGTCATACAGCCAGAGCGTGATGCGACTCGTCAGCTCGTCGAGGGTATGTTATCTATATGCGATATCTTCATGCATGTATTATTTGATTCCGGCAGTACCTTGTCATTTATATCGGGACGTAGGGTCGGACAGTTAGGATTACAGGTTGAGACCTTAGACCCACATCTTGTCCTCAGTACGGCTGCTGGGGATAAGATTTACCCTAACCGGATATGTCGAAATTGTGTAGTAGAGATTGAGGGACACCAGTTACCTGTCGACTTTCGTGTCCTAGAGTATTTAGAGTTTGATGCTTTATTGGGTATGGACTGGTTATCGGCGTATCGCGCACACATTGATTGTTTTGGTAAGGTGATAGTATTTGATATTGAGGGCATTCCGATATTTACTTTTGTTGGTACGGCGTCAGACTTACCGATTACCAGAGGCCGATTAGCTACGACACAGGAGATGGAGGCGTTTAGGACGGTGGTTGAGCCAGACCTGAGACCAGACATTAGAGTGGAGGATGTCCCAGTAGTGTGTGAGTTTCCTGAGGTATTTCCCGACGATTTGCCAGGTTTACCACCCCCTAGGTCAGTTGAGTTTATGATTGAGTTGATTCCGGGGACGCAGCCGATATACAGCCGACCGTACCGGATGTCAGCGTCGGAGCAGGGAGAGTTGAGGTCCCAATTAGAGGAATTGTTGCAAAAGGGTTTTATCCATCCTAGTATGTCTCCTTGGGGCGCACCAGTGCTATTTGTTAAGAAGAAGGATGGTTCTTTGAGGTTGTGCATAGACTACAGGATGCTGAATCAAGTGACGGTTCGAAATCGTTATCCACTTCCTAGGATTGATGATCTATTTGATCAGTTGGCGGGTGCTAAGTTTTTCTCGAAGATTGATTTACGATCTGGATATCATCAGTTGAGGATCCGGGAGAGTGATATCGAGAAGACGGCATTTAGCACGCGCTATGGATTGTTCGAGTTCACAGTCATGCCATTTGGGGTGACTAATGCGCCGGTTATCTTTATGGATTTGATGCACCGAGTATTACGACCATTTTTGGATCGTTATGTGATTGTGTTCATCGATGATATCTTAATATACAGTAAGACTCGTGAGGAGCACGAGAGACACCTCAGAGAGGTTTTGAGGACGTTGAGGGAGCATAGATTGTATGCTAAGTTCAGCAAGTGCGCTTTTTGGTTGAGAGAGGTGAAATTTCTCGGACATGTCATTGGTAGTCAAGGAATATCTGTTGATGGAGACAAGATTCGAGCGATCATTAATTGGAGGACACCCGAGATAGTTGCAGACATTCGTAGTTTCTTGGGGCTTGCGGGCTATTACCGGCGATTTGTGCAGGACTTTTCGTTGATTGCAGCGCCGATGACGAGGTTGACCAAGAAGAATGTTAAGTTTGAATGGTCTGAAGACTGTGAGGCAGCATTTTTTGAGTTGAAGAGGAGGTTGACTTCTGCGCCAGTGTTGGCTCTACCTGAGACAGGGAAAGGCTTTTCGGTCTACACAGATGCTTCCGGGACTGGGTTGGGATGCGTGTTGATGCAGGAAGGACACCCAGTTGCATATTTATCGAGGCGATTGAGACCCCACGAGGAGAATTATCCGGTACATGATTTAGAGCTAGCTGCAGTTGTATTTGCACTCAAGGCTTGGCGACATTATCTTTATGGGGAGCGTTTTATGTTATTCACAGATCATCAGAGTTTGAGGTATTTATTCACTCAGAAAGATCTGAATATACGGCAAAGACGGTGGCTCGAATTACTGAAAGACTACGATTTCGCGATTGAGTACCATCCTGGGAAGGCGAATGTAGTTGCTGATGCATTGAGCGGAGTGGTGTGAGAGAGAGCGTGTCTTTGCGCGAGATGACACATGAGCATGGATTGCTGGAGGCTGCGACGGTGTTGCGTTTGTAAGATGCTTTTGCTGATGTTCATATCTGTTGCCAGATGCGTGTTCCTGTGGTGTCGTTAGAGAGGGTCGCTGAGTGGCAAAGGGCTGACGGACATTTTGCTCACTTCAGCTGTCTGGCTCAGGATCTGGGTTGCACAGATTGGTCTAGTGGTTCGGACCAGTGCTTGAGACACAGGGGTAGGTTGTGGATACCTGAGATGCAGGAACTACGTGATAGCATTCTTGAGGATGCACACCGTTCGCGGTATACAGTCCATCCTGGCAGGACCAAGATGTATCATGATTTGCGACGTTTATTTTGGTGGCCTGGGATGAAGGCCGATGTGGGTGCATATGTGAGAGCTTGTCATATTTGTCGCGAGAGTTAAGGCCGAGCACGGGAGACCATTTGGATTGTTACAGCCACTACCGATTCCACAGTGGAAATGGGAGCATGTTACGATGGATTTTGTGAGCGGATTGCCACAGACCGCGAGACGTCATGATGCTGTGTGGGTTGTGATTGATAGATTGACGAAATCGACATACTTCATCCCTATATCGATGAAGTATTCGTTTCCTCAGTTGAGCATTATTTTTGAGAGAGATTGTTAGGTTACATGGGGTACCGCTATCCATTGTATTTGACAGAGACCCCAGGTTGACGTCGAAACTGTGGGAGAGCATGCAGGAGCAGTTTGGGATGAGACTGCAGTTCAGTACGGCTTATCATCCTCAGACAGATGGCCAGTCAGAGAGATTGATACGGATCTTGGAAGACATACTTAGAGCATGCATTTTGCAGTTTGGAGGTGCTTGGGAAGAGTATTTACCGTTGTGCGAGTTCGCGTACAACAACAGCTATCAAGCGAGTATTGGTATGCCACCATTTGAGGCTTTATACGGCAGACCTTGCGAGATCACCAAACTTGTTGGGCAAAGACACGAGGACGTGGCAGTGATTGGACCTGAAGTGGTTGTTGATCATACCGAGAAGATTCGACAAATTAGGATGAGATTGCAAGCAGCTCAAGATAGACAGAAGAAGTACGCTGATAGGTATCTTGAGGGCTTGAGTTATAAGGTGGATGATTTGGTATATTTGAAAGTTTCGCCCTGGAAAGGTCATCAGAGGTTTGGGATCAAGGGGAAACTAGCACCAAGGTACATTGGACCTTTCAGAGTTATAGCACGTGTTGGGACAGTGGCATATAGATTGGAGTTGCCAGCAGAGTTAGCAGGCGTTCATCCAGTGTTCCACGTATCTATGTTGAGGTTAGCTAAGTCAGGACCGAGACCGATGGTGGATATTAGACAGATTGAGGTGCGTCCTGACGTTTCATATGAAGAGCAACCTGTGGAGATCATGGATCATAGAGTTCAAATTCTGAGGAACAGGGAGATTCCGAAAGTGTTGGTACGATGGCAACATCACGGGACTGAGGAGCTCACCTGGGAGCTCGAATCGACTATGAGACAGAGATATCCTCAGTTAATTACTGGTGAGTGTTGATAAGGACTTAAATTTTGGGACGAAATTTTAAATTAGTTGGGAAGAATTGTAACGGCCCAATTTAAAATTGCCGTTAATTATGACGTTATTGCAGATGTGGATGCCAACGAGGACGGACGGGGTCCCACAGCGAGACTGGAACGCACTCGAACTAGGTATACAGTCCGTTTTGTATGCTTGTTGTGGTAAATTGTGATGAAAATATTTTAAGTAGTTAAATTTCATTACAATATGTGTGTTAATGTAGATTATTGACGAGTGAGGAATGACCTCGGAGTGCGTGCGGACACGGGACACGAGGCACGAGGTGCCGGGCAGTCGAGGAAACTAAGGTGAGCTTACCCATAAATTTTGGGAATTTATTGAATGGAATAGATAATTATTATGTGTTAAATTAATTGGAAATCAATTGATCCTATAGTAGGCTGAATAAAACAACAACAGTTGATGATCCTCGAGATGCACAAGAGGGCGTTAAGTGTCAAGATTAGATGAATGGAGTTGGAGGGACACAGGGTGATCAAGAACCCTTGGATACTCCTTGAGATTCGTGCACACATTTGATGGGAGCCAAGTATATATATGTTTGTGTGTTTGACCGATCAAATAGGAAGAGAAGGAGAGTGAGATTGAGAGAGGAAGAGAGAAATCGGTGGGAGAGAAGAGGAGAAGAAGAACAACATCATCAAGGTGTGTAGAGGGTGATTTGTGGCTTCCTACAAAAGAATCTAAGGTATGGATACAACAAACTTGGATTTTTATGAGATTTTTGGTGTGGGTTAGGGATTTGTGAAATTCGAATTTATTGAGGGATTACACACTTGGTTTTGTTGAGAGTTAAGTGTGTATGAGAATGGCATGAAATGGTTGTGTTTTTGAGTAAATTTGGGAGAAATTTGATGATTTTGGAAAGTGGGTTTTGAAAATGTGATTTCCATAAATTGTGGATTTTGGTGTTTGATTATGGTAATTGGGTTTAAATGATGAAATTAAGGTCATTAATGTTTTATAGAAACATGGAAATTGAATTTATGGGTTTGGAGTTCAAACTTGTAATTTGGAAATTTTTCGGACAGATACAAGCAATTAGCGCGCTAATCACGCTGAGTAATGAAGATAATGAATAAAGTGATTGAGATTAATTAGCGCTAATTGATCTCATTAGCGCTAATTATTCACTGGACTCTCAAAAATTGGAAAATAAGGAAATGAGTCAAACTAACATTATGAACCCATTAATTGATAATTAACCCTCATAAATGAATTCCAGGAGTCTCGAAATAGTAATTGGAGCCAGGGGTTTAGTCGAAATCGACTAGGAAGTGTTATCGGGGATTTGGAGGTATTTGACCGGGGTTTTGAATTGTAGAACGAGGAGTGCGAATTGAGGTGTGTATATCCCAATTGAACTTCACTTTAAGTATTTACCGTTTGATTTATTTGAATTCGGTTCCATTTATTCTTTACTCCATTTCATTATTGCTTTACGGTGGTGAGTACTCTCACTGGTGACTTTACGGTAGTGGAGTGTACTCCTACTGGTGTCTTTACGGTGTTGAGATCACTCCCCACCTGGTGCTTATTCGTTACGGCCATAGAGTCCACTAAATCATAGCACTTGTCTAGGTATACGCGGTGAATAGGCTACCCGGGTATGGTAGGCTTGTGTGGGTGCGTCGTAGGTCTACGCACGACCACCTGAGGGTCCGGGGCCAACCCATTAGTGTGTTTTCATGGGTCGTGCTTGGGGAAAAGCCCGAAGTATGATTTAGTTTGATTTTTATGTGCACGTACTTTGTTTCGTCACTATATTTATGCATGCGATGATCTTTCTTTTACAGTTGACTGTATTATTTCTTGTTCCGCATGTTTAAATTATAGTATTTAAAATTCCAGTACTTTTACTTTCGTAACTACTTGGTGAATTTCCTTGGGATTACTAACTCTGGACTCGTCATCTGTCTTTTTGTGATGGCTGAGTGCAGATCCTAGTACGAGCCGGGGAAAGGGCAAGCTTGAGGATTACATCGATTGACAGCTCTAGCCCTACTCGTACGTATGTTTATATTTACTCGTTTTATATTGGGTTTGAGACTTGAGAGATAGGTTGTATATTTTGGCATTTTGAGGACCTTAGATGATATGTATATGATGTACAGTTGATATGGTTTCCACTTAGGCATTTTGCTCATAATATACATGAAATTCAGGTTAAATAATTATATTGATAGTAAATCTTCCGCTGCGTAATTTATGGTTAAATAACATTAAAGAAACAAAAGGTAACTCATAACATCAAAGTTAATCGGAAATTGATTGATAATGGATAATTGGGCATGGGACACAGCTGGCGGTGACGAGGACAGTTGTGTGCCCGCGTGGCCTCCCGTGGCAGACCAATATGGAAATTGGGGCCGCAACACTGCATGATAAGTAAATCACTGAGATATCAACGATAAATGAATGTTGAGACATAAAGCAATAAGTCATCTAAGTGTTCTAAGTCCATCAGATTGCAACACAAAGTACGCAACTTGACTTTCCCGACAGATTCTGGACCTAAACAAACCACTAGTAGTTTAGTATGAATCACATTACCATAGCCCACACAAAGTTCAACTCACGGTCAGACTACTAATCCCTAAACATGCGGGTTTAGACACGTCCATAATCTATGTAATCACGGTAGTGAGAGAGATCACTAAGCAGACTCACCGAACCTGTGACCACCATATTGCCCACTTAGACCCAAAAGACCACTCATTTGGAATCCAAGAAACTAAACCGATAATCCACCAGGGATAGATACCACAAAAGGAATTCAAGAAATACTGCTCAAAAAAGATAACAACCCAATTTAAATGCACAAATGAAATAATATAAATACTCACACTGGTATTACTCATAGTCACCATGCGAGACTCCGCGCTTGCAGCTTTCACACGTTGCCAAATTGATCTCGTTCACTCGTCACCAGTCTACTAAGCACCTGGCATTAGCTCAGATTCAATTTGGTCGCGCTAGAGTCTTATTTCTGTTTAAATTGTAATTTTTCATTAATCTTACCCATTTTCCAAACATTACCATTTTCACTAATTTGTGTCAATCCCCCAAGTATTGGGTCATATTCGGATCCATTTGAATATGTGGCGGCCCCAATTTTCCACATTGGTCCGCCACGGGTGGCCACGCGGGCCCACAACTGTCCACGTCACCACCAGTTGTGTCCCACGCCCAATTATCCATCATTAATCAACTTCTCATTTAAATTGATTCAATTAATATCATGTATCCTCAAGTTAACAGCGGAAGCTTAAATGAACAATATAATAATTCATCTTGTGTTTTATTATCAAAATGCCTAAGTGGAAACCATACCAAATATACATCATATACATCTCATATGTTCCTCAAAATATCAAAGTGTACAACCTATCTCTCAAGCCCAAAACCCGACAGAAAACGAATAAATATAAACATACGTACGAGTGGGGCTAAAACCGTCAATCGATGTACTCTTCAAGCTTGCCCTTTCCCGGCTCAGATTAGGGTCCGCACTCAGCCATCACAAAAAGACAGATGACGAGTCCAGAGTGAGTAATCCCAAGGAAATTCACCAAGTAATTACGGAAATAAAAATTCTGGAATTCAAAAGACTATAATTTAAACATGCGGAGTACAGAAATACAGACAACTGTAAAAGAAAGATCATCGCATGCATAAATATAGTGAGGAAACAAAGTACGTGCACATAAAAATCAGACCAAGTCATACTTCGGGTTTTTATCCCTGTGCACCAACCGTAAACACACCAATGTGTTGGCTCGAACCCTCAGGTGGTCGGCGTAGACCAACGACGCACCCACACAAGCCTACCATACCCGGGTAGCCTATTCACCGGCGTATACTTAGACAAGTGCTATGACTCAATGGACTCTATGGCCGTAACGAAATAAGCACGAGGTGGGGAGTGATCTCAACACCGTAAAGACACCAGGTAGGAGTACCCTCCACTACCGTAAAGTCACCAGGTGAGAGTGCCCACCGTAAAACAAAGATGAAATGGAATAAAGAATAAATGGAACTGAATTCAATAAATCAAATGGTAAATACTTAAAGTGAAGTTCAATTGGGATACTACACACCTCAATTCGCACTCCTCGTTCTACGAATTAAATTCCCCGGCTCGATTCCTTCAATCCCCGATAATACTCCCGGTCTGATTCCCGACTAAATCCCCGGCTCCAATTACTATTTCAAGACTCCTGGAATCCATTTATGAAGGTTAATTATCAATTAATAGGTTTAAAATGTTGGTTAGACTCATTTCTTCATTTTCCAATTTTTCACATTCCAGTGAACTATTAGCGCGCTAATGAGATGAATTAGCGCGCTAATTCATCTAAGTCACTGTTCATCATTTTCCAGAGGGTAATTAGCGCGCTAGGTCCTCCTATTAGCGCGCTAATCGCGCTCTGTCAGATTTTTACCAGTTCAAATTTTCACACTCCAAACCACCTCATACACCATTCATTCAACTCCAACACCTCAAAAACTCACAATTCACCTCAAAAATACCATTCAAACACAATTTTATCGAATTTAAACTCGAAATCCAAGAATCATAAAAATTCATCCTTTTCAAACCCATTTCCATATCATCATCAAATTCCCCTCAAATTAGCTCAAAAACACACCCATTCCATGCCATTCTCATTCACATTTATCCCCAACAAAACCAAGTGTTTCATCCCTCAACAAATTCGAATTTCATAAATTCAAACCCACACCAAAAATTTCACAAAACTCAAGTTTGTTGTGTCCATACCTTTGGTTCTTGTTGTAGGAAGCCACATATCACCTTTCCACACTTTGATGTTGTTCTCCTTCTCCTCTTCTCCCCCACCGATCTCTCTCTTCTCCCCTTTCACTCTCCTTCTCTTCCCATTTGATCGGTCAACACAAACAAACCTATATATTTGGCTTTTGATCAAGTGTGTGCACGAATCTCGAGAACAATCCAACTGTTATTGTTTTATTCAACTCAACTATATGACTTATAAATTCCCAATTGATTTAGCCCATAATAATTATCTACCCTATTCAATAAATTATCAAAATTTATGGGTAAGCTCACCTTAGTTCCCTCGACTACCCGGCACCTCGTGCCTCGTGTCCCGCGTCCGCACGCACCCCGAGGTCATTCCTCACTCGTCAATCAACTACATTAGCATACATATTGCAATGGAATTAGCTAATTTATACCTTTCCATCACAATTTACCACAACAAGCATACAATACGGACTGTATACCTAGTTCGAGTGCTTTCCGATCTCATTTGTGGGACCCTCGACCGTCCTCGCTGGCGTCCACATCTGCAATAATGTCATAATTAACGGCAATTTAAAATTGGGCCGTTACAATTCTTCCCAACTAATTCGAAATTTCGTCCCGAAATTTAAGTCTTTATCAACACTCACCCGTAAATAATTGAGGATATCTCCGCCTCATAGTCGACTCGAGCTCCTAGGTGAGTCCCTCAGTTCCGTGATGCTGCCATCGAACCAGCACTTTCAGAATCTCTCTGTTCCTCAGTGTCTGAACTCTACGATCCATGATTTCCACAGGTTGCTCTTCATATGAAACATCAGGACGAACCTCAATCTGTCTAATATCCACCATCGGTCTCGGTCCTGTCTTAGCTAACCTCAACATAAACACGTGAAACACTGGATGAACGCCCGCTAACTCTGCTGGCAACTCCAATCGATATGCTACTGTCCCAACACGTGCTACAACTCTGAACGGTCCAATATACCTTGGTGCTAGTTTCCCCTTGATTCCAAACCTCTGATGTCCTTTCCAGGGCGAAACTGCAAAATGCATGCCCTAAGCATGTCTTCCAATATCCGTATCAATCTCTCTGACTGACCGTCCGTCTGAGGATGATAAGCCGTACTGAATTGCAGTCTCGTCCCAAACTGCTCCTGCATACTCTCCCACAACTTCGAAGTCAACCTGGGGTCTCTGTCAGACACAATAGACACTGGTACTCCATGTAGTCTAACAACCTCTCGCTCAAAAATGATACTCAACTGAGCAAACGAGTACTTCATCGATATAGGGATGAAGTGAGCAGACTTCGTCAGTCTATCAATCACAACCCACACAGCATCATGACGTCTCGCAGACTGTGGCAATCCGCTCACAAAATCCATCGTAACATGCTCCCATTTCCATTGTGGAATCGGTAGTGGCTGTAACAATCCAGCTGGTCTCCTGTGCTCGGCCTTAACTTGCTGACAAATATGACAAGCTCTCACATATGCACCCACATCGGCCTTCATCCCAGGCCACCAAAATAAACGTCGCAAATCATGGTACATCTTAGTCCTGCCAGGATGTACTGTATACCGCGAACGGTGTGCATCCTCAAGAATACTATCGCGTAGTTCCTGCACCTCAGGTATCCACAACCTACCTCTGTGTCTCAAGCACTGGTCTGAACCACTAGACCAATCGTGCAACCCGGATCTGAGCCAGACAGCTGAAGCGAGCAAAATGTCCGTCAGCCCTTTGCCACTCAGCGACCCTCTCTAACGACACCACAGGAACACGCATCTGGCCACAGATATGAACATCAGCAAAAGCATCTGACAAACACAACACCGTCGCGGCCTCCATCAATCCATGCTCATGTGTCATCTGCCGCAGCACAGTCTGACTCTCTAGCCCACTCCGGCTCAATGCATCAGCAACTACATTCGCCTTCCCAGGATGGTACTCAATCGCGAAATCGTAGTCTTTCAACAACTCGAGCCACCGTCTTTGCCGCATATTCAGATCTTTCTGAGTGAATAGATACCTCAAACTCTGATGATCTGTAAATAACATAAACCGCTCCCCATAAAGGTAATGTCGCCAAGCCTTGAGCGCAAACACAACTGCAGCTAGCTCTAAATCATGAACCGGATAATTCTCCTCGTGGGGTCTCAATCGCCTCGATAAATATGCAATGGGTGTCCTTCCCGCATCAACACGCATCCCAACCTGGGATTCGGAAGCATCGTGTAAACCGAGAATCCTTTCCCTGTCTCAGGTAAAGCCAACACTGGTGCAGAAGTCAACCTCCTCTTCAACTCTAAAAATGCTGCCTCACAGCCTTCAGACCATTCAAACTTAACATTCTTCTTGGTCAACCTCGTCATCGGCGCCGCAATCAAAGAAAAGTCCTGCACAAATCGCCGGTAATAGCCCGCAAGCCCCAAGAAACTACGAATGTCTGCAACTGTCTCCGGTGTCCTCCAATCAATGATCGCCCGAATCTTGTCTCCATCAACAGATATTCCTTGACTACCAATGACATGTCCGAGAAATTTCACCTCTCTCAGCCAAAAAGCGCACTTGCTGAACTTAGCGTATAATCTATGCTCCCTCAACGTCATCAAAACATCTTTGAGGTGTCTCTCGTGCTCCTCATGAGTCTTACTGTATATCAAGATATCATCAATGAATACAATCACATAACGATCCAAAAATGGTCGTAATACTCGGTGCATCAAATCCATAAAGATAGCCGGCGCATTAGTCACCCCAAATGGCATGACTGTGAACTCAAACAATCCGTAGCGCGTGCTAAATGCCGTCTTCTCTATATCACTCTCTCGAATCCTCAACTGATGATAACCAGATCGTAAATCAATCTTCGAGAAAAACTTAGCACCCGCCAACTGATCGAATAGATCATCAATCCTAGGAAGTGGATAACGATTTCGAATCGTCACTTGGTTCAGCTTCCTGTAATCTATGCACAACCTCAAAGAACCGTCCTTCTTCTTAACAAATAGTACTGGTGCGCCCCAAGGAGACATACTGGGATGAATAAAACCCTTCTGCAACAACTCCTCTAATTGGGATCTCAACTCTCCCTGCTCCGACGCTGACATCCTATACGATTCGGCTATATATCGAGCTGCGTCCCGGAATCAACTCAATCATAAACTCAAGCCCGACCTAGGAGGTGGTAAACCTGGCAAATCGTCTGGGAATACCTCAGGAAACTCACACACTACTGGGACATCCTCCACTCTAATATCTGGTCTCAGGTCTGGCTCAACTACCGTCCTAAACGCCTCCATCTCCTGAACCGTAGCTAATCGACCTCGGGTAATCGGTAAGTCTGACACCGTCCCAACAAAAGTAAATACGGGAATACCCTCAATATCAAATACTATCATCTTCCCAAAGCAATCAATGTGTGCGCGATATGTCGCTAGCCAATCCATACCCAATAAAGCATCAAACTCTAAATACTCTAGGACACGAAAGTCGACAGGTAACTGGTGTCCCTCAATCTCTACTACACAATTCCGGCATATCCGGTTAGGGTAAATCTTATCCCCCAGCCAGTATGCATCGAGAGACAAGATGTGGATCTAAGGTCTCAACCTGTAATCCTAACTGTCCGACCCTACATCCCGATATAAATGACAATGTACTGCCGGAATCAAATAATACATGCATGAAGACATCGCATATAGATAACATACCCTCGACGAGCTGACGAGTCGCATCACGCATCACGCTCCCACATTTGTACGGTAGTAGGTGTAGCAGCTGCATGAGCCTTCTCCCTAACTGGCTCAACCTGTGGTCATGAAGATGAAGCTGACATCGGACAATCTCTATGTATATGCCCGACTTGATGACACCTGAAACATCGTCGTGTCTCCCGCCAATCAGACTGTGACACTATATGCACCTGAGCCCTGTCACGACCCCGACCTCTCTGTCCTCTACCACGACCTCCTCCATCTCGCACACGCTGTCGTGGCTGCTCAAATGGTGCAGGTGCAGAACGTACACTATCTGCCTCTCATCTCCTCTCTGATGCTCAAAACGTCTATCTCGTCGACCCTGATAATCATGTCTTTGTCGATCAGACTGCTCTCTCGGTCTCTTCGGTCTCTGATCAGACCGAGAACTCTGTCCAGACCCGTCTCCAAGCTCACCCCGGTGTCGTAAATACGTCTCGCGAGCCAATGCTTTGTCAAAAACACTCTGTAGCGTCTCCGCACCGGTCGCAACTATCACCCCACCAATCCTCTCATCTAGGCCTCTGATGAAGTAGTAAATCTGTAATCTCTCCGTGTTAGCCACATTCATGGCGTACATCATGAGATACCGGAATCGATCCATGTACTGTGACACAGACATGTTACCCTGTCGCAGTCCCAAGAACTGCTCTCTCAGTCTCAACTGCACCTCAGTAGGGATGTACTCATCCAAGAATAACTGTCGAAACTCTGCCCACGTCGATGGTGTAGAATGTATGTCAGTGTAAGTAGTCCACCATACCGTCGCTCGACCTCTCAAACAATACCCCGAGATACGCGCTGGTCCGCCTCGGTACCTCTAATAGCTGGTGTAGTCGTCGATGTGTCATCAACCACCGGCCAAGCAACCTCGGGATCACCGACTCCGAGTGAAGTACGTGGGGTTGAATCTCATAAAGTCTTTCACCATCTTTTGCCGCCTCGGACATCCTACTTCGCGGTCGAAATCCCTACACGCCGCTCGGTAGTAGGCGGTGTCACCTCCGTAGTCTCATTTGGCGTTACAATAGGCTCGACCTCTCTCTATCATCGCCTCTATCCCATTGTCGTATGTCCTCGGTGGTGCAATCACCGCCCGTGTAGTAGGTGTAACTAGCTCGGCAGCAGGTGCTCCGCTTTGGTACTCGTGAACTCCGTATATACTCCATTAGCTCGCCATCGGGCTCTTTGCAATAATTTCGCTCGTCGACCTCGTATCATAGTTCGCATATCGGCCCATGTCACTAGTGGTACGATCACTAGTATCTCCAACCTCTGGCTGAGTAGTGGGCGGAGTAGTAGGAGCCTGTCCGTCCATCCTAAACTGCACAACCAACGTGCAGTGGATCAGACTCAGTATATACACGTATAATATATAGTACACAATCAAAACATACGCATATGTAATTTCCTAAATTTACCCGCCTCACATCACTTCCCAACTAAGCCTTTAATCATTCACTTGTGGTTTCCACATCTAAGATTTATTCATTAAGTTTATTCTCTTGGCAAATCTCAAATTCCCAAGTTTGACCTCGCTCTGATACCAAAATGTGGCGGCCCCAATTTTCCACATTGGTCCGCCACGGGTGGCCACGCGGGCCCACAACTGTCCACGTCACCACCAGTTGTGTCCCACGCCCAATTATCCATCATTGATCAACTTCTCATTTAAATTGATTCAATTAATATCATGTATCCTCAAGTTAACAGCGGAAGCTTAAATGAACAATATAATAATTCATCTTGTGTTTTATTATCAAAATGCCTAAGTGGAAACCATACCAAATATACATCATATACATCTCATATGTTCCTCAAAATATCAAAGTGTACAACTTATCTCTCAAGCCCAAAACCCGACAGAAAACGAATAAATATAAACATACGTACGAGTGGGGCTAAAACCGTCAATCGATGTACTCTTCAAGCTTGCCCTTTCCCCGGCTCGTACTAGGGTCTGCACTCAGCCATCACAAAAAGACAGATGACGAGTCCAGAGTGAGTAATCCCAAGGAAATTCACCAAGTAATTACGGAAATAAAAATTCTGGAATTCAAAAGACTATAATTTAAACATGCGGAGTACAGAAATACAGACAACTGTAAAAGAAAGATCATCGCATGCATAAATATAGTGAGGAAACAAAGTACGTGCACATAAAAATCAGACCAAGTCATACTTTGGGTTTTTATCCCCAGGCACCAACCGTAAACACACCAATGTGTTGGCCTGAACCCTCTAGGTGGTCGGCGTAGACCAACGACGCACCCACACAAGCCTACCATACCCGGGTAGCCTATTCACCGGCGTATACTTAGACAAGTGCTATGACTCAATGGACTCTATGGCCGTAACGAAATAAGCACCAGGTGGGGAGTGATCTCAACACCGTAAAGACACCAGGTAGGAGTACCCTCCACTACCGTAAAGTCACCAGGTGAGAGTGCCCACCGTAAAGCAAAGATGAAATGGAATAAAGAATAAATGGAACTGAATTCAATAAATCAAATGGTAAATACTTAAAGTGAAGTTCAATTGGGATACTACACACCTCAATTCGCACTCCTCGTTCTACGAATTAAATTCCCGCTCGATTCCTTCAATCCCCGATAATACTCCCGGTCTGATTCCCGACTAAATCCCCGGCTCCAATTACTATTTCAAGACTCCTGGAATCCATTTATGAAGGTTAATTATCAATTAATAGGTTTAAAATGTTGGTTAGACTCATTTCTTCATTTTCCAATTTTTCACATTCCAGTGAACTATTAGCGCGCTAATGAGATGAATTAGCGCGCTAATTCATCTAAGTCACTGTTCATCATTTTCCAAAGGGTAATTAGCGCGCTAGGTCCTCCTATTAGCGCGCTAATCGCGCTCTGTCCAGATTTTTACAGTTCAAATTTTCACACTCCAAACCACCTCATACACCATTCATTCAACTCCAACACCTCAAAAACTCACAATTCACCTCAAAAATACCATTCAAACACAATTTTATCGAATTTAAACTCGAAATCCAAGAATCATAAAAATTCATCCTTTTCAAACCCATTTCCATATCATCATCAAATTCCCCTCAAATTAGCTCAAAAACACACCCATTCCATGCCATTCTCATTCACATTTATCCCCAACAAAACCAAGTGTTTCATCCCTCAACAAATTCGAATTTCATAAATTCAAACCCACACCAAAAATTTCACAAAACTCAAGTTTATTGTGTCCATACCTTTGGTTCTTGTTGTAGGAAGCCACATATCACCTTTCCACACTTTGATGTTGTTCTCCTTCTCCTCTTCTCCCCCACCGATCTCTCTCTTCTCCCCTTTCACTCTCCTTCTCTTCCCATTTGATCGGTCAACACAAACAAACCTATATATTTGGCTTTTGATCAAGTGTGTGCACGAATCTCGAGAACAATCCAACTGTTATTGTTTTATTCAACTCAACTATATGACTTATAAATTCCCAATTGATTTAGCCCATAATAATTATCTACCCTATTCAATAAATTACCAAAATTTATGGGTAAGCTCACCTTAGTTCCCTCGACTACCCGGCACCTCGTGCCTCGTGTCCCGCGTCCGCACGCACCCCGAGGTCATTCCTCACTCGTCAATCAACTACATTAGCATACATATTGCAATGGAATTAGCTAATTTATACCTTTCCATCACAATTTACCACAACAAGCATACAATACGGACTGTATACCTAGTTCGAGTGCTTTCCAGTCTCGCTGTGGGACCCTCGACCGTCCTCGCTGGCGTCCACATCTGCAATAATGTCATAATTAACGGTAATTTAAAATTGGGCCGTTACAGAATACTCGAGAGAAGCCCCAAAATTTTCAAAAATGTTCAAAAATTAGGCCTGATGAACAGTGCTACGTTGTGGGTGGCACCGTAGGGTCCAACCTTGGCGGTGCCATTTAAAGCGTGGGGTAGGACAACCCCTGCCCCAGATGCCATGGCTGGCACTGTGTGGCCTTCAGCCCTAAGGCGTCACAAACAGAATGTGGCTGCCGGGGTTTTTCGCAACCCCGTCTCGCATTGCCATGTTTCGAGCCTATCCTAACCTCGTAGGGACCTTAATACCCATCTAAATCCATTATAAAAACGTAAAACTCGACTCACCACCGATTCGACAATCGAACGAAAACACGTAAAACCTACGTCAAAAGGACGAGAATTGAACGGGGAGTCAAGATCTCACCTCCGTTTGTGTCATGACGCGATCCCTTGGCGTCGATCCGCGTCGAAATCATTTGAAACCCCTCGCTTCAGTTCCGTTTTCTCACGAAGAGAGAGAAAGAAAAGAGAGAAATGAGCGAGAAGTAAGGGTTAACCCCTTTATATACTTTAGACTTCATTAAGAAGTGTTCACGTATCTCGAGGCTGATCTAGTGGTCCATGCTCACACCAACCCTCCACCTTTGTGACACATTTTGGGATTCCTTCCTTTATCCTTATCTCTTTTGCACCAATAATTGCCCTATCTCGAGAGTTTCTACACCCGACATGCACCACGACTCACACCGTTGTGTGCGAATGAAATTTCTAACAACCCGAACATATTCCCAAATTAATTTATTATTGTATTTTATTTTTCGGTCGTCCATGAAAATCATTTCTCGAACCCGTATATTCGTATTTTGTCCACCCAATACTCGTTCTTCACGTTTTCCTGGGCGAACTCTACTCGTAACTAGACGTCACTGTCATGTCACACAGACACGAGTATAAATAGGTAATACACGTCATCACACAAATATAACATATTTTTCGGGTCATTACGGGTTGCTACTTGCTAGCTGTATAGAGATGATATGCTATGTATGTATTCGGCTATATATAGTCTATATTTCATCGATCATTCTTTTATATTTTCCAAGGCTGCAATAATTGGTTTTCCTTTGATAATGATCAACCACTGCAAGAAACAAAGAAGAGATGTAAACTATAATGGAATAATAATCAAATAATTGAAAAAAAAGACCTTATATAAGAAATTATTGATTATATACTCACGTAATCATAAGATTGTACTTATTACCCAAAAAAAAATCATAAGATTCTACTTCTACAAATCACTACATGGATCAATGAACGTAATTTCATATCACATACACTTTCTTAATTTTTTTGTCAAATAATACATTTAGCCAAAGAAGGTCCCATTTACGTGCAACTATATAAGTTACACTCCTAGATATATGGGGAAAAAACCCGAAATGTGGACTTGCCATGTCTTGGTAAATAGCGATCACACAATTTCTGGTTCATAGATGGGTCTAATGTTGAACAATCACCCTCTCGAATATGAAAAGATGAACATGTCCTTTTCAGTCTACACCATGGACCAATTAGCAATTTAAATTGCTTGGGCCTCCGCTCATCGATTAAGTTTGTATGTACTCCACAACTTGCACATCTGGCGCAAAGTATAATTAAGCCTCTCTTTACTTCTTAGAATCCATCCAAATACCACACTTTCTTAAATTGGTGCCTCCAAATTTTTACCTTAATTCACATCGAAAGTGCCAAGAGTCTTCCATCATGTAATTGGTTCGTCACCTATGCGTATACACATGATTTGTATTCAAGGAATATCCAATAGTTTGAGATTAAAAAAATTGTAATATGATTGGGAGTCTGTAAGGAAATATCTAAGACTAATAATAACATGTATGTGAATAATGTAAGCATGAATATTGGGACTGAGGCTATGTTGATGGTGATGATAGTTTATACACCATAGACAAAGTAACAACTAAGAAAAACCAAATATATCTAATGTGAGAAATCGATGCGGAATCACAAACGTACCTCACTAGTTTAAGCCTTTTGTGTAACTTATGTTCCTTCACGATCTTCGCTTCTCTTCTTCCAAAACATCAAAAATAGTGAAAACGGCTGCCAGAAATTAGGGCAAAGTTTAGTGCGAGAGTTTTTTTATATATTTTTTGTGAATTACAATTTAGTGTTTGGAAAAAAATTAATAGGAAAAAAGGCGGAAGAAATCGGTAGCGAAATTTGAAATTTCTTGTTTGGAGAATCGAACAAATTGACACCCCTAAATCACACCCAAAGTCTGTGATGTGGCATGTGGGCCCGCATGAAATTGGGTGTGACTTTGGGGTGTCATTTCGTTCGATTCTCCAAACAAGAAATTTCCAAATTTCGCTACCGATTTCTTCCGCCTTTTTTCCTACTAAATTTTTTCCAAACATGAAATTACGATTCACAGAAAATGTATAAAAAAACTCTCGCACTAAACTTTGCCCTAAGTTTTGGCAGCCGTTTTCACTATTTTTGATTTTTTGGAAGAAGAGAAGCAAAGATCGTGAAGGAACACAAGTTACACAAAAGGCTTAAACTAGTGAGGTACGTTTGTGATTCCGCATCGATTTCTCACATTAGATATATTGGTTTTTTTAGTTGTTACTTTGTCTATGGTGTATAAACTATCATCACCATCAACATAGCCTCAATCCCAATATTTATGCTATAGAATATAGCAATGTTTTTGCACTGCCTGTATAGCTATGCTAAACAAAGTAGTTGTTCAGTGTAGTTACTTCAACATGAGCTTCGCTCACATTCATGTCACTGATTATTACACAAATGCAATACCATCTTTAAATTACTCATTCTTTTATCAAAAACTTTAATTACTCATTCATCTAAGTTCAAAGAGATAATTAATTTGCAAGAGAAACTGAATTTAAAATTTTTCAATGAATTAATCATGTTGATTAAAGGTCTAACTTAAAAGTGACCAACTATTACTTATTGTGATGATCTATAGCTTCCACATTAGATAAATTAAAGAAATTTAAGAATATACAAGCATGCCTAATACTACTAGAAATTTACCTGTTTTATTTTCTCTCACTTGAGTTTGAATTTTCTATATTATTTTGCCTTTGTAGTTGTTTTTTTTTAACATGCATCAAATGGTATATTATGTACAGCCGAACCTATAAAATGGCAAAGACGAAATCAATGGAAGTTGTTGACTTAGGGGGCAATAGTGACTTAGAATCTCAGTTTGTGAAAAATAATGAGCCTACCATCAATCCTACCTCTGTTAAAAGGGAAGTCTCCGAGGTCCTAGTGGTCCCTGAGGTTCTTGTACAAAATGAAATGGAAGAGACTGATTTATGTATGTCGAAGAAAAAAAAGATAGATGAACCTAAGGTTGGGATGACCTTTGAGACATTAGATGCAGCTAGAGAATTCTATAACAAGTATGCTAAACGAGTCAGATTTGGTATGAGGATTAAAGGGATGTTCCGGACAAAGCAGAATGAGGTGAGTAATTAGTGCATACTATCATGTAATAGGCAAGGGAAACACAAGTTTGCAATAAACTCCAGGTCCACTACAAGTAGTAGCTCGAGGTGCGGGTGTAAAACACATATAACTTTGAGGCTTTATGGAACTATATGGCAAATAACAACTGTTTTGCCTAATCACAACCACCCAATAAGCCCGTCGAAGTCAATGTTTGAGTGTAGTCATAAGCGTGTTGATGTTGCGGCAAAGAAAAGATTAGCTATAAATGATGAGGTTAGAATATCAGTTTCTCGAACAGTTCTATTCCTTGCTACTGAAATGGAAGATGGGCTTAATGGTTTGGGATTCATTGAGAAGGATGCCCACAACTGGGTCGACAAAGTGCGAAGGCTACGACTTGGAGAAGGTGATGCAAGCGCCATTCAATGTTACTTTGCAAGGAAACAACAACAGAATCCCAATTTTTTTCACCTAATGGATGTAGATGATGATGGCAGGTTAATGCTTTTTAGGCGGATGCAAGAAGTAGGAGTGCATATGGGCATTTTAGTGATGTAATCACTTTTGACTCAACCTATGTCACCAATAGGTATGACATGCCTTTTGCTTCATTTGTTGGCGATAACCACCATGGACAATTCCATCCTTCCAGGGTGTGGGTTGATATCTAATGAAACAGTTGAAACATATGAGTGGCTTTTCTCAACTTGGCTAACATGTATGTATAATGCGGCCCCTGGTACAATCATTACTGATCAATGACCCTCTATACAAGTTGTTGTGCGAAGTGTTCTACGCATCGACTATGCCTATGGCATATAATGAAAAAATTGTCAGAAAAGTTGGGTCGCTGTGCTGATCGAAGGTGAATAATGAAGGCTATTAAGAATGTGGTGTATGACACCTTGACATGTGGTGAATTTGAATTTGAATGGCATAACATATTGCAAGAGTATGGACCGACTTCTAATAAATGGTTGAATACAATGTATGATATGAGAGAGAAATAAGTACCAACATATGTTAAATATGGATTTTGGGCCGGAATGTCTTCTACACAAAGAAGTGAGGGTATGAATCATTTTTTTGACATATATGTTGGCTCTAAGACCAGTTTGAAGACTTTTGTCAAGCAATATGATGTTGCTCTACGCAAGAAGTACCACAAGGAGGCCTTTGCCGATTTTCAATCCTATAAATCTAACCAACAAATGATTTCTGCTAGGCTAATTGAGTATTAAATGCGGTATATGTATACCCTTTCCATATTCATTAAGTTCTAGGATCAAGTCAGGGGAAAGCTAAATTGCAGCATAATGAATTCTTTTGTCAATGATGAGGTTCACACATTCAAAGTACACGACATTACTGAGCCCCTCTGGTTGGAATGCCCATACTCTCGTGTTTATACAGTCTCATACAACGAGCAGCTCACTGTAGTTAGTTGCATTTGCCAACATTTTAAGTTTACTGGGATTCTTTGCAGGCACGCTCTTATGGTGTTAGACCATTTCAGGGTGCATTGTTTACTATAGCGATATATATTGTAACGATGGCGAAAGGACTATAAGAGACTGCATGTGATGGATACTGAGCGTCTAGATTTTGGCAACCACACATCGAATGAGACCGAGAGACATGATGTGATTGGGTTGAGGTGTACTCGATTGGCTAATCTTGGTTGTATGTCTAAGAAAAAATTCAAGAAGATCATTGATGCTATTCATAACTTAGTATTAGAACTACAAGCTGAGCCAGATAATGAAAGTGATGATGAGGAGGTTAGTGAGAGGGAAGAGGATGCCCAATCATTTCTAAACCCTGAGCCAGTTAGAGCAAAGGGGCGTCCAAAAGAAAATACTCCTCTGAAGGCCCTTGTTGAGAAAGTAACTAACAAGAAACAAAATAAGGTATAAGTTTGCTTTTTAGCATGTTTCACATCAATTTTGAGCACTGTACTGATTTTATATTTGAAGTTTAGTTTAGTATTTGATGCATTATTTTGGTGTAGACCAAGGTGTTGAGTTTTGGGGTTCATGCGCAGAGGAGATTACAAAACAATTTTGACAAAAAACCCCAACAGGATCCTAATCTAATTCCGTTAAAAACGTTTAAACTATGAAAACTTAATCATACCTCAGTCGCAATGCACCTTTCTGAAGGTTAATCGATCTCTAAGGTGCTGCCAACGACAAACGCCCTCTATCAGCAGTCCACATACGAACGACTGCCAAGATCTGAAGTGCTAGCTTCGAGAGAATACCAAACCTTTTTGTTTCTCTCCAAAACGATTCAGAACATACCAAAAAACCCTAAGTCATTTCTAAAAAGAAAAATAGAGTTTCGGCCTTTTAATCTTTCGTTTTTTTTTTCTAACTCAAAGCGTCTATTTATACAACCCTTGTATATAGACGGTTAAGTAAATTACACATATACGCTTACTTAAAGAAGTATAAGTGTAATACACTACAAGGACGTTTCTATCATGAATTTTATCATATAAAATTCATTTTTCTGAACCATCTTAAAATCTCGCAAAACCATTCTTAGTGTGCGACCCAATAGGCTCATACAACGTTGACAGTGTACCAAAACACATTTTGGTATACAAGTCATAAGCGACCTCTAGCAAGATATTATGACTACCCAAGTTATATGAATATCAATTCGATACAACCTAATCAATAGTGTATATAACATCCTTTTGTCAGACGATATCCTTTTGATCAAACATAAGGCATGGAATTGTCATCCAACATGTTCAATCGTACTAGTCTCGATCTCTAGGTAGACTGAAAACATCCAAGTGACATTGATCAATATCAAATCACTTAGACTAGGCCTTTTAACAGTCTAACACATCGAAGGATCCACTAGATATCTCTCTTTATATGAAAGGGACAAATTCTATCTCGATTACACAACTTCATTACATTGCTCACATAGTAACCAATCACAACCTTTATAATCGTCCGGTTAAAGAAAACATTTGATAGTGTTAAATCATTATGTTCCTAATGTTAAAGTCTCTGGTAATCTCAAGTTAGAGGACTGAAAAATATACCTATCATGAGAAACAACTATGACTTAATCCATGTGATGTTCTCATAGCGGGTCGGTCCAGTACTTTGTTCCCTAACAAGTACTAATGATCTTGATTCGTATTCCTATACGTATGATCATCGTATGATCATCAATCAAGACTCACACTAGTCTTAATTCATTATAGTTCCCAGTATAATAATTGACTATGAACATTTAAGATATTTCTGTAAATACCCATGGATCTTATTATAATGTAAACATGCAAATCAATTATAATAAACAACAAATGAAATTCTCTATTTTATTAACTAAAATGTATTCATAAAGACTATTAATGGATTGACTTAGGGCACATTTCCCAACATCTCCCACTTGCTCTAGGGCCAATCATTCATGCATCTAATGCCTAATGCTCTAACATGACCATCATGTTTCGCTTGTGGAAGAGCCTTTATCAATGGATCCGCAATGTTGTCTTTAGTAGGTACTCTGCAAATCTTCACGTCTCCCCTCTCAATGATTTCTCTGATGAGATGAAAACGCCTGAGTATATGTTTAAATCTATGGTGTGATCTAGGTTCCTTAGTGCTATTGCCCCGTTATTATCACAATACAAACAAACAGGGTTAGCAATACTTGGAACCACACCTAGTTCAAAAATGAACTTTTTGATTCAAACTGCCTCCTTTGCTACATCGGACGCTGCAATATATACTCGAACACGTTGTAGAATCACCACGCGATCTCTTGCTTCGAACTTTTCCAGCTTACTGCACCCCCATTCAGAGTAAGCACATATCCAGACTGCGATCTAAAATCATCTATATCAGTTTGAAAACTTGCATTTGAGTAACCACTTACAACTAGATCATTTTCAAAACCTCCATAGACTAAGAACACTTCCTTAGTCCTTCTTAAGTACTTAAGGATGTTCTTTACAGCTATCCAGTGACTCTCACCAAGATCTGACCGATATCTGCTTGTAGTGCTCAAAGCATATGACACATCAGGTCGGGTGCATAGCATGGTATACATGATAGATCCAATAGATGATGCATATGGAATCTTATTCATATGACATCGCTCATTATTTGTCCTAGGACATTGATTCTTGCTGAGACTTATGCCATGAGACATGCAACAATCATCTTTTAGAGTCTTGCAAACTGAACCTATTCAGTACCTTGTCTATGTAAGCACTCTAACTTAGACCGATTAGCCTCTTAGATCTATCCCTATAGATCCTTATCCTTAGGATATAGGCTGCATCTCCTAAGTCTTTCATTGAGAAACACTTCCCTAACTAAGACTTGTCACTCTGCAATGTTGGGATGTCATTTTTAATGAGTAATATATCATCAACATACAGTACCAGAAAAACAACTACACTCCCACTGACCTTCTTGTATACACAAGGCTCATCTTCGTACTTAATAAAACCAAAATCCTTGATTGCTTCATCAAAACGAAGATTCCAAATCTGAGAAGCTTGCTTTAATCCATAAATGGATCTTTGAAGCTTGTATACCTTCCTAGAATTCTCAGGATGTACAAAACCTTCAAGTTGTGTCATATACACGTCCTCAAGCAGCTTTCCATTAAGAAATGTTGTTTTTACATCCATTTGCCATATCTCATAGTCATAATATGCAGCAATGGCAATTAAAATTCTTATGGATTTAAGCATGGCTACTGGCGAAAAAGTTTCATCATAATCAACACCTTGAGTCTGCCTCAAACCTTTTGCTACAAGTCTTGCTTTAAAGTATGCACATTGCCATCCATGTCAGTTTTCTTCTTGAAAACCCATTTACATCCAATGGTCTTACCACCTTCAGGTAAATCAACCAAGTACTAAACTTGGTTATCATACATGGATTGCATCTCAGAATTCATGGCACTTAGCCATTTGTCTGAGTCTGGTCCAGACATAGCCTCCTGATAAGTGGTGGGCTCATTTTGATCCATAAACAACACGTCATGACTATCAGTAATAAGAAATTCGAATCTCTCTGGCTCATGTCTTACCTTACCAGATTTACGTGGGCCTTGTGTCATTTGCGGAGGTTCAACTGGTTCAGAACGTTGTTGAACTTCCAGTAGCGATTCATTGTTTATTTGTGATTCTTGAACTTCTTCAAGATTTATTTCTCTCCCACTAGTGCCTTTTGAAATAAACTGTTTTTCCATAAAGGCACCATACCGAGCAACAAACACTTTGTTCTTAGCGAAATTATAAAAATAATATCCTTTTGTTTCCTTAGAATACCCCACAAATAAACAGTTATCAGATTTATATGCTAGTTTTTCTGAAACTTGTCGCTTTACGTAAGCCTCACAATCCCAAATCTTAAGAAAAGACAAACTAGGTCTCTTCCCGTACCATATCTCATATGGTGTTTTATCAACCGCTTTAGAAGGAACTCGATTTAGAATGAAAGCTGTAGTTTGTAATGCATAACCCCAAAAGGATAATGGAAGATCCGCATGACTCATTATAGATCGAACCATATCTAATAAGGTTCGATTTCTTCTTTCAGAAACTCCATTCCATTGTGGAGTTGCTGGTGGAGTCAATTGGGAGACAATCCCACAATTTTTAAGATGATCATCAAATTCTTGGCTTAAATACTCACCACCTTGATCTGATCGAAATGTTTTGATAGTTTTACCAAGTTGATTCTGCACTTCATTTTGAAACGTTCAAAACATCTCAAATGATTCAGCTTTATATTTCATAAGATATACATAACCATATCTACTAAAATCATCAGTAAATGTAATGAAGTACCGATAACCTCCTCTAGCCATTATGTTTATAGGACTGCATACATCAATATGTATTAGACCCAATAAATCATTTGCCCTTGCACTGTGTCCAGTAAAGGGACTTTTAGTCATCTTGCCTCGTAAACAAGATACGCACGTTTCATATGTTTCTAAATCAAATAAATCTAGAAGTCCATCTTTATGGAGCTTCATTATGCGTTTCTCATTTATGTGCCCGAGACGACAATGCCAAAGATAGGTTTGATTCAAATCATATGACTTAAATCTCTTTGTATTTATGTTAAAGACTGGAGTATCAGTAGACCTTTTCATGCTTAGAATATAAAGACCATCACATAAATCAGCATTTACATAAAATATTCCTTTACAAGAAATGAAACATTTATTATTCGCAATAATAAAATCAAAACCATCCATATCCAAGTATGAAACAAAAATGATGTTTCTGCTTAAGGCAGGCACATAATAACAATTATTTAAAGTTAAAATAAGTCCACTAGGTAAGACTAAGTCATATGATCCAACAGCCAGGGCAGCAACTCTTGCTCCATTCCCTACGCGTAGGATGACTTCTCCTTTTTTTAGCTTCTTACTTCTAGTGAGTTCCTGCACATTTATACAAATGTGATATCCACATCCGGTATCCAATACCCAGGAATCACTAGTAGATAAATTAATTTCAATAACATAAAAACCTGAAGTGGTAGTCGCACTACCCTTTTTCTTCTTTAGATCTTCCAGATAGAGTTTGCAATTTTTGAACCAATGTCCAGGTGCATGGTAGAAATGAAAATTTCCTTCCTTTTCTTTTGGGAGTTTTGAAACAGGAAAAGGCTGGGGCTTGACTTGTTCCACAGGCTTTACGACAGGTGCAGGAGTAGCCTTGATAACTTTAGCCTTGCCTTTGCCTATCTTCTTCATTCTCTTTCCCTTTTGGACTATCAACACATTACTAGAGGGTTTCTTGACATTTTGTTCAGCAGTTTTGAGCATAAAATGCAACTCTGAAATTGATTTCTCCATATTATTCACATTGTAGTTCATCACAAATTGTGAGTAACTTTTCGATAATGAATTTAGGATCAAATCCGTAACCAACTCTTGGCTTATGTGAAATCTGAGTCTATCAAGCTGGTCAACATAACCCTTCATCATTAGAACATGAGGACTAACTGACGCACCCTCAGTCATCTTGTAAGAATGTAGGTTTTTTACTATCTCGAACCTTTCTTGCCTAGCTTGCTGTTGGAACATTTCCTTCAGCATTTTTGCCATGTCGTAGGCTTCCATTAGTTCCATGTCCTTCTAAAGTTCAGCAACCATAGTTGCCAGCATAATACATGCAACAACAGTAGAATCGTTGATATGCTTATTATGCGCATCCTTCGCAGCTTTCGTAGCATTGGCTGGTGGGTCCTCAGGGATTGGAGCATCCAGGACATACAACTTGCGTTCATGCTTGAGAACGATTCTCAAGTTTCTGAACCAGTCAAGAAAGTTAGTCCCAGATAGCTTATCCTTCTCAAGGATGGATCGCAGTGGCAGGGGATTATTGTTACTTGAAGAGGCCAATGATCTACAATAAAGATTATACAAAGTTTATTTTAGCATAAAGAAATAGATTCCCACTAAATTAACAACCCTCCTAAAACATACTGTTTATTTATGGGACTAAAATCCATATTTCACCTAATTCTATGACAGCTATGGCATGAAACACAAAACTAGATTATTTAGGTAGGTAACAATTACCAATTACATCTTATGTAATTTTTAGATCCTTTTATGAGATATGAGACATCTTATGTCTTAGCATGTTTTTATCTCATCATTTGCCTAAAGCTCAAAACTATTTTGATGGCTTTATTAAGTCGGACCATTTTAAACATTTAGGTAACTCTTACCCAACTTGTCTCACCAAGATAACACAATACACCCAACTATGGCTGAAACTGTATTTGTGTGATCGAGGCTTTAACAAGTGTTTAGAATGGATGGCGTGAGACTTAAAATTTAATAGAGGAATTTTATTCAGTTTTAGTGATTTTATGTAAACAGTGAAATATCATATATTTTATTGATTTGTTAAATCACTAAACAATTTGGAGATTGTTATACTGTTCACTAATAAAAGAATTTCCATGCGCTAGGATTAGTTGGACGGCGGTCCTACTGGCCGGAAATTGAAATTGAAATTCGCTATAGAAAATCATATTTTTCGCTGATTTTACTATACTAAATTTACCCCTTAATTTATCTAAAATTAAGTCAATTAAAACATTTTTAATTAACCCGAGCCCACATCTAACTAATCATCTTATCCTAATCCAATTATGACTTTAGATATTTGAATCTTAGCATATCATTAATAACAAACTTCTCCATATTTATCTCCCATCCAATAGGGATAACAAAATCGATTTTGCTTATATCTCCTAATCTAATTTGTTATCTATCTTTATCAAAATAGAAACTTCATAACAAAATAGATATAACAAGATAAATAAATAATTTTAAAAATTAATTATTTATTTTGTATTTAAGATATTTGAATCCTAGTATATCACCAATAACAAGATTCTTGATATTTATCTCCTATTCTAATTTGTTATCTATCTTTATCAAATAGAAACTTCATAACAAAATAGATATAACAAGATAAATAAATAATTTCAAAAATTAATTATTTGTAATTTCGATCTTCATCCAAATAATCACAAATTGTAATTGAATTATGAACTACTATCCCAATTGAACCTAATGGTGTAATGGATCATAGAACACAAAACTCAACTCATTAAAATTATTCAAATTAACCTAACATGGTTACTAGCATGTACGAAACTAATTTTAATTAAATCACGAATATATGTATCATATACATAAACCATGATAATAAATCTCATAAAAAACTTATGTATATTATATATACATCAACTATTAACATGCTTTCAATCATATATCATGTATATATCAGAAGAAAACATGCAATGAATTTAATAGAATCGAACTCGAAGGCTTTGATACCACTGTTGAGTTTTGGGGTTCATGCGCAGCACAGATTACAAAATAATTTTGACAAAAAACCCCAACAGGATCTGAATCTAATTCCATTAAAAACGTTTAAACTATGAAAACTTAATCATACCTCAGTCGCAATGTACCTTTCTGAAGGTTAATCGATCTTTAAGGCGCTGCCAACGACGAACGTCCTCTATCAGCAGACCACACATGAACGGCGACCGATATTTGAAGTGCTAGCTTCGAAAGAATACCAAACCTTTTTGTTTCTCTTCAAAACGATCCAGAGCATACCAAAAAACCCTAAGTCATTTCTAAAACGAAAATAGAGTTTCGGCCTTTTAATCTTTCGTTTTTTTTTTCTAACTCAAAGTGTCTATTTATACAACCCTTGTATATAGACGGTTAAGTAAATTACACATATACCCTTACTTAAAGAAGTATAAGTGTAATATACTACAAAGACGTTTCTATTGTGAATTTTATCATATAAAATTCATTTTTCTGAACCATCTTAAAATCTCGCAAAACCATTCTTAGTGTGCAACCCAATAGGCTCATACAACGTTGGCAGTGTACCAAAATACATTGTGGTATATAAGTCATAAGCGGCCTTTAGCAAGACATTATGACTACTCAAGTTGTACGAATATCAAATCGATACAACCTAATCAATAGTGTATATAACATCCTTTTGTTACACGATATCTTTTTGATCAAACATAAGGCATGGAATTGTCATCCAACATGTTCAATCGTACTAGTCTCGATCTCTAGGTAGACTGAAAACATCCAAGTGACATTGATCAATATCAAATCACTTAGACTAGGCCTTTTAACAGTCTAACACATCGAAGGATCCACTAGATATCTCTCTTTATATGAGAGGGACAAATTCTATCTTTATTACACAACTTCATCACATTGCTCACATAGTAACCAATCACAACCTTTATAATCGTCCGGTTAAAGATAACGTTTGATAGTGTCAAATTACTATGTTCTTAATGTTGATGTCTCTGATAATCTCAAGTCAGATGACTGAAAAATATACCTATCATGAGAAACAACTATGACTTAATCCATGTGATGTTCTCATAGCGGGTCGGTCCAGTACTTTGTTCCCTAACAAGTACTCATGATCTTGATTCGTATTTCTATACGTATGATCATTGTATGATCATCAATCAAGACTCACACTAGTTTTAATTCATTATAGTTCCCAGTATAATAATCGACTAGGGACATTTAGGATATTTCTGTAAATACACATGGATCTTATTATAATGTAAACATGCAAATCAATTATAATAAGCAACAAATGAAATTCTCTATTTTATTAACTAAAATGTATTCATAAAGACTATTAATGGATTGACCTAGGGCATATTTCCAACACAAGGCTGCATTCGCTAAAGCTTATCTAATGAAACGCCCTCGTGTAAGAAAATCAAAACAATTCAAAAAAGCAATGAAGTTGGTGACAATTGACATAGATTGGGAATAGACACCACAACTGTTACAACCAACTGGCTCTAGCGGCTCTTAACCACTTCGGGATGATTTTCTTTATGCAACTCCAATGCAGGAGGATTTCCCAAGCTTTCTTTCCTTGCTCCACCAACGTCACCAGTGACACTGTAATGTGTATAGGCCTTATTTTAAAGAAAACGTGACAAAGATTTGCATAACCATAGGGACTTGATGTCAAAGTCTCTCAGATGAGATTTTCAAAGACATCACTTGCCAAAAAGGCAAAACCTCGGGAGATCGTGGTTCGATTCCCACTAAAGTAAAAAAACAACAGGGACTTGATAATGCTGCTCCATTTGTTTCCATTTTATTTCTCAACTATTTATTTTGATGGGTGTGTTGAAACAGGTTTCAGGCACTTCATCAAGTTGTTTCCTTTATGAGCCTTGATTTTAAATAATTTGTCAATGGTTTTGGTTAGTCTGCGCACATTCCTAACTACATGGTTGTTAGTTTTGCAAGCTCATTATCTAACTTATGTTCAATCAATGCAACTTTGTGTGTTACGCTCTATCTTATAGGATGCTTATTTTATGTATGCCCATATTTGTCTCTCACTTCTCTTTGCAAAATAGTTCTTGCAATGATGCTTATATTTTCATAGCTAAAAATGAGGGTATAACAATAATAACATATTTGTCAAAACCTCTCTGGTGAGATCGTAAAGACATCACTTGCCAAAAAGGCTAGACCTCGGAAGATCATGGTTCGATTCCCACTGAAGTAAAAAAAAATCAATAATAACATACTTGAGACTAACCAATTTTAAATTTCTTTCACCAAGGGAATGAATAAGTCTTCTCTATATAATGCTAGAATGAAGCTTAGGTAAGTGCGGTAGCATTAATAAGAGTTAGAAAGAAAAGACTCTTAACTAGACTCGATATTTATTTTCTAATTAATTGAAATGATAAGGTTTTTGTTAACCAAAAAAGAGAAAAAAAGTGTAATTGCTAAAAAAATAGAAGGTATGAAATTTGTTTAATGTTATTTCAAAAAAAAAATCAGTGCGAGAGTTTTTTTTATCTCCATCAGTGCGAGAGTGTTTTATACATTTTCTGTGAATTGTAATTTCGTGTTTGGACAAAAATTAGTAGAAAAAAAGGTGGAAGAAATCGGTAGCAAAATTTGGAAATTTCTTGTTTGGAGAATCAAATAAATTGACACCTCAAGTCATACCCAATTTCATGCGGGCCCCATGTGCCACATCACAGGGGTGTGACTTTGGGTGTGACTTAGAGGTGTCATTGTAGCATTTTTTTTAAAAAGAAATCTAAAAGAAATGAAGCATGGGATTAAATGTTGAACAGAGAAATAATGGAAGCAAAGGAGAAGAATTGAAAACTTGGGCGTACGCTTTGTTGATGGATGTCTTGGCCTAAACAATTGAATGACTTAAACATAAAACAAATTATAAAGATATGTATATAATAGTCAACCATTGCAACAACAATCAAGAAGATTTATTCAAAAACAACAATAAAGAAGTAAACATCCTTCAACTCAACCAAAGGAGGATCACGTGCCTTCAAAGGTGGAACAATGGCCAAGAAATAAAGATTCATTGAGGGAGCCGTATGGGCACGGATAGCACATAACACCAATGATGCTCTTTTGTTGGTCTTCTTTGATAAGTCTCTTATTGTGGAGAAATTGGGATTGAAACCTTTGTGCTTGCTAGTTGGTCTAGTGATAACCAAAAAGGATCTCATAGTGGCTAAGAATGGAGAGGGAGAAGAATGAGGGGCATCGTGTGTGTTTATTAAAGATAAAGAGATAGATAGATTCAAAAAGTAAATGATTGTGTGGTTACATTGTGATTTGGGTGCAAAAGTAGGAAACTTGCTATGCAAAATGGTGTCAATAAAGAGATAAACATGGAGATTGAAAATGGATAAAATTTTGCCAAAAAGTAGAGAGAAGACCGTTAAGTTTTATATGGTACATTTTTTAATGAGGGAAGGTGTTGGGTTTTATATGGTACGCTTTTAATGAGGGAAGACGTTTATATGGTACATTTTTAATGAAGGAAGACGTTGGTTTTATATGGTACGTTTTTTATGAGGGAATACTTTGGGATTTGCCACATGGCACGCCAAGAGGGCCGAAAATTGCCACATGGCAACCCCAAGGCCTTCCCTTATTGGATATAAAGATATAGGTATATATTTTTTAATATATTTTAGAATGAATATGTGAAAGAGTAGAAGGTAGGGCCCACTTTTAGTGTAGGATTTGGTGTAAAAGGTTGGAGATGAAAATAGTATTTTGAGTACTTTTTGCCAATGCATTAGAGATGCCCTAACTTAGCAATTACATAAACGGGCTGAAAGGACTATTATCCAAGAAAAATGCTAAAGTTCCCCAGATTTTAACCCACATTTGGCACCAACCACATCGGGATCCATCTGTTTTTGCCTCGTGATGCGCGCACATGGTATCTCGAGGTCAAATCGATGGCTCCCGATGAGGTCAGTGCCAAATGTGGGTTAAAATATGGGGAAATGTAGCGGGCCTCATTATCCAAAATCACTTTTTTTTTTATCTCCAAGTGTACTAAATATGTTTTCTCCATGAAGTTGCAAAAAGCTATATTCGAGGTGGAAGCCCAAACGCCTAATGTTGCTTATTAGAAACATCTCCCCATATTGAACATTATATTTGGTCCCCTTCTTTAACCAAGGTCTCTTTTTTGTTTATTTGGGTGGGAAAGAATTGGAATTTCTAGATGTTTCTAGTCCACAGTACAAAAAGCTAGATTAATTAATCATCGAAGCACAAGAAGTTGAATTCGATTCAAATTAAATTGATCAAGTATGGAATAAATATTCAAAAAAAAAAAGAAACTCAAGAGAGCTAGTTCATTATCCAAAAAACTTAAAATAAGAGTTAGTTTCTTGATTACTTTAGTTTCTTCAAGGCAACGGCTAAATGAACTCCAGTTTTGAATTTTTACTTCATGTACCCCACTTTTTACTTAGTTTACCCGACTTTTATTTTTAAAATTTTAAAAATACCCTTGCTCAACCGATTACCCATACCCCGTTTTTGAAGAAGTGTCGTCTGCGGGTTTCGGACAAACCGAGCCAACACCTCAGAGGTTTTGGACACATATGGCCGATACCTTTTTAGAGGTCTCGGTCGACTCCAAGCGTAATGCGAAGATAACTTGGTCTCAGTAGATGAATGAGAGATCCAAATGAAACTTCTTTAGAGGTATCAGCTCTGTGTGTCCAAAAGATCTTCAGAGGTGTCGCCCCAGTGTGCTCGACACCTCTTCAGAAGTTTCGACCTGTAAGATTGAAACCCGCGGGTGACCAGAATGAAAAAAAAAACTTTAAAACTCATGAAAAATACATGAAAATGATAAAAAAAAATAGTGGGTTTTGCTTAGAATTGCTTAATATTTTTTATTCCATCGAAATTTTGTACCAAAAATGCAAGATTCAAGCTTTAAATTGAAGCTCTAAACCCAAAAACAAATTCACAAACAAAATGACTTAAAAAGAAAAAGAAACTCAAGAAAACCTCAAAATCGACACTAAAAGAGATGATGAATGCACTTACAGCGTCGAATTCATATGGTTTTGCTCGGATTTCATCGGATTTGGGTTGTTGATGAGTGCGACTTGAGAGAGAGGTGACTAGGCTATAGATGAGTGGGGTGAGTGGGGAGAGTGGGGTATTGGTGAGTAAAAAACCTATTATATAGATGGGTAGTTACTTAATTCACAAAACTGAGGTCCTTTTAGCAAAAATTGTGGTCCTTTTAGTCGCTGCCTTCTTCAATCAATATTGTCGGTTAAAAGTTTCTAAGAAAAACATTTTGTCAAGAAAAAAAAAGAAAAAAAAACATCAAATGAAATAATTGTATGTGGTTACAACTGGATATAATGCTGGTTGTAACTGGGAAAGAAAAACTAATGCAAGTACTTAAAAATAAAGTATGCATAAATCAAACCAGAGACACTAGAGGATTGTTCACGTAGTTCGATCTACGACTTACATCTGTAGGGCTACGCCTAGATGTAAAATCCACTAAGATAAAAGAGTTACAGATATATGCAACAAACGAACCAGTGATCCCTCACTAGGCTTGCTACACTATCCTTCACCTTCACAATGAACTTTACGTAAGTCACCCGATACTTGCACGGTGAGGCACCCCCTCATTGGAATACCTAAGCTTTCACTTGGTGCATCAAGCTCCCGTCGATGGAATACAAGTCTCACACTTGCATTGTGAGGTTCCCCTTCATTGGAACACCCAAGTCCCTTTGGTATTTAAATCATGATAGAAGTGAACACCACATTCACAATACAAAGTAAACAAGGATATTAACTCTATCACCTTTTACACAATATATAGATTGATGAATGACACAAAATTCTAACTACATATCTTAACATCATGTAACGACCCGTTACCTTAAGCATGAGATTAGTGTTAATTTGAATTTTAATTTACCTGAGTTAGGCTCATGGTTAAGTCTAACTAGATACGATTAGCGTGTGTGTGGGATTACGTATCAGATTGTGTTTGCCTAGATTGTAATATTAATATATATAAGGTACTTCTACCATGGAAACAAAATATATACCCATGCCATGGGTACACTATTTAGAACCATTGGATTTAAATCCAACACATTAATTGAGGCAACATAAATGCACAAAGTGTTTAATGCACAACACATTTGTAGGGGTTCCCATGTCATGCGTATATATTTGGTCTCCATTATAGAAATTCCCATATATATTATATAAATAAATATAAACCACAAGTGATAAACTGGTTTAGAAAACTAGGCAGCACGCTGGCCAGTAAGGTCAAAGAGATAATTTTGAGGATCCTTGAGATGACGCGATGCGTATCTCGAAGCAGTTAGTTTATATTATTTTCACCGCCTCTTCTCTTCATTTATAAATAGTGGGATAGAGAGAGAAGTCCCGAGAGAAAGAGAGAGAGAGATCAGGAGGAGGAGGAGAGGAAGAAAAAAGGGAGCTCGCTGGAGCAACGGTGAGCTCCAGGTCGTCGAGATCCGGCGAGGTGAGTGTTGTTGTTCTTTGTTGTTGTTGTCCGTCTTTATGTTGTGTTTTCATGGGTTCAGTTAGGATGGGTATTGTAGTTGTGATCATACATATATATTGTAAGACCTTGTACGAGGCTCTCTCTGAAATTGCAAGATGTTTGGATGTCGTTTGGGTCAAATCCCATGATGTTGATCCTAACTAGTGGCAAGTGCGTAGTCGACCTGCGTTCTGGCCATTAGGCCTAGCGTGCTGGCCGAGCTGGGAATGACTAGCGAGAACGTGAAAATATCTATTTTGAGCTAACATCAGTTTAGGGGTTTTAATTGGTAAACATTAGACCCGAATCGATACCAAGGAGTATGATATAGGTGTTCGGGCACTGGGAAATGTGATGGAACCCCAGGAAGCTAGGAAAACTCAGAGAAAACCTTAGGAAAGCTCAAGACAGGTAAGTGAGACTCGTATTTTTTTTATCAGTTACGCAATGTAAATTAGTATTATTAGAGCACGTAGTGTTTTGGACCGGGAATGGGGCAATGTACCGTGATTTGGCTTTAGTTTTACAAAAATAATTTTTTAAATGAAAAATGAATTTCGGGAAGAGGTTTGGCGGGACGAATCGGTGTGGGGTTTGGAACTGTGATTGGGGCGGCCTCCCATCACCACACCCCTAGTGACTTAGGGATATCCCGATCAATGTTTTCCTATTGAGTTGGCGGCACATCAGTCATGAACTAATCAGATTGTTAGCGATTGGTTTAGTGATGATGTGGAAGTGCGACCTATTTACTTGAGTTGGCGGTACATGGGTGGGAATTAGTTAGGTGTCCATTAACTGATTCCTGAGATATGAGAGGGCGACTATTAAAATGCTGAAATTGAAAATACAAATTACGAGTACATTGCAATGAACTTGCATTTATTTATATATTGTTTATATTGATTCAAATGCTTCCCTATATATGCATTGGATGCACGTTATTATACGTTATTCCTTGATATTAGTTGATAATTGATTATTGTTATAGGAGTCACTTACTGAGCATGTAGGAGCTCACCCACCTTAACATTTCTATGTAATGGGTGTACGCTATGACTTGGAACCCAGGGAAGGAGAAGATTGTAAGTCTATTATCTTCTCTTCGATGTAATGAATTTCCCTATTTTATAGTTATTGTATTAAATACTATTTTGTAATAATCAAGGTGGGATTATGGGATTAATATTGAGGATTTAAACCAGTTTGTATATCTTATATTTATAAGTTCTAAGTTTTCCGTTGCGTTTTATTTTGATCTATTTATTAGATATTAAAATATACAGGTTATTGTCAGGAATATGTACAAAGTTGTTGACTTTAATTAGATCTGATCTGGTTTACTAGGGCTTAATTAGGGTTTCAGGCTGGGTATTCTCTAATTGGGACTTGGGATGTTACAGTTGGTATCAGAGCCTAACTTGTAGAGTTTGACATTATTATTCCACTTATAAGCCAATGGAATTGTTGGGAAATGTGCCCTAGGTCAATCCATTAACAGTCTTTATGAATACATTTTAGTTAATAAAATAGAGGATTTCATTTGCTGTTTATTATAATTGATTTGCATGTTTACATTATAATAAGATACATGGGTATTTACAGAATTATCCTAAATATCCCTAGTCGATTATTATACTGGGAACTATAATGAATTAAGACTAGTGTGAGTCTTGATTGATGATCATACGATGATCATACGTATAGGAATACGAATCAAGATCATGAGTACTTGTTAGGGAATAAAGTACTGGATCGACCCGCTATGAGAATATCACATGGATTAAGTCATAGTTGTTTCTCATGATAGGTATATTTTTCAGTCCTCTGACTTGAGATTACCAGAGACTTCAACATTAGGAATCTGTGATTTGACGCAATCAAACGTTGTCTTTAACCTAGGATGATTATAAAGGTTATGATTGGTTACTGTGTGAATAATGTGGTGAAGCTGTGTAATCGAGATAGAATTTGTCCCTCTCATATAAAGAGAGATATCCAGTGGATCCCTCGATGTGTTAGACTGTTAAAAGGCCTAGTCTAAGTAAATTGATAGTGATCAATGTCACTTAGATGTTTTCAGTCTACCTAGAAATCGAGACTAGTACGATTGAACATGTTGGATGACGATTCCATGCCTTATGTTTGATCAAAAGGATATCGTGTGACAAAAGGATGTTATATACACTATTGATTAGGTTATATCGATTTGATATTCGTATAACTTGGGTAGTCATAATGTCTTGCTAGAGGCCGCTTATGACTTGTATACCAAAATGTGTTTTGGTACACTGCCAACGTTGTATGAGCCTATTGGGTCGCACACTGAGAATGGTTTTGCGAGATTTTAAGATGGTTCGAGAAAAATGAATTTTATATGATAAAATTCATGACAGAAACGTCCTTGTAGTGTATTACACTTATACTTTTTTCAGTAGGGGTATATGTGTAATTTACTTAACCGTCTATATACAAGGGTTGTATAAATAGACGCTTTGAGTTAGAATACATGCACAAAAGATTTTAAAAGGGCCGAAACTCTATTTTCGTTTTAAAAAATGAATTAGAGTTTTTTGGTATCCTCTGAATCGTTTTGGAGAGAAACAAAAATTTTGGTATTCTCTCGAAGCTAGCACTTTGAATATCGGTCGCCGTTCGTGTGTGGACAGCTAGTAGAGGGTGTTCATCATTGGCAGCGCCTTAGAGATCGATTAACCTTCAAAGAGGTATTGCGACTGAGGTATGATTAAGTTTTCATAGTTTAAACATGTTTTAATGGAATCAGATTCGGATCCTGTTGGGGTTTTTCACAAAATTGTTTTGTAATCTCCGCTGCGCATGAACCCCAAAACCCAACAGGAATAACTTTGATACAGTGAGTATCATAGACTGAGATTATCACTTTCGAATTAGTTTCGAATGGTGTGGTAAGTCTGATACATATGGATTGAAGCCTCGAGTTAAATACCTGTATACTAAATGGAGGTTTAGGTTAACTGATTTGGAGATTATTTCTCAAGACAGGGATAACCTAGAATTAAAAAGAAAATGGTTTTATCGATATTTTTGGAGGTAATGAAAAATAAAAGCTTGAGCATGTATTTTTGAGTTTTATAGTATATCTATGTGATAGATATAGCTGTCTTGTATTGCCTATGAATGAATTTGAAGGTCTTATCTCACATCTATGAATTGGAAAGTCAAAGGGTATTGATGGTGAGGATTCTTAGGAATCTAGACTTCAGAAATAATAATATAAAGAAATAAATTAGAACGCGAATAAGATAGTTCGTATCTATCTATTTCTCATGAGATGAGAATATATATTGAGGATTTGGGTTTATGGAACCCTAAATTCTAATAATATAGTTATGAAAAGAAGATAAGTTTATAAATAACTCTCTCATAGAGTAGTCTCTAATAGTTTTGCTTCTCATTGATATAGTCTGATCAGAAATAGTCAGTGTAGAAGGAACGACGAGTCTCGGACTTAGAGGCAGATGTCAGATGAAGTGACATTAAAAGAGGAATAAAACAATGAATGATTGTTATTAAAACTCAAAGGTGATGATTCCCTCTTGGTAAGATAAATACAAGTAGTGAGACTAGTTAAGTGAGATTAAAAGTTATTCAATGAGAAATATAGTGGTTAATGATGATAAGAATCTAGTTAAGGTTAGGTAGCCACTAGATTATGCATACTTCACGAGTGATTATGAAGTATAAAATTTGAGATATGGTGCTAGTCCATACTGGAATAGTGAAAGGAAACCTGTCCGTATGGTGATGGTATAGCTGTACATACTGAAGGTAGAATAGAATGTGATAAGAAAAAAACAATTAGTGTTGTTGTGGTATAACCGCACTCACTAAAAGAGCAATAAATAAAAAGGAATGATGTTGTGGTAGAACCACACTTAAGGAAATGAAACCTAGATTACCAGATTGATGTATAGATCAATGTTGAAAGGTAAGGAAATGGGTTAAGGGTGAAGTTACACTAAAGGTGAATAGCTAAAACAAGAGATAAGAATAAAGGATGTTGGAAAAAAATTTATGTTGTTGGTCAACTCTATCTTGTTTAAGGAGCTATTATCACTTTTAGGGTAATTTTAAATCAAAATTTGAAATGAAGGGTTAGTGTTTAATACGTGAACATAAGAACTAGGAAGGTTAGGTGTAGGGGTTTAACGTCAATTCATTTAGGAACTTTTTGGGCATAGAGGCAAAAAGATTCATAGACCCGACACTCTTGTCATTGGATATATCTGATATGGACAAGTAGTGTACTGTTCAGGTATGCTGAGAAAATATGGCAGTAAACTAGTGAGGTGTGTTAGTCCGATCTTTTGGACTGGTACAGTCTAAATTGAGGAGAATGAGTTATCAATAAGGTTAAGGGTTGAAAATCCAAAGAATGAGGTATCATATTGGGAATGAATAAAGGAAGCAATATATTAAGAGATAGATATTAACTACTATCCTTAAAGGAAACTGTTGGAAATCTCTAACTTTCTACGAATAGTGATTTGTGGAAATACAGTTATCACTCGAAATTCAAATGGTTTGGGTAAAGAGTAGTAGATCAATAATGGAAAGGCAAGCTTGATGAATATAAGATTGTGAATTTAAGGTTTCAAGTAATGTGTTTATTAGAATTGCTTGAAATCTTATCACAATGTAGGTTAGAAGATTCATCAATTACTTAATTTTCAATATCCAAACAATGACTAATTCCATTTTACTTTGATGTAATATGAAGTATAGAATTTGAGATATGGTGCTAGTCCATACTGGAATAGTGAAAGGAAACATGTCTGTATGGTGATGGTATAGTTATACATACTGAAGGTAAAATAGAATGTGAAAAGAAAAAAAAACTATTAGTGTTATTGTGGTGTAATCGCACTCACTAATAGAGCGATAAAGAGAAATGAATGATGTTGTGGTAGAACCACACTTAAGGAAATGAAACTAAGATTACCAGAATGATGTATAGATCAATATTGAAAGGTAAGGAAATTGGTTGAGGGTGAAGTTACACTAAAGGTGAATAGCTACAACAAGAGATGAGAGTGAAGGACGTTGGAAAAAAAATTCATGTTGTTGGTCAACTTTATCTTGTTTGAGGAGCTATTATCACTTTTAGGGTAATGTTAAATCAAAATTTGAAATGAAGGGTTAGTGTTTAATACGTGAACCTAAGAACTGGGAAGGTCAGGTGTAGAGGTTTAACGTCAATTCGTTTAGAAACTTTCTAGGCATAGAGGCAGAAAGACTCACAGACCCGACACTCTTGTCATTTGGAGATATCTGATATGGACAAGTAGTGTACTATTCAGGTAGGTTGAGAAAAACATGACAGTAAGCTAGTGAGGTGTGTTAATCAGATCTTTTGGACTGGTACAGTCTAAATTGGGGAGAATGAGTTGTCAATAAGGTTAAGGGTTGAAAATCCAAAGAATGAGGTATCATATAGGGAGTGAATAAAGGAAGCAATATATTAAGAGATTGATATTAACTGCTATCCTTAAGGGAAACTGTTGGAAATCTCAAACTTTCTCGGAAAACTGATTCTTAGAAATACAGTTATCACTCGAAATTCAAATGGTTTGGGTAAAGAGTAGTAGATCAGTAATGGAAAGACAAGCTTGATGAATGTAAGATTGTGAATTTAAGGTTTCAAGTTATGTGTTTATTAGAATTACTTGAAATCTTATCACATTGTAGGTTAGAAGATTCATCAATTATTTGATTTTCAATACCCAACCAATGATCAATTCCATTTTACTTTGATATATTATGAGAATTGTATGAGATTGAGAACTCAATATGAATGATAAGTTAATTTCAATTGAATCCCGAAGGAATAGTTATTTTCCAAAATTGATGACTCAAGTGTGTAGCTAAATGAAGCCAATCGTTCTCAATAGTTGATTGAGATTTGGTTATCATTGAGTAAATATCGTGAGTAAATATCGTAAGTAAATATGGTGAAAACTATAGAAACTCACTAGAGCTCATGCTATGTTTATCAATGAAGAAAATAGAGTTGTTGAACTCTATTGGAATAAGATGATCATTTTGTGACAATGATGACAAATATAAAAAGAGTTGAAGACTTAGTAAAAGCACAAACATTATCGTGGAGTCATGTGAACTTTGACGATAGACTTATGTATACCAGAAATTGTAAGTGCAAATACTAAGTTTCAACTATAAATCACTAAGATATGTATTGAATTTTAACAATGAGTCAAAGGATTTGAATGAGATCAAAACAATTGGAGGATTGTCGAGATTTAACATATAATCAGAAAAGTGGTTTAAGTTTGGAAAGATTGAATGATATAAACAAGGTATATAGAGAGAGTTGTAGTATCGTTGTGTTGTATATTCAATTAACTCCAGAAAATAATGGAGATAAGTAGTACATGATACAAAGGATGCTTTAAGAAAGAATTGAAATGCAGTTTAACTACAGTAATTACTTGATTATACTTAGATTAGGAAAAAGTTAGAGGTTAATCCAATACTTTTCGCCAAGTAGTTAGTTGTTGACACAATAAAGCCAAAGATTGTAGTGAATACATTTAGTATAGTTCAGAAGGGACTAATATGAAATAGTTGTGTTGGTAAGAGTACCAAACAATTGTAAAACATCATTTGATAAGGAAAAGTTAGACACAGGTATTTCAAACTATGGATGGAATGAATTGCAAGGATAAGCTTTAGAGGTAAGACTTAATGTTGTAAGACAGGGATGAGAATCTCGGTTTGGTATGAATCCAATGAATTGATAGGGGTGCAAATTCATTCATTCATTATGGGGTTTGAAGTATAGTTGTATCATATACAAGTATTTAAAGGGTTTGAAGGTTGTTTAATCATTCTTGAGATTATAAGATCTTAGAGGAATTACTAAAAGATAGATGAACATGATAGAAACCAGGGAAACTGGTGAATGTGATTGGAGGAAACCTTCAAACTATGAGAGTTTAAAGAGTATAGTATTAATCAAAGTGAAAGAGATTAGAGGTGAAATAAGTAACCAGAATAGGGAAGATAATGAATTCACTCTAAGGAATTACCCATACAAAGTAAGTGATGATGATCAATACTTTGAAAAAAAAGAAGGAAATAAGGTGTAATTATAATAGAAACTTCTCAGTATTATCTCTTCAAGGAGATAGATAGTATTGATGAATAAATGAAGCCCTGTGCAGGTATATCATCAATTGAGAGGTTGGAATTGATAATTACCAGTCTGTTTCTTTAAAGTTCCAGAGGAAAGTTGAACTTAGTAAATGAGTAATTTGGGTGATAAGATTGATAAGAAGTCTGGTTAGAACTACTCAAAGTGTTGTTATTAGAGTAAGGAGTAGTGTTCATATTAGACTGTCTAATAAGATTATGCTGAATGTATTGGATTATGTGATGTGATAAGACATCAGCACAATAAAAAATGTGAGTTGTAGTTGATAAGTAAAACAAGTCTACAAATTCTTGTCAGTGGGGATATGTATTGTTTTGAAAGGATTGAACAAAATATATGCATAGGAGATGAGAGATGGTATGATTTTTAAATTTTCGGATAAAGATCCGATACTTTCTTCCAATGAAGGAAGAAGTTATTGATATAGTTGAAAACTATTCTCAATCTCAATACTATGTATCTTCTTTATGTTAATGAAGAAATTAAGTTGTTAATCCTAATTCCAACAAAGATGATTGAGTATGTGGCTCATCATAATAACCATTGAAAGAATAAGCTTTCCTGTGTGAGTTCTTTAAAAGGGTATGCTCAATCTTATCCTACCATGAAGTGAAATACTGTAAGTTGTAGACCGTAGATTGACAAAATCTACAAGTATCAAAGGATGTTGTATGGTTGACCTTACCATTCACTAATATAAAATGGAGGTAGGAAACATCATAATTATTGACCTTTTCATTCACCTATATATTGAATGGAGGTAGGAGATATTATGGTTGTTGGCCTTGCCATTCACAGATGAAATGGACGGACGTAGGAGAGAATTATATTGATACTTAAATAGATTTGTCAATGCTAGGCTACAACACCATTAAGAAAGAGAAAATTTGATATATATATATATATATATATATATATATATATATCATAGGTTATTGGAGTTTTCAAAAGATGATGTAAATCTCTTAAAATTCTCACCTATGAATTGACTATATAGATTCGGATTAAGTTAAAATAATGGAGTGTATTGTTCACATCCATTAAATTAATAGAGAAGAATGAAACGATAACTTAGTTACGTTTATTCTTGAAGTAAAGTTGAAAAAGAGCTTTGTTTTGGTGATAGGGTGGTGTAACCACATACATTAGACAAGTGAAAAAGAAGATGGATAAAGAACGAGAGTTACAATAGAAGAATAAAATTCCACTACTCTTCGAAGTTATGGCGACTTGTACGTTACCTTTAATTTCGAGGACGAAATTGTAGCCAAGTTGGGGAGACTGTAACAACCCGTTACCTTAAGCACGAGATTAGTGTTAATCTGAATTTTAATTAATTCAAGGCTCGTGGTTAAGCCCAACTAGATACGATTAGCATGTGTGTGGGATTGCATGTCGGATTGTGTTTGCCTGGATTGTAATATTAAGTAATAATTAATAATTAGATAAATGAGGGAATGTCTAATACAATGTGTGGGTCAAGGAGGACACACATGAGGCGCGGGATACCTTTGATGCCCGAGTGTGTTCGTTGGCATGAATTACATATTGATAAACGTAATGATAGGCATAGGTATATTTATATATATATGGTGATATATATAAATATATAATAACTAATGAAAAATGGGCATTAAGTGACAAGGAGTAGTCATGAGTGGAACCGCGAGACTCGCAAGTATGGGTGCACGTCGAACGAACTCAAAGAATCGAGAAATGGCAGTTAAGCTAGGATGTATATATATATTGATATGTATATTTATATATTAAGTTATATAAATATATCACATAAATAAATATAAACCACAAGTGATAAATTGGTTTAGAAAACTAGGCAGCGCGCTGGCCAGTAAGATCAAAGCGATAACTTTGAGGATCCTTGAGATGTAGCAATGCGTATCTCGAGACAGTTAGTTTATATTGTTTTCACTACCTCTTCTCTTTGTTTATAAACAACGAGATATAAAGAGAAGTCCTGAGAGAGTGAGAGAGAGATCAGGAGGAGGAGGAGAGGAAGGGTATAGTGACACATTATAGTATTGATCATAAATTTATGTTGTAAGACCCATGTGAGGCTCTCTCTAAGATCGTAGAACGTTTGGACGTTTTTTGGGTCTAATCCCATGATGTCGATCCTAACTGTTGTGCAAGTGCATAGTCAACTAGCGTACTGGCTGAGTTGGGAATGATTAGTGAGATCGTCCATTTTGAGCCAGGGTCGGTTTAGGGGTCTTAATTGGTAAACATTGGACCCAAATCGATACTAAGGAGTATGATATAGGTGTTCGAGCATTGGGAAACGTGATGGAACCCTAGGAAGCTAGGAAAACGCGGAGAAAACCTTAGGAAAGCTCAGGACAAGTAAGTGGGACTCGTATCTTTTATCAATTATGCATTGTAAATTAGTATTACTAGAGTACGCAGTGTTTTAGATCCAGAATGGGTCAACGTACCATGATTTGACTTTTGTTTTACAAAAATAGTTTTTTAAATGAAAATGAATTTTGGGAAGAGGTTTGGCGGGACGAATCTGTTGGTGTTTGGGTTCATGCGCAGCGGAGATTACAAAATAATTTTGACAAAAACCCCAACAGGATCCGAATCTGATTCCATTAAAACGTTTAAACAATGAAAACTTAATCATACCTCAGTCGCAATGTACTTTTTTGAAGGTTAATCGATCTCTAAGGCGCTGCCAACGACGAACGCCCTTTATCAGCAGTTCACACACGAATGGCGGCCGAGATTTGAAGTGCTAGCTTCGAGAGAATACCAAACCTTTTTGTTTCTCTCCAAAACGATCCAAAGCATACCAAAAACTCTAAGTCGTTTCTTAAAAAGAAAATAGAGTTTCAGCCCTTTTTAATCTATCGTACTTGTATTCTAACTCAAAACGTCTATTTATACAACCCTTGTATATAAACGGTTAAGTAAATTACACATATACCCCTACTTAAAGAAGTATAAGTTTAATACACTACAAGGACGTTTCTATCATGAATTTTATCATATAAAATTCATTTTTCTGAACCATCTTAAAATCTCGCAAAACCATTCTTAGTGTGCAACCCAATAGGCTCATATAACGTTGGCAGTGTACCAAAACACATTTTGGTATACAAGTTATAAGCGGCCTCTAGCAAGACATTATGACTACTCAAGTTATACGAATATCAAATCGATACAACCTAATCAATATTGTATATAACATCCTTTTGTCACACGATATCCTTTTGATCAAACATAAGGCATGGAATTGACATCCAACATGTTCAATTGTACTAGTCTCGATTTCTAGGTAGACTGAAAACATCTAAGTGACATTGATCAATATCAATTCACTTAGACTAGGCCTTTTAACAGTCTAACACATCGAGGATCCCATGGATATCTCTCTTTATATGAGAGGGACAAATTCTATCTCGATTACACAACTTCACCACATTATTCATACAGTAACCAATCACAACCTTTATAATCGTCCGGTTAAAGATAACGTTTGATTGCATCAAATCACTGTATTCCTAATGTTGATGTCTCTGGTAATCTCAAGTCAGAGGACTGAAAAATATACCTATCATGAGAAACAACTATGACTTAATCCATGTGATATTCTCATAGCGTGTCGGTCTAGTACTTTGTTCCCTAACAAGTACTCATGATCTTGATTCGTATTCCTATACGTATTATCATCGTATGATCATCAATCAAGACTTACACTAGTCTTAATTCATTATAGTTCCCAGTATAATAATCGACTAAGGACATTTAGGATATTTCTGTAAATATCCATGGATTTTATTTTAATGTAAACATGCAAATCAATTATAATAAACAGCAAATGAAATCATCTATTTTATTAAGTAAAATGTATTCATAAAGACTATTAATGGATTGACCTATGACACATTTCCCAACAGAATCGGCGTGGGGTCTGGAACTGTGATTGGGGCGGCCTACCATCACCGTGCCACCAATGACTTGAGAATTTTTGATCAATGCTTTTCTATTGAGTTGACGACCCATCGGTCATAAACTAATCAGATGGTCAGTGATTGGTTTAGTGACGATGTGGGAGTGCGACTCTATTTATTTGAGTTGGCGGCACATGGATGAGAATTAGTCAGGTGTCCAGTGACTGATTCCTGATGATGTGAGAGGGCGACTCTATTGAAATACTGAAATTGAAAATAAAAATCACGAGTACATTGCAATGAACCAATGAACTTGCATCTGTTTATATATTGTTTATATTGATTCAAATGCTTCCCTATATATGCATTGGATGCACGTTGTTATACGTTATTCATTTATATTAGTTGATAATTAATGATTGTTATGGGAGTCACTTACTGAGCATGTAGGAGCCCACCCATGTTAACATTTCTAGGTATTAGGCATGCGCTATGCTTGAAATCCAGGGAAGGAAAAGATTAGGAGTTTATTATCTTCTCTTCAATGTAATGAAAATCTCTGTTTTATAGGTATTGTATTGAATACTATTTTGTTATAATCAAGGTGGGATTATGGGATTAATATTGCAGATTTGAACCAATTTGTATATCTTATATTTATCGAAAAAGTTTTAAATTTTTCATTGTATTTTATTTTAATTTGTTTATTCGACATTAAGATATATAGGTTATTGTCAGGAATAGGTACAAGGCTGCTGACTCTAATTAGGTCCAATCTGGTTTACCAAGGCTTAATTAGGGTTTCAGGCCAGATATTCCCTAATTGGGATAGGGGATGTTACAGAACATGCTTAAGATCTGCCCAATCTTCATCTTCAAATAACCACGTCTCTCCATTGATCACGTGGTGATAAGCCTCTGTACCACAATTCCAACTTCCATGTATATCTTTAGTTGCTCCTTAGTTGGTTGTAGATAAGATCAAATCCATAACTGTAATGGCCCTAAGTTAATTCGCCATTATTAATGATGTGTTTGTAGACGTGTCAGACAACTCAGATGCTCATGGGACACGCAGATAGGTCGGAGCGCGTCTGGAGTTAGGTAAATAGTAAATTCTTGTGTTGTTGTGCTCTAATTTGCGATGTTTATTGGCAATTAGGTTATTGGCATCGCGATATGTGTTAATTATTATATAATTTTGTGAGGTTGTGTGATGGACATTCGCTCTGAAAAATGTGAAAATGCGGGAATCGGGTAGCGAATAATAGTGCACTAAGTCGAGGAACTAAACACCCACAATAAATGGTAAAATTCATTAAATAATTAATTAAATAACGAAGTATATGCGTTCGTGGTGCAAGAGTAGCGGGGGACGCGAGGTTTACGTGCAGAACTCGAGTATCGAAACACTCGGGGTTTTTGTGTTTTGATTGAGCAAGACAAGGCAAGAGGAATGTGTTAACTACCTAAGTCACATAAAGATGGACTAATTGACTCATTTAAAACCCTTGGATTGAACCTTGTGACACACAAGTGAGGAGAGATGACTTAGGGGTATATAAGTCAAGTTTTTAGTTCATTCAACACCTTTTCTCTCTCTTTGTCCCCAGAAGTCCAAAAATTGGAGTGAATAAGGTTTGGTGGATTTCAAGAGTTGATTTGGAGATTCAAACGAAAAGAAATCAACGATTCGAGGTTAGCACATCGTTCTCCATCTCATTCTCTACATGTCAGTCATAAAAGTTCGAGTGTTTACGTGGGTTTTGGGAATCGAATTGAGCACACTGGTTTTGGGAGGTGTTGCTATAAATTTTGAATGTGTTTTGAAGCATTTGTATGGGTTTTGGTGTAAGAGTTGAGGTGGATATGGCATTTTGGAACAAAACCAGGGTTTTAATAGTTTTTGTCGGGGTTTTGGTTTTGGACAAACTTTGTCGAGGGGTTTCGATGGGAAACGGTTTATTAGTGTTTTAATGCGATGTTTGGACGAGCACGGATCCCGGCAACTAGTCGAAGTGTTCGAAAATCCCAAAAAAACCCACCGGCAAAGACGTCACAAGGGGCGTCGTGGTGAATTAACATTCACGTCATCACCCACGTACGTCTTAGCTAGTGACCCAGGATATCACGTTTTGGAGACGTCGTGGAGAGAAATAATTTGGCAACGTCTTCATGGTGTCAAGGACACCGTGAACACGCCGTGACGAACAAAAACTCGGCGGCGTCAGTGGTGGCGTCTTGAGCAGAGTCGAAATGTGAGGAAATGGGGAAAAACGCCATGAAGGCACCGTGTAGGTTTAAACATGGCGGCATCTCTACGACGTCTTTGAGCAGTTTTGAACTAAAATTTTTAAAATAAATTTACCAATTGAAGATTTGCTTAGGGACTTATATGGTCTATTTGGGGTATTCAAATGATGAATTGATCGATGATTTGAGTATTTAATCGAATTTACAAAGTTTAGGAATTTATTAAATTTATCAGGAATTAATGGTTTTAGGTGGAATTGTGGAGATTGGACACGCATTGTGAACTTGATTTGGTGACGTTTGTGGTTAGTTGAAGTGCGATTTGAGGTGTGTAGTATCTCAACTGAAATTACTTGAGTATTTACTTATTTTGGCGTTTTGACTTCAATTTCTTTCATTTCAATACTCTATTCTTGTATTGTGATTATCTGGACGGGCGTTAATCTGGGTTCCCTCCGTTACATTCTAGTGTGTGCGTCCACTACACCATAGCATGTTGCTAATGATCGAGCTCAGTGAATAGAACGACCTGAGTGTCATGTCATGCAACGTGTCGGTGCATTGTAGGTGTAATGACGGCCATCGAGCGGATCCAGATACTTGCCCTGTTTGAGTGAGACTCGCCGGCAGTATTCTGTGGAAGAGTTCGAATTATGGTGGTAGTCTGACCATAGGGGCTAAGAACACACTTTGAGTTTTTCTTATTATCTATTCATGCAATGAGCGCAGTTGACTGTATTTATTTTCGCATATTTATTTACTTTATTTAAATTTCAGTATTTACTTTCAGTATTATTCACTTAATTTCCTTGGGAATACTCACTCTGGACTCGTCATCTACCTTTTGTGATGGCTTGAGTGTAGATCCTAATACGAGTAAGGCTAAAGGCAAGTTTCCAGAATACCGCTGATCAGAAACAGATTGCTTGACTCGTACGTTTGTATTATATATATATATATATTGTTTCATTTTGGGATTGAGATTTGTGAGATACCTTGTATTTACTGATCTTTTGTGATTTCAGAGGTATTTATGGTTATATATAGGTTTTTCACAATAGGTTTATGGTTTATGTTACACATTTATAGTATCGTTATCCGAGTAAATGTGTTATTAAGGCTTCTGTTGTGTGTTATTGAGGATTATATGATAGTTTAACATATGTTTTGATTTCAATACGACAAAATCAATAAAATGATAATTTATAAAGTTTAAAAAGATAAATTGGAGGATATAATCCAATATAGAGCACAACTGTCACTAGTAAGACAGATTGTAGGTCCACATTGGCCCCGTGGCGGTCTATTTAGAAAATGGATCGTTACAATAACAAACTAATCCAGAGATCCTCTTGCAACCGCCTTTCGCATTCTGTTGAAACCGTGTATCTTATCCAAATCACCCAAGTTTATATTCTGATTTCGAGCATGTGGACCATGCTTTGGGTGAGTTATTTACCTAACTGATAACTTGACCAACATGATGACAACATAACTTGTCGATCTCAATTTTAACTAAGGATCTTGACACTAACAGCAAACAATCCCAGAGTTTCAAACTCTAAATCTAATTTCCTATGAGAACATTAAATTTACTATATGAGTATGAGGTGTGCAAAATGAAAGAACTCAACCATTTTTTTTTTTTTGAAAAAAAAAGAGTTAAACCAAGTTAAGGTATGAAGGAACAAATTTTGACAAATATTTCCTTTTTTTAAAAAAAAACTTGTTAGTTTTGATGAGATGGAAACAAAATATCTCAACTAACAAAAAAAGGCCGAGTCAAAACTTCTCAGGTGAGATGGTAAAAACATCACTTGTCAAAAAGACAAGACCTCGAGAGATCGTTGTTCGAGTCCCACTGAAGTCAAAAAACAAAAAAAAAAGATCGAAATTAATTCACGTACATTTATCTATAATATATTGTAACAAATATGTACGTTAATCATGATATTTATATTGCTTATGTGGCGTGATGAGGTGGACAGAAAGTGGGGCCCATATATTTTAATTAGCAAAAAAGAAAAATATTCTATATACATATATTTAGATAAAAAATGTAAAAAGTATTTCTATCCGTTATATATCTGCATACGTGGCCTGATTCGGTAGGATGGTAGATCCTTAATGTGTAGTAAAACATTTTAAACTAAAAAAAATATATTTTTGGCAATAAAATGGGTCGATGGTAATAAGGGAGAATGGGAAGCCAAGTCCGGTTCGACTCAACCTAAGTACTTTTTTTATAAAAAAAAGTAGACGTAAAGCACGATAAAAAAGTATTTTATAATTAAAATATACCAATTTTTTAATTATAAAAATATTTTATAGATTAAAAAATACGTGTGGATTACAAAAAAACGCATTTTTCTAAAAAAATATGTATTTTAAGAGTAAAAATAATATTTTTAAATTAAATTCTTTTTTTGCAAAAAAAAATTAAAATTCTTAAAAAATATAATAAAGGTTTTTTATAAATAAAAATTATAAATGAAATTATTGGGCTTAGTTTGAGTAAGGGTTTTTAGATTCGGGTTCATTTAGATTGACATGAGTTTGTCTAGGGCTAACCAAACTAGTGGCTGAAATCCTCTTGATTTCTCTTAAGGGCTAGCCCATGCAAGTGGAGATGCCTGTGGTCATAAATTTTATTTTTTTATTTTTTGTAATTCACACATATTTTTTAATCTAATAAAAAGAATTTTTAATTATAAAATACATATTTTCTTGTGTTTGACATATATTTTTTAAATAAAATAAAGTACTTAGGCCGAGTTACACTTGGCTCCCCACTCTCCCTTTATTACCTCAACCTGTTTTACCACCTAAAATATATTTTTCTAGTTTATAATATTTTACTACATATGTGGGACCCACCATCGTTTCATCAAATTAGAGTACATGCGCACATAACGTATATAAATATTTTTTACTTAAAAAAAATACAAAAATATTTTTATCTAAATATACGTACATTATGTTTTTCTTTTCTGCTAATTGAAATATGTGGGTCCCACTTTCTATCTACCTCGTCACGTCACATAAGCAAGATAACGGTGAGATGATGGAAAACTTAACGGAGGGTTGAAATCCTTAACTTTTTTTAGTTTAAGGAGTGAAAACCTCCCGACTTCATTTTAGGGGGTAATTCTCCATGCACCTATAGTTTAGGGGTTGATGTAACAACCACAAATTTTTTACTGACATGTGTTACACTTGTCAGGATTGTGACCCAGCTACGTGAATACTGGACTGTATTTCGAACTTCGAGAGTCAACGCCGAGGTAAATTTTATGATTTTGTGATGTATGTATTAGTAGTTTAGTATTTTACGGGTCTTGAGCCGTTCAGACGACTTTTGGTTGAGTGAGGATTCGCCTAGTTGAATAGGGGATAAAAACACAATAAAAAAAATAAAAATAAATGAATTTCCTAATAATTTAAATAATTAATTGATGGGATGTAGCGAGAAAGCGAGCATGGCAAACCAAATTTGGGAGAAATACAGACTGAGGAACGCAAGACCAATTGCAGGAGTCGGATAGTCTCGCAACATACGGGCTATAGGATAAAAATTGCTAAAGTGACACAACATGATAAGGAGAGCCATGAGATTAGCCTTGAGATGTGTATGTGTGTTGAGCCAAGATGATGAGGTAAAAGACCCATAAGGGCAACTGTGAAAGAAATGAATACGTGTTGAATTAAGGGCAAAAGGGTCATTTCACATTGTTACATATATATAAAAACAAAGAAAACCCTAATACACACTATTCATCATCTTCTCTACACCACAACGTCACTATTCATCTCCTGCCTCCTCTCGCCACTGCCACCACGTCCCACCGGAGACGCCGACTCCGACGAGGTGAGGCTTTTTCTCTCTCTCTTTTCTTCACTCACTCTCATTCTCGGTTTCGATACTCACACCGTTTCCTCTCGACCTCACGTGTGGCAGCCACCTCCTCTCGGCGAACCCGTCATCACAGCTACCTCCTCTCGGTGAACTCGTCATCACCGTCACCTCCTTCGCCGTTGGAGCCTTCCCCACCCATCGAAGACACCTAAGTGAGCTCCTCCTCCTCTCTTTCTTTTTCTCTCTCTTGGCTGAGCTCTCGGTGCACCTCCCTCTCTCAGTCCATTTCCCTCTAACTTGGCAGGACACATCACCGTTGGTAGGAGGTCTCGAGGTCGTCGGGGTTCACTGCTCACCAGAGTCGAGGTTCCCTCCCACACTCTCGGTTTTTCTTCCCTCCCTTCCACGCTGCTCACTGTTTTGCCATTTTGGGCTGTTTTATGGCGGTTTTGCCTACTGTTTGGGGTTGTCATGGCTAGTAAGACCATCCCCGGTCATGGCTAATCGGAGTAGAGTCTCCGACGACTCTGCTGGTCGGAGATGACCCCTCCCCCATGTCCAACAGCCACGTTATTGGTGTTGTGTGTGTGTTTCGCTTTGTGGTTATGAATTGTTGCTATTTTGGTTTGGGACTGTTGTGTGGGTGGTGTGCGTGTTATGTGGGGTGTGTGACAGCATGTGTATCCCACAGTTGAGGTGTGGGTGCGTATAATGTTTGGGTGTGTACACCACAGTTGATGTGTAGCGTGTATTATTGTATGTGTGCATGTGTGCATTGTGAGAATCGGCTTGTGTGTGTGTGGGTGCACAACGGTGGGGTGTTGTGTACACATAACAGTGTGGTGTGTGACCATAAATTGTATTATTGTATGTGTGGGTGTATATTAAAATAACAAGTGATGTGTGTTGTTAGCTTATAAATATAATAAAATGTATAATGTGTGTATAAGGCCCATTATATGTGCAATTTGATTTAAAGTGTATTTAGGTGTGATGTGTATTAAGGCATGTGGGTTGGATAAAAAGGAAATGATATGTATGGACACTTTTAATTATTTGTTGGGGGCTTGTGTTAAAGCCCAATAAGGGCCCAACATACACATTACATAATAGAGGCTCATAACAAATATAAATGACATGTAAATGGGTTGTGTTAGGGCCTAATAAAATAAGCACACCTTAGGGTCCATGATAATGGTGTAGGATGAGACTAATGGGCTTGAATAGATAAGCCCAACAAGGGTCCAATAAGTGTCCACACAAAAGGCTTACTTAGGTGAGTATAAGCTTGATAAATGGGCCCAACAAGAGCCCAAAAAAAGTTATGTTTTGTAAAAAGGGCAATAACCATAGAGATGGATTGATCCACAATGGTTTGAGGCGCCTTAATTAAATGTATTTAAACTAAACATACGAGAAACACCCTAAGACGAGGTACTAACACTAGATCAACATTCGGGGTTTAAACCTTTATTAGGTAGTTGAGAACTCGCAAGGAACGCGTTAGATTCACGAGAGTGTGTTCGCTGGTTGCAATAGTTCAGGTAAGTACATACGTACCTTGTATGTGTGTATGTTAGTAGGCCAGTAAGGAAATAACATGTGATTTATACATCCTCCATTCATTGATATTGTTGAATTGATCCCTTGTTTGTTATTCCATTCCATATTCTTGATTGTATATTTTTGGCATGAGTGTGTGTCTTAAAGGTATCATGTGGTCCCGCACTAGCTGGGACAACGAGGGTGCCTCCTGAAGGGGTAACTGACCACCCCTAGTGTTGTGTGTACTGGGTACTGGATTCAAGAGGTGTTGCGATGCCTCTCGATTTCACGCTGCGCTAGTGTTGCAACATTGCCAGGGGAGATCTTGCGAGATCTTTGTCATATTGCTGTGAAATTAGACCACTCATGGGCCTCTTTTGAATATTAGAATATGCAAATTTCTATTGTTTATCTATCAGTCTGTTTATCATGTACTTGATTTATTTACTTTCCTGTTATTTCATTTTCGCATGATATTTAGACTGTTTTGTTGTTAAATCATAAATTACTGTTACATTCTTCTGGCACTACTTTCGTTTTCTTCAGTTGCTCACCGTCTAGTTTGTGATGGTGGGTGTAGATAGGGTAGAGAGCAGCAAGGGCAAGGGGCCATGCCTAGGAGACCTATTTTGAGGACTACCAGCAGGATCAAAGAGACTCTATAGTATGTGTTTATGTTTTGCTGATTTGTATATCGTTTCATACTTATATTTATGGGATTATTGAACTTTGCATTTTTGGTGAGACTGGTATCATGTATACATGCTTATCGAATTGTACATGAATACTCATTCCACACTTATAGAATTCCTATATTTTCATTGATTGAGTTATTTCCCCTTGTTATTACTGTTTAGTCTTCTGCTGTATATTATTGCAATAACTCTTTCATAAATTACTCAATTGACTGCATCGAAGGCTGACTAGACTCGTCAAGTTGCCAAGTGATGACTTGGGGCTTGCACGGGTCTAGGCTGAGAGTACCCAATTGTACAAGAAAATTGGGGCTGTCACAGTTGAATCTCCCCTCCATTTTCCATTTGATTTTAAAGTCTAACAAAACTATACAGAAATGAAATTCAACACTCCAACATGCCACTAATATTTACTCCATCCATTCATATAATTATAGGTAGTTTTGGCTAAATCACGACTATTAAGGAATAACTTAAGGCAACGGCTAAGCGAACCCCAGTTTTGGCTAAAGGGACCCCAATTTTGTGAAATTACCTAACTATCATTCCATATAAAAAGGTTTTTACTCAATCATACCCCAATCACCCCATTCCCATACACCACTCACCATTCTCTCAAATTGCACTCACCAACAACCCAAACCCATACCCGCGGATTTAGCATTAACAGAGCCAACACCTCTGAAGAGGTGTCAGAAAAATAGATCTGATACCTCTGAAGAGGTGTCGGACGCCTAGCGGCGACACCTCTGAAGAGGTTTCAGCTGGATCCCTCCATTACCCACTGAGACCGAGTTATCTTAGCATTATCGATCAAAGTCAGCCTAAACATCTAAAGAAATGTCGGCCCTATGTGTCAGAAACCTCTTTAGAGGTGTCGACCCTGTGTATCGAACATCTCTTTAGACGACTCCTTTCGTTTGAAACCCGCGAACGACACTTCTTCACTTCAACGACACGCTACGACCACATTCGACTTTGTTCAATGAAAAAAGCACTCCTACGACACTTGGTGACCTAGTACAAATGCTCTACATTGACTAAAATCGAGAAATGAAAAGGATTGAAAGGTGTTGGGGTGAAAATGAAGGTGATGTAGTGAGCAATTGTATTTTTGAAATTTTAAGAAAACAACTTAAGGTAAACTAAGTAAAAAGTGGGGTGCACTGGGTTCGTTTAGCAAAAATTGGATTCCGTTTAGCCGCTGTCAAGAATTGTTGGTTGAAATGACCATATTGCCCAATAATACATAAAACGAAATGGGTGCTTATAATTGCTTTGTCAAAACGTTACCACTGACACCTTTCACAAAAGATGAAATGAGTGCTTAATTGTATGATGAAATGATGCTATTGCCCATCTAAATTATATCTAATTAGACCTGATCACAAGCTTGGGTACCAGCCAGACCCGCCCAAGCCCATGGGTAGGACTTGGACAAGTTTTCTTAGACCCAAGCCCACCTAGGTTCGAGCCCACCTAGGCCCGAGTTAATTTGGGTCAGGCTTAGGCTTTATTGGACAAGTTTTCTTAGGCCTAAGCCTACATAGGCCCAAGCCCGCCTAGGCCCGATTTAATTTTGGTCGGGCTTAGGCTTACTTGTAAAGCCCAAGCTCGGCCCGACCCCCACTAAATTAAAGTCTATATTTTCAAAAAAATATGTTAGAGACAAGGCTTGAAATCAAGACCCTCTACATTGATAATTGTCCTTTACCAACATGCTACATCCATCTTTTGTGTTTTATTTGTATGTTAATTAAATATATACAAAATCTACAAAATACTACACTTTATTTTAATTTTATGGAAGAAAAATTTTTAAAAATACTTATTTTTTTAAAAAAATATAATTATTTTTACGAATAAAAAATATATGTGGGTTTGATGGGTTGGGCTCGAGTTTTTTTTTTACATGTGTTGGGCTTGGGCCAAGATATAGGCCCAAACATAAGTGATGAGCTGGGTTTGGGCCAAGGTATTTAGGCATAAGCCCAGCTTGGCCTGGCTCGTGTAACGGCCCCTATCTTAATATATGGCACCGCGCAGCCTAATCCCGTAATTAAGCCCTAATTACAATACGTATGACCTAATTACGTATTAGTCAGCCTGTACTACCTATATTCTCGCGGATCGAGTTCAGAAATAAGTAATTCCCCATCACTACTATTTATCATTTTATAAGAATTATCAAATTAACGGAAGTCTTTAATATATTAGCGGAAACATTATATATAAATCCTAAATGTGGAAACCAGGAAATAACAATCACAATATAAATATGCAATAAACGGCGAACATATAGACAAAGTGAAAGTCAAAAGTCAGGTAAACTAACTCTCATCCCAATGTACAACCCAAGCAAAAGACGTATATAAATATAAGACAAAAGTATGACCTACACCCACCATCACAAACTAGACGGTGAGTATAGTGATATTTAAGTAATAACCGAGAAATTCTATACTAGATTTCCAAAGTAAAGACAGATATTTAAATGCATAATATAGCAGAAAAAAAGTAATGCATGTAAATACCACAGTTAACAAAATTAGACAGACTGACACAGGCTAAGTCGAGATGATCTACATCCGATCGGCGGTGAGAACTATCAGCCAGCCTTTTTCTACAATCGTATAGAGGTACTCTCAACATACTTTATCAATGGCGGAGCCGCGCTCCACGCAAATATATATATAACTTGTCGACAACCCCGTAGCTTAAGCTACGTGATGCCACCCAAGTAATAGTGGTGAGTGCGAAAACCCCGAGGCCCAGTGACCCCGTGAATTCACCCATCTCTCGTGCAATGGGCACTGGATAATCTCAAACTTTTGTTTCAAGGGTTTTTCATTTCTAAGGTTCTACAATATTAATATTAAGTTTGGCTACAAAACCCTAAAGGAAATGTAATACAAATCCAATTCCCACAGATAACCCTAGAGCATGCATTTCTAACATCAATTATAACATAGTCCACGACAAAATATGGCATATCAGGAAAATGAGTCAATGAAATTAATACAAGGCATCATGCTGTTTCAACATTCAATTTGAACAGAGCAAGGAAAGCATGATGGTAGATTACTAACAGCAAGTCATCAAATTGACTGAAAAAAGAGCAATAACATGAATGAAATAAAGTAGAGGGTCTCACAGTTCCACTTACAAGTCAAAGGATAGCTATGGCTATCCGGCCTCGCGACACTCCGTCTAGCGTTTCCAAACTCCTAAAATACCTGTAGGTTCCTGAAAGGTCATTTCATATCATTTATTTATTTATTTAATGTTTTATTATATATATTATGTATATATACATATATATATGTATGTATTTGTATATGTATATATATTTTTTATTTTTTTCTTACTATTTTTTATTATATATATATATTTATTTTAAGGGGGGTGGACCCCTGAACTGGGTCTGACCCAGTCGGGTATGCGTGCGTGCGTCCCCCTCCCCCTCTTTTGTTGTAGAGACGCTACAACAGTAGCGTCTCTGCTTCAACCCATTTTTTTTAATCTAAGATAGGAGGGAGGGGAGACAACGACCATGTCGTCTTGCAGTTCATCCGATCCCCAATCACCACCATCACTACAATGCCAACGCACCATCCTCGAGAACCACAATACATTGATAACAACAACAACAACAATGTCTTACCTTCGAATCACGAACGTCACACTTCGAAGCTTTCGATCACCCCTCGGCTAGCCTCTCTTTCTCTCCTCTCCACACTCCCAAACTCTCTCTCTTTCTCTATATTTTCTTCTTCTTTTAGATCAGTTGTGTGGTGGTGGTGGTGGTTTTGGTGTTAAATAAAAAGGTAGCCAAATTACCAAAATGCCCTCAATCTTATCCTCTTTCTTAATACGCCAAAGTCCTTTTTAGTCATTTCACAATTTTTCTGATTTTTAAATATATATTTATATATTTATGTCCAATTCAATTCTATTTATTTATTACCATAGGCTATGATCTAATATGCATTAATTTAATTATATTGCATTTAACTAAATTTAGACTTACCACAAATCTCACTATTCGGTACCTCGGCTCGCACACGACTCGAGGCACGTCCCCAATCGCATCTCGGTGTCGATAGTTGCAAGTACTGACTTAGTCAATCTACATACATACAAAACACTAGGAATACATCAATACAAATATAAAATTTACCTCGACCACATGCCTCGGTCTGTGTGCGCCTCTCATGCGGGCCCCACGTCACGGGTCGGTGATCCTTATTAAGCAGTTAATCAAGATTAGCAAAATTGGGTAGTAACTGCTCTAGCCCTGCCCCTGCCCAATCCCAGCCCATGAACAGGTCTATATCTAATCATTCAAAAAAATGTGTCTATTATATTCATTTCTTATATTTCGTCATCGATCACCTTTCCTCTGTAAACCACCATTTGTAGCAGAGATAAAGCAGTGCCAGAAGATACAACAGAGATAAAAACAGTGCAAAGATGTTTGGTGGGTATATATAACAGAAGATACAAGCATTTTAGTCCCACATTGGGTTGCTCTATGATCTTTTTCATATACTTCCCTCTTTCGCTCTTCTTCATATACTTCCCTCTTTCACCTTCTCCTTCCCACACATTCCCTGTAAAATATCAATCTCTCACAACCTATAAAATGCCTTGATTTTCCCACATTGGGTTGTTGTTTCATTCATTTTCTCTGTTATTCTTTTATGTATTTAGCTCTTATGTGATGGGTTGAGTTGGATCTAAGTTTATCTCTAATGGCGCTCTTTAAACTTGGGCAATAGTGAAGTTGTTTCTCCTCATCTCCATCGCAGAAAAGACAGACCAAAAAAAGTAAATAATCACGACCACCTAGGTGTTTGAGAAAATTGAAGAATTTTAGTCCTAATTAAATGCTTGGAATGAAGGGTAAAATGGCTAAAAATACTCTTATAGTTGAAGAACGACTTATATTTTTTCGTTCGGAAGGTTTGTGGCCGACCTCGAGCCAAGATTTAGCAAGAAGAAAATATTGCCATTGGGTAGCACTGGATAAGGGGTGGTTGAAAATAAATTGCGGGAGGAGCAATAAGAACAAGTATGGGGGAGGTTTTCAAGGAAACCATCAGAAGAAAAACCGAACCAGAGAATACTCTGGCTGGTTCATTCGCACCAATGCACCACCAAGGGCACTACACACTTCTGTAGGGACCATTCACCCCTACACCCTCTACTATATATGGTTCAGTGATCAAGTCGTCAGTATCGACACCTCAGTAGGGCCAAGACAAGAACAAAAGAACTACGGGATTGAAGCACGGTGCATTTACCGCTTTATCTATTGGGAACTCTCTTTAGACGAAGGGAACAAGTCACTCTTGTGGGCAGACAGGGCATTACAAGGCAGAGTGTCCAAACAGGCAAACCAATTCCATCGCCAGTGACATTCAGCCAGTTCAAGGAGCAGTTCATGTCGTAGTTGAGGCAGACTCGGAGACCCCATGACACCTAGTATCAGGTACGGTTTACATTTGTGGTAGAGGCATGCATACATTGATTGATTCGAGATCCTCTATTTCTTTCATATTAAGTGGCATGGTTGATGAGTTAGGGTTAGGGCCAGTCAGGACTAGTTCAGTGTTTATTCTAAGCACGACTACTAGTGAGAAAGTCTATCCTAACCTAGTTTGCACGAATTGTACTATCAAGATTGGGAATCACGAGTTACCGATCGATTTGCGAGCCTTAGAGTTCTTAGAATATGATGTGTTACTTGGGATGAACTTGTCAGTTGCTTATCATGGTCGTATTGATTACTATCGTAAGACTTACGTTTCAGATTTTTGGTATTCCACCATTTAGGATTCAGAGGCCGCACACATGGACTGATTGCTACTTAGGGAAAGGTAGCAACCACCAGAGAGTTGGAGATGATGATGGTCATGATAGCTATGGGGGATGGAAGGTCAGTAAATACAGCTTGAGTTTACTCGGGTAGTTCAGGAGTTTTTGGAAGTTTTTCCCTCAGACTTGCCCAGAGTCCCTCCTCGCCGAGCCATCAATTTTATTATTAACCTTATACTTGGCACAAAACCTATATCTGTTACACCATATAGAATGGCACCCAAAGAGCTGGTTGAGATGAGAACTTAATTGGACAAGTTGTTGGTGAAAGGATTCATACATCCGAGTATGTCACCTTAGGGAGCTCCAACGTTTTTCGTTAAGAAGAAGGACAGAAGTTTACGGGGTGTGCATTGACTATTGTCAACTAAATAGGGTGACCATTAGAAACAAATATCCACTCCCGAGGATCGATGACTTGTTCAACCAGTTATGGGGAGCGAGATTCTTTTTGAAGATCGACTTGAGAATGGGGTACATCCAGTTGAGGATTTGTGAGGAAGACATTGAGAAAACGACATTCTGGATGCGTTACGGGAATTATGAGTTCACGGTGATGCCGTTTGGGGTCACAAATGCGCCAACAGTGTTCATGGATCTCATACATAGGGTTTTTAAACCTTACCTTAACAAGTTCATCATCGTCTTTATTAATGATATTATGATCTATTCCAAGACCCAAGAAGAGCACGAAATACATCTATGAGTGACCTTCCAAACTTTGAAGGATCATCAGTTGTACGCCAAGTACTACAAATGCGAGTTTTAGGCTTTGGATGTAAAGTTTTTGGGTCATATGGTAAATAAGAAGGGAATTTTCGTAGATCCAACAAAAGTTGATGTCATCACGAAATGACCATGACCCACCACGGTGACGGACATTCGAAGTTTTCTGGGATTAGCGGGCTACTATCAAAGTTTCGTGGAAGGTTTCTTGAGGATTGCGGCCCTAATGACGAGGCTAACTTTGAAGAACGTGGAATTTGAGTAGACTAATGAATGTACCAATGTTTTCAAGGAGTTGCGGGACATGTTGACTTCAACAGCTATTTTGACACTTCCGAAACTGGGGAAAGAATTGGTTCTCTACAACGATGCTTCAAAAATTGGATAGGGATGTGTGTTGATGCAAGAAGGAAAGGCGATTTCCTATGCTTCAAGGTAGTTGAAGGTGCATGAAAAGAACTTCCACACACATGATTTAGAGTTGGTGACGATTGTCTTTGCATTGAAGTTATGAGGGCATTACCTATATGGTGAAAAGTTCACATTATTTTCTAATCACAAGAGTTTGAAGTACTTATTCATACAGAGCGAGTTGAACATGTGACATAGGCGATAGCTCAAGTTCTTGAAAGATTATGACTTCACTCTTCAGTACCATCCAGGGAAAGCAAATATTGTGGTTGATGCTCTAAGCCGTGTGGGAAGGGAAACCAAGGAAGTGGGTATAATGATGACCAAGGAATATCAAATGCTCGAAGAGGTCTCAGTGATGTGTATACATGAGTTACCTACAGAAGGGTCTGATGTTTCAAGTTCCTCGGTACGGGTAGAGATGAGAGTGGAGCCATATATTGTTTGCAGAGTAATGGACTATCAGAAGGCGGATTCAGAGTATGGCAAATACTGATCATAGGCTGATAATGAGGAATTCCCAGATTGGAAGCTTTAGACGGATGGGGCATGAAGGTTTAAGGACCAACTATGGATACCATCGCATGCTATGTTACAAGGATGAATTACTCTGGGAAGCTTATAGATCGCGTTATACTATTCATCCGGGAAACACCAAGATGTACCATGACATGAAATGAATGTATTGGTGGTCGGGGATGAAAGGGGGCATTGCTAAGTATGTTCAAGAATGTGTGACTTGAAAGCAATTCAAGGCGGATCATTAAAAGTCTGGAGGGATTTTACAACCTTCGCCCATTTCGGAGTGGAAATGGGAGCACAACCATGGACTTCATGACTGGATTGCCGACAATAAGGAAGAAATATGATGTGGTGTGGGTCATTGTAAATCGATCATCTGACTAAATATGTACATTTCATTCCCATTTCCATGGGAGATCGAGTAGGCAAGTTGAGCGGGAAATATCTAAATGAGATTTTAAGGCTAAATGGTGTCCCGGTGTCTATTGTCTCAGATCACGATCTACTTTTTACATCCAAGTTTTGGGAGGGTTTACAGACTCGGATGGGAACCAAGCTCAATCTCAGCATTGCATTTCACCCTCAGTCAGATGGCCAGACTAACAGACTTATCTAGGTTATAGAGGACATGCTCAGGGCTTGTGTACTGGAGTTCAGTGGAAGTTGGGAGAATTACTCACCATTGTGCGAGTTCGCCTACAACAACAATTTTCAAGAGAGTTTTAGTATGTCACTATTCGAGGCACTTTACGGGAGGCCTTTGCAAGTTACATGTATGTTGGGCAGAGATAGGCAACACGGTGTTGATAGGGCCAGACATTACGCAAGATCACACCGAGAAGATTAAACAGATTAGGCAATGACTACAAACAACACGGGACAGACAAAAGAAGTATACCGATAAAGATCATAGGGATGTGCTCATCAAGGAAAATACCATGTATTGCTCAAGGTATCACTAATGAAGGGACACTACCAATTCGGTTTGAAAGGAAAGCTTGCCCATAGGAACATCAGACTATTTCAAGTAACTGAACTAGTAGGACCAGTTGCCTACAGGTTAGCCTTGCCATCGCAGTTAGCAGGGGTTCATAACGTGTTTCATGTATCTATACTGTGGAAGACACCAACAATGCATACACCATTCGTGGATTGGAGTCAATTGGACTTATAGGAAGACATGACATATAAGGAATAACCGATCCAGATCCTGGATAGGAGAATTCAGAAGCTTCGCAACAAGGAGATATCCTTGTTAAGAGTGCGTTGGCAATTTCATAGTGATGAAGAACAAACTTGGGAACGGGAGGATTACATAGTGGAAAACTTCCCGAAATTGTTTAAGACGTAAGGTACGGTTTACTTCTAGTTTCGAGGACGAAACTTTTTAAACTTAGGAATGTTGTAACACCCCAAAATTTCAAATAATAGTTTAATTGGATAAAATAGGGGTTGCTAAGAAATTAAATTAAATTTTGTGTCTAAGAAATTAAATTAAATTTTGTGTATTACTACCTAATATGTGTATTACTATTTACTAAATAGTAAAAAGATGAACAACCTAGTAAGTTAACACAAATTACTTGTTAGACAAGTAATTGACAATATAATATAATATAAGGGTATTCTTGTAAAAAGACACAAAGAACAAACCATAACCTAAAAACCCTAGAGATAAAAGGCGGCTACAAGGTTATAGCCACACTTTCACACAACAAGAGAGAAGAATGGGAGCTCAAGAGAACTACACCCACTTCTCAAGGTAGAACTCACTAAATTGAAGGTAATCATCATCACCAACTTATAAATCTTGAATTAATTGAATGATTTGGTTGTATAAACTATGGATTTGTGATGTCCTTATGTTTTCAATGGATTTTGATAAGGTTTTATGGTTACAATGTTGTCCTTTTTGGATTTGGGGGTTGCACCCATTTAGTGAAGGTTGATTCGATGTTTTTGATCCAAAATAGCGAAGAACACATGTGAATGGCTTATTAATTGTCTCAAATCTGAGATTTGTAGTGTTGTTTACCAAGGATTTGGGTTCTTAAACATGATTTCATCAATTGATTTGAGTTCTTGAACCTTTCGTTAATATTTTACACGTTGTTGGCGAAATAATTGGTTGGGTTGTAATCAAAATGGTTTTGGATTAACTGGAGGTTTTGTGGATAGAAAATGAGTTTTAGGTCTCAAAACACCCAATTTTAAGTTCAGAGAATATCGGATGAGGCTCGGGAATCATCGGAGGATTCGAAGAAGTCGTTGGGAAGCTGGGAAAGATGGATCTACACAGTGCCGCGCCTAGTGTCGTGCAGGGCAATTGGTCACGACACCTGGAGCAGTGCCGTGACCAGGGGCACCCCTGCCCAAGTGTAATAGGCCACATCACAGGGTGGTAAGCCCACTTGGCAGCTCTCATGGCGCCAAACCCAAATTTTTTGAAAATTTTTATATTTTTTTTGTTTTTTATATCTCGCACGACTTTCAACGGCTATAACTTCTTCGTTTTAACTCTGATATTGACACTTCAAATGTCATTGGAAAGCTTAACAACGTAGAATTGATAAATTACTAAAATATAAACTCTAACTAATGCAAAATTGTAATGAAAGACATGAGCATAGTTATGACGTAGAACTTAGCGCGTATAAAATTTTAGATACTTGAGGAACGTCACAAAGGACTTCTCGAGGCAAGGATTGGCATATAAGAGGCAGCGTTGGAGGTAAGTGGGGTTTGCTTTATTATCAATCATGTCATGCTATTTAGGATTATTAGATTCATGATAGTAAATATCGATCATCTTGTTGGAATCCTATCGTTGAATGAATTCTTGAAAATTGCTTGTTATTCTGTCTTGAACTCTTGATTATATTCCTTGTATGAATGCCTATGTGATGGACTCGTGTGCAATGATGGTAGGACGTGATCTCAATTGTAACAATGGCAGGACATGATCTTAGTTGTCGTGTCATAATTTATTTTACGTATCTTAGTCATTGCAATGATGGTAGGACTGTTGGGAAATATGCCCTAGGTCAATCCATTAATAGTCTTTATGAATACATTTTAGTTAACAAAATAGAGGATTTCATTTGCTGTTTATTATAATTGATTTGCATGTTTACATTATAATAAGATCCATTGGTATTTACAGAAATATCCTAAATGTCCCTAGTCGATTATTATACTGGGAACTATAATGAATTAAGACTAGTGTGAGTCTTGATTGATGATCGTACGATGATCATACGTATAGGAATACGAATCAAGATCATGAGTACTTGTTAGGGAACAAAGCACTGGACCGACCCGCTATGAGAACATTACATGGATTAAGTCATAGTTGTTTCTCATGATAGGTATATTTTTCAGTCCTCTAACTTGAGATTACCAGAGACTTCAACATTAGGAATACAGTGATTTGACGCAATCAAACGTTGTCTTTAACCGGACGATTATAAAGGTTGTGATTGGTTACTGTGTGAATAATGTGGTGAAGTTGTGTAATCGAGATAGAATTTGTCCCTTTCATATAAAGAGAGATATCTAGTGGATCCCTCGATGTGTTAGACTGTTAAAAGGCCTAGTCTAAGTGAATTGATATTGATCAATGTCACTTGGATGTTTTCAGTCTACCTAGAGATCGAGACTAGTACGATTGAATATGTTGGAGGACAATTCCATGCCTTATGTTTGATCAAAAGGAAATCGTGTGACAAAAGGATGTTATATACACTATTGATTAGGTTGTATCGATTTGATATTCATACAACTTGGGTAGTCATAATGTCTTGCTAGAGGCCGCTTATGACTTGTATACCAAAATGTGTTTTGGTACACTGCCAACGTTGTATGAGCCTATTGGGTCGCACATTAAGAATGGTTTTGCGAGATTTTAAGATGGTTCAGAAAAATGAATTTTATATGATAAAATTCATGACAGAAACGTCCTTGTAGTGTATTACACTTATGTTTCTTTAAGTAGGGGTATATGTGTAATTTACTTAACCATCTATATACAAGGGTTGTATAAATAGATGCTTTGAGTTAGAATACAAGTACGGAAGATTAAAAGGCCGAAACTCTATTTTCATTTTAGAAACGACTTAGAGTTTTTGGTATGCTCTGGATGGTTTTGGAGAGAAACAAAAAAGGTTTGGTATTCTCTCGAAGCTAGCACTTCAAATTGTTAGGAAATGTGCCCTAGTCAATCCATTAATAGTCTTTATGAATACATTTTAGTTAATATAATAGAGGATTTCATTTGCTGTTTATTATAATTGATTTGCATGTTTACATTATAATAAGATCCATTGGTATTTACAGAAATATCCTAAATGTCCCTAGTCGATTATTATACTGGGAACTATAATGAATTAAGACTAGTGTGAGTCTTGATTGATGATCATACGATGATCATACGTATAGGAATACGAATCAAGATCATGAGTACTTGTTAGGGAACAAAGCACTGGACCGACCCGCTATGAGAACATTACATGGATTAAGTCATAGTTGTTTCTCATGATAGGTATATTTTTCAGTCCTCTAACTTGAGATTACCAGAGACTTCAACATTAAGAATACAGTGATTTGACGCAATCAAACGTTGTCTTTAACCGGACGATTATAAAGGTTGTGATTGGTTACTGTGTGAATAATATGGTGAAGTTGTGTAATCGAGATAGAATTTGTCCCTTTCATATAAAGAGAGATATCTAGTGGATCCCTTGATATGTTAGACTATTAAAAGGCCTAGTCTAAGTAAATTGATATTGATCAATGTCACTTAGATGTTTTCAGTCTAACTAGAAATCGAGACTAGTACGATTGAACATGTTGGATGACAATTCCATGTCTTATGTTTGATCAAAAGGATATTGTGTGACAAAAGGATGTTATATACACTATTGATTAGGTTATATCGATTTGATATTCGTACAACTTGGGTAGTCATAATGTCTTGCTAGAGGCCGCTTATGACTTGTATACCAAAATGTGTTTTGGTACACTGCCAATGTTGTATGAGCCTATTGGGTCGCACACTGAGAATGGTTTTGCAAGATTTTAAGATGGTTCAGAAAAATGAATTTTATATGATAAAATTCATGACAGAAACGTCCTTGTAGTGTATTACACTTATACTTCTTTAAATAGGGGTATATGTGTAATTTACTTAACCGTCTATATACAAGAGTTGTATAAATAGACGTTTTGAGTTAGAATACAAGTACGAAAGATTTTAAAAGGGCCGAAACTCTATTTTCGTTTTAAGAAACAACTTAGAGTTTTTGGTATCCTTTGGATCGTTTTGGAGAGAAACAAAAGGTTTGGAATTCTCTCGAAGCTAGAACTTTGAATCTCGGCCGCCGTTCGTGTGTGGACAGCTAGTAGAGGGCGTTCGTCAGTGGCAGCGCTTTAGAGATCGATTAACCTGCAGAGAAGTATTGCGACTGAGGTATGATTAAGTTTTCATAGTTTAAATATGTTTTAATGGAATCAGATTCGGATCCTATTGGGGTTTTTCTCAAAATTGTTTTGTAATCTCCGCTGCGCATGAACCCCAAAACCCAACACAAATCTCGGCCGCCGTTCGTGTGTGGACTGCTGATAGAGGGCGTTCGTCGTTGGCAGCGCCTTAGAGATCGATTAATCTTCAGAAAGGTACATTGCTACTGAGGTATGATTAAGTTTTCATAGTTTAAACGTTTTTAATGGAATCAGATTCGGATCCTGTTGGGGTTTTTGTCAAAATTGTTTTGTAATCTCCGCTGCGTATGAACCCCAAAACCCAACAAGGACTTCAATCTTAGTCTTTACAACGATAGTAGGATACAAATGGTGTACGTTCATTTCTCGACTCGATGGCATTTATGTTTCATTGTATATTTATTCTTGCTTATTCTATCATGATTTTGGGCACGTTTCATTTCTCTTGCATGATATATTATCCCGTATTGCATAAACAGTGCCTTCATGATAGTAGGGATTCTCAATGAATTGATCATGCTAGTTATTATGCATTAAGTATTATTTGGATGATTGATGGTAGAGTAGGCTTCTGCTTTACTGAGCTCGTTGATATTTTGCTCACCCCACTTTTTCCCCCTCCAGGTACCTCCGCTGCTAAGGATAAGAGAAAGGGCGTGGACTTAGTTTAGAAGTTTTTCTCTGCATGTGAGCTTGAGATCTATCAATTTATCTATGTTTTAATTTGTTTTATATTAAATAGGGGGTTTTTGTATATGGGTAGAATAGCCCATAGGATTGTGTTATGGGTTTGTAAGAATTTCTACCTTTATTCCACACTATTAGACTTAGAAGGTTTTATTCCGTACTTATTATTCTTTGCTAGTCTATTTTGTAGATTGACTTGCGTTTATTCTGCAAGTTAAGGCTATGACAACCCCAGTTCCACAACTTAAAACTGAATCCCACCCGACCTAGACTTACGTGGACCCCGAGCCAATCTCACTGAGTCAACGTAAGTCTAGTTAGACTTCCTTAACATTTACCATTTATTAAGCAATTGATATGTGAGTCATTCAAATTAGTGAGTTATCATATTATAGCGGAAACAATTTAAATCTAAAATAATTGAAACAACTATAAGACACTAATCAGGACAACCTAGAGTGTAGAAACCCTCCATATGTATACCATCATCAAGTACAACAAGTCCCAGGAGAGTAATATCAGTATAAATGCCCCAAGATCTCTCATAAACCCATATCCTAGTGTTCAAAACAAATGTATATAATAATACAAAATTAACCTACATCAGGCAAGGGAGAGAACTGTTTTGGTATCCTCAAAGCAAGTCCCCTAACTATGGAGTCTTCCCCTTGCTAGACTGCGGATCTGTAGTCAGTCAAACACAAGAATGACAAGCCCGGATAAGTAATGTCAAGCAGGACATATATACAACATTTCAAAACAATAAATCAGTCTATATTAATGCCGATAGAATGAAAGGCACAGGGAATGCATAAATAAATACATACTGTAAGTAACTGTGAATCAATTGAAGATTAGTGTCTAACAAAAAAAATGAGAGGCGCAAGTATTCCCGACCAAACGGTCCTTGAGTCAAGGAAAAACACCCACAAGACTCGGAGTTTAAGACATGGTACACCCACACAATCTTAAAGTCCACGTGGATGATAGACTTCCCTGTAGTCCAGCAAAGAACTCTCACCCTGTATAGAACCAGTAATTAATATCATGCATCCCGAGTTCGTGGCTTTGGCATACTACCTAAGATAACCCGTCCTACTAAAGGATCACGTTGACTCACTTGCCCTCGGACAATTCAATTGAATGGAATTTTCAAAACAGGAATAGATCAATAATAATAACAAATTAAAGTTCAATGAAATAACCGTAAAATTCCTCATTGGTTTACTTACCTGTATCTTAAGGTTATACACACTCAAACGACCCTGACTCGCCTCCTACAAATCCTCGTATGTCCGTCACTGACTAAAATCCCATGATAGTCATTTAATTCCAATTTCTCATCAATTATCCTCCAAATTACCCAATTTTTCATAATTTTACTCATTAGTATAATTGGGTCGATTTCTCGAGTATTGGGTCGTATTCGGACCTATTTGGATACCCATTGTAATGGCCCATTTTCCAAATAGACTGCCACGGGGGCCAATGTGGAACAACAGTCTGTCTTACCAATGACAGTTGTGCTCTACATTGGATTATATCCTCCATTTTATCCTTTTACACCTTATTAATTATCCATTTACTAATTAAGTTGTATTGAAATCAAATTTTATGTTAAGTCATCATAGAATCCTCAAATTCACACATAGCAGAAGCCTTACTAACACATTTACTCGGGTAATGATACTATAAATGTGTAACATAAACCATAAACCTAATATTAAAAACACATATATAACCATAAATACCTCTGAAGTCATAAAAAGATCAATATACACAAGGTATCTCAAAATATCTAAAAATCCCCAAACCCAAAATGAAATAAAATATATATAATACAAACGTACGAGTCAGGCAATCTTACATTAACGGTACTCTGGCAGCTTGCCCTTGCCCCTACTCGTACTAGGATATGCACTCACGCCATCACAAAAGGCACATGCGAGTCCAGAGTGAGTATTCCCAAGGAAATTAAGTGAGCAATACTGAAAGTAAATACTGTAATTTAAATAAAGCTACTAAATAAACATGCAGAAATAAATACAGACAACTACGCTCATCGCATGAATAGATAATAGAAAAAGCTCAAAGTGTGTTCCTAACCCCTAGGGTCTGACTACCACAATTCAGACTCTTCCACAAAATACTACCTACGAGTCCTATTAAAGTAAGGCAAGTTTCAAGATCCACTCGATGGCCGACGTTACACCTACGGCGCACCGACACATGCCACGACGTGATACTCAGGTCGTGCTATTCACCGAGACCGATCTGGTAGCACGTGTTGTAGTGTAATGGACATACACACATGAATGGAACGGAGGGAGCCCCGCTCAACATTCGCCCATATAGCCATAACCAGAGTAGAATATTGAAATGAAAGAAATTGAATTCAAATGCCAAAAGAAGTAAATACTCAAGTAATTTCAGTTGGGATACTACACACCTTAATCCTCTCTCTGCATCCCGAAAATCAAACCCGGGTCTAGCTCCAATAAACACCCGACAATCAAAATTATCACCCGAATGTACCTAATACCATTTGTCATTGAATTAGCTTCAATTGAGTATATTATGTCAATTTTACGTTTTACAAGGTAAAAACCCTGACAACATCTCACCAAGATTCCGAATACCTTACTTTTCATAAAAACTCATAAATTATGATTTATTTGCTCAAAATATAGTTTTTCTAAAATTTTCCTATTTTTTCTAATTTTTCTATTAATTTTTCATTTTTTCTTTTTTCAAAACTTTTTTTTTGGGTTGGGCTGAACCGGACCCGATTCATCTGGGTCTGGTTTGGCCCAACTGAACCGGCAAACCAGGTCGGCCAGACTTGCCCAAGAAAGGGTCAGATCAGCCCGACCCATTTAGGTCTTCTTCTCCAAGAGATTGAAACAGAAGCTCTGTTTCGATCTCTTTTTTTTTCCGAATTTCGATCGGGGTTGGCTCTCAACCTCAACCCCTCCTCTTCTCTTGGCATAGGAGACATCTCCTCGGCCATGTTCATTCTCGGACGAACTACCATGGCAGTTTGTCCGAGCCCCCCACCGAACCATCACACCAACATACAACAACAACACATACAACAACAGCAAAATAACAACTCACCTCACCCCCTCGCGACAACCTCGTCGAGCTCGCGATCTATCTGCGGTCCTTCTCTCTTTCCCTTCAATCTTCTCTCTCTCGATCGAAATGGTGATGAGATGTCGGTGGTGGTTATCAATATTTTGGGGTCAAATAACCAAAATGCCCCTATGTTCTTATCCTCATCCTTAATAATCAAATGCCCTTTTTAGTCATTTAAAAATTATTTTTAATTTCTGATTTTAATATATATATATATATTCGCCTTTATTTTTGCGCCTACAATTTTGTCGTGCGCATCGAGCATACTCAGGCGTGCACACTACCTTACTACCCACGCATGTCGACCCCGACCCCGACCCCGCATGTCACTAGGTACCCACCAATTTACTATTTTGTCAAATTTAATTCATTTCATGTGTATATTATTTTCCTTGACCTAGTATTTCATCTTTTAGCCTACCCGATACCCACGTTGACACGCATATCGAGCCGAATACTTAACATACAACCTCACACATCAATAGAAATATAATTACACACATCTGGATGTCGTTTAACCTATTTGAACATAAACATCGCAAATTAGTCAAGTCAGCACACAAAATAACTATTTACCTAACTCCAGACGCGTTCTAGCCTAACTGCAGGTCCCACAAGAGTCTGAGCTATCTGCCACGTCTGCAATACATTATAAATAACGGCTAATTAAATTTGGGCCATTACAATTCTTTCCAACTAGGTGAAATTTCGTTCCGAAATTTAAATTAAACTTAAATACTTGCCGACAAATAAGTGGGGATACCGTCGTCGCATGGTAGACTAGAGCTCCCAGGTGAGTCCCTCAGTTCTATGATGTTGCCAACGAACTAAAACCTTCAGGATCTCCCTGTTCCTCAAAGTCTTAATCCTCCTATCCATGATCTCCACAAGCTGCTCCTCATATGGCACGTCTGGTCGCACCTCAATCTGATGTACATCAACCATTGGTCTTGGTCCCGACTTAGCTAGCCTCAACATGGATGTGTGAAACACTAGATGTACCCCTGCTAACTGTGGCGATAACTCTAAATGTATGCCACTCTACCGACACGTTCCTCAAATCTGAATGGTCCAATGAACCTTGGTGCCAGTTCCCCCTTAATGTTAAATATCTAATGACCCTTCCAAGGCGAAACCTTCAAATACATCATGTCTCCAACCTCGTAGCTCAGATCCCTGTGATACCTATCCGCATATTTTTTGTCTATCCTGTGCCGCCTGGAGTCTTTGTCTAATCTGCCTCACCTTCTCAGTGTGATCCACAACAACCTCAGGTCATATAGCTGTTTTATCCTCCGGTGTCGCTCAATATGCTGGTGACCTGCAGGGCCTACCATATAGTGCCTCGAACAGTGGCATCCCGATAGTCGCCTGATACGCAAACTCGTACAATGGCAGATAATCCTCCCACGATCCACTAAACTATAAAATACACGCCCTAAACATATCGTCGAGAATCTGAATCAACCGTTCCGACTGCTTATAAGTTTGGGGATGGTACGTAGTACTAAACTGTAGTCAAGTGCCAAACTGCTCCTGCATACTCTCCCAAAGCCTCGAAGTAAACCTCAAATTTCTATCAGAAACAATGGAGACCGGTACACCATGCAATCTGACAATCTCTCTCTCGAAAATAGTGCTCAACTGTGTAACTGAATATCTCAAAGCGATTGGTATAAAGTGTGCCGATTTCGTCAACCTATCGATAACTACCCAAACTGCGTCGTGTCTCCTCGTAGTTTGCAGTAGGCCACTGACGAAGTCCATGGTCACATGTTCCCATTTCCATTAAGGAATGGGCAGTGGCTGTAACAACCCAGCTGGTCTTCTGTGCTCAGCTTTCACCTGCTGGCAAATATGACAACTTCGGACATACCTCCCCACATCAGCCTTCATCCCTAGCAACCAAAATAATCACTGAAGGTCGTGATACATCTTGGTATGACCAGGATGAACTGTAAACGACTAGTGTGCATCTTCAAGAATACTTTCCTGAGCTCTGGTACCTTCGGTATCCACAAACGACACATGTGTCTCAAGCACCCGTCTGAACCCTCAGACCACTCTATACACCCCAGATCCTGAGCCAGTCCACTGATCCGTAAATACCGGCCCTCAGTTCTCTGCAACTCAGTTACCCGCTCTAGAGACACCATATGAACTCGTATCTGGCCACAAATGTATAGCTCAGCAATAGACTCTGTCACACACAACACTAACGCAGCCTCAAGCAACTCGTGTTCGTGTGTCATGTCGTAATCCCGTCTGACTCTCAATGCCGCTCCTACTCAGCGCATCAGCTATGACGTTCGCCTTCCCCAGATGATACTCGATAGCGAAATCGTAGTCCTTCAGTAACTTGAGCCATCTCCGCTGTCTCATGTTCAACTCCCTCTGAGTGAACAAATATCTTAAACTCTGGTGGTTAGTAAATAGTACGAACCTTTCACCATACAAATAGTGCCTTCAAGCCTTTAGTGCAAACACGATTGCCGCAAGCTCCAAATCGTGCACTGGATAACTCTCCTCATGAGGTCTTAATCATCGTGATAAGTAGGCCACTAGGTATCCGTCCTACATCAACACACAACCCAACCCAGTACCTGACGCATCAGTGTAAACCGAGAAACCATTACCTACTACAGGTAATGCCAAAACTAGTGCAGAAGTCAATTGCCTCTTCAGCTCCCAGAAAGCATCCTCACACTCCTGTGACCAGTCAAATCTAACGTCTTTCTTAGTCAACCTCGTCATCGACGCTGCAATCAACGAAGAAATCTTGTACGAAGCGCCTATAATATCCTACTGAACCCAAGAAACTGCGGATATCAGATACTGACTCGGGTGTCCTCCAATCAATAATAGCTCGAATCTTGTCACCATCTACTGATATACCTTGATCGCTGATGACGTGCCCTAAAAACTTCACCTCATTCGGCCAAAACACGCACTTGCTGAACTTGGTGTAAAATCGATGCTCTCTCAGCGTCACCAACACCTCCCTGAGATGCCTCTCGTGCTCCACACGAGTCCTACTGTAAATCAGGACGTTGTCAATGAAAACAATGACGTACCGATCCAAAAACGGCCTGAGCACCATGTGCATCAAGTCCATGAAGATTGTCGGCGCGTTAGTCAACCCAAATGGCACGATTGTAAACTCGTACAACCCATATCGCGTACAGAAAGCAGTCTTCTCAATATCTCCCTCTCGAATCCTCAACTGATGATATCCCAATCTGAGGTCAATCTTTGAGAAAAATTTGGCTCATGCCAATTGATCGAACAAGTCATCGATCCTGGGAAGTGGGTAACGGTTCCTAATCGTCACCTGATTCAACTTCCTGTAGTCCATACACATCCGCATCGGGTCGTCCTTCTTCTTCACAAAAAGAACTGCAACTCCCCAAGGTGAAATGATAGGGTGAATAAATCCTTTCTGCAGTAACTCCTCTAACTGGGTCCTCAACTCCTCCTACTCCGATGCTGACATCCTATACGGCCTGTTGTAAATCGGCTGAGTCCCTAGAATTAGCTCAATGATAAACTCCACAGCTCTTGGCGGTAGCACTCCTGGTAAAACCTCATGAAATACGTCGGAAAACTCGCAAACAACAGGGACATCCTCAATCCTAATCATTGTCTTAAGCTTTGGCTCCACTATAGTCGTGTATGCCTCCATCTCCTACGACGTAGCTAGTCTGCCTCGAGTGATAGGTAATGCTGACGCAACTCCGGCAAATGAAAACTCTGGAATCCCTCGATGTAAAATGTCACCGTCTTGCTAAAACAGTCGATCTGTGCATGATAAGACGATAACCAATCCATACCTAACAACGCGTCGAAGTCCAAGTACTCTAATACTCTTCAAATCAGCCGGTAACTGATGTCCCTCAATCTCAACCACACAATCTCAACAAATCTGGTTAGGGTAAAGCTTATCCCCAGCTGTCGTACTAAGAACGAGATGTGTATCTAAATTCTGTGCACCAAACCCTAACAATCCTACCATACGTCCAGATATAAAAGAAAGTGTGCTGCCTAAATCGAACATGACATGCATAAAAGTATTATAGACAGATAACATACCCTCAACAAGCTGTCTAGTCACCTCCCGGTCTGGCTGTGCAACCCCAAAAGCAGCTGTCTGGGTCCTATCTCTAGCCTGATCAGTCTGTGATGGTACTAGCGTTGGTCTAATACACTCCGCCATAAGATGTCCCACCAAACCACAATAATAACAAGCACGAGTGTCTGATCTGCCAGTAGTCCTCTGACTCTGCACCTGACACTGACCTCGGCTTTGACCTCTCTGACCCTAACCTCTATCCTACCTTTGTTGTTGTCTCGGTCACTCAACTGGTGTAGAGACCGCATAATACACTACCTCGGGATCATCGTGTCTATCCTGATCATCCCAACGATCTTTGTTACCTCTACGACACTTGTCTGACTGCCAATCACCTTTAACTCTATGATGACCCCAATGTCCGGGGCTGTCCCATAACCCACGCCCTCCGCTCGTAAGCCCAACAGTGCCTGTCACGTCATCAGACACATCATCACTGCTGCCACGTCAACAGTTCTGTGAAGTGTTGTTCCGTTTGACTAATCCTACTATATTAAGTTGTTTAATTTATTTAAACATCTAATAGGTTAGCAAATTTTAATAACAATAGCGGAAGTGTTTAATTCGTATTTTATGAGAATTTATTAATCCTAAGCAGTGGAAAACCCGGAGATAACACCTTGTATATAACTGAGACGAAGCAAACAGTAATCCATATACATGTGATAAGGTTCTAAAGTCCCCAAAACCCAACAAAACAAAATATACGTACATGATATCAAAACACGAACTATCAGCAGCAACGATCTCAGAGATAGTCGCCTAGTACCTCCTTTCCCTTGCTCTTGCTCATACCAGGATTTGCGCTCAGTTGCCCAACACATACAGCAACAAGCCCAGTGAGTAAATTCCCAAGAGAAGTTTACACGTTAATCATGAAAAACCACAATACTCTGTGAGACATGTAAATATGACCCTGACGACAGGAATCATATTCCTATGGCTGGAAGTAAACAATATTCACAACTAATATGACGATCACACACAGTGAAAATAAAACAAACTAAAAGATGAAACAACAGTCGAGTAAATCGATTCAATTACGATATCAATTAAAACTAGATGGAAGCGTGACGAAGTCTGACAAAACTAGATTATACTTCGTAGATTCGGATGACCCCGACAAAACACATCAAGTCTAAACCACATCCGAACTACCAACGGTGACCGGAACAAATCACAACCCACCGAACACATGCACCCTACTACGAGGGTGGCTATTCACCGGTTGAGCCCAGCACATGTGCTACAATCTAGCCTGCTCAATTTCGTAACACAACCATCTCGATTAACCTCCGACCATGTGAACAAATCAAACACCGACCAACACATGATCATAATGCATAAATATGACAACCAGTTAAGTAACAAAGCGTTAAATAAACAATTTGATAAACAATCATTTATATAGACACACCACGAATGAAATAAAGTGTAACATTCTCAAGGGTTTTACGCACCTGTAACTACGCACTCCGACTTTCTGGACCCGTCAATCCGACCCGCCTAGCTCCCCGATGCCCGAGCTATGGTTTCCCAGTCCCTGAAGTCCATTTATAGTGTTTTTATACTTTTTGAAAACATGTTATATAATTTTATGTTATTATACCATATTTCAACTTTTCATTTGTGGTACCTCTCCCGAACAATGTCGAGCTTTCAAAAATATCCAAAAAGTCTCAAAACCATTTTTCTACCTTTTTCTAATTTTCTACATTTTTCTAGAATTTTCTCCAATTTTTTTGATATTTTTCAACTATTTTCCTATTTTCCAGAAAATAAATTATTTAATTTATTATATTTTATATATTTTTTATGTGGGCCCCACCTGAACTGCTCCGGTTCAGGTGGGTTGGATCGGATCGCCTGGTCCGGTCCGGCCCAGGGTCGCATACGCGCGCGAGGCGCGCGTGTGCACCCTCTTCCTCACTCCTAGAGACGAAATCGTCTCCTCTTTTTTTTTCTTCCTTTCTTCTCTTCTTCTTCTTCCTCCTTCAATCTCAAACCACTAAAGACCCTCAATGCATCAAAATTACACCACAAATCCACCAAAACAACATCTAATTTTCGGATCAAAATACATGTAAATAAACCCAAAATTTACCAAATCACCTCAATTTTCCACAAATTTGATCCAAATCAATATAATTCATCAAAACCAACTTCAATAACACCGAATTCATCAAAATCAGTGATAAAATCCTCCAAAAATTCAAACTAATCTCAACCCACAAAACCCACATTTTTATTCAAAAATTCACATTTAAATGGTAGAGATTACCTTGGATCAACGTTTTGACGCCTAAATCACCTCTTCAAACTCAGTTTTCGTCCCTCCCCAACCTCGATTTCACTCACAGAGCCCTTAAAATCGTTTGAGAAATGTTTTCATTCTTTGCATGTTGATCGATCAAGGTGTACTTATACTTTGTTCTAATCTAGCGTGTGCACGCATCTCGAGGACGATCGGACGATTCCTGATCACTCTGTATCACCCAAATTCGAAACACCTTATCCTAACAACACATGCCTCGTTTCACTCTGTTGTGCATCTTGAGAATCATCCTATTCACCATGATTAATCCTATCAAACTATAGGACTTTAATTAATTCATTAATACATTTATTCAACCTTAGGTTAAATCACCTAATAAATCATATAAAAATCATAGCTTAGTCACACTAACACTCAGCTACCTAGCAACCCATGCCCCGTACCCGGCTACCCGATCCCGGGTACCCGATCCCTGACACGCACTTCGGGACATAAACCCGTCTCGTAGCCTTCCCCGATATTAACTTACACACATGTGATGTTTATATAAATACAACATACACAAATAACAAAATATAACCTGGGTACTCTTATCCGAGTCCACCCAGCTGTCCACGTAACGCCCGAATTACCTGTTAATCCTCATGATTAACACTAACATTTAATTAAATTAATTTGGGTCGTTACAACCTCTACGAGGTCTCTGACCCTATCCCTATCGGCCCTAATCTCTCCTCTGTCTCTTCGGCCTCTGATCAGACCGAGAACCCTGAACTGGATGACTATGCTGACCCCGCAACGTAGTCTGAATCGCCAATCTGCTAGCACTCTGTATTATATAAGTCTCCTGAGAAAGAGACCTGTCATATACCTGAGTCAAAGTAGTCACTCCATTGGAAACAACTATGGTAGCTATCCTCTCATCCAGTCCTCGAACAAAGTAATATATCTGCAGTCGGTCAGTCCCTGCCAGATCCATAAAGTAGGACAGACAATAAATATATGTACCTCTCCATGTAATCGATAACAGACATATCGCCCTGAACCATTGTCAAGAACTCCTCTCTCAATCGAATCCTGACCTTCATAGGTATATACTCATCCATGAACAATGCTCTGAAATCAACCCAAGTAGTTACCGCAGGATGTGTCGCTTTATAGGTGGTCCACTATAGAGCAGCAGCAGATCTCAGGCAATAACTAGCCAATCTTGGTCTATCAACCTCATTAACCAATAACATCTCGTGTAATCTCTCGTGAGCCAATAGCCACCTCCTGGCTATCTTTGGGTCTCCGACTCTATAAAAGTATCCTAGAGAGAATCTAAGGTAATCCTTCAGTTTCCTCACCTCCACTGTCATCAAACTCCCTAATGAAGACGCTACAGTTGGCTGCTCAGTAGTCGAAGGAGTCACAACTAACGTAGTCTCTACTAGAACAACCACTGGTATAACCCTCTCGATATATGTCTCAGATACCGCAGCTTGCCCCTGAGTATCAACAGTAGTGGGAGCAACAACTGCAGGAGTAGTAAATAATGGTACAGCCACGACTGTAGTAGGAGTTATCGTAGTCTCATGAATCCTCAATAAATCCAACAACTGTGCGAACCTATCATCAACCGTCCGCACTAACGACTCTAACGTCAATGTCGGCCTAGTGGGATCACTAGTATCCCCAACCTCTGGTTAAGTCATACCGAAAAGTTGCCCGTCTATCGGTATTTGCATCGAATAACGTGCCTCAGTACGAATATACATGTAACGTAGGTATTATATAACCAAAAACATAACACGTATAATCTTGATTTCTACCCATCTCTCATTGCTTCCCAACTAAGACTTTAGGTAATTCATTAGGGTTTCCACATCTAAAGCTTATTCAATCAGTTTATAATCAGGTTTTCCTCAAGTTCGAGTCTAGAAAATCTAGTACTCATCAGAGGCTCGCTCTGATACCAAAATGTAACGGCCCATTTTCCAAATAGACCACCACAGGGGCCAATACGGACCCGCAGTCTATCTTACCAGTGACAGTTGTGCTCTACATTAGATTATATCCTCCATTTTATCTTTTTACACCTTATTAATTATCTATTTACTGATTAAGTTGAAATCAAATTATATGTTAAGTCATCATAGAATCCTCAAATTCACACACAACAAAAGCCTTACTAACACATTTACTCGGGTAATTAATGATACTATAAATGTGTAACATAAACCATAAACCTAATGTGGAAAATCTATATATAACCATAAATACCTTTGAAGTCACAAAAAGATCAATATACAAAAGGTATCTCAAAATATCTCAAAATCTCCAAACTAAAAATGAAATAAAATATATATAATACAATCATACGAATCAGGCAATCTCAGATCAACGGTACTCTGGCAGCTTGCCCTTGCCCCTGTTCGTACTAGGATCTGCACTCAAACCATCACAAAAGGCAAATGACGAGTCCAGAGTGAGTATTCCCAAGGAAATTAAGTGAGCAATACTGAAAGTAAATACTAGAATTTAAATAAAGCTATTAAATAAACATGTGAAAATAAATATAAGCAACTGCGCTCATCGCATGAATAGATAATAGAAAAAGCTCAAAGTGTGTTTTGAGCCCCTAGGGTCAGACTACCACCATAATTCGGACTCTTCCAAAGAATATTGTCGGCGAGTCCTACTCAAGCAGGGCAAGTATCTGGATCCGCTCGATGGCCAGCGTTACACTTTCGGCGCACCGACACATGCCACGACGTGATACTCGGGTCGTGCTATTCACCGAGACCGATCTGGTAGCACGTGTTATGGTGTAGTGGACATACACACAGAAATGGAACGGAGGGAGCCCCGCTCAAGGTCCGCCCATATAGCCATAACCAGAGTAGAATATTGAAATAAAAGAAATTGAATTCAAATGTCAAAAGAAGCAAATACTCAAGTAATTTCAGTTGGGATACTACACACCTCAATCCGCACTCCGCGTCCCGAAAACAAAACCCCGGTCTAGCTCCAATAAGCACCCGACAATCAAAATTATCACACGAATGTACTTAATATCATTTATCATTGAATTAGCTTCAATTGAGTATATTATATCAATTTTATGTTTTACGAGGTAAAAACCCTGACAACATCTTGCCAAAATCCCGAATATCTTACTTTTCATAAAAACTCATAAATTCTCATTTATTTTATCAAAATATAGTTTTTTCTAAAATTTTCCTTTTTCTGAATTTTCTATTAATTTTTCAGATTTTTTTTTAAAATTGTTTTTTTTGTTGGGCTGAACCAGACCTGGTTCATTTGGGTCCCATTCGACCCAATCGAACCGGCCAACCAGGTCGGCCTGACCCACCCAGGACAGGGCCGGGTCGGCCGGACCCGTTTGGATCTTCTTCTCCAAGAGATCGAAACAGAAGCTCTGTTTCGATCTCTTTTTTTTCTCGATTTCAATCGGGGTTGGCTCTCAACCCCAACCTCTTCTCTTGGCATGGTAGACATCTCCCCGGCCATGTTCATCCTCGGACGAACTGCCATGGCAGTTCGTCCAAGCCCCCCACCGTACCACCACACCAACATATAACAACAACACATACAACAACAGCAAAATAACACAACAACTCACCTCACCCCCTCGCGACAACCTCGTCGAGCTCGCGATCTCTCCGCGGTCCCTCTCTCTTTCCCTTCGATCTTCTTCTCTCTCTCGATCGAAATGGTCATGAAAAATGAGGTGTCGGTGGTGGTTATCAATATTTTGGGGTCAAATGACCAAAATGCCCCTATGTTCTTATCCTCATCCTTAATAATCAAATGCCCTTTTTGGTCATTTCACAATTATTTTTAATTCTGATTAATATATATATATATATTAAATTACATATATATATATATTCGCATATATTTTCGCGCCTACAATTTTGTTGTGCACACCAACGAGCATACTCGGACGTGCACACTACCTTACCACCCACGCGTGTCGACCACAACCTCGCGTATCACTAGGCGCCCACCAATTTACTATTTATTCAAATTTAATTCATTTCATGTGTGTATTATTTTCCTCGACCTAGTATTTCATCTTTTAGCCTACCCAATACCTGTGTTGACACGCATATCGAGGCGAATACTTAACACACAACCTCACACGTCAATAGAAATATAATTACACACATCGCGATGTCGTTTAACCAATTTGAACTTAAACATCGCAAATTAGTCAAATCAGCAGACAAAATAACTATTTACCTAACTCTAGGCGCGTTCTAGCCTAACTGTGGGTCCCACGAGAGTCTGAGATGTCCGCCACGTCTGCAATACGTTATAAATAACGGCAAATTAAATTCGAGCCATTACACCTGTGAGATCCCCAAAGTTTTTCAAAAAATTTTCAAAAATGGCCTGATGTACAGTGTCGCGTCGTGGAGCTCAAACCTTGGCAACATCACATAAAGCGTAACAAGTCTAGGGTGCCCTCTGCCTCAGACACCATGAGTGACACCATGGAGTTTGGATAACAACTTTCCACAACGTCACTTAAAGCATGACATTCCCAGGGCTCTCTGCCCTGGGCACCGTGACCGACGTCGTGGAGCTTTGGGCTCCACGACTTCCTTCGCGGCATCAATTCCAGAACATGAATTTGGAGTTTTTCGAAATCTTGGTTCATGTTGCCGTGTTCCGAGCCTATCCCAAACTCATAAGGACGTCCATACCAACTTAAAACCATTGTCAAAGCTCTTCAAAACGTCCGCGAATCACTGATTAAAAAATTACTACCAAAATTCTCCAAAAATCCACCAAAAAGGCCAAAAAAACCCAATTCCTTTAAACAACTATAACAACTCATTCCAAAATCACCAATTACCAAATCAACACCAAAACCATCCAAAAATTCGAAACCCAAATCGGTGTCCAAAATCATCACGACGAAAGCCCGAAAAACAAGCGTCAAAACGACGAGAATTGAACAAGAAGACGGGATCTCACCTTAATCCACGTCGTAGCTCGATCCTCGGCCTTCGATTCGCGCCCAAACCATTGAAACCCCAACCACGTTCTTGATTTCGCTGAGAGTGAGTGTGAGAGGAGAGAGAAAAGTTGACAACTTTTCCTTTTATACTAACTTTTCATCATTTCTCACATACGTATCTCGTGGCCATCCTAGGGTACCTAATCACACCAGCCAAAAACTCTACACTCAACTTTGTGACTCGTTTGGGTGACTCCCTTGACTTACTCTTTGATTTTCTCTCAAAATATCCATTTCTCGGGCATTTCTGCACTTGAACGGCACCACGACTCACACCGTCATTTGCTTACAGACGTACCAACGTATCGGACACATTACACAACGTTTATTTATTAATTAAATTTTATTTTGTCAGTGTTTTAGTCTATTTAGCCCCCCGGATCGCTAATTACGCGTCAACCGTTCGCCTGGCACCCGTAAATTACTTTTTCTCTAGCCAAACTCATTTCTCAATAGCAACGCTCAAACACAACTTCCTCACATGTTTAGGACATCGGAATATACATTCGAGTAATAAATAAAGAGACCAGTTAAGTGCACCCCATTTTGCGTAGTACCCCAAATTCAAATTTCAATTTTTAAGTGCATACCACATTTTTACCAAAATACCCTTTCATCCGAACCGAAGCACCTAACTCCAAAACCTTGGTCGAGACATCTATTTTAGGTTCGGCGACATGTAGCCGAGACTTACACACTAGGCTCGGTGTTGTCCAACAGAATCTCTTAGGTGAGATTTAGTTAACAATTGCTGACCTAAAAGTTCGACAAGCTGTGACCGACTCTCCAATTAAAAGTTCGACAAGCCATGGCCGACTCTCCAACTAGAGGTTCGTTGGGCTCTGACCTACTCTCCAACTAGAGATTCGAACATCGAGATCAAATCCCTTGATGATGCCTACAAATCACAAAGAAGAAAGTGTGTGGGGTGCACTTAGAAATTGTAGTGGGGTGCACTAATCACAGTGAGGGCATAAGGGTCATTTGTAGGAGGATTGATTTTTTTAATTTTGACTTTTTCTGGGGTGCACTTAGTAAAAGGTGGGATGCACGTAGCCGCACTATAAATAAATAATACAAACATCGAACAAAAATAACGTACCTCAGTGTCAACAACCGAGAATTGGACACACGTATTACGGCAAGTGGGCCTACGTATGACCTAAAATGACACGTAGTACAAGTTAGATTTTAGGGTAGTTACAAAGGCTTATCGGATCATACCCCAACTCGCTGGGTCATCTCGAGGGGTTTAGTTATGGTATGGGCCGAACGATCCAGATTTATGAAAATCTAAGTCGTCACAGTACGGGTCTCTCAAAACTCCCTTGATACGTAAATGTAGCGCAAAATATGAAGATAATACTCTTACGAGTATGTCATCGACGGTTGGCAACTCCAAAATAGTCGCCACAAATCTCCTTGCCTCTATTCGTAGTACGGCCTGCACTCGGTCACTTAAGAGAAGTCCACCCAATATTCAGACAATCAAGTATGCTATCTGGCAATAGAACAACATACTCCCATGAATGTAGTGCAATACAAAGATTAAAATAACAGTACTTAATTGAAAAACCTTCAAGCGTCAATTAAGTAAACCAACTAGAATGTCAATCATAACTAATCATTATTCAACAATTTAATAACCAATGAACCCTATAAAACAAGAATGTTAGCAGCAGATAAATGTGAGTGAATCATGAGTCCCTCAGAGGTCAAAGTAACGTAGCGAACTTGACCATTGAATATGATGAATACCTGGTGGTCGGCATAAATCCTCGACTCGCCATTGAATGCGTTGAATACCTGGTGGCCGACATAGACCATCGACCCACCCTCAAATATACAAATAACTCGGTGATCGACATTAACCCTCGACCCACCGTCGAATAAGCAAATAACCCGGTGGTTGGCATAAAACCTCGACCCACTGTTAAATAACATAACAAGTCGCATCCTTTTAATGTAGAGCGGTAAAGAAATCCCAACTAGCATGCAATAATAGTAACATAATACCACAAGTGATAATTGAAAGAGGAACAGCAGTTAATTAGTTAATCAAGAATATATACCATAAATGTATTGAAAAGAACTTACAGGTAAACAATGGCGATTTTAAATAAACGTGGAACTCTCATCATAATCTTGATCCTAACTAAAATCCCCAGTGGACCAATTAACCAGTCATCATAATAAACCCCTGGTGAACACATCGACCGACATTCATAATAAGCCCCCGATAAACACATCGATCGATCATCATAATAAACCCCCGATGAACACATCAACTGGTATTCTGAACACATCGACCGGTCTTCATAATAAACCCTCAGTGAACACATCGACCAATCTTCATAACAAACCCCTGGTGAATACATCGACCGGTCTTCATAATAAACCCCCAGTAAACGCATCAATGCATCGACTGGTCTTCATAATAACCACCAACCCCCCCCGGACATGTGGCTCTGCCTATGCTCATTTATAGAGCTTCGAAATAAATATAGTCATACCTAAATACCATAATTTAAGAATTATAGCAACTTTGTATAATTGCCTAACAGTCTTAGTTGATTTTTGCAGTGGGATAAGTCATTTCTACTTCCTCTAATTTCCCGCCTCTCATCACTCACATATTCTTCTAACTTTTTTTTCAATTTCACAGGTGATAAGTAAATTCTTACAATTTTCACTATTGGGCTCAAACTCAAGGAAAGGAAGAGGGAAAAGGTCATTGTCATTGGACGGCATAGTTAATACTTAATAGTTTAGCCGCTCTTGTTTGTAGGGCTTCCGTTCCGAATCTTCCGATTCATTTAATTTCCTCTTCGTTTATCCTTTGTAGTTCCCTACTCACGCTATCCTATATTACTTCAATATTGCGCAAGAGATGAAGTCACTAGTTCTCACCATGTTGTCAATATTATTCTGTTCAATTGCTCACTCATAGATTCGCGATCACACTGTCTTTAGACTCTAGCCAACTAATTAACGCGTCGGTGTATCTTTTTGGATGTGAAAATTAATATGCATAGTGCGTTAATATTACTTGTGTAACCATGCACTATGCAATTGGAAAATGTTAAAAGAGTGAGAACCTTTTGACACGCACTTAATCTTGTATTTTAATTTGTGCATCGATGTCCATACCCACAAAAATCAATGCATATATATAAAGGTCGCCTAATCAATAAAATTCTTGAAAAAAAAAATAATGAATGTAAAAAATGTGTACTTCCATCGTTGTATATTACTCCCTCTAGTCAAATATGTAAATTATTTAAGGTAATAACACAAGAATTAAGAGAGTCTTAATTACGATTGAAATTTACATATATGTCCTTTGACATTAAATGAATAGAAAAATTGAAGAATCATAATTATTTGAATTGTATAAGGGTAAAATAAGTAAAAAAAGTAATAAATACATTCTTGAATTCTGAAAACGACTTACAATTTGAACAAAAAGTTTTTCTAAAATGATTTATATTATTAATTGAAGGGACTATGTTTTTTGAAGTAATTCTTATGCAAATAGAAAAATAATTCGTTGACCTTAATATATGTTATTCTTGAAGAAAAAAAAGTAGTATGTATTATGTTTCTTTTTTTTCAAGAGTATATATTATGTTTTGGCATCACCAAAACGTCAACTTGTAAATATAGTGTTTTCTCAAACGAACAAAAATACTTATAAATATGGTGTTACATTGCACACACCGCATGATTTGGTAGAGAGATAGACTCGAATTCGATAGTAGACGAATTAGGAACAGTGACTGCAACCGCGTTGAATAGAGGATTCGTGCAACAGTGAAACTAGCCAACTAAAGAGACTGTAGTGGTAAGTTAAACGGATGTAGACGCGTACGTGTCGCCGAAGCAGCAAATACTAAACCCAAATCAAAATGCCTATAGTTATAGATATAAAAAAGCTCCTCTTATTTGACTTTTGACTTTTCATCTTTTCTTCTCAAACCAAAGAGAGAGGAGAGAAGAACAAGTCTTCTTTAGTACTTCACGAGTTCAGTCACCCTCCCCTCCAACCTCACATGTGTACTTACCCAACTGTGGTACAATGACAAAACAAAGTAACACAGCCAAATAACATTGTTTAAGAACCGTACGATACACCTTGCGATTTGTACTATGGCATATTTTGGCACGTGTGCCGCGGTGGATAGACGCGTGTAAGGTGTGTGTGAGTTTTGGGTATGGGAATATCATTATCGGTAATTAATTGACCGACTTCATCCCAACCACGCCACCACAGCAACTCCTCAAACTAAACGTGCCCTCCTCTCTATTTATTTTATTTACAAATTCACATCATTCACAACTTCAACTCTACACACTCGCACCACTCTTCACGCAACTTCCTCACTCCTCACTCACTCCTCAGTACTATATATATACATACAATACAATACAACACATAACAACACAACGCTAATTAATTTAATTGAACTCTCTCCCACACTCAACCCTTCTCAACTTCTCTACTCAAAGAGCAAACAAGATCTTGCATCTCATCATCGTGATACTTAGAGATTATTGATCAGATGGCCGTGGAAGCCCTGACCTCTCCAACCACAGCTCATCCGCCTACCCAACCCCCAAATCTCCACCCTTCATCACCATCATCGGACGACTCATCCTCCGGCGATTTCATCCAGGAGCCGTGGATCAAGCGCAAGCGCTCCAAGCGCCCGCGCCTCTCCGAGGAGGAGTACCTCGCGCTCTGCCTCGTCATGCTCGCTCGCGGCACCACCAACACCGCCACAATCCACCGCTCCCGCTCGTCTGCTCATGTCGCACCAGAACCCGCCCCGTCACCCGCACCCGCTGCGCCGACGGAGCGCAAGCTCACCTTCAAGTGCAGTGTCTGCGACAAGGCGTTCGGGTCCTACCAAGCCCTGGGCGGCCACAAAGCCAGCCACAGGAAACTAGGCGGGTCAGGGGCGGTTTCGTCGTCAGACGAGCAGTCAACTAGTTTGAATCAACTTACTGCAAGCACTACTGGTACTGGTACTGGTACTGGTATTACTAGTGGAAGGTCTCACGAGTGCTCCGTGTGCCACAAGTGCTTTCCCTCAGGCCAGGCTTTGGGGGGTCACAAGAGGTGTCACTATGACGGTGGGAGCAGCGCTAATTCTGATGGGGTCGGTTCGACCAGCCAGATGACTCACCGCGGGTTCGACCTGAACTTGCCGGCTCTGCCCGAATTCTGGAGGGGTTATAGTGATCGGTTGGAGGATCAGGAGGTGGAGAGCCCCTTGCCTTTCAAGAAGCCTCGCTTTCTCATTCCAGCTTGATTCATCAATTGGAATATTCAATTACACAGTTTAATTTCTTAGTACATTTTATTGATTTTTTTCTTTTTTTTTTGATTGGGGATTTTGATCTGTTAGTTTCGTTGTTGTTAATTAGTTGATGTAATTGTTGTAGTTACAATGTACAGATAAATTAATTAAGATTCCGTTCATTCTTTGTGTGAACTCTATTAATTTGTTGGATTGTCTACGAATATTTCTCTTCTTCTATTTGTTCTCTGATTTACTAGTACAGTCTAAAATGCGCCAGCATCGGCGCAAGTTAGCGGGTGGCGGCGAAAAGGAATGTCGATTCGCTGCACCCAAGGCAGTTGCGCTGTAACGCTACGTACCACCACGTGGGCGACTACTTATACAAATTACAACAAACACGTTGTAAAACACGTGTCGAGAAGAGGGGTCGAGAGTGTTGGCGATACGTAACTCTCGAAGACACGTGAACGGGAGGGGACCGTCACAGTTTTGGCGTGGTGGATAAGCGAGACCATTTCTGCGTCGATTTCGTCTCGTAAGTGTGAAAAGACCAAGTTACCCTCGCATCCGACGACCGCGTAGGTTTGATCATTCGATGAGCGTGCGCGCAAGTCACGGTCGTCGCGGCGGAACGCGTGAGCGGTCAAGTCAATAGTGGAGTTCTTGGAGGGCAATATCGTCATGTAAAAGAGTCAATCTGTTTTAGTAGTTTGTAGACAACGCACATATGTGGAGGAATCTGAGTGGAGGTTCGAGGATTCTCTCTGGTGGTTGCCACGTAGCTTCGACGAGAAGCGTGTGAGAGCGTTCGAGGTACTATGACACCTGGCATCGAGATGGTCGTCGTGTAATCGTGACGGTCCAAGGTCGTGTGGCGGTTGGAAGCTTGGACACTTCAAAGTACGCGGTGGTTGGAAGTTTCTAGTAACCATCGATGGTCGGCAAGATCCAAGGACAATTGTTCTAGATGTTGGCAAAGTCCGACGTGGACTACAAAGAAAAATAAAGTTAAATGTGGAGTTACACTTGATCTTGCCTTGACATTTTAAAGTCAACTTCATTTTTACACTTGTAGCGCATACATAAAATTAATCATCATATTTTCCTCACTTTGAATTGGATTCACTAGTCACTACTCATATTGACCATTTTATCAAGCAGTTGTTTCTAGAGATAAGCAATCAATAGTTAGAAAAAACTTATATATTTTTAAAAGGTTGCTAGGGTGTCGCGTTTTGAGCATTGTGCATTGATCGAGTGGGGTCTGTACAATGCACCTTAAATGCGAGTTATGCTTGCATCGAAGTACGATGCCCACAGCTAAGTGCGTTTAAACTGGTGCCTAAAGTGAGTCAACCCATTATTTTTTATATTTTTAAGTTGGGTGGTTGGATCTTTACTTAACAGAAAGAGTTGTATTTGCCACTTCGAAGGTATAGGAGAAATAATTTTTTGTCTCCTATGAATTTTTTTGGCCTAATGATAAAAAAATATTCTAAACATTTTGGAGCTTGCGGCGAAATTATAATTTGGGGCTCCTTAATTATAATTTTTTTTGGTTACATCCTAAATTATAATTGCGTGAATAAGAAAGAAAATTCTTATCAACTCTCTTCAAAAAAATCAAATCCTTATCAACTATGAAAGACATACCAATCACACAAAAAAATTACTCAATTGATACACAATATCTCAAAACATTTTCACTTAATCTATTTTATAATAAAAACTTTAGGAGGAGCATTTTTTACCGTAAAGCCTTTTTGGTCACCGACTTTTCAAAAGTACCTCTAATTTTTTTTTATTGGCTGACACAAAATGCACAAAGGACACTTTAAAAAACTATTCTTTTCGTTTAAATTATTATTATTATTATTATTATTATTATTATTATTATTATTATTATTATTATTATTATTATTATCATTATTTAAAAAGAAGATAACCGCTGATTTCAAAAAAAGAAAGAAAAGATAACCGTTCTTATTATCTAGCCAATTGAAACTTCTATTATCATAACTGTCGTCATCCACCACGCACAACTGTCCTACACAACTCTCTTGAAAAAAATGACAATTAATGTAACGTCTTTTTTCAACCACGCCATTAGAGTTGATGAATCAAATTCTCTTTTTCGTCTTTATCAACCAGGCAAGTAGTTTAGATATATCAATCAAAATCTTTGTTCATCTTTGATGGTAAAAAATCGATGCATTAGTATTGCTCGTTTGTTTGCCTAATAGTCTAATCTGTTTGATTTTTTGTTTTTCATAATTTTAGGTATTCTTAGGATGACTATGTTAACTCTCCCCTACAATGTTTTAACTGTGAAGAAAAACTATTACTAGTGAAGAATATACATCTCCAATAAATTAGTTAACTGCAGATCAGTGCACCACTCCAAATGTTTCGCACGTGCCATTTAACTAGTTATACTTAACAAATAAAAAAGTAAAGCGTACACATTCTTACAAAATGTGAAGGAGAAGATAAATAAGATACAGAGAAAAAGTTGAAAAAACTAGAAAACTAAAATTTATTTTGAAAAGTACATTAACAATTTGCTAATTAACATTTCATCAATTCACCATATATAGTACAGTAATTTACTTGATTTGTATATATTTATGTAACTGCTCTGAAGTGGCTGAGTTGAAAAGTCTTATTTTCTCTAATTAAAGAAAGTGTTCATGGAAATGTCATGGGACCTTCATCTTTAACTTGATCTAATTAGAGTCGCTGCAGCTACTTAATTGATAATTAAAGCGCGCATACCATGAACCAATAAGTTCTTATGATGAGCAACTTGCTTGCCAATTGAATTTTTTTTTTTTTAGCAAGAACTTGCCTATTGAAGTTTTGAACTATAATATTGTTCAAATTCGGTGGGTGCATGATAACGAGGACCCAAAAACAATGTACATAGGCTGTGTTTTAATTAAGGTCAATGTGGTGGCCCCGTGCCCCGTGCCCCGTGGCTGCTGCTCCTCGCCCAGTGGGCCCTGCTGCACCTGCTACGTCACTGACCGATGGGTCCCACGCTCCACTACGTCTGTTGCAATGACAACATCCTCAATTTGCATGCTAACTTATGTTGTAATTGATTAGGGTTTACCAATTATCCCCTTTACAACAGTTAGCCTTTTTATAACACTTGAATTCACTAGTTATTCAGTTCAGTTGTTCTTTAAGTGTTGTGTTGTGTTTTAATAGAGTTACAAGCAGATAACTAGTATTTTATAGTGGAAGTCTTAAAATTATGCAAAATTAGGTATATATATATGTATCACAATGTGGAAATCCCAGAAAAGTACTATGTATATAAGGCAACAAGATACACAAAATTAGGTATATACATGTACAGTGTCTCTCATAGTCCCCTGATAACTATGATAAAGCAAAATATCAAATCTAAACTGTAACGACCTTAAAATCTAACTCGTGTCACGTGTCATTTCAGGGTCGTACCGTGGGACCCAGTCGTCATGATGTATATTCATGTTCAGTTCTCGGTCGTCAACATCGAGGTATGTTATATTTTCTGGTGTTTGTATTATGTATTTATACCCGAATGTGAATCCATTTGTCCAAACGTATGAGGACATGTACATTTACGTGTTTAAGTTGCGGATTAGTTCGGTATAGGGAAACGTGCATGAACGAGTATCGAGCGAATGTGATACGGGTATACGAGTATCCAGGGGATAATTATAATAAAACACCAACATAAATGAAATTAAATATAATAAATAATTAATATGGGAAAATATCCTAGTCGATGGTATTTTTAATTGGCACACGACATTCTGAGTTATGTTGCAGGTCGGGTGTTGGAACGCCCGTAGAAACCCAATTATTGTATGCTTTGTTAGGAGGATAAGACCAAATGACCAAGTCATCTAAATGAGTTCGAAAATTTGGTGGACGAGTTGATTTGAGACCGTTAGATGAACTTTGGGATGGGTGTGTGAGTCAAGATGAAGTCCAAAGTATTAAAGGAAGTTTTTGTTGATTTTTATAAACTTTTCTCCCTCCTCTCAAATAAGAATTCGAAAATTTGTAGGGTTTTTGTGATTTTCGTCGAGATTTGCGATCACCACCTTGGTCATAGTCACGAGGGTTAGGGCTAATAGGTTGTGTTCTCGTCCTGAAATCCGAATCTGCTGGGCATTTGCCGTGACTCAACAACCTTTTGGTCGGGACTACTTGCTATTCGGATTTGTATTCTGGACCTTCACTTATCGATTGATTTATTTACGATCTTTCCGTATTCATGTGTTCCCTATTCCTTTCTTTTTATCTGCATGAATTAGAATGTTTTATTTATTTCGAAATACTGCGTTTATTGTAACGACCCTTAAATTTAATTTGTATCATGTGTCATGTTTCAGGACCGTGACCGACTATCGTGACTTGTCATACTACCTCGAGAGTCGACACTGAGGTATATTTTATTTTTTGTGATGTTTGTACTATTATTTATACCTGAATGTGAATATCATATGTCCTATTGCGTGATTTTGTTTTGTTTATCGCCACAGATTTGTGTGTGAGGTTTCACCTAGGAAAAATTAGAATTTTAAGGCAAATGAGTATAATTAAGATATTTAAACACAGGAAGCAATACTTAGTGAATTATTGAAAAATAATAAATAAATAATTAATATGCAAATACGTTGGCGAGTCGTGAGGTGGTACGAGTCCAATAACGCGAGGTGTGAGCGAGAAATTGGTTAAGTTAGGGATGAGAGTCACCTATTGAAGTCATAAGATTGAGTTAGAGTTGTTGGCTGGATTGAAGAGAGACCACTAGATGTGCCTCGGGATATGTGTGTGAGGGAAGATGAGTGAGAAATATATAAGCTCCCATTACCTTTTTTCTCTCCTCTCTGTCTCATTTTCTTTTGATCAAACGAAACGGTGAAGGGCGCATGATTCTCAAGCTCAGATTCACGACGGGGATTGACCAGCAACGTGTTAGAAGGTGAGATCTCGACTCCTCTCGTGATTCCCTACTTTTTGGTGGTAAATTTGTGGGTTTTCATCGCGATGATTTCGGACGATATTTTCTGGATTTCATTTCTATTGAAAGTATTGGATGAATTTGGGATTGTTGGGTTGATCAAAGAGTATGGGTGTGATTGTTTTGGTGATTTGAGAGTTGGAGATTTTTTGAGGACTTTTAGGGGATTTTTTATGTAATTTCGAATCAGGGTTTTGTCATGGTTTCAACATAAAGGGAAATTGGTTTTGGATGGTTTTGGGCATCCCTAAGAGTTTGGGGAATGCGGCAACATGAGCTGGAGTTCCAGAAAACCCCGGATATAGGTTCAAGGTGTCACACCGCGAGGGACGCCGTGGAGTGTTTTCTCCCATGGCATGCAAACTAGAGACGTTGGGGATGAGACGCTTTAAGTGACGTCGTGGGCCAAAAACACTCGCTGCATCACTCACGGCGTCCCGAACACTGGGTCAAAAATTTGGCGTTTTAAACGACGCCGTGGGGTTTGAACGTGGCGGCGTCACCCATGGCGTCTGGAACAGTAAAATCCTTTTTTTTAAATAATTTTTTAAACCTTTTGAAAAACTTTGGGGGCTTATCTAGGGTCACAGAATGACTCTAATTCAACCAAATTGGGCTTAAATGATTGTCATGGCTTTGGGAATTTAAATTGGATAAGTTAGAGTCGTGCGAGGATCGATGTTTGTGCGATTTGGTTTAAGGTACGTTAGTAAGACAGTAAGAAAGTGCATAGTACTTCATTTTCCATTATTGTTATTTATATTGAATTGAGTCATTGTTGGAATTCCATTCTTATATTCCTTGGTTGAATGTCTTTGGCGTAAGTGTGTCGTGAAGGTACTCCTGGGATCATGTTTAGCTGGGCTTATGTGAGCACTTCTGCAGAAGTGTTGTCAACCCACCTAATCATAAGTTTCTCACGGAGTACTGGATTGTTGTGGATATGGTTGTGGAAATGGTTGTGGACTTGTTGTGGATGATTGTAGATATGTTATGGTTATAGACCACTTATTGGCCTCCTTTGACTCGATAGATACTCAAATATCATTAAATCACTTGTCAGTCTGCTTATCATGCAATTTTTGTTATTTATTTGTCTTTCAATACCGCATGATTCTTAGACTGTTTTATTAGTTATTCATGGATTACTGTTTATGTTCTTCTGGCTTTACATTCAAATTTATCGCGTACTCACCGTCTAGTTTGTGACGATGGGTACAGATCAGACGGAGACTAGCAAGGGAAAGGAACCGATGCTTGGTGACTTCCTTAGAGGACTCTCGGAGCGATTTATTTCCTTATATATTGTAGGTTTTGCCTTTTTAACTTGTGATTATGTATCTTATGTTTTTTTTATAACAATGGGGTATATTTTGGGATTGAGTGACTAGGGATATCATGTATTATCGTATTGCTATACTTTGTCACCAGATTTACATGTTTATCCATTCTCAGGTTTCCATACTATAGGTTGTTCCTGATTTCCTACTTATTGAGTTATTTAAATGATTATAGTTGATTTCCACTACAAATTTATCTTATAAGAATGTAATCTAATAACTCAACCTTTAAATTGATGAATTAATGAGAAAGGAAATATTTAAGGCGAACTAGGCTTGCGTTGACTTCGCGAGTATGGACTCGGGGGTCCACGTAGGTCTAGGCCGGACGGGGACTAATTTTATGGGAAACTGGGGTTATCGCATTTATATCCTGTTTGGCATTACTTACCTGGGCTCGTCATTCTTGCATTTGACGGAGTGCAAATCCACAGTCCAGCAAGGGGAAAGCTGTAACGACCCAAAAATTTGGCTTTGTGAATGATGATGTGTATTATATATTTATACTTATATTTGAGTGACCGAACAATAAATTCGGTGAACGAGTAGGAAAATTGGATTACGGGTACACGGGGGATTTTTAAAACACTGTAAAGAGTACAAATAAATGAATTTTTAATTAATTTAATTGATTAATTGGCGAAACAATGCGAGACTACGCGCGCTACGGGAGTCGAGGCAAGATAAGACGGACCATGGAACGTCATTTGAACGCGGGAGTTGGTTAACTACGCAACATACGGACTATAAAATAGAAATTGTTTAAGTGACACAACTCAAGTGAGGAGAACCATGAGATTTGCATTGAGATGTGTGTGTGTGTGTTGAGATGTAATAAATGGACAAAAAACCCATAAGGGCAACTGTTTTGAGGTGTGTAAGAAATAAATTGGAGGGCAAAAGAGTCATTTCACACTTGTCCTATATATATAAACAAAGAAAAACCTAATTCACTATTCACTCATCCTCTCCACACACACACCCGAGTCACCTATCCCCTCTCACCGCCGCCCCTCTTCCTCTCCCTCTCTCGCCGGTGGCTAGACTCAGAGACGCCGGAGTTGCTGTCAACCGGAGGTACGTGTCTCCTCTTCCCTTTCTCCCTCTCGGCAGTGATCTCTCTCGAGCTCCCTCGTCTCGGTCTCCCTCTCTTCTCAAGCCATGCTCCACGGCCTCACTGTACCGCCATCCCTGGCCAAACTTGGGGTGGTCGGAGGTCACTCTGTTCACCGAAAGTCTCTTTCTATCTCTCTTTCTCTCTCTTTCTCTCTCTCATCTCACTATTTCATTGAAATGTGTGTGTGTGTAGTGGCGGTTGGCCACTGTTATGAAGGTTGATGCAATGACCTAGGAACTGGATGGAGACGACTCGACGGTGTCTCACCGGAGTATCGACAGTCCCAGAGCATCCAATCTCGCGGTACAGGTTGTGTGGAGACGTTGGATTTATTGTGTGCACTGGTTTTTCTTGTTTTTCTACCCTTCCACAGACTGTCACGGGGACAATGCTGCTGCCGACGACCGCCGTGGCCTGGTGGACTTCCGAGGGGTCGTCACAATCATGTTAACGTCACCCTAGAGTCAAATCCAATAGCTTGTGAGTGGTGTTCGTTGTTTTATAAATTTTTCAAATGTTCGTTGTTTTGTGTTTCTCGCCGGAAACAACCGCATATAGCGGCGCTGCTGGCCGGACCACCATGTATGGGGACTGTCGAGGACCTCTCCAAGTCCTTGATGGTGACTTACAACCCTTGTTGTGTCCGAACCAGATTCATTTGGGTGGTTTTAGTCATGATTTCATGTAGTTTATGTTGATTTGTCCCTCGCCAAAATTTTTGAACTACGCGGCGCCACTATCGGATCACCGTGAATGTGATGTTGTCAGGGACCTCACCTAGCTTATGTTTGTGTTCCCACAGCCCTCGGGAGTGTCTATATCAATGGTAGTGGGCGTGCGTTACTATTATTGTATGTATTTGATGTCGAACGTTCATTTTTAAGTCGTACTTCATTTTTTTCGACCGGTCGGTGGATACCTTTGGTTTCCCAATACTAGGGTGATTCCCCTCAATGTCAGACAACATCAACATGATACTAGAATAGTTCATGGTCTTGGTGGGTGTTCGGTTTTTGTTATGTTTCAAGGATATGTGATGTTAAATTTCTTTCATTGAAAAACTTATGACATGAATTCATGATTAAGTGATTTGAGTTCATGCCTACGTGAGAACATATATGCGTCAAGTACGATATTGGTTTTGTATATGCGTGTGTTATTGGTCGGGATTCATGACGAGTGTGGTTATGGTTTAGTGTATATGTTATGATAAAATGTGGTGAAATGGTTATGACGTCGTGGTCATGCCGCCAGCTCTCGAAGCTATGGCATAACCCACATACGACTGAGCCGAGCCTAAGACTTATAATTAGGCTTACATAGGTGTGGTTATAATACCCAAGAGAGTCATTGTGTTTCGTTGTATTTTTGGTTTGATTTACCGATTGAATTATCGAGTTGTTCGAGTCATTAAAACATTGGGAAAACACTAGGGTTTCAACCTAGGGTTAGTAATGACTCGACCCATTAATTAGAGTTTCCGACCTTGTCAGGTGGCGGGAAACTCGGGAATACGCGTAGGGAATGAGAGTGTTATTATTCACGGGTTGCGCTAGTTCAGGTAAGTACACTTGCCTTAAAAGCATTTGTACGTTAGTAAGCCAGCTAAGAAAATACCATGTGATTCATTTTCATTCCGTTGTGTTAGTTATTATCTACTTGTTGGCATTCCGTTCCATGTTCCTTGTATGTGTGTTCTTGGCATAAGTGTGTGTCTCGAAGGTACATGCAGCCTGCAATAGAAGGGATAAAACATGGGCACTCGTGCGCACGAGTGTTTGACCACCCCTAGTGATTGTGTGATACCATGTACTGGATTGTTGTGGTTATCGATGTTGCGACATCGTTGTTGTGGATTTTAGACCACTTATAGCCTCTCTTGACTCTTAGAACACGCATGTTTCGATTGTTATTATTTCCATTCTGCCTATCATGCACCTTGTTTATTTAACTTCCTGTCTTTCAATTCTTGCATGATATTTAGACTGCCTTGTTTGATAATTCATGAATTATTGCTATATTCTTCTGGCTTTACTTTCGATTTCTCTCAGTTGCTCACCGTCTAGTTTGTGACGGTGGGTGCAGATAGGGCGAAGTGCAGTAGGGGAAAGGAGCCTTGCCTAGGAGACTAGTTGTGAGCGGCTGGACTTAAGTTACAGAGATGTAGGCTAATGTTTGTTTCTGTTTGTATGACGTTATATATATGTATAATTGTTTTGAAACTAGGGATAGGATTTTGAGGTGGATTCTATTAGTCCATTTTGTTGAAATATACCAGGATTTTTCACATTTATATAGATTCCTAATTTCCCTTTGATCGATTTATTTCCCAATACTTGAGTAATATGTAATTTGCTTCCGCTGTGTTATAATTGCAATAACTCTTTCATAAATCTTAAAATTTTAATGATTTAAGGCTGACTAGGCTCGTCAGGTTCACTGAGAATCGACTCGGGACTGCACGGGTCTAGGCTGGGCGTACCCAAATGCATTGGGAATTTGGGGACGTCACAAAGGCTCTGCATAATCTTTATTGTAGATCAATGGCCACTTCAAGTAACAATAATCCCCTGTCACTGCAATCTATCCTTGAGAAGGATAAGCTATCTGGGACTAACTTTCTTGACTGGTTCAGAAACTTGAGAATCGTTCTCAAGCATGAACGCAAGTTGTATGTTATGGATGCTCCGATCCCTGAGGACCCACCAGCCAATGCTACGAAAGCTGTGAAGGATGCGCATAATAAGCATGTCAACGATTCTACTGATGTTGCATGCATTATGTTGGTAACTATGGTTCTTGAACTTCAGAAGGACATGGAACTAATGGAAGCCTACGATATGGCTGTAACTCTGAAAGAAATGTTCCAACAGCAAGCTAGGCAAGAAAGGTTCGAGACAGTCAAGAACCTGCATTCTTGTAAGATGACTGAGGGTGCGTCAGTTAGTCCTCATGTTCTGAAAATGAAGGGCTATGTTGACCAGCTTGATAGACTCGGATTTTCCATAAGCCAAGAGTTGGCTACGAATTTGATCCTAAATTCATTACCGGAGAGTTACTCACAATTTGTGATGAACTACAATATGAATAATATGGAGAAATCAATTTCAGAGTTGCATTTGATGCTCAAAACTGCTGAATAAAATATCAAGAAACCCTCTAGTAATGTGTTGATGGTCCAAAAGGGAAAGGGAATGAAGAAGAAAGGCAAAGGCAAGGCTAAAGTTGCCAAGGCTGCTGCTGCACCTGTCGCAAAGCCTATGGAACAAGTTAAGCCCCAGCCTGTTCCTGCTTCAAAGCACCAAAATGAAAAAGAAGGAAATTGTCATTTCTGCCATGCACCTAGACATTGGTTCAGAAATTGCAAACTCTATCTAGAAGATCTAAAGAAGAAAAAGGGTAGTGCGACTACCACCTCAAGTATTTATGTTATTGAAATTAATTTATCTACTAGTGATTCCTGGGTATTGGATACCGAATGTGGATCTCACATTTGTATAAATGTGCAGGGACTCACCAGAAGTAGAAAGTTGAAGAAAGAAGAAGTCATCCTCCGCGTAGGGAACGGAGCAAGAGTTGCTGCCCTGGCTGTTGGATCATATGACTTAATCTTATCTAGTGGACTTATTTTAACTTTAAATAATTGTTATTATGTGCTTGCCTTGAGCAGAAACATCATTTCTGTTTCATGTTTGGATATGGATGGTTTTGATTTTATTATTGCGAATAATAGATGTTCAATTTCTCGTAAAGGCATTTTTTATGCAAATGTTGATTTGTGTGATGGTCTTTATATTCTAAGCATGAAAATGTTCATTGATACTCCAGTCTTTAACATAAATACAAAGAGATTCAAGTCAAATGATTTGAATCAAACCTATCTTTGGCATTATCGTCTTGGCCACATAAATGAGAAACGCATAACAAAGCTCCATAAAGATGGACTTCTAGATTCATTTGATTTGGAATCATATGAAACGTGCGTATCTTGTTTACTAGGCAAGATGACTAAAAGTACCTTTATTGGACATAGTGAAAGGGCAAGTGATTTATTGGGTCTAATACATACTGATGTATGCGGTCCTATAAACACAATGGCTAGAGGAGGTTAACAGTACTTCATTACATTTACTGATGATTTCAGCAGATATGGTTATGTATATCTTATGAAACATAAAGCTGAATCATTTGAAATGTTTCGAACGCTTCAAAATGAAGTGCAGAATCAACTTGGTAAAACTATCAAAGCACTTCGATCAGATCGAGGTGTTGAATATTTGAGTCAAGAATTTGATGATCATCTTACAAATTGTGGATTGTCTCACAATTAACTCCACCAGCAACTCCACAATGGAATGGAGTTTCTGAAAGGAGAAATCGAACCTTATTAGATATGGTTCAATCTATGATGAGTCATGCGGATCTTCCATAATCCTTTCGGGGTTATGCATTACAAACTGTAGCTTTCACTCTAAATCGAGTTCTTTCTAAAGCGGTTGATAAAACACCATATGAGATATGGTATGGGAAGAGACCTAGTTTGTCTTTTCTTAAGATTTGGGGTTGTGAGGCTTACGTAAAACGACAAGTCTCAGAAAAACTAGCACCTAAATCTGATAAGTGTCTATTTATGGGGTATCCTAAGGAAACAAAAGGATATTACTTTTATAATCCCGCTGAGAATAAAGTGTTTGTTGCTCGGTATGGTGCCTTTATCGAAAAATAGTTTATTTCAAAAGACACTAGTGGGAGAGAAATAAATCTTGAAGAAGTTCAAGAATCACAGATAAACACTGAACCACTAATGGAAGTTCAACAACGCTCGGAACCAGTTGAACCTCCGCAAGTAACACAAGGCCCACGTAAATCTGGTAGGGTAAGACATGAGCCCGAGAGATTCAGATTTCTCATTACTGATAGTCGTGATATGTTGTTTATGGATCAAAATGAGCCCACCACTTATCAGGAGGCTATGTCTGAACCAGACTCAGATAAATGGCTAAGTGCCATGAACTCTGAGATGCAATCCATGTATGATAACCAAGTTTGGAACTTGGTTGATTTACCTGAAAGTGGTAAGACCATTGGATGTAAATGGGTTTTCAAGAAGAAAACTGACATGAATGGCAAAGTGCATACTTTCAAAACAAGACTTGTTGCAAAAGGTTTCAGGCAGACTTAAGGTGTTGATTATGATGAAACTTTTTCGCCTGTAGCCATGCTTAAATCCATAAGAATTTTAATTGTCATTGCTGCATATTATGACTATGAGATATGACAAATGGATGTAAAAATAACATTTCTTAATGGAAAGCTACTTGAGGACGTGTATATGACACAACCTGAAGGTTTTGTACATCTTGAGAATTCTAGGAAGGTATGCAAGCTTCAAAGATCCATTTATGGATTAAAGCAAGCTCCTCGGAGTTGGAATCTTCGTTTTGATGAAGCAATCAAGGATTTTGGTTTTATTAAGAATGAAGATGAGCCTTGTGTATACAAGAAGGTCAGTGGGAGTGTAGTTATTTTTCTGGTACTGTATGTTGATGATATATTACTAATTGCAAATGACATCCCAACATTGCAAAGTGTCAAGTCTTGGTTAAGGAAATGTTTCTCAATGAAAGACTTAGGAGATGCAACCTATATCTTAGGGATAAGGATCTATAGGGATAGATCTAAAAGGCTAATCGGTTTAAGTCAGAGTGCTTACATAGATAAGGTACCGAATAGGTTCAGTTTGCAAGACTCTAAAAGAGAATTGTTGCCAATGTCTCATAGCATAAGTCTCAGCAAGAATCAATGTCTTAGGACAAATGATGAGCGAGACCGTATGAATAAGATTTCATATGCATCTGCTATTGGATCTATCATGTACGCCATGTTATGAACTCGGCCTGATGTATCATATGCTTTGAGCACTACAAGCAGATATCATTCAGATCCAGGTGAGAGTCACTGGATAGCAGTAAAGAACATCCTTAAGTACTTAAGAAGGACTAAGGAAGTGTTCTTGGTCTATGGAGGTTTTGAAAATGATCTAGTTGTAAATGGTTACACAGATGCAAGTTATCAAACTGATATAGATGATTTAAGATCGCAGTCTAGATATGTGTTTATTTTGAATGGGGGTGCAGTAAGCTGGAAAAGTTCGAAGCAAGAGACTGGCAGATTCTACAACTGAAGCTGAGAATATTGCAGCGTCCGATGCAGCAAAGGAGGCAGTATGGATCAAAAAGTTCATTTCGGAACTATGTGTGGTTCCAAGTATTGCTAACCCTGTTTGTTTGTATTGTGACAATAATGGGGCAATAGCACAGGCCAAGGAACCTAGATCACACCACAGATCCAAACATATACTCAGTCGTTTTCATCTCATCAGAGAAATTATTGAGAGGGGAGACGTAAAGATTTGCGAGTACCCTCGAAGACAACGTTGCAGATCCATTGACAAAAGCTCTTCCACAAGCGAAACATGATGGTCATGTTAGATCATTAGGCATTAGATGCATGAATGATTGGCCCTAGAGCAAGTGGGAGATGTTGGGAAATGTGTCCTAGGTCAATCCATTAACAGTCTTTATGAATACATTTTAGTTAATAAAATATAGGATTTCATTTGCTGTTTATTATAATTGATTTGCATGTTTACATTATAATAAGATCCATGGGTATTTACAGAAATATCCTAAATGTCCCTAGTCGATTATTATACTGGGAACTATAATGAATTAAGACTAGTGTGAGTCTTGATTGATGATCATACGATGATCATACGTATAGGAATACGAATCAAGATCATGAGTACTTGTTAGGGAACAAAGTGCTGGACTGACCCGCTATGAGAACATCACATGGATTAAGTCATAGTTGTTTCTCATGATATGTATATTTTTCAGTCCTCTGACTTGAGATTACCAAAGACTTCAACATTAGGAATACAGTGATTTGACGCAATCAAACATTGTCTTTAACCAAACGATTATAAAGGTTGTGATTGGTTACTGTGTGAATAATGTGGTGAAGTTGTGTAATCGAGATAGAATTTGTCCCTCTCATATAAAGAGAGATATCCAGTGGATCTATCGATGTGTTAGACTGTTAAAAGGCCTAGTCTAAGTGAATTGATATTGATCAATGTCACTTAGATGTTTTCAGTATACCTAGAAATCGAGACTAGTACGATTGAACATGTTGGATGACAATTCCATGCCTTATGTTTGATCAAAAGGATATCGTGTGACAAAAGGATGTTATATATACACTATTAATTAGGTTGTATCGATTTGATATTCGTACAACTTGGGTAGTCATAATGTCTTGCTAGAGACCGCTTATGACTTGTATACCAAAATGTGTTTTGGTACACTGCCAACGTTGTATGAGCCTATTGGGTCGCACACTGAGAATGGTTTTGCGAGAGTTTAAGATGGTTCAGAAAAATGAATTTTACATGATAAAATTCATGACAGAAACGTTCTTGTAGTGTATTACACTTATACTTCTTTAAGTAGGGATATATGTGTAATTTACTTAACCGTCTATATACAAGGATTATATAAATAGACGTTTTGCGTTAGGATACAAGTACGAAAGATTTAAAAAAGTCTGAAACTCTATTTTCGTTTTAAGAAGCGACTTAGGGTTTTTTGGTATGCTCTGGATTGTTTTGGAGAGAAACAAAAAGGTTTGGTATTCTCTCGAAGTTAGCACTTCAAATCTCGGCCGCCATTCGTGTGTGGACTGCTGATAGAGGGCGTTCGTTGTTGGCAGCGCCTTAGAGATCGATTAACCTTCAGAAAGGTACATTGCGAGTGAGGTATGATTAAGTTTTCATAGTATAAACGTGTTTTAATCGAATTAGATTAAGATCCTGTTGGGGTTTTTCTCAAAATAGTTTTGAAATCTCCGCTGTGCATGAACCCCAAAACCCAACAGTGGTATCAGAGCCTTCAAGTTTGATTCCATTAAACTCATTGCACGTTTTCTTATGATATATGATTGAAAGCATGTTAATAGTTGATGTATATATGATATACATAAGTTTTCTATGAGATTTATTATCATGTTTTGTGTATATGATACATATATTCGTGATTTAATTGAAATTAGTTTCGTAAATGCTAGTAACCATGTTAGATAATTTTAATGAATTGAGTTTCGTGTTATATGATCCATGACACTATTAGGTTCGATTGGGATAGTAGTTCATGATTCAATTACATGTTTGTGATTATTTGGATGAAGATCGAAATTGCAAATAATTACATTTCGAAATTATTTATTTATCTTGTTATATCTATTTTGTTATAAAGTTTCTATTTGATAAAGATAGATAACAATTAGATTAGGAGATATATGCAAAATTGGTTTCATTATCCCTATTAGATAGGAGATAAATATGGAGAAGTTTGTTATTGGTGATATGCTAGGATTCAAATATCTAAAGTCCTAATTGGATTAGGATAAGATGATTAGTTAGATGTGGGCCCGAGTTAATTAAAAACGTTTTAATTGACTTAATTTTGGATAAATTAAGGGGTAAATTTAGTATAGTAAAATCAGCGAAAAATATTATTTTCTATAGCGAATTTCAATTTTCGGAATTGAGATTTGTCTTCTAAAAAAAAAACGGAGGCGCTGCACCCTGTTCCCCCGTCGCACTAATATAGTTTCACCCATAGTTGGGTGTATTGTGTTATCTTGGTGAGATAAGTTGGGTTAGAGTTACCTAAATGTTTAAATTGGTCCGACTTAATAAAGCTATCAAAATAGTTTTGGACTTTAGGCATATGATGAGATAAAAACATGCTAATAAATAAGATGTCCTGTATCTCATAAAAGTATCTAAAATTACATAAAATGTAATTGGTAACTGTTACCTTCCTAAATAATCTAGTTCTGTGTTTCATGCCATAGCTGTCATAGAATTAGGTGAAATATGCATTTAGTCCCCTAAATACACAGTATGTTTTAGGAGGGTTGTTAATTTAGTGGGAGTCTATTCCTCTATACTAAAATAAACTCTGCATAATCTTTATTGTAGATCAATGGCCTCTTCAAGTAACAATAATCCCCGTCACTGCGATCTATCCTTGAGAAGGATAAGCTATCTGGGACTAACTTTCTTGATTGGTTCAGAAACTTGAGAATCGTTCTCAAGCATGAACGCAAGTTGTATGTTCTGGATGCTTCGATCCCTTATGACCCACCAGCCAATGCTACGAAAGCTGTGAAGGATGCGCATAATAAGCATGTCAACGTTTTTACTGATGCTGCATGTATTATGTTGGCAACTATGGTTCCTAAACTTCTGAAGGACATGGAACTAATGGAAGCCTACGACATGGCTGTAACTCTGAAGGAAATGTTCCAACAGCAAGCTAGGCAAGAAAGGTTCGAGACGATCAAGAACCCGCATTCTTGTAAGATGACCGAGGTGCGTCAGTTAGTCCTCATGTTCTGAAGATGAAGGGCTATGTTGACCAACTTGATAGACTTGGATTTCCCATAAGCCAAGAGTTGGCTACGGATTTGATCCTAAATTCATTACCGGAGAGTTACTCACAATTTGTAATGAACTACAATATGAATAATATAGAGAAATCAATTTCAGAGTTGCATTTGATGCTCAAAACCGCTAAACAAAATATCAAGAAACCCTCTAGTAATGTGCTGATGGTCCAAAAGGGAAAGGGAATGAAGAAGAAAGGCAAAGGCAAGGCTAACATTGCCAAGGCTGCTGCTGCACCTGTCACAAAGCCTATGGAACAAGTCAAGCCCCATCCTGTTCCTGCTTCAAAGCACCAAAAGGAAAAGAAAGGAAATTGTCATTTCTGCCATGCACCTGGACATTGGTTCAGAAATTGCAAACTTTATCTGGAAGTTCTAAAGAAGAAAAAGGGTAGTGCGACTACCACCTCAGGTATTTATGTTATTGAAATTAATTTATCCACTAGTGATTCCTGGGTATTGGATACCGGATGTGGATCTCACATTTGTATAAATGTGCAAGAACTCACCAGAAATAGGAAGCTGAAAAAAGGAGAAGTCATCCTCCGCGTAGGGAATGGAGCAAGAGTTGCTGCCCTGGCTGTTGGATCATATGTGTAACGGCCTGAATTTAATTCGTCGTTATTTGTGACGTATTGCAGACGTGGCGAACAGCTCAGACACTCGTGGGACCCGCAGCTAGGCTAGAGCGCGCCTGGAGTTAGGTAAATAGTTATTTCGTGTGTTGTTTTGTTTAATTTGCGATGTTTATGTTAAAATAGGTTAAACGACATCGCAATGTGTGATTATATTTTAATTGACGTGTGAGGTTGTGTGTTAAGTATTCGCCTCGATATGCGTGTCGACGCGGGTACCGAATAGACAAAAAGATGAAATATTAGGCCGGAGAAAATATTACACACATTAAATGAATTAAATGTGATAAAATAGTAAATTGGTGGGCGCCTAGGGACACGCGGGGTCGTGATCGACACGCGTGGGTGGTACAGTAGTGTGCACGCTCGAGTACGCTCATTGGCGCGCACGACGGAATTGTAGGTGCGAAAATATAGGTGTGTATATATATTTATATATATATGTATATAATTAATTTAATATATATATATATATAAATCAGAAAATAAATAAATAATTGTGAAATTACCATAAAGGGTATTGAGGTTGTTAAGGAGGAGATAATATTGGAGGGGCAAAATGGTCATTTTACCTGAAATTTTGATAAACTCTCACCGCCTTCTCTCTCGATAAATCGAAAGAAAGAAGAGAAAAAAAAAAACAGAGAGAGCAGACGAGAAAGAGAGAAGCCGAGACGAAGAGAAGGAGGAGGTGAGCTCGTGGGATCGAGGAGAATGAGGTGAGCTGATTGTGGTTCTTGTGATTTTGTGTTTTGTTGCTGTTGTGGCGTTGTGTTGTGTGGTGGAGGTGCCGCCATGGCCGAGAATTGGAATCAGTCGGGGAGGGAGACGAAGTGTGGTCTCCACCCTCTTGATTCCATTGATGAAGAAGAAAGAAATGAAAAGAAGAAAAAAAAAAAAAAAAAGTTGGTTGTTCGAACCAGAGACGCTGTTGCGTCTCTGGTCGAAAAAATGGAGAAGATGCACACGCACGCCGTGCGTGTGCATCCTTTTCTAATATATATATATATATATATATATATATATATATATGTATATATATGTATGTATATATATATGTATATATATGTATATATATATATAATAGGAGAAAAATAGGGAAAAATATGGAAAAATTGTATTTTGACTAAATAAATAGAAATTGAGGAATTTATATGGAAAATGAGAAATTCAAAAGTCGGAGGAGACTTTATACCGGAGTTTTTACCTTGAAAAATGTAAAATTGACATAATATGTCAAATTGAAGCTAATTCAATGATAAATAATCTTAGGTGCATTTGGGGTGATAATTTGGATTATCGGGTGATTATTGGAGCTAGACGGGGTTTGATTTCGGGACACGGAGTGCGGATTGAGGTGTGTAGCATCCCAACTAAAATTACTTGAGTATTTACTTCTTTTGGCATTTGAATTCAATTTCTTTCATTTCAATACTCTATTCTTGGTTATGTTTATATGGGCGGACGTTGAGCGAGGCTCCCTCCGTGTCATTCTTGTGTGTATGTCCACTACACCATAGCACATGCTACCAGATCGAACTTAGGCCAAGTGTCACGTCATGGCATGTGTCGATGCGCCGTTGGTGTAACGCCGGACATCGAGCGGATCCAGATGCTTGCCCCTTTGAGTTTGACTCACGGCAAAGATTTCGTGGAAGAGTCCGAAGTATGGTGTAGTCGACCCTAGGAACTAGGAACACACTTTGCACTTTTCCTATTATTTATTCATGCGATGAGCACGTTTAATCGTATTTATTTCCGCATGTTTATTTAATAGCTTTATTTAAATTCCAGTATTTACTTTTAGAAATGCTCACATAATTTCCTTGGGAATACTCACTGGACTCGTCATATGTCTTTTGTGATGGCTTGAGTGCAGATCCTAGTACGAGCAGGGGCAAAGGCAAGCTGCCAGAGTACTGTTGAACAGAGATAGCCTGACTTGTACGTTTGTATTATATTTACTTTGTTTTATTATAGGTTTGGGGTTTTGGAGAAACTTTATATATATTGAACTTTTTGGTGATTTCAGAGGTACTTATGATTGTGCATGGGTTTTTCACATTAGGTTTATGGTTTAGGTTACACATTTACAGTATTACTACCCGAGTAATGCATTAGAAAGGCTTCCGCTGTGTGAATTTGAGGATTTTATAATGATTTAACATATAATTTGTCTTCAATACAACCTAATCTATAAATGGATAATTAATAAGGTTTAAAAAAGATAAAATGGAGGATGTAATCCAATGTAGAGCACAGCTGTCGCTGGTAAGACAGACTGTGGGTCCGCATTGACCCTGTGGCGGTCTATTTGGAAAATTGGCCGTTACAATATGACTTAGTCTTACCTAATGGACTTATCTTAACTTTAAATAATTGTTACTTTGTGCCTGCCTTGAGCAGAAACATCATTTCTATTTCATTTTTGGATATGGATGGTTTTGATTTTATTATTGCGAATAATAGATGTTTCATTTCTCGTAAAGGCATTTTTTATGCAAATGTTGATTTGTGTGATGGTCTTTATATTCTAAGCATGAAAGAGTCCACTTATACTCCAGTCTTTAACAAAAATACAAAGAGATTTAAGTCAAATGATTTGAATCAAACCTAGCTTTGGCATTGTCATCTCGGGCACATAAATGAGAAACGCATAAAGAAGCTCCATAAAGATGGACTTCTAGATTCATTTGATTTAGAAACACATGAAACGTGCGTATCTTGTTTACAAGGCAAGATGACTAAAAGTCCCTTTACTGGACACAGTGAAAGTGCAAGTGATTTATTGGGTCTAATACATACTGATGTATGCGGTCCTATAAACACAATGGCTAGAGGAGGTTATCAGTACTTCATTACATTTACTGATGATTTCAGCAGATATGGTTATATATATCTTTTGAAACATAAAGCTGAATCATTTGAGATGTTTCGAACGTTTCAAAATGAAGTGCAGAATCAGCTTGGTAAAACTATCAAAATACTTCGATCAGATCGAGGTGGTGAGTATTTAAGCTAAGAATTTGATAATCAACTTAGAAATTGTGGGATTCTCTCCCAATTGACTCCACCAGCAACTCCACAATGGAATGGAGTTTCTGAAAGGAGAAACCGAACCTTATTAGATATGGTTCGATCTATGATGAGTCATGCGGATTTTCCATTATCCTTTTGGGGTTATGCATTACAAACTGCAGCTTTCACTCTAAATCGAGTTCCTTCTAAAGCGGTTGATAAAACACCATATGAGATATGGTACGGGAAAAGACCTAGTTTGTCTTTTCTTAAGATTTGGGGCTATGAGGCTTACGTAAAACGACAAGTCTCAGAAAAACTAGCACCTAAATCTAATAAGTGTCTATTTATGGGGTATCCTAAGGAAACAAAAGGATATTACGTTTATAATCCCGCTGAGAACAAAGTGTTTGTTGCTCGGTATGGTGCCTTTATCGAAAAATAGTTTATTTCAAAAGACACTAGTGGGAGAGAAATAAATCTTGAAGAAGTTCAAGAATCACAGATAAACACTGAACTGCAAATGGAAGTTCAACAACGTTCGGAACCAGTTGAACCTCCGCAAGTAACACAAGGCCCACGTAAATCTGGTAGGGTAAGACATGAGCCCGAGAGATTCGGATTTCTCATTACTGATAGTCGTGATGTGTTGCTTATGGATCAAAATGAGCCCACCACTTATCAGGAGGCTATGTCTGGACCAGACTCAGATAAATGGCTAAGTGCCATGAACTCTGAGATGCAATCCATGTATGATAACCAAGTTTGGAACTTGGTTGATTTACCTGAAAGTGGTAAGACCATTGGATGTAAATGGGTTTTCAAGAAGAAAACTGACATGGATGGCAAAGTGCATACTTTCAAAGCAAGACTTGTTGCAAAAGGTTTCAGACAGACTAAAGGTGTTGATTATGATGAAACTTTTTCGCCTGTAGCCATGTTTAAATCCATAAGAATTTTAATTGTCATTGCTGCATATTATGACTATGAGATATGACAAATGGATGCAAAAACGGCATTTCTTAATAGAAAACTGCTTGAGGACGTGTATATGACACAACCTGAAGGTTTTGTACATCCTGTGAATTCTAGGAAGGTATGCAAGCTTCAAAGATCCATTTATGGATTAAAGCAAGCTCCTCGGAGTTGGAATCTTCGTTTTGATGAAGCAATCAAGGATTTTTGTTTTATTAAGAACGAAGATGAGCCTTGTGTATACAAGAAGGTCAGTGGGAGTGTAGTTGTTTTTCTAGTACTGTATGTTGATGATATATTACTCATTGGAAATTACATCCCAACATCGCAGATTGTCAAGTCTTGGTTAGGGAAGTGTTTCTCAATGAAAGACTTAAGAGATGCAGCCTATATCCTAGGGATAATGATCTATAGGGATAGATCTAAGAGGTTAATCGGTCTAAGTCAGAGTGCTTACATAGACAAGGTACTAATAGGTTCAGTTTGCAAGACTCTAAAAGAGGATTGTTGCCAATGTCTCATGGCATAAGTCTCAGCAAGAATCAATAACCTATGATAAATGATGAGCGAGACCGTATGAATAAGATTTCATATGCATCTGCTATTAGATCTATCATGTACGCCATGCGATGCACTCGGCCTGATGTATCATATGCTTTGAGCACTACAAGCAGATATCATTCAGATCCAGGTGAGAGTCACTGGATAGCAGTAAAGAACATCCTTAAGTACTTAAGAAGTACTAAGGAAGTGTTCTTGGTCTATGGAGGTTTTGAAAATGATCTAGTTGTAAATGGTTACACAGATGCAAGTTTTCAAACTGATATAGATGATTTTAGATCGAAGTCTGGATATGTGTTTACATTGAATGGGGGTGCAGTAAGCTGGAAAAGTTCGAAGCAAGAGACTGGCAGATTCTACAACAGAAGCTGAGTACATTGCAGCGTCTGATGCAGCAAAGGAGGCAGTTTGGATCAAAAAGTTCATTTCTGAACTAGGTGTGGTTCCAAGTATTGCTAACCCTATTTGTTTGTATTGTGACAATAACGGGGCAATAGCACAGGCTAAGGTACCTAGATCACACCACAGATCCAAACATATACTTAGTCGTTTTCATCTCATCAGAGAAATTATTGAGAGGGGAGACGTAAAGATTTGCAGAGTACCTACTGAAGACAACGTTGCGGATCCATTGGCAAAGGCTCTTCCACAAGCGAAACATGATGGTCATGTTAGATCATTTGGCATTAGATGCATGAATGATTGGTCCTAGAGCAAGTAGGAGATGTTGGAAAATGTGCCCTAGGTCAATCCATTAACAGTCTTTATGAGTACATTTTAGTTAATAAAATAGAGGATTTCATTTGCTGTTTATTATAATTGATTTGCATGTTTACATTATAATAAGATCCGTGGGTATTTACAGAAATATCCTAAATGTCCCTAGTCGATTATTATACTGGGAACTATAATGAATTAAGACTAGTGTGAGTCTTGATTGATGATCATACGATGATCATACGTATAGGAATACGAATCAAGATCATGAGTACTTGTTAGGGAACAAAGTGCTAGACCGACCCGCTATGAGAACATCACATGGATTAAGTCATAGTTGTTTCTCATGATAGGTATATTTTTAAGTCCTCTAACTTTAGATTACCAGAGACTTCAATATTAGGAATACAGTGATTTAACGCAATCAAACGTTGTCTTTAACCGAACGATTATAAAGGTTGTGATTGGTTACTGTGTGAATAATGTGGTGAAGTTGTGTAATCGAGATAGAATTTGTCCCTCTCATATAAAGAGAGATATCCAGTGGATCCCTCGATGTGTTAAACTGTTAAAAGGCCTTGTCTAAGTGAATTGATATTGATCAATGTCACTTAGATGTTTTCAGTATACCTAGAAATCGAGAGATTGAATATGTTGGATGACAATTCCATGCCTTATGTTTGATCAAAAGGATATTGTGTGACAAAAGGAAGTTATATACACTATTGATTAGGTTGTATCGATTTGATATTCGTACAACTTGGGTAGTCATAATGTCTTGCTAGATGCCGCTTATGACTTGTATACGAAAATGTGTTTTGGTACACTGGCAACGTTGTATGAGCCTATTGGGTCGCATACTGAGAATGGTTTTGCGAGATTTTAAGATGGTTCAGAAAAATGAATTTTATATGATAAAATTCATGACAGAAACGTCCTTGTAGTGTATTACACTTATACTTCTTTAAGTTGGGGTATATGTGTAATTTACTTAACCGTCTATATTCAAGGGTTGTATAAATAGACGCTTTGAGTTAGAATACAAGTACGAAAGATTTAAAAAATGGCTGAAACTCTATTTTCGTTTTAAGAAACAACTTAGGGTTTTTTGATATGCTCTGGATTATTTTGGAGAGAAACAAAAAGGTTTAGTATTCTCTCGAAGCTAGCACTTCAAATCTCGGCCGCCGTTCGTGTGTGGACTGCTGATAGAGGGCGTTCATTGTTGGCAACGCCTTAGAGATCGATTAACCTTCAGAAAGGTACATTGCGAGTGAGGTATGATTAAGTTTTCATAATATAAACATGTTTTAATGGAATCAGATTCGGATCCTGTTGGGGTTTTTCTCAAAATAGTTTTGAAATCTTCGTTGTGCATGAACCCCAAAACCCAACATATATATATGCAGGGTTTCCACACTCTAAGTTGTCTTGACTAGTGTCTTTAAGGTTATTTGATTAGCTTGAGATTTAATTACATCCGCTATAACTATGATAACTCAATAATTGATTAACTCAACTCTTATGTGCTTAATAAATGGTAAATGGTAAGGTAAGGCAGACTAGGCTCGCTTCAACTTTGCGAGATTGGCTTAGGGGTCCACGTAAGTCTAGGCCAGGCGAGGCTCAGTTTAGGATTGTGGAATTGGGGCCGCACATCCACTCTAAGTTCCAACCATTATCCTAACTCATTTGGTTTTGTGTTTTTATGTCGGTTGTGGTATAATTGAGAGCTAAGTTCAAAACTTTAGGCTCTGATGCTAACTATGACGGCCCCAGTTCCCAACCAAACTGGACCTCACCTGGCCATAGCGTACATGGACCCCCCGAGTCCACCCTCGCGAAGTCAATGCAGACCTAGTCAGCCTTTCTAATTATTATCCTTCAAGTTAAGCAGCGGAATTAATAATTTAAATTGAGTTATTCAAAATTTGCAAATTTTATTAGTTTAATGGAAATGTTTTAACTAAAACAAATCGAACAACTTTAAATCAATTAAGTCAAGAAAACCTAGAATGTTGACACCCCGCATATATATATATATATATATATATATATATATATCAAATAAAGGAGAGTGTAATGAAATCGTATACATGTCCCAGTATATCTCACTACCCAGATATGTCCCATGTGACAAAACACGTTTATAAGTAATACAAAAGTATCAAAAAACCTTCAACAATCCAATAGGGAGGGCCGGTCCAATGCCCTCAAAGTAAGTTACCAAGTACTGGAGCCTTTCCACTGCTCGACTGCTGATCTGCACTCAGTCAATTACGAGAATGATGAGCCCAGGTAAGTAATGCTAGTAGGATCTAAACAATATTTCGAAATAAATAAAGCAATCTAATTCATGCAGATGGAAAGAAGGCTGTAAGGACGCATGAATAATAAATTGACTGAATACGAATCAATATCAATCGATAAATGGGTGTCCCGAAATCAAAATAGAGAGACACCAAGTAGTCTCGACTGTGACGGCCCCAGTTTTACAACCTAAACTGGTCCCCGCCCGGCCTAGACTTGCGCGAAACTCCGAGCCCGTCTCGACAAGTCACGCAAGCCTAGTCAGACTTAACCCTTACCATTTACCATTCATTTACAATTTATAACATTGATTAGCGAGTTATTATAAAAATAGCAGAAGTAAAGTTCAAACTAATCAACTAATCACAATCATAATAAACAAGACATCCTAGCGTGTGACCGCATATGTATATCATCATACATGATCAGTCAGAGGAGAACAACCCAATAGATATACATGCCCAAAATATCTCACATACCCAAACCCATGTTCCTAAACAACATATATATGCAATAATACAAAAAATCACCTACTCAGCTAAGTGGAAGGACGTGCTCTAGTATCCTCAAAGTAAATCCCTTAGCTCTGGTGCCTTCCCCTTGCTAGACTATGGATCTGCACTCCGCCAAACACAAGAATGACGAGCCCAGGTAAGTAACGCCAAGCAGAACAATAATACAACATTTCGAAATAAATAAACATCAGTCCACATTCATGTCGATAGAAAGAAATGAATGAACGCACGAAATGTATAAGACTGTAAATAGATCAATCGAAATGTGAGTGTCTGAGTAACGAAATGGAATTGCAAGGAGTTCCGACAACAGCCGATGAGTCGAGGTAAAACCTACAAGACTCGGGTTCAGGACGAGAACACAGCCTACCAGCCCTAACCCTTGTGACTATGAGATATAAACCCAGATAAGAGCCCCCAACGTACACTTAACCGGGAGATGTCAACAACGTCTATATAAGAGCTCATATCACAGATAAAGTAACCATAACTCCCTTGTAGTGGACCAATCAACCAAAAGAGATTCCAACAGATATGATGATAAACAAAGTAATAACAACAAATTAAAGCTCAAGAAATAACTGTAAAAGTTCCCACTGGTTTACTTACCTGTAATCCAACTAATTACGCACCCAACGAATTCCTAACAAGTCTCCAATGACCTCCCGTGTCCCGTCAATGTTCAAAAACCCCTAATATACATGCAAATTTAAATTCTCATTATTAACCCTCATTTTAACCAATTTTCTATAATTTCATTTGTTAACCCATTTGGGTCGATTACTCGGGTATTAGGTCGTATTCAAACCCATTGGGATACCCAAACGATCCCCGAAATTTTTTAAAAATTTTATAAAAATTCATTCATGTGAACAGTAACACGCTGCCGGGACGCCGTGGCACACAATAGACTGGACAGCGTCTCCACGGAGTAGAGTTGAGGCTTACTGCCTAACTCATACGTGAGTGACGTCGTGACCACAGTTGGTCATGACGACGTCCTCACGACGTGTTCTACTGAGACTTATGCCTAAGACGTACGTGGGTGACAACGTGAGTTGGAACACTCACGGCGTCGCCACAGCGTCTTTTGCAGAACACCTCTGAACTGGAGTTTTCAACACCCCGGCCCGCGTCGCCATACTTCGAGCCTATCCCAACTTCGATTAAACAATCAACACAACGCCAAACCATACTCAGCTCACGTCAAAACCCGACCAAACCGTCGATTTGTCAAAATCATCCAAAATTCACCAAAAATCCTAAAAAAATTCAGAAAATTCTCAACATCCAAACCACTTCAAAATTTATGTTTTGATCCTTCAATACACTCTCAATCCATCAAAACATACAATAAAAATCAAATTTCCCAATTCGTTGTCCAAATTCATCGCAAGAAAAACCCACAAAAATACTGCCAACACGTACATACCGATGTGGGGAATCGAGATCTCACCTTAGAACTCACGTTTAATCGCTCCAATTGCGTGGAATCACGTCGAGAACCCCGGAAGCCACCAAGCTTCACGTTGAGATTTGGATTTGAGGAGAGAGATATGAGAAAACGAAATGAGAGAGAGAGAGAGAAAAAAAAAAAAAAAAAAAAAAAGGTGATGAGGTGGGGTTTTATACCCCCCTCTAATCCTTACTCCCACACGAATCTCGAGGCACATCCTTAGGCCTCTATTCATTCTAGCCAACCACTATGACATTAAATGGTGACTTCAATCCGTGACACCCCACAACACTTAGTCGTTTTCTTGCACAATACTCGCATTTTCAGTCTTGTTTCGAACACCAAACTTGTTCGTCACATCGCCCCAGACGTACTAACGTATCAAACGCATTTTACAACTTTTAATTATTATTTATTTTATATTTTGTCAATGTTTTTAATTCAATTGAGTCCCCCGGACTACTAATTACCCAACTAGAGTTTGCCCGAAACTCCATTATTTCATGTATCCTTCGAGCTGAACCGTACCCCGTACCAACGCTAACACTCAAACGTCCTCACACGTTTAGGACATTGGAATTAAACATTCGGGTAATACAATATAGTACAAAACACCGAACAGAAATAACATACCTCGGCGTCGACGACCGAGAATTGGACTCAGTATCTCAGCAAATGGGCCTACGTACGACCTAAATTGACATGTGGCACAAGTTAAAATTTAGGGTCGTTACAGTCTTCCCAACTAATTGAAATTTCGTCCACGAAATTAAAACGAACTAATGGAAAAACTTATCTAATCAGAAGTAGGGAAAATACTCGCGCATGTAGGACTCAAGCTCCCACGTCAGCTCCTCATCACTGTGGTGTTGCCACTTGACTAGGACTGAAGGGTTCTCCTCTTTCCTCAGAATCTTTCCCTTCTTGTCCAATATCTGAATAGGCTGCTTGTCATAGGTAATGTCCTACCTCAAATCTATCTGGGTCAGGTCCACCATCGGCCTCCTGCCCTAATTCAATCTATCAAGTCTGAGCATCGATATGTGAAATACAGGGTGAACTCCAGACAACTGAGGTGGCAACTACAACTCATACGCGACTCTGCCTATATGCTTCCCAACTCGGAATGGACCAATAAATCTCAACACAAGCTTCCCTTTAATCCCAAACCTCTTGTGACCCTTCATCGGAGACACTTTCTGGTACACGTAGTCCCCGACCTTGTACTCTAACTCCCCGTGATACAAATTATAATATCTTTTCTGTCTCTCCTACGCACCTTTCAGCCACAATATGATCAGGCGTATATTCTCTGTGTGATCCACAACAATCTTTGGCCCAATAGCTGCCATGTGCTCTAGCTCTGCCAAGCAAGATGGAGATCTGCACGACCTCTCGTATAATGCATCGAACGGTGCCATACCAATACTGGCCTGATAACTGTTGTTGTAGGCAAACTCATACAAGTGAAGATACTCCTCCCATGAACCACCATACTCCAACACACACATCCTCAACATATCCTCGAGTATCTGTATCAGATGTTCTGACTGTCCATCAGTCTATGGATGATAGACGATGTTGAGATCCAACCGCGTGCTGAACTATGCATTCATACTTTGCCAAATTTGTGATGTGAACTATGGCCCTCTGTCAGACACAATCGATATAGGTACACCATGCAGTCAAACTATACCACGCTCGTACAACAAAGCCAACATATCCACCTGATGTGTGGTCAAATCTGGTAAAAAGTGCGCAGACTTCGTCAACCTGTCCACAATCACCCAGATACTGTCATGACCGCGTTGAGACCGAGGTAAACCACTGACGAAATCCATCGTTATATGCTCCCACTTCCACTGAGGAATGGGAAGTGACTGTAGTGACTTGCTAGGCCTACGATGCTCAGCCTTAACTCGCTGACAAATCTCACACCATCGAACATAATCAAAAAATAGCAGTCTTCATCCCCGGCCACCAAAACAGACGACACACATCAGCATACATCTTGGTCCTGCCCGGATGAACCGTAAAATACGAGCAATGTGCCTCATGAAGTATCTCATTGCGTAGCTCAGCCACTGATGGAATCTATAGTCGCCCTCTAAACCTCAAGCATGAGTCTGTCGACTAACTCCAATCTGGATTATCTGAACTTTGAGCAAACTCCAAAAATCTGTCGTACTCCTCGTCAACCCATTGACCATCTAATACACTCTGAATAGAGACAGTTTGAATCCTCAACTGGACACAAATCAATATTGTAGTGCTGGTTGGAATATCAACAGAATACATCCTCTCAACCGCTTCAAGCAAACCATTCTCATGTGTCATGTGGCAATTAAAAACCTCTAAGTCTGACCCTATACGGCTCAATGCGTCTACAACCACATTGGCCTTCCCCGGGGGTACTCCAAAGATAAATCATAATCCTTGAGGAACTCCAGCCAACGTCTTTGTGTCATATCCAAGTCCTTCTGAGTTAATAGGCACTTTAAACTCTTGTGGTTAGTGAATAGCACAAACCTCTCTCCTTAGAGGTAATGGCGCTAAATCTTCAGTGAAAACACCACTGCCGCTAACTCCAAGTCATGCGTAGGGTAATTCTTCTCATAAACCTTTAGCTGTTGCAACGCATAAGCAATCACTCTACCGTTCTGCATCAAAACACAGCCTAAACTGACCTTCGAAACATCAGTGTTCACCTCAAAACCCATCCCTGACTCTAACACTGGCGCGGTAGTCAAAGGTTCCTTCAAGGTCTGAAACACTTGCTCACAAATGTCATCCCACTAAAATCTCACGTTCTTCTTCGTCAATTACGTCATAGGTGCCTCAATTTTTGAGAAGTCACGTACAAATCACCTGTAATATCCCACCAAGCCGAAGAAACTACGAATATTTGACATTAATCTCGGTGTAGGCCAATTTGTCACTGCTCTGACCTTAGCGGGGTCCATTGACACTCTGCCAGCTTCGACGATGTGTCCTAGAAATACAATCTTCGCAAGCCAAAACTCGCACTTATTAAACTTGGTGTACAACATGTGCTCTCTCAGAATCTGCAACACCAATCTGAGATGTTCCTCGTGATCCTCATGAGTCCTAGAGTAGATCAGGATATCGTTGATGAATACGATAACAAAGCGATCCAGAAACTGTCACAACACTCGATGCATCAGGTCCATAAACATCGCAGGTGCATTAGTCAGCCCAAAAGGCATGACTGTCAACTGATAATGCCCATATCGGGTGCAAAAAGTTGTCTTCTCCCTATCCTCCGCTATAATCCTCAGCTGATGGTACCCAGATCTTAAGTCTAACTTCAAGAACCACTGAGCTCTTGTTAACTGGTCAAACAAGTCGCCGATGAGCAGAAGTGGATATTTGTTCTTCATTGTCACCCTGTTCAATTGTCGGTAGTCGATACATAATTACAGGCTACCGTCCTTCTTCTTGACAAACATAACCAATGCTCCCTAAGGTGACATGCTCAGGTAGATGAAACCTAACTCTAGTAACTCATCTAGCTGACTCTTCTAGCTCTCCCGAAGCCATCCGGTACGACAGAATCAAAATAGGTTTGGTCCTTGAGACCAAGTCGATAATAAAGTCAACCTCCCTAGGCGATGGTAACCTTGGTAACTCTGCTAGAAAGACGTCAGGAAACTCGCATACCACTGGTACATCCTCCAACCTACTTACAACTCGCTCCGTCGTACTCAATACACTAGCAAACATCTCGATATCTACGTTTGTGGCGACTCTACCTCTAGTGATAGGCAAACTAGTCGAAGTCCCCTGAAAACTAAACTTTAGATGCTCTGAAATCTGAAATATGACCCTCTTACAGAAATAGTGGATCTGTGCATGATACGCATCCAACCAATCCATGCCCAGTAATGCATCAAACTCGAGGAACTCCAACACTCTCAGGTCTGCTGGCATGACATGACCCTATATCTTTACCGAACAATCCACAAACAACAAGTTTAGGTAAATCTTGTAACGACGTAGAAATTTGGTTATTTGTGGATGATGATGCATGTATTAGTATGATGATATGATACGGGTCACGAGCCAGTCGGGCAATTTTAAATCTGAGTGAGGTTCCAACTACGTAAACGGGGTTCCGATAGTCAATTAAGTGGGTATTAAATGTGATAAACGAAGTCAAATCATGAATATGACCTTAGTTGAGGAAACATGATTTAATCAAATAAAGTATAATTTAGGCATAATTAATTTGATAAGTGTGCGACCGCCTCGACAAGCGTGCTGATCGCGGGGCACTGAGTACCGGATAGGTGAGGATGAGTATGACATCGAGTACTAATTATTTAAGTTCAATTGATGGCCTAAAATAGGTTATATAATTTATTTTTGAATTTTAATTACATAAGTCCTATAGTTTAGTGGAATAAATGTAATAGGCTTAGGATAAGTCTTGGGATACACCACATGAGGGAATCAAGGTAAGATGTATCATAGGTGGGTGTCGCCTCGAGATAAGAGAGTGTGTTGAGATGAAAGTAAGGGTAAAAGAGTAAAATTTGATCAACCAAATAGACATATATATACAATGTTTTTATCTGAAACCCTAATCACTATTCATCATCTTCCCAACTCCAAGCCGTCACTGTTCATCCTCCTCCCACCTCTCGTTACTGTCAACCCATCCCACCTGAGACCGGAGACGCCAACGAGGCCAGAGAGAACGAAGGACCGCCGTCGACGAGGTGAGACACTTTCCCTCTCTCTCTCGGTCTCTACCTCTCGACTGTCTCCTCCTCCTCTCGGCTGGACCGCCACCACTGCCACCTCTTACGACGTTGGAGCCTCCACCACCCACCGGAGACACCTAAGTGAGCTCCTCCTCTCTCCCTTTCTTCTCTCTCTCTCTCGGCAGCAACTCTCTCTCTCTCCAACAGTCCACATTTTTAACCCACATCACACACGTTTTTCATTCACATCCCGGCCACCGTAGGGTCACCTCCGACCGGGAACTTGGGGGTAGACTATCCATGTAGGTCTCGACGTTCCCAAAGGGCCTCACGTCCGACAAATGCGTTGTATATTCAATGAGTTATGGGTGTGTTTTCCAAACTATTTTGGGCAGTTTTCATGGTCTTTTCGGGGCTATTTTTAGGTTCATCATGGTTGGTTCATCAACTCCGGTCACAGCTTATTGGAGGCGACCCCCCGACAGTCCCACTGGTCAAGGATGCCCCCATGTGCATTGGGTGTGAGCTCGGCTATGGTGTATGTGTGCATTGTGAGAATCAGCTAGTGTGTGTGTGGGTGTGTGTAGAACAGTGGGGTGCACACAACAATGGGGTGTTATGTGCACATAACAGTGGGGTGTGTGTGTGTGCACCACAGTTGGGGTGTGGGGTGTATTATGTGTGGGGTGTGGAACCATAAATTTTTATTATTGTATGTGTATGTAATAAAAAGAAGAAGTGTTTGCGAATGGATCTTTACTAGTATAGGCCCAAATGAGGCCCAATAACTTTCTTTACTTCAACTAAAGCCCACTATATGTGCAACTTGTTTTAAAATGCATAGTGTGTGTATAAGGCCCATCATATGTGTGAGTTAATTTAGAGTGGCGGGGTGTGTGCATAAGTGCCCTTGTTGTGTTCATGTTACTCGGGTGTCGTGAGTGTGGGTGTGTCTTTGGGGTGAATATATGGATTCATGGGTGTGGTGTATGCAGGTTTTAAGTATAAAATGCCACAGTTACGTCGTGGGGCCACGGGCTCACGACGTAACCCGAATACAACTCAATTGGTGGACTTTTTAGCAACTGTTTGAGTCGCTTTTAGAAACTATTTTAAACCAAACTTATAGGGAACACCCTAAGACTAAATACTAACCCTAAATCATTAATTGGGGTTTCAACCTATGCCAGATAGTCGAGAACTCGCGGGGAACGCGTTAGAATCTCGGAGTGATACCGGGTTGCAATAGTTCAGGTAAGTACATACGTACCTTGTATGTGTGTATGTTAGTAGGCCAGTAAGGAAATAGCATGTGATTTATACATTCCTCTATTCATTGATAATGTTGAATTGATCCTTTGTTTGAAAAACCATTCCATATTGTTGGTTGTATGTTCTTGGCATGAGTTTGTGTCTCAAAGGTATCATGTGGTCCTGCACTGGCTTGGACAACGAAGGTACCTCCTGCAGAAGTAACTGACCACCCCTAGTGTTGTGTGTACTGGGTACTCGATTCGAGAGGTGTTGCGATGCCTCTCGATTTCAAGCTGCGCTAGTGTTGCGACATTGCCCAGGGAGATCTTGTGAGATCTTTGTCGTATTGCTGTGAAATTAGACCACTCATGGGCCTCTTTTGAATCTTAGAACATGCAAATTTTGATTGTTTATCTATCAGTCTGTTTATCATGCACTTGATTTACTTACTTTCCTGCTATTTCATTTCCACATGATATTTAGACTGCTTTACTTGTTAAATCATAAATTAATGTTATATTCTTCTTGCACTACTTTCGATTTCTTCAGTTGCTCACCGTCTAGTTTGTGACGGTGGGTGCAGATAGGGTGGAGAGTAGTAAGGGCAAGGGCCCTGCCTAGGAGACCTACTTTGAGGATTAGCAGCGGGATCAGGAAGGCTTTATAGTATGTGTTTATGTTTTGATTACTTGTATATCGTTTCATACATATGTTTTGGGATTATTGAACTTGGCATTTTTTGTGAAACTGGTATCATGTATATATGCTTATCGAATTGTACATGAATACCCGAGGTTTTCCACACTTATAGAATTCCTATATTTCCCTTGATTGAGTTATTTTCCATATTATACTTGTTTAGTCTTCTGCTGTGTATTACTGCAATAACTCTTTCATAAATTGTTAAAATTGATGAATCGAAGGCTGACTAGGCTCGTCAGGTTGCTGAGTGATGACTCGGGGCCTGTACGAATCTAGGCCGGGCGTACCCAATTGCACGGGAAAATTGAGGCCGTCACAGTTGGTATCAGAGCCTAAGGTTATAACGACCTGACTCTTGAATTAAAACACAAACCATTAGGACAGCGAAAAATTAGGAATGGTTGAACTTAGAAGTGGAAACCCTATGGTCCTGACTTAGAATCCTAGTTGGGGAGTGAGGATGAGTCGGGGAATGGAAACTGAAAACTTATTGATATAAGTATGTTTTATGTGTGTACTATATGGTATCGGTAGCTATCCACTGATCCGGAAATGCGATTTCGTTACCAGATAGTGATGGCGAATCAGCGGGGTCCTAGTGACAACAGCGGGACGTCGAGTACTCAAGCTGTTAGTATCGAGGAATTTCAGACCTTGACGCAGAGAATCGCAGCTCGGGAGCAACAACTGGAGGAGATTCTGGTGATATTGAGGGCGTTAGTTGTTACTGCATCGGTACCATCTACGACTAGAGAAACCATTACTCAGGAAACGAACACTCTAGTTGTTACGACCATGACTACACTTCCTACAACCACCATAGCGAGACCAGGGATGGCGGTTGTACCTCTTGCACCGATAGAGATTGCACCAGCGACACTAACAGTGTATGGCACTACGACGACTATTGAGGCCAGACAGTGGCGAGAGTTCAAGAGGCATGACCCAATCATTTTCTATGGAGGCACTGACGTAACCGCTGCATAATTGTTCCTGAAAAGTCACAAGAAGATACACCACATCATAGCTACTCAGGAGCACATGAAAGCTTCTATTTCTTCCTCGATGTTGATGAGAGAAGCTGACGATTGGTGGACTACGATTGTGAGTACCAGAGGCGTGCCGAGGGACTGGATAGAGTTCAAGACCCAGTTCAAAATGAAGTACTTTCCTCTCACCGTGATGAGAGCCAAAAGAAACGAGTTCACTTCCCTGAGACAGTTAGCAGATGAGTCTGTCATGGAGTACATGGGACGGTTTCTACAGTTATTACCATATGCTAGAGGATTAGTTAGCACCGAGGCAAACCGGGTGTACTACTTTATTGAGGGTCTACTACCCGAAATCGGAGCCAGGGACGTTGCAGAGAACTTATGAGCAGAGTTTAGCTAGAGAGAGTTACTTGAGTACTCACCACGAGGAGATTGAGCCTGATCGACCCGAGTTGCAGTTAGAGCACCGATCAGAAGGACATGACAGGAAACGAACAAGGAATCTGAACGATGATTATGGTTCTTGAAGGCAAAAGATGTGTTACCAGTGCGGACAGCCTAGACATTTTCAGAACTGATGTCCTAATTTGTACGAGGACCAGCAGGATGACGATCAGCCTCAGGCCATTGAGGGCGTGCACATGGCGACTGAGCCGCAACTGATGGTGGTTCGTGGTCCTACCAGAGGTAAAAGATGTCCCTGATTATTCTACAACATGCATGGAACTAATAATTTGAAACTTTAGGTGTTTAAATGCGATGTCAGACGTCATTTGACAGAGTTAGGGTCAATATTGGCTAGAGTGGTGTCGTTTAAACTTAGCAGAGTTGTCTAGGATGAGATAGACCTAACTTAGACTAGAGTTCGAAAGAGATGGTAAGTTTAGGCACAATGGGTTGCCAAAACTAGTCACAGGTACACCTAAAGAGAGGCAGGACTAGACGGGTTGTGATTCATCTTACGATGCATGGACACGTAGTGTAAATGGTGGCCATAGTTGCAACCTTGTCGAATCTATTTTACTGTCTGGGTATAGATAAACTTGCGTCGAGACATGAGTGGGCTGGGAGGTTTTCACAAGTATGGCGTGCGAGTCGCGATCGTAGCGTCTTATGTCGTGATCACCAAGCTTGAGTCGTGGTAGTGGGCGATGTCTGCGACGAGATCGTAGGCATTCCTACCACTAGTGGGAATTGGAGGAAGTTTTGAGAGACCGTTGTTAGATTAGACTATTTGAAGAGGTTGCGACCTGCAGTCTAAAGACCAAGACAAAATCAAGCTATTCGAAGAGGCAAAGGCCCACAGTTTGGAGGTGGTAAAGTATGGAGCTGTTTGGAGTAATCCAGAGGGATACGCAATTCATGGAAATAAACGTTGTGTTGTTTGAAGAAACTGTGTACAAGTTCACAGTTCGATACCTAGTGTCAAGCTGTTGGAAGTGACTCTCGCTAGAGTCCACAATTGGTCATAGCTTATTAAGCGGTCTGAAGTGACTTTGCATCGGTCTACAGTTCAACGATGAGGAACGAGCTGTCTGAAGTGACTCTATGGTAGTTCGCAGTTTGAGAAATGATCCAAGTTATCCGAAACGGCTCTAAGCCGTAGTTTGAGCGAAGTGAGAATAGGTGTTAAATCTCCTTATTCACTCGAGTTAGAGCTCATTTCGAGGACGAAATTCTTGTTAGTTGGGGAGACTATAACGACCCGAAAATTTAGTTATTTGTGGATGATGATGCATGTATTAGTATGATGATATGATATGGGTCACGAGCCAGTCAGGCAATTTTAAATCTGAGTGAGGTTCTGACTACGTAAACGGGGTTTCGATAGTCAATTAAGTGGGTATTAAATGCGATAAACAAAGTCAAATCATGAATATGACCTTAGTTGAGGAAACATGATTTAATCAAATAAAGTATAATTTAGGCATAATTAATTTGATTGAACACCAAGTGTGCGACCGCCTCGAGAAGCGTGCCGATCGTGGGACACTGAGTACTAGATAGACGGGGATGAGTATGACAACGAGTACTAATTATTTAAGTTCAATTGATGGCCTAACATAGGTTATATGATTTATTTTTGGATTTTAATTGCATAAGTCATATAGTTTAGTGGAATAAATGTAATAGGCTTAGGATAAGTCTTGGGATACACCGCATGAGGGAATCAAGGTAAGATGTATCATAGGCGAGTGTCGCCTCGAGATAAGAGAGTGTGTTGAGAAGAAAGTAAGGCTAAAAGAGTAAATTTAATCAACTAAATACACATATATATACAATGTTTTTATCTAAAACCCTAATCACTATTCATCATCTTCCCAACTCCAAGCCGTCACTGTTCATCCTCCTCCCACCTCTCGTCACTGTCACCCCATCCCACCTGAGACCGGAGAAGCCAACGAGGCCAGAGAGAACGGAGGACCGCCGTCGACGAGGTGAGACATTTCCCTCTCTCTCTCTCTCTCTCTCTCTCTCTCTCTCTCTCTCTCTCTCTCTCTCTCTCTCTCTCTCTCGCCTCTACCTCTCGATTGTCTCCTCCTCCTCTCGGCTGGACCGCCACCTCCTACGACGCTAGAGCCTCCACCACCCATCAGAGACACCTAGGTGAGCTCCTCCTCTCTCCCTTTATTCTCTCTCTCTCTCTCGGCAGCAACTTTCTCTCTCCTACAGTCCACGTTTTTAACCCACAGCACACACGTTTTTCATTCACCACCCGGCCACCGTGGGGTCACCTCCGACTGAGAACTTGGGCGTAGACTATCCACGAAGGTTTCAACATTCCCGGAGGGCCTCACGTCCGGCGAATGCGTTGTATATTCAATGAGTTATGGGTGTGTTTTCCAAACTGTTTTGGGCAGCTTTCATGGTGTTTTCAGGGCTGTTTTTAGGTTCATCATGGTTGATTCATTGACTCTGGTCACGACTGATCGGAGGCAACCCTCCGACAGTCCCACTGGTCAAGGATGCCCCCATGTGCATTGGGTGTGAGCTCGGCTATGGTGTGTATGTATTATGAAAATCAGCTAGTGTGTGTGTGTGGAAGTGTATAGAACAGTAGGATGCACACAACAGTGGGGTGTTATGTGCACATAACAATGGGGTGTGTGTGTGTGTTCACCACAGTTGAGGTGTGGGGTGTATTATGTGTAGGGTGTCTAACCATAAATTTTATTATTGTATGTGTATGTATTAAAAAGAGATTTCAGGGTACAACGGCGTTATTATCGATCACCAGGGGTAGAGAGGCTACTAGTAGTGAGATAAAGACATTTTCTAGTGTCTCAAGCATTGCTGAGAGACTAGAGGTTAGCATTGATGATGTACCAGTAGTGTGCGAGTTTACCGATGTTTTCCCTGACGATCTACCAGGATTACCACCGCCGAGAGAGATAGATTTCATCATAGACTTAGTACCTGGGACTAGACCCATTTCTATACCATCGTATAGGATGGCACCTCGAGAGTTAGAGGAGCTCAGGACTCAGTTAGATGAGCTGTTAGAAATGGGATTTATTCATCCTAGCATGCCAACGTGGGGCGCGTCAGTGTTGTATGTGAAGAAGAAAGAAGACAGCCTAAGGTTGTGCATTGACTACAGACACCTGAATCGGATGACGGTGAAGAATAAGTATCTGCTTCCTCATATAGATGATTTGTTTGATCAGTTGACGAGAGCGACCTTGCTTTCGAAGATAGACCTGAGATCAGGTTATCACCAGCTCAGGATCAGGGCTGAAGATAGGGAGAAGACTGCATTTAGTACGAGATACGGTCATTATCAGTTCACGGTTATGCCATTTGGTTTGACTAACATGCCAACTATGTTTATGGATCTCATGCACAGAGTACTGAGGACTTATCTGAATAGATTTGTGATTGTATTCATTGATGATATCCTTATCTATTCCAAGACTAGTGAGGATCACGAGGGACATCTCCGAATAATTCTACAGACTTTAAGGGACCACCTATGTCAAGTTCAGTAAGTGTGAGTTTTGGCGACCAGAGGTCAGATTTTTGGGTCATGTTGTTGGAGCTAACAGTGTTTCCATGGATTTCATGAAGATTAGAGCTATTGTTGAGTGGCCTACTCTGACTACAGTGATAGAGATCCACAATTTTCTGGGTTTAACTGGGTATTATCGTCGTTTTATGCATGATTTTTCCACGATTGTTACACCGATGACTAGACTGACTCAGAAGAATGTGAAGTTTAACTGGGATGAGAGTTGTGAAACAACATTCTCTACTCTAAAAGAGAAGCTGATGACTACATCTATTCTTGCATTGCCTGAGACAGGGAAGGACTTGGTGATGTACACAGATGCGTCGAAGGTTGGGCTAAGTTGTGTTTTGATGAAAGAGGGCAAGGTGATTGTGTATGCATCTCAACAGCTCAAGGTTCATGAGAAGAGTTATCTAACACATGATTTGGAGTTAGCTGTTGTAGTATTTGCATTGAAGATTTGGAGACATTACCTATATGGGGTGAGGTTTGATCTTTTCACTGATCATGAGAGCTTGAAGTACTTATTCTCTCAAAATGAGCTGAATCTGAGACAGAGACGTTGGTTAGAATTCCTAAAATATTATGATTTTTCGCTTGAGTATCATCTTGGGAAGGCCAATGTAGTTGTTGATGCTTTGAGCAGGAGAGGATCTGATAGAGAGGTAGTTGTATGCCATATGACACATGAGTATGCGTTACTCGAGGCAGTTAAGATAATGACTTCAGTTGATGTGTCAACTACTACCAGGACACAGATTTATGGTCAGTTGAGGATGCAGACTATTTCACTTCAGGTAGTATGTGAGGGACAACAGACTGATGAGTTGTACTAGAGATTCAGTGAGAAGGCTGATAGTTCAGATTATCTAGACTGGAGTCGATCGACAGACGCGTGTCTGAGGTATTGAAGGCGACTGTGGGTTCCATTAGTGGTTGATTTGCACACTGAGATACTTCAAAAGGCTCACCGGTTGCATTTTTCTATTTATCCGGGTATGACCAAGATGTATGCTAATATGCGACGTCTTTTCTGGTGGTCAGGGATGAAAGACGATGTGTCGAAATTTATACGAGTGTGTGAGATATGCCAGCGTGTGAAGACTGAGCATAGGCGACATGGAGGATTATTGCAGCCTCTTCCCATTCCGCAGTGGAAGTGGGAGCATATTGTTATGGATTTTGTCAGTGGTTTACCTCGATCATCTCACGGACATGACAGTATCTGGGTAATTGTGGACAGACTGACGAAATCTGCACATTTCATTCCGATATCCACTACACACAGGGTTGATAGATTGAGTATTCTCTATGAGCGTGAGATAGTCAGACAGCACAGAGTTCCGTTATCTATTGTGTCAGATAGAGGACTGCAGTTTACGTCAGTGCTATGGCAGAGTATGCAGGCTCAATTTGGCACGAGGATTTATTTGAGTACGGCATATCATCCACAGACACACGGACAGTCTGAGATACTGATTCAGGTGTTAGAGTATATTCTCAAGATGTATGTACTGGAGTACGGAGGATCTTGGGAAGAGTACATTCATTTGTGCGAGTTTGCGTACAACAACAGTTTTCAAGCTAGTATTGGCATGGCACCATTTGAGGCACTGTATGGCAGACCTTGTAGATCACCATCTTGTTGGGTGGAGCCAAAAGATGCAGTGACAGTTGAGCCTGAGATTGTTGTTGATCATACTGATAAGGTACGACTGATTCGTTAGAGATTGAAAGGTGCTCAAGAGAGAGAGAGAAAGTATTATGACAAGTGTCACGATAAGTTGCAGTACGATGAGGGAGCCTATGTTTATTTGAAAGTTTCACCTCTGAAGGGTCACAAGAGGTTCAGAATCAAGGGGAAACTTGCGCCAAGGTTTATTGGTCCTTTCAGGACTGTAAAGAGAGTCAGCAAGGTTGCTTATGAGTTGGATTTGCCGCCTCAGCTCGCCGAAGTTCATCCAGTGTTCCATATTTTGATGCTTCGACTAGACAAGTCAAATGAGGGACGACGACCTACAGTAGATCTAAGTCAGATTGATTTGCGCAATGATATTACTTATGAGGAGCAGCTGATTCAGATTGTGGACAGGAAGGTCAAGGTACTGAGGAATAAGGAAATACCTTCAGCGTTCGTTCGGTGACAGTATCACTGAGACTAGGAGTTGACATGGGAGTTGGAGTCCTATATGTGCGAGTATTTTCCTCATTCATTCGATTTCGGTAAGTTGTTATTTTGAGTAATTATTAGATTAATTTCGAGGACGAAATTCTAATAAGTTGGGAAGACTGTAATGACCCTCAAATTTAATTGGTGACACGTGTCCTATGTTTACAAGACCGTGACCTATCATCGTAATCTGTCATATTACTCAAGCCTAGGGAGTCGACACTGAGGTATATTTTACTTTTCTGTGATGTTTGTATTATTATCTATACCTGAATGAGAATTCTGTATGTTCTAGTATGTGGTTTTCGTTTATAAATCGCTACGAATTTTTGTGTGAGATTCGGCTAGGAAAAACAGAAATTTAGGATATAAAATGGATAATTAAACACCGGGAAATGATAGTTAGTGAATTATTGAAAATAATAAATAATTAAATAAAATGTGGGAGCGAGGTTATGTCCGGGAATATACACGGTGCGAGTTGAGAGTTGAATCGGGTCCGGTAACATGTGTTTTGAGCGAGAAATGGCGCGATTTTGAAGTTGAAGTCACATATTGGAGTCATTCTAGTGTGTTAAAGTTGTTAAATCAAATGAAGATGAGCCACAAGATTTGCCTCGAAATCTGTGTGTGAGTGGAGATGACATGAGTTGTATATATATCAACTTTTCTCTCTCCTCATCTAACATTTTCATTTTTGATCCAACATGCGAAGGAGGTGATCGAATAAGCGTAAAAAAGTAGGATTCATACTCCTTACGTGTTTATTTATGTTTTGGCGTTAATTTTGGAGGTTTTCGTCGTTACGATTTCTGATTAATTTTCGGGAAAATGTTGAAAAACAATTTTGATTGATGCTTTTGGGATTGATTAATGGTTTGATTGATGAATTGGTAGTTGATTCGTGAATTGGAAGTGAATGGGAATTTTTGGGAATTTTTGAAGAAATTCGAGATATTTTCTAATCGTGGTGTTTTGTCGGGGTTTCGACGGATAGGGAGTTAAGTTTTAAGTTGTTTTGGACGTCTCAAAGGGTTTGGGATAGACTCGAAACGCGACGACTCAAGCAAGGGTTTCGAGAAACCCCGGGATAGGTGTTCTCCTGAACACGCCGTGAGGGACGCCGTGAGAAGTATCTTCCACGCCGTCACTCACATACGTCTCGAGCAGAGGGAAACCAACGAAAACCAGGAAAGTCGCCGTGGGGATGCTGTCTAGAACAAAATGGTCACGACGCACTCACATACGAATTGGGCAGAGTATCTTTTCTCCACGCCGTAAAGACGTCGCCAGGCCAAAGACGTCACGGTGTCTTGGCGGCTTGACACTATTCACAGAGACCAAATTTTCTGAAAATTTCGGGGATTTCTCGAGTATCCAATTGGGCTCAAATACGACCCAATATCCTAAAAATCAACCCAATTACACTAATTAAATTATTATAGAAAATTGGGTAAATTAGAAAGTTATTAATAGGATTTGTAAAATTGGTTAATTGACAGACTTTGAGAATTCGAGTGGGATAGTAGAGGTACATGAGAATCGGAGGTTTGCAATTAACCGAGATAGGTTATCGTATGATTGTAAGCCAAATATGAAGTATGCATTAATTCATTATCCATTTATTTTCATTTTTATTTGAATTGAGTCATTGTTGGAATTCCATTCTTATTGTTCATGGTTGAGTGTCTTGGCGTAAGTGTGTTGCGAAGTACTTTTGGGTCCATATGAGTGGGTAAGAGTGAACACTTCTGCGGTTGTGTTGTTCCACCCAATAATAGGGGGTTATACCCTGAGTACTAGATTGTTTAGACGTTGCGGTGTCTTTGGTTTGATTGGTTTGTCACTATTATGACTATAAATGTAGTGTTGCGGTACCGCATTGATTTTGACCACTTATAGGCCTTCTTTGATTCTGTGGACACTCAAACTTCGTTGCTCAGCTTGTCAGTCTGTTTATCATGCTATTTGTTACTTTTTCTACTTTTCAATACTGCATGATATTTGGACTATTTATTTGAGAAATCTTGAATTACTGTTTAGTTTCTTCTAGCATTACTTTATCTTTTTCAAGCACTCACCGTCTAGTTTGTGACGGTGGTGCAGATAGAGATATAGGTGAGACGAGCAAGGGGAAGGAGCTGATGCTAGACGATCTTCTCTGAGGACTCTCGGAGCGATCCTTTCCTTTACTCAGAGTAGGTTTTTGTTCTTTTGACTGTGATTATGTATTATATGTTTTGTTAAACACTGGACATGTATTGGGGATTAAGAGACTAGGGATATCATGTATGATCGCTTTGTATAGCTTTGATCACTAGACATGCATGTATTTATCCCTTTCTCAGGTTCCACATGAGTAGGTTGTCCATTATTCCTGATTTCCATTTTATAGTTATAGTTGATTATAGTAATTTTCACTGCGAATTTCCTGATAACTTTATAATCCTATAACTTACGCATTTAAATGATTAACCAATGATGATCTGAGAATTTGAGGCTAATTAGGATGCGTAGACTTCGTGAGTAAGGGCTCGGAGGCCTACGTAGACCTAGGCCAGGCGAGATCCAGTTTTATAGGAAATTGGGGCCATCACATTGTCGATCTTCTCGTGGCTCCTCATAAACTTCTCCGCTGCCTCCAGATTAGTTCCCCTTGTAGAACTTCACCGGCTGGTGTCTCATAAACTCTCGAGCCTACCTCGCCTCAAGCGTCACTCTAACACCAATGTCAATCGGTGTACTTTGCGTATCATCTACCGGTGTGTCTGGTGTAGGAGGTACCACCTCTGTCTGTGCAGGTGTTTCCTCAGTCACTGCGGGTCCTATAACAACTATGGGTGCTGCAGGCGTATCCTGCACTCTCGGAGCGCTCCCAGCTTGAGCAACTGGAACTGCTGACGTACTAGGTGATCCTAACGCCTGTGCTCTCAACAGTTTGAGAATCTCATGTAACTGCTGATCATGCGATGAAATCCTCTAGGACATGCCATCCAACTGGCCCTGTACATCACCCGTACTAGTCTCGCCTGCACTAGGCTGATCGGCCATCATTATCTGAAAAGAAAGTGATTCTCATGATCAAGACATAGCTATCGATAATATAATATACAACAATCAAATAGCTCATAGTCCAATTTTTATTCCCCAACTCTCCTCACTTCCCAACTAAGACCTAAGTTACTCTAAGTTCAACCGTTCCTAACTTCCACTGATTACTCTCTTAATGGCTTATGATTTAAATCAAAAGTTGAGTATTTAAAACTTCGGCTCTGATACCAACTGTTTTCAAACCTAAACTAGGCCCCGCTCAGCCTAGACTTACGCAAAACCCCGAGCCCTTCTCGACGAGTCATGCAAGCCTAGTCAGTCTTAACCCTTACCATTTACTATTCATTTACAATTTATAACATTGATTAGTGAGTTATTATCAAAATAGCGGAAGCAAAGCTTAAACTAATCAACTAATCACAACCATAATAAACAAGATATCCTAGCGTGTGGAAACCCCGCATATGTATATCATCATGCATGATCAGTCAGAGGAGAACAACCCAATAGATATACATGCCCATAATCTCTCACATACCAAAACTCATGTTCCAAAACAACATATATATGCAATAATACACTAAGCTAAGTGGAAGGACGTGTTTTAATATCCTCAAAGTAAATCTCTAAGCTATGGTGTCTTCCCCTTGCTGGAATGTGGATCTGCACTCCGTCAAACACAAGAATGACGAGCACGAGTAAGTAACGCCAAGCAGAACAATAATACAACATTTCGAAATAAATAAACATCAATCCACATTCATGCTGATAGAAAGGAAGGAATAAGCAGCGCATGAAATGTATAAAAACTGTAAATAGATCAATCGAAATGTGAGTGTCCGAGTAACGAAATGGAATTGCAAAGAGTCCCGACAACAGTCATTGAGTTCAGGTAAAACCTACAAGACTCGGGTTCAGGACGAGAACACAGCCTTCTAGCCCTAACCTTGTGACTATGAGATATCCATAGACCCGGATAAGAGCCCCCAGTGTACACTCAACCGAAAGATATCAACAGTGTCTAAATAAGAGCACATATCACAGATAAAGTAACCATAACTCCCTTGCAGTGGACCACTTAACCAAAAGATATTCTTACAGATATGATGATAAACAGAGCAATAGCAACAAATTAAAGCTTAAGAAATAACTATAAAAGTTCTCGCTAGTTTATTTACCTGTAATCCAACAAATTACGCACTCAACGAATCCCTGACACGTCTCCTATGACCTCCTATGTCTCGTCAATGTTCAAAAACCCCTAATATACATTCAAATTGAAATTCCCATTATTAACCCTCATTTTAACCAATTTTCTATAATTTCATTTGTTAACCCATTTGGGTCGATTACCCGAGTATTAGCTCATATTCGGACCAATTGGGATACCCGAGAGATTCCCGAAAGTTTAAAAAAGTTTTATAAAAATTCACTCCTGTGAACAGTAACACTCCGCTGGGACGTCGTGGCACACAATAGCCTAAACAGCATCTCCACGGCATGGAGTTGAGGGTTACTGCCTAACTCATACGTGAGTGACGTCGTGACCACAGTTGGTCATGACGGCGTCCTATGACGTGTTCTATTGAGACTTCTGCCCAAGACGTACGTGGGTGACGCCGTGAGTTGGAACACTCACGGCGTCGCCACGGCATCTTTTGCAGAACGCCTCTGAACTGGGATTTTCTACGCCCCGGCTCGTGTCGCAGTCCTTCGAACTTATCCCAACTTCGATTAAACAACCAACACAACACCAAACCACCCTCGGCTCGCGTCAAAACCCGACCAAACTGTCAATTTGCCAAAATCATCCAAAATTCACCAAAAATCCCAAAAAAATTCAGAAAATTCTCAACATCCAAACCACTTCAAAATTCATGTTTTGATCCTTCAATACACTCTCAATCCATCAAAACATACAATAAAAATTAAATTTCCCAATTCGTTCTCTAAAGCAACAAAAACCTACAAAAATACTGCCAACATGTATATACCGATTTGGGGAATCAAGATCTCACCTTAGAACTCGCGTTTGATCGCTCCAATTACGTCGAATCACGTCGAGAACCCCGGAACCCACCGTGCTTCACGTTGAGATTTCGATTTGAGGAGAGAGATATGAGAGAACAAAATGAGAGAGAGAATGAGAGAAAAGGTGATGAGGTGGGTTTTTATACCCCGCTCTAATCCTTACTCCCACACGGATCTCGAGGCACATCCTTATGCCTCTATTTATTCTATCCAACCACTATGACACCAAATGGTAACTTCAATCCGTGACACCCTACAACACTTAGTCGTTTTCTCGCACAATACTCGCGTTTCTGATCTCGTTTCGAACACCAAACTTGTTCGTCACGTCGCCCCAGATGTACCAACGTATCAAACGCGTTTTACAACTTTTAATTATTATTTATTTTGTATTTTGTCAGTGTTTTTAATTCAATTGAGTCCCTCGGACTACTAATTGACCTACCAGCGTTCGCCGGAAACCTCGTTATTTCATGTATCCTTCGAGCTGAACCGTACCCCGTACCAACGCTCACGCTCAAACATCCTCGCACGTTTGGGACATTGAAATTAAACATTCGGGTAATACAATATAGTACAAAACACTGAACACAAATAACATACCTTGGCGTCGACGACTGAGAATTGGACTCTATATCACGGCAAATGGGCCCACGTACGACCTAAATTGATATGTGACACAAGTTAGAATTTAGGGTCATTACACCGACCACCGTGGTCGTTGAGTCGCAACGAAGCCAAGCAGACTTGGATATTAAGTCGAATCAAAGCCTAGTAAACGTGGACCAACACCGATGTGAGTCTTCCCGGTATTTCGGCTAAGAACTCTCACCCCTTATAACACCAAATAAACCAGAGTAGTGTCCCGAGGTCATGGCTCCGGAATATTACCCTGATAACCAGGCCTTCCAAAGACACCTTAACTCCCTTGGTCCTCGGACTACTCAACCAGAATAGAAATTCCAAGAATAGATTATCGAAGTAATGAACAATAATATTCAAAAGTATAAAATGAAATAACTGTGCATTTCCTAACTGGTTTACTTACCTATATCTAAACTACACGTACTAACTCGACTCCGACATGCCACTAAATCAATCCACGTAAGCTCGTCAATGAATTATACCTCTTGATAATCAATTGGATTCAATTTGGTTGTATCAGAGTCGTGTTTCCATTTAAATTTAAAATCCTGTTCAAATTCCCAAAATACTTCGGTCCGATACCGTTACCCATTTCACCTATTTTGGGACGATTCCCAGAGTATTGGGTTGCAATTGAACCTATTAGTATGCCTGAAAAAAGCTTTGAAGTTTTCAAAATTCTTTAAAAAATATTTTTCCAAAAATCAGACTTGGCGTCATGGGCATTATGCCCAAAGCGCCACCCACGACGCTAATCCTAGCAGTTCATTTTCAGGTTTTTTTTGGAAACCCTGACTTTGTCACCGAATTCCGAGCCTATCCCATCCTTGTAGGGACCTCGAATAACACCAACAACCACCTCCAAACCATATTAAAACCATCCATAAACCGAATTTTCATAATTAAAACAAAAAATCACCAATTTGTTAACAAAATTCATAACTTTCTCCTACAACCTTAACAACCACAACCAATACTCATAAATGATCACTTAACAACATCAAAACACACCACAAAACCCAAAAGATTAGTGACACAAGTTGTCGCTCACATTTCTAGACAAGAAACCCAAAAAATTATGCTCAAAATGATGAAAATTGATAGCTTAGTCAAGATCTCACCTTTTTTAACATTGTTGATCGATCAAAAGCCCTCAAATGCTCTCAAAGATCATCAAAACCCTTTCTCAATACTCCCAATTTTCAGATTTGTATGTTGAAGTATGAGAAAGTTTGATCATTTGACCATTTTTTTGTCTAGTTATACCTTGAAAGTCATCTTGACTTACAGGTGTATTCCAAGGCACATCTAATGGCTCTCCTTTGGTCCATCCACCAACTTCAATGACTTAGATAGCGGCTTGGTTTCTTGGTTTTATCCTTTCAAAACACAGTTATTGGTCTCCTCGGGCGTTCCGGTACCCAACTTACAGCACGACTCGCATCGTCGCGTACAAATGACAATACTATCAACTAGAATATGTTTCTGTATTAATTATTTATCATACTTAATTTCCTTATTACATAAAAATATTCCCCATACCTCTTTATACTCGTATCTCGCTCGCCCGGTACCCGTTTCAACACCTTTTCCTAGGCAAACCTATTATGTAACTCAAACGCATAAACGTAAACGTCCTCACACGTTTAGACAACTGGATCACACATTCGGGTATAAAATACATAATACAAAATTAGATAAAAATAATATATATCGATGTCGATGCCCGAGAACTGAACAAGAATACCACAACAACTGGGTCCCATGGTACGACTCTTAAATGACACATGACACGAGTTAGATTTTAGGGTCATTACAGGGTATAATGGTAATTCGCTTACCCGACTATATATAGGGGTTGTATAAATAATCGTATTAAGTGAATTCACATTACGGGAGAAATTATGGTTGGAATCTAATTTTTGTTTTTAGAAAATGAGTTAGGTTTTTCTAGCCGTTCTGAATTTTATGGAGAATAGAAAAACTTTTTTTGCATTCTCTCACAGGTGCACTCAGAATCTCGACTGTCGTTCGTGTGTGGATTTATGATGGAGGATGTTCGCTCTGGCAGCGTCTTGCAAATCGTTCAACACAGAGAAGGAAACTTGCATTTGAGATATGGTTTAAGTTTTGTCAATCAATTTAATGGAACTCGAATTTGATCTTGTTGGGGTTTCGAAATAAAATTTAAAACTTCCGTTGCGTTTTGAACCATACAAACCCATCATGGGCTAGGATGAGGGGTGTTGTGACGGCCCCAGTTCCCAATAAAACTGGATCTCGCCCGGCCTAGACCTACGTGGACCCCCGAGTCCTTACTCGCAAAGTCTATGCATCCTAGTCAGCCTCAAATCTTCAAGTACATCATTACATTATTAATTTAATGTGAAAGTTATAGGATTATAAAGTTATCAGGAAATTCGCAGCGAAAATTACTATAATCAACTATAACTATAAAAATGAAAATCAGGAATAACGAACAACCTACTCATATGGAAACCCTGAGAAATGGATAATTACATGCATGTCTGGTGATCAAAGTTATACAAAGCGATCATACATGATATCCTAGTCTCCCAATCCCCAATACATGTCCCAGTGTTTAACAAAACATATAATACATAATCACAACTAAAAGAACAAAAAAACCTACACTGAGTAAAGGGAATGATCGCTCCAAGAGTCCTCAGAGGATATCACTTAGCATCACCTCCTTTCCCTTGCTCTTCTCTGCTCTATCTCTATTTGCACCACCGTCACAAACAAAACGGTGAGTACTTGAAAAAGATAAAGTAATGCCAGAATAAACTAAACAGTAATTCAAGATTTCTCAAATAAACAGTCCAAATATCATGCAGTATTGAAAAGCAGAAAGTATAACAAATAGCATGATAAACAGACTAACAAGCTGAACAACGAAGTTTGAGTGTCCATAGAATCAAATAAGGCCCATAAGTGGTCAAAATCAATGCAGTACCACAGCACCACATTTATAATCACAACAGTGACTAACCAATCAAACTAAAGACACCGCAACATCTAAACAATCTAGTACTTAGGGTATAACCCGCTATCAGTGGGGTGGAATAACACAACCGCAGAAGTGTTCACGCTTGCTCACTCATATGGACCTAAGAGTACTTCGCAACACACTTACGCCGAGACACTCAACCAACAAAATAAGAACGAAATTCCAACAAAGGCTCAATTCAATATAATTGACAATAAATGGATAATGAATTAATGCATACACCCTATCTGGCTTACAATCGTATGATAACGTACCTCGATTAATCGCAAACCTCCTGTAACGACCCTAAAAATTTAACCAGTGCTACGTGTCAAAACAGGTAATATGTGGGCCCACGCTGTGATACAGTTATCAATTCTCGGACGTCGACGCTAAGGTATGTTAGTTTTATATGATGTTTGTATTATATTATATTTCATTTGTGCAATTTTAAGTTTTTAATGGGTAAAGGCGTTATGTACGAGCGTTGGTAGTCCAGGGAACAAATTTAATTAGAAACACTGACAAAAATATTAAATAAATAATAATTAAAAGGTTGTAAAGTCCGTTTGTTACGTCGGTACGTCTGTGGTGACGCGACGAACAAAGTTAGTGTTATGAGTCGGGTGCAAGAATACCTGAGGGAAACTTTGAGTGTTGTTTGAAATAGATGAGAACAAAAGACCAAAAGTCAACTAAGTCACCCAATTGAGTTATCAAAGTTGGTAGGTTAAAGGGTGAAAAGACCAAAAGGGCAATAAAGTTGTAAAGGATATGGATAAGGGTGAGGGGTATTTTGGTCAAATGACCAAAATACCCAAATTTCATCACACCACCGTCACCACAACCCCATTTTCGGTCAAAAAAATTAGAGAAGAAGAGGAATCGACAGAGAAGGAGAAACCAAGGAGAGGAGAACGACGTTTTGCAGAGAGCGTGGACGCGACGTCGAGGCGAAATCTAAGTAAGAAGTTATTGATTTTGTTGTGGGTGTTATCGTTATGGTTGTTTTCGAAATTTGTTGTGGAGGTTGTTGTTGAGGGGATGGTGAATTTAAATGGTGAAAATGGTGGTGATGATGATGGTGAAGTGAGTGTTAATTGTTGTTGTGTTGTTGTTGTGATGTATTAAAAAAAAAATTATGTTGCTTGCTGGAACCAAGCGTTCCAGCAAGAAACAAATGAGGAAGATGAAGAGAGAACTGGGCCGGGTCAAAGTAACCCGACCCGGTTTGGGTTAGACCGGGTCCAACCCGGGTGGACCGGGTCCGACCCGGTCAAACCCGATTTGACCGGATTAGACCCGACCCGCGACCCACCCATATATTATATTAATAAAAATTATTTATTTTGATTAAATATATTAAAATTGATTTTAATTGAAATAAATTCTAGAAAAATAGGAAAAATTCAAGATAAATTTTAGAAAATTCTAGAAAATTATATTTTCATCAAATAAAGAGAAATTTGAGAATTTCTACGAAAAGTGAAATATTTAGGATTTTTGCGAGACGTTATGTTGGGGTTTTGCCTTGAAAAACGTGAGATTTGGCAAAAATAGTTAGAATTTGGAAAAAACATAGGAAATTAAGGAGATTAATATAAATTGCATTATCAGGATTATTGTACACATGGGGACCGTAAGGGGCGTGTCGGAGTCCGTGTTAGTGCGAATTAGCTTGGATCGTGGTAAGTAAACCAGTGAGGAACACTACAGTTATTTCTTGAACTTTGAATTTATTTATTAATATTGTTTCAATACTTTTTCGTCATTCCATTCCGTTTGAGTTATCCTAAGGCAAGTGTGTCAAGCGTGATCCTTGCAAAATTTCGGGCTCGCGGTGTATTATACCGAAGTTTACGGTTGGGGATACGTGATTAGTTGTAATGACATGTATGGGGTGAGAGTTCTCCACCAGATTGTTAGGGACTCTACACTCGCGTAGGGGTCTTAGAGGAGATTCTGTCCTCGACTCCTAGCCTTTGAGGAGATTTTGTCCTCGGCATAACAACTTTAATTGGTCGGGACCACTTGTGCCTTTCCTTTGTATTCCGAGACACTCAATTTCGATTGCTTATTTATTTATTCACAGTCTTTATATATTCATGCGCTCCCTGTCCTTTTCTTTCTATCTGCATGAATTGACTGTACATTTATTGAATTCGAAATATTGTATTTATTGTTGTTCCTGCTTGGCGTTACTTACCTGGGCTCGTCATCCTTGTGTTTGACCGAGTGCAGATCTGCAGTCCATCAAAGGAAAGGTCGTACAATTAGGCGATATACTTTGAGCGGCCCTCCTCTGCTGATATAGGTGACTTTTTGGTGTATTAGCTACTTATATTGTTTTTGTACATGGGGTTATGGGTTGAGAGATCTCTTTGGATTGTATGACTTAGATGATACTCTCCTTGCTTTACATGGTATATATATGATATACGGGGTTCCCACACCCTAGGTTTTTGTCCTAACTTAGAGCTTTCGAAGTTGGTTGATTAGTTGAGATTTATTTGCTTCCGCTTATTACTTTGATAACTCGCTAATTAATTGACTTCACTTTCAAATGATTAACAATTGATTGAATGGTAAGGATAGGCTCACTGGCCCCGCGCGATTTGGCGGGATTGGCTCTGGGGTTCGCGCGGGTCCAGACCGGGCAGCGCCCGATTCTAGGGTTGTGGAATTTGGGGCCATCACAGTTGGTATCAGAGCATAAAGGTTGAATAAAATACTCTCGAATTTAAATCATAATCCACTAAGACATAGGAAAACGGAGGTTAGGATAGTTGTTGAACTTAGAGTGGAACCCTATGAACCTAACTTAAGTCTTAGTTGGGAAGTGAGGAGAGTTGGGAAAACTAAAACTGGACTATATGAGTTATTTGATTGTAATGTATTCTACTATTATCGATAGCTATATAGTGATTGAGAACTCGCGTTTGTTGCGGGTTGTGATCGCCGATCAACACGAGACCCACCGTGAAGGTGTTCAAGTAAGGCGGATGCTTGGAAGCGTAACATGAGGGTTACCAAATGCAAGTCCAAGGACTATACTGAGTTTAAGAAAAAAAAAGGTTCAATCATGAGTAATTCTCGCCTTTAATTTTGAACATTAAGAGGTCAGAGTTCCAGTCAGGTGAAGAAACAGAGAAACAGTCAGGGACAGAGTGTCGATAAGGCATAGTGACACGAACAGCTCAGTCTGAATCAAGATCTTAAAGAAGAACGTGCTATAAGTGCAGACAGCTAAGCCACTTCATCAGTTCTTGCCCACGACTAGGCTGAGGGCAGCCACAGGGCCGGGAGCATGTTCATTCCATTGCCGCACCAGACACGATTGCCACACGGAACCTGATTGAGGGTACGATTTACATTGCAGTCAATTTATGCATACCATGTTTGATTCCAGTTCTACAGTTTCTTTTATTTTGGGTCGTATGGTTGACGAGTTAGGGTTGAGACCTCTTCGATTAGAGAGACCCTAGATCCTTAGCACGGCTGCTGGGGACAAGATTTACCCGAATTTAGTGTGTGTAGACTGTCCGGTAGAAATAGAGGGACACACCTTACCTGCAGACCTGAGAGTGTTAGAGTTCCTAAAGTTCGATGCACTACTGGGCATGGATTGGTTGGGTGCTTATCATGCACAAATTCACTGCTACGGTAAGAGGATCACCTTTCAGATTCTTGAGCATCCGGAGTTTAGCTTCCAGGGGACTTCGACTAATTTACCGATCACTAGGGGTAGAGTCGCCACTAGCGTAGATGTAGAGACATTCGCTGGCGTGTTGAGTACGACAGGCCGAGTAGAGACTAGGTTAAAGGATGTGCCAGTAGTATGCGAGTTCCCTGATGTTTTTCCAGCGGAGTTACCAGGCTTGCCACCACCTAGGGAGATTGATTTCATCGTTGACTTGCATGGCTTCGTATCGCATGGCTCCGAGAGAGTTAGATGAGCTGAGAGGACAACTCGACGAGTTGTTGGACTTAGGCTTTATTCGGCCGAGTATGTCGCCTTGGGGAGCGCCGGCATTGTTTGTGAAGAAGAAAGACGACAGCTTGAGATTATGCATCGACTACAGATAGTTGAACAAGGCGACGGTGAAGAACAAGTATCCACTTCCTCGCATCGACGATTTGTTCGACCAGTTGACAGGTTCGCAGTGTTTCTCGAAGATTGATCTGAGATCCAGGTACCATCAACTGAGGATAAGAGCAGAGGACATGGAGAAGACCGCACTTCGCACTCGATATGGGCACTACCAGTTTACAGTAATGCCGTTTGGACAGACTAACGCCCCAACAATGTTCATGGATTTGATGCATCGAGTGTTGAGACAGTACTTAGACATATTTGTCATTGTGTTCATCGATGACATCTTGATATATTCCAAGACTTGCGAGGAGCACGAGGAACACCTTAGGTTGGTTTTGCGGACACTGCGAGAGCATCGATTATTCGTAAAGTTCAGTAAGTGTGAGTTTTGGTTGACAGAGGTAGGATTCCTAGGTCACATTGTTGAAACCGACGGAGTGTCAGTGGACCCCGCTAAACTCAAGGTAGTTAGCGATTGGCCTACACCGAGATCAGTGTCAGATATCCGTAGTTTTCTGGGCTTGGCAGGTTATTATCGGCATTTTGTACAGGACTTCTCGAGGATCGCGACACCGATGACTCAGTTGACGAAGAAGGATGTTAAATTTCAGTGGAACGATGACTGTGAGCAGGCGTTCAGGACATTGAAGGAACGACTGACTACCGCACCAGTTTTGGTTTTGCCCGAGTCAGGGAAGGGTTTTGAGGTGAACACCGATGCTTCTAAGATCAGTTTAAGCTGCGTTCTGATGCAGGAGGGTAGAGTGATTGCCTACACGTCCCGACAGCTGAAGATTCATGAGAAGAATTACCCTACTCACGACTTAAAGTTGGTGGCAGTGGTTTTTGCACTGAAGATTTGGCGCCACTACCTCTACGGAGAGAGATTCATCTTATTTACTGACCACAAAAGTTTGAAGTATCTCTTCACGCAAAAAGAATTGAATATGCGACAGAGGTGATGGCTTGAGTTCCTGAAGGACTATGATTTCTCATTGGAGTACCACCCGGGGAAGGCTAATGTGGTTGCAGACGCATTGAGCCGTAGAGGGTCAGACTCAGATGTCGTTACCTTCCACATGACGCACGATTACAGTTTGCTCGAGGTGGTTAAGAGGATTTGTACCAAGGACATTCCGACCGATACTAGAGTAATGATTTGCGGACAGATAAGGACTCAAACAGTGTCGATACAGAGCGTACTCGAGGGTCAGCAGACAAACGAGCAGTATCAAAAGTTTTTAAAGCTGGCACAGAGTTCAGATCATCCAGATTGGAGTCAGTCGACAGACTCATGCTTGAGATTTATAGGACGACTGTGGATTCCATCAGTGGCTGAGTTACGCGATGAGATACTTCACGAGGCACACCGCTCACGATTTACAGTTCATCCGGGCAGGACTAAGATGTATGCAGAAGTGCGTCGTCTCTTCTGTTGGCTAGGGATGAAGACCGACGTTGCTAATTTTATTAGAGGGTGTGATATTTGTCAGCATGTTAAGGCTGAGCATTGCAGACCCGGTGGGTTATTACAGCCACTTCCTATTCCTCATTGGAAGTGGGAGCACATTGCAATGGATTTCGTCAGTGGGCTACCTCGATCTCGGTAGAGACATGATAGCGTCTAGGTGATTGTGGACAGATTAACTAAATCTGCGCACTTCATACCGATCTCGACCACACATCGGGTAGACAGACTCGCAGAGCTTTACGAGAGAGAGATTGTTAGACCGCATAGGGTACCGTTGTCGATTGTGTCTGACAGAGGGTTGCAGTTTACATCACAGATCTGGCAGAGCATGTAGGCACAGTTTGGCACGAAGTTGAATCTTAGTACCGCCTATCACCCACAGATTGATGGACAGTCAGAGCGTTTGATCCAGATTCTCGAAAATATGCCGAGGATGTGTGTGTTAGAGTACGGTGAATCTTGGGAGGAGTACCTTCATCTGTGTGAGTTTGCATATAATAACAGTTATCAAGCCAGTATCGGCATGGCACCCTTTGAGGCATTGTACGGGAGGCCGTGTAGATCTCTATCTTGTTGGGCGGAGCCCGAGGATGTGGCAGCGCTTGGGCCGGAGATTGTGGTAGATCACACAGAGAAGATACGCCAGATCCGTTTGAGATTGAAGGGTGCACAGGAGAGACAGAAAAAGTATTACGACTTGTATCACAGGGAGTTAGAATACCAGGTCGGGGACTTTGTATATCTAAAAGTATCTCTATTGAAGGGGCACAAGAGGTTTGGGATCAAGGGGAAACTTGCACCGAGGTTCATTGGTCCGTTCAGAGTGGTGAAGCGGGTAGGCAAGGTCGCGTACGAGCTAGAGTTACCACCTCCGATGTCAGGAATTCATCCTGCCTTTCACATATCGATGTTGCGACTAGATAGGTCCAGGAAGGGCAGACGACCGACGTAGATTTGAGCCAGATAGACATGAGGGAGGATGTCACATACGACGAGCAGCCTATCCAGATCTTAGACCGCAAGGTCAAGATCTTGAGGAACAAGGAGATCCCATCAGTCCTCGTCAAATGGCAGCACCACGAGGACGAGGAGCTGACGTGAGAGCTGGAGTCATATATGCACGAGTGTTTTCCCTACCTCTTCTGAGTTCGCTAAGTCTTTCCTTTAATTTCGTTTAAATTTCGAGGACGAAATTCCAGTTAGTTGGGAATACTGTAACGACCCTAAAAATTTAACCTGTGCCACGTGTCAAAACAGGTGATACGTGGGCCCACGCCGTGGTACAATTATCAATTCTCGGACGTCGACGTCAAGGTATGTTAGTTTTGTATGATGTTTGTATTATATTATATTTCATTTGTGCAATTTTAAGTTTTTAACAGGTAAAGGCGTTGTGTACAAGCGTTGGTAGTCCGGGGAACAAATTTAATTAGAAACACTGACAAAAATATTAAATAAATAATAATTAAAAGGTTGTAAAGTCCGTTTGTTACGTCGGTACGTCTGTGGTGACGCGACGAACAAAGTTAGTGTTATAAGTCAGGTGCGAGAATACCTGAGGGAAACTTTGAGTGTTGTTTGAAATAGATGAGAACAAAAGACCAAAAGTCAACTAAGTCACTCAATTGAGTTATTAAAGTTGGTAGGTGAAAGGGTGAAAAGACCAAAAGGGCAATAAAGTTGTAAAGGATATAGATAAAGGTGAGGGGTATTTTGGTCATTTGACCAAAATACCTAAATTTCATCCCACCACCGTCACCACAACCCCATTTTCGGTCAAGAAAATTAGAGAAGAAGAGGAATCGATAGAGAAGGAGAAACCAAGGAGAGGAGAACGACGTTTTGCGAAGAGCGTGGACGCGACGTCGAGGCGAAATCCAAGTAAGAAGTTATTGATTTTGTTGTGGGTGTTGTCATTGTGGTTGTTTTCAAAATTTGTTGTCGAGGTTGTTGTTGAGGGGATGGTGAATTTAAATGGTGAAAATGGTGGTGATGATGATGGTGAAGTGAGTGTTAATTGTTGTTGTGTTGTTGTTGTGATGTATTAAAAAAAAAAAAGTTATGTTGCTTGCTGGAACGCTTGCTGTTCCAGCAAGAAACAAATGAGGAAGATGAAGAGAGAACCGGGCCGGGTCAAAGTGACCCGTCCCGGTTTGGGTTAGACCAGGTCCGACCCGGGTGGACCGGGTTTGACCCGGTCAAACCCGATTTGACCGGTCAGACCCGATCAAGCCGGTCCTGACCCGACCCACGACCCAGCCACATATTATATTAATAAAAATTATTTATTTTGATTAAATATATTAAAATTGATTTTAATTGAAATAAATTCCAGAAAAATAGGAAAAATTCAGGAAAAATTTTAGAAAATTTGAGAATTTCTACGAAAAGTGAAATATTCGGGATTTTTGCGAGACGTTATGTCGGGGTTTTTGCCTTGGAACGTGAGATTTGGCAAAAATAGTTAGAATTTGGAAAAAAAACATAGGAAATTAAAGAAATTAATATAAATTGCATATCAAGATTATTGTACACACGGGGACCGTAAGGGGCGTGTCGGAGTCCGTGTTAGTGCGAATTAGCTTGGATCGAGGTAAGTAAACCAGTGAGGAACACTACAGTTATTTCTTGAGCTTTGAATTTATTTATTAATATTGTTTCAATACTTTTTCGTCATTCCATTCCGTTTGAGTTGTCCTAAGGCAAGTGTGTCAAGCGTGATCCTTGCAGAATTCCGGGCTCGCTGTGTATTATACCGGAGTTTACGGCTGGGGATACGTGATTAGTTGTAATGACATGTATGGGGTGAGAGTTCTCCACCAGATTGTTAGGGACTCTGCACTCGCGTAGGGGTCTTAGAGGAGATTCTGTCCTCGACTCCTAGCCTTTGAGGAGATTTTGTCCTCGGCATAACGACTTTAATTGGTCGAAACCACTTGTCCCTTTCCTTTGTATTCCGGGACACTCAATTTTGATTGCTTATTTATTTATTCACAGTCTTTATATATTCATGCGCTCCCTGTCCTTTTCTTTCTATCTGCATGAATTGACTGTTCATTTATTTAATTCGAAATACTGTATTTATTGTTGTTCCTACTTGGCGTTACTTACCTGGGCTCGTCATCCTTGTGTTTGACCTAGTACAGATCTGCAGTCCAGCAAAGGAAAGGTCGTACAGTTAGGCGATATACTTTGAGCGGCCCTCCTCTGCTTATATAAGTGACTTTTTGGTGTATTAGCTACTTATATTGTTTTTGTACTTGGGGTTATAGGTTGAGAGATCTTTTTGGATAGTATGACTTAGATGATACTCTCCTTGCTTTACATGGTATATATATGATATACGGGGTTCCCACACCCTAAGTTTTTGTCCTAACTTAGATCTTTCGAAGTTGGTTGATTAGTTGAGATTTATTTGCTTCCGCTTATTACTTTGATAACTCGCTAATTAATTGACTTCACTTTCAAATGATTAACAAATGATTGAATGGTAAGGATAGGCTCACTGGCCCCGCGCGATTCGGCGGGATTGGCTCGGGGGTTCGCGCGGGTCCAGGCTGGGCGGCGCCCGATTCTAGGGTTGTGGAATTTGGGGCCGTCACACCTCCGATCCTCGCGTAACTCTACTATCCTACTCGAATTCTCAAAGTCTATAAATTCACTCAAATTTGCAAATCCTATTAATATCATTATAATTTACCCAATTTTTCATAATTATCAAATTAATGTAATTGGGTTGATTTTTGAGGTATTGGGTCGTATTTGGACCCAATTGGATCCCCGAGAAATCCCCTAAATTTTTAGAAAATTTGGTCTCTATGAATAGTGACACACCGCCAAGACGCCGTGACATCTATTCTATGGCTTGGGCAGCGTCTCCACGGCGTGAAGATGAGACAATCTGCCTAACTCGTATGTGGGTGACGTCGTGACCCTGTTGTTCTAGACGGCGTCCCCACGGCGTCTTTCCTGATTTTCGTTTGTTTACCTCTGCTTGAGACGTCTAAGAGTGATGCCATGGGAAATACTACTCATGGCGTCCCTCGCGGCGTGTTCAGTAGAACACCTATTCCAGGGTTTTTTGAAACCCCGGCTTGAGTCGCCGTGTTCCGAGTCTATCCCAAACCCTTCGGGACGTCCATGACAACATACTACCTAACTCATTTTATGTCAAACCCTGACAAAACACCCCGATTCGAAAATAACTCAAAATTCTTCAAAAATTCTCAAAAATTTCAATTCACTTCCAATCCACAAATCAACCACCAATTCATCAACCAAACCATCAATTAATCCTAAAAACATTAATCAAAATAATTTTCCAACATTTTCTCAAAAATTCGTCCAAAATTGTCGCAACGAAAACCCACAAACTTAACGCCAAAACGTACACAGACTCGCAAGGAGTAGGAATCCTACCTTTTTACGCGTATTGGATCGATCCACGATGTCGCAACGTCTTTGAAATCCACTGAAACCCACGTCTCCTCTTCTCTCCTCTCGTTCAAACAAATCAAAATGGATTGAGGAGAGAGAAAAGTTGGTTTTTATACCAATCTCCCATCTCTTCACATGCACAAATCTCGAGGCCAATCTTGTGGCTCCCTTTCAAACTATCCAACAACTCTAACACACATCTAATGACTCCAATGAGTAACTTCACCTCATCTCTTAGCCTATTCTCGCTTACAACACGTGTTTCCGGACCCGTTTCAACTCACAACTCACACAGCGTACGTTCCCGAACATAACCTCGCTCACATATTTTATTTAATTATTTATTATTTTTGATAATTTACTAATTATCATTTTTCGATGTTTAATTATCCATACTATACCCTTAATTTATATTTTTCCTAGCCGAATCTCACACAGAAATCCGTAGCGATTAATAAACAAAAACCACGCACTAGGACACACAGAGTTCTCATTCGAGTATAAATAATAATACAAACATCACAGAAAAATAAAATATACCTCAGTGTCGACTCCTGAGGCTTGAATAATATGACAAATCACGACGGTAGGTCACGGTCCTGATAAACACGACATGTGTCACCAATTAAATTTGAAGGTCGTTACAGGTGTAATGAGAATTGGGCTTGAATGATCTTGATTGAGGGGTGTTGCAGGGCCTGGGCTTATGGGCTTATTCTGTTCATAATGAATTGGGTAGGTGGACTGAGATGTGTTTCAGTTCGTGGGCTGGGTTGTTTTTGGGTTAGGTAACTGGTTATGGGCATTTGTTGGGGGTAGGCTCGTAATTTACTGGACCCCAAGGACTGGTCCACTAGAGATTTTGACTTTCCCACCTTTTTCGTAGTAAGATCTGGCTGGACAATTGAATTTCTCGTATCCTTCCAAGCCACTTCAAATTTAAATTTTGAAATCGAAATTGATGTCATCTCCTGATCATTAATATCTCCCGCCAAAGGCCTATCTGGTACCGTCTCCACTAAATGCAAATCAGCTTTCTCTTCCAACCCAATACCACTGTTCTGATTACTCTCTAATTCATTAGAATACCCCCTAAACACAGAAGTGTCGCCATGACTTCCTTCTCCTTCCTCTTAATGAACCCTAGAGCCTAAAACTGCCTCGATGGATGTGCTTCAAGATGGGGAGTTCTGAGCAGGATGCGCCTTTGACTAATGAGTTTTCTTCTTACTGGACGAATTTGCAAGCATGCATGCCTTGTAAATCTATCACGAAACACCTTCCACGAATTGATCGCAAGACTTGGACTTATGGGTAATCTTCCCACAATAGGCACATGCAAATTTGATTCTTTCATAAATAAAATCCACCCAATATCTTTTGTCCTTTTTGCGGATGAACCTTCCACGCATAAGGGGATTTTTCACATTAATTTCCATTCTCACCCTCTTATATCTGTCAAGGATGATTTTATTCAACTTCTTCAAAGCAATAAACTTTCCGATGTGACAAACAACCTCTTTCACCGCTTCTTCTCCTCTGCAATCGCCAGGGAGACCATGGATTTGGACCCAAATTTTACACCTCATAAGTTTCAGTGAAAGAATATGCACATTGGGTCCCAAAGGGCTGTAAAAAGCACGTGTTCTTCAAAGAGCAAGGGCACGAAGTCATTTGCGCGAGTCATGATATTTTGAACATCAAAACAGATCTGAAAAAGATTCTCAACAATTTCAATAAATCGACCCCATCTTAAATCTTCCACGCTTTCATCATCGCTTCTTTCAAACCCCCTTATTGTATACTTGAAGCGTGGCCAATTGCCCAAACATACTATTTCTACTTGCCTTTTCTACTTCCTGTGTATGCTCAGCCTGGATTTACACATCATCCATCTCCTCCTTGCTTAGGGAACAATTATGCATAAGCCCAGAAAAGTTCCTCCTCTTCCACCATTTGAACTAGGAAATCTCGGTGTTTGCATTTGATGAACTTAGAACACAAAAGGTTACCTGCACAGGAAAAGTGTGTTTATAATATTAAAGAAACAAAACATAAATAATATCAAAAACTTGAAGTAACGATTAAAGAAACCCAAGAATTCACTTGGACAATTTAACGACCCCGAATTTTTAAATGACTTGTGTTACACATGTCAGAATTGTGACCCGGCTACGTGAATACTGGATGGTATTTTAAACTTCGAGAGTCAACGCCAAGGTAAATTTTATGATTTTGTGATGTATGTATTAGAATTTTAGTATTTTAGGGGTCTCGAGCCGTTCAGACGATTTTTAGTCAAGTGATGTTTCGCCTAGTTAAACGGGGGATAAAAACACAATAAAAAATACAAATGAATGAATTTTTTATTAATTTAATTAATTAGTTGACAAGATGTGGCGAGAAAATGGGCGTGGCGAACCAAATTTCGGAGAAATGCGGACCAAGGAAATGTAAGATCAATGTGGGAGTTGGATAGTCTCGCGACATACACGCTATGAGATAAAAATTGTTAAAGTGACACAGTTTGATGAGGAGAGTCATGAGATTGGCATTGAGATATGTAGGTGTGTTGAATTAAGATGATGAGGTAAAAGCCATAAGGGCAATAGTTTTCAAATAAGCAAGTGTTAACTTAAAGGACAAAAGGGTCATTTCACATTTATGACATATATATATATATAACAAGTAAAATAAATGTTACTATTCATCAACTCTTCCCACCAACTGTCGCCACCATTCACTTCCTCCCTCCTCTCGCCGCTGCCTCCACGTTCCATCGGAGACGCCGACTCCGACGAGGCCAACGAGACCGGAAGCCGCCGTCAACGAGGTGAAACACTCTTCCCTCTCGTTATCCCTCACCTCACGGTCTCTCTCACTCTCGACTGTGCAAGATCTCTCTCCCTCTCACTCTCGACTGGACCATCACCACCGCCACCTACCACGAGCTGACCTCTCCACCACCACCGGAGACGCTTAAGTGAGCTCCTCCTCCCTCTTTTTTCTCTTTCTCTCTCGGCAGTTTACTCTCTCTCTCTCACTCTCATTCTTCTCGACCTCCACGCCGTGACAGCTGCTCCTCCTCCCTGGACCGGCAACCACCCTCACCCTCACGGCACTAGAAACCTCGGCCACCCACCGGAGACACCAAGGTGAGCCGTCCTCGACTGTCTCTTTTTCTCTCATTTTCTTTGCTAACTGTTTTGTCTATTTTTTTGGGACTGTTATGTGAGTTCGGTGGCCCTGGTTTGGATGACCGATACTGGTGCCGGTCAAGGCTGACCGGAAGTCATCCTCTGGCGACTCTGTTGGCCGAAGGTGACCCCATATGTGACTATTTTGTGAGTGTTGTGTATGGACAGTTGTGTATGTGTGTGTAAACGATTTGGGTTGTGTATAGGAGACGGTTTGGGTGTGTGTGTGCATGGGGTGTGCATCTCACTGTGTATGTGTACACCACAGTACACACAATAGTGTGTGTGTATGTACACCACAGTGGGGTGTACGAAACAGTTGTGCATGTGTGCATTGTGAGAATAAACTAGTGTGTGTGTAGTTAGGGTATATTTAGTGTATGATATCTTTAGTGCATGTGTGTATGGGGTGCATACAACAATGGGGTGCATACAACAGTGGGGTGTTGTGTGCACATAACAGTGGGGTGTACCAAGTGTGGGGTGTATCAAATGTAGGGTGTGTGACCATAATGTGTATTATTGTATGGTTGTGAAAAAATAAAAAAAAGATGATAGATATGGACATTGTTTTAAAATGATTATGGGCTTGTGTTAAGGCCCAATAAGGGCCCAATACACACATTTTAATAAGAGTCCATATCAAATTACAAATGGTGTTTACATGGGTTGTGTAGAGCCCAATAGGGATTCAATACAATATGTACAACTTAAAACCCAAAACAAAGGCATAAAATGTAATAATGAACCTATATATCTAGGCTCAATAAGTGTCCACACAAAAGACTTACTTAAGTGAGTATAAGCTTGATTAAATGGGCCCAACAAGAGCCTAAAGAGAGTTATGTTTTGTGAAAATGGCACTAATCATAGAGATGGATTGATCCACAATGGTTTGAGTCGCCTTAATTAAATGTATTTAAACTAAACATACAAGAAACACCCTAAGACGATGTACTAACTCTAAATCAACATTCAGGGTTTTAAACCTTTATCAGGTAGTCGAGAAATCACGGGAAACGCGTTAGAGTCTCGGAGTGGTACCGGGTTGCGCTAGTTCAGGTAAGTACATACGTACCTTGTATGTGTGTATGATAGTAGGCCAGTAAGGAAATAACATGTGATTTATACATCCTCTATTCATTGATATTGTTGAATTGATCCCTTGTTTGATATTCCATTCCGTATTCTTGGTTGTATGTTCTTGGCATGTGTGTGTGTCTCGTAGGTATCATGTGGTCCCGCACTAGCTGGGACAACGAGGGTGCCTCCTGCAAGGGTAACTGACCACCCCTAGTGTTGTGTGTACTGGGTACTGGATTCGAGAGGTGTTGCGATGCCTCTCGATTTCAAGCTGCACTAGTGTTGCGACATTGCCCGGGGAGATCTTGCGAGATCTTTGCCGTATTACTGTGAAATTAGACCACTCATGGGCCTCTTTTGAATCTTAGAACATGCAAATTTTGATTGTTTATCTATCAATTTGTTTATCATGCACTTGATTTATTTACTTTCCTGTCATTTCATTTTTGCATGATATTTAGACTGCTTCGTTTGTTTAAATCATAAATTACTATTACATTCTTCTGGCACTACTTTTGATTTCTTCAGTTGCTCACCGTCTAGTTTGTGACGGTAGGTGTAGATAGGGTGGAGAGCAGTAAGGGCAAAGGGCCTTGCCTAGGATACTACTTTGAGGACTAGCAACGAGATCAGAGAGACATTATAGTATGTGTTTATGTTTTGCTAATTTGTATATCGTTTCATATTTATGTTTTTGAAATTATTGAACTTGATAATTTTGATGAGATTAGCATCATGTATATATGCTTATCGAATTGTATATGAATACCCGAGGTTTTCCACACTTATAGAATTCCTATATTTCCCTTGATTGAGTTATTTCCCCTTTGTTACAATTGTTTAGTCTTCCGCTATATATTTTTTTGCAATAACTCTTTCATAAATTACTAAATTGATTAAATAGAAGGCTGACTAGGCTCGTCAGGTTGTCAAGTGATGACTTGGGATCTGCACGGGTCTAGGCCGGGCATACCCAATTACACGAAGAAATTGGGGCCGTCACATACAAGGCCCAAGGGGATCTCCTATCTATTAAAGGCACAACCCACCCACCTAGATAGTAACTGCTACCCTTAAGGTTGGATGAAGAACCATAAAGACTAAAACTATCTCTAACCACAATACTCTATTTTACAGTTCTGTCACATCAAACTCTATTTCTTCTCCAACCAAAAACTTTATTTCTTACTTTTTTTTGGTATTTATTTGTATTAATTTTAATAAATTATTTAATCAGTAAAAAATTATGAAAAAAATATATTCATATTTTTTGAAAAGAAATAATCGTTGACAATTTTTTAAAAGAAAAAATAAAATAAAATAAAAAAGAAAGGAAAACTCTATTTTTACTCTATTTTAGAGTAAAAATAAAATAAAATAGAAGAGAAATAAAGTATGATTAGAGTAGTTTTACTCTATTTTAGAGTTTTAGTACCCATTAGATTTGCTCTAAAGCTCCCACCCCACCTACGATACTTCTACACAGGGTAATAAAGGCATTTTTTTTTGTCAACCGGTAATAAAGACATTAACCACCAGGACCAGAGAACATTTATGAAAGTTATGCAATTCCTTTACTCCCGCTTGGGTAAGTCAAACCTGTTAAAACTAAATCCCTTCATCCTTTGTAACGTAGTGGATACGACCAAGAAACAGATTCTCGTCCGCAAAACAGTTAGAAACAACAACACAACACCTCTAGAAGAGGACACCAACCTCAAAAAGCACGTCCGTTGATCTCATCAACTCGAATGCCTCACATAAACCACGCTCGTAGGTTCTTTAACATATAACTACCTCTCGCATCCAATCCTTTGCGCGCAAGCATCGGCAACAACGTTGATCTTCTAGTATCCACAAATCAACGCATATAATGTTTATATCTAGTTCGCACCTCTCCCAAACCATGGGCTTACAGCTTCGCTTCAGACAACTTAGATCCTCTTTCTCGAACTGTGGACTACCTCAAAGTCACTTGAGATAGCTCGTTCATCATTGAATTGCAAACCAATGCATAGTCACTTCAGACAACACCTCAATAAGCTATAACCAACTCGTGAACTCTCGCGAATGTCACTTCCAATGACTTGATTTTATCTCGGTCTTCGGGATGTAGGTCCCAACCAATTCAAACAACCTAATTCAACTACGGTCTGCCTCTAGACCGCTCCCGTTTTCCCAAAATGGTAGGAATGCCACGGCCTCGTCGCAAACATCGCCCACTACCACGACTCAAAGCATGGTGATCACGACGTAAAGACGCTACGATCGCGACTGCGTACGCCATACTCGTGAAAACCTCCCAACCTACTCGCGTCTCGACGCAAGTTTATCTATACCCAGCGGTAAAATAGATTCGACAAAGTTGTAATCAGTGGCCACCATGTACACTACGTGTCCATGCATCGTAAGATGAATCACAACTGATCTGGTCACCGCTTCTCTTTAGGTGTACTTGTGGCTAGTTTTGGCACCCATTGTGCCCAAACTTACCATCTCTTTCGGACTCTTATCTAAGTTAGGTTTGTCTCATCCTAGACAACACCGCTAAGTTTAAACGGTAATACTCTAGCCAAGTATCAACCCTAACTCGTCACATGACGTCCAACGTCTTATTTAAACACCTAAAGCTTCATTTAATCGGTTCCATGCGGTCATATGATAACCAGAAATTTCTTTATCTCCGTTAGTATCACGAACCACTATAAGTTATTGTTCATTCGCCACGTGCACATCCTCGCACAAATCGGTACATCGTTTCTAAAAATGTTCGAGCCGTCCGCAGACCATGTTGGTAACACAACTTCCGCTGAGAACCACTATCATCGTTCGAATTTCTCGTTCGTTTCCCATCATGTTTCCACGATCGGCGCTCTAATTACAACTCAGTCGATCGGGTTCAATCTTCTCGTGACTCTTCAAGAACAACTGCTGTTACGGCCACGTCGCGTCGGTACCTCCATAGAAATGACAGTGGTCGTGCCTCTTGAACTCTCGCCATTGCACGACCACAATAGTCGTCGTAATGTCATACACCGTCGGTGCACGAGGTACAACCGCCATAATGAACCATATTGGTGTCATTGAAGTGGTGGAAGGAAGCAAGGTCATGGTCGTAACCCCAGATGTGTTTGCCTCTTGAGTAATGGTTACTCTAGCCGTTGATGGTACCGATGCAACAAAGAATCGACGCCCTCATTATCGCCAAAATCTCTTCCAACTATCGCTCTTGAGATGCGACTCTCTGCATCAAAGTCGAAACTCGTCGATGCTAACAGCTCGAGTACTCGACGTCCATTGTCGTCACTAGGACCTTCGATCCGCCATCGCCCTCTCATAACGAAAGCGTATTTCGGATCGGTGGATAGTTCGATACCATATAATACACACAACAATCGTAATATATATAAACATCACATCCGACTTATCCCACTCCCCAACTAGGATTCTAAGTCAAGATCATAGGGTTTCCACTCTAAGTTCAACTGCTCCTAACTTATTTGGTTTAAATGGCTTGTGTTTTATGAATTTGAATCAAGAGTCCAAATCTTTAGAACCTTGTGCTCGATACCAAGCGTGACCCCAATTTCCCCATGCAATTATCAGTACGCCCTTTAGCTAGACCCGTACTGAGCCCCGAGTCATCACTCTAAAGACATGAACCCGAAGAGCCTAGTCACCTTCAACTTAATCAATTTAGTACTTTATGAAAGAGTTATTGCAATATTACACAAACGGAAGACTAAACAATATATAACAAGGGGAAATAACTCAATCAAAGGGAAATTAGGAATTCTATAAGTGTGGAAAACCCGGGTATTCATGCACAATTCGATAGGTAATTATACATGATACCAATCTCATCAAAATACCAAGTTCAATAATCCCAAAGCATGTATATATAAAAACGATATACATAAAAGCAACACATAAAGAAACTTACAAAGTAGTCTCCAAATCCAATCGCTAAGCTTCTCAATAGATCACCTAGGCTAAAGGGGTCCTTGCCCTTGCTGTTGTTCTCCGCCCTATCGCACCCACCGTCACAAACTAGACGGTGAGTAATGAATAAAATCGAATGTAATGCCGAAAGAAGATAACAATAATTCATGATAATACAAGTAAAGATCTAAATATCATGCGGTATTAAAATGACGAGAATTTAAATAGACAAGGTGCATGATAAATACTAATAATAGATATCAATCGAAATTCAAGTGTGTTCCAAGGAATCAAAAGAGGCTCATAAGTTGTCTAGTCCATAGCATAACGGCGAAGACCTCGCGAGGTCTTCCGGGCATCGACTCAAACGAAAGCACACTATGATCAGTAAGGGACTCGAACCCCGCACTCGGTGTCACACGGTCACTAAGGGTGGTCACACACTCGTGGCCACGAGTGCCCACGTTTTATCCCTCTAGTGCAGGTCCTAGTACTTTTCGGACAAAACACTTATGCACGGAATCACACAACAAGAAATGGAATGGAATACCAATAATAGAGAATAACAAGATGAATAAATGATAATGAATTACATGACATTTCTTCATCGGCTTACAAACATACAAATGCTTTTTAAGGCAAATGTACTTACCCGAACTATCGCGACCCATGTGACAACTCCGAGATCCTAACGCGTCTTCCGCGACTTCCGATTGCCTATACCGCACTACAATTATCCAGTCGAGCTTGAATAAATGCCAAACAAATAAAAATTACCACCCGAATTATACCTAAGATCATTTGTCATTAAACTAGCTTCAATTTGATATATTATATCTTTTTTTTACGTTTTTCGAGGCTAAAACCCCGACTATATCCCGCCAACATTTCCGAGAGAATCCCAAAACTCATTTATGAACCCATTTCCTAATTTATCATATTTTTCTGAATTTTTCAATATATATATATATATATATTTGCTATTTTTCTTCTATACATATACATATATATACATATATATATACATACATATATATAGATACATATATATATATATTATATTTATATATATAATATTAGAGAATGATGCACGTGTGCATCTTCTCCATTTTTTTTCTCTTTTTGACCAGTGGTTTCCTTCTTTTTTTTTTTCCGTTGAGAAGGAGAGGGAGAGAGAGAGAAAGAAACCGAGAGAGAGCTAGAGAGAGAGAGACAGACCTATGAAGACCAACGAGAGCTCCGGCGAGGGTCGTGGTTCGGTCAGCGAAAAGAGAGCCGAGAGGGAGGACCGAGAGCGTGAGAGAACAATGAGAGAGATAGAGAAAAATCGTGAGAGAGACCGTGAAAATGAGAGAGATGGAGAGGAGAGAGAGAGAGTGGGTGGTGTGGTGAAAGAAGAGGCGAGATGGAAGAGAAGGAGGGGGCGGCGGTTTCAACAAAGGAGAAGATGAATAGTGTAGTGTAGGGCTTTGTTGATATATTAACATAAAGGTCAAATGACCAACTTTGCCCCTCCTCTTAATTTATCTCCATTTCATCACAATTGTCCTTATGGGTCTTTTCATTTATTTATTTATTTTTATTACACCTTAAAGTAGGTGTGTGTTGTCACTTGCATGGCCCTCCATCTCAACACCCACACGCCTCTCGAGGTCAATCTCATGGCTCCTCACCATTGGACTGTGTCACTATAACAATACAAATCCCATAGCCCTTATGTTGTGTAATTAACCAACTCCCACGTAGATCTTGCGTTCCTCGGTCCGTATTTCTCTGTCAATTGGCTCGTCGTGTCCATTTTCTCGCCACGACCCGTCAACTAATTTATTAAATTAATAAAAATTCATTTATTTATATGTTTTACTCCCGTTTGACTAGTCGAAACCTCACTCAATTAAATATCGCCCGACCGTCGCGGCGAGACTCGTAAAATACTAACATACTATTACACACAATCAAAGAATCATAAAATCACTTCGGCGTCGACTCCCGAAGTTCAAAATATTGACCAGTATTCACGTAGCCGGGTCACAATTTTGACAATTGCCGTACGAGTCGGATTAAAAATTTGGGGTTGTTACACGATTAATTATGCTCCATTCTTGATTTTTTATATTGCAAATAGTGTTATGAGTTTGGGTTGATAGTGGGTAAGCCTTGTCCCCGGTAAAGCTAAACATTGAAAGGGATACGGGTTATCCGTTCGAGGAGGCATGGTTTTAAGTAGACTTCGTCTTGCCACTTGCCACCCAACCGGAGGTTGTCCCACCAACTCATACAAGTATTACATTTTGCGTATTTATAATCAAGTTGTGAACATATATTTAATGGTATATTATCTATTTTGTATAAAAAGAAAACTATTTAGTTTATCCCTATTTTCATAAAGATTTTATTTAATTATAATTGAATTAATTACCTTAACAATATTGACAATACTAATTACTTGTCAAGGCAACGGAGGATGCTCAAATTATATATAAAGTATCTATGCAAGGCTATGCGTATAAATATTTATTCGTCAAATATCTCTTTAGACTCTTTAGAGATTTGAAAAGTGAATATTTCACTTTATATTATCATTTCACCTCATGGAGCTATCTATATCAAGGCCAAAATTGGTGATGCTCCAAAAGGCTCAAAATGAGCTACATTTGGGTCTCACGCTACAAAATTTATATCGATCAAATATCATTTATTATTGTAATTTCAATTACCTCTATATTGAGGCTATGCAGAAATATAACTGATGAGACAAATAAAAGTCACGTGGCTCGCCTCGATGTATTACTGCAACAAATTATTGAGCGCGCACGTCAATCCATTAAATATTAATTATGGATTGAATCCTTGTCTCGTGGTAGCTGAGTAAAATAATAAGATATTATAAATATAATATCACTCATGTCCAATTGGTTTAGCTTCAAATTAAGAAGCATATGTTGCATATAATGACCATGGTCGCAATTACAAATTTATGGACGTGGAAAAGGTGAAAAGATATGGTAAAAGTCATATTGACAATTCCATTAATAGTCAAAATAAAAAGTGGTGCACCACTAGAAAGGGTAAATTAGTATTGACAATGAGCGCTCATAATTGTGACATTTTTTTGTCACGTATGAAAGGCTATGCTGCCTAAATATTGTCATATATACAATACCCAAATATTTTTGTGATATTTTACCATGCTTTTATTGACTAATGATCCAAAAAGTTTGAAATATTCGTATTTTATTACAAAAAGGGTATTTCTTTAATACCATATTGTTTTTCAATGTAGAAATGAATCATCAAGTTATTTGTTCAGATTATGGCGATATATGTCTTGTTGATTGTGCTACAACGCACACTATCCTCAAAAGAAGAGAATATTTCTCCAATTTGAACTCAGTTGAGGCTAATGTTCAAACAATATCGGCATCTCCAATTTGATTAATGGCTCGGAAGAGCAAATATTATGTTGTCTAGGGGAACAATAATTCATGTTGACAATGCCTTATACTCGAAAAATCCGAGAAGAAATTTACTCAAACTTTAAAGATATTCGGCAAAATGGATATCACATTGAAACCATGAACGAAAATAATAGAGAATTTATCTATGTCACATTGGTTTCAAATGGAAAAAAGAAGTGTTAGAAAAATTCCCGAACTTTATCCTCGGATTATATTTTACTCATATAAGGCATGTCGAAACGAATGTCGTCTTAAATAAGAAAATTAATGATCCAAAGACATTCATTTTATGGCATGACCGGCTTGGTCATCCAGGATCATCAATGATGCGAAGAATAATTAATAATTGGCATGGACATCCTTTAAGGAGTCACAAAATATTTTCAGCTGGTGATTATAATTGTGCTAGTTGTTCTCAAGGTAAATTGATAGTTAAATCATCCCCAAGTAAAATTGTTGTGGAATCCCCAATTTTCGTATAACGCATTCAGGGAGACATATGTGGACCTATTCATCCTCACTATGGACCATTTAGATATTTCATGGTTTTGATAGATGCATCAACTAGGTGGTCACATGTTTGTTTGCTTTCGACCCGCAATGTTGCATTTGATAGACTTTTTGTGTAAATCATTAAGTTAATAGCACAATTCCCTGACAACCCAATCAAGACCATCCGTCTTGATAATGCCGGGGAATTTCAATCTCAAGCATTTAAGAATTATTGCATGTCTATAGGAATTACCATTGAACATTCTGTTTCACATGTGCATACCCAAAATGGTTTGGCAGAATCTCTAATCAAACGCATTCAATTAATTGCCAGACCTTTAATCATGAGAACTAAGTTATCAACTTCAGTTTGGGGACATGCAGTCCTTCATGTAGCATCTATCATTCGTTATAGGCCTACTGCATACCATGAACATTCCCCCATGCAACTCATTTTAGGTCAACAACCAAATATTTCACATTTAAGAATTTTTGGTTGTGCAGTGTATGTTCCTATACCACCTCCCAATAGAACTAAGATGGGTCCACAACGAAAACTTGGGATTTATGTTGAATTTAACTCATCGTCCATTATAAGATACCTTGAGCCCTTAACAGGGGATTTATTTACTGCACGTTTTGCTGATTGTCACTTTGATGAAGCAATTTTCCCACCATTAGGGGGAGATAAGAAGTTAATTCAAAAGGAATGGCGCGAAATTGCTTGGAATGCATCAACTTTATCACATTATGATCCACGAACAAATCAGTGTGAACTTGAAGTTCGAAAGATCATTTATTTGCAACAAATTGCAAATCAATTACGTGATGCATTTAATGATGCAAAACAAGTGACAAAATCACATATTCAGTTGTAAATGCTCCTGCAAGAATTGATGTCTCTGTACAACAAAATGCACAAGAACCAACGAAATGCTTAAAGCGTGGAAGAGGTTGGTTCAAAGGATACAATTCCTCGAAAAAAAGAAAACGGAGTAAAAATAAATACAAATCAAAATACTCCGAGAAAGCACAAGAATCCTTTGATAAGGGTTTGTCGAACAAGTTGATTCGATGTGGAACAACTTCATCTAGAAAAAGATGAAAAAGATGAAAGTAATGAGATCTCAATAAATTACTTAAACTCGGTAAGATTTGGGATCGAAATAAAATTGTTCCCGATGATATATTTGCTTTCAATGTGTCATTTGAAATATGTGAAAATGATGATGATCCGAACCACGATCGGTGGACGAATGTCAAAAACGACTGATTGGCAAAAATGGCAAGATGCTATCCAAGCAGCTAAAGCTAAACTCGTTAAGGAAACGAGAAGTTTTTGGACCAATTGTCCAAACGAGATGGCGTAAAGCCTGTTGGATATAAATGGGTATTTGTACGAAAGAGAAACGAAAAAATGAAGTTACAAGGTACAAAGCAAGACTTGTAGCTCAAGGTTTCTCACAAAGACCTGGCATCGATTATGAGGAAACATATTCTCCTGTTATAGATGCAATCACATTTCGGTTCTTGATAAGCCTTGCAGTCTTTGAAGGGCTTGATATGCATTTAATGGATGTCGTTACAGCATATCTGTACGGATCTCTAGATAGTGAGATATATATATGAAAATCCCTGATGGATTTGTAATATCCGATGAAATAAAATCAAAACCTCATAACATGCATTCTATAAAATTACAAAGGTCTTTGTACGGGTTGAAACAATCCGGACGAATGTGGTACAAACGTCTTAGTGATTATTTACTGAAAGAAGGATATGTAAATAACACCATGTGTCTTCATTAAAAGATCATCAGGATTTGTGATTATTCTTGTATATGTTGATAGGGGATAACCACCTATAGAAGAGGCATATTATAAGATTGACTAAACCGTTATTACACCTGCTTTTATATACTAGCAACTAGTAGCGATTTGGTGTTAGGTAGTGCCCTAGAATTAATTAGGATTGATGCCCCACTCATATATCATCAAAGGGATCCATGAATCATGAATGATGAAAAAAAAATATGATTCATGGATAAAGAAATAAGGATCACGCGACAACTTAAAAGTTTGGTAGAAAAGAAAATAGCAAAATAATCGAGAGATCAAAAAAAGAAATATGAAAAAACAAAAGCTAAGCAGCATAAGTGATAGTAATCTCCTATGGGAAGCGAGAGGCTCTTCCATCTCAAGACCATAAAACGGTTACACTAAAAAAATATTTCACATAATTTTTTTTGTTTACTATCAAACACGACCATTTCTTTTTCTTTTTTATTAAATCAAGATGTGTTTTAATTTTTTTTTGATATCATGTTGTCCAATGACTATTTCATAAAAGTTTCAAACTTTTGGTCAAAGCCTTTAAGATGAGATGGTAAAGACATCACTTGTTAAAAAGGTAAAATCTCGGGAGATCGTAGTTCGATTTCCAATGAAGTAAAAAAAAAAAAAAAAAAAAAACAAAAACAAAAACAAAAAATAAAAATAAAAACAAAAAAAAAAAAAAAAAAAAAAGAGGGAGTTTCAAACTTTTGATCTTCTAAAGGGAAGTGAACAACTAGGTCTATGCCTAATGCAATATTTATTTTTTTTATTTTTTTTAAGCCTAAAAAGGCACATTCATTGTTCCTAACTCAAGAGGGTAAGCCAACCTATTACAACATTTCAACGAGTGAAATGCAATAAATACTACATTGCATACTGAAGCCCGAAACTACCCTAATAAAATAGGGAGAACTACCTCACAAAAGGGGAGAACTACCCCTATAAAAGGGAGACATTTACCTCAATTTGACGAAACATTCATCTGAGGAGATAAAACTTAAATTAAACATAAACTAAATCTAAAACAAAACAAACATTAAATCCTAATTGAAGAAGAATTATATAAAGAAGGAGACCACCCAAAATACTTTGTCAAGATATTGTTAATTCCTCGTAGAAAAACCTACCACCGCAATGCCGTTGCAAGATTTCGCTTGCTTTGCTATTATCCACCATCATCGTTGTCCACGCACTGCCGAGAGTCATTAACAACCCCTAAATACTACATAAAATCCCAAAATCTCCCGTTTTATCTTCTCTTGATCTCACCTTCTTCCACCATTACTACACCATTTGCCTTTATCTCATTGAAAAGCCATACATCTAACAAGATATCTTTAAATCTAAGAAACAAAGAGAATGGAGGAAGAATAAACAATATGAACATACAAAGAAAAATAAAAAGACAAAAGCAACCAAAACATTATTTTATTGAGAAGGTTGGTTGGACATAGATGTCGTTGTTGTTAAAAAAATCGGCTAATGACCATTGCGCCGTCGGTCAAACAAGGAGTGAGAACGAGAGAAAACTAAGTTTTGCGTTTAGAGAGAATGCAATATTTATTTTATTTGGTAGAAATGTGTTAAAAATGAAATCATGATATATGTGACCCCAATTGGTAGTATTTACACCGCAAAAAAAAAGGTATAATGTATTTATGTAGGTTCATAGACACACCTCGAATCACGAGACCAACAAAACGTGAGGTACATCTAACAACATAAAAGTACACAGTACTGGTGAATATCCCCAAAACCATATTATCACAAAAAAAAATTCACAAAACAACAATAAAGTGCTGAAATTGTCTTTTGTTTTTTTTATTTTTTTTCTTTCTCGTGTGCTCTCTCTCTCAAAATCGTTGCAGAGAAGCACAGCGTCCATGGCGACCGCTCTAATCTCCTCCGCATCACCACACGCGATTTCACCCACAAAGACCACAACCGACCCCAGAAACAGAGACTTGTCCTCTGTTCTCGCTCTCCCTAAGAAGCTCTTTACTCCCCACTCTCCCAATACTCTGCTCGCCTCTAACCGCACCCGCGGAGCTCGAACGTTCAGGCCTATTCAGTCAGCCTATGCTTCATGGAGCTACATCCCCAAACAGTTCACGGAGGAGAATCTCAAGGACGGATGTGAGTTTCTATACTAAATTCAATCTTTTCTTTTTGTTGTTGCCCTTTCTGGGGTTTTGATTGGGGTTTGTTTGTTTGTTTGTTTTTTTGTGGGCGTGAATTGGTCTTTAATCTTGTTTTCTGCGTTGGGGGTGAGTGGATTGGGATTGGTTGTTCGATTTTAGTGATGGGGTTTTGTGGGTTGTGGGGATTTGGGTGGAAATCTTTTAAAGTTCTGAAATTTTTTTTTTCTGTGTTGGATGGATTGGTGTTGGTAGAAGAGGTAGAGGGTTTTCTGGGCAGATGGGATTTTGTTGTTTTTGTGCATTGGTGCTCTCTCTCAATAAACCCTTCTTTTGTTCTGTTCTAATTGGGAAAGTATGATTTGATTTTGATTTATGAATGTGATTATCAATTCTAGAGTTGCCTTTTCGGCGTGGTGGGTGTCATTGTTTCTCACCGCTACTGAGTTCATCTTAGAAAACTTGAATCACAATATTTGTGTCCAAGTGATTATTACAATACTTGTGTCAAATTTTTGGAGCAAACTTCCTATTTCACTTAACACTTATAAAGGATGATGTTTTGCAAATTGGGCGGTATTATTTTTCTCTAGTGGAAAATTTTCTTGGGGGAGTTGTTGGCTAGTCAATGTTTAATAGGTCCCAATTTCTCCGGTAGAAGAGGAGGGTGGGTGCTGCACCTTCTCCTTTCTGGTGTCTCAAGTAGGCTAGGTCATCCCCGTTTAATGAAAGCATGGGCAGCAGTGCCTTCCTTAGATGTTTAAAGAATAAGCAATAGGTGCTGCACCATTGTTCGAATACCATAGTGGTAGGGTCTCGATATCATTGATCAATGCAGGTAGGGACATTATCCCGTGACAGTAGACCTAAAAAAACAACTTGGAGGAAATAAGCTTTTAGAGGAAAAAATGGAAACGTTTGATACTATGATTGAAGAAAAATATATGATTAACTCACAAGAAATTTTAAATTTAGGTGCCAAGTCTAAGAAAATTAGAGAAAGCCGGTTGTGACATATTTTATAGAAATAAATAAGGATAGAAATTAGAGCAGGATGCCCCCCCCCTTAGGGATGTGGTGTAATGGTAAAAAATAGCACTTTAACTTTGACGGAGGCAGAGGTCAGCAACATTATATTTCCTTGGTTTCTCCCGGGTTATGGGGTTGGGGCGCCCTACTAACTCCCATGGATTTAGTCGAACGACTCGAACCAAAGTAAGGAGGGGCTGAAAAAGGTTGGGATACCCATGGTTATCAAAAAAAAAAAAAAAAAAAAAAAAAAAGGAAAAGAAATTAGAGCAGGATTGGTGGCTGATATGAAATTCAGTTACTATATTGTTAATGACTTAGTGTGGATAGAAAAGGAGTTTTATCAATGCATATGTACCTCAAATAGATCAGAACTAACTAACTAAGAAACGATTTGGAAAGATATTGGTGAAATGCTTTAAAGAAATTTGAAAACGAAAGATATATATTGGAATTGGTTTAAATGGACACTTGGGGAAAGAAGAAAATAAGGTATGATATGATACATGGAGGATATGGATTCTAAGAGTGAAAGAAATCTGGAAAAATGATTCTAGATTTTTCAGCACTATATGTTTTAAATATAGCCATAAGTTTTCTAGTGACCTTCTAAAAGAGATCATAGTAAAAGCCAAATAGACTTCTTATCAAGTCAATCATTAATCAACATGCAAAAGCTACATGTCCATATGAACAAAGAGAGTTTAACCCCAAAAGAGACAAAGGATAGTGTAAATACCATACAAATAGAAAACTAGGTTAAGATAGAAAACTATTGCCCCATGCTTAAAGATGAAACAATATGAATATTTAAACTGGACTAGTCAAATCAATTACCAGGAATGAAAAATAAAGGCTTAACCAAGTGGTAGCTTCACTAATTTGACATGTACTCACTTTTCCAAGAGGTCAAGGGCTCTAGTCTTCTCGTGTGGGAGTAAGGGATAAGAAAACATTATTAAAAAGAATGAAAAGTAAAGGCTTGATGTGTAAGAAAAAAGTTAGATAAACGACCAAATGTTTGGAAAAAATACAACAAAAAAGTAGTAAGGGATAGGAAAACATTATGGAATAATACTATTTAGTCAAATTTTCTAATAGGGGCATTTGTTGGCCGTCTTTGGAGATGTCCTAACCACCGCAAACACTCTCCCTAATCTTTGCGTCCACTGGTGTTACTCATACTTTTTTTTTGAATTTGTATTTATTATTCCATTGTTATGAGTTTTAGTACACATCCATCTAAGCATCCTCATTTCCGCTAGATTCATTTTATGTTGTTGTTTCTCTACCGCTCAACATTCACTTCCATAAAGCAGAGCAGTCCTAATTGCAAATCTATAAAATTTCCCTTTTAGCTTGATAAGGATATTTCGATCACATACCACACCTGTTGCACTCCAAAGTTTCTTCCATCCAGCTTGAATTCTATGTGTACATCATTTTCAATAGTACTATCATTTTGTATGATTGATCCTAGATATCTAAAGGGCCTCACCTTGACTTCAAAAAAAAAATTGGCCCACATTAGGAACTTCTACTTCCTCAAATTTTGTCACTTCATCATCCTGATACCTAGTATTTCTTAACTCACAATGCATGTATTCGGTGTTCGTCCTACTCAAGTTAAAGTCTTTAGATTCTAATGTATTCCTTTAAGGTTCTAATTTCCTATTCACTCCATTTTTTGTTTCGTCCACTAGAACGATTTCATCTGCAACTGCAAATATCATACATCATGGTATATCATCTTGGATATGCATAGTTAGTTCATCCATAAGTAAAGTTTAGAGGTATAGGCTTAAGGCCAATCCTTGATGTAGTCATATTGAAATGAAAAATTCTTTTGTGGTTCCTCCAAATGTCCATATACTTGTTACTACTCCTTCGTATGAAGGAGTCTTCATATGTGTCTGTTTACTTAGCATACACTTCTTTTCTTTCTAGATCCCTCCATAGAACATCTCTAGAACCCTATCTTATGCTTTTTATAAATCTACAAATATCATATGAAATCATTTTTCTTTCTCTATATTTTTCCATCAATTTTCTTATAAGGGAAATCACATCCAATAGTAGACCTTCTTGGCATGAAGCCAAATTGATTCTCTGATATTGTTGTTTCCCTTTTTAGTCTATTGTCAGTTATCCTCTTCCAAAGTTTTATTTAATGATTCATAACTTTAATTTCTCGATAGTTTGAATAAATTTGAATGTCTCCTATGTATTTAAAAATTGGTTTAAAGTGCTTCTTTTCCAATCCGTTCGCATTTGTTTTGATCTTATAATTTTGTTAAAAATTTTTGTTAACCAAGTCGATCAAATTTCTCCTAAACATTTTCAAATCTCTATGGGTATTTCATCTGGACCACATGTTTTTTCTAATTTTATCTTTTCCAATTCCTATCTAACTTTTGAAATCTTAATTGCGTGCGTAGATTAAATTTCTTTCTTGGTGTGGGTTTTCATCAATTATGATACCGATTTGGCTATCATTAAATAAACTATCAAAGTAGCTTCTCCATCTCTCATTAATGTCATCTTCTTGTATCAAAACATTTTGATTTTTGTCCCAATAGATCTTGCATTACTTCGATCTTGTTTCTTTTTTATCTCTTAATTCGGGTAGCCTATAAATATATTTTCCATTATCGCTATTACAATATTACCTAACTTTGTATATAAATCTTCTATGAAGTTTGTTTTAGCTTCACTAACTAAATTTTTAGCTTTCTTTCTAGCTTCTCCGTATTGATTATATGCATCTTCATCTTGACACTTATGTATTTTCCTATATATCTCTCTTTAAGTCTTAATTCCTTTTTGGATATCTTCATTTCACCACTATGTTTCCTTTTTTGGAAGTCTCGAGCCTTTAGATACACCTAACACGTTCAATGCTACTCTCTTTATGCAACAATTCATTTCTAGTAATGTTGTAGTGCCATCTACGCCAAGGTTGCAAATGTTTTCCATCAGTAGTTTTTCTCTAGACTCTAATTGTGATTATTTCTTAGGTTCCACCATTTTATTCTAGGATCTCAGTCTCTTTTATTCTACTTGTAATGTATAGGTGTTAAATATGTTATCTTTTCGTCTCCAATAATTAATTTAACCAGGATCAATCTATCTCCTATTCACTTAACTTCTACGAACCTATCCTTATAACCATTATTTTCAAGAATCTCTACTCAATAGCATTTTTTGTCTATGCTAGTGTACCATAACTTAAACCATGTTTTTCTTTAATTTCCCTGCTCTTTTCTCTTGTGTTATCAAAGGTGCAAGGCGTACTTGAGGTGACATTTGCCTAGAATGCCTGAGGCGCAAGCCGCAAGCTGCAGCAAGGTGGACGTTTGAGTGAAACTAAGCATACAAGTATATGACATATTAGGTGCAGATTATTTGTAATAATATTGCATTTTAAAAATGTGTTTCTTCATTATATTCTTCATCTTCTTGTCCACCTAAAATACTTAACCTTTTTTTTTTAAAGAAAATTTAAGAACTCACTTAGATAAGAAGAAAGTACAAAAATGTTAGATTTAGAAATGTGTTTCTTCATTTCAAATCTTTTGTTTCAATCAATGTTTTATATAGTCCATTTGATATTCTATTATTTCCATTTTAGATTTATATTCTAACTTCGTTTCCTTATTATTTTTACTTTTCTAATTTTGTATATAAAGGTGCAACTATATTGTTTCTTACAAAAAATTTTGATTGAATTAAAGAAGACAACTAAAACATTTTTTTTTTTTTTTTTCTCAGTTAAGAAAGATACAAGCTAAAAATATGCACATATGCACTTTTCACCAAGGCGCACTCCTTATGAACCTTGAAACTGCTTCAAGGTGCCCTAAGGCGTGCACCTCATTGAAGCACCTAAGCTTATGTGACATTGAGGCGCAACCTATCCACCATGCCTTAAGGCGTGCCTGAGCGCACCTCAAAATTTTCTTTTTTTTTTCTTGAAAATTTAACGACTTCTCTTAGATAAAAAGAAAGTACAAAAATGTTTGACTTAGAAATACGTTTCTTCATTCTAGTTTTGTGTTTCAATTAGTGTTTTGTATAGCTATTCTTCCATTCCATATTCCGTTCTTTCCATTTCAGATTTATATTCTAACTTTGTTTCCTTATTATTTTTACTTTTCTAATTTTGGTATATGAAGGTGCAACTATATTGTTTCTTACCAAAAATTTTGATTGAATTTATAAAGACAACTGAAAACATTCATTTTTTTGTCATTTAAAAAAGATATAACCCAAAACTATGCACTTTTCACCAAGGCGCACGCCTTATGCGCCTTAAAACTGCTTCAAGGCGCACAGAGGCACATGCCTTATGTGTCTTAGTGTGTCTCATTGAAGTGCCTGCACCTAGGTGACATTGAGGTGCAGTGGCTATGCCTCGCCTTGAGGTGCGCCTCAATAACACTGCTTTTCTCCTACCCATTTTGTTTCTTGAAGGCAAGCAATATTGACCCTTGTCCAAGAACCATAGCATCCACCAATTCCATTGACTTAGTGTTCCTATGTTCCATGTCCCTAGACGAGTTTTTTTTTCTTTCCTTTGTGTTTGCTTTTTTTTTTTCTATTTCTATTTTATCTAAAAATCTACGCTCAGTATTAATGTTTTTGTTTTCGTATTCGTCTAATAAAAAGTATATTCTTCTTATATCGGAAAAAGGAAAAAAAAAGTAAGAGAAAGGTCTTGAGAATATTTTATGATAAGAATACATGGAGAATATATGGTGCGACCTTTTAGTAGAAAAAGCTGACAAATAGGTATATTGTTAAATGATATTTTCGAGTCTGGAATGGGGAAGAACTCATATTTTCTTTATATTGTTGTTCCTTATTCTCTGTTTTGTATTATATGTAATTTTTCATTAGTAGTCCAACGATGGTTTCTTCTCAATTTTCTAGAAGATGTACCTGATAGTTAATAACTATTATTACATAAGTTGTACTGGAAACTGGTGAATTCTCAATTACAGTATATCTAGTCAAATGACTGTCCTTGAACCCGTATCTATTTGTGCTATTAATACACTAATCAACTTACTGCAATCCATACATTTTTAATGATGTATGTTGTTTGCAGATGCTATTGTTATAATTGATGAAACAACAAGAATTAATGCCAAATCAGAGGTTGGGAAAAAGCCTTGGGGTCTAGAAGTCTTAGAATTAGTAGTATGATATTAATTAATTAAAGACTTTTGACATGATTAACACACTTCCAAAAATATTTACTAATTTAACACATTTTGCTTGTGGGGCACTGCCATGCTAGAGGATCGGATGAGTAAGGGATATGTGTCATCAAATTCATCACAAAACAAAATAACTCATGCTCCTAAACCATGCTTTAGTTTTTTATAGAAAAAAGTATGATTTGCTATAAAATATATATTAACTTTTGAAAAAAAAAGAATAAATAAATAAATTAAATTCACCCAAATCCAGATTTGTTATAAAAATATTAATTTTTGAAGAAAAAGAAAAAAAAGAAAAAGTAAATAAAAATATGATCCGTACAACAGACTTCAGTTTTTAGAAAAAAGTTTTTTAGTTGGTAAAACATAATTTTATATTTATTTAATTTCTAAATTTTTGGGCTGTTTTTTTGATAAATATAGAGAGCATGATTCTTATGCTTGCTCATACAAATTGTGAGTAGATTCATGCACCCTTCTTCCCCAACAATTATTTGTCTATTTATGAATTTCTCAAATTAAAAAATTAAACATATCAACCACCATCCCCGAAGGTAATAATTTAGAAAGATTCTTGCTACAGTAATCCACTTAAGACACCAAATTTTGACATCGACCTAGTCGATTGGTGCGCAATACACCTTGCGACGTGCGCTTACACATTTTGAGGTGTATCGCCTGACAACTGATTGGATCGATGCCCAAAGTTGGTTGATTGTTTTGAAAAAAATAAAATAATGTGGATCAGCCAAATAGTGATCCACATACATCTAGTTGATTTTGTTTTTTAAAAAATATTTTTTATATTTTAAAAATATATTTTTATTGATAGTGAATTGTTTTTTTAAGCAGATAGTGAGTGGTTAAAAAAAGGAAAACAAAGAAAAAATCGTTAAAAAATACAAAATCAACCACAATTTGTGTATATTCTTTTTTTTTTGGTGGGCATGTTTTTTTACTTTAAAAACTAAAATCAAACTTTCCTAAAGAAAAAACTAAAAGCAACAAAAAAAAACTTGAAAAACATAATGCAAATCGTGGTTTACAGGCACGATTTGTTTTTTTAGTGACACATATGTGCCACACATGCAGAGAATATGTTAAACTTTTAAATATTTTTTATGGTGTGTTAGATTGGTAAATATTATTTGTAAAGTGTGTTAATCATGTCAAAAGTCCAATTAAATAAATACCTTAAATGTTGGTTTAGTAGAAACCACTATAGAAAAAAGTGATAGCAAACTTTGAGAGTTAAAAAGTATAGGAGGTGAACTGAATTTTAATCATTCAACAAGGAGTGATAAGTAGTGCTGCTCCTTTTTATCTTATTAGGTTAGGCTTAATGGGATTTTGGAAAGGGCGCGGCTATGTGCACCCCACAATTTTGTAAGGGCAAGCCACTGGATTTGGGCACCCCAAGTATGTATTAGGTCACCCCATTGTAAATTTTGAAGTCCAAAACTACCCTTTTGTTTTAAAAGGGCACCCCACGACAAAATTCAAAAATGACCCAACAACCAAGCCCTAGGTCTTCGATTCGGTCGACACCCCCTCACCCATTGGCCTTGGTTGATCTCGCGTCACATTCCCTTAGTTGTTGGTGACCCTTATACTCAAATTGGTCTTTGATTTGGACGAAAAAAAAAAAGGCGGAGGCAGTGGTTTTTCAAATTTGAGATTCGGGTTGGATTTGATTAAAAAACGAACAAATCGATGGAAAACTCAAAAATACCTCTCCACCTTGCACATCTGCATCCCCTACACATTCATCCTCCATTTTGTAAGGTAAATAGCCACTGACCAACTCAAATGAACAATGCCCTAGCAAACAAAAACATTTGTTCAAACCCTATAAATTCACAAATAAACAATACAAATACACCATTTTCCTGTATAAAACATGAAGGAATCGACACTTACGATGGTAGTGGGCTCCAAAATTGAAAGTTTGCGTCGTTGGTGGTCGGAGGGGGTCGTCGAAGACGAAGGGTGCTCGATTTGTGTGGGGTGCACAACGAGAGAGAGGAATTGTGGGGGTTGTGAGGGGTAACTAGGTCATTTTGGTTGAGGGCATAAGTGGAATTGGAGAGTACCAAAAAATATGTGGCTTGCCCTTACAAAATTGTGGGGCCCTTTTGGAAATTGTGTGCTTTTGTCTATGGAATTGAATGTTGTATGATAGCAACTTTCTAACGAATAAATTTCAGAATTTAAAATGTTGAGTTGGATATGCGGTAACACATTTTAAATTTTAAAAATCCCCAAGGGAATAATTAGGAAAAAAATGGTAGGGGTTGGTTCAATTAGTAATAAAAAGATTCAATTATATGATGGTGTTCGAACACGTATACTGAAGATCAATGGATATTTCTGTTTGGAGAAGTGGCCTATTAATAATAATGATGATGTTACTTGAAGAGGAAAGCCCAAAATAAGAGGTACAGTGCTAAAGGAAATGCTCCTTCTGTGATAACAGTATAGCCATGGATAAAAAGAAATGGAAAAAGTAATTTCAAATAGCAGCAGGGTAAAGCTTTTAATCAAGAGCAATGGAAGAGTTTGATCCATGTAGCTAACCCCAACTAATTTGGGATTGAGGCTATATTGTTGTACAGCAGGGTGTAGTTGCCTTGTTGGGTAAAAAAGCTTCTGATCTGTTTAGTTGATTTGAAAAAAATTTTAAATGGGGCAGATTCGCTGTTATATAATGGGGTTTAGCCAATATAATGTAATATCTTTCTTCACTTGCTGAGTTATGAAGTCAGTAGAGGACTGTAGCAAAAATATATGAAAAAGAAAAGAAAGATCAAATCTTGTTCTATATTCATTTAATGCCTTAACGTCAATTATGTGCTGGGTTTCTTAGGTAGACATCAAGTATAACATATAAAAAGCAGTTGGACAGACCAACTCAAATAACAAAATTTAGCTCTTACAAAATGTCTACCAGATTTAGGGAATTTATGACCATCCTCAGCTATTCTTTATGGATCATTTATAAGATTTTAATAGCTATTAGCATGGAGAGGTGTCGCTTAATATATAGTTTATTCCAATGCCTTTTCTTTGTGCGCTACAAACAACTTTCCATTACATTTTGCCAATTCTTACAGCAACTATCCCTCTTGAATTTCTACTCCAACTGGGATGTATAGTTCTAATGGACGACCTGGATATCATATTAGTTTTCACTACTCATTCTACTATTTATTTGGACCAAGTTGCTAGAGACATTAGGATGGGTCTTGGTCTAGGACAAGAAAGTGTGTCAACATTAGCAAAGCGGATTTTATATGAATCAGTTCCATGTGGCATCTGTTTTGAATCTATTTTGTTATTACTCTGATGTGGATTGTTTTGCTTGAGATCAACTGAATAATGGCATTACTCTAATGTGGGAGGTGTTTTAATGATCACTCAACTTGGGCTAAATTTTGGAACTTAATATGAAATGACTGGATAAAGACTACCATAGCATTTCATTGTCTGATCTTCTTGGGGACTGATGTGTTCTCTTCTTTTTTTTTTTTTTTTTATTTTGATTTTCCATTTATATTTAGCAGTGGCTACCTCTTGTCTTTGTATCTCATTTGTTCACGTCTTTTTAGTCAAATTCAGTTTCTTTGTAGACAAGAAAAACATATATCCAATAATTTCTTTAATTTTAATCTGCCGTAGAGTTTTTTAACTTTCATTTTCTCAATGTGGTTAGAGTTATAGTGTTTTTCGTATTAATTTTCTGTTTATTATGCTTGAAGGTTGTGTACCAAACTAACATTTGCTTTGTCTTTTTAACCTTTGTGTCTTATCGATAGTAATGGAAAATTACAAAAATGTGCCTCAATGTCTTTATGGTCTTACTCCTTCACAAATGGACATGTTCATGACAGAAGATAGCCCCATTGCAAGACAGAAAGTTTCTGAGGTACTCTATATTTTCATTCTCACTATTAGTTATCTCTGTATTCTTATTAACTATAGACTTTTTATGAAAAGCTACAACCATATCCTTGATGTTAGTTTACTGGCTGGTAATGTTAAAATAACTATCTGAAAAAAAAAAAAAAAAAAAGAAAACCATATATTGCATCTCTGATATGACAAATAGAACGTACATAATTTAGAAATGGAGTATGGTATGTTCGATGACATTTCATTGGTCAAAATATTAAAATTGTTGTGTATGGCGTGTCTTTGGATAAGTCAAGTGCAAGAGGTTGTGGTCAGGAAAGGATCATCTAAGTTGATGAGTTAGTATAATCATTTCACTAAGATATTCAAATAGGATAAAAGAGGGACTATGTAAAGCACATAAATACTATTTTTGCATCTTATGCTTTTTAGCTGGAATACAGAAATTTCATTATTGGAAATTTTTTTCAGGAAAGCATTTCATCTGCCAGGAATTATTTAGACAATGGTGGAATGTGGAGTATGTCGGGTATGAATAAAAATGATGCTTCTAGGTACAGCATGAAAGTTAGCATGTACCGTGGGGGAGCAAGAGGATCTGGGAGGCCTAGAAGCGCACCACCAGATTTGCCCTCTCTACTCTTGGATGCTCGGATTGTCTACCTTGGCATGCCAGTAAGACACTTACATTATGTTCATCTTATTCAACAATATTAACTTATCTAGAGTTGATATTTGCTATTCCATTTCTGTTTCTGGATGCACATATAACCACTTCCTGGTTTATGCAGATCTTTCCAGCAGTGACTGAACTTCTTGTTGCACAGTTGATGTGGCTAGATTACGATAACCCTTCCAAACCTATATATCTATATATTAATTCACCTGGGACACAGGTTAGTCACAGAAAATAATTTTTTCCTTTTCCTTAATAGGAAATTAGCTATCCGCAGAACTTTTGGGGGTTTTTAGATCCCATTGTTATTCATTTTTATATTTTTAATATATTGCTAGAATGAGAAGATGGAGACAGTTGGATCTGAAACAGAGGCATACGCTATTGCCGACACAATGGCGGTAAGTATTCAATTTTATTTACATATTCTGGTAATTCATCTCTAAAAGGAAAGATGGTCTAGTTACTTGTAAAGTGGTAATCTGGTAAAATATTGGTTTTTTATTTTACAACATTGAAATTAGTGATCATGCAATTTCCTAGATTACTACTTGGCAAAAGACGTTGATAATATGTGGGGATAACATCTCAAGTCTTCGGCACCCCAATCATGAAATGCTCTTTACTTTGGGACGTCTCCTAAGGGAGACAACTATGTTTTAGGCCAAGAACCAACTGAACATCCTCGGAGAGCCACACCATCCGTAAAGTACTGATTCCAAACCACTTGCAGTTAAACTTGTTTAAACCTAGGTTACATGGACTCGGGTACGGGTATCCAACACGGGTACATATCTAGAGTCGGACCCGTAATTCTCTAAGTTAAAGGATACGGGGACTCGGCTTGTAAGTGTCTAAATATTTGGATAAGGCAAAAAATATAAATATATACATATATAACAATCTAACCAACTATATATTTATAAATAAATTTATAATTTCATTGTATTACATTAATTGTTTAAATATGGTTCATTGTGTTACATTAATTATTTAAACATGGGTAATGTGTAGATAAGTAGTTGTATATATTTAATTGTACTGCATTAATTTTGTAAACATGTGCTTATGGGTTGGAAAGATATAGTAAAAGTTAGTGGGCCATTTTGAAATTTGAAGACAAAAATAACTTTAAAAGTAAGTGGGTCGGCCCATTTTGAAGAGTATTTCATCTCTCTCGATGGTTAGGTTTTCCTGACTTTTGATGAACTACATGGTGGCGGCTCATCTTTGCAACTCATCGCGGCTGCTCGAGTGTCTCCCACGTTGCATCTCTCTTTGCCATAGCTGCATGTCTCTCCCTCCATCGTTGCATCTCCCTCACTCATTGTTGCATCTTCCTTCTCTCAGATTTGAAGCTCTCTCTTCCTGTTCTCAGATCTGCAGCTATCTCTCTTCCTCTTCTCAGATCTGCAGCTCTCTTTTTTCCTCTTCTCAAATATGTATCTCTCTCTCTCTTCCTTTTCTCAGATCTGTCGTGTCTGAACTCAAATTTGACGTGTCGACACGAATCCCGTGTCCGAATCCGTGTCGGATCACGTCGACACGGGTACTTTGGCACAAAGTGCCGAGTCCGGTATCACAGGTTTAAACATACTTACACCTGAAAGAAGACAAAAACTATCAAGATGCTTTTGGCATTCTCTTGGTTGCCCTCCAATAGTCATTTGTGCACTAAGAGTCAAGGAACCTTTATTCTTTGTTGACCAATCTTGAAATCTTGGATTTTTCCCTCACCTTGGTCTTTCTCAAGCACTTTACTTAAAACATGTACCACAATAGGAAAAAGGGAGGAAAGTGAACTATTTGGCCTTTCGAAGCTTTGGATTTTTCTCTTGGTCTTCCATTAATCACAACTGAGTAGTTAATTAATTTGAGGCAATTAGATATTATGCTTTTTCCAAGTTCAATTCGAATACAAAATCTCTCTTATGGATTTTGTATTTTTCAATTGCCTTCTTGGTGATTGAAGACAATGACTATAAGATCCTTGATTTGATGTTCACAATGTCTAAGAGTCAAGACACATTTATTCTTTGTTGACCAATCTTGAAATCTTGGATCTTTCCCTCACCTTGGGCTTTCTCAAGCACTCTACTTAAAACATGTACCACACTAGGAAAAGGGAAGGAATGTGAACTATTTGGCCTTTTGAAGCTTTGAATTTTTCTTGGTCTACCATTAACTATGGATCCATGACTGAGTAGTTAATTAATTTGAGGCAATTAGATATTATGCTTTTGCCAAGTTCAATTTGAATACAAAATCTCTCTTATGGATTTTGTATTCTTCAATTGCCTTCTTGGCGATTGAAGTCAAATTCACAATTTGTTCACAATGACTATAAGATCCTTGATTCAATGTTGCAAATGCAATGATGAGAATCTTGCGGGAGGGAATGGATGGGGAGCAACACATGGTGGCATGGGAAAAAGAGATCCTTCCAAGAGGAGAGGTGGTCAACCTCAAGTGGAGAAACCTGGCTTTGGAGGCTCCAAGATGAGTCTGATTATCTGTGGGTCATTCTTATTCCCCTCGAATGTGGAAGGTCGCTATTTGATTTGAGTGCAGGATTGCCATGAGACACTAAACCCGAAACCCATTGAAATATATCTCTTTATGTATCTTCTTTTTAGGAGTCGATTTCCCTATAAAGTCGGTGATAGTTAATGTAAATCAATTATTATGCTTGTCCTGTCTAATACATCATAATTTGTCTACTTCTCGCAGGACTTGGATTTCTTTTGTCTGCTTCTCTAACAATTCATCTAAACTTTCTCTTTGGATGAATCTTATGATAGGGAGTCCTAGATTGTGATTGGCTCATTGAAACTCTTACTGGATGTTAGGATAATAAGTCTTGTTGATAGAGGGGTTTAGATTGAAGATCTGGTCGTTTCTTTCTCTTGTGGTAGCCATTGTTGTCTCATTCTTTGACCAGATTAGCCCCATGGGAGCAAGTCGAGCACTTCAATCCCATGACTCAAAGGAAACAACCTACTTCTAGTTGGATATTAGGACTCATGCATCTGGTCTTTTTTCATGAAACTGATTTCTCAAATCCTTATTATTAACACCCAAGTTCGAAGTCTCCCTTTTTTCTCATTTCCTATGGAAATATGAGATCCCAACTAATTTAGGACTTTTAGGTTGCTTGTTGCTGTTGGTAAAAGTTAGTGTTGCCACTTGCCATGGCGATGGAAAGGAAAATGCTTTGTAGGGCAATGTCATGTACGAAGTGTAGTCTATGAAGTGAAAATAACCTATTAACCTCTTATTTTTACTGTCCTTTTCTCAATATTTTTACATCAAGCTTCTTGTCACAATTGGTATAAATGGATATTGTAGGCTAGGTCTGCAGATGTACTAGTTCATGAGTTGGACAGAAATGGTTCTCTCAAATGACTTTAATATGGTTTTTTTGGGCTGAGGAGAAACCTTTGAAGAATAAAGTAGAAAAGCTATGGAGGGATGAGAAGCAAAACGTTTTTGACCTTTATCTTGGCTTTCTTTGGAAAAGCACCCTCAGGTTTTTTTCAGCAATGGAGGTGTAAGAAACAAAATGTTTCTGACAGCCATCTTGACTTTCTTTTGAAAAGAAACTTTAGCCCCTCTCTAGATGGATGAACATTTAGTCCATGCCCTTCAGTTTTCATCCTTTTTTTTGTACTTAAAGCGAGCAAAGTAGAAGCGTTTGATCCATGTAGCCTAGACCCCAACTAATTTTGATTTGAGGCTTTGTTGTTGTTGTTTGTGTAGTATATTTCTATGTTAATACATAAATCTTTGTCATCAAAGGATTAAAAAAAAGAGAACAAAACTTAAAAATTTATCAAATTCATTTTCGTATGAGAAACTAGAAATTTTGGTTTATTGTTGTGGTTTATTCAAAAACATTATACCAATCTAAGTGTTGCCATTTGTTGTTACTTTATTCTATTTGCCTGCAGTACTGCAAATCCAAAGTATACACGGTGAACTGTGGCATGGCATTCGGTCAAGCAGCAATGTTGCTCTCACTTGGTGCCAAGGGTTATCGTGCATTACAGCCAAATGCTTCCAGTATGTTGCATTTTATTTAACTGACATAAGCATTTTTTTTTTGGCCAAATTGGTTTAAAATATCCTAACCTTTCACTACTTTTGTTATTATATCCTAACCTTTTAAAATTTGTTATTATATCCTTACCTTTCTAGATTGTTTAATTTGTATCCTAAACCATTTTTGAACTCTAAATTTGATGGTTTAGCACTTAAATAATGAATTGAAATCATATAATTAATGTTATAAAAAATCATATTATTAATAATTATTTCGATAATTATGGGTGATGATGTGGTTTTTAAACTTACAATTAAGGTGTTATCTATTCAAATTAAGTTAAGTTAAAGTTAAATTGGGATACAAATTTAACCGTCTACAAAGGTGAGGATATAATAACAAATTTTCAAAAGTTAGGATATAATAACAAAACTTGCAAAAAGTTAGGATATTTTAACTAATTAAACCTTTTTTTTTTCTATTTTCTTGAATATTTTAATGGTAATTTATTGACCAGTGAATGACTGGATGTATACCCTCTCAATCAGTTTCAAAATATGCCTTTATTCATGGATGCTGAGGTTGACATTAATATGAAGGCAAATTATTTGAGTTGTCTTTAGTTATCATATTGGTTGTCAAGTATCAAGTATTAGTTATAGACTTATAGTTAATATAGGCTAGCTAATCTTGAAATCCATGCCATACTTGGTAACGTAAACCTTATGTCTTCCTGATTGACTCCATCAGGCTTTCATTCCAGGTAATTCCCCTTCTGCAGACTGGTAAACCAGAGCCTTTGTTTGAGAAATTGCATGTATTGTGCAGATGTGTTCTATTGCTCTTTCTCATTATTTATCAATAAATTGCAGCAAAATTATATCTGCCGAAAGTCAGCAGATCGAGTGGATCAGTAATTGATATGTGGATCAAGGTATGTATACCTCTAGCATTCTTTAGCATTTCCAGTCTTATTAGCTTGGCCAATTCCTGAGGTGCATTTCTCCAGGCAAAAGAGTTAGACGCGAACACAAAGTATTACATTGAGCTGTTGGCCAAAGGAATCGGAAAGCCAGAAGGGGAGATGAGAAAGAAATCCAGCGTCCTAAATACTTCAATTCTCAAGAAGCCATTGCATATGGAATTGCTGATAAGATTATTGACTCTAGAGATGTTGCTTTCGATAAACGGGTAATTCTTCCTTCTTGGACGTTCAGGAAGTTTGCACTTTTACTTTTCTTTCTATTCCTTACACTGCCTTATTTTTCATATCAGAACTACGATGAGATGCTTGCGCAATCTAAAGCTATGCGGAGTAGGGCAGCAGGGACGGGTCCGCAAGCAGCTACTCCCTCTGGTTTTCGATAGACATAATTGTACTAATGAAATCTCCAAAATAGATTGTAGAGTCTAATTGTTTAGTTTATGATCCTGCTGATTCTATCATGTTTTATTAGTTCAAGTGCCTGGAAAGTGTTTCCTCTGTTGTATAATATGTCAGATGTTTCATTTAATCATATTTAATGGATTTATGCATCCTTTTGTAACTATTAATGGCTTTCATGGTGCTGGATCGTTCTTCAATCAAAGTAAAGAAAAGCTACATTTCAAAATGCCTAATAAGCACAGCCAGCGAGGAAAGAAAGATAGAGGATGGTTTGTAATATTGTCTACAAAATTAAGCCTCGACTTGGGATATTAGTTATCATTTGGTTTCTGTTAAAAGAGATCTTGTAAACTGTTTGAGGATAAATTAAAATTTTAAGAGGACAAAAGTTCATAGAAGAAGAAGAAAAAAATATAAAATGGAAACCTGGAAGAACAACAAAATGAGCTTTTGTTCTTTAAAAATTTTAATTTGGCTCCAAAAATTGTATTTAATATGTAAACTGTCAGTTAGACTGCTATATACTACAACCTATCTTCTAGGCAGTACTCAGCCAAGAATGACTATTTAGGGACCGCACATGAATCCAATGGTTTGTTAATGGGTCTCATAGTGATGTCTTGACTAAGGAAAATTATAATCTAACACATCTTCAACATACAGGACGCACACCCTTCTCCAAGGTCGCTCTGTCATTTTTTAGTCTTGGGGCAAAACTTAAAATTGGAGCGTTTTGTTTTTGGGGTCTAAACTATTTGGTATCTGGATTGTCCTACTCTGGGTTCACTCTAAGTCGCATATCATGTTGTTGGGGGGAGCTTACAACGTTAGTGTTTCTATTCCTATGACTCAAACTTAAGTCACTAGTTAAAAGATAACAACCCGCTTTCAGTTGTACCAACCAATAGTTAGTAAATGGAGTCTTCTTTTTATACTATATATATATATATATATGAGAAATTCTACAATAGAGACCAAATATATACCCATGCTATGGAAACCCTTCAAAATGTGAAAATTTTTACATCCGTACAGTTAATATACTTTTAAATCCGTAAAGTACTATGGATTTTCTTTTTATTGGCAAACTAAAGTATTTCCCCTTTTGAAAAGGCGAAATTAGAGAAGCAAAATCTAAGTACACGAATGGCGCCTTTTGTAAAGGCGCCATTCGTGTTATGTGGATCTACGTCACACGAATAGTGCCTTTATAAAAGACGCGATTCGTGTAAACCACATAACACAAATGACGCATTTACAAAATGCGTCATTTGTTTTACTTAGACAGCGCATACAACACACGAATAGTGCTTTCGAAAAAAGCACTATTCGTGTGATGTGGGCGATGGTCAATGCCACGTAGATTTGTATTGAGATGTTGGTGCACATGGGACACAGTTGTGTGGTATTGTGGCAAGGTTGTGGACCCGCGACACATGACGTGGCGACCAATTTGGAATTGCCACATCACACACCTACCGCCATATCACACTTAATAACGCCTTTAGTAAAGGCTATATACACTAGTTTTGTAATTTTAAAGAAATTTACCCTATTTAATGAATTTTAAAGTAAAACAACCTTACTTTTTGAAAAACCCCCAAAATGTGTTGTGCATTAAATGCACAATGCATTTATGTCGCTTCGATTAATGTGTTAAATTTAAATCCAATGGCACTAAATAGTGTACTCATGGTAGAAGCACCATATATATATATATATATATATATATATATATATATATATATATATATATTTAGTTATCAACTAGTTCATCTTTTATACTAATTTTTTTTATCTAACCATACTTTTAATTATTTTTGTTAATTCTTCTTGTTTTCTTTTTTTTTCTTAATTTTATCATGATTGGAAATATTTTCTAGGCAACATGTTTCCTACACAAACAATAAATATAAATTTATACTAAACTTGATTTTAAGGCCCGTTATATAAAAATGATATTAAGGTATATTAGGTGCAAGGAAATCTAAGCTTAAAAAAATTAGCTCATTGACTTAGTATTTCTTCCAATACAATGTATATTGATTACATGAGTAAAAAAAAATCAGATTTATTTACCCCAAAAAAAGAAAGATCAAAGTATTAATAGTTGATAGTATACCTTTAATCCACAATTATAGAAGTGCACAACTCAAATCTTTTTGCAATCTATGTACATTATAATACACTTGTTGAAATATTAAACCATTAAAACAAATTGAAATTGAGAAAAAACATAGTGTATTGTATAAACATGGAGGGACTTGAGATAGAGATGTTGATTAAGAGAGAAACAAAAGTGAAATCTAATTTTTTTTTTTTTTTGCAAGGCTGCGACGGAGAGATTTTTGACAGAGGAGAAAAAAATGTTGCATGGGAGTTAATTTAGAGAGGAAGAGGTTGTTGTTTTTTTTTTTTTGTTTTTGCCTTCTTTTTATGTGAAGTGATTTTTTTTGTCAAGGGATGTGAAGTGATTGATGGGGGTGGAGAGAATGTGTAGATTGAATGAGAGATGAGAAATCGAAGAATCAGAATTATTATATATATATATTTGCTGTGCACTAACTTATAACGCTAGTTAATTTTTTGTTTAATGTTCTATACATAAAGAAAACACTTTTTCTAATTGTTTGCAAATTATGGGGCCTACCACATAATTTTGGAGCCTGGGGTGACCACCACCAAGCCCCATATCAAAATCAGTCTGACCTTATCTTTTAGTTGTTTATGATATTTTGTCAAATAAACTTGTGGTCCAATAAAAAATCTTCCGTTTGCACTTCCATTAGCTACATCAACATGACTTAACAATTCAATAGATGGGATTACCAAATGTCCACCTTTGTAAAAGTTCAGGGACTAAAAACATAAAATTGCTAAATTCATAAGCCAAACAATATGTTTTGCCAAAAAAAAATAAATACAAACATAAGAAATTGAAGTGCTTTGACTCACAAACCCCATTTATTGGTAATGTGGCGTTACCACAACAGGTGTTTAGTAAAATAGTTGTTGCAATTATGACACACAAAAAATAATAAAAAATAAAAATAAAAATAATTCTAAATAGATTGGGAGAGAAGAGATGAATCCGGAGTTCTAGTAGTATGTTGTCCTTGCGTAATTTACCAATTGAGCAAAAAGATTCAAGTTCAAGAGAACTTCCATAAAAAGACAAGAAGATGCATATCAGGAGCAAATTTGAAATCACACTTGGTTAATATAAGCTTTTTTTTTTTTTTTTTTTTGAAGGTTAATATAAGTCTTCTATAATTATGAAATTTTGAAATCACACTTGGTTTAATATAAGTTAATTATCAAAAAATCTCTGGTGAGATGGTAAAGATATCACTTGCCAAAATGCAAGGTTTTGGAAGGTCCTGATTCGACTCCCACTCAAGTTAAAAAAAAAAAAAAATCCTATAATTCTTCTCTAACAAACCAAAGTATGGCTATCCTTGGTAACCGCAGCTCCTGCTCCTCAAACTGCGCTCAACTGGCATTCCATGCGACAACCCAAATTCACACGATTTCTCTTCATCAATTCGTCCCATTATTCCAACAGTAAAACTCCTTGGCATCAAAGGCTCCGAGTACTCAGCATTGGCCTTCACTCCTCTTTGTGAAGCAGCCTTTAATAGATCCTGCAGCTCTTCCTCCCTCTTCGTCGCGCTAAAACTCTTTGGCAACACCGCCATTGGTGCGACGGAGATGCCGCCCATCATTCCGCCACCCAACCCGGTCACGCCGGCACTGAGATCAGCCATGCTCCGCTCGTACAAGTTCCTGGCCTTGGTTAGAAGCCTAAGGGGTGCCTTGGCGCATCTCATAACCATGCTTTGGCGCCTAGTTTCTCTAGCGCTTATTATCTTGCTGTGGCCCATATCTGTTCTTGTGCTAATTTTGGTTTGAATTCAAGTAGTATATGTATTTATTGAGTTCTCTGTGGAAGTGTGGATTCTTTTGAATATCGAGTTGTGAGGACTTGTTTTTTTTTTTTTTTTTTTTTTTTTTTGATGAAAGAGGACTAGTTCTTTTTGTTGGTTAGTGTGAGGACTTGTTCAACTAATTAAGAGAGAAGATGCTTTGACGAATGGGATTGAAAGAGAAGTGACAAAGCAGTCCAACGACAACCGGCTACTGCTTAAACTTAATTGATATAAATGGAGTTCTATTTGTGTTCAATTTTTTAGGAAATACGTATTGTAGAAGTTTATATACGTATCTGCTAGAGTTAGTCTTGTAGTTCGACCAATTAAAATTCAAAAATAATTCTAAGTATTTTTTTTTTCTTGAGATGCAGGGGAATCCAGATCGACTCGGCCCCTTTTTGATTACGTCTAACTAGTCCCACGTGGATGATCGATAGGGATGATCGAGAGACCACATAGTAGTCGGAGGATATAATTTCTGGAAAGTTTAATAATTCATGAAAAGAAGTTGCGCAAAAATTCGCACATGGATGGAAGTCTATATAGTATTAATTTCATTCTGAAATGCTAGTTAACTTCTCAAATTCCTCTTGAAAACTATTAAAAATACATATAAGTATAAAATTGTAATGCCTAAAAAATCACAATACGATTGCACTCGAGTGGTGTAGTGTAGTGGTAGCAACTCAAGCTTAAGGTGTTGACTTTCGAGTCACGACAACTACATTATGTCCTCTGACTAATTTGAGGTTTTGCGGAAAGTGCTCCCAATCATCTCTCATGGGACTAGTCAAGCTTTAATCAGGAGGACTAAGGCGGTTTGTGTTGGGAAATGTGCCCTAGGTCAATCCATTAATAGTCTTTATGAATACATTTTAGTTAATAAAATAGAGGATTTCATTTGTTGTTTATTATAATTGATTTGCATGTTTACATTATAATAAGATCCATGGGTATTTACAGAAATATCCTAAATGTCCTTAGTCGATTATTATACTGGGAACTATAATGAATTAAGACTAGTGTGAGTCCTGATTGATGATCATACGATGATCATACGTACAGGAATATGAATCAAGATCATGAGTACTAGTTAAGGAACAAAGTACTGGACCAACCCGCTATGAGAACATCACATGAATTAAGTCATAGTTGTTTCTCATGATAGGTATATTTTTCAGTCCTCTGACTTGAGATTACCAGAGACTTCAACATTTGAATACAGTGATTTGACGCAATCAAACGTTGTCTTTAACCGGACGATTATAAAAGTTGTGATTGGTTACTATGTGAATAATGTGGTGAAGTTGTGTAATCGAGATAGAATTTATCCCTCTCATATAAAGAGAGATATCCAGTGGATCCCTCGATGTGTTAGACTGTTAAAAGGCCTAGTCTAAGTGAATTGATATTGATCAATGTCACTTAGATGTTTTCAGTCTACCTAAAAATCGAGACTAGTACGATTGAACATGTTGGATGACAATTCCATGCCTTATGTTTGAAAAAAAGGATATCGTGTGACAAAATGATGTTATATACACTATTGATTAGGTTGTACCGATTTGATATTCGTATAACTTGGGTAGTCATAATGTCTTGCTAGAGGCTGCTTATGACTTGTATACTAAAATGTGTTTTGGTACACTGCCAACATTGTATGAACCTATTGGGTCGCACACTGAGAATGGTTTTGCGAGATTTTAAGATGGTTCAGAAAAATGAATTTTATATAATAAAATTCATGACAGAAACATCCTTGCAGTGTATTACACTTATACTTCTTTAAGTAGGGGTATATGTGTAATTTACTTAATCGTCTATATACAATGGTAGTATAAATAGACGTTTTGAGTTAGAATGCAAGTACGAAAGATTTAAAAAGGGTCGAAACTCTATTTTCGTTTAAAAAGAAACTTAGGGTTTTTGGTATGCTCTGGATCGTTTTGGAGAGAAACAAAAAGGTTTGGTATTCTCTCGAAGCTAGCACTTCAAATCTCGGCCGCCGTTCGTGTGTGGATCTAGCGATAGAGGCGTTCGTCGTTGCGCGCCTTAATTAACCTTCAGAAAGGTACATTGCGACTGAGGTATGATTAAGTTTTCATAGTTTAAACGTGTTTTAATGGAATCAGATTCGGATCCTGTTGGGGTTTTTCTCAAAATGGTTTTGAAATATCCGCTGCGCATGAACCCCAAAACCCAACAGTTTGGACAACCAAAAACATTAAAGTGTCAATTGTGTAACGAAGGGCTGCTGGAGGACTTAACCAGTTAACGTCAATGATTTGACGATTCAGATGAGGAGAGAATGGGGTGTCGAGCTGATCATAAAAGGATCATTAATTAACTTTACTCATGCCAAACAGATATGCAACCGAACTCTAAGGGCTGTTCAAGAATTAGAGAAGCCCTCCACATTTTCTTGCTTAAGACAAGACATATATTAGCCAATCTTTTATTTGTTCCCACTCTCACTGTCTCAGGTTTGACTTTTTATTGGACAGTTATGCCCCTCCACTTTGTCTTCATCTTCAACTTGGCTTCCCAGCTCAATCGATGCTCAAATGCTTTCAATCTCCCGTTCAATCCGATCTCAAATGCTCTCAATCTCACTTTCCCGCTCAATCGACGTTCCTCATGTTCTTTGCCAATGAGATTGTGAGGAGGAAAAATGGGGTGATGAATAGGAGGACTGTGTGGGTTCATGGTCGATTAGAGAAGGAAAAGAAACACTGGTGATTCTCTATTCTCGTTGAGACCGATTGAATTGGTGGTGGGGGTTTTGTTCTTGTTGTTGTGATTTGGTTTGATTGTGTTTTGAGAGAGAATCTTTATTGGGTTTTTGTTTGAACAAAATGAGCAAGGAGAAAATGGTGAGATGAAGACAAGGGTAAGATTGTAATTTTTGCTCACTTGAGTTAGGACTACCTAATGACAGGGGGGGAGGTGTCTTTTGATAAGCATGAGATTGAGTGCTTTGGTAATACCGCGTCTTAGCTAACACTCCAAGCAAACGTCAGTCTTACAGTTTAGCCTGAGTGTAGCTAAGCTAACACCCCAACCAAACAGGCCCTAAGCATCATGTTGTGGGCATTGTGGACACTTTAATCTGGCACTATAGCAAGCATGGTGAATAGTGAAAACCAAGTAAACTCCGATTATAAACTTTCGACGAGGGCGAGCACCGAAGCAGATCTTAGTCTTATAAATGGTTCATGAGAATAAAGTTTTGGAATTAATTTGGGACTGAAGCTATATTGTTGTCGTCGTCGAAAGGTGAAACATTTACTAATTTGACCATTTTCACCTAAGGAAGTGCTTTTTCGTAGAGGAATGCCAATTGATTTTTTTGACCAAAAGATATTTCTATTAATAGAAATTGTTCACTATTACATCTGATTTAACAATGAAATTACATCAATAACAGTCATTTTCCTTCTTTTGAGATCAAATCGACATTGCGAAAGTTTACAAACTTGTGTACAACTTATACGCTTGTATTTTGCATCTACAATAATATAACCATAACGAGAAATAGAACTTCCAACAAGGGAAGAAGAACAAAAACTTCCGACGAGAGAAGTCTGTGACTTCCAATAAGGGAAGACGATAACTTACTGAAATAAAAAACTTAGTGAAAATTATCAAACCAACAACTGACGCAAATCCATACACAAGCATATAGAAGTGGGGAAGAAATTGGTGCTTTGATTTGTATGAAAGGGTATTTTTTGGTAAAAATGTGGGGTGCATTTAGAAATAGAAATTTGAATTTGGGGTGACGCGTAAAATGGGGTGCACTTAGTAAAAGGTGAGGTGTACTTAGCCTATAATTCATACAATTTGGTCAGAGAGAAGTTGTTGTTATCATAAGTAGAGCCAAGATCACTGTTAGAAAATTGATTGTGTATACTATAACTTTTCACTGATTTTGTATATATAACTTCCCCATTTGTTTCCATGTATATTGTTTGGTAGCACTCTATAAACAAGAGCAACCCGTTATATACAATTTGCCTTGTTTTACCCTAATCAATTACAATTTCCTATTACATTCACAATCACGATATACTTAAAATTAAAAGTATCATCTACCGAAAAAGAAAAAAAATATCATTTGACAAAAAATCCACCATGAAAGTATCACATGTTTTATCAATTAAAAATAATTATTATTCATAAAAAGTAACAAAAGTTTGAGAATTAGTCAAAGCATAACTCTCAAATGGACGAGGCATCACTTGCTAAAAGATAAGATTTAAGAAGTCATGAATCTGCCACCTAAAGTGAAAATAATAATAATAATAAAATAAAATTTGAGGATTAGAGATTTTATTGGGTTTTTATTTTAACATAATGGAAAGTTAATTTTCAAATAAGAAAATCCACTTTTTAAGAGGTGGCGAATATTTTGAGAGGTTCATCGAATTTGGGAGATATTTTAATTTTTAAGTGATAATGTGTTCAAATTCTAAAAATGAAAACAATATATCTACCAAAAAAAAAAAAACAGGGGGGCATTTGGGTAAAGTAGCAATCCTAAACTTGACGGATTAAGTAAAGTTAGGATGCGAGGCGGATTACATTTATCACCTACTCAGGTGATTATCGAGTCACTCATCTGGCGAGTCCGTTCAAACAGGCTATAAATGAAAAAAGTAACTTCAAAAGAGCACTGTTGCGTGTGATCTGTCCTTTCGGTCTGAGATTTCCTTCATCTTCATCGGTGATATGATCAATCTCTCTCTTTCTCTCTATACGCGTGTTTGACCTTTGTTTTTGTTGTTGTCGTTGTATTCCTTTTCCTTTGAAGAGTAACTCGACTGCCAAGTAGTTCTAATCTCAAAACTTCCTGTAATTTATACTCTTTTTAGCCCTAATTCTGCGATTTTTAGTACTTTCTTTTTTTGTGACTTATTTCTAACCTGTCATTTCAATCTTTGGCAGTGTACGTAATTTTTGTGGTGGTTCAGATGTCTGCTCACCTCAATTTAGATAACGAATTCTCTCTTGACCTTGATCAACTGCTACAGCTAGTGGCAACATGTAAAGAGGTACATCATCAACTTTTCTGTATTTTAATGAATCCAGTTTTACTGAAAAATATTCTAGGAAGCTTTGAAAGGAAAATGATTTGGTGACATTTCTTGTGAAACAAACTGGTTGCAGCATCAGCACACGCGTTCAATTTTAAGTGGTTGTTGGTGGGGCCCACCGCAAACAAAAGTTGAACACGTGTGCCGTGCAACCGGTTTGTGTCACGGAGAATGTCACCATATCATCTTCCTTTTCAATTATGGAAGCCTTTGAAAAACTTGATGACCTTGATTTGGGATATTCTAATTTAAAGTCGAAACCCGGTTTCAAGAAATTGTATTTACTTTGAATGCACATGTTAAGTTTGTTGCGAAAATCTTTTAACTATTTAGTGATTCTTATGGTTACTTGTATTTCATGTTTTCATGAATGTAGCTGATAAGAGATAAGGAGATGCTAAAAGAGTCTAAATCCAAAAGTGATGAATTGATCAAGGTATGCATTCTTTCTGTATTCCCAATCGATCATATGAGTTTTGAACAAACCATTAGCCATTTCTTCACTTCATCCACGGACTCTCTCTCACTTCTTTCAGCCAAATCTTGTGGAATTTACATGCCATTACTGATTCAGAAATCGCAGGCTGTTATATGTTCTATATTATATTGTTTTCATTCTTTTATTTTCTGAATAAATTAATTCTTATTTGTCACACATTCTCATTTAAGTTAATTTACATGGATCTTTTACGCTTAGCCGTGGTATAGGTTGTGATTCTTGTGGATCTGTGATTCTCATTTTATTTGATGCTCAATCACTCCATAATTCTTATATTCTATAAAAATCATATATGCACAAAAAATGAGCATCTATCAGTTTGAACTCTATGTTGGCTGACCTGGATCTTGAAATAAACAGTTGGACAACTTTCCTGGAATGTTTATTTAAGAAGCAGTAAGGTTTGTGCTTTTTGTTACTATTAGGAAGCGTCCTAGGCTATGATTAGCCTCATTATTTTTTCAATTTGTGAGTAATGCTGGAGAAACTGATGTATCCTAGAAAAAGGAATCCTTAATGACCATTGGAAATACTTCCTTCTTTGGGCACTCCCACGGGTCTCTTATTATTGCCAGGATAAAAGGGACAAGTATTGGTTGTGGTTTGAGTTCCTTAGATTCTATCCAAGAGATAAAATTCAAGACTTGCATTGATCTGTAATTTGGGAAGGTTTATTCCAAGAGAATAACCATTGAAAAACCGTGCAATTCGTTTATATCTACTGTGTAACTACTACTACTAACATCCATGAAATTGTGCTCTCATGAACACATTAAAATTACTTGGAGTAAAAGGATTTACAAGGATGAAATATATCAATTCCGTTCCAAGATTACTATGATGTACTACAACCAATTTGAATCTTATTGTAGTGTGAAAATTTTGCTAAACTTCTCCAAATTAACTATATATTTTTTTATTGATAATAAAGAAACCAACTTGCCCTCACTACGACTCGAACTCCCAACCTTTCACTCAAGTGAACCCATACCAAACCAGTGGGCTACCCACTTGGTTGATCAAATAAACTAGATTTTACTACATAAAATTTGAAATAGTTGGAAATAAAATATTATTAAGAATTTCATCTTAATTTGGCAAAAACAAAAAAATATAAATCTCAAAAGAAATTAAAGAAGTGGTTTTTAAATAAATAAATGGGATAACTATAAAAAATAACACAAACTTTTGTCATTTTTGCAAAATAACACGAACTTTCAATATCGTCAGAAATAACACAAACTTTCAATATTTTTTCAATTTTAGTACAAAGAGCGATTTGGAGGTTTTGAGGGTTGATGTGGCAACATGAACTGATTTTTTTTCCGGTTCACTTGAACCAACTCAAAAAAATATCGAAATCCTACATCTAATTGGGTTTTTAGCTTCAACTTTTTTTTTATCAAAAAAAACTTTCATCTGCCTTGAAGAAAAGACATGGACCTAGATTTTTCCAAATTATCTGAATATGAAAGCTATGATTCATCTTCTCTACTAATAGGATTTTTTATATTCTTTTTTCTAAAAAACTCTGTTGATAAGGTTTATTTTTGTTATGTCAAAGCATCTTTAGTGAGATGGCTGAGGTATCACTTGCCAAAAAGGCAAGGTTAAGGGAAGTCATTAGTATGATGTTGAAGTAAACAAAAAAAAGATTTAGGTTTATTATTTTTATTAAAAAAACATACTTAAAAATCGATTAGATTTGACATGAAATTTGGGTTTTTATTGAATTGGTTCAAGTGAACTAGAAAAAAAATTGGTTCATATTATTTTTGATGAAATTAAAATAATATTGAAAGTTTGTGTTATTTTTGATGAAATTGAAAGTTCGTGTTATTTTTGCAAAAATGACAAAAGTTTGTGTTATTTTTTATAGTTAGCCCTAAATAAATTATGAGAAAAAAGTTAATAACTTGTGGCCATATTTATCAGAATATACTTCCATAAATAAAAATATGTAGGGCAACAAGAAACAAATGTCACCCATGATGACTGAATTCAAAAGAATTTCTGAAAGAAGAAAGCTACAATATTGAAGAAGACTAGAGCGCTTAGTAAAATGATCTACGGTCTGGTTTAAAAAAGGAAAAAAAAAAAGACATGAAATATTATAGAAACTCGTGTATAAATTATGTCCAATTTTGATGGTAATAATAAAAACCATAGGTATGCATTGTGTTGTACATCAACTGTCAAGCATTGCATGGATGATGAATCTTATTTAACATCTTATTGAACTATGTAATATATTTGAAATTCATAAACATGCTTCCTTGGTATGCTTGACAAAATATAGTTCTTCCCGAGACATTAACATAATGTTATAATTAGTTGGAGTCGGCTATGTGGATCAAACTCTTCCATTATGCTATTTATATAATGTTAAAATTTATAAAACTCCTTATATAGAGTTAGATTTTCTTTTTAAATAAATTATGAAGTTTTAAGTGACTAGTTTTTAGCAAAGTAGAATTTTGAATCCTTAAATTCTTTTGGCCCTGCAATTATATATAGGATTAAAGACATCACAGTGCCTTGGAAAGAAAAAAAAAATTTTGTTGGGACAAAATAGTTTTATTAGATTCCTACCTGGATATCTAGAACTTTCAACGAGTAAAAACTCTAATGAACCAACTAATGAGATATAACAATCACTTTTTTATTCCCCATTTTTTATTTTACATATGCACGAGGTTGACCCCAAGCAGGGGCCGGAAGGGCAATAGGATGGACCCCCAATTTCATAGGGCCCTACTTTTTGTAATTTGCAAAATTTATATAATGTATTTTTGTATAATACTAGTTTCGTGAACGTGCTCCGCATATGCGAGTCCATTCACTGCGCTCGCGGGAAGACTTACATTAACATTAATTTATAAATAACTCAAAATGAAGAGATTTACATGATTATTATTATTTTATTTTTTCTTGCAATGTGCAATTTGATCTGGCAATGACCCACAATAAGAAAAGATGTAGCAAAAGTATGATTTATAAATAAAGTGTAAATTAGGGAAAGCCTTGGTTTATATAGTTTCTAAAAATATGTTGCTTTGCGGATTGTTGTGCAATTAGAGTAGATTCGATCAGCTTCTATAAATTAAATATCTCTAAATCTTATAAACTCATGAATCTTCATAAAAGTGAATTATTTGCATCTTACATGACATAATACACATAAAATGCTTATAAGAAAACTGCAATCTTTACTATAAACACTTGTAATGAAGTCAACGATATAGGGATGAAGAGAACTAAGATTAAAGTGTAAAATTACTGGTTGAAAATGATACATATATGGTACCCAAAAAAAATGATACATACCAATTCAAAATTTTAATTTGGGACTATGTTGTTGTTGTATATCAATTCAAAATTTTTATTATTTTGGCTACAACATCTTTATTTGGCTCTCTAACATATGTTCTCTTTTTCCAATAAAGTACTCAGTATTGCAGTACATTGTCAATCTTTTCTTCAACCTCTCAAGATCATTGTGGTTTTAGACCAATAGAAGAAAATTTTCCATTCAATCTTACCGTACTGTCTCAAATGTCCTCAATCCCATGATTTGGCTAAGCATTATTGGCCTCACTTCATTGTTGTAGTAGAGGTCCTTTACTGTTCTTATCTAATAAAAGTGAGCGTCCACCCATCGACCTTGTTGTCATAGACAAGGATTTGGGTTAGTATGACCCCCTGAATGGATAAAGCAAAGTTAAAAAATGCTAACAATCTTGTAGATAATGCTTTATTCATATTTTATTCATATATTTACCATGTCAAACTTCAGGTAAAATAAAATATAATGTTAGCACCTTAGAATATGTAAAAAATGGTACACTTATCAAAAGATCTATCTATGCAGAAAAATGTTATCATAAGAGTACAAGGATTCACAAGTTCCTCAAACAAATAACTGCGATTTTTTTTTGTCCAAAGAATTAATATATGACCTACCTGCACATGAAGGAAAGAAAGAAAACAGATAACAATTGTCAACTTCCCAATTAGTACTTCTCAATTTGGAATACTTGTGAAGATAGAGAATTCCTTGAGCAATCCCTTCTATGATGCAAAAGCACAAGTTCAAGAAAAAAAAAAAAAAAAAAAAAAAAAAAAAAAAGAATACACAAGTTCCAATTCAGCTCTGTTTATTTGTTTGGATCTGATATACACTAATTTCAAATAGAGAAATACATAACTCAAAATTGGGGTGAGCTTGAGTTTGGTCCTAATTGAAATCAAGATTATGCAAATAAACAAATAGAAACCACTCATATACTAAGGGATAAAACAAGATAGCACAAACTAAATAAATATTTGTCCAAACTCTAGCTGGGCAGGTCTGTACTCATATACCATCATCTTTATTAACTTAGAGTTACCAATGCAAGAAAATATGTTATTGCGGAAATTCCTACCAAATGTCACAACAGCCACAGTGACAAAAATCAATGACCAAAATCTTAAGTCCTTGCAAACTTCTTGGAGGCTATAAAATGATTTGGGTAAACCAAAGAAGAGTATACCAAGATATGGAATTATAAATATATATGCCACTGCAACTATTGCATCTAGTAATAGAATAGGGATCTACAGGTTGCCGAGGTAGGCTGTAAGTTTAGTCTTGCTTCTATTACAACAGTTCACACTTGTACAAAATATAATTAGATGGTGTTGACTTTATTCTTTTATTGAAAGACCTTTTTTGCTTATTTATCAGCAAAAAGGTAAAAATATCATTTGAGTTATAAGTTCTCATACATTCCCATAGTTCCATTGTTCATCATTCTTTATCTAGTTTAAAATTTTTGAAAGAAAAATACTATATCATACAACATAATTTAGTTGGATTTAAGATTCAGGCTTCTAGGTAGATGGCTTCCAGTGGGGTCTTATGGTATAGTTGGATTTAAGCTTCAGGCTTCTAGAGAGACGGTTTACGCTATGTTACCTGGACTTGGCTCTTTGGGGTCAAGTACCCTTGTCGACACGACTCGACACATACACTGACTTGGGATATGAGTCGGATCCTTCAAAATTTCTTTGGACTCATCCATTGAGAAGGGCAGAAGGAAGAAGTTTCGACAAGTAGGGTAGGACAGAAATGAGAAGAAAAACAGTCCAGCAAAGAAGGGTAAGGCAGAGGTGATGAAGAACATAGCCCAACAAAGAAGCGAAAAAGTAGATCCAGTGAAGAAGAACAAAAGAAATCCAGTGAAGGGTAAGGCAGAGGTGATGAAGAACATAGTCCAACGAAGAAGCGAAAAAGTAGATCCAGTGAAGAAGAACAAAAGAAATCAAGCGAAGATCCAAATAAGTCCCATGAAGAATCTTGAAAGAGGGAGAAGAAGTCCAACGAAGAAGACAAACTCTCCATCTTCCGTCTCATACTCTCGATAGATCTCAAACTTGTGAAGTGTTTCTCACTAATTTTTGGCCAATAAAACACATTTATTGTACACGGATTTGTACACAATAGATATTTATAGGGATAGTTTGGCTTTAGAGGAAAAAACAATTTTTCTTATTAAAGATTTTTTTTTCAAACAAAACTATTTTTCTTACTTGACACTTTACAATGTATCATAAATTACAACAATTGAAGAAAAATATATAGTTTTACATCCGTGTCCTAGTAACCTTGTCTAGAATTTGGACTCATTTAGTCGAGTCCTCTAGTCCCAAAAATTAGAGAGTTGTTGAGTCTGACCTCTAGACACATACCCGCACCCGAGTCGGGTAACATAGGGTTTACGGGTGGGTCTTGTGGTATTGTGTTGCATAGACTCTTTATCAATCTCCAACAAAAATTTAAAATCTCTTTGGATTTGTGAGACTCAACCAAAACTATGATAAAGGGAAGGCTAAGTAAATTGTCAATAGAGCCGAAGTTTAGAATGTAAAAAGCAATGTATGACCTCAACAAAATTTCCAAACATCATCGAGCTTCCAAACCTCAACCAAAACTATAATAAGGGAAATGGGATAAATATTGCAAGAAATGCCAAATCCATATGTCTTCATTTTTTTCAGTTGATTCATAATACTAAAAAGGTAATAGCTCTGTGGCATTGACACATAAAAGTGGACATCTCAAGTAAAACCAATTGTTCCATACTTAAAGAATTAGTACCAAAGTATTCAAATGTTTCAGACAACCATTCAATGAGAATGTCAAGAGACCCCTCAACGATTGATTTTTTTTAGCCATGATAGGAAAGAACAAATGAAGGACAATCTATAATCAAACATTTGTAATATTTGCATCTAAATTCCGAAAGATCTAGAAATTTCGGTGGAGTTTCTACTACTTACAGATTGTTAAAAAATTAACCCAAAAAAACTGAAATTGATAAATATAAATTTCTATATAGGCCATTCACTTCATATAAAGGGTCTTGAGCATATCCATCTACTCATCATATGACACAACAACAACAACAACAACATTGCCTCAGTCCCAAATTAATTGAGGTTGGCTACATGGATCAAACTCTTCCATCGTGCTCGATTTAGTGCACTATGTGCGCTACATGGCCGGTCCCAAGTTCGGATAAAGGAGGAGGACTTCGACACCCAATGGGTAAGGAAGTCCCAAGTCCATTTTTTCATATGAAAAAATGGGGGAGGGAGGTTCCAAGCCCATTTTCCATTCTTGAAAAATGGAGGGTTGTGATAGGTTGACAACTAGCGTAAAACTTTTGTCCTTCATGAAATGGATCAAACATCCATCATATGACATACAAAGAAAAAACATTTAAAGCTAACTATACACAAGCACTCAAACTTTATATTACGTAGAGCAAAATTCTAATGGTCCTCTCCATTGATGACTGATGAGGACCTTTATAGGTGCAAAGGCCACTCAACTAACTTAATCATGCCAGTTTTATTGATGCACATTCAATAACTCAACCACAATGTAAACAATTTATTATGATAAGGAATTGAAATAAGACCAGTAAGTTCGACCATTAATAAAAGAAATTCACATCAGAAAGAAATATGCAAAATCTAAGAGAAAGTACATCACTTCCAAAAAAACACCTTTGAATTATAAGTTCCCACTCGTTTTTTCTCTATGTTAAAGATTACAAAGCTTACACCCTTTGTACATCAAAAAGAAATATTCTAAACTCTCTATGATCCAATAAAAATTTCCATAGTTGTCTAGAAGCACATTATTGAATTAGATTTGACTCCATGGATGCTTACAGTTGAAATTAACAGCAAAAGAACTCTTTACACGCATTATTTTTTGCATTGCATCTTTATACAACTTCCTTCCAACTTATGATCAAGTTATTTCAATTGATCACATTCCAATTAATGTTAAATACAGAAAAGAAAAGTATTGAAGGTCAAGATATAATCCATCAAACTATTATGATTAAGTGAAAAAGACATTTGTAAGTAATAGCAACAAGAAAACCTCAATGCCAAATTAAATGGAAAAAATAATTTAAGTTACCAATTAATGGTAAATACAGAAAGAAAAAGCATTGAAGGTCAAGATATAATCCATTAAACTATTATGATTAAGTGAGAAAGACGTTTGTAAGTAACAACATCAAGAAAACCTAAATCCCAAATTAAATGGAAAGACAATTGTAAACAAGATTAATAATTTTACATCCTAAAATTGAAGTACCAAAGATACAACATAATCGCTTTTAGGTTCACTAAGGGGTGTATACCTAAAACTTGGACATGATGAGTACTAAAATATGAAGTACAACTTGATGTGGTAGCTTATATATGCCTAATGTTAAAATTATCATATGATGTGTTACAATGGTATATTAGTAATTTATAGTTTTGTTGTACTAGGGTTTTTGGTTTTTTAGTATAAAAAGGATGTAATGAATCTACACTAGTTAGTTTTTTATCAAATCAAATGAAAATTGAATCTTGAAGCCCTGGATTGGGTGTTTATTCGTGTTCTTTCTTGTTGGTTTGTTCTTTCATTCCTCCTCCTTTGATCCTCTCTACATCACAACTAATATTGGATGATTGAACAGCCCAAAAAATCAGATGTAGCAAGAATGATTTTTCATCAAAATTTTTAAAAAAAAGATATATAAAAAAGAACTCTGAATTTCCATCAATAGTGAAGTTATTTGTTTCAACTAAATTAGGCATTATACTTTATAGTTTTACAATTTTAATAGTGTAACAGTCTAACAGAGAAACAAAATAACATAGAAGCATCAATCCTAAATATTATATTATCATGTACACAAAAATATAGCTAATGAAAAAAATGAGAAATCCGAAACCATAAGGCGCATAGATGATGATTTACCTTGTTGAAGAGTTTTAGAGACGTGCGGAGAGGGCTTCGACCTTGGGACTTGTAGAGAGAAGAGAGAGAGGTAACAAGAGAGAAAAGAGAGCTTTTGTGGAGAGAAGAAAGAGAGAGGTAACGAGAGAGAGAGAGAGAGAGAGAGAGAGAGAGAGAGAGTACCTGAAACATTCATTCATTCATTCATTCATTCATTCTCAATTTATGTAAATAAAAGAGTAATCTTGAAATCACGTTCCATCAAAATTTATTTAAATAAATTAAAGAGTAATCTTGAATTCATGTTCCATCGAAGGAAAAGCAGCAAAAATGATGGAAATGAAACCAAAATCTCTAAAAAGGAAGTGAACTTACTGCGTGGATTCAGATAAAGTTTTATATTAATTTGCAAGGAATGGTGCGGTTAAGGCTTGTGTTGAGCGGTTAAGGCTTGTGTTGAGTAGGAGGTTTGTTTGATTTGAGGATTACACCGTGAAGAGCAGGCGCTGAGAGCAGGAGATTCCAAGGTTTCCGAGTCCTTCAATGTTAGGGTTTGTGGTACCTCTCAACCATGATGCCAATATATATAATGAATCCAAGAGGAATAGATGAGTTGTTGACTTTTTCAATTTTCCTAAAAACCACACCGCCCCGGCCTAGCACGGCTTGCTTGCCTTGCCCGGTTTTGCAAATCCTCTAAACCACTAACTTCCCAAAATCGGACGGCCCGGGAAAGAAGATCTCGGCAAATAGGCGCGCGGTTCAGAACAACCAACAACGACTCATCATCATCATCATTTCCATCCATTCTCGAGGTCTCAATCTCCACGGATCTAGGGCTTCCTCACTGTCTGATCTTCGCGTCTCATCTTCCCCGTTTTCCACCATCACTCACGCTCTTCTCTGTGTTTTAAAGAGACTTTATGTTCGAAATGACGAGCGAAGTGCAAGAGAATCATTTCAATTCCTTGATGTGTGTTTTCATGATCGCAAGAAAGTGAAGAATCGGACATACCGGTTCATTGCGTGAATAGATTCAATGGCAAGAGACGTGTGAGAGGTCACATGAGACTCACTAGACGTATTGAAAGTTGAGAGCGTTGACATTGAATTAATTGATTAAGCCCTTTCTTAATAGGGTAATAGATTATGTATTTGCAAAGAAAGTTGCTATATTACAAAGCTAGTTGTGCATACATATATGTTAATTTTTTATCCTACGTGAGAGCTAACGAGGGCCCACCACTTATCTAAAAATCTCCCCTTTTTAACCAAAACTTCCTTGTATACACGTGGCATATATATACAATTGGGAAGCTAGATTCACATGTAGATTATATATCTGTAATTTTAACCACCTATTGAATGTGTCATTTACTTTACTTTACAAAAGGAGGTTCTTTTGTGTTTAAAAACATCAAACATTGTAGCCAACCATACCTGTAGCATAGTGGAAAAGGTATGCTCCCACCTCTTTTAAGGTCAAGAGATCAAATGCTAAAAAACAACAAACTTTGTTAGAATTTTTTTTAAAAGGCTTAAATAGATAAATTTCATTCATCAACGAAGATCATGAATTACATCTAGGAGATTGCATTTTCAAGTACAAGAAAAATTAAGGGGTCTCATATTTAGAATTCACCCTAGGCCCCTAAATACTTTGGACCAGCGGTATGCATTTTGATTGCCAATTTGCCAACATATTAAGTCCAATTACAACTTGTTGTAATCAAGAGAATGACCTAAGTGTTCTGTTTCCCTTGACCATTAGGAGCCCTCCCATTGGTCTACCTGTTTGTTTGGTCAAAAAAGAAAGAAGGAATTGTGAATATTTGGTAGCCAAATCATTCAGAAGCTGGAAACTGCCTCTCTGGATTCTTCTCCTTTTCTTTCATTTTCAAGTTGTGATTTAGAATTGCTTAACCTGGATGGAATTTCTTATGTGATCATTTGTAGTGATTTTCTGGATGTTATATTTTTAGGTTTGAAGCACTTTCTTTATTCTTTAAGTTGTAATTTGTTGGAGAGTTTAAAAAACTCATGCTTAGTCTAATTGCAAGTCTAATTGATTGCAGATATTGGAATTGAATCTGAAGTCACTATCAGAAGCTCGCTCAAAGGACTTCAAGTACACTCAAGAGTTGGAGGAAGAACTGAGTAAATGCTATGAAAAAATAGGTATCTAACCTTTTGAGAAATGCATTATTTCTATTTTACAGAATCATGGTCTTTCTCACATGTGAAAAAAGCAACACGATATTAATTGACATCTACTTTCTTCCTTCAATGTGTCTTTTGTCATTAATTATGCATCAGTGGGTTGATAGGTGTTATTTTAGATTAGTTATTTTTTAGTTTAGGTTTTTGTTTGGTTCCTTATCAAATGCAAATACGCAAAAACATATTTGACAAGTGCAAATATGTAGATAGAAAGAAGGTTCTACTTGAGTTGTGACAAAAAGAAAAGATTCTACTTAAGGAAGACTATGCAGTCTTGCACGATGCATCTAAAAATGAAGTTATGTTATTTATTATGGAGAAATTAAGTGTTGATGTTTCTAAATAGAAAATTCAGTAAACAAAAGTGTATGACAACGCTAGAATTTGCATATAATATTGTTTATTCATTAAAATTAACCATAGGAAAGAGAGAGAAACTGAACTGTTGGATGCAAAAAGTGGTTGAGATGATTTATATAGGTTGTATATATGCATTTTTCAGAATAGGAGATTTGTAGTAAAAGTGTAAACTTGTGATGTTGGTATCAATGTCAAAACTTGGATGGGTAAGCCGAGAATTTCTTAAAAAAAAAAAATTAGTTGACAGTTTATGAGAAGGGAAGGACAACAAATTTCAGGATTGAGCAATGAGAAAAAATAAAGGAAAAGAAGGGAGACGTGATGACCCCAGTACCCACAAACTTGGCCCTGCTTGACACTAGACCTACATGGACCCCCATTCAATCCACAAGGAGTCAATGCAAGCCTAGTCAACCTCATAAACAGTTCATTATTCATTTTATCCTTTAAATCAAAGTTGTGCAAATTTTATAAATCTCGAGTTATAAGCAGAGTAAGTTTGATAATGGTTTAAGTGTGGAATCCTGTAAATAGATGTCTTGCATATAAACTGACACTATGGGGAAAATTTGCATGTATCAAGTGTCGCTCAACCCTAGTATTAGTTTTACAAAACAAAACAGTAGTATATAATTAACAAAACCTACTAGTAGAAAAAGTGTGATGCCGTCCTAAAAGTCTCTTGAAGGAAGTCACCAATCGTCGACCTCTTTCCTTTGCTCGTCATAGGATCTGAAATTGTCACTAAAAGCAACAATTCCAGTGAGTAAAGTCAGAGGAGTCTCAATAGTATTTCTGAAATCAATAAAGGGTCAGCTGATAGATCATGCAAGTGACAAAATAAAGAATAGAAAGTAGTAAACACATGATAAATAAGCTAACAGGATAAACAACGAGAAATGAGTGCCAAGAAACAAAGGATAGGTGACTAAGTAATCCAAATCCATCAATCTGTGGGTCGTAGTCACTTCTGACAGCCTGACTTCCCAAGTTTAAATGGTGGACTGCCAATCACTTATGACAGCCCAAATCATGAATTGTGGACTTCAAGTCGCTTCTTGACCGCTTGGTGTAGTAACGGGGACGCTACGATGGCTTTCAAAGGTCTCCCCGCTTATACATTTTAAATCAAGTAATCACGGAGGTGTCAACGAGTGCGAATTGAAACACCCCGTCTGTGAGTTACCTCCCTGACTACTTAGACCTAAGCCAATCAATAAGGAATGGAATTCAAGGAATACAATAATATCCCAAAGATAGCCAAATAAAAGAGAATGAAATCAAGTACCAAAAAAAAAAAGAGAAATGAAATCATAGTGTGCATCCTACTGGTTTGCTTACCACTAATCAGGCGAAAATGAAGTCAAAAGCAGCTCCCACACACTTTGAATCGCACACCCAACACCCGTCGTCAATTTCCTAACACTCCTGAGGTCTATTAGACTCAATTAGGGTGTGTTTGAACCCTTAAAACAATTTAAAACTCAAATTATGTGTTTTTAAGAAGTTGCATTAAAATGCAGAATTTTTTTTTTGGTTTCCATTGCGACATTGCAGAGCATTTTTGAAAGCCTAAACGTGTGGCCCAATGTTTGGTATGTGGTACTATTGCACGTGGGTGGGAGTTTGAATCCCATAGGAGGCAAAAAAATTCTGCATTTTTATGAAACTTCCTAAAAAAAACACAACTTAGAGTTTTAAACTGTTTTAAGGGTTCTATGTAGATTCTGGTTCATGAGTTGTCATACCTTACTTTGAACACACCTATTCACCGAACGAGAGGCAGGATTAGACAGAGTTGTGTCTTATCATATGATACATGGGCACGCAGTGATCATGAAGGCCATGGTCGCAGACCTGTCTGATACGGTTACTGCCTAGGTGTTGACTTATACATGAGCACTGTGTGTAACCACTAGTGTAGTAGTGTATTTAACTACTAGTATAGTAGTATATGTAACCACTAGTGTGCTAGTGTGTGTAGTTCCATATTGTGGTAACACATAACTACTAATATGTAACCACTAGTGTAAATTCAATGAATTTGGGTTGATGATCAAATTAATTGCCTATGGTTCATTATGTAATTATTGAGACATCTAATGGCAAAAGAAAATTAATTCCTATGAACTTGCATGCAACTCTCCCAAAAGAGTGAGGATAAAATAGGAATCACACTGTGTTGGCAAAAAAGACTTAGGAGGCGTAGCCTATAGGCTAAGTGGCAAACAAAATGGGTTAATGGGATGTTTGTTGTCATAAGAAGAGCCATAGGATGAACCTCAAGATGTGCCTAAGGATGATGATATGTGATGGAGATCAAATCACTAGAAACCTATATAAATAAATACTTGGTCTCTCCATGCACATTTCACATTGATGCTACCCAAAAAGAGAAAAGAAAGAGAGTTTTGAAGGGTTGGATTTTTGATTTCAAAGGAGGATTATGGTCTTTCAAGCTAGATTCAAGCTAAGAGGGGCAAATAAAAGGAGATCAAGGCTTAGGTATTGAGTTCTTTTGGGGCATCTCAAAACCTTGTGGCCGAAAATCATAATTTTTAGAGCTATATATTGGGAGTAATGAATTCTACAACCATGTTGGTCAGAATAGGTTCAGATTTGAGCTGTTTTTGTAAGACGGCCGCAACACCCTCATTTTAACTTTGTTTTTTACATTCCATGTTGTGAAAACTTAACAAAATATGATAACTTTTTATTATCTCTGATCATGATACACTTGTCTCTATATATAGAGATGCAATTACATACAAAAGGAAACATCTAAATAAGGTAGTACATAATTATGTGAGTGATTTGTGCACAACATAATTAAGGGAGTGATTTGTGCACAACATAATTACGGGAGTGATTTGTGCATATTTCCTAATTGCATAATATTTCTTAACACTCCCCCTCAAACTCAAAAGAGGGAACAACGGAACCACTTTGAGTTTGCAAACCAAAATAGATATCAATAGATACTTTAGCACCCTTCCTCAAACTCAAGGTGGATCAACATCTTGAGTTTGCAAATTAATACATTGAAATAAATAAACGAAATAATAATAACTGATTAGAACAATAATAATAATAATAATAATAATAATAATAATAATTCTAATAATGACTCTGGTAAGCACAAAAACACTATGATGAGAGGATGACGAAGCAATAAGTACCATGAATATGATCATCCAACAAACAAGAGCGGTGAAGGGCCGACGAGAAGCACGCACACAGAGTTGTTGCGAAATGTTCATCCGACAAACAATGGCGACGGTTCGACAATGACAAGCCGGTGACGACGACATATCGATTATAAGCATGCACAGAGTTACTGCGCAAAAATGTTCGTCCGGCTAACAATGGCGACAAACCGGCAACAACAAGCCAACAATGATGACATATCGACGAGAGACAAGCACACAGAACATTGCTGTGAAAATATCGTCGACAAGAAGGGCCGACGAGAAGCACTCACACGGGAACACAAGAACTGTTGCGAAAAGGTTTGTCCGATAAATAATGTCAATGGACCGGCAATGACGACAAATCGACGAGAATGATCAAATCACATCATTGATGTGCATTGCCTGATGTGTCACGCTAACTAAGCAAATTAGGGACGGATTAATGCATGGCAACATGTGCAATGCCCAAGATTGCAAAACGCATGGATGTTTGGACATGGGCCTCATAAACCAGAGAGGACCAAAACAATGAGGGAGAGAGAGAAAATTGGAAGACCTACTAGAAACCATAAGTACTGATGCAATGGAATCACTAACTAATATTGCACTACCAAATCAAAACTAGTTTTGAACCAAAACCAATCAAGTGAAAAAACAACCCTTATCAATGAACAAAAGACAAATCTGATTTGCCATCATTTGATCAATTTCTAATGAACCAAAAGAGAAATATGATTAAATAAGCATTGATTTGAATCAAATCAAAATAACAACAACGAACATGGCTGATGACGAGATGTGCGCGTAATGGGGTCTCGTTTTGGATGCACAAGTAAGAAGTTGGTGACCACGCAAGAATAAGGGAAACGAACAAAGGCGGACACGAGAACCAAAGAAGATGAAGAAAAACAAGATCGGTAGCGGAATAGAGGCACCTAGCTAGGAAAGCAAGAAAAACGATGAACGTAAAAGATTAGGGCAACAAACGAAGTCGAGGAAGTTGACCAAAAGAGAGGAGAAACAAGAGATTGCCCATAACCAAACGGAGGCTCTGATACCATGTGAAAACTTAACAGAATATGATAACTTTTTGTTATCTCTGATCATGATACACACATTTCTATTTATAGAGATGTAATTACATATAAAAGGAAACATCTAAATAAGGTAGCACATAATTATGGGAGTGATTTGTGCACAACATAATTAAGGGAGTGATTTGTGCACAACATAATTACGAGAGTGATTTGTGCATATTTCCTAATTGCACAATATTCCTTAAAACATGTATGCATGTTCAAGCCAAGAGAATGAGTTCTTTTGGGGCATCTGAAAACCTTGTGGCTGGAAATCATAATTTTTAGAGCTATATATTGGGAGTAATGAATTCTACAACCATGTTGTTCGGAATAGGTTCAGATTTGAGCTGTTTTTGTAAGACTGTCATTTCTCCCTCGTTTTAACTTTGTTTTTGACGTTCCATGTATACATTACACTAAGCTTAGGGACCTGGTCAAAATCTAATTTAATTCAATTAGCCATGTAGGTCCTCTTAATCATCAACTATCCGTAACCCGTGCATACGCGTATCTCAAGGCGATTCCTCACTTGCACAATCGACGATAAAAATCACATTTATGTGCAACACATGTATAGATAGGCGTTATAAACAATACCATCCAAAAATAAAAATTTTAGGTCGTTACAGGGGATGTATGTGAAATTTTGTGTAATTATCATGTGAACCAACTGAATTTAATTTATTTTCCCCAATTTTATATTGAATCTGATAGAATACTGATATAGGTTGGATGGATTGAGAATTCAACAACAATTACAAGCCAAGAACACCAAGAACAACACCACAAAAGTAACCTCAAAGAAGAGTTTAAAAACTCTCTCAACCCAAACTCAAAAGAGTTCTCAATTACATTCAAGACAACAAGATACCTAATCCTACTAACCCACCCTTATTTATAATGTGTCCCACTAACTAACTCTAATGAGTGACCCTAGGTGAGATCGTATCAGAATCCTTGCAAAATATAAGCTCCATGCATAGCTTCATGTTTAATCTATTTTCCTTGTCCTGTAACTGTCTGCTGTGATGTTACATAATTGCTATTTGGCTGCCTATTATATCATAAATAGAGTTCATAGTTAAAAAATGGTGAGGATACGGAAATATTAGCCCAAGTGCAAGGATCTGTACATTGAATGCCCATAAAAGTATATACATATTTTCAGCTTGTTTATCAGATATAGGTATACTTGGGCAAGAGTTGCTAGCAAAATCATAGAATTGATTGTCATTTGACTTTTTTCAGGATATATGCAGGATCAATTAAACCTTCGTAACATTGAGGCGAACTGTATGGGTGAGCATGTGCACAGTCTGGAGCTGAAGCTAGCTGAAGCAGGAAAGCTGCAGGAGAAACTGAGCCAGTTGAATGAGGAAGTTATAAAAGGCAATTTTGATTGTTTCTTCCTTAAGAAGGAATTAGAGAACAAAGAAGCTGAATTACAGAATTCAACTCTGTGCATTAAGAAACTTGAGGAAACAATTTCTTCCATTGCAATGGAATCCCAATGTGAAATAGAGAGCATCAAGCTTGATCTACTATCCTTGGAAGAAATGTCCCTTGAAACTAAGAAGTTTCCAGAAGAAATGATTGAGGAAAATGCAGCAGCAGAGGAGGTGATGGAAGAATTGAAAATACTGTTGCAAGATTCACTTAAGAGAATTGAATATTTAGAGAAAGAAAACAAAAACTTGAAGGTGAAACTTCAGATTTCTAAGAGTGAAGACCTAGGCATATTTATAGAGAACAAGAGCATATCACATTATGATGTCCAATCTAGTAGTAATCAGGAAAATGAGCTTTCCGCATCCAAGGTTCCCTGGTAACAGCTATATCTTCTTTCACTCTAACTTTGATTTGAATTTGATTTTAAATGATAATTGGTATTGGTCCATATTCCTTCTGTTGTTATCTCATTATTTTTGATGCTATAGTGTTGCTTAGGTAAATGACAGTTCTATCACTACACCCAAATAAAATAAAATATTTATCGAAAAATAAAAAATAAAAAAATAAAACACGAACAGATTAACAGTTTTATGTGGAATCAAAACATAAAAGTTCTGTGGAGTTTATGGGGTCAAGGACATTTGCATACGAGAATGAGAAGATAGGGAAACAAAATTGTTCTTTTGACTGCACTTAAGGCCGATTATATTTGTTTGTTGGCAGGTGCCTTTGTTTTTAAGAATCATTTCTGGTGCACCTCAGAAGCACCCTGAATTAGCTTTGGTCATAACTCATAAGCACCCTAAAGTTACATTGTGAAGCTTAAAGGGCCTCAAAGGTTTGCTTATATTTGGGTGGGGAGTGGGGTATAAGGCATTTGTGATGTAGTAAGGTGTGAATATGATTTTGTATGTAAAGTGCTACATTCTAAACGTGGTTTAGTGTGCATGACACTCTGTGTGAACAGGTCTTGATAACTAGCTGCCTTGCTGGTAGCATTATTTCATGGAAGTGGCCGATTGACACTTTGATTGTGTGTTATTCTATATAAATTATAATATGCATGTGTGAGAATTTCCTATCTAGCCTGCTTTTAGAAATATCTCCAGTGATGGTGTATTCTATTATGATGGGCTTCATGAGGGGATTTTGCCTGCTTTTAGAATTCTGTACTTTCTGATTATTGGTTGGTATTTTAATTGTGGCAGTTGTGAAGAAATTTCCGGCATGCATGTTTCAAAATCATCACCTGTAGCACCAGAACAAAACTTCAAGGATGACATGGACAAGATGTTGAATCAGATACATGAATATGAACTTCTTGTCAAGCAACTCAAGGTACATGCAATGTGATGCTTCCGAAAATTAAAAATAAAATTTCAATCATTATATTCAAAACCAATGCGGGTTAATTATGCCCAAAACGTAAAAGAAATTAAATTTCATGGCAATGAGGGAGATTTATGGTGCGTGTCATACACTTGGTTCAAGAAGGATAATAAATGATCTTTTGGTCAAAGTACAAGGTTATATTACAGTACGAGTTGGCAATCAATGCTCCCTAATTAGTAGAAACATTTTTAGATGGTACATACATTGTTCTATACTAACATGGTTAAAGTTTTTTTTTTTTGGGTGCATGCTTAAGATTTGTTTGGCAAAGTTCTTGAGTTATGGTCTTGACATGTCCATTGTGATGAATGCCAAAAAATGGTCCCTGTTGCAATCTTAATTCCTTATTCTATCCCACCTAAAATATATCTTCTCTTATTGCATTTTCTGCTTTATTTACTTCAGGGTAGTAGTTGGCAGGAACATTTTATGTTGTGATGGTGACAATGCCTCTTTCATCTGTTATTATTTTTTAAACTTCCAGATAAGAGTCACAATGACTCCTGTCAATCTTGTGGCATCGTTTTTGTTTAGGTTGGTGATTCTCCAATTGTTATGGTTTTATCCAGTATGTGTTACAAATGTGAATACTACAACCAATCATGGGTGAAATAAAATTATAATAAAGGCATTTACTTTTAACACCATAAAAAAGGCGTTAGTTAAATATCTGCAGTTGAATGGAAATGATTCATCTTAGTGAAAAACATATGATATATGATGCTCATAATAACTCTTTAAGTGTTTTGATAGTTTTTTTTTTTTTTTTTTTTTATTTTTTTATTTTTATTTCTATTTATTGCAAGATGTTCACTATCAGTTATATTGACAGAGTGAATAGCCATGGTAAACTGGAACTGTGACAAAAAGATATATGACAACTCTCCATAAGATTTGAGTTTATCTCTGAGCTGTGAGAAATGCATGTATTGTATTTTAATGATCTGTATAAAATAGCAAAGGAGGCCAACAAAGTAGTTCTAGTACTCTATTCCCAACAACAAAAACAACATAGCCTCAATCCCAAATTGGTTGGTGTCGGCTAAATGGATTGAACTCTTCCATTGCGCTCAATTTGGTGCAATTGATGGTGTGCTTTCCAAATCATTTAAATCCTTCCTAATCAATGTGTCCCGAGTTAGCTTTGGTCTACCTCTACTTCATCGAAATGCCTTCTTTATATTGAGTCGAGTTTTCTATTGGGGCATTTGCAGGCCGACTTTGGAGGTGTCCAAACACAAATAAATCTATGCTTAAGATAAATGCAGACTGACTTTGGAGGTGTCCCTTCCCTGATCTTTGTATTAGTGTTTTGTTCACCATAACTATGTTTTATTTGTGACAAACATGTCGATATCTTGAGCACAGATTTATGTCAACAAAAAGAAGCATGTATCTTGCTGTAAATTGCATTTATTAATTGACAACTTCTCTGAAATTATGATCTTTTTGTCCCAAACAAGGTTTGATTTCTTAATTTTTTGGGAAAACTCAATTTAGTCTAGGATCAGACGAATGTTAGATTAATCTAAATTTTCAGTAGCTTGACAAATCTTCTTGCCATGCTGCTACTTAATATAAAAATTCTTCCAGGATGAACTTAAAGAAGAGAAGTCAAGATCCAAGGAGGAAGCGGAGGATTTAACGCAAGAAATGGCAGAGTTGAGGTACCAAATCATGGGGATGCTAGAAGAAGAATGCAAGCGTAGGTCTTGCATAGAGCAAGCATCCCTGCAGAGAATAGCTGAATTAGAGGAGCAGGTATTGTTCTTTTATGTGAAAATTTTATTATAATTGCATATTATTCTTCTCTTATGCTAGAAGAATCAGTTTTCATTCTTTTTTGTTTGTGTAATTAGTTTTCTCTTTTTATTTGGGTGCAAGGTTCGGAAAGAAAAGAAGAAATCTGTTATTGCTTCAATGAGACTTCAGCAAGTGCAGAAGTTAGCTGAATCAAGATCTGTGGGGCTTCATCATATGAAGATTTTATCAGAGGTATTTTTCTTTTCAATAATAACCACTATAAAAGAGCCTTAAGAGGTTGATTTCAATGTTCTAAATTAAGATTTTTTCACACAAAAAAAAAAAAAAGAATAAAAAACCGTTAAGTTCCTTTCATATTAATTTGTCTCTTTCTCTTCAACGTTCATAAGTTTCCTTATTTATGGTTATTTACTCATCATCGAATTAAGTAGAGAAACTGAATATTCATTGAGGTATTTTAGATATTATGAAAAAGTCATTTTTGCCTCACCTTTCTTCGTACACTGGTTTCCCGCTTTATTTCCCAACTCATCACTGAATATCTCCCTTTCATCTTCTATCGTTTCATTTTGAGTATCTCTTCGACCCCTCAATGCCCTCATTAAGTTCTCATCTCCCGGTCTCTCTCTCAGCCTTTCAATTTCATCTCCAAATTAGAAAGCACAGCAAACATAAGAACTTTGTGAAGGTCATTGCAAATTGAAGAGCATTTTTCTTTACTTTCACCTTTTCTTTTTAGGTGCTAGGTTTGGTGTATGTATCAAGTAAGCAACGGACGATTCCTATGAATTTGTGGAACTCCCTTGCAGTTCTTGAAACAGAAATATCTTTTAGATTTTTAGAACGTACTCTAGGCAGTAAGCCAGAAGAGTGCACTCTAAGCAAGGAGTTGGACTACAAAAGTAGCCCAGCCTAAGTGATGCATGAGAAAGGATAAGGGGCAGTTTTGGTTGCAAATGGTGCACCTCAATTCACACCACACGAAGCGTGGCTCTCTGGTAAATCCACAGTTATTTATGATAAAACACTGGTAACTTGGGATTGCCTGGTATTGTTGCTAAGATCATGGTGGTCAATCCATGACCATGGGGCCTTTTTTTGGTACTCAGCTCTTAAATCTTTTGGTCAATCCATGACGTCAAAAAAAAATTGTCATTTGTATGAAGGACTTCAGGGGCAAGCCACGGACAGAAGAGAAAGGATTCATTGCTTCTATTGCTAATGAATCTATTTTGTGATTAATAGTGTTGTTGGCAATTGACGTTATGGCTTGAAAAAAGAAAAACAAGTTTTTGATTTTGTCATCATAGTCTTCCAAGCAAATGGAATTAAAAAGATTATATAGGTTGAATAATCATAAGTAATTATAAAGTAATAAAAAGGAGTTATGTAGTTAAAAACTTAAAAGCCACTGTTAATGTTAATAACTGTATGTTGAGGTATAGAACTGTTGAGTGGCTAACAAGGTCTGAATTTGCTATGTTGGAGTTTTAAACGAAAGGATCAAGAAATGATAGACTTCTAAAAGAAACAATTGATTAGTTGATTGTGGTTCGTAGTAATTCTTTCAGTTTTGGTATGTTCATCTTTTTTATATTTTGGCTTTATAAAAAATTAGCTAGAATATAGTACTACAAATAAAAGTGGAATAATGTACTTTTGAATACTAAAAATAAATTATATTAATTGATGTTCCACGAGTGTAGTGAGCAGGCTCGGTCTTGCGAAGCACGATAATGTAACTAGTATAGATATATGCAGCGACTCTCACACAAATTAAATGGTTTAATCAGATTATAATTCATATACAGCATAAAAACATGGAAATAACCTTCCGTTAGCTGATGACTGTTGTCATAAGTATTGCAATGATAAAGAATTTCTTAATTACGATCATTTCCTTTGTAACTTCTTTTGAGAGATGATCAATTTCTGCTGCATGGAAGGTATTGAGACCTGTTTATTTGCTTAAAATTAAGTTGGTTATCTTGTCGGCATGAGATGCAACCTTTGGGGACATATTCAGGCCCTACCACTAATGGAGTTTTAAAACAATATCACCGTTGCCCATGATGCAGGCCATTTGGAAGGCCGCTGTACCTTGCGAAATTAAGGTTTTTTCTTGGTTTTAACGTCTCAAGAAAATCAATATATGTGGTGACAGTGTACAAAGAAGATTGCCTCATCCCACACTATCGCCTAGTTGGTGTTCTCTTTGTTAGCTTTTGAGCATCTTTTCCTGAAGTTTAGAATCTTTAGATTCACCAAAGAGATATGGAGGGTGATGTCGGTTGAGTTTGACAAGGAAGATGTTCATCTTGTTGACTGGAATGCTTTATTTTGATATAGAGATGTGCAAGGGACCACTAAGATTGAATTGCAATGAAAATATCGGTGCTCGCGGTGTTGTGGTATGTCTGGTTGGAGAGGAATAGAAGAATTTTTGAAGATCGTTGCTCACAAATTGAGCAAATGTGGGAATAGTATAAAGCGCAAAGTGATTATGCGGCGGGTGGAAAATAAAAAACTATGGTTTTCAATGGATGAGTGGAACAGGAATTTACGATCTGAAGCATTTAGAACAGAAAGGGGAAAGAGCTAAACTCTAAAGCTCTATATTTTGTTTTTCATTCTTTTCATCTCTTAAATTACTCTTAAATTACAACTTAATATAGTCTTACAAAAGCTGATGAGGGCATCTCCAACCCACGCCTTATTGGCGTGGGATGGAGTGTCTGCCGCTGGATTGGTTCTCCAATCCAGCGGCAAATGCAACACTAAAATAGTGTTGCGCTACAAGAGCCCGCCATATATGGCACGCTCCTGTCGCTCCAACACCAAATTGGTGTTGTTTTTGTTGGTGGGGCCCACAATGTTTTTATTTATTTTTTTTTTTTTTTTATGCAGTGATTGTGGTGAGAGAAAAGAGAGATTTATAGTGGGGCCCTCTTATCATTGTGATTTGGTGCAAAAATAGGGTATTTGGGTTGGAGGGGTGAATAGTATTTTTTGTACTTTTTGCATCATTTTGGTATTTTGCATTGGAGATGCCCTGAGTTAACTTCTGCATATTAACACCTTAAAAAAAAATCTTCTGCATATTAACAGAATTACTGACTAATTATCTATTTCACAACACATGTTAAGTACTTTTCACCTAAACCATGACAGATCCACACTTGATCATGCCTTGCTAAAACTTACAAGTTAAACTATTGAGTAGAGATTATGGGTACCCAAGGTTGGGATGTTTACATTTTTTGCATCTTTTTATTATTGTCTTATCACTGTTGTAGATGTAAATTCTCTGTTATACAAAAGTTGTTTCTGAAAAAAAATAAAAACTGTGTTAAGAGTTAAATAGTTTGACGTCTTCATATGTTCTTCCCCAATTTTCTTTTCGTCTTAGTTTGAAGCAAATTGCAAAATCCACTCTCTTCTTATTTGATCCTTTGCATTGATTGCTTATTCTAGCTATTCTTTGTTTAAATTCAGGATTCACATATTGGCCCTCAGGGAAGTGAAATATGCAGCTGTGGAGAGTGTGAAACCTCAAGATGTATTTTGAAGGATTGCTCCGCCAGAGAACCTTTAGAAGTTAAATGTGTTGATGAGGGCTTTGCTGGCAACAGCGCATCTGCACTCCTTGCTTGGATTCCCAGGGAGAATCATGGTGTGCAGAGAGAAACCTCTCAGTCAGATAAACCTGAAGTTTCACTGTGTAATTGCTAATTTACCTTGGGCTTCTGCTTCCGTCTTCTTAGCATCATTCCACGGTTGGATCCTTGTGAGGGGGAAGCCCTGAAACATCGATGATGATTGAAGGTTAGGAATTCCATTCTTGGAATCTGTAAGTTTTCATCTCTTCCACTTGCCAGAACTATGCGATGTCTTGAAGTGTACTGTTTTCCTTCAATATTCAAGTTTGTGGCATTTGCCAGGGAGTGGATCTGAACATATTATCAAATGAAAATGTGAAATGTACCATGCTCTTTTTACTCAGTCAGCAATGGAAATGATCTTGTTTTCTACTACTCAAAAGGACTAGTTGAGACTATAGGCCTTGTATTATAAGAGTTGGAAGGAAAAAAAGGCAGGTAACATTCTTTTTTTTTTTTCAAAGCCAAGACAGGCATGGTGACATACTTTTGAAATGTATATTTGCTACACAGTTTCTTGGATTTCTTCATATAGTTTGTCGATGTCCGAAAGGATTCCACCAACCTTGTAGCAAATGTTTTCGTGAGATAGTTGATAGTTGATTTGTAGTCCTAGAACTTGGTAAATATCTTGCCAACGTCGTTGATGATGAAATAGAAGAATGGGATGTTGTGAACCATGGTCCCGAGTACCTTTTACCAGCATTTGTATGTCCAAGTTCTAACTTGATTTGTTTGAACCTTAATTGTGAGCTTTGGATAGAAGTGAGTGGTTAAACTTTGAGTTTCCTGATTAAGCTACTTATACTTATAAGTCTTAGGCCTCAATTGTTTGCATGTTCGCTTTGCTCAACAAGTTAGAGATCAGAGACAACAACAATACCACCACCACCACCACCAAATTAGTTGAGATTAATTGAGGTTAGCTACATGGATCGAACTTTTCTATTGCGGTCGAGTTAAAATTAATAAGATGGTAAGGGCAACTCCAAATGGTGTCGTTTGAAGGGTTTGGCCCTGGGTTGCTCCAACCTAGTATCAAATTTGGCATTCTACTGTGGAAGCCCAATGTCAAAATTGACTCGGGGTTTTATTTTTAATTTTTTATTATATTTTTTGAAGCCTTGTTTTATATTTTTAGGGTTTATGTTAAAAGTCCAAAAAAAAAAGAACATATCCCTCGATTGAGGCATATCCATTCACCACACTTTTCGAGAGAATAATGCATGCATTGATTAGTTAATGAAGGTCCTACAAAAGTTCTATACATCAAAAGGAAGAGTGTCCAAAGGAGGCTTGAGAAGTGCTAGTCCAAGAAGAACTGATTTGATTCCAGAAGTCTAGATCCAAATGGCTCCAACTATGGGATGAGAATACAAGATTCTTCCATTTGAGTACGTGCACAGGAGGAAACAAAACCATATTGAGGGCCTATATGTCAACAATGAGCACTTGGTGACATCAACTACTTCTCCAACAGTCGGCCTTGTAGTTCTACAAGAACCTATACACAAGGAAGAATTTACATTTGCGGGGATTCCCCTGGCCAATAATGTTCTCAGAGGTGTCAGGTGTTGAGAGAACATACCTCGCCGAAGCAATTGACCCAACAAAAGTCCGTGATATTATGTTTGAGATAGGAGCCTTTAAAGCTCTAGGACCAGGAAGATGGAGTCCTATTTTTTTTTTCCAAAAGTAATGGAATATTGTTGGTGAGTCAGTCATCAAGTGTGTGAAGGAATTCTTCACTCATGGCATTCTCTCGACTACGTCGAATAACACTATACTTGTACTAATCCCAAAAACTCACCTTCCAACTTGTAATGCAAGTCTCTGCCTAATAAGTCTTTGTAATGTAATTTATAAAACTATCACAAAACTCATTGCTAACAGGCTTAGCCGCAAATGGAGGATGGGTATCGATGACACAATCTAGCTTTGTACATGGTCGGAACATCACAGATAATACCATCATCGTTCAGGAGGTGATACACTCGATGCGGCGCAAGATAGGGAGGAGCGAATGGATGGCCATAAAGATAGGCCTTGAAAAGGCGTATGATCGGTTAAGGTGGCTTTTCATCAAACAAACATTAGCAAATCTTCCTATCCCTAAAACTTACAACAAAGAATCTTAACTTGTATTTCTTCAAGTAGGATGCAGATCTTATGGAATTGGTGTTTATCCGATTCCTTCATCCCTTCAAGAGGTATAAAGCAAGGAGATTCACTTTCCCCTACCTCTTTTGTATTATGTATGGAAGTTATGTCATAGGGCATTCAGAGAGCAGTGGACGATGGCCAATGGCAAGGCATCCGTATGGGAAGATCAGAGCAATACTATCTCATATTTTCTTCACATATGACATATTCCTCTTTGCGAAGGCCACCCCAGCTCAAGTTGGTGTTATAAGAGGAATTTTGCAGGCTTTCGAGATCGAGCTCAGGCTAAAAAGTCAACCACCAAAAGACCAAGATATATTTTTCTCACATAATGTATAAGACAACATGAGGAAGGAGATCAATGAAGGATTCGGTTTTGGAATGACAAATAACCTGGGCAAATACCTAAGATCCCCACTGTTACATGATAGAGCATGCAAAAACACTAACAAAGAAGTAATTGAAAAGGTGAGAAGCAAACTATCGAGTTGGAAGGTGAAACAGTTATCGTTGGTGGGGCGATTAACTCTGGCGAAGACGTGTTTACAAGCGATACCAAACTTTCTTATGCAATCAACTCACTTGCTGACACACATATGTGATGAGATTGATAAATTTATTAAAGCGTTTATTTGAGGATCTTCGGTTGAGAAAAAGAAAATGCATCTCATCAATTGGATATTTTATGCTCAACCAAGAATAAAGGAGGACTAGGACTACGGAAGGATCAAGATCAAAATCGAGTGTTCATACTTAAATTATGTTGAGAATTTTACACCGAGGAGGAACGTATTTGGGTTCGAGTCTTAAAAGAAAATATTGCAGAGGGGAGGAAAGGAAATCGAATGGCTCGAAGTCTCGACCAACATCAATGGTTTGGAGAAACATGAGAAACAATTGGGAGATCTTCCAATCAGGACTCACGTAGAGTCTAAAGGGGATGGAAAGAATTTTTGTTTTGGAAGGATAAGTGGGTAGAAAATTTGGTAGAACTCTCGCATTACTCCATCAATAATCTTGAGGAATCTAATTGGACAGAGTATTTGTCCAGTTTCGTTACGAATTAATGGACCTGGGACTTTACCAAAATACATTGATATTTGCCATTGAAGGTAAGTGAAAAGATAAGAGCTATTCTTGTTCCTAATCGCGAGAGGGGACAGGACCAAATCAGTTGGATGCATGATAAGAATGATGTTTTTATAGTGGCAAAAGTGTATGTCTTAGTCACGAAGACGTATTACCAATTACCACCGAAACATTGGGATTTCATCTGGAATTGGAGTGGCCCTCAGCGGATTCACACCTTCCTATTTGCTCTACACAATCGACTACCTACGAATGTTTTGTGCTATAAGAGGAATATAAGAGAGAATGGGTTTGTGATCGATGTCGTGAAGATGACTAACCCACTCTACATGCATTGTCAACTAGCTCGCCTAGTCTGGGAATCCTTACCAAATGATATCATCTCCACTTTTCTATACATCAACATGGGTGGATTGGCTAGTGTCGAACCTCAGTCAGAAAGACCATCGCAAGAAGGTAATGTTTGGTGTCTCCTGTTGGAAGTTGTTGTCCTAAAAAAATAACATTATGTTTGGAAATCGATCTGATACAAAATATGAGGTCAAGCGATCCATTATTTACAGAACTAATGAAATCCTTCGTTTGGAAAGTTTGTAGTCAACCTCGAGCCAGGCTCTAGCAAGAAGAAAATTGTAATGACCCTAAAATCTAACTCGTGCCACGTGTTAATTTAGGTCGTACGTGGACCCTTGCCGTAATATAGTTGTCCAATTCTCGGTCGTCGATGCCAAAGTATGTTATTTTTGTTCGATGTTTTATATTATATTTTATTATCTGAATGTAAATTCCAATGTCCCAAACATGTGAGGACGTTTGAGTATGAGCGTTGATGTTGTGAAACGGGTTCGGCTCGATGGGAACGTGAATAACGGGTTTCGAACGAACAGTTGTCGAGTAATTAGCGGTCAGGGGATTTAATGAATTAATAACACTGAATAAATACATAATAAATAATAATTAAAAGTTGTGTTCGATACGTTGATACGTCCAGGAATACGCGACGAGCGAGTCGTGGTACGGAACGAGTTCGAGTACGCTAATATTGTGCAAGAAAATGGTTAAATATTGATGTAAGTCACTCATTGAAGTCACCAAGGCGTGTCAAGGTGTTTGGATGGATTAGGTGATAAACATGTGATGTACCTCGTGATTCGTGTGTAAGTGTAATGAGGGGAGGGGTATAAAATCACAATCATCTGCTTTTCTCTCTCCTCACATTTTTCTCTCATTTGCTCTCAACGAAACAACGAAATGTAAGAGTGGGTTCCGGGAGTTTTGACACAGTTTGACACCAAAGGATTGCCCAATCTTGAATTCTAAGGTGAGATTCCGGTTCTCTAAGTGTTTGTTACATTTTGGTTGTAGTTTTGTGGGTTTTTGTCACGACGATTTCGGATAAGATTTTTAGAAAATGTTGGAAATGGGTTTATGTAATGGTTTTATGATCAAATGGATGAAATGTTGGTGAATTATAAATTGGTTTAGTGATTTGAGAAGTTGTAGAATTTTTAGAATTTTTTGAGATTTTTGAACGATTTTCGAAATCGAAGGTTTTATAAAGTTTTAACGTGAATCGAACGTGGTTTATGGTAGTAACGGATATCCCTAAGAGTTTGGGATAGGCTCGGAACGCGGCGACACGATCCGGGGTTTCGGAACACCCCGAAAAGTGCATGCAGGACCCACGGCGCCACCCACGATGTCGAGGGCAGTAAGCCCCAAATTCACACCTTGATGGGCGCCCCATGTGTTAAACCCACGGTGCCACCGCGGCGTGACACTGTTCACAGTAGGGATTTTCATAAAATTTTTTTAGGATATCTTCGATATCCAAATGGGTTCGAATACGACCCAATACCTCGAAAATCAATCCAATTACACTAATAAAATAATTATAAAAAATTGGATAAATTAGAAAGTTTTTAATAGGATTTACAAATTTGATTGAATTATCAGGAGTTTTAGTTGTTGATGAGTCACACGAGATTCGTAGGAGGCGAGTCAGAGGTCATATGAGTCCAAATTAGTTTGGATACAGGTAAGTAAAACCGAGGGATTTTACAATTATTTCTTGAGCTTTAAATTGTTATTGTTATTGTTATTGTTCTATCCTGTTTTGGAAAACTCCATTCCTTTTAGTTGTCCGAGGGCAAGTGAGTCAACGTGATCCTTTGGTAGGACGGGTTATCTGAGGGAAAATGCCAGAGCCACGAACTCGGGATGCACGATACTATTTCTGGTTCTATACAAGGTGAGTGTTCTTACATGGGTTACCAGGGAATCTCATCCGCGTGGACTTTAGGACAACTTGAGTTTACCACGTCCTAAACTCCGAGTTTTATAGGTGTTTACCTCGATTCAACGACCATTTAGTCGAGACTACTTGCGCCTCTCTATTGTTTTCGGACACTCATATTTGATTGCTCAGTTGATTTATTTAGTCTTATTTATTCATGCATTCTTTATCCTTTCTTTCTATCGGCATGAATATGGACTGGTGTTTTATTTATTTTGAAATGTTGCATTTATGTCCTGCTTGGCATTACTTATCTGGGCTCGTCATTCTTATGTTTGACGAGTGCAGATCCACAATCCAGCAAGGGAAAGGCTCCAGAGCTTGGAGATTTGATTTGAGGATATCGACACAGATCTTTTCGCTTGTCTGTTATGGGTGACTTTTCTTGTATTATTGTATATATTATTTTTGAAACATTGGGACATGGGGTTTTTGAGAGATCTTGGGCATGTGTGTGTGTATATATATATATATATATATGTTATTCTCCTCTGACTGATCATTGATGATGACATATATATGTGGGGTTTCCACACTTTAGGATGTCTTATTTTAAATAGTTATGATTATTTTAATTAGTTTGAGGATTGATTGCTTCCATTATATTAATGACTACTAACTAATTGATATTCTCAACGTGTAAATTGTTTAAAATAGTAAATGAAGGCTAATTAGGCTTGTGTAACTCAGTGAGATTGGCTCGGGGGTTCACGTAAGTCTAGGCCGGGAGGGACCCAATTTAGGATTTGAAACTGGGGTAGTCACAAAAATATTGCCATTGGGTAGCATCGGAGGAGGGGTAGTTGAAAATAAATTGTGATGGGGCGATACAAGGGAAGGATGAGGAAGCCACAGTGGCAAGGAGTGATACGGGGGATGAAAGTGATTTTCGGTGTTCACCTCTTTGAACCGAACTATGGGGAATTAAACATGACTTACAACTGGCGTGGGATAAAGGATGTAGGAAACTCGTGGAGCTAGACTCGTAGGAAGCAATTGATCTTATTTGGACTCATCACAGGGCCAATTTTGAGATCCACTGATTCATGATATTTTAAGGGAGACGGACAAGGAGTTGAGTGTAGTTTTTAGCCACACATTTCAAGAGAATAATGTTTGTGCATACCATAAGGCTAAATAAGTTTTTCAGTGTAATGTTAATTTTAAGATTTGGGAATATATTCCCAATCAAATTATCATATTACTAGAGCAGATAACCTGCAGTTACAGATGTAACATAGATCGGATTTGGTCTTTGCTAATAAAAAAAAAAAGCCTTGAAGATGTAAGGCAAGTTCAAGGACTACACTCTTCTCGGCATAAAATTTTAAGGTTTTTAGAGCACGTAGGTATTGATTGAGGTTGTTTTCTTTTCACGATTGATTGAGGTTGTTTTCTTTACGGCCGCTAGGCCTTTTTACTCCAAAAAAAAAACAATTAAATAAATAACTAAATAAAAAAAAAAAAAAACAAAAACAAAGCAAAACTAAAAAACAAAAAACAAAAAACAAACAAATTGGAGAATGAGATAAGATCTATGTGACAAATACACCCTTTGAGAGGTGGATTTTTTTTTCTTGACTTCAAGGAGTCGAACCACAACTTCTTTAAATCTTAGAGCATCTCCAATGATAACATAGATTGGGGTGAAAATGAATCCACCTAAAACAAAATCTACATTCAACCCAGAAAGAGCTCTACAATGAGACTATAGATTTTGAATGTCTAGCTAATGTGACAGGGAATCAAAGTAGAAAGTATCTACCGCAATGTCTACTTGTGGTAGGCATTTTCTCCACTGCCACTTTGTTATAGAAATTATATAAAAAAAATAAAATAAATGCCTAATTCTATATAAAAATAAAATAAAATAAAAAGTTAAAAAAAGTCTCAATCCATAGTCTAAAAGCATCTTCAATGGTAAATGTGAATTGTAGGCATGGATTGATGTTATGTCAACAATGTGAAGAGGATGTGGCTTGAATAGACATTGAAGTTCAAAACGACTCTAATGTGGGTTGCACTTTCTATTTTAAAAACTTATTGTTTTTCTATATATTTTAAAAAGAATTGTTGATGTGACTACGAATTGCTCTGTCAAAAGTTGACATTCAAAACAGACAATGTCTATCACTTCAACTCAACATTCAAAATATACATTCTATTTGAGAGGTTTTTTTTACCTCTAATATCTATTTAGCCTTAAATGACACACATTGTCATCCAATCCACATTATATGGAGATGCTCTAAATCCATTGTCCATTGAAGACAATTTTGAGGTTACTAAAGAACCCCTCTCTAAGTGCATTTCCTTTAGCAAAGTACACGCCCTACATCGACCCACTCAAAAAGAAACAGCTCTACCCTTTTGGCAAGCGACGCCTCATTTATCTCACCATAGACGGTTTGGCAGGTCATCTTCACGTACGTTCAATTCAACTACAATTACAATCCTGGATATTCAACCCAAAATTCACAAAGAATTGCTGCCACAGTTCTGTCGCATGTTTAAACATCAAGAAGAGATTTCAGGGCAATTATTAAATTATGTACGTTACACTGCATTATTTATTACAAAATCATTCAAAGCATGGTAACAGCGACCCACTTATTTCAATAGGTAACACTTTATGAACTTGATCTACCTGGTCTCTACCTTTACAAGAAAGGAACCTTGTACTGCTAATTAAATTGTCAACTACAGAGACGAAATGCATCCTCTACTTACAATAGTGGAAAAAGTAGCCCAAGCATGGTACATCATTTCCCGGGCAATTCAACTGGTTTGATGTTCCATATATCTTTTGCATATTCATGAATTGTTCGATCGCTGCTGAACTTGAAAGATCCAGCCGTGTTCAAGATAGACATTCTCGTCCATCTCTGCAAAATATCATTGAGAGATGATCAAAGCAGGAAACAGTGCTTGTACACTTATTTGCAAAAATTCATTAACACTGATGCTGAGTGGAAACTGGCCTCAAGAGATATAGGTCCTAATTTTGAATTTGAATCCCATCCCAAACATAGGCACTTTAATTCACAACATAGGTCTGATGCTTCATCTGTCGCAACTTGCAACAGCTGAGAATATGACCATCTATCCTAACATGTGAACTATCAATGATATGCAAAAATCCATTCTTAGTTATATGCAAGGAAACCATATATGATTTGCATTTTGAGTCATGAGCGCATCCATAGTTTAGTTCGTAAGACCACACCACATTGCCCGTATGGCTAGGCATACTAGGATGCTTGGTGCTATAATATTATTCTTTAATGCGCAATGCTGCACATTAAATCTACCGTCTAATGAGTAAATGTAGATGTAGCCTCACCTTTTGGTCTCGGTATGCCTCATCGACCTCTTCTTGGCATTCAATATAACTAGGGAAATCTTTCCCGACCAGAAAATAATCTGCACGACCAAATCCTTCGTTCCCTTCCAAGGATCCCATCAGTTCATTGTAGTTGTAGGGTCCAAATGCACCACTTCTGACATATGCCTTGACTTCTTCAAATCGTGGATCTGGGACAAACTGAAAACACCACAAAGACCAAAGACATTGTGAAATGCAACTAAACGAGGTGCAAGGAAAACTTCATAGGTTTTAGTAGCCTTCTTAAAAAGTTTCCCATTGGCATAAAAGATTTATTACCTTGCCCTCAGCCCTTTCCTTTCTTAGATCCGCAATCTCATGAGCTCTAGCACCAAATAGGAAGAAGTTTTCCTCCCCAACCTCTTCCCGGATTTCAACATTGGCTCCATCCAAGGTCCCGATTAAGATGCAACCATTCATTGAAAATTTCATGTTGCTTGTTCCGCTGGCTTCCATACCAGCAGTACTGACCAATGAAGAAGAATAAGAGTCAACAACCATAAATTTTCTTGACAATAAAGAGAGAGTGGGGATCCAAAAATAAATAAATAAATAAATAAGCTCAACAGCTTATATAAACCATAGTTTGCATTTTCAATAGCATTCACCATAAATCATAATCATGGCATATGCATGCAAAGTAGCCAACTTTACATGTAGAACGCCAATTTTCGCCCATCTCTTTTGTCTTGCTCTAGTTTCTTTTAAATTAATCTATCCTCTTATATACATTGGGGTATAATGGCTGTACAAATCATGTTCTAATAATTGCCTCTCTTAGGAGAACAAAGTAATTGCGTCTTCTCAAAGCCTTTTAAGAGAAACATCAAAACAGAAAAATGGACGATTGAGTCTTTGATTCTAGATGCATATTTAACTCATTAGTACCTGATATGCTGAGACAGTTCACTTGCAGGAATAAGCAGCTCTGCCACACTGACATTGTAATCTGGAATGAACACAACCTAAGAAGTAAAATAACAGCATCAGGATTAGTACCAATATGCAGCAAGAGTTATTTTATAATTATGTTTATAGAACTTATGTCCAAATACGGTCAAAATCTGAAAGATTTTGCAGCAAACCAGGTTGGAACACTTCTCCAAATCGTTTGGACCAAACACTAAACCCCCTTCCCAAAAATAACAGTAGCAGATACTAATCAAACAATAAAATATAAAAAGTTACATAAAAAAAGAAACAAAAAAGACAAAATAAAAAGGAGAAAGAACAGGACTATTTCACGGTGACTGCACCACAACGGTGACTGCACCACAAATACTGCCACAGACCTAATTAGTCTTAGCAAGAGAAGCGACCGACAAGGTAGACCTGCTATTCTTTTATGGGAGGCAAGATAGAACTGTTAATGTGGTTTTCTACATGTAAAGGAAAATGAATGATTTTACATATTAAGATGTGCAAATAAAATGGTCCAAACATTCTTGCACATGCAAAAACAAAATTAATCACCAGATTTGGAAAAGTGCAGAAAATACCTTCAACAGATTCCCAATTTCTGCATCATGATTTATGGTGGCCCCAACATCTGTGATGAATTTCACAATTCTCTTTGCCTGCACATATGTGGCAAATGCTTTACCACCAAATATACATACTCGGGGAACAAACTTGGCCTTCCTTTCTTCTGCACTCATTTCTTTCATCTTCTTGTACCGATACACGATTCCCATTATGTTCAACAATTGCCTCTTGTATTCATGGATGCGCTTCACCTGAAAAGTTTACCTTTGTGTGAGTGGCCATTGATTCTTATGTTAACTCATTAAATTAGCTACATAGTAAAATCTAGAGGAATCTTGTGAATAACACAGAAAGATTGGCCAACTGAACTGTTTCACTTTATATCAATATGTTCGACTGTGACATAAAAATGAGTTAAGGGGTACATATGATGTAATAGGTGTCTGGTAACATACGATCTTCAACATAATTGATTTTGGCTCATTTATTTTTGTTTATTCAACAAGGCATCACCTACCTGTATGTCGAACATTGCATCCGGACTAACAACATATCCCGTTTTCTCTTTAATGAATGACACAACCTTCAGCTTGTTGTTTCTTTTGGCAGCCCTCCATTCAGTTTGGAGATCTTCATTATCAGCGAACTGTTAAGTATACACAAGTTTGTAAGAATATCTGATAATTAAATTCATTGGACATAATTTTACACCACCAGTACACGGCCATTATCATATAAGAGCATGTGAAAAATAAATAAATGAATGAATAACTAAACAATTCATCTGCTGCAAATGCTTATATAGCATCCTTGCTAATTGCCCCACAATTTTCAGAAGTAACATAACATCCATGCAGATTCAGAAAAGCAAAAACCTAATTGCAGAGACAGTATGAGAAACTTGGCTGAATAACAAGTTACTTGTGAATGAAAAAAAAAGTACCTTATTACGGAAAATAGTTCTCCAACTGAACAGACAAAATGACTCATCCAATCAATCAATAACATTTAGAGTTTAAAGCCTTGCCTTGAATAGTATGTAAGTTGTACAATATTGGGAGCTATCGGTAGGTATCATCAACTCAAGAAATAAAAATAAATATAATCAGCTACTTTTAGCCCAGCTGTTGAATTTTTACGGCTCAACTGAAAATAACACGGAAAAGGAAAATAAAAAATTCAAGGAGATTGAAATTTTGTGAACATTTATTGAAATTCTTTTCTTAATAAATAAGTTAAAATTAAATTGTTATATTCGAAAAATCTTTAACAACTAATCTCTTCTATTTGGCATGTGTTTATCAGCATTTAGATCAAATATCGTCCTAATGTATTAATAGGTTAATACTATTACTATAATGTATGACTGATGAAAAAAAAAGAACTCTTATTTTGGGAGATTTTTCCTGCATCTTCATCAAAGAACTTGTATTTTGGAATATTAATACTATTGTCACACATATATATGACTCATTTATTGTTATTCTAAACCCGAAATACAAATTCCTAAAAGTAAGGATAAAACGCAAACATGAATTAATAGCCTACAAGGCTTACACCAAGTATAATTGTTATTCTAATCCATATTATCATTAGAAGACCAAACCATATTTATTGATGTCAGTTTGTTCCATGCTTATTTTCCTGCCTTTGATGCTTATGTTAAGAAAAAATCAGTACTGATTCCAAGCATACTCTTCACACTGGTATGGTTTCAACATACCAATCAAGAACCAGGGCCATCAGTTTCATATTTTGTTCCAGGTTAGGGCATGGCATTCATTAAATGTCAGTTTTGTTTCATACTAATTTTCCTGACTTTGATGATTATGTTAAGAAAAACAGTATTGATCCCAAGCATACTTTCCCCACTGGTATGTGCCAACATACCAATTAAGAACAAGGGCTTTCTAGTTTCATGTTTTGTTCCAGGTTAGGGTGTTGAGTTGGGCCCTTAGAGTGCAGTACATGAAGAACCAACTTGACGTACTCCATGGGAGCATGCTCCTAGATACTCTACTTCAATAGCAGTAAGAGTATTATTCTCCATAAGGTTAGTTAATGGCTTCAAAAAAATATATCGTTAATTATTTTGGTCTTAACTACTTCACTATGGTAAATATGCAACACTGAGAGTTTTATGTCCAGATCCTTGTTTTAGATTTGCACAGCATGAGACAGCAATGTCTCAACATAAAACTCAGTAAAGCATCAAGTATGTGATAACAAGTTTAAACACTAATTTTTTTGTACGCATGTTAAAAGGGAAGGAGGGTGATTATCACAAAAAATATAATGACAATAAATTTATCAATTACCTTTCGAAGTTCTGCAAGCTTCTCAGTGTCCAATACCCAATCGTCTGTGCCTGTCCATTGGGTGATAATTTTGCTTAGTTCTGGATTGCAGAAACGAATCCATCTTCTTGGTGTTACTCCATTTGTCTTGTTTTGAAATTTCTCTGGCCACAACTGCCACAAGAAAAATAAAATAAAATAATGGGGAAGTGAACATAAAGCGAACTGGTTACTCTCTTCAACTGATGACAAAGAAAAAAATAGGACATTGACTCTCAATTCCTAAGCTATCAAATTTAAGGAAAAACAGAACAGTAACAAAAAAGTGAAAAATAAAGGAGCGATAAAAGGAATATGCCAAGTGAGCATAAAAAATGAGTATAACAAGACGAAATAAATTAGAAGGATCACCTTATAAAACTCATTGAAAACTTCTTGCTTCACAATTTCACTATGAATTTCAGCAACCCCATTAACAGCACGGCCACCAACAACGCAAAGATTAGCCATTCGAACCACAGCTGGCAGTTTTGGATTGGGCTTTAACAATTCACTTCTTTTAGGCTTGATCACTTTTTCTTCAGTTTCTTCAGTTTCTTCGTCTTCTTCGTCTTCTTTGTCTTCTTTGTCTTCTTCTGTGTTAACAGATTCAGCTTCTTTTGTTGAGGTTTCATCAACTTCATCAATAATCTCATCTCCTTCATTCTTGATCTCATTTTCTAAATCAGAATCAACTGCAGAACTTTCCTCTGCCTTCAAAAATAATTCCATGACAGAGGCAGGAAACTCAAAATTGTCCAAGATTCTCATTTCTTTCAGTTTTTTCTGTAACAAGTCAAGATCTTCTGTACCACACTCGGAGACTATGGTATCAATAAGCTGATTACAATTCAAAACAAACAGAATAAGAAAAACAAAGAAAGGGGCATACAATGTGATATATATATATATATGCATATGGGTCAATCAGATCAGAAGTTTCCAAAAATTTTCAAAGTACCTCCTTGTCAATCATCTCTATGATTTCAACATGGCGTGGAAGCAAGGTCTGCATAAGCTCAAAGTTCCATTTCTCCAATGCTTCTGGCAGAACAGTGTGGTTCGTGTAAGCTACAGTTCTGGGAAGACAGGTTACAAATCCATCAGGACAACATCCTTTGAGCTTGATTATATTCATAATGCATAATGACAAACACTCAGTAAAGTAGTTCATTTTACTGAAAACAGCTTGACACAATAATATACTTTCCAGGGTAAAAAAGAAGCTATATTTTCTAAGAATACAGTACATAAGCATCATTGGAGCAGATTTCCACCCATCCAATCCAGGTTTAGAAAAAAAAAAAAAAAATTTTAAAAGTATTTACATAAATGTGCAGCTGCACAACCAAAATATACATTAATATAAGTACCTTTGGGTAATATCCCAGGCTTCCTTCCAGCTCATACCCTTGATGTCTATCAGTATTCTCATTAGTTCTGGAATGCAGAGGGTTGGGTGAGTATCGTTCATCTGCACAGCAACCTTTTCTGGAAATTCGTTCCAGTTCACCGACCTTCCAGATCTCCTCTCAAAACGTGCAATAATGTCCTGTAGGGAAGCAGAACATAGGGTGTACTGCTGCTTCAAGCGAAGAATTTTTCCTTCCCTTGATTCATCCCCGGGGTACAGAACATAGCAAATCTGACATCAAAACAAACCAGAGATGAGTACATCAGCCTTGCAGCAACTTCAGACACTTAAATCCATGAAAACATTGGTACAGAAAGATGTAAACCTGATATCAATGGTAACAATTGGTTCATGTGCAGCCAATTGTAAAATCTCAGTTTTAAATGACAAATCTCCTCGTTTTGAGCAGTTTTCTCAAAATTTCAAATTCTAGTCATATTTTTAAGAAAAAAATATATAGAGCAATGGATTTAAAAAAGGCACTATAGGTGCATTGTTCTCAAACTCAGACCTTTTCCCTCCAACGGTCCAACCAAATCACTATTAGCATGACACAACAATTAGTAAAGTATACGACAATGAAATGTATATTAGAAATGGCATAGGAAGTTCACATAATCTATGCAATGACTATAGACAAATAAGATGATTAAAATGATCAATTTTATATAATTCTTGTCTTGATTCGACTGAGAAAAGCCTAGTATATTCATCAATATATTCGTTTCTTATACATGATGCTTTCATCATGATGGAGACAAAGTTTGAGCATTCATACCTTTTCAGCATTTGTATGAGCCTCGTATGCTTTTGAGTGCTCTCCAGCATTGTATGCACTCAGATCGAATTCCTGAGGTGAAACTTTTGTTGACCAAAGTCGAAGATTAATTGTTGTCTTAGTTTTATATCCTGGTATAGGAACATCATAGGCAACTGCTGTAATATCTTCTCCTCCAATCCAGTGTTTATTTCCATCTGATCCACTAACAACTTTCCCATAGAACTTCACAGGATATGATATATCATTTCTTACAATTTCCCAAGGATTGCCCATCTAAAACGAAAAAAATGCAAGTAATAAGTTGGAATGACTGATATAATTTCAATGCCAAGAGAACTATTGGCCAGCTGCAACAACAATGCAACAGTAACAAAAATATTCATAAAAGCCACTTAACCTCCAGCCAGTTTTCTGCAACTTCTTCTTGACCATCTTTTGTAATGTTCTGTTTGAACAATCCATACTTGTATCTGAGCCCATAACCCCATGCAGGGTAGTTAAGAGTTGCCAAAGAGTCCAAGAAACAAGAAGCCAACCGTCCCAAACCACCATTTCCCAGGGCAGCATCTGGCTCCTGTTATTGAACGATGAATTTTCATGATTCAAAATTCGCCACCAAGGCATTCGAGCAAAAGCAATTGTAAGATCTCTAACATAGTGTGGGTAGTTTTAAAAATCTTGGCAGGTGTTTAAAATAGTCAGAGCATGATAATAAACAAAAGAAAAACAAAACAGTTGTGCATAATAAGATTGAGTCACAGGAACACAGTTGACCAAGAACATCAAGTTAATATCCTCAAGATCATATTAAGTAGGGAATCCGCTAAGGGCCGTTCGTTTCGGGTATAGAGCGAAATGTGAACGAGGTCTTGAGTGAGCGAGGGTGTGGCGAGGAGTTACTGCAAATTGAGTTCTTAATCATTTCGAGTATAGAGTCACGTTTAATTTAGAGTGAAATGACATAAATGTCCTTCACTTAAAACCCACCTCTCTTCTTCGTTCTTTTCCTCTTCGTGATTCTCTCAACCCTCTCAACCAACCCATTCGTTCACTCAATTTGACATCAAATCTCAAGTCACAAGATCATAATAGACAGCAAGTCAAGTACCTAAAAGACCCATAACCATCACCCTCACAACCCACCCATTCGTTCTTTAATTAACATTCAAAGAACCAGATCCTCATCAAATTATCCTAAAAGACCCATAACCATCACCCTCAAAAAATCCAAATCAATTATTAACTTTGCAGCCAGTACCTAACCTCTACTTGTAAATCAAAACCAAACAAACCCAATAAAAAACACACTAATTTACACCAACATATCTACAATCATACAGACAAACCAATGAAATCACAAACACTTGGAACCCTAGATCGAAAACATCAACGAATCAAGTGCGAAGATTGAGATATGATTGCAATTCCATCTTGAAATCGAAAGCAAGTGAAGAAGAGAGAGAGAGAGAGAGAGAGGATCGAGTCTGGTAGGGAGAGAGAGAGAGAGTCTCTATGGCATTCCTTCATTAAGACGAGAGAGGAAGTTGAGTCTGTAGGGATTTTGTTCATTATATACTGGGGGTATTTCTGCAATAATAGGGTGGACTTGGCCAAAGACAAGGTTGGAGGGGTATTTGGCGAAGCCGTCAATTGGCTCCTTGCGAAGACCACATGTTTCGCCACACCCCGACTCGAATGAAGGCTTGGAGGCCCAAGCAGGCACGTCGTGAAGCAAGACAATGAAGCCAACGGGCCCTAAGCTCTTCCTTGATGTTTCACCTCATGAACACACTTAATGGCTTCTCAACAAGCTTATTGAACAATTGGAACTTCAGATTTGTATAAACCATTCATCGAGGCATGAAAGGAAGATGCTCCACCATGGTGAATGCAAAGTACCATCGTCAGCCATTGACTAGGAGGATATCTAATCCATTTTTTTTTATTATCGTGGGTGTCCGAACTGCCTCAGCCTCTCCTGATTAAGGCCCCACTAATCCCACGGGGATCAAGAGGGTGCCCCTACCACTAACCTAGACGTCGAAGGCGAAATAATGCAGTTTTTCCGATTCGAACTCGTTACCTCTGCCTTAGTCAGAGTACTAAGGCCCACTTCCAAACAACTACACCACAACCCTTAGGAGCAATATCTAACCCAGTTTAAGATGGCATGGCATTGCAGATAATTCCCAACACTACAACCACAGACAATCTATGGAAAAGTTACCGCATTGTCAACATGCAACGTTCGACTTTACAACTGTCTCGGATCATTACCACATCCTAAAAGATCAATTTTCTTCGTAAAAAAAAAAAAGATCATGCCGGTATAGAAAAAATAAATGCCCAATTAAAAAGGAAGTCAAATTGATATCAAAGAGAACAATAATATCTAATCTGACCTCCCTCGCCACGCTCTCCAGATCATGTCCAAGCCTAGTCAACGCCTCCGCATACGGGCCCGAAAGCTCTAAATTCCCAATTGCATTTAACAATGCTCTACCCTGCATCAACCACACCATAACTCGTCAGATACATAACCAACCACACAAAGAAATCTTCACCAGAGAAGATCAAACAACACGAATACCGCGACGAACCTGTAAAAACTCCATAGACAAGTAATAAGCCTGCTTTACATTCCTCTTTTCATAATAATCATAAGTGGCATTCCAATTTATGATAAGTGCATCGCGAACACTCTCGGCGGTCGCAAAATAAGCTTTGGAGGATGAAACTCCTCCGGCGAAAACGAAGGTGTGAACTCCGCATGGTATTTGATACTTGCAGCAATTGACGCCGCGTCAGGAGTAAAGCTATCAGCAACCGAGTCCGAGCTACCATCTTCTGCACCACAAATCCAATCAACAACCCTAAAATCTCAGAAAGCCAGCCTAGACTAGGACTAGGGCATCGAAATCGAAATTCAAATCGAGAGGACAGCAGCAAAGTAACGTTACTAACCTTGTTCGGTGATGGGGTCTTTGACGATCTGGTTATGATTTCCGGCGACGCTCTTGGCGGAGAGAGATCGTGTTGTTGAAATCCGAGGAATGGCGGGTCTGATGGAGGCGGAGGTGGGCTTACTGGAAGCGCAGTTTGTGAATCTGGAGATGGAATTGCAGTGCGAGCGAGCGAGTGATGAAGATATGGAGAATTGCGAGGTCGCCATTGTCGGTATCTGGAGCTCTTTCTGCCCTAATTGATCGCCGTGAAATGTGTGTGTGTGTGTGCAGTGTGGGCGGTGGTGGGAGAGATGGGAGAGATGGAGAGAGAGTGTGGAGTTCAGTCAGTACTGAATAATTTATATGAGGATCTGTGATCTCCTGTTTTACCGAGCTCTTCTAGGATGCGACAAATATGGAGTGAGTGACCTCGGATCTTGAATAAATTACTACGCTCGCCAACCAATATCCTAAACAAAAAATGTGTTTGGACTCTTAAAGTTCGCTCTTTACATGGTTTTTAAAATTTTTACAAAATATCAAAAAATTCTTACAATTTTATTATTTCGACGTCATTAATTATTGATAATGATTTTGAAATATAAAATATTTTAAAAACTCCCTAAAAGTTTAAACTCTAAGAGTCTAAATAACACTACTCTAAAATACTAAATAGCAATTTTGAACTTCAATGTCTATCCACCTAATCTCTAATGGTAAATGTTGATTGGAGGTGTAGATTGATGTCATGTCAGTAATGTGGAGAGTAAGAGCATCTTCAATGGTAAATGTAGATTGTAGGTATGGATTTTATAACATTATTAATGTGGAGAAGATGTCATCTCATGTGGCTCAAATAGACTTTGAAATTTTAGATAGGTCTCAATCCCAGATTAAATGGTAGATGTGGATTGTACCTCAATTAATGAGGTGACATTTGTTTTTGTATTTTTGTTAATTAAAACGTGAAAATACTACAACATAGTATCAATCCTAAATTAAATACGTGAAAATAAAAATCTAAATAAAATAATTAAATATTTACAAAGATCAATTATTCGTCATGGCTGTCAATTTGAATATTCAGAAGTAGACATTCAAAATAGACCATGTCTATCCACATCAGCTAGACATTCAAAATAAACATTCCACTCATAAGTTGAAATCGAAACTTCTACTATAAGGGACCCAAGCACCACAAAATTATTAGATTATCTGTTTATAATAATCTGTCACGGCCCAAAATTCTAACTCTTGATTAATTCCTTAATTAGGATCACCGATCCGTGATGTGGGACCCGCGTGAGATGTGCACACCAACCGAGGCACGTGGTCGAGGTATATTTTATATTTGTTGTGTTGTATGCCTAATGCTATGTAAATGTATAAACTAATTAAATCTGTTCATGTAGTTATAGGCATCAAGACACGAGCAGGGGACTCGCCTTGAGTTGTGTGCAAGCCGAGGGACCGGGTAGTTAGACTAGTGGTAAGTCTAAACTTAGACAAATGTGATTCAATTAATTTATTATATAGCCTATGATTTTTAATTAATGCAAATCAAATTAGAAGTCATATAGTTGTTACAAAAATTGGAGAAACATAGATATGCTTCGTGATACGTGCTAGCACATTGCCATAAAATTTGTGTTAAACTTGGAGTCACTTGAGCTGAATTAGTGGATTGTTAGGAGCCATTTGTGACCATGAGATTCCTAGATAAGTGTATGCACATCAAGATGAAAACCCCCAAACTATAAAAACCCACCCTTCAACATTTGCTTCTCATCGCATGAAAGAAACAACAAGAAATCAGAGCTATATAGAGTGATCAGTGCCGAAATTTAAGACTCAAAGGGAGGGGTTCATCAATTAAAGAGAACAAGGTGTTAACATCATCAAGCACAAGAACCATAGTTACAACTCCTACATATGCTTTAAATTCAAGAGTTATGGCTAGTGATTCATGGGGTTTTTGTGTAAAATCAATTTCAAATGAGTTTTAATGTGGTTTTGAATCAAAAACAAAGCATTGAATTGGGTTTAAAAGTCTAATTCTCGAACTTGGCAAAATTTGTTTAAAAATGGAGTTTTTGCATGATAATGAAAATCTGATTTTTGATATTCGAAACGAATTTGTTTTTGAAATCAATCACTAGATTTAGGTTCTTCATTTCGTTCTAATAACCTTGCCATAAAGAATTTCCATATTTGGGTTTTAATATCAAAAGTTATGAATTTTTGAAACTTCAAAGTGATATTCCCCATTTCCACAAAATGCATGTTTAAAGTTGTGAATAAATGATGATAATAGAAGTTCCTGCCTTTTTGTTGATGTTGGGAGGCTTAGTGGAGGAAAACAAGGTCCAGGGGCGATGGAGTAATGAATTCCTGAGTGGGAAACCCAAAAAATTGATTGCAAATTTTTTGGGTTTCTGCACTCAGCGCATTGGGCACCCTGAATAGCTGGAAATTCGCAAGTCCTGAATTTTTCTGCTACACTTAAACACCTACCTAAACCACCTTAACCGACCTTAAACCACTCCAATCCATGGTTAAACACTTCATGGGCATAAGGAATGTGTCGGAAGTTCGAGTACGCGAGTTTGGGCGTTGGAAGGTCAGGAAATAGCTAGGAACTTTGTTTGAGGGTGAGTAATCCCATTTGAGATATATATTTACCTTTTAATTCCACTTTAATATTGTTGATTAGTCTAATGGACTATATTTATGCCTTGTACTCTGAATATCATGATTTGTTGTGGAATCATCTCATATTGAGTCTTGTTATCATGATATCTCATTGCCTTATATTTCATTGATTCCTTTTGGATGCCATATGTCTGCTTTGTTGTTTAATTGATATTTGATTCATGAATAGCATGCTATTAGGATAGTTCTTTCGATGGGAAATGTGGACTTTTATTCTTTATATATTATGTTTTGTAGCATAGCAATTTCTTGGAATCCTTTACGAGTCATTCTTTGAAATTACAAAGTAGTTTTATAATCTAGGGTTTATTGCATATTATAGAGTGGGTAACTCACGAGGTCACTGAATTTCGGGGATGTCGGCACTTTCCACTATACTCGCGCAACTCACGTCGTAATGAACCGGGATGTTCGACGATAATTGAGATAGATAATTTATACGCGTAGAGCACAACTCCGCCATTTGAGAATTATTTGAGTTTGATAAATATATGTAGAGCATAGCTCCATAAAAATAGTAGAGAAATGCTAAGTGATAGTTCTAACTCGCCGACCATACCTAGATCATATTACTTAGCCTATGTCAGTTTCGGTTGTACTTTTAATATTTTCTAGCATGTTTATTTAGAGCATTTCTTGGTTATTATTATGCTTTTAAATACCATTCATTTATTTTGGAAATATGGATAAATATATCAACTAGGAATTACTGTTATACTCTTGTACTTGTCTTTTTATGACGTTGGATGCAGATCCATGAACAGTAGGTCAAGCAAGGAGAAGATTGGTGACAACATCTGAGCTTGGAGCATGCTACTATCATGACTAGTTAGTTTTTGATATTTGTGTATTATACTGTTATTTTGTTTTCGATATTGTTGGGTTGTATATTAGGTTAAACGATAGTTCCCCGACCTTTTACTTTCACATTGTTTATATGTTCGCCACATATTTCATGTATATTGTGATCGTTATTCCCTGATTTCCACACTTAGGATTATTTAATGGTTTCCGCTTAAATTGTTAAAGACTTTTCGCTAAAATTATGTTAAGACTTCCGCTAAATAATTAAACTGTTAAATTTTTAAATAACTTTAAAATGTTGTAATTGGTAGGATTAGTGTATTATTTATATGAATACGATCAAGTTGACAATTGGGATAGAAAGGCTGACTAATACATAGTTAATTCCTACGAGATTGAAATTGTGGCTTAATTACGGGATTAGGCCGAGCGGTGCCTTAGATTAGGATAAGGTACTTCACATAATCTCTATTGTAATATGAGTCATATGACCCTTGTTTTATTAATGAGAGATACTCTAATATTTTTGACCTACACTTGATAGTTGTTTTAAAACTCCCTCTCTTCTCTCTGTGCAAGAAGGCAGAGAAGAGAAGAACTAATTCTTATCAATTGAAAAACATGAAAGGTTAGTATTTTAGTTCTAATGGGATTGAAGCAAAATGTGTTTGATTGTTTGAAGTCATTGAAGTTTGCAACTACTTGCACCAACTTTCATTGAATTAGAAAGTCAATTAAAGGTTAGTATTCTTTTGATTCTTCTAAATGATTATCTTTATCTATACCTAAAAACTCCAAGAACTCCCAACAAATGTACTCATCAAAGTATGTTCTCCTATAGGGTTGCAAATGGGGTGGAGATTCTCGCAATTTTGCCCCCACAGGGGTAGGGAGTGGGGCGAAAGTTCGTCCCACATAACAGGATGAGGTGGGGATAGGGATACCCTTCCCCGTGGTTTTCTCTCTTACCCCGTACCCACCGACGGAAATCCATTTTAAAAAAAATGTTACGAATATGTTGTGAATTATATTTATTCTTTATTTTGCATTAAGTTTTAAAAATCATATGCATTTGATTTACTATCTAATACTAATTTTTAACTTAATGAAGACAACATTTTCAAAATAAGGTCTAATTTAATCTAACTAAATTCTTTATTAAGACTAAATTACTATATATACTTTATAGGTGTAATATGAAAGATATATTTTATATTTGAGATTAACATAGTAAATGATACACCACAACAAAATATATAATTATAACCAAATCCACCTTACTAAATAATTTATTTTAATAAGCTATAATTTTAAATCTAATACAATACCTAATTATTAAATACATAATACATAATATAGTCTTAAAATTTGAATATTTAATGTATTTGCAAATCATTCTAATTAAATAGTTTCAATTAATTTTCATGATTTATTAATATAATACAATACATTTAGAAGTCATAAATTAAATAATTATACAGTTAATTTTTTATTTAATTTCTCATGTGGCAGTAATATTTAATATTGCTAATACACACTATCAAACATTGTCATTGGATCCCAATTCTCAACTAAAAGGTGGCCCTTTGAATTCCTTTTTTTTTATAAGAAAAACTTAGGAAACAACTTGCCCCTATTGGAGTTTGAACTATGAATCCATGACCTTAGTATTATTGTCATCGGATCTTGATTCTTGAATAAGGGGCAACCTTTTGAACTTAATTTATTTTCATCTTCGAGACTTGAACTTAAGACCTTGCTTAAGGAAAGTTGAACCCATTACCACTTAAACCAACTAATTTTTTTAACTAGTTGTTTGCATACCATAAAGTTTTTTTAGTCAACTATAGAAGTAATTAAATTAATTCAAGTAAGAAATATTATTTATATATATTAATTCAGCCATAATTTATCAATGTGATGATAAAAATTATATATGATCAAATAAATGTAATTTATTAATTCAGAATAAGAAGGTTGCATTAAGTTTAGAATTAGATTTAATTATACATGTCATAAAGATTTTTATTTTAAGAATGTTACATGGATATAGTTATATGTTATTTTTATGGTTATCTTTCTTTATATAATATAAGTTTCTCTTAAAAAAAATATACGTGTCTCTACCTTAAGATATCATTAGCATACAATTGATTAAAAAATTTGCTTGACATATAATCAATTGTTAATTAGTATGATTGACTTATCATAACTAATTATATAAAATTGAGAACTAGTAGTACTTAGGTAGAGATGCGTTGTATGCGCATCAAATAAAGACATAAAAAAAGATCAAAGATTGATGATCAAAACATGCACTTATATAAAATTAGTGGGCGCGAAAAATCCTGTGGGGTGTGGCGTGGGGCAACAAAGGTTGCCTCGTGAGGAATTTTCGAGGATAAATTTTTGCCTCACACTTCGCAGATGCGGGAACGGTATCTTCAATCTCTGCCCCGCCCCACCCCGCCTCACCCCGCCCCGCCTCGCCCCGCCTCGCCTCGCCCCGGCCCGCTTGCAACCCTATTCTCCTATAAAAAAAACTTGACAAAATGAAATAATGTCACTGTAACATTTTCCTCGTGCAAGTATTTTTAATTTTGAATGGCATTGTGGTAGTTTTTAGTGAATACTTGGTGCAATCTATAAAACGTGAAAAGACAAGATCCCTTCTCTGATGCGGTGGCTTGGACTTTAGTACAATGTAGGAAATTAAATACATTAATAACGGAAGCTTCCTCTTAATTTCCACTTAGAAATCATATTATTAAACAGAGCTCGTTTGTCCACTTTTGCCTTTTGGCATACGCCACACTTTTTCACGGACCAAATGCGTCCTCATGGTTCCATACGATTTGCGGACTATCTTTTCAGTAAAAAAGAAAAACTTTAGGCTAAATGATTTGGTGCATATGATTGCATCTTAACCTATCCACTAATCCTTTCCTCTGCCGCTAAAAGTCTAGCTAGCTACATGGTCTCAAATTTATATCTCTTTTTTTTTTTTGGGGTAAAAAAGTTATCTTCTTTTCGTATATTATTGTTGATTTTATTTTATTTGTTTGTCTCCTTCTATATGGCTATATATATCGAGTTGAAACTCCACACTAATAAATTTAGAAGGCCGGCCATGTTACTTACAACATTGTTTGTCCGATTTTGTTTGATCATGTTGTAAATTGAATTGAGACTTGTTAGAACTAGAGAAGGAAAGTAGAAGAACTAAGAACTTCTACTACTACAAAGAATTACAAAGAATTACAACTACAAAGTAGAAGAGGAGAAATGAAAGAGTTGAAATGAGAAGTTGTCATTCGACTTGGTGTGTTTTTACAATGAGGTTGGCACCCTTTATATAGGCCCTTTGGTGATGATGATAAATGTACTTAGACAATGTTTACAAGTAACACATACATCACATGTCATACAACTCTTCACAAGCAACATTGACAATACATGGAATAATGAGTACATTTGATATGGATACAAGTAAGGGCCATGCTTGATACTACCACTCAATGTAAGAGCCATGCTTGACAATGATTAGTCATACAAAGTCTTGATCAATTGTTCATCCATATCATAACACTCCCCCTTGGATGACAATTGTTGAGAGAATGTGCCTCGTTAAAACTTCTACTAGAAAAAACCCTGTGGGAAAAAATCTAGTAAAAGAAAAAGAGTACACATTTCTTATTAATCTTAAGATGAGTATAATATTGTTAGGATTGCCTCATTAAAAAAAAACCTTGCTAGGAAAACTCAATGGGATAAAATCATAGCTAAGGGAAAAAAAGTGCAATACACTAATCAATAACTCTCCCTCATGTGAACATGGGTGAAACTTGTTCAGTTTCTTTACTTACAATGTCTTTAAGCTTACGCAAGCCAATACCATATGTAAGCTTTTTAAATGTAGTAGTTGGTAAGGCTTTTGTGAATAAATCAGCAAGATTATCGCTCGATCGGATTTGCTTGACATCAATTTCACCATTCTTCTGAAGCTCATGTGCATAAAAGAATTTTGGTGAAATATGTTTTGTTCTGTCCCCCTTTATGAATCCTTCACTTAATTGTGCAATACATGCCGCATTATCTTCATATAATATGGTTGGAGAATCTTTTATTGAAGGCAATCCACATGATTCTTGTATATGTTCAATCATGTTTCTCAACCAAACGCATTCACGACTTGCTTCATGAATTGCAAGTACTTGTAATGATTGGAAGAAGTGGCAACCATAGTTTGTTTTATCGACTTCCATGATACAACAAAGATTACCACAGGTGAATACATATCCCGTTTGAGAACGGGCCTTATGGGGATCTCGATAAAAATTCAAAGATCAAGATAACCTTGGAGATTCAATTTTACCCCTCTCGAGTAAAATAAACCCATGTCACTTGTTCCTCGAAGATATCGAAAAATGTGTTTAACACCATTCCAATGTCTTCGAGTTGGTGAAGAGCTATATCTTGCAAGTAGGTTGACAAAGAAAAGCAATATCGGGTCTTGTACAATTTGCAAGATACATAAGTGCACCAATTGCACTTAAATATGGTACCTCAGGACCAATTAACTCTTCATCACTTTCTTGAGGTCGAAATGGATCCTTATCCACTTCAAGTGATCTGACAACCATTGGAGAGCTCAATGGATGTGCCTTGTCCATATAAAATCTTTTTAATAATTTTTCAACATAATTTGATTGATGGACAAGTACTCCACTTGAAAAATGTTCAATTTGCAAACCAAGACAAAGTCTTGTTTTTCCAAGTTCTTTCATCTTGAATTCTTTTTTCAAGTATTCGGATATTCTAACGATGTCGTCGTGGTTTCCCACTATATTTAAATCATCAACATATACAACAATAATCACAAATCCTGTTGATGATCTTTTAATGAAGACACATGGGCAAAGTGGATTATTTACATATCCTTCTTTCAGTAAATAATCACTAAGACGTTTGTACCACATTCGTCCGGATTGTTTCAACCCGAACAAAGACCTTTGTAATTTTATAGAATGCATGTTATGAGGTTTTGATTTTATTTCATCAGATATTACAAATCCATTAGGGATTTTCATATATATCTCATCTGTCTAGAGATCCGTACGATATGTCGTACGACATCCATTAAATGCATATCAAGCCCTTCGTGAGATCGCAAGGCTTATCAAAAATCGAAATGTGATTGCATTTATAACAGAGAATATGTTTCCTCATAATCGATGCCGATCTTTGTGAGAAACCTTGAGCTACAAGTCTTGCTTTGTACCTTGTAACTTCATTTTTTTCATTTCTCTTTCGTACAAATACCCATTTATATCCAAAGTTTTACGCCATCGGTGTTTGGACAATTGGTCCAAAACCTCTCGTTTCTTAACGAGTTTAGCTCTCGCTTGGATAGCATCTTGCCATTTTTGCCAATCAGGTCTTTTTTGACATTCGTCCACGGATCGTGGTTCTGGATCATCATCATTTTCACATATTTCAAATGACACATTGAAAGCAAATATTTCATCGGGAACAATTTTATTTCGATCCCAAATCTTACCGAGTTTAAGTAATTTATGAGATCTCATTACTTTCATCTTTTTCATCTTTTTCTAGAGGAAGTTGTTCCACACATCGAATCAACTTGTTCTGACAAACCCTTATCAAAGGATTCTTGTGCTTTCTCAGGAGTATTTTGATTTGTATTTATTTTTACTCCCGTTTTCCTTTTTCGAGGAATTGTATCCTTTGAACCAACCGGTCTTCCACGCTTTAAGCGTTTCGTTGGTTCTTGTGCATTTTGTTGCACAGAGACATCAATTCTTGCAGGAGCATTTACAGCTGGAATATGTGATTTTGTCACTTGTTTTGCATCATTAAATGCATCTGGTAATTGATTTGCAATTTGTTGCAAATGAATGATCTTTTGAACTTCAAGTTCACACTGATTTGTTCGTGGATCATAATGTGATAAAGTTGATGCATTCCAAGCAATTTCGCGTCATTCCTTTTGAATTGACTTCTTATCTCCCCTAATGGTGGGAAAATTGCTTCATCAAAGTGACAATCAGCAAAACGTGCAGTAAATAAATCCCCTGTTAAGGGCTCAAGGTATCTTATAATGGGACGATGAGTTAAATCCAACATAAATCCCAAGTTTTCGTTGTGGACCCATCTTAGTTCTATTGGGAGGTGGTATAGGAACATACACCGCACAACCAAAAATTCTTAAGTGTGAAATATTTGGTTGTTGACCTAAAATGAGTTGCATGGGGAATGTTCATGGTATGCGTAGGCCTATAACGAATGATAGATGCCTTTGCATGAAGGATCGCATGTCCCCAAATTGAAGTTGATAACTTAGTTCTCATGATTAAAGGTCCGCAATTAATTGAATGCGTTTGATTAGAGATTCTCGCCAAACCATTTTGGGTATGCACATGTGGAAAAGTAATGTTCAATGGTAATTCCTATAGACATGCAATAATTTTTAAATGCTTGAGATTGAAATTCCCGGCATTATCAAGACGGATGGTCTTGATTGGGTTGTCGTGGAATTGTGCTCTTAACTTAATGATTTGCGCTAAAAGTCTAGCAAATGCAACATTGCGGGTCGAAAGCAAACAAACATGTGTGCCACCTAGTTGATGCATCTATCAAAACCATGAAATATCTAAATGGTCCACAAGTGAGGATGAATAGGTCCACATATGTCTCCCCGAATGCGTTCTAAGAAAACCGGGGATTCCACAACAATTTTACTTGGGGATGATTTAACTATCAATTTACCTTGAGAACAACTAGCACAATTATAATCACCAAATTGAAAATATTTTGTGACTCCTTAAAGGATGTCCATGCGAATTATTAATTATTCTTCGCATCATTGATGATCCTGGATGACCAAGCTGGTCATGCCATAAAATGAATGTCTTTGGATCATTAATTTTCTTATTTAAGACGACATTCGTTTCGACATGCCTTATATGAGTAAAATATAATCCAGAGGATAAAGCGGGAATTTTTCTAACACTTCTTTTTTCCCATTTGAAACCAATGTGACATAGAGAAATTTCTTATTATTTTCGTTCATGGTTTCAATGTGATATCCATTTTGTCGAATATCTTTTAAAGTTGAGTAAATTTCTTCGATTTTTCAGAGTATAAGGCATTGTCAACATGAATTATTGTTCCCCTAGGCAACATAATATTTGCTCTTCCAGAGCCATTAATCAAATTGGAGATGCCATATATTGTTTGAACATTAGCCTCAACTAAGTTCAAATTGGAGAAATATTATCTTCTTTTGAGGATAGTGTGCGTTGTAGCACAATCGACAAGACATATATCGCCATAATCTGAACAAATAACTTGATGATCCATTTCTACATTGAAAAACAATATGGTATTAAAGAAATACCCTTTTCGTAATAAAATACGAATATCTCAAACTTTTTGGATCATTAGTCAACAAAAGCATGGTAAAATATCACAAAAATATTTGGGTATTGTATATATGACAATATTTAGGCAGCATAGCCTTTCATACGTGACAAAAAAAATGTCATAATTATGAGCGCTCTTTGTCAATACTAATTTACCATTTTCTAGTGGTGCACCACTTTTTATTTTGACTATCAATGGAATTGTCAATATGACTTTTACCATATCTTTTCACCTTTTTCGCGTCCATAAATTTGTAATTGCGACCATGGTCATTATATGCAACATATGCTTCTTAATTTGAAGCTAAACCAATTGAACATGAGTGATATTATATTTATAATATCTTATTATTTTACTCAGCTACCACGAGACAAGGATTCAATCCATAATTAATATTTAATGGATTGACGCGCGCGCTCGATAATTTGTTGCAAAGTAATACATCGAGGCGAGCCACGTGGCTTTTATTTGTCTCATCGGTCATATTTTTCGCATAGCCTCAATATAGAGGTAATTGAAATTGCATAATAATAAATGATATTTGATCGATATAAATTTTGTAGCATGAGACCCAAACCGTAGCTCATTTTGAGCCTTTTGGAGCATCACCAATTTTGGCCTTGATATAGATAGCTCCATGAGGTGAAATGATAATATAAAGTGAAATATTCACTTTTCAAATCTCTAAAGAGTCTAAAGAGATATTTGACGAATAAATATTTATACGCATAGCGTTGCATAGATACTTTATATATAATTTGAGCATCCCGTTGCCTTGACAAGTAATTAGTATTGTCAATATTGTTAAGGTAATTAATTCAATTATGATTAAATAAAATCTTTATGAAAATAGGGATAAACTAAATAGTTTTCTTTTTATACAAAATAGATAATATACCATTAAATATATGTTCACAACTTGATTATAAATACGCAAAATGTAATACTTGTATGAGTTGGTGGGACAACCTCCAGGTTGGGTGGCGAGACGAAGTCTACTTAAAACCATGCCTCCTCGAACGGGATAACCCGTCTCCCTTTCAATGTTTAGCTTTACCGGGGACAAGGCTTACCCACTATCAACCCAAACTCATAACACTATTTGCAATATAAAAAATCAAGAATAGAGCATAATTAATCGTTTGTAGTATAGCGAGAAAACTAGTTATGTCACATATTGACTTTTGATTTCTGATGTAGAAGATCGTACAAGAGACGCAAACCGCAAAACATACTTTCGCAATCGGTGACGTTATAATGCATAATATATGAATAAAGCATACATATAAAAGTGAAGCAACCAAGATAATATAGAAATAAACCGAACTCATAAAAGTTATACCTTCCTAGCTTTGTCTTCTTAACAAGCCTTCTTGAACTTCAAGATCTCCTTAATGCTAGAGCAAGCTCGTGCTGATAACGTGTTGTAAATTGAATTGAGACTTGCTAGAACTAGAGAAGGAAAGTAGAAGAACTAAGAACTTCTACTACTACAAAGAACTACAAAGAACTACAACTACAAAGTAGAGAAGAGGAGAAATGAGAGAGTTGAAATGAGAAGTTGTCATTCAACTTGGTGTGTTTTTACAATGAGGTTGGCACCCTTTATATAGGCCCTTTGGTGATGATGATAAATGTACTTAGACAATGTTTACAAGTAACACATACATCACATGTCATACAACTCTTCACAAGCAACATTGACAATACATGGAATAATGAGTACATTTGATATGGATACAAGTAAGGGCCATGCTTGATACTACCACTCAATGTAAGAGCCATGCTTGACAATGATTAGTCATACAAAGTCTTGATCAATTGTTCATCCATATCATAACAGATCATGTATTTTATGAGTTGTTCTTTTTTTTTTTTTTGGTATGAGCTAGGACAATATTTTTTTGACAACCATTTAAAAAAAAAATATCGAGAGTCCAACCCACTGCGTTCTCAAACTTTGTTATTTACCAAGTGATACCTTATAGACATAATTTTTCCTATCTTACAAAAAGAAACATTTTAAATAAGCTGTTCTTGTTGATAAAGTAACACTATAAATAAGTTGTTCTTATTGATGAAGGTCCAATTTTCTTATCTTGTCTATAGTACTTGCCCCGTATATAAACCTTTCTTAGGTCTTTCGCATGGATGGTAGAGACCCATATGTATATTATATATAATTTTTTTTTCTTTCGACATATAAAAAAAAAATGATTAACATATTTTTTTGATACGTATGCATACATATATCAAATGTATAAGCCAATATTTTTATGTATCAAAAGAATGTTACTTAATCTAATGACGAGTCTCAATCCATTGTGTGGCAATGGCAATATATGTATCAAATATCTCATCAAAAAAAAAAGAGTTGGCCTAACAATAAGGACAAACTTGGGATTATATGGGTTAGATGTACGGTCTTAGATTTGATTCTCCATTGTGTCTAAATTGTCTGGGCCACTAGAGTGCACTTAGGTTGATTGCACCTAGGCCTCATGGAAATCTTGATGCATAATCCAACAACACAAGTGAAAAATACATTATTTATCTTGTCAAAATACATAATTTAGGAGAGAATCTAATAGGGAATGCTACGGTGACTCACTATGGACTACTACTATAAGCACGCAACTTGATATTTTATTTTTTTTAACAATTTTGTAGTCTAAGTGAGTTCATAGTGGGTAAACTTAGCGTTATCCTGAAACACAAAGTTGTAAAAAAAGTAACAAAAAATTTAAAAATTAAGTAGTGTGCCTTAGTGAGTGTCAATAATGGGTCACTTTAACATTTCCAATCTAATATTATAACTAATAGTTACTTGTCCAACTCAGTTTTTTTCATTCAAAATATTTCAACTAAAACCATAAACTCTAAACCCATATGACGTTGTCTTGTAACAACTACACCTAGACGATGCAGTTGTTTTTTGTGGATTTGAGGGTGGGGCCGTGAGAGATGCTAGAGTAACTCACTTTAAACACCTACTTTGAGCACTTAGTGGGTCCAAATAGGTGTCTCTTCATGTGATACACCTCGAGGCGTGTTTTAACACCTCGAGATATGTACACACACTCCTCAAGGCATATCACATGGAGGGACACCCACTTGAGCCCAATAGGTGCTTAAAATGAGCGTTTAAAGTGAGTTACAAAAACATTTTCCATGGGACCACATTCAAACCCCACAATAACAACGTTAAAAAAGTATTATTTTTTAAAATCTTTTTATCAATTTTATTGATGTTGGGCCCACTTTTGGTGCAAAGTTAAGTGGTTATGGTTGGAGATGAAAATATTATTTTTGATATTTTTTTTGCATAAAATAGTATAACTTTTACGCCATTTTAGTACAATGCATTGAAGGGCATCTCTAATTCCAATGGGATGTAGATTGGATGTCAATCTGTGCCACAATTCACATTTACCATTGAGACCTATTTTAAAGTTCAATGTCTATTTGAGCCACATCACATCTAAAACGAATATCCTCTCTACAATTCACAATTACCATTGAAGATGTTATTACCATTGGGATTAACCTGACAGTTGGTGTATTGCAACTTTTAGATAGTTGGTGGGTCAGCAGCAGCCGAAGAGGGGGACCCAACCCAAACGGTCTAATTTCTCCGGAATTGAATCATAAAAAAAGTTCTTCTCCGCGGCCACCCACGTCCCATTTAATTTTTTCCAACTCCTCGCAGACTCAGTCAAGACTCAAGACTCAAAGACTTTTCCCCGACGAGTTCTCTCTTGCTTGCGCGTTTGCCCTTCTCGATTTCTTCCGCAAACGCGTTTGAAACTCCTCGTTTTCTACATACATATTCGGTCTTGTTCATCCCATCTCTCTGCATCTCTTGTTCTGTTTCAGGTATCGATCTCGATTTTGATCTTGGCCTTGTTGGTTTTCTTGTTTCGATTAGGTTTTTCAGTCTGTTCGAACGGAGAATCTACGTTTTCGTTTGCCCTACTTGTTGTGAAATCTCATCATCTTGTTGTTTCTTGTTTGAGTTAATCATGAATGATTCAATCACTGAAATCAGGGTTTCTTTTCTTCTTAGAATTTGAAAAGATTGCTCATTTGGGTTTGGTTTGAATGATTCAGTCACCGAAATTAGGATTTATTAGAATGTGAAAGATCGCTCATTTAGGTTGGATGATCATGATGATGATGCCCTAAATTGTTGGTATTTTCAGAGGAGAAAGAAAGAAATTTTTATTTAGTTTTGTAGATTCGCAATCGAACATGCATTTTAGTGAATCTGCCAATATTGATTTTCTCTTGAATTTGGTTTGTGCTTTTCACGCAAATATACCGATTTTCGATCAGTTAGGGTGATTATTTAATGATTGATTATAATTGCAACGCAGGTTATTTCTTCTTTCCTTGGAAATTTTTGTGAAAGTCAATTTCTTGTGTACTCTGGTTGTTGGTGAAAATGTTGGATTTCATGAAATCACCATTGCACAAGGTTGTGAAAGGAAACTCGCCTGCCTTCCCGGCTTCGTCAAGTACTACTAACCCCTTTGATTCGGATTCTGAGGACAATGCTCAGAAGAATTCTAAACCATCAAGAAAAACATCTTCTGACCCTTCAAGAAGAACCTCTTCTCAACCGGTTCAGGGTACTCCAATTTCCAAGACCAACCCCTTTGACGACAATGATGAGGAAATAGTAGCCCCTTCTTCATCTTCTTCATCATCATCATCATCTCCATACCGTGTTACAGCGGCAGCAAGGAACCAGTACAAGAATGATTTTCGCGATTCGGGAGGAGTAGAGAATCAGACAGTTCAAGAATTGGAAAGCTATGCACTTTACAAGGCTGAGGATACGACAAAATCTGTCAATGCCTGCCTGAAGATTGCTGGGGACATCAGGGAGGATGCTTCTAAGACTTTGGTTACCTTGCATCATCAGGGTGAGCAAATTACGAGGACCCACATGAATGCTGCTGATATTGATCATGATCTGAGTCGGGTATGGCCTGTTTGCCTTGATTTTATTCTTATTTCTATTTCTTTTGAAGTGGAAGATATTAATTTCTGGCAAAAGCAATTAATCAATGTTAAAGAATAATATAAGACCGTATTATTGCTGCTGCTGTGCCACAGTTAAGGAAAATTACAAGTCTAAGAACAATGGCCTTGTGATGTCTATTGCATGATTATATCTGAAAGAAACTTAGTTGTTTCCCTTTTTTGATTGTGAATTACGTCTGTTATCTGTTTGAGACTGGATTTTACCGTTTATTGTGGTTCTGGTTTCTTGCTAAGCCGAATGTTCCTGAGAAAAAAATATGTACTTTTTCAGTTTCTTACAGCGGTATTATTATAGATTATAGGAGCTACCTATTTATCTCTGTTTGGGGAATCTGATTCATTGCCTGGATGATGAAGTATTTAATTCCTTTAGGACTAGAATCTATGTTAATTCTTGAGTTTCTCTAACAAAGTTGTGCTTGAAGTTTGTTATTGTTTGAATCTGGGAATTCACACTTTCAATTTGTTCTTTCTTGAACCATAGTACCTTGAAACGTGTCATGAATGACATGATCAATGAAATTCTCTTGTCATTCACAAAAATAAAAAAAAAAAAAAAGCAAGAGCAACCAAAATTTGTAAATGTAAAAGGAAAAGGACTACAAAATTACTTTAACCAAGAGGATTCTTAAAACTGTTTTAAGAAGTTTTTGAAATCTGGTTTTGGATCGGCACAAAACAAACAGGCTTTAGGTTTCCCTTTGGTTAAGGCAGCTTATCATTTTTTTTAAGAGATGTCAAGTTTCTTCTTGTGAATTCTGTGGTGTGTTCACCCACCGTAAACCAGTAGATGTACAAATCTCTGATACTAATCGAACCACACTAAGTCAATAAGGATGCATGGTTGCATTCCCTACACTTTATCTGTCTTGATATCCTTCATTTAATTTTCACTATTCGTTGGAATAATGTCTTTGTACATTGTTGTAGTGTACCTTACCTAGTGATGCTCTGGTAAGTGTTATGAAATCCTATGCACCTATTTTGTTGTCTTGTAAGTTCTTTATGACTCAATTTTTTTATTCTTCATGACTTTTTGGGTTTTATATTTTTATTCTTCATTATTTATAAGCTTTACTTCTTTTCCTTCATTTGTATATTCCATGTGCAATGGCTCAATGTTTTATGGTTATATTTGGTATTTAACTTCAGGGTGAGAAGCTTCTTGGAAGTCTTGGTGGTATTTTTTCCAAGACATGGAAGCCAAAGAAGACCCGCGAAATCACAGGGCCATTTACTTCAAAAGGTAAGGATGGTTGTTGAATTTAACATATGACAGTTGAATTCTATAAGCCAAAAAATTATCTTATGGTATTTTATCTGGTTGTTGCTACCCAGATCATGCATTCAATTTTAGGCCTAATCACTTGGAGCAGAGGGAGAAATTAGGGTTGTCTTCCTCTTCGAAGCAACGACTGTCAAGTCCTCAACAAACTCCTCCCGAGCCTACCACTGCTCTACAGAAAGTTGAGGTATGTATATGATATCATTGAACTATAGTAAGTGGTGGGTTGGAAAGTGTTTTGCTCGTTTTGTTAAATCCATTATATCAATATTTCTGCTTATCTGAAATAGGTGGAAAAGAATAAACAAGATGATGCCCTCAATGAAATAAGCAATATTTTGGATGATATTAAGGAGATGGCAATTGACATGGGAGCTGAGATTGGAAGGTCAGTATATCTAGAAATTGTGCTTTCATAAATTTGAATTCATCTATTCCATCTGCATTAGGGAAAGCCTAGATCCTGGCTTTCTGTTGGTTTTACTAAAACCTAAACTTCATTCTGATTAGTCAGTCATCGCAAGGATATCCTTTATGTAGCAAATATAAAAGAAGTCTTTTACTGTGATTTCTTCCCATCTCTTCGTCCATATTACTCAACTTTCTGTCATTCTTATTGCACATAAGCAGTGACTTTGTCAGGCATTGTGGGTTGCTAAGTAGAAGATCAAGAGAGAGTTTCAGACTTAATCATCGTTTATCTTTTTGATATTCATCAATTTTATTTTTAAAATTTTTTTGATATTCATCAATCGTTGAAGTGCTTACCCTATATTTGTACATACAGGCAAAACAAAGCGATGGATCCTTTCCATGATGATGTTGATGAGCTCAGTTTTCGAATTAAAGGTGCCAATCAACGTGGCCGCCGCTTGCTTGGGAAGTAGAAGGCCAAGGAATTGGAATAAGAATGGGAAGGACTGTTGTTTTCTTCAACATGACTTCTTTGCTGCACAGAAATTGGTATTTATGTGCTTTGTATTTCTCTCTGTTTTGACGCAACTGTTTAACTGAAGTAACTTTGTAATATACTTCCTGGTTAAGTAGTCTGTCCCCATGGTCTATGAGAACATGGCACAAGACTTGGTTATTAGTTTTATGGTTGTGTTCTTCTTTGACAAAAATGGTTGTGTTCTTGAATTTTTTATTCTTTGGGTCTTTAACCAACAAGTTGAATTCTTCGTTCCATTTTGGATTTAGGTTCTTATGGTTGAGTTCTTCAATTTATTTATTTATTTTTTTTTATATACATACATATATATATATATATATTATTCTTGGGTCTGTAATTACCATATCAATATGTACCAACCTGGCAACCTGGTCCAACCATAATTCGGAATGGAATGTAAAGGTTAATTTTTCAAGATCACAAGAATCATAAGTTCAAACGAAAGGATTATAAGAACCTTAACTCCGAACGAAATGACAAGGTATCTTGCTAGAAATATCTCTAGATCTTAATTTCTTTAAAAATATGATTTTTGTTCCATCTATGATCTACCCAGAGCGAGTTGAAGAGTAACACAATGAGGGTTTATTTTGTACAAAATTTAATATTGTATTTTAAGGTGGTGAAAGCACATAAATATGGATCAAAATAGTGGCCTCCATTACGTAACTTCTTATAAAGTTTGAAGTTGAACTAAACCAGGCCATGTATGAATTTCGATGAACACCACCAAATAAAGGTTAAATAAATGAATTACACATGTGAAAATTTGACAAAAAAGTTATGGGCCATCTATGAATTTCGATGAACAGAATAGAAAACCCCCATATAAAGAAGACATAAAGCTTAGGCGATTTAAATCTAATGGATACCCATCGAGATTCTCTCATTTGACACTACACGCTTACACAGTCCATCTCAAACTCCCCAATCGAGTTTATAATTGTAGAGTTAATAAATAAAGGCAAAATAGTCTAATATATTTCAAACTTTGCTTGAAGTTCAGATCTATCCCGAATAAAAAATTATCTCAAATCTATCTTAAACTTCACTTGTTAGTCTCAATTTTATCCCTACTCAAAATTATAAGCAATTTATCACAAATTTTGATGTTTTATAAAGAGCTCAAGAAATTTTGTTAAAATTAATTAGGACCTCCATATGTTAATGCTTAATTGAGTTCCTTATTATAATTTTTGTATGGATAAAATTGAGATCAAAAAGTGAAGTTTGGGATAGATTTGAGACAATACTTTTTTTTTTTTTTTTTTTTTGGGCAAGAATGAGACAATATTTTTTTGGGATAGAACTGAGACTTAAAACAAAGTTTGAGATTGATTAACCTATTAGACTATAAATAAATTAGAAAAAAAAAGCTCAAAAAGATGGGAAAAGGGGGCTTTCAGCTCCTAAAGTTTGATGGCATGGGTAGGGATGCAAATGGGTAGGGTAGGGGATGAAAACCTTATTCCTATACCCATACCCACTAGGGAAGGGTAAGGGATGAAAACTTCATTCCCTATACCCATACCCACTAAGAAATTTATCACCCATACCCATTTGGGGATAAATTCTCATACCCATCATACCTATCAAATCCCCGTGGATATAGGGAATCCCCATGGAAAAAATGTTTTACCCATTTCATTCTCCATTGGGGATCTCTTTGAGGATTTCTTTGAGATTTTTGTGGAGATGGAGAATCCCCATGAAAATTTTTTTCCCCATTGAGGATCTCTACGGGGATCCTCAAAAAAAGAATTGTAACAAACAAGGTGTAAAATATACATACATAACAACACAATTGTTGAAATTGCAAAATAAAAAAAAATCAACATATCATGCAATAAAAGTTCTTATTAAGTGCTAACACTTTTAATTATGTTTCTACAAAATCATTGGCATATGTATGATTGTTTGGAGTGGAAACTATGTAATATTATGTAATATTTATACATAAATATCATCTATATATATATATTTATATATATATATATACTAGTTACATTAGAGCCCACTCGTTACGCTCGCGGAAATTAATTCAATTACAAATCAATATTTTTATAATTCACAAAGTATGATTCTGATTATATTAATAAACATAAAAATATACATAAATAAAGTTAATTTCAAAAAGATGTTTTTTTTACCAACGATGACAAAAAGAAAAATGAAGAAAAAAAAGTCGTATGTGAAATTAAATCATAGGACATGTGGCTCTTTTTTTTTTGAAATGTACTTAAGTTGTAGACTATAGTTATTTTTTTGGAAAGATTAATTATATATAATGTATTCAATTGAAACTTACCTATGTTTTTTTTTTTTCTCATGAGGTATAGACTATAGTTATTAGTTGTTGAGTTAATGTGGAACACTTAATTAATGTTGTATATGTAACACGGTTTGAAGATATGCGCTTCAACACATTATCTCTATCCAATTACAATTACAATGTATAATTTAGTAAATTAGTAGGTTGAAAAGGGTAAAATAGTAAATTTGCTTACCGTTGATTTGTTATGTATTTGTGCTTTTATATTTTAATATATATATATAATAAATATTATATGGTGTATAAATTGATATATGGGAATCCCTATAGGTAGATGGAAATCCTCGCTAAGATTACCCGTGAGTATACCCGTGGGGATCCCATGGGAATCTCTGTGGATATATTTTATTACCTATGCCTGTACTCATACCCGTATGGGTATGAGATTTTGTACCCATCCCTACCCCCATCCCCATCTCCATCTCCATCTCCATCTCCATCCCTATTTAAAATCTCCATACTTGTACCCATACCTCCCATTAAAATCTTCATACTTGGCACTTGTTACCTGCATAAACTGTTAGTGGTAAATCTCCATTACTTTGATCAAAGCACCAATCAAAGAACCTTCAAACCTAAAATCGTCTCTCTCTCTTGAAACACAAATTGCTTTAAATCAGATTTTGTCCAAGGACTCTCCTAATATAGATAAAGTCCAATTAGTGGACGGATTTTTTCCCATAATTCGAACCCTACCCATTTGCATCTTAGATTTCCTAGTAAATGAGAAAACCAAACCTTTCTTACCATTGTGGGTATTCCCCTACCCATTTGCATCCTTAGGCATGGGGCTTTTACCCCTTAAAGTAAAGTAGGAGGATTTCAACCCCTAAACTAATTAAAACTGGGTATTTTACCCCACCGATATAATCTCCAACTTCTCCTCCGTTTTATAATTATGTGGCATGATGACTTGGCGATTGGTGGGCCCCACATCAAAGTAAAAAAGTGTGTGTTGTTCTCTGTGTTCTCTCTCGATTCTATCTTTTACATCAACCTTCATCGTTGCTAGTGGAACATCTTCTGGAGCTAGCTAACCTAGTGAATCCCATGGTCCACTCATTCCCGTGAGTTGGAACATATATTAAGTGAGAAAACCAAACCTTTTCTCACCTATGTGGGACTAAAGGTTTTGTTCTTTTCCAATACAAAACTTGAACTTCAATGTTCAACAGCTACAACAGCGGCGACGGTGGCATCATCAAAGGTAATGATTGATTTTTTAGACTTTCAAATTGATTTTTGTGAGTTCCTTTTTTTTTCTTTTTTCCTTTTGACAGCAGCAACAACGACAACATTAACATCAGTAACGACGACAAAGGTAATACTGTTTTTGAGCCCCTTAAAGACTAATTTTTGTGATTCTTTTTCTTTTTCCTTTTGTCATTGGTCTTTACAATGATTTTCATGTGTTTTTTTTATAAGTCGATGTAGATTCTCCCTTTTTTTTGCAAATTTTGATATTGTCTTGAAAAAAGATTTTTCTCTTTTTTTTTTAACTAATCTTAATATAAGTTTTGCGAATCACTTGTAATGTGGATTTTCTTCTCTCTTTTTTTTTAGTAATTTTGATGTTGGTATTGTGACTCACTTGAAGTAGTAAGAGCAAATTTTCATGATGCTTTGTATGTTTGGGTTGGTTCTCTTTTTGGTTTGTTATACTCAATTCTTTTACTAATGAGTCGAGCTATTGATACTGATTCAATATATCTTTATTTTTTTGGCCAATTTTTTTTTATCTTTATTTTTAATTAGTAATATATTATTCTATACTTTGAATTTAAAGGAATTTGAATTTGTTGTTGTTAATGCTGCTGTCATCGCTGCTGTGAAAAGGAAAAAAGAAAAAAAAATCACAAAAATCAGTTTAAGAGTCTTAAAAAATCGTCTGTCGTTGTTGCTATAATTGCCGTCGTTCCCGCCGGTCTCCGAAGATATTTCACCAACAATCAAAGGAGAACGAGCAACTTTTATATTTTTACTTTGAAGTAAGACCCACCAATCGCCCAATCATCATTCACGGAGATGAAGGTGAAAATTATAACCCTAATTAATTTAGACTTGAAATCTTCTTACTTTTACTTGATGGGGTAAGCCCCGTGTCATCAAAATTTAGAGGCTGAAACCTCCTTTTTCCCCCAATAAAAAAAAAAAAAAAGAAGAGATGCTTGTTTTGCAGGCTTTGCAGTCCTCGAAGCACACGAAAAACAGAGACCCACCACATAGAATCATAGATGCTGAAGTGATATACAGCCTGTTGATGTAGTGATTTCTCTAGATACAAACCGAACACTCTCACACAGAGATCGAGGAATATCCAAAGGATATTAAACAGAAAGTGTCAAATGCAGTGTCCTAATTCAGTTACTTTAGCATCATTTTCCTTTTCCCTACTTTCTACTCTCCAAACCCTCCTCCAGAGCTCCCACTAATCTCCAATGGCGTCTCATCGCCACCATTGCCACTGCTCCTGCTCCTGCTCCTGCTCCTGCCCCTCCTCTCCATCTCCTCACCAACCCCTCACAGACCCTCTAATCCAAGCCATAGCTGCTGCCCATCTCCTCCAATACCCCCAACCCACCCACCTTCACCATCATCCCTACACCCCTCACGTTCCAAACCCCCAACACCAACACCAACACCAACACCAACACCAACACCACCAAAAACAAGAGCAAGAGCACAAGACCCACTTGTTGATCACTTCCCTCCTCCATCGCATCGACGCCCTTGAAGCCTCCCTCCCCAAAATCATAATCTCTGCCGTTGATTCTGATTCTGGGGACTCTCGTCTTTCTTCTCCTCTCCTCCTCCTCCTCCTCCTCCTCCGTCCCTTAGAGATCTGGCGGCTCGGACCATTCAGACCCATTTCAGGGCTTTCCTCGCTCGCAGATCGGCCGCTCTCCGCTCCCTCAAAGACCTCGCCGTCATCAGGTCCTCTCTCAACGCTCTCAAGTCCTCTGCTCTCTCTGCCAACACCCGTCTCAAGTCTCACGCACTTTCGCTCAAGTCCGTGGATTTGCTTCATCGCCTTCATTCCATTCAGGTACCCTTGTACTTCAGTTTGTTTACTCCATTAGCGGTTTCTGTAGATTTTGTTCTGTAGATTGGTTAGGTGCACTGATTTGTGTAGGAAATTGATAGGTACTGCTCTGTCTTGTTCAGAACCTTAAAACCCTATTGTTCAGATCAAACAGTTCAAATCCTTGATGGGTTTTTATGATTTTTTCATGATTTGAAATGGGTGATCGAAAAGATTTGATTTTGGTCGGCAATATATTATAGATTGGCGTAGAATCTTATCTTTTGTTCAGATCAATCCAGCTCAAATTCTTGATGGGTTTTTGAGATTTTCTCTTGATTTGTAATGGGTGATCAAAAAGATTTGATTTTGATTAAGTAATGTAGCTTAATGTTAAATCTTAAAATCATTTTGTTCAGATTGAGTCATTGCGAATCCTTAAACGGTTTTGGTGATTTCTTCATGATTTGAAATGGGTTATCGAAAAGATTTGACTTTGGTGCAGGGTTCGGATCCAATGGTTCGAAGAGGGAAGAGGTCTATTAGCAGAGAACTGGTGCGGTTCTTGGAGTCTCTTGATAGAATTCCAGTGACAAAGCAAGTAGAGGTTGCTTCTTCAAAGCTGATGAAGAAGAATGTGAGCTTTGTTGAGCCTAGTAGGAAAGTATCTAGGGTTCCGGTTAGGGCCCGTGAGCCGTTGTCGAGTGAGGATGTTTTCGACCTCAATGACGATCAGATAGAACTGGTGGAGAATCTGTGTAGGAGAGTTGAGGATATTGGGGAAGAGCTGACTGTTGAAGTCTCTGATGTTAATGAGGAAGAGCAAGTGTTGGATGAAGAAGAGTCTTCCCAGCCAAAAAGTAATGGAGGAAACAAAGTGAAAAATGCGAAGAAGAATTATCGGGTTGTTTCAGAAACAAGTGGAGATGAATTTTCATTTGCTCCTCCATTGCCAGTGCAGATGGAACCCAGGAGAGGGTGATACCATCTGGTGAAGAGAAGGGGTTGTAATGGATATGACCATGAGAGGACTCAGAATTCAATCGGTTCATCCTTTCTTCTCTCCTCTTTTTGTTGTTTTGATTGCTAACTTAATTTTGTAGGTTTGCTGTCAATTGTTGCATAATTGTAACTCTCTATCATTTGTTTGTTATGTCTTCTCCTTTGTTGTTATCTGCATTAAAATGAGTTCCAACCATGTTCCAACCGTTTCCCTTGATTTTGTTCTCTCTCTCTCTCTCTCTCTCTCTCTCCCTCAAATTTCCCCCTCAAATTTGGAAGAGCAAATGAAGATGAAAGCAAGAAAGACTTGTTATTGAACATTGATTTGAAGAGGACTTGAAAGACCCCTTGGTTCCTCCTCTTCCATAAATGTGCCAATGCATACACAAATTACTTCAACGATCGAAATGATGCTCAATACTCAGGATTTTTAGATTGTTAATGTGAATTTCTAATATATTTCCATTCTAATATTGCATTGATACAACCACTGATGCATTTTTTTTCAGACACCACTGTAGCAATTGGAATTAAATCAATAGCATGCCTATTGCCAAAAAATTTATCGGTTAGGAAAGCACCTCAAAGGTCGTGCTAAGACCCCCCAAATGTGTTGGGGAATGAACGAATCAAAATGCGCCCCAAATGTGTTGGGGAATGAACGAATCAAAATGCGCCTCCAGTACCACTTAAGCAATCGCTAGTTAGTTAGTTAATACTCTACAACGTTATCATTTTATTTAAGTAGGGAAGTTGAGACTAAACACATTTGCCACCCAAAAAAAAAAAAAAAAAAAAAAAAAAAAAAGAAAGAAAAAAGCCCTGCAAAAAAGCCCGGCAATTCTATATTGATCCTCAAAAAACACATAATTTTGATATCTCCTTTCCCTAACCGAGAAAAGGAAAAGAAAAGAACCACAATCACGAGTAAGATCTTTTTAAATATAAATAGTCTCCAACAAGAATTCGATTTCAAATAATGTTGAAACAGAATCAGATTTAGAAAGAAAAACAAAACCAAACCAGATTAAAATTGCTCAAGACAAATAGAGTTGATGTTTGCAGACCACCTATATATTATCTAGCCAGGCTTTCTTGTAAGGCATTTATCTGACAAATCTCACGCTTGGATTTCAATATTCCTGTTTGATGAACCTCTCAAACAATAAAGTTAAGTGCCAGGCTATTCGTACACTTTTTGCTCCCTTAACTTTATTACTTTGTTGTACTCCAATTTTGTATTTTTTTACTGCGTTTACCCTTTTTTTGTAAATTATTCCAAAACTACCCTCATCTTCAACATCCTCTACCCAACTCACATACCCCATAACCAAACTTGTCACCACCCTCATTGTTTCGTTTTTCTTGACTTTTCGAACATTCGTTTGAGGTCGTTGGTGAATTAAGAGTGTTTTAGTGACTCAAAACCCACCGGATCTACGTGAGGGACCATAACGATGATCTTCGTTTTCTTTTGATCTTTTGAATAATTGTTTTGCCCTAAAACTTTGTGGGTTTTGTTCCCCATGAGATTCCCAGTGCATTGTGACATTTTTGTGAACTTTGTGGGTTTTCTTGGTTTTCAATTGAAGGTGTCGAAATGTACAACCACACAGGGTCGAGACCTTGTAAAGGGCCTCGATTAGGTTTGACTAGAGGGTTGGAAAGGTATTGGCTACACTTAACCAACATGTTTTTATTGGTATTGGTTCATCAAAACCGAAACTTATGAATGCCTATTGGTCATATGCAACCGCTACGTTAATAGATATTGCGATTTCATTCCTTCGATACTCTAGTATAGAACAAGTAGACTATTATGGGGTGCACACAACAATTTGGTGGGGCATGACTAGCATATCAACGCCTAGAGTGCAAAGTTATGAGTGTATATCGGAGGTCTTGACCGAAATACTTGAGTGGGTTTGAAGTGGTGTCTATTAAGGTGGGATACAGAGAGCAATTCAATGGGGGTACATGCATTATTTCAACGAACAGGGCCGATACTTACAATTGTTTGGCGGTCACACAAAGCTGACATGAAACTATGGGTCTCGACCAACATATACCGCTATGTACTATATATTGTCGAACACACAAGACTAAGACACATGTTGTGCATCTCGACCTTGTGTGTGTCCGCACAGCCATAAAAACAACGAAAATTATCTCATTCTGCCCGGGTTTACTTCGTTCTGGTGATTCCTTCAACATTTTCCTCCCTACAATGCGCCAATCAACACTAAACTCAAAGCCCTAAAAAATGCAATAACCTTAAAACAGTCAAATAACCACCAAATGTCTCCAAAAAAAAAAACCAAACGAAAGAAAATCGATGAGAGAATGAAGTTATAAAGTTTATTTTGTGTGGTTTCACACTTATTTAGTCAGGTGGAGGTCGAGTATGGGGGTGGAGTTCGTGGGTTTTCCGCGGAGTGTTCTTGGTTCAAAAAAAAATCGTGGGAGTAGTGGGGTATGGAGTAAAACATCTTTATATATAGGGGCATCAAAGACATTTCACAAGGAGGTTAAAAAAATTCAAAAATTAGGTATAAAGAGCAAAAAGTGGGATCCGGATAGCTTGGCCCTAAAGTTAATTTGCAGTTTCATAATGAAATTTTATTTCTGCCCACCTAAGTAGCAAACTTCGAAAGAAAAAACAAGTGCCTAAGTTGAAGGAAAGAAAGTTTGAAAAGAGGCCACCAGCATCACTCTTTCAAAGAGGAAAAAAATATTATTCATCAATATTAGTTTTGATGGGAGTAAAAGCATCATCCAAGAACATAAAAAAGAAAGATATCAAGAGAGGCAACTTGTTTCCAGTCGAATACTTGCATCACAACACTCCTCGAAATCCATCTCGAAATCCATTAGGTTAAGAATGACAAACATGTCAGACAGACCTACTGTTTCAACAAGACCACATCCCCAAATTGAAGTTAATGTACAACATTCTAATGTTTATTAATGAAGCACAAACCACAGCCTTCTGGCTTAGAGCATCATACAAGAGTCTCACATGGATAACTTAACCGAAAAAAAGAAGGCCTGAATCCATGTCATGCAATATGTTATAACAAAACATATTGTCATACTCCTACCATGTAAAATTTATAATGGAAACAAAATATGGAAATGGCGCCATGAGCATACCTCAACACAGACAAATTTGACAACGGAGCATGAGAAGATTGATCCGACTTCTATCCACCGACAGAAGCAGGAACTATGAACTTTCTTTTGCTTTCCTCATTCTCTTCTAGGACAGCAACGTCTCCTAATTTGTTGATAAGCTCCTCTAGTCCAGCAACACCAAAACTTTTGTATTCCAAGACTTTCTTGTATCGCTGCTTGTACAAGTCCTCAAAACTACTCAAAAGAGTAGCCCTAGCACCCAAGCTCACCAAGAGCTCTTGCACTTCAATCCTAAATTGCTCGAGCTTTTCATTGAATTCATTGTTTGGGTGAGCAACCTCAGCACCCCTCTCATCATCTGAGTATTCATCAGAAGAGCAACCAGTGATGTTACAGATGCTGGTGTTTTCTCGCATGACCTTCTTCTTCTTATCTTTCCTTGCTGCAGCATTTGCAGTAGTAGCATCTAGTTTGTCAGGTCTGTCGATAGAATTGCGGAGATAGACAAACTTTTTATGGCCTTTCCCATCAATGGCCATTGTATCAGCCATCTTCTTAAGGAGGTTTACAAGCCTAAAGACCCCATATTCAGCCATGTACAGTGGGCGACCAAAAAGTTTATGATACTCAGCTGGAACACGTACAAGTGGCATGCTGCCTCCTGACAACTCGAGCAACTTCACTAGCTGACCTTTTAAACCATTGATGTCCCCAGGCTGGACCCACATTGATGGGTCTTGAGCATCATTTTGATCAGCAGCAACAGAAACGTCATGTAAACCCGATGGAAGGCTATGTGACCTTGAATTTGAAAGAAACGGCATGATAAGATGGTTATTATACTTGGACAGCGACTGCGTCCTAGAATAATCTCTAGAATAGAAGTACATCTGATTAGTGTTAGCTCGAGAGCCATATTCAATATGGTTGGCTCCGCGATACACAATAGCTTCTTCTTCAGTTTGGCTTCCATCTGGATTCTCATAGAATTGGTTCTCCAGAAAATATCCTGAGGTTTCTGCAGACCCACGAGACATTAGTATCTTAGGAGGTAAAAACCCTTCTCCACGAGCCACGCTGGGCCAATCCCAAACATATCTTCCAGCATTGGTCAAGGCTGATGCGACACCTACACCGGCAGGGATAACCAAGATGATTGTGTACCCCCGTTGACCCAGTACGTGTAAAGCTGGAGCAAAATCAACATCCCCAGAAATCAGCACGATTGATGACGGAGGAGGATTGTCAAGTGCAAAAAGGAACATGTCAACCAAGATAGCTTTGTCAGCAGCATCCTTTCTTCCATTTGGAACATCAATAAGTTTAACACCAGTTCGTTGGCAACCCTCTCTAAGGCGCCTAGGGAAGGCGTTGAAGTCTCCATACGCAGAAAACAATATAACGGAACCTTTGATTATTGGATGCACACGCAATGCCATGCGTATGTTTCCAGCCACATCTTCAGGGCGCACGTCACTTGGAATCGGACAATTCTCTATGTCCCATAAGATAGCTAAAGGATGTATTGAGTTGTTACTTTGTTGGTTGTTGCTGGATGCTTGAGGTGGGGCCACATTTGGGTTAATTGGATTTGTACTTGTAGGAAGATTGAGAGATTCCATAGTTACCCTTGACGATGTGCTTATGTTTTCCATCACCACTCAGTCATGAAGTATTCAAGCCACCTGATTTCACCAGATAACAAAGAACATATATACAGATTACACCTCCGAAATTTCTTGGCATAAAAGGAAGAAAAATAATGCAAGATGAGGCTATTACTACAAACTATAAATTCAAGAGATAGTAGTTCAATGAAGATAAAGAAACTTGAATAGTTTATAAACCAATCTAAGTACACGAGAAAGGAAATATGACATTATCTATGAAGCGCAAAATTTGGGCAAAATGCAAATCCCATTTACTCAAGATGAAGGATTGTAGAAGAGAGAAAAGAATCAAAAGCACGCACAGACAACAAAACACCATGTACACAAAAGAGAACAATAATATAGGGTAGGAATCACCAGGTGTATTACTTGAACTATGTAACTCTCTATTGAAATACACAATATTTCGATGAGAAAAAGTACACAGTAAAGAATATAGAAACTCATGCCCAAGTGGGCAGGGGAGAAATGTCAATGGATCAAACAAAACATCTAACATACAAAAAAAGCTGGGAGAAATGTCAATGGATCAAACAAAACATCTAACATACAAAAAAAGCTGTTACTGCTCACAAATCTAACTTATACAATCACAAATATCACCATAACTTGAACTGCATTTGTTAATTTTATATCTAAATGGAAGAAATGACATGGTAAGAGATTTCTAAACCATTTTATATAATCAAAATCCACGTATGTCTGTAGTTTGCATTGTTGGAGATGTGACACACACACACACACCCCCCACCCCCACCCCACCCCACCCCAATTAGTAACGGGCCCTTTTGGAAAAAAAAACCCCGCACCTGTGAGTTGAAGATGATTAAGTTGGAGACAATATCAGTACTATGAAGATCTATGGGCTCGCGCAAGCGTGTGCTAGCAGGCCCAACAACATGGTATCAGAACTAATGGTTCAGTTAGGAGCAAATATCTAAGATGGATTTCGGTCCAAGGTGGAGTGTTGGAGATGTGTGAACTAAAAGTCAATCCCAATCGGATAAGTCTATAAGTCTGACTTTATAATGAAGTATATAAGTGTGGATCTACCTTCAATTAGTATCGAGGCCTTTTGGAGTAAAATCTAACACCTGTGAGTTGAAGGTAGTTAAGTTGAGGACAATATCGATACTAGCGAAGATCCGCAAGCTCGCGGATACGTGTTGTGGGCAGCATTCACCTCCCTCCATGTCAAATCCTAAGGGATAGGGATATTCATATTTGAAAATCTGCATGACCATCTTTTGGTTTTAAGGTCTTCGTATTATGTTCTTTATTGAAAGAGAAAAAAGGTCACAACGAGAAAACACGAGAAACACATTGCGATGAAGTTATTATACATGGTTATTAACTTATTATTGTGCATGTTATAAGACATGAACAAACCATATATGGTGCTGTAAAATGAGCAATATGACAAAGGGGCAAAAGTACGCCATCTTAAACGTCCTTTTATCAAGTTTTGAATTTCACCAACTGATTAGAAATAAAAGCATCGCTCTGTACTTGTACATTTTACAGTGTTTCTCTAGCATAGATTACAAAAAATAGAACCATACAACAAGGAAGCACTCAAAACAAGGTTATTAGAGGTGCAACACATATTTAGGCAAGAGTAGGTGATAATGCTTGAGTAGGACTATAAAAAATATAAACCGTTCCACAAATTCTGTTTGATTTGATCAAACTAATGCAAATTGGAAAACATTTTCAGTTGTTAGGACTAAATTTGACGGGTAAATATCTACAATAAAGAGAGCACATCAGGTTGTGAATTGTATAGCCAAAATCCACAAATCAAATTAAATTCAATCAAATGAAGTTTAATGTATAATGCAACAAATTAGAAAAGTAGGACCACCGATTGAGACCATGAAGTAACCACCCTGGGTTAGTAGCACCAATAGCAGCAAAAATTAAAGAAAGTTGGTTACCGTGGTTTGGACACATACAAATTTCACTTGAAAACGCCCCAATTAAATAACCAAACACAACAAAAATTGAAGGAATTCAAGGGCATATGGGCTTAAAAGATTATCAAAACACATCATCAACTGCATTCAATGGAACCAAAAGTAAGCATTTGATCCATGTAGTCGACTGCAATTTATTTGGCATCAAGACTTTTTTGTTTTTGTTTTTGTTGTTGCATGATATAACACACGTAGTTTGTTATTTCTACTACAGTCTTACACATTACACATCTCAAGGCATGTCAATGACAAGGTGGCGAAAAACCCTTATTAGTTATTCGATTTCTTCTCAAGTTGTGAGCTTCTAGTTATAAATTTTATATCAAGGTTTTGTTTGTTAAGAAAGCCAATCCCTTTTAACTTTATCCAGTCTAGTCTGCATCTACCAAACTAGATTGACGAGTTAATTAGACTGGATGGATTGAGTATCTCAATTCGTGGTAATTGGAGTAGATCATAGTTTGTTTGTTTGTTTGTTCGTTTGTTTTTCTTTTTTCTATTTGAAACCAACTTATCAACCCCTAAAAGTTGCCCCCAATGAGAATCGAACCATCAACCTCTTGCATAACCAACCACATTCTAAACCATTGAGCGACCACTAAGTTAGTGGTGTAGATTATACTATGACCCTAATTGGAATGTTTCTACTTCATTATTTTAACCACCATTCTTTTATCATTGGTTTTACTTAAAAGTTAAGTTGCAATTGAGAATCAATTTTGTTTATGTTTGAATGTTTTAATAATGTTTGAAAGTTAAGTTGCAATTACTGCAACAATCTCCACACCTTGTAGCAACTTATTGAACTTAACTTGCTTCGAGGGCCCCTCAGTTGCATTTAGTTTGGGCACATGTTCATAACACTGCTAACAAATGCCAATGTTCCTTGAGGAAAAAAAAGATGATTCCATCTTGTAACAAGACTTGCAGGAGAACTTCAATATAATAAAAAGGAAAATGTTAAAGTGACCCACTATTGATACTCACTAAGAGCACACACCTTAATTTTTAATTTTTAATTTTTAATTTTTTACTTTTCTTAAAATTTTGTGCTTGAGAATAATGCAAGGTTCCCCACTACAGGCACTTGCTATGACTATAAAATTGTTAAAAAAATAAATAAATAAAAAATTAAGGTGCATGCTCATAGAAGTGTCCGCAGTGAGTCACCTTAGCATTACCCTAATAAAAAATCAAAATCTTTTTAATGCGTCCCAATTTAGGTTTTGTCTATCCCTACATCGTCTAATTTATTTAGTTTCTACTAAAATAAACATTAAAATAAAAATAAAAATAAAAATAAAAGCTTATACCTATCAAAGTCGTACTTTCCCATGAATCAGAACCCCAAATCCAACAAAATCAGAGCTTTCTCCATCACAGAACCCGCAGATATGATCAAAACAGAGGCCGCTCTAAATTCCCAAATCCTCAAAATAAATTAGGCATAAGAATATGAAATTCAGATCGATCTTAAAGTAGAAACAGAAAGAGCAGAAGGAAGTACTCTCTCCAAAGCTATGGGAGTGAATCAATTGTTCAAAAATGGCGTAATCGAGACTCACCCAAGAATTGATTGGATCGGATATGCGATGCAATCTCCGAATTCGATGAAATTGTGATGAGGTTGCTTTTGTTTGCACCACCGACTCTCCACGACCATCAGCACGACGACGACAACTACAACAACAGAAATAAAACTCAAAATCTTTCAATTGTCTACTGTCGCACGTGCCAAGCTCGGATAACTCACTTTCTACACCAACTCAGTTAAATTATATCACCTCGAGATCCACATGCACACATCTTGGTGTGCATTGTACGGTATCTATTTGGGTCAGTACCTAAAGTTACTGCCCAAAATGGGTTGGTTACTCTAGCAGTTTCTTAAATAAATCTTCTCAAAAGCAAGAGTATTGTGGTGAGATGGTATGAATCCCTCCACCCTTAACCAACATCTTGAGTTTTGAGTTTTAGCGATAAAAAAATATTAAAACTATTGATTAGAGGTATCGCCATTGTGGTCTTATATTTATTCATCGGGTTCAGGATTAATAGAAGTTTTGCGTTAACTACCTTGATAATAATAAAAAAATAAATCTGTTAATCTAACTTTAATTTCATATTCTGTTTTTGGCTGCTCTCATTGAGAATTTTTTAGATTCACATCGATGTTCACATGCACACACGTCGATGTAAAAATCAACAATCATAATCAAGTGGATATAAATGGGGCGTGAAAATTATTTTTTGATATTAATCATAAAATAAAAAGTAAAAGAAAATTCAAGGAAGTATTGGAGGGGGGAACATCGAGATTTGTGTATTCTTATTCATGCATTATTTGATTAAATATGATCTACTAGCTATGTGAGCCTAATATTAAGATTATAATATTGTACATTATAGAGGTATATTATGAATGTATACAGTTTTGATGTATTAATTAGGTTTTGATATAAAAAGTGTAATCACAATTTTATTTGTAGATATTATCAAATAATTAAAAAATAAAGTTTTTTTAGGCCAAATTAAAGAAGAATAAAGCTAAAAACTTTGATCAAGTGTTTGTGTTTATGTTCTTGTCTTATTCTCCTTCTTGAATTGTCTCTACATTAACGAGGCTATTGGTGAGCGTGACTATCCCATCTCGGTGAAGGTGAGTTCTGTTTAATTTCAATTAAAAAAAAAAATGTTTTGGTTGTTTCGTAATCTAGCCAATTAGTTCTCCACAAAATAAAGAACACAATTAGTTAGGTATTGTAATATATGAATGTTGAAATTCCCTGTTTTTCAATGCTGGCTGGGTTCACTTTAATCTACATGAATGTTGAGATTTCCTCACTTTGAACATCGATGTAATGGTGAATTCGATAGTGGGTTTGATTTGAGTTGTTGTGGAAGAGAGAGTTTAGTGGGGATTTCTCCACTATTGACGAGGTCTCTGAGTGCTCTCGCTATATGTTGATGCACGTAATCTGCTTGACAAAATGCCCAACTCAGCTATTGCTATTGTAAGTGTCTTCATTTTCCTAATGAGGAATAGGGGTTGTTGTTAGGTGTTGTGAAGCAAGGTATATAAAAAAATAAAAAAAAAGTTTGAATATTAAGCGAGTCTTGAGGAAGCTAGTGTTGAAGAAATGATATAAATTTCATTGATAAATTCTTTCCTAGTTATATGTGAATATGGGTAGTGGTAGGGTGATCCACTTTGGACACTCGAAGTGGACACCCACTTGTTGGTGTCCCTTCGAGCATCTCCAATAGTAAATGTGGATTGTAAGCGTGGATTGATGCCACATCAACAATGTAGGGAGGATGTCTATCCTAAGTGGTTTGAATAGAGATTGAAGTTCAAAAGTGTTCTTCAATGGTCAACGTGGATTGCACTTTCTATTTTAAAAATTTATTGTTTTTCTATATATTTTGGAGAGAATTGTTGGCGTGGCTATAGATTGCACCGTGTGTAGACATTCAAAATAGATAATATCTATCCATGTCAGCTTGACATTCAAAATGCACATCCCCATTAGAGAGGTTTTTTCTTACCTTAAGTGGCACACATTGACATCTAATCCACATCTCATTGGAGATGCTCTTAAATTGACATCGATTTATGTGCACACAAACATCGATGCACAAATCAAGGGACACCAATAAGTGGGTGCTCATTTCGGGTGTCCAAAATGGGTCACCTAATCATTTCCCATCTGCATGTGTGTAGTTCTTCTTAAGTTTATTTGCATTCTACTGTTCTCAAACGTGTGGTTGTTGAATTACTAAGGTTAATCAACATGCTTGCTCGAATTTTTTGATATTGAGTTTTTCTTGATGAAGAGCATGAAATTGAAATCATCAAAAAATATTTATGTTTCCTCTTTTTTAGTTGGAATTGGGTCACTATTTAGGATTGTTTATACTAGCTCAAATTGCTGTGAAACAGTCAATTTGAAGCATTTCACTTTCTTCAAACAGAAAGGATCTGTGCCTTCTACCTGGTGATGGGTCTGCTCAGCATTATCAGAAAAATCAAGAGGAAGGAGAAAGAGATGCGAATTCTCATGGTGTATGTTTGAAAAAGTCATTTCTTCTTTAACATTTTCAGACAGTTAGTTGTTCTCTCTCTAATGGTGCACTCTATTGGCTTACAGGGGTCTTGATAATTCTGGTAAAACGACAATTGTCTTACGCGTTAATGGGGAGGACACCAGTGTTATCAGTCCGACTTTGGGTTTCAATATCAAGACCATCAACTACCAAAAGTAAACTCTTCATTGAACACCTTTTACGATGCTTAGCTTTTATATGTCCTTTCAGTAAATGTGATATCGTTCCTAGATGCATTTTGTTATATACTTGCAATTTATGAAAACTAGTCAGTGGTGGACAATGATAGAAAACCATAGTTTCAGTGGCAGGCTTATTCTTTTGGGAAACATGGATTACTGTTATAATTTTACCGTTGCTGACATGTCCATTTAATGACTCATGTAAATTCTCTATGTGATCAATGACAAAATGCTAATGTTTATAACTATATTCACAAAAGATTTGCCGACTTATACATTCAGCAGTGTAATAGTTGATTTCTCTTACAATCTAACATGCCATACCATCTACTAATTTTGATTGTTGGCATCCATCGCCAGATGAAAGTTAAGATGCAGTTCCACATCTCCTTCCACACTGCTAATTTTGAAAATCTTTTGGTTCTTTTCTAGCCAAATTAACTTGAGAATGGAAAATTCATTTAGCAAAACATTCTTCTTTAAATTTTGTATATCATTCTCTTTCAAGGAATCTTCAGACGATGAGGATGACGATGCAAGCCTCCTGATTCTTCCTCTTGAAAATTCTTCAGTTTATTATTCCAAACTTTTTGGAGATAAATGTCTCTCCAAAAACAGGTGATCTACAGTCTTTCCATTCTTTAGACTAGTATGATAATAATTGAGGGTAGATCCACACGAATGGCAATTTCTTTATTTTTTTCTACCTCTAGAGTCAAAATTCATCCAAAAACTCTTTCCTTAGATGGTATAAAAGCTGTCCAGACAACTCCTGTAAATGGGATGGTGGAAGAGAAAGCCTATCAATTAAGTTGTCAAAAATGATTCACAAGAAAATGTACTAGGATGTTCACAACTTCAAGCTTTACCATAGCAGAGAACTGCTGTCTGCTGCTGTTGTTGCTGAGGAGGGCACAGTCAATAGTTGAGTTTATGAGGCAAAATGGAGTTTATGATTGGATGGAAAAAAAGAAGAGCAACTATCTTCTCCTCTTCCTTTTAAGATTTCATCCTTTAGAAGTAGGGGCTAAGTTCTTCTTTTGGAGTAGGAAGGAAGAATCATATTGGAATGCTATGATTCAGGGATGATAAACAGAATAGGCATCATGTTTTGGGAGGTGGAAATTAATTATGCCTGGTCTTTTGTGAGAGACTCTAGGATAGAAACGCATCCTAATCTTTCTCAGAAAGACCATCAGTGCTTTTGATCACATAGGCCCGCAAAGCATATTTGAAAGTCTCCAACCCATTGTGCTATTGATTCTTTGTTCTAGAGTTAAAGGAGAAGGTAAATATTTGGAGTTTTTAAAGCTCAGCAGTCAGTGTTATGTGAGACGTGGTGGTAAATGCATGCGACCGTTATGGGCTCATATGCTTTGGCTGAAGGAGTTGAGCTCATGAAAGAACTGGAACTCATTTTACTTGCCTGATGTGAAATCATTGAAGTCAATGCCCATTAGTCTCCCGGAATGTGTTAATTTAAAGGGAAAGAAACGATTGTACCTTCCTTATTTTCATGGATGATTGTAGTATTCTCTTTTCTGCCTTTCTTTGCTTTCTTATAAATTTAATCTGAAAATAAGGGCTGCCAAGAAGCTCAGAGAAAGAAATTGAAAGAATCTTAGCTAAGATTTATTTTTCCATCTAATTGAATAATGAGGTTGGAATGATTATTCAAACTTAAATATACTTGGGTTAAGACGAGATTATCTGCTGTTACTGTTTGTACATTAAAGCCTTCTTTACGTGATTACAATAGGTATACCCTCAACATATGGGATGTTGGTGGCCAAAGAACTATCAGGTCCTACTGGCGAAACTACTTTGAGCAGACTGATGGGTTAGTATGGGTTGTCGATAGTTCAGATGTTAGAAGGTTGGACGATTGTAAAATGGAACTGCATAATCTTTTGAAGGAAGAGGTAAGCTCATCCTATTATCAATTAATATTCTTTTGAGTGTCAAATCTGCCGCTGCAAACCTGCAACCATTCTCCCTGTGCATGATTTTAATACCATAAACATATTGATGGCTAAAAGTTAAGCTGGATAACTTTTGTAATAATATACTACCAGTTTGTGCTCGTTGGTTATCTTGCGGAATTATTTGGTTCTTGGTTGAGACTCAAAGTCTTGAAGTTTTGAACATATTCTGCACATCACTGAAAGTGCCGGGTGAGTTGAATAAGCAAATGGACCAAATGGATATTTAAGGTGTTTGTCTGCAAAGACTCTTAATGCTTTCTCCACCTAAATTTTAGCTCTAGATTGCAGGCATAAAATCTTCTTGGTCCTTGAAATCGGTTGTTTCAATGAGGAAGTAGGTCATTGACTAGGTGACCTAGTCTTTGTACAACTATCAAATGGTTTACCTATCCATCCAGTTCAAGCTTCATGCACATTTGGTCATTTTTGAATGTCCAGGCCCGATCAGCCCATGCTATTCACCCTCAATGGTCCATATGTTGTTGAGAATCTGTGAGTTGAGGAGTCACGAATGGGCTAAGTTGACGAATGTTGCTCTTATAATGAGAATGAACTGGAAGTTAATTGTATCAGCTGATAACATTTCATGGATAGATAACATAAAGACATGGATGAGATGCTCATTTGCTTGTCCTATTATTTTGTTGAGATTTCAGTTGTGATCCGAGGTCTGTCATTTGTGAGAGAACTTCAATATATCATATCTTAGTGATAATGTCTAAGGATGGCTAAACTGGTGAAAATATTGAACTTGCAACTTCTTTTTTTGATGAACTAATGACGCTTCTCTAATGTTTTTCCTTTCGCTGTTATATTTAGTATAGTAATAAAACAACATTGATTATACCAGTTTGAATGATGACACCGAGGGATAATGCAGTGAATCTAGTTGGTGTTTGTGAATCCTTACAGTTTTCAACGTTTAAATCACAACCCGACTTCTAATGAGAGTTCAAAATATGTGCACGTAAAAGTTACCTATGAGGAAAAGATTAGGAAAAGATATTAGGAAAAGATGTTAGAAGGAACCTGGAGATATTAGAGAAAAGATGACATTAATTTAATTTTTCTGCAAAAAAGTGTTTAAAACTTGCGTGACATATGCTTATATTGATAATGATTCACTATACTTTTTCTCACATTTCTCATTAGAAAAAGTTTTTTTCCTTATTCTCTTACATTTTAAATTTTTTTATACAAAGAGCTCTTCAAATGGAGTATGCATGTCTTTTTAAGTGTCCGACTCGTTTCAAGTGTCCGACACGGGTACTTTGGGTTAAAGTGAAGGGTCCGGGTAACATCTGAATTGATGAACGCCAAAAGTGGGTCATGGAAAAACTTATTTTGAGGTTTCAACACCATGGTTCTCTTTCCAATACATCATTATTTACTAATATTTGTAGTGTGCATTAGGTAGGTTTGAGTTTATTCTTTTGGGTTTTGTATACATGCAGTGGTCGTTTATTTATTAGTTAATTGATAATAGATGAGCCTGCAGGTTACAGACTTTTCTTTTCTTAGTGAATGGAACTATTCTGTCATAAAAAAAAAAAAAAGAATAAAACTATTCTAGACTTGGCAGCAACAACTTCTCCTACCTATTTTATAAGATACACATCCTATCATCAGTTGTCAGATTTAAATTACAGAGCAACATTCTGATGTTTATCAGTCATATAAATGTTGAGTTTTCAGTTAATGAAGTTTGTAGGTTTTCCTTAAAGTTCGATAAGAAAAGTTTTTCCTTTAAGAAAAAAAAACTTAGAAACCAACATTCGAACTTAAATATTTTTCCTCCAAATTCCTCACTTGTGAACTACACAAGAATAGGCCTAAATGTTTTTATGAATTTCTGACGTGAAGTCTGGGATATGAATTAACAGTCTATTTTTGTGATTAGCTTGCGCTTGATCCATCACTTGCAAACTAAAGACTACATCCTAAAATGTCTATGTTGTATGAAGGTTCAGATGCTTTATGACTCAGCTTTTCAGGTTGACTCTATTAATTATTTCACTTATTTGTGATTTTAACAGAGGTTGTCTGGAGCATCCTTGCTGATACTAGCAAATAAACAGGACATACAAGGTGCTCTTACTCCAGAAGAAATAGCTAAGGTAAATATATATACATGTGGATAATACATGATCGATAAATGTCATCCCTTTTGGAGGAAATGTTCTAACTATAAACAGCATAGTTCTTTCTGAACTGTCTAATGATGATAAAAGTATATTAAGGCCTCATTTTTGGTTCATTTTTGCTATCTCACAGTGTTAGTTCGGGGTTATCTCCTTGGAGATAATATTTTCATGTTTGGTTCAACTTTAAACTTGTAGGGAAGTTTCAAATTTTTAAACAATAAAAAATATGAATTGACATAAATAACCTTCAAACAAGAGAGAGATGTGTAATAAAAGAGTCATTAATAAAAGGTAATTGTGTCACAACTCTCGGGAGATAACTCCCCTAGAGGGAGATATCTTGCACCCATGGGTGTAAGTTGGGAGATAACTTGCAGGGTAGTTGGACAACCAAATAAGATTAGTTCCCAACTCCCTGTAAGTTATCTCCCGGGAGATACCTCCAACCCTAAACCAAACAAGGCCCAAGAGTTTGGTATAAGTTAGGTATAAGTTATTGTTGCATACTTACATGAGATGTAATATGGGTCTTACATAGCTTTAGATCATTTCATTGGGTTGATTAAGTGGTTACCTTTTCACTTCTGTTCTTATAAATTTGAAGACCATCATTTGCACATATTTTTTTTTTGGGGTGGCGAAAAGGCCTTAAAAGGTCATCTGCACCTATGTTACCTGAACTGGGTGTGGGTGTTGGGTACGAGTATGAGTCTAAATGTTGGACCCACCTATTCTCTAATTTAAGGACACGAAGACTAGGCAAAAAGTGTCTAAAACTTAAGTGACATGCTTATATATATATATATGTAATAACATATATTACATATATGTAATAGCTTATACACCTATATTTTTTTCTCATTTTTCATTTCTTACTCTACGTTAGAAAGTTCTTTGTTAAGTTTTTTTCTTTATTCTCTTACATTTTAATCTTTTTATACAAAGAGTTCTTCAAATGGAATATCCATGTCTTTTTAAGTGTCAGACTCGTTTCAAGTGTCCGACATGGGTACTTTGGATTAGAGTGAAGGGTCCGAGTAACATAATCTGCACGTAATTTTGTTGACAAAAAGGATAACCTTGTGCAGAAAGTGTTGAACTGTTAATGCATTCTTATGTTTTCCATGTTTTCAACCAAGCTGGCATTTTTATACTGCTTTGAGCCAAGCTGGGGAACTGATTTAGGCCTTGAAAGCTGCTCTGCGCGTCTAAAACCAGAAGTTGCTTACCCTACATGCAGAATTACTGATAGTAATATTTTTCGACAAACTTTAATAAATTGCCAAAGTCCATTTATGTTTCTAAATTTGCATTTGAATTTAGTTCTCTTGATTTAAATTAATTTCTATAAAATGAGTGGAAACTAGGTTGGGTAATGTGGCAGTATAACAGGATAAGAACATTTTTCTTTGTTCTCACTACTTGTCCTAATATATCATCTTCCAGGTGCTCAATTTAGATGCTATGGACAAAACCCGGCACTGGAAAATCATAGGCTGCAGTGCATACACAGGTGAAGGATTGCTTGAAGGCTTCGATTGGTTGGTTCAAGACATCGCCGCTCGAATATATGTTCTTGACTGACAGACCACGTAATTGTTCAGTTTCTCAGATTTATGGACCAGATTATTTCAACTAGTTCAAAACTTATTAGCATCTGTTGAGTAGAAGGGTCTAGTGATGCAGATGTTTATCCAAAGTGTGCTGAGAGTCATTGTGGTTTTAATGTTCTTAACCTCTCATTGTCTAGGCCTTTTTAATCTTGATCTCTCATCTGCTTGGCATTGGGCCCTACCACTACCAGTGTTTAAAAGTTTGATATGATTACTTTGGAGAGTTAACATTTTGTTTAAGAATGTTGGCAAGGTTGTGCCCACATCTTCCTATTACGTTTGAATTCTTCAAGTCTATGAAATACTATGAATTATTATGTACAAAAAAAAAAAGGAGAAATACTATGAATTATCATTCCCAACTGAACAAAGTACAAGGTATTTCAAAATAGCATATCTCATAATGTCATACAAATATCTTTTTTTATTATTATCACTAAACATAGTATATGACACTCAATTAAAAATATTTAACCTTGAAAGCAAAAAGTTGATTAAACTAATTGCTACCAAATCTGCAAAGCTTGAGATGTATTTGTTATTGCTAAAAAAAATGTCCAAGTGTTTGAACTTTTGTCTATTAGTACCAACTCCTTTTAACTCTGCCATTGGAATGTAAAATCTATTGTCTATCTCAAGCCCAAAAAAAGGTGCATGATAAAACGAGATATGATATCAAATCGATATAGTAATGTGCTTTTTGTGATCTCAAAATGTACTAACAGGTTTAATATAGACTCGATCTCTCTCGCGTGAAGGGCCGGATGCCAACTCGTTTTATATTTAATAAAAAAACACCTAGTTATAAAAAAGCAATTACTCATTAAGAAGCTCACACCAGGTCCTTTCATGTGATTTTATTGGTGTACTTTAGCTGTGTATTTATTGGCATTTATTGATTCATTATAGTTTCATGAAGTATATGTGAAGAATAAATTATTCAAAGTAATTACCTTTATCCTTTTTGCCTACAGTTAATTTGATCTTGATGTCTGCACTCCACATATTGCTCTATTTTAACTACTCGTAATTAACAGTAAGGGAAGGCAAAAGAAAAAAAAAACTAATTAACAGCAATGAAAAAAGAGCTCAATAATTAAGAATTGGCGAACTGTAGAATATCTAATTGATTTTTTTCCCAAATTGCTATATAAATAAATTAATTATTTCATAATCTCAATGACATTTTTTTTGGTACAATAATGAGATTTTTTTTAATAAGAAAGAAACAACTTGCTTCCACCAAGGTTTGAACATGTGACATCTTACTTCGGAAACATCATACCAAACTATTGGACCACCCAATTGATTTGATCTCAATTAATGACATTTAGATGTCAATTGACAAAATTTTCTTGTCATGTGGTGGCGATTTCAAAAAATTCATTAATTTTTTATTTGTATTTAAAAAAAAATTACAATAGTTAAGGTTGTTGTTACCACCCCAATAAGCTGGATATGCATCATGTGGGGTCAGGCAAAGATGATAACTCAGCAAATGACCGAGTCTCGGTGGACTCGGGAGGTTTCGGTGAACTCCAAAGTCGGATTGGGGTTTAGTACATGGCTTGGGCCTAAGTGGGCTTGGCTTGGCTTGGCACGGGCAAGGCAGGCCAAGGCCAGGCCAAGGCAAGGCAAGGCTAGGCCAGGCCAAGGCAAGGCACGGGCAAGGCCAAGGCAAGGTTGGCCAAGGCCAAGGCAAGGCCAGGCCAGGCCAGGCCAAGGCAAGGTTGGCCAAGGCAAGGCAAGGCACGGGCAAGGCTGGGCAAGGCCAAGGCAAGGTTGGCCAAGGCAAGGCAAGGCAAGACACGGGCAAGGCTGGGCAAGGCCAGGCCAGGCCAAGGCAAGGCACGGGCAAGGCACGGGCAAGGCAAGGCAAGGCAAGGGCAAAGCAAGGCAAGGCAAGGCCAAGGCCAAGGCAAGGCCTTGGCACAACAGTTGACTTTCTTTGACTCGGGCATTGACCCTGGTCAAAGTATGCTTGGTCTCATTTTGGGATGTTTCCTATTGGAGCTGAGGAAACGGCTTAACATCTACTATAAGGGGAGGTGGGCTCTCTCCTAGGGGTGGCATGGGCAACAGTGACAAGGAAGGCCCTCGTGCACGCCTTGGGCACCATGCCAAGGCGTAGACCCACGGACCATGGTCCGGCCACCTCGAGCCGGTGGGACTCGACCCCGAGCCCCGGCTTAGCACCCAACGTGCCTGGACACGGCCAGGCACACGAGACGCAGTCCCTGTCCCGTAGAGAAGCATGAACCACGTCCCTTGAAACGTGGAAGACCAAGTCGTGGTAGTTGGGGAACTACCTTGGTCATGGCTGGGCCATGACCAAGCCACGTCCAAGCTTGTCCCGAATACATGGAGCATGTGCTAACTGACCTAGTAATGGAGGCGGTTACGGAACCAGGTGGTAGCAAGGGAACAAGGCAGTTCGACAACTGCCTTGACCACTAAGAGAGTGGTGATTTACCAGGTCTATGGATTGATGTATGCTGGACATGTGTCCTAGTTGGTTATGTAACTACCTAATGGCTAGTCTATAAAGCCAAGGGCTCTGAGCTTGGGGAAGCACAGAGTTCCACAGTTGTAATTCCAATTAAGAGCTAGTAAACGTTTCCTTGTTGCCTATTTGCTTGCTGTCCTTTTAATTCGAGTATTGGCGTGATGAACTAAGGTGGCCCTTAGGCACCGCAGGTTCAATTGAGAGAAAAATTTCCTAGTGGAAAACCTCTCTTTCTTTGGCCCTGTGACAGTTGCCACGTCTAGTTTTCACATAACGTAAGTTCTAAGGCCTTGTTTGATTGGGGTGAGTAGAGGGGAGTGAGATAAAGTTATGGGGGATCGAGTTCAAAATTTCATGTAAGTTGACCCCCAAGTTACACAACATGTAGGGCATGGGAGAAAGCTCCCTTGGGGGGTGGGGAAGTTATCTCCCTTAAGAGGAGTTGAGATTTATGACTCAATTGTCTATCCTTAAATTCTTCTGTCTCTCAATTCTCTCTCTTTAATGATGTTTTTGTCAATTGCATACTTTACTATTTTTAAGTAATGAAACTCTCTAAGTAAGTTTAAAGTTGAATCAAACAAGAAAAAATAATTTCCATGGAAGTTTTCTTCATTGAAGTAAGCTACTATATTCATATAAGTTTGAGAAAATGAACCACACAAAGCTCTCGTGGGATACATATATAAAAAATACTATATCTTTGCAGTGATAGATAGTTCAAGTCCATCATGTCTATTGGTAAAATAATCCAAGTTGATTATAAATTCTTGTTTTTTTTTTTGTTGGTTTTTCACGTGGTATTTGATATCAACTGTTTTGATTAATCTATATGTAGTACTGTCGAGCCCCATAAAAGAGGCGGTCCATAGGACTCGAACTCAAAACTTCGCTTAAGAGGACCAACTGATTGAAGGCATGTAATTGTTAAATCAATTAAATTAAAAGCATAGAAATCTATCTCAAAATCAAATCAGATTTGCACCAAAAAAATTCTCTTTCAAAGAGACATGTACGTATAATGAGATGGCGAATATGACAGATCTATTTATCATGTCATTATTTAGTAGTAAATTAAGCTTTGATATTAATCTATTATTATTATTATGTACGTATGTGCTTTATTACTCAGACATGATCTATGTATCTTTTATGTTGGTAACAAGTTCAGTAGGACAGTACCACTTGGGCTGCCTTAGCTCGGAAGTGAAATGATGGTGGATTTAATTAAGGGTAGAAAGGTGAAATGATTTCCATTCATAAATGAGTAATTAATTGTTAAATTTATATTGAATCCAACCACACATGTGGAAGCAGCTTGTGAATATATGCTAGTACCGATATTGTTTTCTACTCGATCAACTGCCTTTGACTCACATGCCTATACACAAGCACAAGCCCGTAGATTTTCGTTAGTACTGATATTGTCTTCAACTTAACCACCTTCAACTCAGAGATCAACACTTATATACTTCATGACAAAGTCTCATTAATTAATGTTGGACTAACTTTGGGTCCACCGATCTTCAACTTTAATATTACGTGAGAAATTAATTAATTGCATGCAAATAGTTACAACCCAATTAATGCCATCTCATATGTGCAGGTCTTCACTCTTCATTGTTTTTTAATGTAGTATGCATACTCATCCTGTGCTCTTGGGTGAGCCTACAATATGGCAACTTTTTCTTAACTCTTTTCTAGAATAATACTTTATCTATTTATCTATTTATAATTTTATACCTTGGATTCCAGGTATCTGTATGATTCGGAACAGAGCCATGCCAAAACTCAGCTCTATGTTTTCTAATCCAGTATTCACAAGCCTCAAACAAGGGTGAAAACCTTACTTAAGGGAGCTCAGCCCACTTTTGACACCATCAAAATTAACACCAAATGGGTTCGCTGTGCAATACATGTCGAAAATTGTGCATGCATCACATCAAACCGCGCAGACACATGTGGTATCCATTTGACGGTGTCAAATTAAAGTGAGTTAGAAATTAAATCATTATCCATTTTATTTATTTATTTATTTATTTTATTTTGACTCTGTGGGAGTTGAGTTCATGACCTCTCTAAATTAAACCTTGCTTTTTAGCAAATGATTTCTTATCCAACTTACCAAAGAAACTAACTTAATTAACTTAATTTTTTTTAATTAAATTAGTTTGTCTTCCAAAAAAAATAAATGCATATAAAATAACTAACATTAGGCAAAACTGAAAGATTTCAAAAAGTTCCTACCAAAAAAAAAAAAAAAGATTTCAAAAAGTAATCATGCTGCGTACAAACTTTTCTCTTATGATAATAATCTATATAAAACATATTCATCAAATTGTTGCTCATAGACTAGTTGGGGATTCCATTTTAGGTCATCATATTTGGTGTCAGTCCCGTTGTTACTATATATTGTATCGAAGGCACTACAAACCGATTTGAATCAATGAAATCTCGTTCTCACCAAAAAAAAAAAAAATTGTCACAGTTTCAGGTTCGATTTGAATGCGCATCACATATATTTAATTCGATCCACACCCGTATATACACATTTTTAAACTTTTTTTTTTAGAAGTTCATGATATATAACTTGCTTTCTATTGATGCATGTCTACGATAGCATATAATGGCGCATTATAATCGGGTATAATAAGTCTTTTAGATTTTCCAGTATCTACACTCATAATGAAAAGCGTTCCAAAAGGTATTCTGCCCTTCACCTCATCATACATGATATATCTTTCCTCCCCTCTCATAAAATAACTGATTAATTTCTCATCAAATAACTGATTAATTATTCCTTAATATGATCTTTCGATATGTAACTATTTCACATAATTCCCGATATACCAATTTTTATACATTAGATCTTTAGGACGACAACAACAACAACAAAAACAAAGCCTCAATTCCAACTTGATGATTTTTTATACATGTACGTTAGATAGGAAATTTATAGTGAAAACCTACTATAATGATTTTTTATACATGTACGTTAGATAGAAAATTTATAGTGAAAACCTAATATAATGATTTTTTTTATTACGAATTGTAAAATAAAATTATGCAAATTCATTAAAAAAAAAACTTCTTAAAGAAAAAAATTAAACAAAAGAAGAAATATTTTAAGTTCAAAAAGAAGAAATATTTTTGAAAAACTAATTATTGCCATAAAATGGGAGCTTTTTGACTCTTCGGATACTTTTTTTAATACCAAAACTATGCCAAACCAATTGGGTGGCCCAATGGTTTGGTATGTGAATCATGGGTTCAAAACTTAGTGGGTGCAAAGTTGTTTCTTTCATATCAAATTAAAAAAAAAAAAAAACTTACCAAACTATGTCCTCTAACCTTTTTATTTTTTTCTACGTGGTATTTGATGCTAACCATGCCAACTAATTTATATTCGACCCTATTGAACGATATGAAGGTTTTCATGTGTTTATCCCAATTCATTAAGTTTGCTTCATTTATTATAAGACTTAAAATCGAGACCTTACTTACGAAATTGAGAAGTTGCTTCATTTACTTCATTTATTATAAAATCTGAAACTGAGACCTCTCTTACAAAATTGATAGTTATAATTAAAGGAAAACGCTTCGCTAGCCCACTTTTGATAGAATATTGTTATTTAGACTCTTAAAGTCCGGACTCTAGAAAGTTCTTGAAAATTTTTTATTTCAAAGTCACCTTCAAGCAATAAATAATATTGAAATAATAACTTATAACTTTCCTTTGATATTTGTAAAAATTTAAAAAGCTCCCTATGAATCCGGACTATAAGAGTCCAAACATATTTTTTGCTTTTGATAACCCGCAAATCGACACTAATCGAGCGGGCACCATTCGATGTGCCTCAAGTATGTACGCATCCCGAGGTGTATCATCTATACAACGCGCACTTGGTCGGTGTTGATTTAGGATGTCAAAAGTTAGTCACTCTGGAAAGGCCAATAATTAAATTGACTAAACCGTCAACCTACATAATTTTGGTCTTTAATATAGTAAAAGAAGTAATAAAAATATTCATAAGCACATGCAATGCATACTACACAATTTATAGATGTTACAATGTATATATACTTAAATTTGAATACGTTGATTCAATTAAGAGAAATTATGGTTCATACGTATATATACGAAGCAGTATGTATACTTGAATACGTGGATTCAATTAAGAGCAATTAAGAGCAATTAAGAGATAGCATAGTAACACATATACATAGATGTGTACATATTCATGGGTGTCTTGCCTTTCGGTCTATAACACACACACCGCCACCTTCTTGTTCACTCCATGTCATCTATACTCATCAATCTCTTCTCATTTTTCCAATCTTTTTCTTCTCTTATCATAACTTCCCATTCTTTCTTTCTTTCTTAATTTCTTTCAATCTTACATGATCGATATGATGAAGAGCTCTTCGTCCTCAAGAGCAACCACTAGTTGTTCTTGCAGAATCACCATGTTTGCGCTGCTCGTGCTTCTCCTCTACCTCTCCGTGACGACGACATCGAAGACTCAACTCGCTGAAGCATTGTCGTCGAAAGACATAATGTCATCAGATTCAATGCAAACACACCGGTACAAACAATCACAGACTGGGAGTTCCTCACAAATTCATCTTAACAGGCCTCCTCTGTGCAGTCAGCTTCAAAGAAAACACAATTACTATCTTCGACACCCACCACCGCTGTCACTACCGCCATCTTCTCCTCCCTTGGATGAAATTGATCCAAGATATGGTGTGGAGAAGAGACTTGTTCCGACTGGACCCAACCCTCTTCACAACTGATGACAATTTGATCTGTCAATTCACTGATTCAGGTAATTAAGCAATTGACAATGAATGGTTGAAGATGTTCATGTCATCAGATTAGCTTTATTTCTAAGTTTTTGAGAGTTTCTTTAATTCTTGGACATGTTAGTTTTCTGATCAGTGTTCAAATTCTTGATGAATTCTTGGATCCAAGAAGGTATATGCAGGAGTTCTTTGATGCCTGAAGCTGCACTGCTGTTGATGTATATACTGGAGAGATAGATGCATTGAAGTAGTTAATTTAAATCTCCCTAGTCCTTTGATTTCAAATCAACTTGACAGATTCAAATAGTGAAAGATAGTTCTATCTCATAAGGTTGTAGAGGAGGACATGTTACGTCAATTCAACAACAAAAAACAACAACAAAGTGTCTCTCTTTCTCAAGAGAAATCCATGAGTTTCATTAATGTTGGAGCAACAAAATGGGCAGCAGCTAATATGAACGACAGCTTTTTTTGATGCTGACAACATGGTCATGAGCCCTACCAAGCTCTTCTCATGTCTAAGTGCAATCAATGTGTTCATGGCAAAATTCTTGTGTATTTAATCAATGTCTACATTTAATACCCCATTTCATAGTAGAGTTGTTCCTGCTTGAGTCACTTAAATTTCTCATTAAATGTACTGGTTTCTTCACATTATGACAACTACTAAGAATATATGACTTGATTTACAATCCAACTATATATTGCTTTGAAGGGTTTTCATGATTATTAGCTTTGCTTTCACAAATGGTCAGTGATGGATGTAAAATAATGACTGAACATCTTTGGTCAGAGAGAGTGTGCTTTCACTAGAAGGGTATAGAGTTAAGTGTGTGTGAGAGAGCACTTGTTGTCTGGCACCACTTATGAAATCAGTGCAATCACTGATAAAACCCTACAGAGGGAATTCCTACATGTACATGGTCAGTTGTAACATACATCTCTCTCAACCATCAAGCAAATGTGACTCCCAGATTAGAAGATCTGTTGCTGGGTCTGAATCCTTAGGTAGGCATGAGTGCCCCTTATGGAAAGTCTCATTATCACCCACTAAAGATGAAAGAAACTACCATATATCTTTCACGCACACATTGAAACAAATTCACCAACCGTAGTACCTCAGTCAGATATTATACATGTATGCGTTTACAGTTGACACTACTATACATGCTTCAACAAGTGTCGAACCCACGACCTCTCCAAGCATTGCCTTTTGATAAGTGGCGCCTCGTTCATCTCACCAGAGATGCTTTGGCACCACAATTTTAGCATTAATTTCAAACATAAGAGATAGACTTGGAACTTAATATCGAAGCATTATAATGAAGCAGCAGTCGGTAGTTCTGTGTCAAAAATGTTGGTAAAAAATGTATGGTGGAGTATTTGGTTGGTTTGAGTCCCCCAAAAAAAATTTCAAGCCCTAATACATATCAAATATATATGAGACTTGCAAACTAAAAAATGTCAGCAAGCAACTAGGCAAGTTTTCTTTTAACATTTGGAAGTTAAGTCCTAAATAGGCAAATTGAGGTTGGCCTAGGAATATATTAGAAACATTTCTTTATTTTTTTATTTTTTAACAAATATGCTTTTTGCAAGATAGGATATAACTTCATAATCACTTCCACTTTAGAGGTTACCAAAAGAAAGATGGTAATAAAATACAGGGCTTGGCAAACCATGACCCAAAAGTTGTGGTTACCAACAATTGTGTTGATACTTGATAGATTTGTTCAATTTTTTGTAAAATATAGACCTAAATCCGAGGTGAGAAGAGTGTGGTGACTAGTTAAGTGAGGGCTTAGGGTGAAAGTAGGTTCACTCCAAAATGCGAAGGCAAGATGAGAGTGTCCACTCCACACTTATAAGCCTTATTTTTTCTTTCATACTACCCAATTCAAGGTGAGAAGAGTGTGGTGAGTAGTTTATGTATGGACTTAAGTGTGAAATTGGAGTTCACTCCAAAATGCCAAGGCAAAATTGAGTGTCCACTCCACACATATAAGCTTTACTTTATTTTAGTTTTTCTAACTAATGATGTGGGGTTATTCCCGACATCTCCAACAAGATTCAATCTAAGAAGGCCTTCTTTCTAGATAAAAAGATGGAGCCAAAATTAAGCTAGGCACCAAATAGCCACCAATGGGTAGACACCCTGTGAATATGTCCCTCTCAACACATATACTGAGGATCCCAAATATCCAAACGTTCTCAATAATCTCAATTTACACCTCTATCGTCAGATTAACCTCTTGCAACTAAAACACACATCCCCCTACCCCACCCCAACTAAAGGAAAACAATGCTTCAAACTTTCTCAAATATGATGCTTTCAACAACTTCAAATATTTATGCTGCTAAAAAGCATCTTATGAATATGTACCATATTTCAATTCAAACCTAGGCTAGGAGAGATAACACTAATCAAGAAAGGGTAACTGGCTCATCCATCACTCTTAAGATAAGCTACATTAAATTGCCATATGTTAAACTTTGTCTTGAGTCATGAATATGTAACCATTTCTGTCCAAACTTTCCATGTCTACCTAAGCATCCAATCTGCTTAATGTTGTTATCTAAACCTTCGATTCCCTCTTAATACTCTTCAAATATATCAAAGTAATTCATTCACCTAGCATTTTTTTCCCATATCTGCATAACCATTCAAAACTGTCCAATTCATTATCTAATTTTCCAACAACATGCTCACCAATTGATTACTAACCAATAATTTACATGACAAATGAAATACTGCAAATAAATAAATAAAAAAATAAATAAATAAAATAAAATAAAATCACAGCCATAAATTTTCCAAACTGTATGCTCAACAATCAAGCAATCAACAGAGAACCATCTAAACCTGAATCAAAGATTAATTCTGTTCAATTTTAGAGGCCTATTCCTCATATGGAACATAGCGAACTCTTATTTCCTTAATCCTTAACACAGATACAGTCAGAACAAAAGGATTTGTTACCCTTACTCGAGGACTGACATAATGCTACCACACCTTAAAGAAATGAAAAATGTGCGTTCAAGATGCTTCATGGTACAGATATAAGAATCCAGACTCACTCACTTGGCCTCAGGATCACAGGTCTCATAGAGTGCCAAAATGAATCATCAATGAGATATCTCTTGTTTAATCATGAGAATGAACATTCGTAATGGAAGAAAGACAATTATCAGCATTGATGAATAGCAAACATGGACATCAATACTCAAAGATAGTAGGAAAAATCTTTGACAAAAAAAAAGATAGAAGGAAAAATGAAATGATGATGCCCTAAAGTCACACTGAAGGTCTCATACCTCATTGCGGCATATGCGAATCCATTGACATGTGCGGTACACATCTCTATGTCTATCACACAATACCCAAGTACGTGTTTGACCTTAGGGTGCAATTCTAGCATTGCCCAAAATAGAAAATTAACATAGTACATGCCAAAGTATATGTCAAATTACTGAACATCGACGGTATCTAAATAGTTCTTGAAAAAGTGAAAGCAGTCAAGTTCAGTTAGCCAAGTCCAGGGCCTTACCTATAAGTATCAGTTAGGTAGTGCAAGGATCATTCAAAAATTTCCTTATATAAAGAAGTCCATAACCATATGGAATATAGATTGAACCCAAAAGAGTCATTATATCAACAAGCATCCAGGTGCACGTAGAACATTCCATTTCTAATAAGAACCGGTGATTACGCACTAAGTACCATTACACACGAGACATGAAGTCTACAATTAGCTCCAACAATCCACTCTAGGATTGAAGAACATTCCATTTCTAATGTGGAGTGTCACCTCAAACATAGAGGGCTAACTAGATGCTGGCAACATTAGTCTTATGATACAAATCCGAACAAAGACAAACTTTTTTCATTCAAATTCCAGATTCCTAGAACTCAAATTCACAAACCACTAATTCGAACCACAAAATTATAAAATATCTTCCAAAAAGAAAATAAAATTAGGCATCTGTGAAAGCAATCGAAAGTACCGTAAATTGAAATGAAATCATCGGCTCTTAACATCCATGACGCTCTTCACCTTTGGCTCATACAGTGAGTAGACCACAGCTTGTCTTTTGGCGACTTCAAGCTGAGATTTCCCTTCTGAGTAGGCTGAAGATGCCACTGAAGGATCTGATACATCGTGATTCAGACGAAACCCATCGATTGCTCTGCGTTTCGCATACTCTCTGATGTTGTAATCAGAGAACTTTTGAGCTGTACGAAGAAGAGATCGAAATAGAGAGAGAATATCTGCTCGTGAGGGAGCTGAAGGAGCAACAAACGACATTGCTACAACACGGTTATGGAAGAAAGTGAAGCAGAAGTCTGTCCTTAATTGCATTTAGATTTGGTGCATCTTCATAGCCCTGCTCACAAATGCCAATGTCTCTTTAGTTATATATTTATCCGCAGAATGTACAAACAAGAGGGAAAAGAAAAGAAAGAAAAGATGACTCCATAAAGATGACTCCATCTTGTAATGACAAGTTGCAGGAAAACTTGGATATAATCAAAAACCTATGGACGTTTCTTTAGGAAAAAAAGGAAGAAGAATACAACTATATATCATTCTTGACACTTGAGGCATGCTGCTTCATTAGAGAATAATTACTGAATCCTCGTTAACGAGAGAAGTTTATACCTATCAAAGTCAATAACTCCACTCTTCTACTCATCTTTGCTTTCTAGGGGAATACTAGAATGACCTAGATTTTGTCCATAAAACCTCCGTTTAATTGTCATGTTCATTTTTTCTTTGAGGATATGAACTAAGCTTTTACAACTACATAAAGCAGAACCAGTAAAATGCTATCCTAGGTATCAAAAACCCCAACACCAAATACAAAATCAAGAGCTCTATCAAATCAACAAAGTGAAACATGAGGAGTTGGGAAAAAAAAAATGTTTTCCACCAAGTAAAATTCACCGAAGTTTTTGAACAAAAAAATGCAAAAACGAACCAAGTTACTCTAGAAGAGGAGGGGCAGTGAGTCAACGAAGAAGAAGGGCAGCAGTGAGGCTTTGTGAGAGTGCGACCTACAAACAGGAAAGGGGACTTTGTTGTGTATTGTTTGGGATCTTGGTGACTATTTTGTACACAGTTTAGTACACTAACTTTATCTAGCCATGGATTGTGCATTATGATGTAATTTTGATGATTGATGAAGGATTGAAACGTGTTAAGGTTTTTTAGTGTTTTAGTGTGTATTTAAGTTGTACATTTTAGATGCACAACACCAATTCGATAACACTTTTTTTTTTTTGATTCAGAGGACAAAAATTATATAAACATAAAATTATATGGCTAAATATTATTACATTACATTTTATCTATAAACTAAATTATATTAGTTGAATATTTGTAAACATCATATAATTGATATTTATTTATAAATAATTTTTTTACAGAATTTATTTATAACTAATTATATAACAATATTTAAAGTGAAATTCCACAAACTTCCATACACTGACAAATTTTTGTCAATGTTAACTTCCTCGAATTTCTTTCGAATTTTAAGTGGGTGAAGTTTAAGGCGAAGTCAAAGTTTCGAACCTTGATCAAATGTAAAACTCCATCTAAGTTGTCTAGAACCATGTAATGGCTCGATGAAATAAATCACCATATCCATTCATCGATTTGTAATTGTAACCTAAACAATTTGGGACGACTAACATTTTTTTCTTTAACTTCAGCATGAGTCGAGCTGTAATGACACGTGTCCCTAAGTAGGTGATTAATCATAATCCGTACACTAGTTTACCCGAGTTAGGCTCGTGGTTAAGCCTGACGTGTCTCGATTAGCGTGTGTGGGATTGTGTGACGTTTTGTGTTTGTGTGATGTGCTAAAAAATTGAAAAGAAATGAATTAAAAATAAACTATACGCATTTAATGTGAATTACCATAAAGCCTATAGTTGGAAATAAATAATTAAATAAATATTTGGTGCACCTAGAATCACGCGTGGGTTGTGAGGATTGTGTACACGCTTTGAGTGTGCTCGTTGGCATGTACATACGAATTATAGGCGTGAAAATACATGGGTATATATTTATGTATATAATTGATATATAAATATATATAAATGAAACCTATAGTTCAGTAACATAAATCAATAACCTTGAGATTCGTGTTAACCAACCAATTATGTCATTTTAGACGCATAGCCACAAGATACACCTCGAGATGCAAAATAGAAATCACTAGATTATTATAGTGGAGTTTATGTAGGATTTGGTGGCAAGTACGAGGGGCTTGCATGGTGCTAGGTGGTTATGTTGCAAAAATGAGAAGCTTGAACTACTATTGTTGTTTGAACGATGTGGAGGAGAGAGTGAGTGATAGAGACGAAGAAGAAAGTGTGGGAAAGTTTAAAAAATGGAGAGATTGAGCTTGGGGATCCTTCCTTCTGGTCAATATCAATTAATAAATCAACAAGAGGTTGATAGTTGTCTCAATTGAAAGGCTAGGAAAAATCAAGTTCAGTCACAAATACAAATTTGGTGAGATTTTCCTTACTTTTCTCCTTAAAATTCCATTAATTCTTTATGTTTTTGTTAAGAATTGATGAGTAAGTGTTATAGGAATATACCTTCATGGGTTCAAAGACTAAATAGCTACATTTTGGACACCATTAGGTTTAGTTTCATGGAGTTCAGGGCCGGTCATGACATTTTGGGGGCCTAGGGCGGCCTTCATTAAAATTGTTTTATTTTCTTAATCATATTAATTCATTATTAAAATTAAACTATAATTATACTTTAAATTTTGATTTTACATATTTAATTTCTCGTATTTCTTAGGATTTGAGACCAAATATAACAAGTGTAGTTTTTAACTTGTGCACAAACACATGGGACCTTTTCAATAGGTTTGACCTTTAAAATTTGTTTATCTATTTAATTATTTTTATAGAAATCAATATATACTAAGTAAAACACATGAGTTGAGGGGCCTTCTTAACAGTGGGGGCCCGGGGCGGTCGCCCTTCTTGCCCCACCCCAAGCACGCCCGATGGGGTTTGTAATCAGTTTATGCTGCCATGAACAACCATGAAAGTGGTTCAGGTTAAGTGATGTCTTATTGTCATTCTTGGTTTCAAAGGATGGGGTTTTTCAGTAGGAATATTTGTGAGACTTGGTTTTGGGACTGAAATGGGTTCACCAGAACTCATCTACAGTTGAAGAAATTGGACTAGGTTGCTGTTATGCTCAACTGTTAAAAGTTGTTGATGATATTGTAATTTTAGTCAAAATAAGCTTTATATTACAACAGTTAGGACAGATTATGTAACTCCTTCATATCAAATTAGAATTAAGCAAACCATACCTTTACGGAAAGCTAAAAAGTAGATCTTAAACTTTGCCGCAGGGTGTGTTTTCCAAATTCCAAAGATTAATTACCCAAAATAAGCCCGCATCAGTTCAGCAAAAATGTTATGTAAAAGTATCTCTTTAAACTTGGAAAATAATTGAAAATGAAATGTACCGGGTGTGGGACTTTGATGGGACTTGGGCTAGGGTTCTAGGATGATACATGGATTAGTCTAAGACTATAATTGACCAAGATTACCTAATGTTTGCATAGATTTACCCGGGAGTTCTATAGGAGGCTCGAGAGGTTCGGATAGGTTAGGAAACACAAACCAAGGTAAGTGGGACAAGTTTATTTATCAATTATGCTATGTAATTTAGTATTATTAGTTCATGTAGCTTATGGACTGGGCTTAGGACACTGTACCGTGACTTGTGGCATTCAATGTTTTTTAAACTAAATATCAGAAGTGAAATGGAGACGGTTTCGATAAAGGAAATATAAGAGGAAGGTGGATCAGTACTGTTGTGGAAACAACACCACGAACCTCAAAATCGAGACGCGAATCACCAAAACATTAGGACCTTTTGTCGAAGTTTACAAAACAAATCTGAAGTGGGGAGACCTCGAGTGGAAAACACTAAGACGCTCAAGTTAGTAAAAACTCGAGGGGGATTTTTGTCAAGAATTTATGTACGTACCTTATGCCTTGTGTTGGTTGTCCTATTTATTGGTGTGTGATAACAATGTATCTCAGATTTGAGATGACAACATATCTCAAATCCTAACTCCCCTATCTTTATCCTTATTGGTTTAGAAGTATATCTCAAACAGGATAAGTTACAACAACCTTCGTACCTTATCTAGGTTGACTCACTAATGAGCTGTCAAAATCGCTTGCTTATCTCTTATGCATCTGTGTAATGCATATCTCGAGGCACAATAATGTTATATTATATCACTTGCCCCCTACTCCTTTGTAAATTAAGTTATAAAGGAGTACATAATACTACTAAGATATTGATCATTTTATGGTATTTCAAGGCACAACAATGCTATGCCATGGAGTAGTGTGCACTGACACAACAATGTTTTGACTTAACATTACTATTTTGACTTTTGATTTATTATTTTATTTTATCAAAACCAATCAACAATCAAAGTCAAATATTTCTTTAGACAAAATATTTACAGGCATTGATGCCTAGGATATGTGAATGTACGTTTGACTTCAATGTCTTGAGCCACACGAAATTGAATTAACTTAAATTCTACGACATTAATGCATGATGAGGGAGTTACTACTTATTTTTGGTTGAACATTCTAGCTTTTCAATTGACAAACAAAATCTATGCCCATTAGTTGTTTATATTGTTTTTGTTGCACTGAATAGCTATTGTTGGTTCATATTGTTATTCATTTACTTCATTGGCTATTAGTAGATAATTGATAAGTAAATGAGTATCACTTACTGAGCAAGTTGGAGCGCTCACCCCTCTTAACATTTCAGGTACATCACAAGGCGCTTCGTGAAAGGGAAAAGAGAAGATATAGGAGTTTTGTTCTTCTCTTCGATGTAATCAACTCTTTTTGTATTACTTTTGTGTAATATTACATGTAACGACCCAATTTATAAATTGCCGTTAATTATGACATCATTGCAGACATGGATGCCAGCGAAGACATTCGTGGGTCCCATAGCGGGGCTGGAACGAGTTTGGAATAGGTATACAGTCCGTTTTGTATGTTTGTTGTGGTAAATTGTGATGAAAATGTACAATTAGTTAATTTCATTAAAATATGTATGTTAATGTAGTTTATTGACGTGTAAGGGATTGTCTCGGGGTGCGTGCGAACATGGGACACGGGGCACGGGGTGTCGGGTAGTCGGGAGACTAGTGTGGTCTTACTCACAAATTTTGGGAATTTATTGAGTAGAGTAGATAATTATTATAAGCTAAATCAAATTGGAATCAATAAGTCCTATAGTTAAGCTGTATAAATTAACATCAGTTGGATGATTCTCGAGATGCACAATGGAGAGAATCGAGGTAGCAAATGTCATGATAGGGTGTATGGAGTTGGAGTGACACAGGGTGATCAGGAGCCCTAGGATTATTCTCGAGATTGGTGCACACACTTGATCAAATATCAAGTATATATATATATGTTTGACCGATCAAACAATGAGGGAGGAGAGAAGAGTGTGGTTTTGAGAGAGATTGGAAGAGAGAATCGGTGAGAGGGAAAAAGAGAGGAGAAGATTTGTTGGAGTTTGAAGAGTGATTGGTGGCATCCAACAACAAGATTAAGAGGTATGGATACATCAAACTTGAGTTTTATGGGATTTTTGGTGTGGGTTAGAATTTGTGAAATCCGAATTTGTGAAGGGATTAAACACTTTGTTTTGTTGAAATTTAGTGTTTATAAGAATGGTATGATATGGGTTGAGTAGTGAATCAAGTTTGAGAGAAATTTGAGGAGTTTATGAAAATGGGTTTTGAAAATGTGATTTTTGATGATTCTTGGATTTTGAGGTTAAACTCGATAAACATGTGTTTTAGTGGTGTTTTTGGGGCCATTGAGGAGTTATGAATGTTTGAGAATCGGATTGAATGTGTTTGGGAGGAGTTGGAATCCAAAAAATTTGAACTTGGAAAATCTGGACAGCGCGATTAGCGCGCTAATGAATGGACCAAGCGCGCTAATTACCCTCTGAAAAATGATGATGAACAGTGACGAAGATCAATTAGCGCGCTAATAGTTCACTTGGAATCGAAAAATTTGAAAATAAGGAATTGAGCCTAAATGACCTTTTAACCCAATTAATGGACTAATAACCCTCATAAATGAATTCCAGGAGTCTCGGAATAGTAATTGGAGTCGGGAGTTAGTCAGGAATCAGACCGAGAGTGTTATCGGGGATTTGAAGGAGTCGGACCGGGGATGATTTGTGGAACGAGGAGTGCGGTTTGAGGTGTGCAGTATCCCAATTGAACTTCACTTTAAGTATTTACAGTTTGATTTATTTGAACTAAGTTCCGTTTATTCATTATTCTGTTTCCTTATTGCTTTACGGTGGCTGAGTACTCTCACCTGGTGTCTTTACGGTAGTGGAGTTTACTCCTACCTGGTGTCTTTACGGTGTTGAGTTCACTCCCCACTTTGGTGCTTATTCGTTGCGGCCATAGAGTCCACTAGGTCATAGCACTTGTCTAAGCATACGCCGGTGAATATTTGCCGGGTATGGTAGGCTTGTGTGGGTGCGTTGTGGGTCTCTACGCCCACCTAGAGGTCCAGGGTCACCCGTTTTGGTGTGTTTTCACGGGCCGTGCCTGGGGAAAAGCCCGAAGTATGACTTAGTCTGATTTTTACTGTGCACGTACTTTGCTTCGCTACTATATTTATGCATGCGATGATCCTTTCACAGTTGTCTGTATTCTTTATTCCGCATGTTTAATTATAGTATTTTAAATTCCAGTATTTTATTTACGTAATTACTTTGTGAATTTCCTTGGGATTACTCACTCTTGACTCATCATCTGTCTTTTTATGATGGCTTGAGTGCAGATCCTTGTACGAGCCGAGGGAAGGGCAAGCTTGAGGACTACATTGATTGATAGCTCTAGCCCTACTCGTACGTATGTTTATATTTACTTGTTTTATGCTGGGTTTTGGGATTTGAGAGATAGGTTGTATGCTTTTGATATTTTGGGATCTCAGAGGATATGTATATATTTGATATGGCTTCCACTTAGGTATTATGCTCATAAAATACATGTTAGATCTTTACATTGTTAGTGTAGCGGCCCCAATTTCCACATTGGTCCGCCACGGGAGGCCACGCGAGCCCACAACTGACCACGTCACCGCCAGCTGTGTCCCATGCCCGATTATCCATTATTAATCAATTTCCTGTTAATTTTGATTGTTATGAGTTAACTTTTGTTCCTTTACTATCATTTAATCTCAAATTACGCAGCGGAAGATTTACTAACAATGTAAAGATCTAACATGTATTTTATGAGCATAATACTTAAGTGGAAACCATATCAAATGTACATCATATACATATCCTCTGAGATCCACAAAGTATCAAAAATCTACAACCTATCTCTCGTATCCCAAAACCCAGCACAAAACAAGTAAATATAAACATACGTACGAGTAGGGCTAGAGCTATCAATCAATGTAGTCCTCAAGCTTGCCCTTCCCTCGGCTCGTACCAGGATCTGCACTCAAGCCATCATAAAAAGACAGATGACGAGTCCAGAGTGAGTAATCCCAAGGAAATTCACCAAGTAATTACGTAAGTAAAAGTACTGGAATTTAAAATACTATAATTAAACATGCGGAACAAAGAAAATACAAACAACTGTGAAAGGATCATCGCATGCATAAATATAGAAGCAAAGCAAAGTACGTGCACAATAAAAATTGAACTAATTCATACTTCGGGTTTTTCCCCAGGCACGGCCAGTAAAAACACACCCACGGGTTGACCCTGGACCCTCTAGGTGGTCGGCGTAGACCCACGACGCACCCACACAAGCCTACCATACCCGGCACCTATTCACCTAAGCATATGCATAGACAAGTGCTATGATTCAGTAGACTCTATGGCCGTAACGAATAAGCACCAGGTGGGGAGTGATTTCAACACCGTAAAGACACCAGGTAGGAGTAAACTCCACTACCGTAAAGACACCAGGTGTGAGGACTCGGCCACCGTAAAGCAATAATGAGATAGAGTAATGAACAAACGGAACTGAATTCAAATAAATTAAACTGTAAATACTTAAAGTGAAGTTCAATTGGGATACTACACACCTCAATCCGCACTCCGCTTCCCGAAAACCAAACCCGTCTCAGCTCCAATAATCACCCGACAATTCAAATTATCACCCGAATTATACCTATTACCAATTATCATTAAATTAGCTTCAATTTAATATATTATGTCAATTTTTCGTTTTTCAAGGCTAAAACCCCCGATTATATCTCGCCATCGTGCCAAAATTCCGATAAAATCCCAAAATTCCTTTATTTGATCAAAATATAATTTTTCTATAATTTTCCTATTTTATATGAATTTTCTATGGATTTTCCAGAATTTTTTTTTTAATTAATTAGGGGCGGTTCGGCCTGAACCGGGCCGAACCACCGGCCCGGTTCAGGGCCGAACCGGCCCTTTCTTCTTCGGTGGAACAGAGCCAGAATTGGCTCTGTTCCAACAGATTTTTTTTTTCTATTTCCTGAATCGGGAGAGGGAGAGGGAGAGGGGAAACGACATGAATGTCGTCTCCTCTCTGACGAACGTTCTTGCTAGCGATTCGTCCGAGCTCCCATGCTCCACCCCGCCACCACCGAATCACCACACCATCACACCCGCCAACCACATAAACAACAAAAACAACACAACAACATCAACGACTCACCTCCTTCGCCTCTCCAATACGAGCTCAATCTCTCTTCCACTTTCTCTCGATTTCTCCTCCTTTCGGTCTCAACTTCGATCGATCGAAACAATGAAAAAAATTGAGAAATTTTGGTGACAGCAGTGATGTTTATCACATTTTTGGGTGAAATGACCATTTTGCCCCTAAAATCTTATCCTCCTCCTTCACACTCAAATACCCTTTTTGGTCCTTTCACAATTATTTTCTTAATTTTCTGATTTTAATATATATATATATATTAAATTACCTATATACATATATATATATATATATATATTCGTCTATACTTCCGCATCTAAAATTTCATCGTACGCGCCAACGAGCGTACTCGGCCGCGCACACTATCGTACCACCCACCCGTGTCGACCACGACCCCGCGTGTTACTAGGCGCCCACCAATTTACTATTTTATCACCTTTAATTCATTTAATTTGTGTAATATTTTCCTCAACTTAAAATTTCGTCTTTAATCTACCCGGTACTCGCGTCGACACGCATATCGATGCGAATACTCAACACGCAATCTCACACGTCAATTTAAAATATAATCACACACATCGCGATGTCGTTAACCTATTTTAACATAAACATCGCAAATTAGTTAAATCAACACACAAAATAACTATTTACCTAATACGGATGCGCTCCAGCCTCGCTGTGGGACCCACGAACGTCCCCGCTGGTGTCCACGTCTGCAATGACGTCATAATTAACGGCAATTATAAATTGGGTCGTTACAGTTCTTCCCAACTAAATTGAAATTTCGTCCCGAAATTTAAGTTATAATCAACACTCACCAGTAAATAACTGAGGATATCTCTGTCTCATAGTCGACTCGAGCTCCCAGGTGAGACCCTCAGTCCCGTGATGTTGCCATCGTACCAATACTTTCGGGATCTCCCTGTTTCTTAAAGCCTGTATTCGACGATCCATAATCTCTACTGGCTGCTCCTCATACGAAACATTAGGACGAACCTCAATCTGTCTGATGTCAACCATCGGCCTCGGTCCTGACTTAGCTAACCTCAACATAGACACGTGAAACATTGGATGAACGCCTGCTAACTCTGATGGCAACTCCAATCTGTATGCTACTGTCCCAACACGTGCTATAACTCTGAAAGGTCCAATATACCTCGGTGCTAGTTTCCCTTTGATCCCAAACCTTTGATGACCTTTCCAGGGTGAAACCTTCAGATATACCAAGTCATCTACATCATAACTTAAACCTTCAAGATACCTATCAGCATACTTCTTCTGCCTATCTTGAGCTGCTTGCAATCTCAACCTAATTTGTCGAATCTTCTCGGTATGATCAACAACAACTTCAGGTCCAATCACTGCCACATCCTCAGGTGCTGCCCAACATGCTGGTGATCTGCAAGGTCTACCATACAAAGCCTCGAATGGTGGCATACCAATACTCGCCTGATAGCTGTTGTTGTACGCGAACTCGCACAACGGCAAATACTCTTCCCAAGCACCTCCAAACTGCAAAATGCATGCTCTAAGCATGTCTTCTAATATCTGTATCAATCTCTCTGACTGACCGTCTGTCTGAGGATGATAAGCCGCATCTTGAATCTAGCCTCGTCCTAAACTGCTCCTGCATGCTCTCCCATAACTTCGAAGTCAACCTGGGATCTCTGTCAGACACAATAGATATCGGCATTCCATGTAGTCTAACAACCTCTCGCTCAAAAATAATACTTAACTGAGGAAACGAATACTTTATCGATATAGGGATGAAGTGTGCAGACTTCGTCAATCTATCAATAACAACCCAAACAGCATCATGACGTCTCGCAGTCTGTGGCAACCCGCTGACAAAGTCCATCGTAACATGCTCCCATTTCCACTGTGGAATGGGTAGTGGCTGTAACAATCCAGCTGGTCTCTTGTGCTCGGCCTTAACCTGCTGACAAATATGACAAGCTCTCACATATGCACCCACATCGGCCTTCATCCCTGGCCACCAAAACAAACGTTGCAAGTCATGATACATCTTAGTCCTTCCAGGATGAACTGTATACCGTGAACGGTGTGCATCCTCAAGAATGCTATCACGTAGTTCCTGCACCTCAGGTATCCACAACCTGCCCCTGTGTCTCAAGCACTGGTCTGAACCACTAGACCAATCTGTGCAACCCAGATCTTGAGCCAGACAGCTGAAGCGAGCAAAATGTCCGTCAGCCCTTTGCCACTCAGCGATCCTCTCTAACGACACAATAGGAACACGCATCTGGCAACAGATATGAACATCAGCAAGAGCATCTGACAAACACAACACCGTCGCGGCCTCCAGCAATCCATACTCATGTGCCATCTGCCGCAGCACAGTTTGACTCTCTACACCGCTCAGCCTCAATGCATCAGCAACCACATTCGCCTTCCCAGGATGGTACTCAATCGCGAAGTCGTAATCTTTCAGTAACTCGAGCCACCGTCTTTGTCGCATATTCAGATCTTTCTGAGTGAATATATACCTCAAATTCTGGTGATCTGTGTATAACATGAACCGCTCTCTATAAAGATAATGTCGCCAAGCCTTCAATGCAAACACAACTGCGGCTAGCTCTAAATCATGTACCGGATAATTCTCCTCGTGGGGTCTCAATCGCCTCGATAAATAAGCAACTGGGTGTCCTTCCTGCATCAACACGCATCCCAACCCAATTCCGGAAGCATCTGTGTAGACCGAGAAACCTTTCCCTGCCTTAGGTAAAGCCAACACTAGCGCCGAAGTCAACTTCCTCTTCAACTCTAAAAATGCCGCCTCACAGTCTTCAGACCATTCAAACTTAACATCTTTCTTGGTCAACCTCGTCATCGGCGCTGCAATCAAAGAAAAATCCTGCACAAACCGCCGGTAATAACCCGCGAGTCCCAAGAAACTACGAATGTCTGAAACTGACTCAGGTGTCCTCCAATCAATGATCGTTTGAATCTTGTCTCCATCAACAGATATTCCTTGACTACTGATGACATGTCCGAGAAACTTCACCTCACTCAGTCAAAAAGCACACTTGCTGAACTTAGCGTACAATCGGTGCTCCCTCAATGTCATCAAAACATCTCTGAGGTGTCTCTCGTGCTCCACACGAGTCTTACTATATATTAAGATATCATCGATGAATACAATCACATAACAATCCAAAAATGGCCTCAATACTCGGTGCATCAAATCCATAAAGATAGCAGGCGCATTAGTCACCCCAAATGGCATAACTGTGAAATCAAACAATCCATAGCGCGTGCTAAACGCCGTCTTCTCGATATCACTCTCCCGAATCCTTAACTGATGATAACCAAATCGTAAATCAATCTTCGAGAAAAACTTAGCACCCGCCAACTGATCGAATAAATCATCAATCCTAGAAAGTGGATAACGATTTCGAATCGTCACCTGATTCAGCTTCCTGTAGTCTACGCACATCCTCAAAGAACCATCCTTTTTCTTAACAAAAAGGACTGGTGCACCCCAAGGAGACATACTGGGATGAATAAAACCCTTCTGCAACAACTCCTCTAACTGGGACCTCAACTCTCCATGCTCCGACGCTAACATCCGGTACGGTCAGCTATATATCGGCTGCGTCCCCGGAATCAACTCAATCATAAACTCAACTGACGTAGGAGGTGGTAAACCTGGCAAATCGTCTGGGAACACCTCAGGAAACTCACACACTACTGGGACATCCTCTACTTTAACCTCTGGTCTCAGGTCTGGCTCAACCACCGTCCTAAATGCCTCCATCTCCTGAGTCGTAGCTAATCGAGCTCTGGTAATCGGTAAGTCTGACGCCGTACCAACAAAAGTAAATACTGGAATGCCCTCAATATCAAATACTACCGTCTTACCGAAACAATCAATGTGTGCGCGATATGCCGATAACCAATCCATACCCAATAAAGCATCAAACTCTAAATACTCTAGGACACGGAAGTCGACAGGTAACTGGTGTCCCTCAACCTCTACCACACAATTCCGGCATATCCGATTAGGGTAAATCTTATCCCCAGCAGCCGTACTGAGGACAAGATGTGGGTCTAAAGTCTGAACAGGTAACCCTAACTGTCCGACCCTACGCCTCGATATAAAAGACAAAGTACTACCGGAATCAAATAATACATGCATGGAAACATCGCATATACAACCTACCCTCAACAAGCTGACGAGTCGCACCCCGATCCGGCTGTACATTGGTAGGTGTAGCAGCAGCATGAACTCTCTCCCTAGCTGGCTCAATCTGTGGTCGTGATGACGAAGGTGCCATCGGACAATTAATCTGTATATGTCTGACCTGATGACATCTGAAACATCGTCGCGTCTCCTGTAAATCCGACTGTGAAACTGCCTGTACCTGAGCCCTGTCACGGCCCTGACCTCTCTGTCCCCTACCACGACCTCCTCCATCTCGAACACGTTGTCATGGCCGCTAAAATGGTGCGGTGTACAACAACGTACACCACACCGCCTCTCATCCCCTCTTTCTTGCCGCTCGACGCCTATCTCGTCGACCGTGATCATGCCAATCTCTCCGTCGACCCTGCTGATCCTGTCTCTGTCTGTCAGACTGATCTCTCTGTATCTTCGATCTCTGATCAGACCGAGAACTCTGTCCCGACCTATCTCCAACTCGCCTCTATGTCGCAAATAAGTCTCGCGAGCTAAAGCCCTATCGTAAACAATCGTCAGAGTCTCACCTCCACTCGCGACAATCACACCTCCGATCCTCTCATCTAATCCCCGGATGAAATAGTAGATCTCGGAGTCGTCCATCCATCATAATATGCACCCGCACACGTTCATCGGATCGACTCAATATATATGCGTATGATATGTAATACACAAACAAAACATACACGTATATAATTTCCGATTCTACCCATCTCACATCACTTCCCAACTAAAGCTTTAATCATTCACTTGTGGTTTCCACATCTAAATTTATTAAAGTTTGTACTCTTATTCAATCTCCAAATCAAGCCTAAGGTTTCATAAATGTGGCGGTATCAGAATTAACTATAACCCACAATTCATTACTTAGATTCCTCAAACCTAAGCTCTGATACCAAAATGTAGCGGCCCCAATTTCCACATTGGTCCGCCACGGGAGGCCACGCGAGCCCACAACTGACCACGTCACCGCCAGCTGTGTCCCACGCCCGATTATCCATTTTTAATCAATTTCCGGTTAACTTTGATTGTTATGAGTTAACTTTTGTTCCTTTACCATCATTTAATCTCAAATTACGCAGCGGAAGATTTACTAACAATGTAAAGATCTAACATGTATTTTATGAGCATAATACTTAAGTGGAAACCATATCAAATGTACATCATATACATATCCTCTGAGATCCACAAAATATCAAAAATCTACAACCTATCTCTCGTATCCCAAAACCCAGCACAAAACAAGTAAATATAAACATACGTACGAGTAGGGATAGAGCTATCAATCAATGTAGTCCTTAAGCTTGCCCTTCCCTCGGCTCGTACCAGGATCTGCACTCAAGCCATCATAAAAAGACAGATGACAAGTCCAGAGTAAGTAATCCCAAGGAAATTCACCAAGTAATTACATAAGTAAAAGTACTGGAATTTAAAATACTATAATTAAACATGCGGAACAAAGAAAATACAGACAACTTTGAAAGGATCATCGAATGCATAAATATAGTAGCAAAGCTAAGTACGTGCACAATAAAAATCAAACTAAATCATACTTCGGGTTTTTCCCCAGGCACGGCCCGTAAAAACACACCCACGGGTTGACCCTGGACCCTCTAGGTGGTCGGCGTAGACCCACGACGCACCCACACAAGCCTACCATACCCGGACAGCCTATTCACCGGCATATGCATAGACAAGTGCTATGATTCAGTAGACTCTATGGCCGTAACGAATAAGCACCAGGTGGGGAGTGATCTCAACACCGTAAAGACACCAGGTAGGAGTAAACTCCACTACCGTAAAGACACCAGGTGTGAGGACTCGGCCACCGTAAAGCAATAATGAGATAGAGTAATGAACAAACGGAACTGAATTCAAATAAATTAAACTGTAAATACTTAAAGTGAAGTTCAATTGGGATACTAAACACCTCAATCCGCACTCCGCTTCCCGAAAACCAAACCCGTCTCAGCTCCAATAATCACCCGACAATTCAAATTATCACCCGAATTATACCTATTACCAATTATCATTAAATTAGCTTCAATTTAATATATTATGTCAATTTTTCATTTTTCAAGGCTAAAACCCCCGATTATATCTCGCCATCGTGCCAAAATTCCGATAAAATCCCAAAATTCCTTTATTTGATCAAAATATAATTTTTCTAAAATTTTCCTATTTTATATGAATTTTCTATGGATTTTCTAGAATTTGTTTTTTTTCAAAACTGTTTTTTGTTTTGTTTTGTTTTTTTTTTTTTTTTTTTTGTTTTGTTTTTTTTTTTTTTTTAAGTTGATTTGAACTGGACCCGGTTCACCTGGGTCCGGCCCAGCCCAACCGAACCGGCCAACCAGGTCGGCCTGACTCGCCCAAGACAGGGCCGGGTCGGCCCGACCCGGTTGGGTCTTCTTCTCCAACAGAGGCGCACAGCGCCTCTGTTTCACCATTTTTTTTTTCTTGAATCGGTAGAGGGAGAGGGAGAGGGAAACGACATGAATGTCGTCTCCTCCTCGGACGAATCGCTCTTGCGGTTCGTCCGAGCTCCCATGCTCCACCCCGCCACCACCGAATCACCACACCATCACACCCGCCAACCACATAAACAACAAAAACAACACAACAACATCAACGACTCACCTCCTTCGCCTCTCCAATACGAGCTCAATCTCTCTTCCACTTTCTCTCGATTTCTCCTCCTTTCGGTCTCAACTTCGATCGACCGAAACAATGAAAAAATTGAGAAATTGTGGTGACAGCAGTGATGTTTATCACATTTTTGGGTGAAATGACCATTTTGCCTCTAAAATCTTATCCTCCTCCTTCACACTCAAATACCCTTTTTGGTCCTTTCACAATTATTTTCTTAATTTTCTGATTTTAATATATATATTTATATATATATATATTAAATTACCTATATACATACATACATATATATATTCGCCTATACTTTCGCATCTAAAATTTCATCGTGCGCGCCAACGAGCGTACTCGGCCGTGCACACTATCGTACCACCCACGCGTGTCGACCACGACCCCGCGTGTTACTAGGCGCCCACCAATTTACTATTTTATCACCTTTAATTCATTTAATTTGTGTAATATTTTCCTCAACTTAAAATTTCGTCTTTAATCTACCCGGTACTCGCGTCGACACGCATATCGATGCGAATACTCAACACACAATCTCACACGTCAATTTAAAATATAATCACACAAATCGCGATGTCGTTAACCTATTTTAACATAAACATCGCAAATTAGTCAAATCAACACACAAAATAACTATTTACCTAATACGGACGTGCTCTAGCCTCGCTGTGGGACCCACGAACGTCCCCGGTGGTGTCCACGTCTGCAATGACGTCATAATTAATGGCAATTATAAATTGGGTCCTTACAGTTAGTAAATCTTCCGCTGCGTAATTTTGAGATTAAATGATAGTAAAGGAACAAAAGTTAACTCATAACATCAAAGTTAACCGGAAATTGATTAAAAATGGATAATCGAGCGTGGGACACAGCTGGCGGTGACGTGGTCAGTTGTGGGCCCGCGTGGCCTCCCGTGGCGGACCAATGTGGAAATTGGGGCCGCTACATTTTGGTATCAGAGCTTAGGTTTGAGGAATCTAAGTAATGAATTGTGGGTTATGGTTAATTCTGATACCGCCACCTTTATGAAATCTTAGGCTTGATTTGGAGATTGAATAAGAGTATAAACTTTAATAAATTTAGATGTGGAAACCACAAGAGAATGACTAAAAGCTTTATTTGGGAAGTGATGTGAGGCGGGTAGATTCAGGAAATTTATATACGTGTATGTTTTGGTGTGTACTACATATTATACGCGTATATACTGAGTCTGGTCCAATGCACGTTGGTTGTGCAGTTTATGATGGACGGACAGACTCCGACTACTCCGCCGACTACTCAGCAGGAGGTTGGAGAGACTAGTGACCGCACCACTAGTGAGGTAGCTGATTTGCGGGCCATGGTGCAGAGAGTGACTGAGCAGCAACAATTATTACAGCAGAAGCAGCAGTTAGTATAGCAGGCACAGATGGCTGAGTTGATGGAGTATATCCGGAGTTCGAAGATACTAGCAGTGGCACCGACTGCTGAGTTAGCGGTACCTACTACTCAGACAGTATTAGCACCAGCTGTTACCACACAAAGCGGTGGGTCGAGACATGATGATAGAGAGGGTCGAGCTGTTGTAGTGCCAGAGAGACTATCTGCGGTGACACCCACTACTACTGAGAAACGGGTAGTGGCTTCGATCGCCGCCCGGGAGTAGGATGTCGAGGCGGCGAAGATGGTGAAAGATTTCATGAGGTTTAACCCTACATATTTTACTGGAGTTAGTGATCCTGAGATTGCCGGGCGATGGTTGATGACACATCGGCGACTACACCAGTTGCTAAAGGTACCGGAGGCAGATCAGGCCCGTATTTAAGGTTACTGTTTGAGGGGTCAGGCCGCAGTTTGGTGGACCACCTACACTGACACACATGCTACACCAGCGACGTGGGGGGAGTTTAGACAGTTATTTCTGGACGAGTATATTCCCACGGAGGTACGGTTGAGGTTGAGGAGGAGTTTTCGCACCGAGACATGGGTACCATGTCGGTTTCGCAGTACATGGACAGATTCAGGTACCTTATGATGTATGCCATGGACGTGGCAAACACGGAGAGACTCCAGATCTACTATTTCATCCGGGGACTAGATGAGAGGATCGGAGGTGTGATTGTCGCGACTGGTGCGGAGACGCTACAGATTGTTTATGATAGAGCATTGGATCGCGAGACTTATTTGCGACATAGAGGCGAGTTGGTAGATGGGTCTAGACTGAGTTCTCGATCTGATCAGAGACCGAAGAGACAGAGAGATCAGTTTGACAGACAGAGACATGATCAGCAGGGTCGACGGAGAGATTGGCAGGGTCAGGGTCGACGAGATAGACGTCCCGAGCAGCAGAGAGGAGATGAGAGGCAGGTGGTGTACGTTGTTGTACCTGTACCATTTGAGCAGCCACGACAACGTGTTCGAGATGGAGGAGGTCGTGGTAGGGGACAGAGAGGTCAGGGTCGTGACAGGGCTCAGGTACATATAGTATCACAGTCGGATTGGCAGGAGACCCGACGATGTTTCAGATGTCATCAGGTCGGACATATACAAAGTAATTGTCCGATGTCAGCTTCGTCATCACGACCGCAGATTGAGCCAGCTAAGGAGAGAGTTCATGCTGCTGCTATACCTACTGTCGTACAGCTGAATCGTGGTGCGACTCGTCAGCTTGTCGAGGGTATGTTATCTATATGCGATGTTTCCATGCATGTATTATTTGATTCCGGTAGTACTTTGTCTTTTATATCGAGACATAGGGTCGGACAGTTAGGGTTGTCTATTGAGACTTTAGATCCACATTTTGTCCTCAGTACAGCTGCTGGGGATAAGATTTACCCTAACCGGATATGCCGGAATTGTGTAGTAGAGGTTGAGGGACACCAATTACCTGTCGACTTCCGTGTCCTAGAGTATTTAGAGTTTGATGCTTTATTGGGTATGGATTGGTTATCGGTATATCGCGCACACATTGATTGTTTTGGTAAGATGGTAGTATTTGATATTGAGGGCATTCCAGTATTTACTTTTGTTGGTACGGCGTCAGACTTACCGATTACCAGAGGTCGATTAGCTACGACTCAGGAGATGGAGGCATTTAGGACGGTGGTTGAGCCAGACCTGAGACCAGAGGTTAGAGTAGCGGATGTCCCAATAGTGTGTGAGTTTCCGAGGTGTTCCCGGAAGATTTGCTGGTTTACCACCTCCTAGGTCGATTGAGTTTATGATTGAGTTGATTCCGGGACGCACTTGGTGATATACGGCCGACCGTATAGGATGTCGGCGTCGGAGCATGGAGAGTTGAGGTCCTAGTTAGAGGAGTTGTTACGAAGGGTTTTATTCATTCCAAGATGTCTCTCGGGCGCACCGATCCTTTTTGTTAAGAAAAAAAATGGTTCTTTGAGAATGTGTGTAGATTACAGGAAACTGAATCAGGTGACGATTCGAAATCGTTATCCACTTCCTAGGATTGATGATCTATTTGATCAGTTGGCGGGTGCTAAGTTTTTCTCGAAGATTGATTTACGATCTGGTTATCATCAGTTGAGGATTCGGGAGAGTGATATTGAGAAGAGGGCGTTTAGTACGCGATATGGATTGTTTGAGTTCACAGTTATGCCGTTTGAGGTGACTAATGCGCCGACTATATTTATGGATTTGATGCACCGAGTATTGCGGCCATTTTTGGATCGTTATGTGATTGTATTCATCGATGATATCTTGATATACAGTAAAACTCGTGTGGAAGATGAGAGACACCTCAGAGATGTTTTGATGACATTGAGAGAGCATCGATTGTATGCTAAGTTTAGCAAGTGTGCGTTCTGGCTGAGCGAGGTGAAATTTCTCGGACATGTCATCAGTGGTCAAGGGATATCTGTGGATGGAGACAAGATTCGAGCGATTATTGATTGGAGAACACCTGAGACAGTTTCAGACATTCGTAGTTTCTTGGGGCTCGCGGGCTATTACTGGCAGTTCGTGCAGGATTTTTCTTTGATTGCAGCGCCGATGACGTGGTTAACCAAGAAAGATGTCAAGTTTGAGTGGTCTAAAGACTGTGAGGCAGCATTTTTAGAATCAAAGAGGAAGTTGACTGCGCCGGTGTTGACTTTACCGAGGCAGGAAAGGCTTCTCGCCTAGACAGATGCTTTGAACTGGATTGGGATGTGTGTTGATGCGGGAAGGACACCCATTGCATATTTATCGAGGCGATTGAGACCACACGAGGGGAATTATCCAAAGTGCATGATTTAGAGCTAGCGCATTGTGTTTGCATTGAAGGCTTGGCGACATTATCTTTATGGAGAGCGGTTCATGTTATACACAGATCACCAGAGTTTGAGGTATCTATTCACTCAGAAAGATCTGAATATGCGACAAAGACGGTGGCTCGAGTTACTGAAAGACTACGACTTCGCGATTGAGTACCATCCTGGGAAGGCGAATGTGGTTGCTGATGCGTTGAGCCGGAGTGGTGTAGAGAGTCAGACTGTGCTACGACAGATGACACATGAGCATGGATTACTGGAGGCTGCGACGGTGTTGTGTTTGTCAGATGCTTTTGCTGATGTTCATATCTGTTGCCAGATGCGTGTTCCTGTGGTGTTGTTAGAGAGGGTCGCTGAGTGGCAAAGGGGTGACGGACATTTTGCTTGCTTCAGCTATCTGGCTCAGGATCTGGGTTGCACAGATTGGTCTAGTGGTTCAGACCAGTGCTTGAGACACAGGGGCAGGTTGTGGATACCTGAGGTGCAGGAACTACGTGATAGCATTCTTGAGGATGCACACCGTTCACGGTATACAGTTCATCCTGGCAGGACTAAGATGTATCATGACTTGCGACGTTTGTTTTGGTGGCCTGGGATGAAGGCCGATGTGGTTGCATATGTGAGAGCTTGTCATATTTGTCAGCAGGTTATGGCCGAGCACAGGAGACCAGCTGGATTGTTATAGCCACTACCCATTCCAAAGTGGAAATGGGAGCATGTTACGATGGACTTTGTCAGTGGGTTGCCACAGACTGCGAGACGTCATGATGCTGTTTGGGTTGTTATTGATAGATTGACGAAGTCTGCACACTTCATCCCTATATCGATGAAGTATTCGTTTCCTCAGTTAAGTATTATTTTTTGAGCGAGAGGTTGTTAGACTACATGGAGTGCCGATATCTATTGTGTCTGACAGAGATCCAAGTTGACTTCGAAGTTATGGGAGAGTATGCAGGAGCAGTTTGGGACGAGACTACAGTTCAGTACGGCTTATCATCCTCAGACAGACGGTCAGTCAGAGAGATTGATACAGATATTAGAAGACATGCTCAAAGCATGCATTTTGCAGTTTGGAGGTGCTTGGGAAGAGTATTTGCCGTTGTGCGAGTTCGCGTACAACAACAGCTATCAGGCGAGTATTAGTATGCCACCATTTGAGGCTTTGTATAGTAGACCTTGTAGATCACCAGCTTGTTGGGCAGAACCTGAGGATGTGGCAGTGATTGGACCTGAAGTTGTGGTTGATCATACTGAGAAGATTCGGCAAATTAGGTTGAGATTGCAAGCAGCTCAAAATAGGCAAAAGAAGTATGCTGATAGGTATCTTGAGGGTTTGAGTTATGATGTGGATGACTTGGTACATCTGAAGGTTTCGCCCTGGAAAGGTCATCAGAGGTTTGGGATCAAGGGGAAACTAGCGCCGAGGTATATCGGACCTTTCAGAGTTATAGCACGTGTTGGGACAGTAGCATACAAATTGGAATTGCCGTCAGAGTTAGCAGGCGTTCATCCAGTGTTTCACGTGTCTATGTTGAGGTTAGCTAAGTCAGGACCGAGGCCGATGGTTGACATTAGACAGATTGAGGTTCGTCCTGACGTTTCATATGAAGAGCAACCGGTTGAGATTATGGATCGTAGAGTTCAGATTCTAAGGAACAGGGAAATTCTGAAAGTGTTGGTACGATGGCAACATCACGGGACTGAGGGACTCACCTGGGAGCTCGAGTCGACTATGAAACAGAGATATCCTCAGTTATTTATTGGTGAGTGTTTATTATAGCTTAAATTTCGGGACGAAATTTCAATTTAGTTGGGAAGAACTGTAACGGCCCAATTTATAAATTGCCGTTAATTATGACGTCATTGCAGACGTGGATGCCAGCGAGGACGTTCGTGGGTCCCACAGCGGGCTGGAACGAGTTTGGAATAGGTATACAGTCCGTTTTGTATGTTTGTTGTGGTAAATTGTGATGAAAATGTACAATTAGTTAATTTCATTACAATATGTATGTTAATGTAGTTTATTGATATGTGAGGGATTGTCTCGGGGTGCGTGCAGACATAGGACACGGGGCACGGGGTGCCGGGTAGTCGGGAGACTAGTGTGGTCTTACTCACAAATTTTGGGAATTTATTGAGTAGAGTAGATAATTATTATATGCTAAATCAAATTGGAATCAATAAGTCCTATAGTTAAGCTGTATAAATTAACATCAGTTGGATGATTCTCGAGATGCACAATGGAGAGAATCGAGGTAGCAAATGTCATGATAGGGTGTATGGAGTTGGAGTGACACAGGGTGATCAGGAGCCCTAGGATTATTCTCGAGATTGGTGCACACACTTGATCAAATATCAAGTATATATATATATATGTTTGACCGATCAAACAATGAGGGAGGAGAGAAAGAGTGTGGTTTTGAGAGAGATTGGAAGAGAGAATCGGTGAGAGGGAAAAAGAGAGGAGAAGATTTGTTGGAGTTTGAAGAGTGATTTGTGGCATCCAACAACAAGATTAAGAGGTATGGATACATCAAACTTGAGTTTTATGGGATTTTTTGGTGTGGGTTAGAATTTGTGAAATCCGAATTTGTGAAGGGATTAAACACTTTGTTTTGTTGAAATTTAGTGTTTATAAGAATGGTATGATATGGGTTGAGTAGTGAATAAAGTTTGAGAGAAATTTGAGGAGTATATGAAAATGGGTTTTGAAAATGTGATTTTTGATGATTCTTGGATTTTGAGGTTAAACTCGATAAACATGTGTTTTAGTGGTGTTTTTGGGGCCATTGAGGAGTTATGAATGTTTGAGAATCGGATTGAATGTGTTTGGGAGGAGTTGGAATCCAAAAAATTTGAACTTGGAAAATCTGGACAGCGCGACTAGCGCGCTAATGAATGGACCTAGCGCGCTAATTACCCTCTGAAAAATGATGATGAAAAGTGACGAAGATCAATTAGCGCGCTAATTGATCTCATTAGCGCGCTAATAGTTCACTGGAATCTGAAAAATTTGAAAATAAGGAATTGAGCCTAAATGACCTTTTAACCCAATTAATGGACTAATAACCCTCATAAATGAATTCCAGGAGTCTCGGAATAGTAATTGGAGTCGGGAGTTAGTCAGGAATCAGACCGAGAGTGTTATCGGGGATTTGAAGGAGTCGGACCGGGGTTGATTTGTGAAACGAGGAGTGCGGTTTGAGGTGTGCAGTATCCCAATTGAACTTCACTTTAAGTATTTACAGTTTGATTTATTTGAATTCAGTTCCGTTTATTCATTATTCCGTTTCCTTATTGCTTTACGGTGGCTGAGTACTCTCACCTGGTGTCTTTACGGTAGTGGAATTTACTCCTACCTGGTGTCTTTACGGTGTTGAGTTCACTCCCCACCTGGTGCTTATTCGTTGCGGCCATAGAGTCCACTAGGTCATAGCACTTGTCTAAGCATACGCCGGTGAATAGGCTGCCCGGGTATGGTAGGCTTGTGTGGGTGCGTCGTGGGTCTACGCCGCCACCTGAGGGTCCAGGGTCACCCGTTTTGGTGTGTTATCACGGCCGTGCTCGGGGAAAAGCCCGAAGTATGACTTAGTCGATTTTTACTGTGCACGTACTTTGCTTCGCTACTATATTTATGCATGCGATGATCCTTTCACAGTTGTCTGTATTCTTTATTCCGCATGTTTAATTATAGTATTTTAAATTCTAGTATTTTATTTACATAATTACTTGGTGAATTTCCTTGGGATTACTCACTCTGGACTCGTCTTTCATTTTTATGATGGCTTGAGTGCGAGATCCTGGTACGAGCCGAGGGAAGGGCAAGCTTGAGGACTACATTGATTGATAGCTCTAGCCCTACTCGTACGTATGTTTATATTTACTTGTTTTATGCTGGGTTTTGGGATTTGAGAGATAGGTTCTATGCTTTTGATATTTTGTGGATCTCAGAGGATATGTTATGATGTATATTTGATATGGTTTCCACTTAGGTATTATGCTCATAAAATATATGTTAGATCTTTACATTGTTAGTAAATCTTCCGCTGCGTAATTTGAGATTAAATGATAGTAAAGGAACAAAAGTTAACTCATAACATCAAAGTTAACCGGAAATTGATTAAAAATGGATAATCGGGCGTGGGACACAGCTGGCGGTGACGTGGTCAGTTGTGGGCCAGCGTGGCCTCCCGTGACGAACCAATGTGGAAATTGGGGCCGCTACATTACAGGGTTGGGATACTGAATTGTAACCGAGGTTTATTCCAATAATTTTGTATATATGTATATCTTTTGATTTATCGATAACAGTTTTAATTTTCACTGCGTATTCTATTTCTTTTATTTAGATTTTCGAGATATACATGTTGTGTTTATCAAGTACTAAAGGAAGACTTATGGCTCTAGTTAAGTTTGACTGGTATACCGAGGCTATATTAGGGTTTTAGGCTAGGTATCGCCTTAATCAAGATAGGGGATGCTACAAGAACCCACGACCTCCCCAAGCTGTACCTTTTGGCAAGTGATGTCTTATCCATCTCAACAGAGATGCTTTGGCTTGGGACAACTAACATATTCACAATATAATTTTATTTATGTAGGACAAGAAATGATTATGTTTTTATAGTTTTATTTCCATTAAAACTCCAAGAAAAAAGTTATTAGAAGCCACAACTAATCAAAGAATAAGTACAAAATATGGTAAAAGACAACTTCTCTAGAGAAATTGATAACGAAAAATAAAAAAATGTGAAAAGAACATTGTAAACTGATCTAAAATTTCTCAAACACACATGGGTGCACATAGATTCACCCACAAAAGAAAATGAAAAACAAACATACACAATCATGAAATAATGATTTATTTAATTAAAAATGGTTTGTATCGTGCGAAGTGGAAGATTTTGATCTATGTAGCATGCCTCCGACTAATTTGGGATGTGAAATCATGGTTTCAAGCATCACCGAAAAATCTATAGAAAGGACACAAAATTGTTATAACAAAAGAGATGTGAGTTATCTATAGTCGGGAAACGAAAGGAAAATCATTTGGTCAAACCCTAGACTCTGCAAACACTACAACAATCGAATCCCAAATCCCAAAAGAACAACAACATAGCCTCAGATATGATCAAAACAGGGGTCGCTCTAAATCCTCAAATCCACAAAAAACTTAAGCATAAGAATCTGAAGTTGAGATCTTAAAGTAGAACAGAAACAACAGAAGGAACTAGTCTCTATGAGACTCAATCAATTGTATATATGAAAAATAATGGCGAAATCAAGGCTTACCAACGACTTAATTGGATTCGGCGATGGAAGCTACGAAATTTGATGTTGTTTGCACCACCGACCCTCACCCTCCTAACTCTCACGCTCGACTACACGACAAGGATGCAAATGGGTAGTGTCTGGAATGAGACCTCATTCCCATATCGTACCTACTAAAAAATTTATCACCCATACATGTACCCATATCAATCCGGTGATGATTTCTCATACCTATCCCCATACTCATTTAATCTCTGTGGGTATGGAAAAGTCCCATGGGGAAAATGTTTTACTCATTTCATTCTCCATTGGGGATCCTCGTGGAGATTTTTATGGGGATTTTTGTAGAGATAGGAATCTTCATGGGAAATTTTTTCCCATTTCAATCCCCATTGGGGATTCTCGACGGGATTCAAGAAAAAGAATTGTAACAAATAAGGTGTCAAATATACATACATAACAACACAATTGTTGAAATTTCAACAAAAAAAAATCAACATATCCTGCAATAAAAAGTTCTAACTGCAAAGTGATAACACTTGATATTAAGTTTCTACAAAATCATTGGCATACGCAAAACGAAAAATCAACACACTTGATATTTATCATTAAAGTTTTTTTTTTTTTTTTGCAAAATTTATCATTAAAGTTTGTTGAATGTAATATTAAAAATACATGTGTATGTGTATTGGTGTTTTTAAATGGTATTTATAAACGTAATATACGTAGGTCTATTGTCGGTATAGGCATATTGTAACATGATATATAATTATATATAATTATATATAATATTTAGTTATAAAGTTATAATATAACTAAATAGTAACAAATATTATATTATAAAGAGTTTGATCCATATAGTTGATACACGTAATTTGAGAATTGAGAATTGAGAATTTGAGATTAAAGGTTGAAGTTTTTTTTTTCGAAAAAGGTTGAAGTTTTGTTGTGGTTGATGATCAATGTATATTTTTTTCTCTCCCAACACTTGAGAGATATTAAATAGTAATGTCGTGATACAAAAAAGAAACAATAATGTCAATAAGTTACAAATTCATAACATTTATATATAAGTATAAACTATATATAAAGTCAATAGCACCAACGAGCCCCCAAAAAAATTAGGAGGATTCTATAAAATAAGGTTTTGCAATTTTTCTCATTTGATCCTATTTTTTTCAGTACTTTCAAACTGTATGCTCAACAATCAAGCAATCAACAGAGAACCATCTAAACCTGAATCAAAGATTAATTCTGTTCAATTTTAGAGGCCTATTCCTCATATGGAACATAGCGAACTCTTATTTCCTTAATCCTTAACACAAATGCAGTAAGAACAAAAGGATTTGTTACCCTTACTCGAGGACTGACATAATGCTACCACACCTTAAAGAAATGAAAAATGTGCGTTCAACATGCTTCATGGTTGAGATATAAGAATCCAGACTCACTCACTTGACCTCGAATCACGGGTCTCATACGGTGCCAAAATGAGTCTTCAATGAGATATCTCTTGTTTAATCATAAGAATGAACATTCGTAATGGAAGAAAGACAATTATCAGCATTGATGAATAGCAAACATGGACATCAATACTCAAAGATAGTAGGAAAAATCTTTGACAAAAAAAAAGATAGAAGGAAAAATGAAATGATGATGCCCTAAAGTCACACTAAAGGTCGCATACCTCATTGCGGCATATGCGAATCCATTGATATGTGCGGTACACATCTCTATGTCTATCACACAGTACCCAAGTACGTGTTTGACCTTAGGGTGCAATTCTAGCATTGCCCAAAATAGAAAATTTACATAGTACATGCCAAAGTATTTGTCAAATTACTGAACATCGATGGTATCTAAATAGTTCTTGAAAAAGTGAAAGCAATCAAGTTCGATTAGCCAAGTCCAGGGCCTTACCTATAAGTATCGATAGGTAGTGCAAGGATGATTCAAACATTTCCTTATATAAAGAAGTCCATAACCATATGGAATATAGATTGAACCCAAAAGAGTCATTATATCAACAAGCATCCAGGTGCACGTAGAACATTCCATTTCTAATAAGAACCGGTGATTACGCACTAAGTACCATTACACACGAGACATGAAGTCTACAATTAGCTCCAACAATCCACTCTAGGATTGAAGAACATTCCATTTCTAATGTGGAGTGTCACCTCAAACATAGAGAACTAACTAGATACTGGTAGCATTAGTCTTATGATACAAATCCGAACAAAGACAGTTTTTTCATTAAAATTCCGGATTCCTAGAACTCAAATTCACAAACCAAGTAATTCAAACCACAAAATTATAAAATATCTTCCAACAAGAAAATAAAATTAGGCATCATCGTGAAAGCAATCGAAAGTACCGTAAATTGAAATGAAATCATCGGCTCTTCACATCCATGACGCTCTTCACCTTTGACTCATACGGTGAGTAGACCACGGCTTGTCTTTTGGCGACTTCAAGCTGAGATTTCCCTTGTGAGTAGGTCGAAGATGCCCATCGAAGGATCGATACATGGCGATTCGACGAAACCCATCGATCGCTCTGCGTTTCGCATACTCTCTCGATGTTGTAATCGAGAGAACTTTTGAGCTGACGAAGAAGAGATCGAAATAGAGAGAGAATCTCTGCTCGTGAGGGAGCTGAAGGAGCAACAAACGACATTGCTACAACACGGTTATGGAAGAAAGTGGAGCTTTGTCGTGATATTATGAATGGCAAGGCCGTCACATTAAACTGAGCCCGGTTCAGAAGTCTGTCCTTAATTGCATTTAGATTTGGTGCATCTTCATAGCCCTGCTCACAAATGCCAATGTCTCTTTTAGTTATATATTTATATGCAGAATGTACAAACAAGAGGGAAAAGAAAAGAAAGAAAAGATGACTACATCTTGTAATGACAAGTTGCAGGAAAACTTGGATATAATAAAAAACCTATGGACGTTTCATTAGGAAAAAAAGGAAGAAGAATACAACTATATATCATTCTTGACATTAGAGAATAATTACTGAATCCTCATTAACGAGAGAAGTTTATACCTATCAAAGTCAATAACTCCACTCTTGTACTCATCTTTGCTTTCTAGGGGAATACTAGAATGACCTAGATTTTGTCCATAAAACCTCCGTTTAATTGTCATGTTCATTTTTTCTTTGAGGATATGAACTAAGCTTTTACAACTACATAAAGCAGAACCAGTAAAATGCTATCCTAGGTATCAAAAACCCCAACACCAAATACAAAATCAAGAGCTCTATCAAATCAACAAAGTGAAACATGAGGAGTTGGGAAAGAAAAATGCACAGTTTCGCCGAAGTTTTCCACCAACGTTGTAAAATTCAACAAAGTCGATCGAAGTTGAACCAATCTTGAACAAAAAAATGCAAAAATTCGAACCAAGTTACTCTACTTGAAGAGGAGGGGCAGTGAGTCAACGAAGAAGAAGGGCAACAGTGAGGCTTTGTGAGAGTGCGACCTACAAATAGGAAAGGGGACTTTGTTGTGTTTTGTTTGGGATCTTGGTGACTATTTTGTACACACTTTAGTACACTAACTTTATCTAGCCATGGATTGTGCATTATGATGTAATTTTGATGATTGATGAAGGATTGAAACTTGTTAAGGTTTTTTAGTGTTTTAGTGTGTATTTTAGTTGTACATTTTAGTTGCACAACACCAATTCGATAACACTTTTTTTTTTTTGATTCAGAGGACAAAAATTATATAAACATAAAATTATATGGCTAAATATTACACATTACATTTTATATATAAACTAAATTATATTAGTTGTATATTTGTAAACATCATATAATTGATATTTATTTATAAATAATTTTTTTACAGAATTTATTTATAACTAATTATATAACAATATTTAAAGTGAAATTCCACAAACTTCCATACACTGACAAATTTTTGTCAATGTTAACTAATTATATAACAATATTTAAAGTGAATCACCATATCCATTCATCGATTTGTAATTGTAACCTAAACAATTTGGGACGACTAACATTTTTTTCTTTAACTTCAGCATGAGTCGAGCTGTAATGACACGTGTCCCTAAGTAGGTGATTAATCATAATCCGTACACTAGTTTACCCGAGTTAGGCTCGTGGTTAAGCCTGACGTGTCTCGATTAGTGTGTGTGGGATTGTGTGACGTTTTGTGTTTGTGTGACGTGCCTAAAAAATTGAAAAGAAATGAATTAAAAATAAACTATACGCATTTAATGTGAATTACCATAAAGCCTATAGTTGGGAAATAAATAATTAAATAAATATTTGGTGCACCTAGAATCACGCGTGGGTTGTGAGGATTGTGTATACGCCTGAGTGTGCTCGTTGGCATGTACATACGAATTATAGGCGTGAAAATACATGGGTATATATTTATGTATATAATTGATATATAAATATATAGAAATGAAACCTATAGTTCAGTAACATAAATCAATAACCTTGAGATTTACCTTGAGATTCGTGTTAACCAACCAATTATGCCATTTTAGACACATAGCCACAAGATACACCTCGAGATGCAAAATAGAAATCACTAGATTATTATAGTGGAGTTTATGTAGGATTGGTGGCAAGTAGGAGGGGCTTGCATGGTGCTAGGTGGTTATGTTGGAAAAATGAGAAGCTTGAACTACTATTGTTGTTTGAACAATGTGGAGGAGAGAGTGAGTGATTGAGACGAAGAAGAAAGTGTGGGAAAGTTTAAAAAATGGAGAGATTGAGCTTGGGGGTCCTTGCTTGTGGTCAGTAGCAATTAATAAATCAACTAGAGGTTGATAGTTGTCTAAATTGAAAGGCTAGGAAGAATCAAGTTCAGTCACAAAAACAAATTTGGTGAGATTTTCCTTACTTGTCTCCTTAAAATTCCATTAATTCTTGATGTTCTTGTTAAGAATTGATGGGTAGGTGTTATAGGAATCTAACTTCATGGGTTCAAAGACTAAATAGCTACATTTTGGACCCCATTAGGTTTAGTTTCATGAGTTAGGGCCGGTCATGACATTTTGGGGGCCTAGGGCGGCCTTCATTAAAATTGTTTTATTTTCTTAATCATATTAATTCATTATTAAAATTAAACTATAATTGTGGCGGCCCCAATTTCCACATTGGTCCGCCACGGGAGGCCACGCGGGCCCACAACTGACCACGTCACCGCCAGTTGTGTCCCACGCCCAATTTTCCATTATTAATCAATTTCCGGTTAACTTTAGTTCCTCTAATATCATTTATCCTTAAATTATGCCCTTTAATATCATTTAACCATAAATTACGCAGCGGAAGTCTCAAATCATTAAATGATACCAAATGTAACAAGTCTAAATATCAATTAATCTAATGTGGAAACCATACCAAAATGTAGTCCCCAAATATAAATCAAGTGTCATCCTCAAAGTCATAAACAAACTAGAATATAACTCTCACAACCCAAACCCAGCATAAAACAAATACATACAATCAACAGCGTATAAAAGGAGTAGTTCACGCCTTCAGTCACAGATAATCTTTACGTGTCTCCTTGTCCCTGCACTTATCAAATCCTGCACTCAAATCACCCAACACATACGGTGACGAGTCCAATGAGTAAACTCCCAAAGAAAACCATCGAGTAAATAATAAACAGATTCAGAAGCCAATAACTAACGTTAGCTACACATGCAAAGAGTACGGGCAGCCATAAAACCTTGCATGTGTAGGTAACTAGCATGCAAGATGATCAACGAATAATCATAATGTCAACAATATGCTCCACAACCATTACGATAAAACCAGACAAAAGTAGAATGCAATCTCACATACTAGATCATACTTCGTCAATCCGAGCGCCCAGAGGAAACACACCACACCTGGGATCCACCCGGACCACTAACGGTGACCGGAACAAATCACGAGATCCACCGAACACGTGCACCCGCGGCTCGGGACACAATCCACCGGCGGCGCAAGTACACGCGCTACAATCTAGCATGCTTAATCACTTGCCACAATCATCCCGAATAAACTTCGATAGTGAAAACAAATCCAACACCAACCAATAACCCGACCAACACATGATCACAATGAATATGAATTTCAAGAATAATAAACGCAAGAATTTTAAAGAATTAAATACTCCGAGATGTGTTTTGTTGGGGTTTACGCACTTATACCGCACTCCGATTACCCGAAACCCAAATCCCGGTCCGATTCCTCCAAATCCCCGACTCAATTACTATTCCGAGACTCCTGGAATTCATTTGTGAGGTTTAATGATCAATTAATGGGCTCATAATGTTAGTTTGACTCATTTTCTCATTTTCCAATTTTTGGGAGTCCAAGTGAACAATTATGCGCTAATGAGATCAATTAGCGCGCTAATTAATCTCAATCACTTTGTTCATTTCGTCTTCAATCAGCGTGATTAGCGCGCTAATTTCTCCAATTAGCGCGCTAATTGCTCGCTGTCCAGAAATTTCCAAATTTAACATTTTGAACTCCAAACCCATAAATTAAATTCTCATGTTTCCATAAAACGTCAATAACCTTAATTACACCATTTAAACATGAATTACCATAATCAAACACCAAAATCTACAAATCATGGAAATCACATTTTCAAAACCCACTTTCCAAAATCATCCAACTTCTCTCAAACTTGCTCAACCACACAAACCCATATCATAGCACATTCTTAAACCTTAAATCTCAACAAAATACGATTGCTTAACCTCTCAATAAATTCGAATTTTACAAATTCAAACCCACTCAAAGAATCTCATAAAAATCCAAGTTTGTTGTATCCATACCTTAGATTCTTGTTGTAGGAAGCCACAATCACCCTCTACACACCTTGATGATGTTGTTCTTCCTCCTCTTCTTCCCCACCGATCTCTCTCTTCCTCTCAAAACCACACTTCCTCTCCCTTTTGATCGGTCAACACACATACATATATATATACTTAGTTTGATCAAGTGTGTACACAAATCTCGAGAACAATCCAAGGGTTCATGGTCACCCCGTGTCACTCCAACTCTCACTAACACCCTATCATGACATTTGACACATCAATTCTCTCCATTGTGCATCTCGAGAACCATCCAATTGTTGTTATTTTATTTAGCCCAACTATAGGACTTATTGATTTCTAATTAATTTAGCCTATATCAAGTATCTATTCCATTCAACAAATTACAAAAATTCACGGGTAAGCTCACCGTAGTTTCCCGACTACCCGACACCCAGTGCCTCGTGTCCCGTGTCCGCCGCACGCACCCCGAGACCATTCCTCACTCGTTAATAAACTACATTAACACACATATTGCGATGCCATTTAACTAATTTGGACCTATACATCGCAACTTCACCACCGAGCACACAAACGGATGTAAACCCTATCCGCCGTGCTCGTCTTCACTATGGGACCCACGAACGTCCCTGTTGGCGTCCACGTCCGCAATTTCCTCATCAATAACGGCCATTGAAAATCGGGCCGTTACAATAATTATACTTTAAAAATTGATTTTACATATTTAATTTCCCGTATTTCTTAGGATTTGAGACCAAATATAACAAGTGTAGTTTTTAACTTGTGCACAAACACATGGGACCTTTTCAATAGGTTTGACCTTTAAAATTTGTTTATCTATTTAATTATTTTTATAGAAATCAATATATACTAAGTAAAACACATGAGCTGAGGGGCCTTCTTAACAGTGGGGGCCGGCTGGCGCTCTTCTTGCCCCACCCCAAGCACGCCTCGATGGGGTTTGTAATCGATTTATCTTTGCCATGAACAACCATGAAAGTGGTTCGGGTTAAGTGATGTCTTATTGTCATTCTTGGTTTCAAAGGATGGGGTTTTTCAAGTAGGAATATTTGTGAGACTTGGTTTTGGGACTGAAATGGGTTCACCGAACTCATCTACAGTTGAAGAAATTGGACTAGGTTCTTTGTTATGCTCAATTGTTAAAAGTTGTTGATGACATTGTAATTTTAGTCAAAATAAGCTTTATATTACAATGATTAGGACAGATTGTGTAACTCCTTCATATCAAATCGAATTAAGCAAACCATACCTTTACGAAAAGCTAAAAAGTAGATCTTAAACTTTGCCGCAGGGTGTGTTTTCCAAATTCCAAAGATTAATTGCCCAAAATAGGCCTGCATCAGTTCAGCAAAAATGTTATGTAAAAGTATCTCTTTAAACTTGGAAAATAATTGAAAATGAAATGTACCGGGTGTGGGACTTTGATGGGACTTGGGCTAGGGTTCTAGGATGATACATGGATTAGTCTAAGACTATAATTGACCAAGATTACCTAATGTTTGCGTAGATTTACCCCGGGAGTTCTATAGGAGGCTCGAGAGGTCCGGATAGGTTAGGAAACGCAAACCAAGGTAAGTGGGACAAGTTTATTTATCAATTATGCTATATAATTTAGTATTATTAGTTCGTGTAGTTTATGGACTGGGCTTAGGACACTGTACCATGACTTGTGGCATTTAATGTTTTTTAAACTAAATATCAGAAGTGAAACGGAGACGGTTTCGATAAAGGAAATATAAGAGGAACGTGGATCAATACTGTTGTGGAAACAACACCACGAACCTCAAAATCAGAGACGCGAATCACCAAAACATTAGGACCCTTTTGTCGAAGTCTACAAAACAAATCCTGAAGTGGGGAGACCTCAGTGGAAAACACTAAGACGCTCAAGTTAGTAAAAATTCAGAGGGGGATTTTTGTCAAGAATTTATGTACGTACCTTATGCCTTGTGTTGGTTGCCCTATTTATTGGTGTGTGATAACAATGTATCTCAGATTTGAGATGACAACACATCTCAAATCCCAACTCCCCTATCTTTATCCTTATTGGTTTATAAGTATATCTCAAACAGGATAAGTTACAACAACCTTCGTACCTTATCTAGGTTGACTCACTAATGAGCTGTCAAAATCGCTTGCCTATCTCTTATGCATTTGTGTAATGCATATCTCGAGGCACAATAATGTTATATTATATCACTTGCCCCTACTCCTTTGTAAATTAACTTATAAAGGAGTACATAATACTACTAAGATATTGATCATTTTATGGTATTTCAAGGCACAACAATGCTATGCCATGGAGTAGTGTGCACTGACACAACAATGTTTTGACTTAACATACGATTTTGACTTTTGATTTATTATTTTATTTTATCAAAACCAATCAACAATCAAAGTCAAATCTTTCTTTAGACAAAATATTTACAGGCATTGATGCCTAGGATATGTGAATGTACGTTTGACTTCAATGTCTTGAGCCACACGAAATTGAATTAACTTAAATTCTACGACATTAATGCATGATGAGGGAGTTACTACTTATTTTTGGTTGAACATTCTAGCTTTTCAATTGACAAACAAAATCTATGCCCATTAGTTGTTTATATTGTTTTTGTTGCACTGAATAGCTATTGTTGGTTCATATTGTTATTAATTTACTTCATTGGCTATTAGTAGATAATTGATAAGTAAATGAGTATCACTTACTGAGCAAGTTGGAGCGCTCACCCCTCTTAACATTTCAGGTACATCACAAGGCGCTTCGTGAAAGGGAAAAGAGAAGATATAAGAGTTTTGTTCTTCTCTTCGATGTAATCAACTCTTTTTGTATTACTTTTGTGTAATATTACATGTAACGACCCAATTTATAAATTGCCGTTAATTATGACGTCATTGCAGACATGGATGCCAGCGAAGACATTCGTGGGTCCCATAGCGGGAATTTGGAACGAGTTTGGAATAGGTATACAGTCCGTTTTGTATGTTTGTTGTGGTAAATTGTGATGAAAATGTACAATTAGTTAATTTCATTAAAATATGTATGTTAATGTAGTTTATTGACGTGTAAGGGATTGTCTCGGGGTGCGTGCGAACATGGGACACGGGGCACGGGGTGTCGGGTAGTCGGGAGACTAGTGTGGTCTTACTCACAAATTTTGGGAATTTATTGAGTAGAGTAGATAATTATTATAAGCTAAATCAAATTGGAATCAATAAGTCCTATAGTTAAGCTGTATAAATTAACATTAGTTGGATGATTCTCGAGATGCACAATGGAGAGAATCGAGGTAGCAAATGTCATGATAGGGTGTATGGAGTTGGAGTGACACAGGGTGATCAGGAGCCCTAGGATTATTCTCGAGATTGGTGCACACACTTGATCAAATATCAAGTATGTATATATATGTTTGACCGATCAAACAATGAGGGAGGAGAGAAAGAGTGTGGTTTTGAGAGAGATTGGAAGAGAGAATCGGTGAGAGGGAAAAAGAGAGGAGAAGATTTGTTGGAGTTTGAAGAGTGATTGGTGGCATCCAACAACAAGATTAAGAGGTATGGATACATCAAACTTGAGTTTTATGGGATTTTTTGGTGTGGGTTAGAATTTGTGAAATCTGAATTTGTGAAGGGATTAAACACTTTGTTTTGTTGAAATTTAGTGTTTATAAGAATGGTATGATATGGGTTGAGTAGTGAATCAAGTTTGAGAGAAATTTGAGGAGTTTATGAAAATGGGTTTTGAAAATGTGATTTTTGATGATTCTTGGATTTTGAGGTTGAACTCGATAAACATGTGTTTTAGTGGTGTTTTTGGGGCCATTGAGGAGTTATGAATGTTTGAGAATCGGATTGAATGTGTTTGGGAGGAGTTGGAATCCAAAAAATTTGAACTTGGAAAATCTGGACAGCGCGATTAGCGCGCTAATGAATGGACCAAGCGCGCTAATTACCCTCTGAAAAATGATGATGAACAGTGACGAAGATCAATTAGCGCGCTAATAGTTCACTGGAATATGAAAAATTTGAAAATAAGGAATTGAGCCTAAATGACCTTTTAACCCAATTAATGGACTAATAACCCTCATAAATGAATTCCAGGAGTCTCGGAATAGTAATTGGAGTCGGGAGTTAGTCAGGAATCAGACCGAGAGTGTTATCGGGGATTTGAAGGAGTCGGACTGGGGTTGATTTGTGGAACGAGGAGTGCGGTTTGAGGTGTGCAGTATCCCAATTGAACTTCACTTTAAGTATTTACAGTTTGATTTATTTGAATTAAGTTCCGTTTATTCATTATTCCGTTTCCTTATTGCTTTACGGTGGCTGAGTACTCTCACCTGGTGTCTTTACGGTAGTGGAGTTTACTCCTACCTGGTGTCTTTACGGTGTTGAGTTCACTCCCACACTGGTGCTTATTCGTTGCGGCCATAGAGTCCATTAGGTCATAGCACTTGTCTAAGCATACGCCGGTGAATAGGCTGCCCGGGTATGGTAGGCTTGTGTGGGTGCGTCGTGGGTTTACGCCGGCCACCTAGAGGGTCCAGGGTCACCCGTTTTGGTGTGTTTTCACGGGGGCGTGCTCGGGGAAAAGCCCGAAGTATGACTTAGTCGATTTTTTACTCGTGCACGTACTTTGCTTCGCTACTATATTTATGCATGCGATGATCCTTTCACAGTTGTCTGTATTCTTTATTCCGCATGTTTAATTATTGTATTTTAAATTCCAGTATTTTATTTACGTAATTACTTTGTGAATTTCCTTGGGATTACTCACTCTTGACTCATCATCTGTCTTTTTATGATGGCTTGAGTGCAGATTCTGGTACGAGCCGAGGGAAGGGTAAGCTTGAGGACTACATTGATTGATAGCTCTAGCCCTACTCGTACGTATGTTTATATTTACTTGTTTTATGCTGGGTTTTGGGATTTGAGAGATAGGTTGTATGCTTTTGATATTTTGGGGATCTCAGAGGATATGTATACGATGTATATTTGATATGGTTTCCACTTAGGTATTATGCTCATAAAATACATGTTAGATCTTTACATTGTTAGTGTAGCGGCCCCAATTTCCACATTGGTCCGCCACGGGAGGCCACGCGAGCCCACAACTGACCACGTCACCGCCAGCTGTGTCCCACGCCCGATTATCCATTATTAATCAATTTCCTGTTAATTTTTATTGTTATGAGTTAACTTTTGTTCCTTTACTATCATTTAATCTCAAATTACGCAGTGGAAGATTTACTAACAATGTAAAGATCTAACATGTATTTTATGAGCATAATACTTAAGTGGAAACCATATCAAATGTACATCATATACATATCCTCTGAGATCCACAAAATATCAAAAATCTACAACCTATCTCTCGTATCCCAAAACCCAGCACAAAACAAGTAAATATAAACATACGTTCGAGTAGGGCTAGAGCTATCAATCAATGTAGTCCTCAAGCTTGCCCTTCCCTCGGCTCGTACCAGGATCTGCACTCAAGCCATCATAAAAAGACAGATGACGAGTCCAGAGTGAGTAATCTCAAGGAAATTCACCAAGTAATTACGTAAGTAAAAGTACTGGAATTTAAAATACTATAATTAAACATGCGGAACAAAGAAAATACAAACAACTGTGAAAGGATCATCGCATGCATAAATATAGTAGCAAAGCAAAGTACGTGCACAATAAAAATTGAACTAATTCATACTTCGGGTTTTTCCCCAGGCACGGCCCGTAAAAACACACCCACGGGTTGACCCTGGACCCTCTAGGTGGTCGGCGTAGACCCACGACGCACCCACACAAGCCTACCATACCCGGCAAATTTATTCACCAAAGATATACATAGACAAGTGCTATGATTCAGTAGACTCTATGGCCGTAACGAATAAGCACCAGGTGGGGAGTGATTTCAACACCGTAAAGACACCAGGTAGGAGTAAACTCCACTACCGTAAAGACACCAGGTGTGAGGACTCGGCCACCGTAAAGCAATAATGAGATAGAGTAATGAACAAACGGAACTGAATTCAAATAAATTAAACTGTAAATACTTAAAGTGAAGTTCAATTGGGATACTACACACCTCAATCCGCACTCCGATTCCCGAAAACCAAACCCGCCTCAGCTCCAATAATCACCCGACAATTCAAATAATCACCCGAATTATACCTATTACCAATTATCATTAAATTAGCTTCAATTTAATATATTATGTCAATTTTTCGTTTTTCAAGGCTAAAACCCCCGATTATATCTCGCCATCGTGCCAAAATTCCGATAAAATCCCAAAATTCCTTTATTTGATCAAAATATAATTTTTCTATAATTTTCCTATTTTATATGAATTTTCTATGGATTTTTCCAGAATTTTTTTTTTCAATTAATTAGGGGCGGTTCGGCCTGAACAGGGCCGAACCACCGGCCCGGTTCAGGGCCGAACCGGCCCTTTTTCTTCGTTGGAACAGAGCGTAACCGCTCTGTTCCAACATTTTTTTTTCTATTTCTGAATCGGAGAGGAGAGGAGAGGGAAACGACATGAATGTCGTCTCTCTCTCCTCGGACGAATCGCTAGCTCTTGCGATTCGTCAGAGCTCCCATGCTCCACCCCGCCACCACCGAATCACCACACCATCACACCCGCCAACCACATAAACAACAAAAACAACACAACAACATCAACGACTCACCTCCTTCGCCTCTCCAATACGAGCTCAATCTCTCTTCCACTTTCTCTCGATTTCTCCTCCTTTCGGTCTCAACTTCGATCGATCGAAACAATGAAAAAAATTGAGAAATTTTGGTGACAGCAGTGATGTTTATCACATTTTTGGGTGAAATGACCATTTTGCCCCTAAAATCTTATCCTCCTCCTTCACACTCAAATACCCTTTTTGGTCCTTTCACAATTATTTTCTTAATTTTCTGATTTTAATATATATATATTAAATTACCTATATACATATATATATATATTCGTCTATACTTCCGCATCTAAAATTTCATCGTGCGCGCCAACGAGCGTACTCGGCCGCGCACACTATCGTACCACCCACCCGTGTCGACCACGACCCCGCGTGTTACTAGGCGCCCACCAATTTACTATTTTATCACCTTTAATTCATTTAATTTGTGTAATATTTTCCTCAACTTAAAATTTCGTCTTTAATCTACCCGGTACTCGCGTCGACACGCATATCGATGCGAATACTCAACACGCAATCTCATACGTCAATTTAAAATATAATCACACACATCGCGATGTCGTTAACCTATTTTAACATAAACATCGCAAATTAGTTAAATCAACACACAAAATAACTATTTACCTTATACGGACGCGCTCCAGCCTCGCTGTGGGACCCACGAACGTCCCCGCTGGTGTCCACGTCTGCAATGACGTCATAATTAACGGCAATTATAAATTGGGTCGTTACAGATCTTCCCAACTAAATTGAAATTTCGTCCCGAAATTTAAGTTATAATCAACACTCACCAGTAAATAACTGAGGATATCTCTGTCTCATAGTCGACTCGAGCTCCCAGGTGAGACCCTCAGTCCCGTGATGTTTCCATCGTACTAATACTTTCGGGATCTCCCTGTTTCTTAAAGCCTGTATCCGACGATCCATAATCTCTACTGGCTGCTCCTCATACGAAACATTAGGACGAACCTCAATCTGTCTGATGTCAACCATCGGCCTCGGTCCTGACTTAGCTAACCTCAACATAGACACGTGAAACACTTGGATGAACGCTCGCTAACTCGATGGCAACTCAAATCGTATGCTCTTCGTCCCAACACGTGCTATAACTCGAAAGGTCCAATATACCTCGGTGCTAGTTTCCTTTGATCCCAAACCTTTGATGACCTTTCCAGGGTGAAACCTTCAGATATACCAAGTCATCCACATCATAACTTAAACCTTCAAGATACCTATCAGCATACTTCTTCTGCCTATCTTGAGCTGCTTGCAATCTCAACCTAATTTGTCGAATCTTCTCGGTATGATCAACAACAACTTCAGGTCCAATCACTGCCACATCCTCAGGTGCTGCCCAACAAGCTGGTGATCAGCAAGGTCTACCATACAAAGCCTCGAATGGTGGCATACCAATACTCGCCTGATAACTGTTGTTGTACGCGAACTCGCACAACGGCAAATACTCTTCCCAAGCACCTCCAAACTGCAAAATGCATGCTCTAAGCATGTTTTCTAATATCTGTATCAATCTCTCTGACTGACCGTCTGTCTGAGGATGATACGCCGTACTGAACTGCAGTCTCGTCCTAAACTGCTCCTGCATGCTCTCCCATAACTTCGAAGTCAACCTGGGATCTCTGTCAGACACAATAGATATCGGCATTCCATGTAGTCTAACAACCTCTCGCTCAAAAATAATACTTAACTGAGGAAACGAATACTTCATCGATATAGGGATGAAGTGTGCAGACTTCGTCAATCTATCAATAACAACCCAAACAGCATTATGAGGTCTCGCAGTCTGTGGCAACCCGCTGACAAAGTCCATTGTAACATGCTCCCATTTCCACTGTGGAATGGGTAGTGGCTGTAACAATCCAGCTGGTCTCTTGTGCTCGGCCTTAACCTGCTGACAAATATGACAAGCTCTCACATATGCACCCACATCGGCCTTCATCCCTGGCCACCAAAACAAACGTTGCAAGTCATGATACATCTTAGTCCTGCCAGGATGAACTGTATACCGTGAACGGTGTGCATCCTCAAGAATGCTATCACGTAGTTCCTACACCTCAGGTATCCACAACCTGCCCCTGTGTCTCAAGCACTGGTCTGAACCACTAGACCAATCTGTGCAACCCAGATCCTGAGCCAGACAGCTGAAGCGAGCAAAATGTCCGTCAGCCCTTTGCCACTCAGCGACCCTCTCTAACGACACAATAGGAACACGCATCTGGCAACAGATATGAACATCAGCAAGAGCATCTGACAAACACAACACCGTCGCGGCCTCCAGCAATCCATACTCATGTGCCATCTGCCGCAGCACAGTCTGACTCTCTACACCGCTCCGCCTCAATTCATCAGCAACCACATTCGCCTTCCCAGGATGGTACTCAATCGCGAAGTCGTAATCTTTCAGTAACTCGAGCCACCGTCTTTGTCGTATATTCAGATCTTTCTGAGTGAATATATACCTCAAACTCTGGTGATCTGTGTATAACATGAACCGCTCTCTATAAAGATAATGTCGCCAAGCCTTCAATGCAAACACAACTGCGGCTAGCTCTAAATCATGTACCGGATAATTCTCCTTGTGGGGTCTCAATCGCCTCGATAAATAAGCAACTGGGTGTCCTTCCTGCATCAACACGCATCCCAACCCAATTTCGAAAGCATCTGTGTAGACCGAGAAACCTTTCCCTGCCTTAGGTAAAACCAACACTAGCGCCGAAGTCAACTTCCTCTTCAACTCTAAAAATGCTGCCTCACAGTCTTCAGACCATTCAAACTTAACATCTTTCTTGGTCAACCTCGTCATCGCGCGCAATCAAAGAAAAATCCTGCACAAACCGCCGGTAATAACCCGCGAGTCCCAAGAAACTACGAATGTCTGAAACTGACTCAGGTGTCTTCCAATCAATGATTGTTTGAATCTTGTCTCCATCAACAGATATTCCTTGACTACTGATGACATGTCCGAGAAACTTCACCTCACTCAGTCAAAAAGCACACTTGCTGAACTTAGCGTACAATCGGTGCTCCCTCAATGTCATCAAAACATCTCTGAGGTGTCTCTCGTGCTCCACACGAGTCTTACTATATATTAAGATATCATCGATGAATACAATCACATAACAATCCAAAAATGGCCTCAATACTCGGTGCATCAAATCCATAAAGATAGCCGGCGCATTAGTCACCCCAAATGGCATAACTGTGAAATCAAACAATCCATAGCGCGTGCTAAACGCCGTCTTCTCGATATCACTCTCCCGAATCCTTAACTGATGATAACCAAATCGTAAATCAATCTTCGAGAAAAACTTAGCACCCGCCAACTGATCGAATAAATCATCAATCCTAGGAAGTAGATAACGATTTCGAATCGTCACCTGATTCAGCTTCCTGTAGTCTACGCACATCCTCAAAGAACCATCCTTTTTCTTAACAAAAAGGACTGGTGCACCCCAATGAGACATACTGGGATGAATAAAACCCTTCTGCAACAACTCCTCTAACTGGGACCTCAACTCTCCATGCTCCGACGCTGACATCCGGTACGGTCGGCTATATATTGGCTGCGTCCCCAGAATTAACTCAATCATAAACTCAACTGACGTAGGAGGTGGTAAACCTGGCAAATCGTCTGGGAACACCTCAGGAAACTCACACACTATTGGGACATCCTCTACTTTAACCTCTGGTCTCAGGTCTGGCTCAACCACCGTCCTAAATGCCTCCATCTCCTGAGTCGTAGCTAATCGAGCTCTGGTAATCGGTAAGTCTGACGCCGTACCAACAAAAGTAAATACTGGAATGCCCTCAATATCAAATACTACCGTCTTACCGAAACAATCAATGTGTGCGCGATATGCCGATAACCAATCCATACCCAATAAAGCATCAAAGTCTAAATACTCTAGGACACGGAAGTCGACAGGTAACTGGTGTCCCTCAACCTCTACCACACAATTCCGGCATATCCGATTAGGGTAAATCTTATCCCCAGCAGCCGTACTGAGGACAAGATGTGGGTCTAAAGTCTCAACAGGTAACCCTAACTGTCCGACCCTACGCCTCGATATAAAAGACAAAGTACTACCGGAATCAAATAATACATGCATGGAAACATCGCATATACAACCTACCCTCAACAAGCTGACGAGTCGCACCCCGATCCGGCTGTACATTGGTAGGTGTAGCAGCAGCATGAACTCTCTCCCTAGCTGGCTCAATCTGTGGTCGTGATGACGAAGGTGCCATCGGACAATTAATCTGTATATGTCTGACCTGACGACATCTGAAACATCGTCGCGTCTCCTGTAAATCCGACTGTGAAACTGCCTGTACCTGAGCCCTGTCACGGCCCTGACCTCTCTGTCCCCTACCACGACCTCCTCCATCTCAAACACGTTGTCATGGCTGCTAAAATGGTGCAGGTACAACAACGTACACCACCTGCCTCTCATCCCCTCTTTGCTGCTTGGGACGCCTATCTCGTCGACCCTGATCATGCCAATCTCTTCGTCGACCCTGCTGATCCTGTCTCTGTCTGTCAGACTGATCTCTCTGTATCTTCGATCTCTGATCAGACCGAGAACTCTGTCCCGACCTATCTCCAACTCGCCTCTATGTCGCAAATAAGTCTCGCGAGCTAAAGCCCTATCGTAAACAATCTGTAGAGTCTCACCTCCACTCGCGACAATCACACCTCCGATCCTCTCATCTAATCCCCGGATGAAATAGTAGATCTGGAGTCTGTCCATCCATCATAATATGCACCCGCACACGTTCATCGGATAAGACTCAATATATATGCGTATGATATGTAATACACAAACAAAACATACACGTATATAATTTCCTGATTCTACCCATCTCACATCACTTCCCAACTAAAGCTTTAATCATTCACTTGTGGTTTCCACATCTAAATTTATTAAAGTTTGTACTCTTATTCAATCTCCAAATCAAGCCTAAGGTTTCATAAATGTGGCGGTATCAGAATTAACTATAACCCACAATTCATTACTTAGATTCCTCAAACCTAAGCTCTGATACCAAAATGTAGCGGCCCTAATTTCCACATTGGTCCGCCACGGGAGGCCACGCGAGCCCACAACTGACCACGTCACCGCCAGCTGTGTCCCACGCCCGATTATCCATTTTTAATCAATTTTCGGTTAACTTTGATTGTTATGAGTTAACTTTTGTTCCTTTACTATCATTTAATCTCAAATTACGCAGCGGAAGATTTACTAACAATGTAAAGATCTAACATGTATTTTATGAGCATAATACTTAAGTGGAAACCATATCCAATGTACATCATATACATATCCTCTGAGATCCACAAAATATCAAAAATCTACAACCTATCTCTCGTATCCCAAAACCCAGCACAAAACAAGTAAATATAAACATACGTACGAGTAGGGATAGAGCTATCAATCAATGTAGTCCTTAAGCTTGCCCTTCCCTCGGCTCGTACCAGGATCTGCACTCAAGCCATCATAAAAAGACAGATGACAAGTCCAGAGTAAGTAATCCCAAGGAAATTCACCAAGTAATTACATAAGTAAAAGTACTGGAATTTAAAATACTATAATTAAACATGCGGAACAAAGAAAATACAGACAACTATGAAAGGATCATCGCATGCATAAATATAGTAGCAAAGCAAAGTACGTGCACAATAAAAATCGAACTAAATCATACTTCGGGTTTTTCCCCAGGCACGGCCCGTAAAAACACACCCACGGGTTGACCCTGTACCCTCTAGGTGGTCGGCGTAGACCCACGACGCACCCACACAAGCCTACCATACCCGGATAGCCTATCCACCGTAAAGCAATAATGAGATAGAGTAATGAACAAACGGAACTGAATTCAAATAAATTAAACTGTAAATACTTAAAGTGAAGTTCAATTGGGATACTAAACACCTCAATCCGCACTCCGCTTCCCAAAAACCAAACCCGTCTCAGCTCCAATAATCACCCGACAATTCAAATTATCACCCGAATTATACCTATTACCAATTATCATTAAATTACCTTCAATTTAATATATTATGTCAATTTTTCATTTTTCAAGGCTAAAACCCCCGATTATATCTCGCCATCGTGCCAAAATTCTGATAAAATCCCAAAATTCCTTTATTTGATCAAAATATAATTTTTCTAAATTTTTTCTATTTTATATGAATTTTCTATGGATTTTCTAGAATTTGTTTTTTTTCAAAACTGTTTTTTTTTGTTTTGTTTTGTTTTGTTTTGTTTTTTTTTTTTTTTTTTGTTTTTTTTTTTTTTTTTTTTTAAGTTGGGTGAACGGACCCGGTTCACCGGTCCGGTCCGCCCAACCGAATCGGCCAACCAGTCCCGACTCGCCTAGGACAGGCGGGTCGGCCCGACCCGGTTGGGTCTTCTTCTCCAACAGAGGCGCACGGCGCCTCTGTTTCACCATTTTTTTCTTGAATCGGTAGAGGGAGAGGGAGAGGGAAACGGCGTGAATGTCGTCTCCTCCTCGGACGAATCGCTCTTGCGGCTCGTCAGAGCTCCCATGCTCCACCCCGCCACCACCGAATCATCACACCATCACACCCGCCAACCACATAAACAACAAAAACAACACAACAACATCAACGACTCACCTCCTTCGCCTCTCCAATACGAGCTCAATCTCTCTTCCACTTTCTCTCGATTTCTCCTCCTTTCGGTCTCAACTTCGATCGATCGAAACAATGAAAAAAATTGAGAAATTGTGGTGACAGCAGTGATGTTTATCACATTTTTGGGTGAAATGACCATTTTGCCTCTAAAATCTTATCCTCCTCCTTCACACTCAAATACCCTTTTTGGTCCTTTCACAATTATTTTCTTAATTTTTTGATTTTAATATATATATTTATATATATATTAAATTACCTATATACATACATACATATATATATTCGCCTATGCTTTCGCATCTAAAATTTCATCGTGCGCGCCAACGAGCGTACTCGGCCGTGCACACTATCGTACCACCCACGCGTGTCGACCACGACCCCGCGTGTTACTAGGCGCCCACCAATTTACTATTTTATCACCTTTAATTCATTTAATTTGTGTAATATTTTCCTCAACTTAAAATTTCGTCTTTAATCTACCCGGTACTCGCGTCGACACGCATATCGATGCGAATACTCAACACACAATCTCACACGTCAATTTAAAATATAATCACACACATCGCGATGTCGTTAACCTATTTTAACATAAATATCGCAAATTAGTCAAATCAACACACAAAATAACTATTTACCTAATACGGACGCGCTCTAGCCTCGCTGTGGGACCCACGAACGTCCCCGCTGGTGTCCACGTCTGCAATGACGTCATAATTAATGGCAATTATAAATTGGGTCCTTACAGTTAGTAAATCTTCCGCTGCGTAATTTTGAGATTAAATGATAGTAAAGGAACAAAAGTTAACTCATAACATCAAAGTTAACCGGAAATTGATTAAAAATGGATAATCGAGCGTGGGACACAGCTGGCGGTGACGTGGTCAGTTGTGGGCCCGCGTGGCCTCCCGTGGCGGACCAATGTGGAAATTGGGGCCGCTACATTTTGGTATCAGAGCTTAGGTTTGAGGAATCTAAGTAATGAATATTGGGTTATGGTTAATTCTGATACCGCCACCTTTATGAAATCTTAGGCTTGATTTGGAGATTGAATAAGAGTATAAACTTTAATAAATTTAGATGTGGAAACCACAAGAGAATGACTAAAAGCTTTATTTGGGAAGTGATGTGAGGCGGGTAGATTCAGGAAATTTATATACGTGTATGTTTTGGTGTGTACTACATATTATACGCGTATATACTGAGTCTGGTCCAATGCACGTTGGTTGTGCAGTTTATGATGGACGGACAGACTCCGACTACTCCGCCGACTACTCAGTAGGAGGTTGGAGAGACTAGTGACCGCACCACTAGTGAGGTAGCTGATTTGCGGGCCATGGTGCAGAGAGTGACTGAGCAACAATTATTACGACGAGAAGCAGATTAGTACAAGACAGTACGAGATGGGCCGAGTTGATGGAGTATATCCGGAGTTCGAAGATACTAGCAGTGGCACCGACTGCTGAGTTAGCGGTACCTACTACTCAGACAGTATTAGCACCAGCTGTTACCACACAGGCGGCTGGGTCAGAGACAGTGATAGAGAGGGTCGAGCCTGTTGTAGTGCCAGCAGAGACTACTGCGGTGACACCCACTACTACAGAGCAGAAGGTAGTGGCTTCGACTGTCAGGAGTAGGATGTCAGAGGCAGCGAAGATGGTGAAAGATTTCATGAGGTTTAACCCTACATATTTTACTGGAGTTAGTGATCCTGAGATTGTCGGGCGATGGTTGATGACACATCGGCGACTACACCAGTTGCTAAAGGTACCGGAGGCAGATCAGGCCCGTATTTAAGGTTACTGTTTGAGGGGTCAGGCCGCAGTTTGGTGGACCACCTACACTGTCACACATGCTACACCAGCGACGTGGGGGGAGTTTAGACAGTTATTTCTGGATGAGTATATTCCCACGGAGGTACAGTTGAGGTTGAGGGAGGAGTTTCTGGCACTGAGACAGGGTACCATGTTAGTTTCGCAGTACATGGACAGATTCAGGTACCTTATAATGTATGCCATGGACGTGGCAAACACGGAGAGACTCCAGATCTACTATTTCATCCGGGGACTAGATGAGAGGATCGGAGGTGTGATTGTCGCGACTGGTGCGGAGACGCTACAGATTGTTTATGATAGAGCATTGGATCGCGAGACTTATTTGCGACATAGAGGCGAGTTGGTAGATGGGTCTGGACTGAGTTCTCGATCTGATCAGAGACCGAAGAGACAGAGAGATCAGTTTGACAGACAGAGACATGATCAGCAGGGTCGACGGAGAGATTGGCAGGGTCAGGGTCGACGAGATAGACGTCCCGAGCAGCAGAGAGGAGATGAGAGGCAGGTGGTGTACGTTGTTGTACCTGCACCATTTGAGCAGCCATGACAACGTGTTCGAGATGGAGGAGGTCGTGGTAGGGGACAGAGAGGTCAGGGTCGTGACAGGGCTCAGGTACATATAGTATCACAGTCGGATTGGCAGGAGACCCGACGATGTTTCAGATGTCATCAGGTCGGACATATACAAAGTAATTGTCCGATGTCAGCTTCGTCATCACGACCGCAGATTGAGCCAGCTAAGGAGAGAGTTCATCTTCTGTTGCTACACCTATCGTCGTCTGCCCGATCGTGGTGCGACTCGTCAGCTTGTCGAGGGTATGTTATCTATATGCGATGTTTCCATGCATGTATTATTTGATTCCGGTAGTACTTTGTCTTTTATTTCGAGACATAGGGTCGAAAAATTAGGGTTGTCTATTGAGACTTTAGATCCACATTTTGTCCTCAGTACAGCTGCTGGGGATAAGATTTACCCTAACCGGATATGCCGGAATTGTGTAGTAGAGGTTGAGGGACACCAATTACCTATCGACTTCCGTGTCCTAGAGTATTTAGAGTTTGATGCTTTATTGGGTATGGATTGGTTATCGGTATATCGCGCACACATTGATTGTTTTGGTAAGATGGTAGTATTTGATATTGAGGGCATTCCAGTATTTACTTTTGTTGGTACGGCGTCAGACTTACCGATTACCAGAGGTCGATTAGCTACGACTCAGGAGATGGAGGCATTTAGGACGGTGGTGAGCTGCGGACACGATACCGAGGTTAGAGTAGCGGATGTCCCAATAGTGTGTGAGTTTCCTGAGGTGTTCCCAGAAGATTTGCCAGGTTTACCACCTCCTAGGTCAGTTGAGTTTATGATTGAGTTGATTCCGGGGACGCAGCCGATATACAGCCGACCGTATAGGATGTCAGCGTCGGAGCATGGAGAGTTGAGGTCCTAGTTAGATGAGTTGTTACAGAAGGGTTTTATTCATTCCAGTATGTCTCATTGGGGCGCACCAATCCTTTTTGTTAAGAAAAAAAATGGTTCTTTGAGAATGTGTGTAGATTACAGGAAGCTGAATCAGGTGACGATTCGAAATCGTTATCCACTTCCTAGGATTGATGATCTATTTGATCAGTTGGCGGGTGCTAAGTTTTTCTCGAAGATTGATTTACGATCTGGTTATCATCAGTTGAGGATTCGGGAGAGTGATATTGAGAAGAGGGCGTTTAGTACGCGATATGGATTGTTTGAGTTCACAGTTATGCCGTTTGGGGTGACTAATGCGCCGACTATATTTATGGATTTGATGCACCGAGTATTGCGGCCATTTTTGGATCGTTATGTGATTGTATTCATCGATGATATCTTGATATACAGTAAGACTCGTGTGGAAGATGAGAGACACCTCAGAGATGTTTTGATGACATTGAGAGAGCATCGATTGTATGCTAAGTTTAGCAAGTGTGCGTTCTGGCTGAGCGAGGTGAAATTTCTCGGACATGTCATCAGTGGTCAAGGGATATCTGTGGATGGAGACAAGATTCGAGCGATTATTGATTGGAGAACACCTGAGACAGTTTCAGACATTCGTAGTTTCTTGGGGCTATTACTGGCGGTTCGTGCAGGATTTTTCTTTGATTGCAGCGCCGATGACGAGGTTAACCAAGAAAGATGTCAAGTTTGAGTGGTCTAAAGACCGTGAGGCAGCATTTTTAGAATCGAAGAGGAAGTTGACTTCTGCGCCAGTGTTGACTTTACCTGAGGCAGGGAAAGGCTTCTCGGTCTACACAGATGCTTCTGGAACTGGATTGGGATGTGTGTTGATGCAGGAAGGACACCCAGTTGCATATTTATCGAGGTGATTGAGACCACACGAGGGGAATTATCCAGTGCATGATTTAGAGCTAGCCGCAGTTGTGTTTGCATTGAAGGCTTGTCGACATTATCTTTATGGAGAGCGGTTCATGTTATACACAGATCACCAGAGTTTGAGGTATCTATTCACTCAGAAAGATCTGAATATGCGACAAAGACGGTGGCTCGAGTTACTAAAAGACTACGACTTCGCGATTGAGTACCATCCTGGGAAGGCGAATGTGGTTGCTGATGCGTTGAGCCGGAGTGGTGTAGAGAGTCAGACTATGCTACGACAGATGACACATGAGCATGGATTGCTGGAGGCTGCGACGGTGTTGTGTTTGTCAGATGCTTTTGCTGATGTTTATATCTGTTGCCAGATGCGTGTTCCTGTGGTGTTGTTAGAGAGGGTCGCTTAGTGGCAAAGGGGTGACGGACATTTTGCTTGCTTCAGCTATCTGGCTCAGGATCTGGGTTGCACAGATTGGTCTAGTGGTTTAGACCAGTGCTTGAGACACAGGGGCAGGTTGTGGATACCTGAGGTGCAGGAACTACGCGATAGCATTCTTGAGGATGCACACCGTTCACGGTATACAGTTCATCCTGGCAGGACTAAGATGTATCATGACTTGCGACGTTTGTTTTGGTGGCCTGGGATGAAGGCCGATGTGGGTGCATATGTGAGAGCTTGCCATATTTGTCAGCAGGTTATGGCCGAGCACAGGAGACCAGCTGGATTGTTATAGCCACTACCCATTCCATAGTGGAAATGGGAGCATGTTACGATGGACTTTGTCAGTGGGTTGCCACAGACTGCGAGACGTCATGATACTGTTTGGGTTGTTATTGATAGATTGACGAAGTCTGCACACTTCATCCCTATATCGATGAAGTATTCGTTTCCTCAGTTAAGTATTATTTTTGAGCGAGAGGTTGTTAGACTACATGGAGTGCCGATATCTATTGTGTCTGACAGAGATCCCAGGTTGACTTCGAAGTTATGGGAGAGTATGCAGGAGCAGTTTGGGACGAGACTACAGTTCAGTACGGCTTATCATCCTCAGACAGACGGTCAGTCAGAGAGATTGATACAGATATAAGAAGACATGCTCAGAGCATGCATTTTGCAGTTTGGAGGTGCTTGGGAAAAGTATTTGCCGTTGTGCGAGTTCGCGTACAACAACAGCTATCAGGCGAGTATTGGTATGCCACCATTTGAGGCTTTGTATGGTAGACCTTGTAGATCACCAGCTTGTTGGGCAGAACCTGAGGATGTGGCAGTGATTGGACCTGAAGTTGTGGTTGATCATACTGAGAAGATTCGGCAAATTAGGTTGAGATTGCAAGTAGCTCAAGATAGGCAAAAGAAGTATGCTGATAGGTATCTTGAGGGTTTGAGTTATGTTGTGGATGACTTGGTATATCTGAAGGTTTCGCCCTGGAAAGGTCATCAGAGGTTTGGGATCAAGGGGAAACTAGCGCCGAGGTATATCGGACCTTTCAGAGTTATAGCACGTGTTTGGACAGTAGCATACAGATTGGAATTGCCGTCAGAGTTAGCAGGCGTTCATCCAGTGTTTCACGTGTCTATGTTGAGGTTAGCTAAGTCAGGACCGAGGCCGATGGTTGACATTAGACAGATTGAGGTTCGTCCTGAAGTTTCATATGAAGAGCAACCGGTTGAGATCATGGATCGTAGAGTTCAGATTCTAAGGAACAGGGAAATTCTGAAAGTGTTGGTACGATGGCAACATCACAGGACTGAGGGACTCACCTGGGAGCTCGAGTCGACTATGAAATAGAGATATCCTCAGTTATTTATTGGTGAGTGTTTATTATAGCTTAAATTTCGGGACGAAATTTCAATTTAGTTGGGAAGAACTGTAACGGCCTAATTTATAAATTGCCATTAATTATGACGTCATTGCAGACGTGGATGCCAGCGAGGACGTTCGTGGGTCCCACAGCGGGCTGGAACGAGTTTGGAATAGGTATACAGTCTGTTTTGTATGTTTGTTGTGGTAAATTGTGATGAAAATGTACAATTAGTTAATTTCATTACAATATGTATGTTAATGTAGTTTATTGATGTGTGAGGGATTGTCTCGGGGTGCGTGCAGACATAGGACACGGGGCACGGGGTTCCGGGTAGTCGGGAGACTAGTGTGGTCTTACTCACAAATTTTGGGAATTTATTGAGTAGAGTAGATAATTATTATAAGCTAAATCAAATTGGAATCAATACGTCCTATAGTTAAGCTGTATAAATTAACATCAGTTGGATGATTTTCGAGATGCACAATGGAGAGAATCGAGGTAGCAAATGTCATGATAGGAAGTATGGAGTTGGAGTGACATAGGGTGATCAGGAGCCCTAGGATTATTCTCGAGATTGGTGCACACACTTGATCAAATATCAAGTATATATATATATGTTTGACTGATCAAACAATGAGGGAGGAGAGAAAGAGTGTGGTTTTGAGAGAGATTGGAAGAGAGAATCGATGAGAGGGAAAAAGAGAGGAGAAGATTTGTTGGAGTTTGAAGAGTGATTGGTGGCATCCAACAACAAGATTAAGAGGTATGGATACATCAAACTTGAGTTTTATGGGATTTTTTGGTGTGTGTTAGAATTTGTGAAATCCGAATTTGTGAAGGGATTAAACACTTTGTTTTGTTGAAATTTAGTGTTTATAAGAATGGTATGATATGGGTTGAGTAGTGAATAAAGTTTGAGAGAAATTTGAGGAGTATATGAAAATGGGTTTTGAAAATGTGATTTTTGATGATTCTTGATTTTGAGGTTAAACTCGATAAACATGTGTTTTAGTGGTGTTTTTGGGGCCATTGAGGAGTTATGAATGTTTGAGAATCGGATTGAATGTGTTTGGGAGGAGTTGGAATCCAAAAAATTTGAACTTGGAAAATCTGGACAGCGCGACTAGCGCGCTAATGAATGGACCTAGCGCGCTAATTACCCTCTGAAAAATGATGATGAACAGTGACGAAGATCAATTAGCGCGCTAATTGATCTCATTAGCGCGCTAATAGTTCACTGGAATCTGAAAAATTTGAAAATAAGGAATTGAGCCTAAATGACCTTTTAACCCAATTAATGGACTAATAACCCTCATAAATGAATTCCGGGAGTCTCGGAATAGTAATTGGAGTCGGGAGTTAGTCGGGAATCGACCGAGAGTGTTATCGGGTATTTGAAGGAGTCGGACGGGGTTGATTTGTGAAACGAGGAGTGCGGTTTGAGGTGTGCAAGATATCCCAATTGAACTTCACTTTAAGTATTTACAGTTTGATTTATTTGAATTCAGTTCCGTTTATTCATTATTCCGTTTCCTTATTGCTTTACGGTGGCTGAGTACTCTCACCTGGTGTCTTTACGGTAGTGGAATTTACTCCTACCTGGTGTCTTTACGGTGTTGAGTTCACTCCCCACCTGGTGCTTATTCGTTGCGGCCATAGAGTCCACTAGGTCATAGCACTTGTCTAAGCATACGCCGGTGAATAGGCTGCCCGGGTATGGTAGGCTTGTGTGGGTGCGTCGTGGGTCTACGCCGGTCACCTAGAGGGTCCAGGGTCACCCGTTTTGGTGTGTTATCACGGGCCGTGCCTGGGGAAAAGCCCGAAGTATGACTTAGTATGATTTTTACTGTGCACGTACTTTGCTTCGCTACTATATTTATGCATGCGATGATCCTTTCACAGTTGTCTGTATTCTTTATTCCGCATGTTTAATTATAGTATTTTAAATTCTAGTATTTTATTTACGTAATTACTTGGTGAATTTCCTTGGGATTACTCACTCTGGACTCGTCATCTGTCTTTTTATGATGGCTTGAGTGCAGATCCTGGTACGAGCCGAGGGAAGGGCAAGCTTGAGGACTACATTGATTGATAGCTCTAGCCCTACTCGTACGTATGTTTATATTTACTTGTTTTATGCTGGGTTTTGGGATTTGAGAGATAGGTTCTATGCTTTTGATATTTTGTGGATCTCAGAGGATATGTTATGATGTATATTTGATATGGTTTCCACTTAGGTATTATGCTCATAAAATATATGTTAGATCTTAACATTGTTAGTAAATCTTCCGCTGCGTAATTTGAGATTAAATGATAGTAAAGGAACAAAAGTTAACTCATAACATCAAAGTTAACCGGAAATTGATTAAAAATGGATAATCGGGCGTGGGACACAGCTGGCGGTGACGTGGTCAGTTGTGGGCCAGCGTGGCCTCCCGTGACGAACCAATGTGGAAATTGGGGCCGCTACATTACAGGGTTGGGATACTGAATTGTAACCGAGGTTTATTCCAATAATTTTGTATATATGTATATCTTTTGATTTATAGATAACAGTTTTAATTTTCACTGCGTATTTTATTTCTTTTATTTAGATTTTCGAGATATACATGTTGTGTTTATCAAGTACTAAAGGAAGACTTATGGCTCTAGTTAAGTTTGACTTGTATACCGAGGCTATATTAGGGTTTTAGGCTAGGTATCGCCTTAATCAAGATAGGGGATGCTACAAGAACCCACGACCTCCCCAAGCTGTACCTTTTGGCAAGTGATGTCTTATCCATCTCAACAGAGATGCTTTGGCTTGGGACAACTAACATATTCACAATATAATTTTATTTATGTAGGACAAGAAATGATTATGTTTTTATAGTTTTATTTCCATTAAAACTCCAAGAAAAAAGTTATTAGAAGCCACAACTAATCAAAGAATAAGTACAAAATATGGTAAAAGACAACTTCTCTAGAGAAATTGATAACGAAAAATAAAAAAATGTGAAAAGAACATTGTAAACTGATCTAAAATTTCTCAAACACACATGGGTGCACATAGATTCACCCACAAAAGAAAATGAAAAACAAACATACACAATCATGAAATAATGATTTATTTAATTAAAAATGGTTTGAATCGTGCAAAGTGGAAGATTTTGATCTATGTAGCATGCCCCCGACTAATTTGGGATGTGAAATCATGGTTTCAAGCATCACCGAAAAATCTATAGAAAGGACACAAAATTGTTATAACAAAAGAGATGTGAGTTATCTATAGTCGGGAAACGAAAGGAAAATCATTCGGTCAAACCCTAGACTCTGCAAACACTACAACAATCGAATCCCAAATCCCAAAAGAACAACAACATAGCCTCAGATATGATCAAAACAGGGGTCGCTCTAAATCCTCAAATCCACAAAAAACTTAAGCATAAGAATCTGAAGTTGAGATCTTAAAGTAGAACAGAAACAACAGAAGGAACTAGTCTCTATGAGACCCAATCAATTGTATATATGAAAAATAATGGCGAAATCAAGGCTTACCAACGACTTAATTGGATTCGGCGATGGAAGCTACGAAATTTGATGTTGTTTGCACCACCGACCCTCACCCTCCTAACCCTCACGCTCGACTACACGACAAGGATGCAAATGGGTAGCGTCTGGAATGAGACCTCATTCCCATATCGTACCTACTAAAAAATTTATCACCCATACATGTACCCATATCCATTCGGGGATGATTTCTCATACCTATCCCCATACTCATTTAATCTCTGTGGGTATGGAAAAGTCCCATGGGGAAAATGTTTCTCATTTCATTCTCCATTGGAGATCCTCGTGGAGATTTTTATGGGGATTTTTGTAGAGATAGGAATCTTCATGGGAAATTTTTTCCCATTTCAATCCCCATTGGGGATTCTCGCCGGGATTCAAGAAAAAGAATTGTAACAAATAAGGTGTCAAATATACATACATAACAACACAATTGTTGAAATTTCAACAAAAAAAAATCAACATATCATGCAATAAAAAGTTCTAACTGCAAAGTGATAACACTTGATATTAAGTTTCTACAAAATCATTGGCATACGCAAAACGAAAAATCAACACACTTGATATTTATCATTAAAGTTTTTTTTTTTTTTTTGCAAAATTTCTCATTAAAGTTTGTTGAATGTAATATTAAAAATACATGTGTATGTGTATTGGTGTTTTTAAATGGTATTTATAAACGTAATATACGTAGGTCTATTGTCGGTATAGGCATATTGTAACATGATATATAATTATATATAATTATATATAATATTTAGTTATAAAGTTATAATATAACTAAATAGTAACAAATATTATATTATAAAGAGTTTGATCCATATAGTTGATACACGTAATTTGAGAATTGAGAATTGAGAATTTGAGATTAAAGGTTGAAGTTTTTTTTTTCGAAAAAGGTTGAAGTTTTGTTGTGGTTGATGATCAATGTATATTTTTTTCTCTCCCAACACTTGAGAGATATTAAATAATAATGTCGTGATACAAAAAAGAAACAATAATGTCAATAAGTTACAAATTCATAACATTTATATATAAGTATAAACTATATATAAAGTCAATAGCACCAAGGAGCCCCCAAAAAAATTAGGAGGATTCTATAAAATAAGGTTTTGCAATTTTTCTCATTTGATCCTATTTTTTTCAGTACTTTTTTTTTTTTACTTTAGTGGGAATTGAACCACGATCTTCCGAGGTCTTACCTTTTTGGCAAGTGGTGTCTTTACCATCTCACCTGATCCTAAAATTCTAAAATATAAATATAGTTGCAATCAATTCAAAACAAAACATATAGTTATTAATTAACCAAATAAATTAAAATTATAAATTTCATTAAAAGGTTTTTTGTTATATGTATAAGTGTTTTGGAGTGGAAACTATGTAACATATATTATGCAATATTCATATATAAATATCATATGGTGAATAAATTGATATATGAGGATCCCATGGGTAGATGGGTATCCCTGTGGGTATATTTTATTAACAATACCCGTGTGGGTATGAGATTTTGTATCCATCCCCATTTAAAATCCTCATACCCGTACCCGTTAGGGTAAATACCAATCACCCATGGGTATTACCCTACCTATTTGCATCCTTAAACAGAATCACTAAAATGTCAAGTAAATAGGGTTGAGAAAAAAAAAGGAGAAGCTCAAAATCTTTCCTTTTTAGTTTCTTTTTTTTGTCATAGAAATCCTTTTAATTTTTGAGCCCGACTAAGTGCACCCCACTGTTTACTTAGTGCGTCATAGAAAAAGTCAAACTTAAAAAAAGGTCAATCCTACTTCAAAATGATTTTTATGCCCCTCACTGTGATTAGTGCACCCACTACACTTTTCTCTGGTTTGGTGCACCCCATCATCATCCCTCCACATACTCTCTTCTTGTGATTTGTAGGCATCAACGAGTGGTTCGACCTCGCAGGTTCGAATCTCTTGTTGGAGAGTCAATCAAAGCCCACCGAACCTTTAGTTGGAGAGTCGGTCACACCCTGGCAAACATTTAATTGGAGAGTCGGTCGAAACCCACTAAACCTTTAGGTCGGCAATTATCGACAAAATCTTATCAAAGATGTTCGGTTGGACAACACCGAGCCAAGAGGATAAGTCTCGACCATATGTCGTTGAACCTAAAATAGATGTATCGACCAAGGTTTTGAAGTTGAGTGCTTCGGTTCGGATGAAAGAAACTACTATATATCTTTCACGCATACATTGAAACAAATTCACCAACCGCAGTACCTCAGTCATATATTATACATGTATGTGTTTACAGTTGACACTACTACATATGCTTCAACAAGTGTCAAACCCACGACCTTTCCAAGCATTGACTTTTGACAAGTGACGCCTCATTCATCTCACCAGAGATGCTTTGGCACCACAATTTTAGCATTAATTTCAAACAAAAAAGATAATATCGAAGCATTATAATGAAGCATATTATTCCATAGTGAAAATAAAAAAGCTTACAATTGAGATGTTCTGCAAAGCAATCGGTAGTTATGTGTCAAAAATGTTGGTCTGCAATATATGGAGTATTTGGTTGGTCTGAGCCCCCAAAAAAAATTTCAAGCCCTAATATATATCAAATATATATGAGACTTGCAAACAAAAAAATGTCAGCAAGCAACTAGGCAAGTTTTCTTTTAACATTTGGAAGTTAAGTCCTAAATAGGCAAATGGGGGGTGGCCTATGAATATATTAGAAACATTTTTTTATTTTTTTTATTTTTTAACACTTATGCTTTTTGCAAGATAGGATATAACTTCATAATCACTTCCACTTTAGAGGTTACCAAAAGAAAGATGGTAATAAAATACAGGGCTTGGCAAACCAAGACCCAAAAGTTGTGGTTACCAACAATTGTGCTGATACTTGATAGATTTGTTCAATTTTTTGTAAAATATAGACCTAAATCCGAGGTGAGAAGAGTGTGGTGACTAGTTTAAGTGAGGACTTAGGGTGAAAGTAGGTTCACTCCAAAATGCGAAGGCAAGATGAGAGTGTCCACTCCACACTTATAAGCCTTATTTTTTCTTTCAAAAGAGTGTGGTGAGTAGTTTATGTATGGACTTAAGTGTGAAATTGGAGTTCACTCCAAAATGCAAAGGCAAAATTGAGTGTCCACTCCACACATATAAGCTTTACTTTATTTTAGTTTTTCTAACTAGATAATGTTGGATTATTCCCAACATCTCCAACAAGATTCAATCTAAGAAGGCCTTCTTTCTAGATAAAAAGATGGAGCCAAAAATAAGCTAGCCACCAAATAGCCAGATGACAGTTCCAATGGGTAGACACCCTGTGAATATGTCCCTCTCAACACATATACTGAGGATCCCAAATATCCAAACGTTCTCAATAATCTCAATTTACACCTCTATCGTCAGATTAACCTCTTGCAACTAAAACACACATCCCCCTACCACAACCCTTCTAAAGGAAAACAATGCTTCAAACTTTCTCAAATATGATGCTTTCAACAGCTTCAAATATTTATGCTGCTAAAAAGCATCTTATGAATATGTACCATATTTCAATTCAAACCTAGGCTAGGAGAGATAACACTAATCAAGAAAGGGTAACTGGCTCATCCATCACTCTTAAGATAAGCTACATTAAACTGCCATATATTAAACTTTGTCTTGAGTCATGAATATGTAACCATTTCTGTCCAAACTTTCCATGTCTGCCTAAGCATCCAATCTGCTTAATGTTGTTATCTAAACCTTCGATTCCCTCTTAATACTCTTCAAATATATCAAAGTAATTCATTCACCCAGCATCTTTCTTCCCATATCTGCATAACCATTCAAAACTGTCCAATTCATTATCTAATTTTCCAACAACATGCTTATCAATTGATTACTAACCAATAATTTACATGACAAATGAAATACTGCAAATAAATAAATAAATAAATAAAATAAAATCACGGCCATAAATTTTCCAAACTGTATGCTCAACAATCAAGTAATCAACAGAGAACCATCTAAACCTGAATCAAAGATTAATTCTGTTCAATTTTAGAGGCCTATTCCTCATATGGAACATAGCGAACTCTTATTTCCTTAATCCTTAACACAAATGCAGTCAGAACAAAAGGATTTGTTACCCTTACTCGAGGACTGACATAATGCTACCACACCTTAAAGAAATGAAAAATGTGCGTTCAACATGCTTCATGGTTCAGATATAAGAATCCAGACTCACTCACTTGACCTGAGAATCACAGGTCTCATAGAGTGCCAAAATGAGTCATCAATGAGATATCTCTTGTTTAATCATAAGAATGAACATTCGTAATGGAAGAAAGACAATTATCAGCATTGATGAATAGCAAACATGGACATCAATACTCAAAGATAGTAGGAAAAATCTTTGACAAAAAAAAAGATAGAAGGAAAAATGAAATGATGATGCCCTAAAGTCACACTGAAGGTCTCATACCTCATTGCGGCATATGCGAATCCATTGACATGTGCGGTACACATCTCTATGTCTATCACACAATACCCAAGTATGTGTTTGACCTTAGGGTGCAATTCTAGCATTGCCCAAAATAGAAAATTAACATAGTACATGCCAAAGTATATGTCAAATTACTGAACATCGACGGTATCTAAATAGTTCTTGAAAAAGTGAAAGCAGTCAAGTTCAGTTAGCCAAGTCCAGGGCCTTACCTATAAGTATCAGTTAGGTAGTGCAAGGATCATTCAAAAATTTCCTTATATAAAGAAGTCCATAACCATATGGAATATAGATTGAACCCAAAAGAGTCATTATATCAACAAGCATCCAGGTGCACGTAGAACATTCCATTTCTAATAAGAACTGGTGATTACGCACTAAGTACCATTACACACGAGATATGAAGTCTACAATTAGCTCCAACAATCCACTCTAGGATTGAAGAACATTCCATTTCTAATGTGGAGTGTCACCTCAAACATATAGAACTAACTAGATACTGGTAGCATTAGTCTTATGATACAAATCCGAACAAAGACAAAGTTTTTTCATTAAAATTCCGGATTCCTAGAACTCAAATTCACAAACCAGTAATTCAAACCACAAAATTATAAAATATCTTCCAACAAGAAAATAAAATTAGGCATCTGTGAAAGCAATCGAAAGTACCGTAAATTGAAATGAAATCATCGGCTCTTCACATCCATGACGCTCTTCACCTTTGACTCATACAGTGAGTAGACCACGGCTTGTCTTTTGGCGACTTCAAGCTGAGATTTCCCTTGTGAGTAGGTCGAAGATGCCACTTAAGGATCTGATACATGGCGATTCAGACGAAACCCATCGACTGCTCTGCGTTTCGCATACTCTCTGATGTTGTAATCAGAGAACTTTTGAGCTGTACGAAGAAGAGATCGAAATAGAGAGAGAATCTCTGCTCGTGAGGGAGCTGAAGGAGCAACAAACGACATTGCTACAACACGGTTATGGAAGAAAGTGGAGCAGAAGTCTGTCCTTAATTGCATTTAGATTTGGTGCATCTTCATAGCCCTGCTCACAAATGCCAATGTCTCTTTTAGTTATATATTTATATGCAGAATGTACAAACAAGAGGGAAAAGAAAAGAAAGAAAAGATGACTACATCTTGTAATGACAAGTTGCAGGAAAACTTGGATATAATAAAAAACCTATGGACGTTTCATTAGGAAAAAAAGGAAGAAGAATACAACTATATATCATTCTTGACATTAGAGAATAATTACTGAATCCTCATTAACGAGAGAAGTTTATACCTATCAAAGTCAATAACTCCACTCTTCTACTCATCTTTGCTTTCTAGGGGAATACTAGAATGACCTAGATTTTGTCCATAAAACCTCCATTTAATTCTAGGGGGATATGAACTAAGCATTTACAACTACATAAAGCAGAACCAGTAAAAGGCTATCCTAGGTATCAAAAACCCCAACACCAAATACAAAATCAAGAGCTCTATCAAATCAACAAAGTGAAACATGAGGAGTTGGGAAAGAAAAATGCACAGTTTCGCCGAAGTTTTCCACCAACGTTGTAAAATTCAACAAAGTCGATCGAAGTTGAACCAATCTTGAACAAAAAAATGCAAAAATTCGAACCAAGTTACTCTACTTGAAGAGGAGGGGCAGTGAGTCAACGAAGAAGAAGGGCAACAGTGAGGCTTTGTGAGAGTGCGACCTACAAATAGGAAAGGGGACTTTGTTGTGTTTTGTTTGGGATCTTGGTGACTATTTTGTACACACTTTAGTACACTAACTTTATCTAGCCATGGATTGTGCATTATGATGTAATTTTGATGATTGATGAAGGATTGAAACTTGTTAAGGTTTTTTAGTGTTTTAGTGTGTATTTTAGTTGTACATTTAGTTGCACAACACCAATTCGATAACAACTTTTTTTTTTTGATTAAGAGGGCAAAAATTATATAAACAAAAAATTATATGGCTAAATATTACATATTACATTTTATCTATAAACTAAATTATATTAGTTGAATATTTGTAAACATCATATAATTGATATTTAATTATAAATAATTTTTTTTATAGAATTTATTTATAACTAATTATATAACAATATTTAAAGTGAAATTCCACAAACTTCCATACACCGACAAATTTTTGTCAAAGTTAACTTCCTCGAATTACTTTCGAATTTTAAGTGGGCGAAGTTTAAGGCGAAGTCAAAGTTTCGAACCTTGATCAAATGTAAAACTCCATCTAAGCTGTCTAGAACCATGTAATGGCGCGATCAAATAAATCACCATATTCATTCATCGATTTGTAATTGTAACCTAAACAATTTTGGGACGACTAACATTTTTTTCTTTAACTTCAGCATGAGTCGAGCTGTAATGACATGTGTCCCTAAGTAGGTGATTAATCATAATCCGTACACTAGTTTACCCAAGTTAGGTTCGTGGTTAAGCCTGACGTGTCTCGATTAGTGTGTGTGGGATTGTGTGACGTTTTGTGCTTATGTGATGTGCTTAAAAAATTGAAAAGAAATGAATTAAAAATAAACTATAGGCATTTAATGTGAATTACTATAAAGCCTATAGTTGGTAAATAAATAATTAAATAAATACTTGGTGCGCCTAGAATCACGCGTGGGTTGTGAGGATTGTGTACACGCTTGAGTGTGCTCGTTGGCATGTACATACGAATTATAGGCGTGAAAATACATGGGTATATATTTATGTATATAATTGATATATAAATATATATAAATGAAACCTATAGTTCAGTAACATAAATCAATAACCTTGAGATTGGTGTTAACCAACCAATTATGTCATTTTAGACACATAGCCACAAGATACACCCTGAGATGCAAAATAGAAATCACTAGATTATTATAGTTGAGTTTATGTAGGATTGGTGGCAAGTAGGAGGGGCTTGCATGGTGCTAGGTGGTTATGTTGGAAAAATGAGAAGCTTGAACTACTATTGTTGTTAGAATGATGTGGAGGAGAGAGTGAGTGATTGAGACGAAGAAGCAAGTGTGGGAAAGTTTAAAAAATGGAGAGATTGAGCTTGGGGATCCTTGCTTCTGGTCAATAGCAATTAATATATCAACAAGAGGTTGATAGTTGTCTCAATTGAAAGGCTAGGAAGAATCAAGTTCAGTCACAAATACAAATTTGGTGAGATTTTCCTTACTTTTCTCTTTAAAATTCCATTAATTCTTGATGTTTTTGTTAAGAATTGATGGGTAGGTGTTATAGGAATCAAACTTCATGGGTTCAAAGACTAAATAGCTACATTTTGGACCCCATTAGGTTTAGTTTCATGGGGTTCAGAGCCGGTCATGAAATTTTGGGGGCCTAGGGCGGCCTTCATTAAAATTGTTTTATTTTCTTAATCATATTAATTCATTATTAAAATTAAACTATAATTATACTTTAAAATTTGATTTTACATATTTAATTTCCCGTATTTCTTAGGATTTGAGACCTAATATAACAAGTGTAGTTTTTAACTTGTGCACAAACACATGGGGCCTTTTCAATAGGTTTGACCTTTAAAATTTGTTTATCTATTTAATTATTTTTATAGAAATCTACATATACTAAGTAAAACACACGAGCTGAGGGGCCTTCTTAACAGTGGGGGCCCGGGGCGGTCACCCTTCTTGCCCCACCCCAAGCACGCCCCCGATGGGGTTTGTAATCGATTTATCTTTGCCATGAACAACCATGAAAGTGGTTCGGGTTAAGTGATGTCTTATTGTCATTCTTGGTTTCAAAGGATGGGGTTTTTCAAGTAGGAATATTTGTGAGACTTGGTTTTGGGACTGAAATGGGTTCACCAGAACTCATCTACAGTTGAAGAAATTGGACTAGGTTGCTGTTATGCTCAACTGTTAAAAGTTGTTGATGATATTTTAATTTTAGTCAAAATAAGCTTTATATTACAACAGTTAGGACAGATTGTGTAACTCCTTCATATAAAATCAGAATTAAGCAAACCATACACCTTTACGGAAAGCTAAAAAGTAGATCTTAAACTTTGCCGCAGGGTGTGTTTTCCAAATTCCAAAGATTAATAGCCCAAAATAGGCCTGCAACAGTTCAACAAAAATGTTATGTAAAAGAATCTCTTTAAACTTGGAAAATAATTGAAAATGAAATGTACCGGGTGTGGGACTTTGACGGGACTTGGGCTAGGGTTCTGGGATGATACATGGATTAGTCCAAGACTATAATTGACCAAGATTACCTAATGTTTGCGTAGATTTACCGGGGAGTTCTATAGGAGGCTCGAGAGGTCCGGATAGGTTAGGAAACACAAACCAAGGTAAGTGGGACAAGTTTATTTTATCACTTATGCTATGTAATTTAGTATTATTAGTTCATGTAGTTTATGGAGTGGGCTTAGGACACTGTACCGTCACTTGTGGCATTTAATGTTTTTTAAACTAAATATCAGAAGTGAAACGGAGACGGTTTCGATAAAGGAAATATAAGAGGAACGTGGATCAATACTGTTGTGGAAACAACACCACGAACCTCAAAATCAGAGACGCGAATCACCAAAACATTAGGACCCTTTTGTCGAAGTCTACAAAACAAATCCTGAAGACGCTCAAGTTAGTAAAAATTCAGAGGGGGATTTTTGTCAAGAATTTATGTACGTACCTTATGCCTTGTGTTGGTTGCCCTATTTATTGGTGTGTAATAACAATGTATCTCAGATTTGAGATGACAACACATCTCAAATCCCAACTCCCCTATCTTTATCCTTATTGGTTTAAAAGTATATCTCAAACAGGATAAGTTACAACAACCTTCGTACCTTATCTAGGTTGACTCACTAATGAGCTGTCAAAATCGCTTGCCTGTCTCTTATGGATCTGTGTAATGCATATCTCGAGGCACAATAATGTTATATTATATCACTTACCCCCTACTCCTTTGTAAATTAAGTTATAAAGGAGTACATAATACTACTAAGATATTGATCCTTTTATGGTATTTCAAGGCACAACAATGCTATGCCATGGAGTAGTGTGCACTGGCACAACAATGTTTTGACTTAACATTACTATTTTGACTTTTGATTTATTATTTTATTTTATCAAAACCAATCAACAATCAAAGTCAAATCTTTCTTTAGACAAAATATTTACAAGCATTGATGCCTAGGATATGTGAATGTACGTTTGACTTCAATGTCTTGAGCCACACGAAATTGAATTAACTTCAATTCTACGACATTAATGCATGATGAGGGAGTTACTACTTATTTTTGGTTGAACATTCTAGCTTTTCAATTGACAAACAAAATCTATGCCCATTAGTTGTTTATATTGTTTTTGTTGCACTGAATAGCTATTGTTGGTTCATATTGTTATTAATTTACTTCATTGGCTATTAGTAGATAATTGATAAGTAAATGAGTATCACTTACTGAGCAAGTTGGAGCGCTCACCCCTCTTAACATTTCAGGTACATCACAAGGCGCTTCGTGAAAGGGAAAAGAGAAGATATAGGAGTTTTGTTCTTCTCTTCGATGTAATCAACTCTTTTTGTATTACTTTTGTGTAATATTACATGTAACGGCCCAATTTATAAATTGTCGTTAATTATGACGTCATTGCAGACATGGATGCCAGCGAAGACGTTCGTGGGTCCCACAGCAGGGCTGGAACCAGTTTGGAATAGGTATACAGTCCGTTTTGTATGTTTGTTGTGGTAAATTGTGATGAAAATGTACAATTAGTTAATTTCATTAAAATATGTATGTTAATGTAGTTTATTGACGTGTGAGGGATTGTCTCGGGGTGCGTGCGAACATGGGACACGGGGCACGGGGTGTCAGGTAGTCGGGAGACTAGTGTGGTCTTACTCACAAATTTTGGGAATTTATTGAGTAGAGTAGATAATTATTATAAGCTAAATCAAATTGGTATCAATAAGTCCTATAGTTAAGCTGTATAAATTAACATCAGTTGGATGATTCTCGAGATGCACAATGGAGAGAATCGAGGTAGCAAATGTCATGATAGGGTGTATGGAGTTGGAGTGACACAGGGTGATCAGGAGCCCTAGGATTATTCTCGAGATTGGTGCACACACTTGATCAAATATCAAGTATATATATATGTTTGACCGATCAAACAATGAGGGAGGAGAGAAAGAGTGTGGTTTTGAGAGAGATTGGAAGAGAGAATCGGTGAGAGGGAAAAAGAGAGGAGAAGATTTGTTGGAGTTTGAAGAGTGATTGGTGGCATCCAACAACAAGATTAAGAGGTATGGATACATCAAACTTGAGTTTTATGGGATTTTTCGGTGTGGGTTAGAATTTGTGAAATCCGAATTTGTGAAGGGATTAAACACATTGTTTTGTTGAAATTTAGTGTTTATAAGAATGGTATGATATGGGTTGAGTAGTGAATCAAGTTTGAGAGAAATTTGAGGAGTTTATGAAAATGGGTTTTGAAAATGTGATTTTTGATGATTCTTGGATTTTGAGGTTAAACTCGATAAACATGTGTTTTAGTGGTGTTTTTGGGGCCATTGAGGAGTTATGAATGTTTGAGAATCGGATTGAATGTGTTTGGGAGGAGTTGGAATCCAAAAAATTTGAACTTGGAAAATCTGGACAGCGCGCTAATGAATGGACCAAGCGCGCTAATTACCCTCTGAAAAATGATGATGAACAGTGACGAAGATCAATTAGCGCGCTAATTGATCTCATTAGCGCGCTAATAGTTCACTGGAATCTGAAAAATTTGAAAATATGGAATTGAGCCTAAATGACCTTTTAAACCAATTAATGGACTAATAACCCTCATAAATGAATTCCAGGAGTCTCGGAATAGTAATTGGAGTCGAGAGTTAGTCAGGAATCAGACCGAGAGTGTTATCGGGGATTTGAAGGAGTCGGACCGGGGTTGATTTGTGGAATGAGGAGTGCGGTTTGAGGTGTGCAGTATCCTAATTGAACTTCACTTTAAGTATTTACAGTTTGATTTATTTGAATTCAGTTGCGTTTATTCATTATTCCGTTTCCTTATTGCTTTACGGTGGCTGAGTACTCTCACCTGGTGTCTTTATGGTAGTGGAGTTTACTCCTACCTGGTGTCTTTACGGTGTTGAGTTCACTCCCCACCTGGTGCTTATTCGTTGTGGCCATAGAGTCCACTAGGTCATAGCACTTGTCTAAGCATACGCCGGTGAATAGGCTGCCCGGGTATGGTAGGCTTGTGTGGGTGCGTCGTGGGTCTACGCCGGCCACCTAGAGGGTCCAGGGTCACCCGTTTTGGTGTGTTTTCACGGGCCGTGCCTGGGGAAAAGCCCGAAGTATGACTTAGTCTGATTTTTACTGTGCACATACTTTGCTTCGCTACTATATTTATGCATGCGATGATCCTTTCACAGTTGTCTGTATTCTTTATTCCGCATGTTTAATTATAGTATTTTAAATTCCAGTATTTTATTTACGTAATTACTTTGTGAATTTCCTTGGGATTACTCACTCTTGACTCGTCATCTGTCTTTTTATGATGACTTGAGTGCAGATCCTGGTACGAGCCGAGGGAAGGGCAACCTTGAGGACTACATTGATTGATAGCTCTAGCCCTACTCGTACGTATGTTTATATTTACTTGTTTTGTGCTGGGTTTTGGGATTTGAGAGATAGGTTGTATGCTTTTGATATTTTGTGGATCTCAGAGGATATGTATATGATGTATATTTGATATGGTTTCCACTTATGTATTATGCTCATAAAATACATGTTAGATCTTTACATTGTTAGTGTAGCGGCACCAATTTCCACATTGGTCCGCCACGGGAGGCCACGCGAGCCCACAACTGACCACGTCACCGCCAGCTGTGTCCCACGCCCGATTATCCATTATTAATCAGTTTCTGGTTAACTTTGATTGTTATGAGTTAACTTTTGTTCCTTTACTATCATTTAATCTCAAATTACGCAGCGGAAGATTTACTAACAATGTAAAGATCTAACATGTATTTTATGAGCATAATACTTAAGTGGAAACCATATCAAATGTACATCATATACATCTCCTCTGAGATCCACAAAATATCAAAAATCTACAACCTATCTCTCGTATCCCAAAACCCAGCACAAAACAAGTAAATATAAACATACGTACGAGTAGGGCTAGAGCTATCAATCAATATTGTCCTCAAGCTTGCCCTTCCCTCGGCTCGTACCAGGATCTGCACTCAAGCCATCATAAAAAGACAGATGACGAGTCCAGAGTGAGTAATCCCAAGGAAATTCACCAAGTAATTACGTAAGTAAAAGTACTGGAATTTAAAATACTATAATTAAACATGCGGAACAAAGAAAATACAGACAACTGTGAAAGGATCATTGCATGCATAAACATAGTAGCAAAGCAAAGTACGTGCACAATAAAAATTGAACTAAATCATACTTCGGGTTTTTCCCCAGGCACGACCCGTAAAAATACACCCACGGGTTGACCTTGTATCCTCTAGGTGGTCGGCGTAGTCCCACGACGCACCCACACAAGCCTACCATACCCGGGCAGCCTATTCACCGGCATATGCATAGACAAGTGCTATGATTCAGTAGACTCTATGGCCGTAACGAATAAGCACCAGGTGGGGAGTGATTTCAACACCGTAAAGACACCAGGTAGGAGTAAACTCCACTACCGTAAAGACACCAGGTGTGAGGACTCGGCCACCGTAAAGCAATAATGAGATAGAGTAATGAACAAACGAAACTGAATTCAAATAAATTAAACTGTAAATACTTAAAGTGAAGTTCAATTGGGATACTACACACCTCAATTCGCACTTCGCTTCCCGAAAACCAAACCCGTCTCAGCTCAAATAATCACCCGACAATTCAAATTATCACCCGAATTATACCTATTACCAATTATCATTAAATTAGCTTCAATTTAATATATTATGTCAATTTTTCATTTTTTAAGGCTAAAACCCCCGATTATATCTCGCCATCGTGCCAAAATTCCGATAAAATCCCAAAATTCCTTTATTTGATCAAAATATAATTTTTCTAAAATTTTCTTATTTTATATGAATTTTCTATGGATTTTCCAGAATTTTTTTTTCAATTAATTAGGGGCGGTTCAACACTGAACCGGCCGAACCACCGGCGGTTCAGGGCCGAACCGCCTCTTTCTTCTTTCGTTGGAACAGAGCGTAAGCGCTCTGTTCCAACACAATTTTTTTCTATTTCCTAAATCGGGAGAGGGAGAGGGAAACGACATGAATGTCGTCTCCTCCTGACGAATCGCTTTCTTGCGGTTCGTCCGAGCTCCCATGCTCCACCCCGCCACCACCGAATCACCACACCATCACACCCGCCAACCACATAAACAACAAAAACAACACAACAACATCAACGACTCACCTCCTTCGCCTCTCCAATACGAGCTCAATCTCTCTTCCACTTTCTCTCGATTTCTCCTCCTTTCGGTCTCAACTTCGATCGATCGAAACAATGAAAAAAATTGAGAAATTTTGGTGACAGGAGTGATGTTTATCACATTTTGGGTGAAATGACCATTTTGCCCCTAAAATCTTATCCTCCTCCTTCACAGTCAAATACCCTTTTTGGTCCTTTCACAATTATTTTCTTAATTTTCTGATTTTAATATATATATATATATTAAATTACCTATATACATATATATATATATATATATTCGTCTATACTTTCGTATCTAAAATTTCATCGTGCGCGCCAACGAGCGTACTCGGTCGTGCACACTATCGTACCACCCACCGTGTCGACCACGACCCCGCGTGTTACTAGGCGCCCACCAATTTACTATTTTATCACCTTTAATTCATTTAATTTGTGTAATATTTTCCTCAACTTAAAATTTCGTCTTTAATCTACCCGGTACTCGCGTCGACACGCATATCGATGCGAATACTCAACACGCAATCTCACACGTCAATTTAAAATATAATCACACACATCGCGATGTCGTTAACCTATTTTAACATAAACAATGCAAATTAGTTAAATCAACACACAAAATAACTATTTACCTACTACGGACGTGCTCCAGCTTCGCTGTGGGACCCACGAACGTCCCCGCTGGTGTCCACGTCTGCAATGACATCATAATTAACGGCAATTATAAATTGGGTCGTTACAGTTCTTCCCAACTAAATTGAAATTTCGTCCCGAAATTTAAGTTATAATCAACACTCACCAGTAAATAACTGAGGATATCTCTGTCTCATAGTCGACTCGAGCTCCCAGGTGAGACCCCCAGTCCCGTGATGTTGCCATCGTACCAATACTTTCGGGATCTCCCTGTTTCTTAAAGCCTGTATCCGACGATCCATAATCTCTACTGGCTGCTCCTCATACGAAACATTAGGACGAACCTCAATCTGTCTGATGTCAACCATCGGCCTCGGTCCTGACTTAGCTAACCTCAACATAGACACGTGAAACACTGGATGAACGCCTGCTAACTCTGATGGCAACTCCAATCTGTATGCTACTGTCCCAACACGTGCTATAACTCTGAAAGGTCCAATATACCTCGGTGCTAGTTTCCCTTTGATCCCAAACCTTTGATGAACTTTCCAGGGTGAAACCTTCAGATATACCAAGTCATCCACATCATAACTTAAACCTTTAAGATACCTATCAGCATACTTCTTCTGCCTATCTTGAGCTGCTTGCAATCTCAACCTAATTTGATGAATCTTCTCGGTATGATCAACAACAACTTCAGGTCCAATCACTATCACATCCTCAGGTGCTGCCCAACAAGCTGGTGATCTGCAAGGTCTACCATACAAAGCCTCGAATGGTGGCATACCAATACTCGCCTGATAGCTGTTGTTGTACGCGAACTCGCACAACGGCAAATACTCTTCCCAAGCACCTCCAAACTGCAAAATGCATGCTCTAAGCATTTCTTCTAATATCTGTATCAATCTCTCTGACTGACCGTCTGTCTGAGGATGATAAGCCAAATCTTGAACTATGAGTCTCGTCCCAAACTGCTCCTGCATGCTCTCCCATAACTTCGAAGTCAACCTGGGATCTCTGTCAGACACAATAGATATCGGCATTCCATGTAGTCTAACAACCTCTCGCTCAAAAATAATACTTAACTGAGGAAATGAATACTTCATCGATATAGGGATGAAGTGTGCAGACTTCGTCAATCTATCAATAACAACCCAAACAGCATCATGACGTCTCGCAGTCCGTGGCAACCCGCTGACAAAGTCCATCGTAACATGCTCCCATTTCCACTGTGGAATGGGTAGTGGCTGTAACAATCCAGCTGGTCTCCTGTGCTCGGCCTTAACCTGCTGACAAATATGACAAGCTCTCACAAATGCACCCATATCGGCCTTCATCCCAGGCCACCAAAACAAACGTCGCAAGTCATTATACATCTTAGTCCTGCCAGGATGAACTGTATACCGTGAACAGTGTGCATCCTCAAGAATGCTATCACGTAGTTCCTGCACCTCAGGTATCCACAACCTGCCCCTGTGTCTCAAGCACTGGTTTGAACCACTAGACCAATCGTGCAACCCGGATCCTGAGCAGACAGTGAAAGCGAGCAAAATGTCCGTCAGCCCTTTGCCACTCAGCGACCCTCTCTAACAACACCACAGGAACACGCATCTGGCAACAGATATGAACATCAGCAAGAGCATCTGACAAACACAACACCGTCGCGGCCTCCAGCAATCCATACTCATGTGCCATCTGCCGCAGCACAGTTTGACTCTCTACACCGCTCCGCCTCAATGCATCAGTAACCACATTCGCCTTCCCAGGATGGTACTCAATCGCGAAGTCGTAGTCTTTCAGTAACTCGAGCCACCGTCTTTGTCACATATTCAGATCTTTCTGAGTGAATATATACCTCAAACTCTGGTGATCTGTGTATAACATGAACCACTCTCCATAAAGATAATGTCGCCAAGCCTTCAATGCAAACACAACTGCGGCTAGCTCTAAATCATGTACTGAATAATTCTCCTCTTGGGGTCTCAATCGCCTCGATAAATAAGCAACTGGGTGTCCTTCCTGCATCAACACGCATCCCAACCCAATTCTGGAAGCATCTGTGTAGACCGAGAAACCTTTCCCTGCCTTAGGTAAAGCCAACACTAGCGCCGAAGTCAACTTCCTCTTCAACTCTAAAAATGCTGCCTCACAGTCTTCAGACCATTCAAACTTAACATCTTTCTTGGTCAACCTCGTCATCGGCGCTGCAATCAAAGAAAAATCCTGCACAAACCGCCGGTAATAACCCGCGAGTCCCAAGAAACTTCGAATGTCTGAAACTGACTCAGGTGTCCTCCAATCAATGATCGTTTGAATCTTGTCTCCATCAACAGATATTCCTTGACTACCGATGACATGTCCGAGAAACTTCACCTCACTCAGTCAAAAAGCACACTTGCTGAACTTAGCGTACAATCGGTGCTCCCTCAATGTCATCAAAACATCTCTGAGGTGTCTCTCGTGCTCCACACGAGTCTTACTATATATTAAGATATCATCGATGAATACAATCACATAACGATCCAAAAATGGCCTCAATACTTGGTGCATCAAATCCATAAAGATAGCCGGCGCATTAGTCACCCCAAATGGCATAACTGTGAAATCAAACAATCCATAGCGCGTGCTAAACGCCGTCTTCTCGATATCACTCTCCCGAATCCTTAACTGATGATAACCAAATCGTAAATCAATCTTCGAGAAAAACGTAGCACCCGCCAACTGATCGAATAAATCATCAATCCTAGGAAGTGGATAACGATTTCGAATCGTCACCTGATTCTGCTTCCCGTAGTCTGCGCACATCCTCAAAGAACCATCCTTTTTCTTAACAAAAAGGACTGGTGCACCCCAAGGAGACATACTGGGATGAATAAAACCATTCTGCAACAACTCCTCTAACTGGGACCTCAACTCTCCATGCTCCGACGCTGACATCCGGTACGGTCGGCTATATATCGGCCGCGTCCCCGGAATTAACTCAATCATAAACTCAACTGACGTAGGAGGTGGTAAACCTGGCAAATCGTCTGGGAACACCTCAGGAAACTCACACACTACTGGGACATCCTCTACTTTAACCTCTGGTCTCAGGTCTAGCTCAACCACCGTCCTAAATGCCTCCATCTCCTGAGTCGTAGCTAATCGAGCTCTGGTAATCGGTAAGTCTGACGCCGTACCAACAAAAGTAAATACTGGAATGCCCTCAATATCAAATACTACCGTCTTACCGAAACAATCAATGTGTGCGCGATATGCCGATAACCAATCCATACCCAATAAAGCATCAAACTTTAAATACTCTAGGACACTAAGTCGACAGTCGGTGTCCCTCACCTCTACCACACAATTCCGGCATATCCTGTTAGGGTAAATCTTATCCCCAGCAGCTGTACTGAGGACAAGATGTGGGTCTAAAGTCTCAACAGGTAACCCTAACTGTCCGACCCTACACCTCGATATAAAAGACAAAGTACTACCGGAATCAAATAATACATGCATGGAAACATCGCATATACAACCTACCCTCAACAAGTTGACGAGTCGCACCCCGATCCGGCTGTACAACGGTAGGTGTTGCAGCAGCATGAACTCTCTCCCTAGCTGGCTCAATCTGTGGTCGTGATGACGAAGGTGCCATCGGACAATTAATCTGTATATGTCTGATCTGATGACATCTGAAACATCGTCGCGTCTCCTGTAAATCCGATCGTGAAACGCGCATCGTACACGAGCCCCTGTTACGGCCCTGACCTCTCTGTCCCCTACCACGACCTCCTCCATCTCGAACACGTTGTCATGGCTGCTCAAATGGTGCAGGTACAACAACGTACACCACCTGCCTCTCATCCCTCTTTGCTGTCAGCCTGATCTCTCTGTATCTTCGATCTCTGATCAGACTGAGAACTCTGTCCCGACCTATCTCCAACTCGCCTCTATGTCGCAAATAAGTCTCGCGAGCTAAAGCCCTATCGTAAACAATCTGTAGAGTCTCACCTCCACTCGCGACAATCACACCTCCGATCCTCTCATCTAATCCCCGGATGAAATAGTAGATCTGGAGTCTGTCCATCCATCATAATATGCACCCGCACACGTTCATCGGATCAGACTCAATATATATGCGTATGATATGTAATACACAAACAAAACATACACGTATATAATTTCCTGATTCTACCCATCTCACATCACTTCCCAACTAAAGCTTTAATCATTCACTTGTGGTTTCCACATCTAAATTTATTAAAGTTTGTACTCTTATTCACTTTCCAAATCAAGCCTAAGGTTTCATAAATGTGGCGGTATCAGAATTAACTATAACCCATAATTCATTACTTAGATTCCTCAAACCTAAGCTCTGATACCAAAATGTAGCGGCCCCAATTTCCACATTGGTCCGCCACGGGAGGCCACGCGAGCCCACAACTGACCACATCACCGTCAGCTGTGTCCCACGCCCGATTATCCATTTTTAATCAATTTTCGGTTAACTTTGATTGTTATGAGTTAACTTTTGTTCCTTTACTATCATTTAATCTCAAATTACGCAGCGGAAGATTTACTAACAATGTAAAGATCTAACATGTATTTTATGAGCATAATACTTAAGTGGAAACCATATCAAATGTACATCATATACATCTTCTCTGAGATCCACAAAATATCAAAAATCTACAACCTATCTCTCGTATCCCAAAACCCAGCACAAAACAAGTAAATATAAACATACGTACGAGTAGGGCTAGAGCTATCAATCAATGTTGTCCTCAAGCTTGCCCTTCCCTCGGCTCGTACCAGGATCTGCACTCAAGCCATCATAAAAAGATAGATGACGAGTCCAGAGTGAGTAATCCCAAGGAAATTCACCAAGTAATTACGTAAGTAAAAGTACTGGAATTTAAAATACTATAATTAAACATGAGGAACAAAGAAAATACAGACAACTGTGAAAGGATCATCGCATGCATAAATATAGTAGCAAAGCAAAGTACGTGCACAATAAAAATCGAACTAAATCATACTTCGGGTTTTTCCCCAGGCACGGCCCGTAAAAACACACCCACGGGTTGACCCTAGACCCTCTAGGTGGTCGGCGTAGACCCACGACGCACCCACACAAGCCTACCATACCCGGACAGCCTATTCACCGGCATATGCATAGACAAGTGCTATGATTCAGTAGACTTTATGGCCGTAACGAATAAGCACCAGCTGTGGAGTGATCTCAACACCGTAAAGACACCAGGTAGGAGTAAACTCCACTACCGTAAAGACACCAGGTGTGAGGACTCGGCCACCGTAAAGCAATAATGAGATAAAGTAATGAACAAACGGAACTGAATTCAAATAAATTAAACTGTAAATACTTAAAGTGAAGTTCAATTGGGATACTACACACCTCAATCCGCACTCCGCTTCCCGAAAACCAAACCCGTCTCAGCTCCAATAATCACCCGACAATTCAAATTATCACCGAAATTATACCTATTACCAATTATCTTTAAATTAGCTTCAATTTAATATATTATGTCAATTTTTCATTTTTCAACGCTAAAACCCCCGATTATATCTCGCCATTGTGCCAAAATTCCGATAAAATCCCAAAATTCCTTTATTTGATCAAAATATAATTTTTCTAAAATTTTCCTATTTTATATGAATTTTCTATGGATTTTCTAGAATTTGTTTTTTTTCAAAACTGTTTTTTGTTTTGTTTTTGTTTTTTGTTTTTTTTTTTTTTTTTTCTTTTTAAGTTGGGGGGACGGGACCGGTTCACCCGGTCCGGTCCCGCCAACCAAACCGGCCAACCAGGTCGGCTGAATCTCCCAGGACAGGGCCGGGTCGGCCCGACCCGGTTGGGTCTTCTTCTCCAACAGAGGCGCACAACGCCTCTGTTTCACCATTTTTTTTTCTTGAATCGGTAGAGGGAGAGGGAGAGGGGAAACGACATGAATGTCGTCTCCCTCCTCGGACGAACTGCTCTTGCAGTTCGTCCGAGCTCCCATGCTCCACCCCGCCACCACCGAATCACCACACCATCACACCCGCCAACCACATAAACAACAAAAACAACACAACAACATCAACGACTCACCTCCTTCGCCTCTCCAATACGAGCTCAATCTCTCTTCCACTTTCTCTAGATTTCTCCTCCTTTCGGTCTCAACTTCGATCGATCGAAACAATGAAAAAAATTGAGAAATTGTGGTGACACCAGTGATGTTTATCACATTTTTGGGTGAAATGACCATTTTGCCCCTAAAATCTTATCCTCCTCCTTCACACTCAAATACCCTTTTTGGTCCTTTCACAATTATTTTCTTAATTTTCTGATTTTAATATATATATTTATATATATATATATATTAAATTACCTATATACATACATACATATATATATATTCGCCTATACTTTCGCATCTAAAATTTCATCGTGCGCGCCAACGAGCGTACTCGGCCGTGCACACTATCGTACCACCCACGCGTGTCGACCACGACCCCTCATGTTACTAGGCGCCCACCAATTTACTATTTTATCACCTTTAATTCATTTAATTTGTGTAATATTTTGCTCAACTTAAAATTTCGTCTTTAATCTACCCGGTACTCGCGTCGACACGCATATCGATGCGAATACTCAACACACAATCTCACACGTCAATTTAAAATATAATCACACACATTGCGATGTCGTTAACCTATTTTAACATAAACATCGCAAATTAGTCAAATCAACACACAAAATAACTATTTACCTAATACGAACGCGCTCTAGCTTCGCTGTGGGACCCATGAACGTCCCCGCTGGTGTCCACGTCTGCAATGACGTCATAATTAATGGCAATTATAAATTGGGTCGTTACAGTTAGTAAATCTTCCACTGCGTAATTTTGAGATTAAATGATAGTAAAGGAACAAAAGTTAACTCATAACATCAAAGTTAACCGGAAATTGATTAAAAATGGATAATCGAGCGTGGGACACAGCTGGCGATGACGTGGTCAGTTGTGGGCCGGCGTGGCCTCCTGTGGCGGACTAATGTGGAAATTGGGGCCGCTACATTTTGGTATCAGAGCTTAGGTTTGAGGAATCTAAGTAATGAATTGTGGGTTATGGTTAATTCTGATACCGCCACCTTTATGAAATCTTAGGCTTGATTTGGAGATTGAATAAGAGTATAAACTTTAATAAATTTAGATGTGGAAACCACAAGAGAATGACTAAAAGCTTTATTTGGGAAGTGATGTGAGGCGGGTAGATTCAGGAAATTTATATACGTGTATGTTTTGGTGTGTACTACATATTATACGCATATATACTGAGTCTGGTCTAATGCACGTTGGTTGTGCAGTTTATGATGGACGGACAGACTCCGACTACTCCGCCGACTACTCAGTAGGAGGTTGGAGAGACTAGTGACCGCACCACTAGTGAGGTAGCTGATTTGCGAGCCATGGTGCGAGAGCGATCGAGCAACGCATTATTACGACGAGAAGAGAGCTATTAGTACAAGACAGTACGATGGTCGAGTTGATGGAGTATATCCGGAGTTCGAAAATACCAGCAGTGGCACCGACTGCTGAGTTAGCGGTACCTACTACTCAGACAGTATTAGCACCAGCTGTTACCACACAGGCGGCTGGGTCAGAGACAGTGATAGAGAGGGTCGAGCCTGTTGTAGTGCCAGCAGAGACTACTGCGGTGACACCCACTACTACAGAGCAGCAGGTAGTGGCTTCGACTGCCAGGAGTAGGATGTCAGAGGCAGCGAAGATGGTGAAAGATTTCATGAGGTTTAACCCTACAGATTTTACTAGAGTTAGTGATCCTGAGATTGCCGGGCGATGGTTGATGACACATCGGCGACTACACCAGTTGCTAAAGGTGCGGAGGCGATCGGGCCGTATTTCGAGTTCTTGTTTGAGGGTCGGCCGCGATTTGGTGGACCACCTACACTGACACACATGCTACACCAGCGACGTGGGGGGAGTTTAGACAGTTATTTCTGGACGAGTATATTCCCACGGAGGTACAGTTGAGGTTGAGGGAGGAGTTTCTGGCACTGAGACAGGGTACCATGTTAGTTTCGCAGTACATGGACAGATTCAGGTACCTTATGATGTATGCCATGGACGTGGCAAACACGGAGAGACTCCAGATCTACTATTTCATCCGGGGACTAGATGAGAGGATCGGAGGTGTGATTGTCGCGACTGGTGTGGAGACGCTACAGATTATTTATGATAGAGCATTGGATCGCGAGACTTATTTGCGACATAGAGGCGAGTTGGTAGATGGGTCTGGACTGAGTTCTCGGTCTGATCAGAGACCGAAGAGACAGAGAGATCAGTCTGACAGATAGAGACATGATCAGCGGTCGACGGAGAGATTGGCAGGGTCAGGGTCGACGAGATAGACGTCCCGAGCAGCAGAGAGGAGATGAGAGGCAGGTGGTGTACGTTGTTGTACCTGCACCATTTGAGCCGCCACGACAACGTGTTCGAGATGGAGGAGGTCGTGGTAGGGGACAGAGAGGTCAGGGTCATGACAGGGCTCAGGTACATATAGTATCACAGTCGGATTGGCAGGAGACCCGACGATGTTTCAGATGTCATCAGGTCGGACATATACAAAGTAATTGTACGATGTCAGCTTCATCATCACGACCGTAGATTGAGCCAGCTAGGGAGAGAGTTCATGCTGCTGCTACACCTACTGTCGTACAGCCGGATCGTAGTGCGACTCGTCAGCTTGTCGAGGGTATGTTATCTATATGCGCTGTTTCAATGCATGTATTATTTGATTCCGGTAGTACTTTGTCATTTATATCGAGACATAGGGTCGGACAGTTAGGGTTGCCTATTGAGACTTTAGATCCATATCTTGTCCTCAGTACAGCTGCTGGGGATAAGATTTACCCTAACCGGATATGCCGGAATTGTGTAGTAGAAGTTGAGGGACACCAATTACCTGTCGACTTTCGTGTCCTAGAGTATTTTGAGTTTGATGCTTTATTGGGTATGGATTGGTTATCGGTATATTGCGCACACATTGATTGTTTTGGTAAGACGGTAGTATTTGATATTGAGGGCATTCCAGTATTTACTTTTGTTGGTACGGCGTCAGACTTACCGATTACCAGAGGTCGATTAGCTACGACTCAGGAGATGGAGGCATTTAGGACGGTGGTTGAGCCAGACCTGAGACCAGAGGTTAGAGTAGCGGATGTCCCAATAGTGTGTGAGTTTCCTGAGGTGTTCCCAGACGATTTGCCAGGTTTACCACCTCCTAGGTCAGTTGAGTTTATGATTGAGTTGATTCCGGGGACGCAGCCGATATACAGCCGACCGTATAGGATGTCAGCGTCGGAGCATGGAGAGTTGAGGTCCTAGTTAGAGGAGTTGTTACAGAAGGGTTTTATTCATTCCAGTATGTCTCCTTGGGGCGCACCAGTCCTTTTTGTTAAGAAAAAAAATGGTTCTTTGAGAATGTGTGTAGATTACAGGAAGCTGAATCAGGTGACGATTCGAAATCGTTATCCACTTCCTAGGATTGATGATCTATTTGATCAGTTTGCGGGTGCTAAGTTTTTCTCGAAGATTGATTTACGATTTGGTTATCATCAGTTGAGGATTCGGGAGAGTGATATTGAGAAGACGGCGTTTAGTACGCGATATGGATTGTTTGAGTTCACAGTTATGCCGTTTGGGGTGACTAATGCGCCGGCTATATTTATGGATTTGATGCACCGAGTATTGCGGCCATTTCTGGATCGTTATGTGATTGTATTCATCGATGATATCTTGATATACAGTAAGACTCGTGTGGAAGATGAGAGACACCTCAGAGATGTTTTGATGACATTGAGAGAGCATCGATTGTATGCTAAGTTTAGCAAGTGTGCGTTCTGGCTGAGCGAGGTGAAATTTCTCGGACATGTCATCAGTGGTCAAGGGATATGTGTGGATGGAGACAAGATTCGAGCGATTATTGATTGAAGAACACCTGAGACAGTTTCAGACATTCGTAGTTTCTTGGGGCTCGCGGGCTATTACTGGCGGTTCGTGCAGGATTTTTCTTTAATTGCAGCGCCGATGACGAGGTTAACCAAGAAAGATGTCAAGTTTGAGTGGTCTAAAGACTGTGAGGCAGCATTTTTAGAATCGAAGAGGAAGTTGACTTCTGCGCCTGTGTTGACTTTACCTGAGGCAGGGAAAGGCTTCTCGGTCTACACAGATGCTTCTGGAACTGGATTGGGATGTGTGTTGATGCAGGAAGGACACCCAGTTGCATATTTATCTAGGCGATTGAGACCACACGAGGGGAATTATCCAGTGCATGATTTAGAGCTAGCCGCAGTTGTGTTTGCATTGAAGGCTTGGCGACATTATCTTTATGGAGAGCGGTTCATGTTATACACAGATCACCAGAGTTTGAGGTATCTATTCACTCAGAAAGATCTGAATATGCAACAAAGACGGTGGCTCGAGTTACTGAAAGACTACGACTTCGCGATTGAGTACCATCTTGGGAAGGCGAATGTGGTTGCTGATGCGTTGAGCCGGAGTGGTGTAGAGAGTCAGACTGTGCTACAACAGATGACACATGAGCATGGATTGCTGGAGGCTGCGACGGTGTTGTGTTTGTCAGATGCTTTTGCTGATGTTCATATCTGTTGCCAGATGCGTGTTCCTGTGGTGTTGTTAGAGAGGGTCGCTGAGTGGCAAAGGGGTGACCGACATTTTGCTTGCTTCAGCTATCTGGCTCAGGATCTGGGTTGCACAGATTGGTCTAGTGGTTCAGACCAGTGCTTGAGACACAGGGGCAGGTTGTGGATATCTGAGGTGCAGGAACTTCGTGATAGCATTTTTGAGGATGCACACCGTTCACGGTATACAGTTCATCCTAGCAGGACTAAGATGTATCATGACTTGCGACGTTTGTTTTGGTGGCCTGGGATGAAGGCCGATGTGGGTGCATATGTGAGAGCTTGTCATATTTGTCAGAAGGTTATGGCCGAGCACAGGAGACCAACTGGATTGTTACAGCCACTACCCATTCCATAGTGGAAATGGAAGCATGTTACGATGGACTTTGTCAGCGGGTTGCCACAGACAACGAGACGTCATGATGCTGTTTAGGTTGTTATTGATAGATTGACGAAGTCTGCACATTTCATCCCTATATCGATGAAGTATTCGTTTCCTCAGTTAAGTATTATTTTTGAGCGAGAGGTTGTTAGACTACATGGAGTGCCGATATCTATTGTGTCTGACAGAAATCCCAGGTTGACTTCGAAGTTATGGGAGAGTATGCAGGAGCAGTTTGGGACGAGACTACAGTTCAGTACGGCTTATCATCCTCAGACAGACGGTCAGTCAAATAGATTGATACAGATATTAGAAGACATGCTCAGAGCATGCATTTTGCAGTTTGGAGGTGCTTGGGAAGAGTATTTGCCGTTGTGCGAGTTCGCGTACAACAACAGCTATCAGGCGAGTATTGGTATGCCACCATTTGAGGCTTTGTATGGTAGACCTTGTAGATCACCAGCTTGTTGGGCAGAACCTGAGGATGTGGCAGTGATTGGACCTGAAGTTGTGGTTGATCATACTGAGAAGATTCGACAAATTAGGTTGAGATTGCAAGCAGCTCAAGATAGGCAAAAGAAATATGCTGATAGGTATCTTGAGGGTTTGAGTTATGATGTGGATAACTTGGTATATCTGAAGGTTTCGCCCTGGAAAGGTCATCAGAGGTTTGGGATCAAGGGGAAACTAGCGCCGAGGTATATCGGACCTTTCAGAGTTATAGCACGTGTTGGGACAGTAGCATACAGATTGGAATTGCCGTCAGAGTTAGCAGGCGTTCATCCAGTGTTTCACGTGTCTATGTTGAGGTTAGCTAAGTCAGTACCGAGGCCGATGGTTGACATTAGACAGATTGAGGTTCGTCCTGACGTTTCATATGAAGAGCAACCGGTTGAGATCATGGATCGTAGAGTTCAGATTCTAAGGAACAGGGAAATTCTGAAAGTGTTGGTACGATGGCAACATCACCGGACTGAGGGACTCACCTGGGAGCTCGAGTCGACTATGAAACAGAGATATCCTCAGTTATTTATTGGTGAGTGTTTATTATAGCTTAAATTTCGGGACGAAATTTCAATTTAGTTGGGAAGAACTGTAACGGCCCAATTTATAAATTGCCGTTAATTATGACGTCATTGCAGACGTGGATGCCAGCGAGGACTTTCGTGGGTCCCACAGCGGGCTGGAACGAGTTTGGAATAGGTATACAGTCCGTTTTGTATGTTTGTTGTGGTAAATTGTGATGAAAATGTACAATTAGTTAATTTCATTACAATATGTATGTTAATGTAGTTTATTGATGTGTGAGGGATTGTCTCGGGGTACGTGCAGACATAGGATACGGGGCACGGGGTGCCGGGTAGTCGGGAGACTAGTGTGGTCTTACTCACAAATTTTGGGAATTTATTGAGTAGAGTAGATAATTATTATAAGCTAAATCAAATTGGAATCAATAAGTCCTATAGTTAAGCTGTATAAATTAACATCAGTTGGATGATTCTCGAGATGCACAATGGAGAGAATCGAGGTAGCAAATGTCATGATAGGGTGTATGGAGTTGGAGTGACACAGGGTGATCAGAAGCCCCAGGATTATTCTCGAGATTGGTGCACACACTTGATCAAATATCAAGTATATATATATATGTTTGACCGATCAAACAATGAGGGAGGAGAGAAAGAGTGTGGTTTTGAGAGAGATTGGAAGAGAGAATCGGTGAGAGGGAAAAAGAGAGGAGAAGATTTGTTGGAGTTTGAAGAGTGATTGGTGGCATCCAACAACAAGATTAAGAGGTATGGATACATCAAACTTGAGTTTTATGGGATTTTTTGGTGTGGGTTAGAATTTGTGAAATCCGAATTTGTGAAGGGATTAAACACTTTGTTTTGTTGAAATTTAGTGTTTATAAGAATGGTATGATATGGGTTGAGTAGTGAATAAAGTTTGAGAGAAATTTGAGGAGTATATGAAAATGGGTTTTGAAAATGTGATTTTTGATGATTCTTGGATTTTGAGGTTAAACTCGATAAACATGTGTTTTAGTGGTGTTTTTGGGGCCATTGAGGAGTTATGAATGTTTGAGAATCGGATTGAATGTGTTTGGGAGGAGTTGGAATCCAAAAAATTTGAACTTGGAAAATCTGGACAGCGCGACTAGCGCGCTAATGAATGGACCTAGCGCGCTAATTACCCTACGAAAATGATGATGAACAAGTGACGAAGATCAATTAGCGCGCTAATTGATCTCATTAGCGCGCTAATAGTTCACTGGAATCTGAAAAATTTGAAAATAAGGAATTGAGCCTAAATGACCTTTTAACCCAATTAATGGACTAATAACCCTCATAAATGAATTCCAGGAGTCTCGGAATAGTAATTGGAGTCGGGAGTTAGTCAGGAATCAGACCGAGAGTGTTATCGGGGATTTGAAGGAGTCGGATCGGGGTTGATTTGTGAAACGAGGAGTGCGGTTTGAGGTGTGCAATATCCCAATTGAACTTCACTTTAAGTATTTAGAGTTTGATTTATTTGAATTCAGTTCCGTTTATTCATTATTCTGTTTCCTTATTGCTTTACGGTGGTTGAGTACTCTCACCTGGTGTCTTTACGGTAGTGGAATTTACTCCTACCTGGTGTCTTTACGGTGTTGAGTTCACTCCCCACCTGGTGCTTATTCGTTGCGGCCATAGAGTCCACTAGGTCATAGCACTTGTCTAAGCATACGCCGGTGAATAGGCTGCCCGGGTATGGTAGGCTTGTGTGGGTGCGTCGTGGGTCTACGCCGGCCACCTAGAGGGTCCAGGGTCACCCGTTTTGGTGTGTTATCATAGGTCGTGCCTGGGGAAAAGCCCGAAGTATGACTTAGTCTGATTTTTACTGTGCACGTACTTTGCTTCGCTACTATATTTATGCATGCGATGATCCTTTCAGAGTTGTCTGTATTCTTTATTCCGCATGTTTAATTATAGTATTTTAAATTCTAGTATTTTATTTACGTAATTACTTGGTGAATTTCCTTGGGATTACTCACTCTGGACTCGTCATCTGTCTTTTATGATGGCTTGAGTGCAGATCCTGGTACGAGCCGAGGGAAGGGCAAGCTTGAGGACTACATTGATTGATTGCTCTAGCCCTACTCGTACGTATATTTATATTTGCTTGATTATAGTGAAAGTTAGAAGGGCTAACAAGAGTTTTCTTAATATTGAGAGTCCCACAAGTTTCCACAGGAAATGGAGCAGGGAAACTTGTGGTGGGAAAAAGTGAGAAAATCGGTCCATAGGAAATGGAGCAGGGACCGTGTTACTTGAAAAATAAAAAAAATGGAGAAAAGAATAGAGAATATAAAAAGAAAAAAAAAGAATAAAGGCGAAAGTCTTTGAAAACTCCTCAAATAAAAAAGATTTAGCTCGAGTACTTTCACTAAATTAAGTAGGATTTTAAACTTGCGTGCTTTAAGGTATAGACCAAGAAAACCCATGAGTAGTTGATGGCCTTTGTATTGACTGCATCTTTGTCTTGAAAATGTGATCTTAGTTGTGTTCGTGTTGCGGTTCTTGACATATCATAACTCCGAAATTTCCTGAGTGGCTTGTTAAGCTGGCAACTATGTAAACTAGAGGAACTCCATGAAATTCTGAATCGGGTATAGGATTAGTTGAGTCAGCATATATCTATATTAGTAGTCTAGTTTATTTGTGTTTATTTCATTCAGTCCTTAGCTCGGGACGAGCAAAGTCTAAGTTTGGGGGTGTTTGATAAGTGTTCATTTAGGCATAATTTAGTATTAGTTATTAGGATTAATTGGACTATATTTATATTATTTTATGGTGATAAATGCATATTTTAAGAAATTAGGGATTTATTTGAATAATATGAGAATATATATCTAATTATATTTAATTTTCGTTTTTAGGAGAAACGGAGTGCACGGTTGGATCCGGGGCGGAAAAATACTCAAAATAGAGTATACACTTGTAAAAATCGGACACCGGAGGGTTTGTTTTGGGGTGTACACGAGAGTAGGTGAATTGGAGTTTCGGATGGCCACATGTCGCTTCCTCATTGGACAGATCGCATCACACACAGCCGCCCATCGAAACACAGCATGCCACGTGTCCCGTACAGCCCGCCACATCACCTCTCTCAACCGTCTTCTCGCCTCAGTCATTGATCTGCCTCAAGATACGAATCAGCACCAACTCCCAGATTTTCGGTGATATCACGCGAGCTTCCTCCCAGCTGCCACGTCATCGCCACGTCGCCAATCCAGCGAGTCATCAGCGGCCGCCCAGCCAATACGCGCGCGCCACGTCATCCAGTCAACTAGTCAACCAACCACGTCACACCACCCACGGTTCCTCTTTCTCCAGACCGCACGATCTGCCTAGAGATACACATCAACCGCACTCCCAGATCTTCGCACGAACTCGTGCGATTTTTCCCGCCATGGATCCGCCACGTGTCCGCTTCTCAATGGTCCAACCTGGCGCGCGAAAGCCGATCCACCACTCACATGCGCCATGTTTCGCCACGTGTCACGCCTCCTCTTCGCATCATGTCATATCCAGCACTCTCCTCCAATCCAGACGCGCCACGTCATCCTCGCCAGCAAATCACTCCAATCCGCTGCTGACACGTGGCTGCTCCAGTCTCTCCACCAATCCAACGCTGCCAAGTGTCCTGGGCCCAAAAAACTCCCAAACCCGAAAATAAACACGTGGCTGCTCCAGTTTCTTTATTTTCTAAGTTTATTCTAGTATTTTCTTTTTATTTACATTTTGTTTTTAGATTTTAATGTTGTTTATTGCGATAATGTCCGGCTAAAATCATCAGTCCGAACCGGAAGTGGATCAAATCACTCTCTTTGGCATAAAAACATATGTGAGATCTATTTTATTATTTATTTAATTTGTTTTTCATATTATTTTATTTCCTTTGATATTATTTGAATAATCGAAGTTAAACACTAGTTTAAACTTCAATTCACTTGCCAGTGAGTCGTAAGCACCCGTATTTGTGCGATAAGACCACACTAGTGGCGATTGACCCTACCAATTGATTAGACTCTTTTGGGACCGGTTAAATACCATAGGGATCTAGGCTAAATCGGGAACACGAGTGATCCGATTGTCTAGGTGTAGTGCCTTCACGAAGCCCAATGCGACCAACGCGTTAGATCTGAAGCACTAACGATCAGGTTGCGTGTTTGGTCAGGGAAGTAGTCAACGGTCGTACCTTGGCTGCCGACATCAGGAAGAGCGAGGACTTGGATCCATTACCGGGTCTATAGCTACACTAATTTAATATGATTTGCATGCTTTGATTGGATTGAAGACCATATGTGAAATTATGCCAAATGGAGGAGATTTGTGATACTGATGGTTTGGATTGTTCTTCCCCATCTTGATTAATTTATTTACTTTATATTTTAATTACTGTTTTTAGTGAAATTAGAGATTATTTCTGTGAACACTTTAAGTTAATTTTAGTTTTAGTTTTGTACCCTAAGTTGAACATTTGGTCTTCGTGGTTCGACCCCGTGCTTGCCACTACTGCAGTTCTTGTGGTTATTGGTAATCTCATCGGGATTAAATATTTATTTTGACGCATTCGACACGCATCAAATTTTGGCGCCGTTGCCGGGGACCAAGTTCTTTTTGACTTAGGTTTTATTTTTTATTTTTTTTTGTATTCACTTTTATGTCCCGCAATCTTCGTCGATCGCTGTCCTTTGGATCTTTACTCCCTTTTGATCCAGAGATCGAAAAGGCTTGCCGTCGGAACTCAAAAGAAACTAGGCAGAGGATCCAATCCTCAAGAGTTCAACTGAACGACGAGCAACTCCCTTCGATGGCTGACCACGTTGGGAACCCACATATACTTGTTGCACCACTTAAGGGACGAGAGGAACCCTTAGTTGTTCCTCCCCAACAGTTTGTCGCACCAGCTGAACCACCTGCACCAGTGGAACAGCAAAGGCCTGCAGCACACCAGTATCAACCATTCAACCAAAGAGTGGTTGATGCTCATCCACAAAGGCCACAAGCTAACCCTTGGGCACAACCTCAGGCCGACCATCGCGTCACCATTGGGATGGCGAATGATGGGATATATGATCTCCTAGCCCATCATCCACACTGCATCGCATACCCAGCCCACAGGGGCAATTTTGAGCTCAGATCAGGTTTCATTAACCTACTCCCCGTCTTTCATGGACTGGATCATGACGATCCAGTCACCTTCATCAAAGATTTCCATTCTAAGTGTAGGACCATGATTCCCCCTCGAGTCGATGAAGACGAAGTCAAACTCTCCGCTTTTCCTTTCTGTTTAAAGGATAAAGCTCAAGACTGGCTCTTCTATCTTCCCCCTGGTTCCATTACAAATTGGAACGACATGATTTCTGCATTCCTCAAAGAGTTCTTTCCCGAATCTAGAGCTTCCCAACTTACTAGAGAGATATGTAGTATCAAAATGAAACGGGGCGAATCTTTTGGCGATTATTGGGGTCATTATAAGCGCTTACTTGTGCAATGCCCCTAACATGGCCAAAGCAACCTCTCCATTATTCGTTTTTTCCATATGGGACTCACACCCCTTGAGAAACGAATGATTGACAATGCATGTGGAGGCGATTACAAATGTAAGACCACCGAGGAAATGTTTGATCTGTTCGACTCTATAGCAAGTCAGTCACGTCATTACATTGATGACGAGGATGATGGACCCTCACGAAGTCTTTCTGATGGAATAGGGTCAAATTCTGCCAATAGCAAGCTTGATAAACTCACTGATCTCATGGAGCGATTCCTCACCTCGGGAAAAGCTCAAGTTAAAGCTTGTGGCTTCTGCACAGCCAAGGACCACTCCACTGACACGTGTCCTACCTTGTTCGAGAACGAGCAAGCGAACACTTTAGGTGGCGGATTCCAAGGACCACCGAGGAATCAATACGGCAACAATTTCAATAACACTTATAAACATGCCGTTAAAAGTCCCTATTTAAGTTATGTGTCACAAAATCAGAACTTCTCACAGTTTGTTCCGAGGGGACAACCTCTCCATCCACAACCCCAACCCGCTCAGAATTCGGGGACTTTAGAAGAAATGATGAGGACACTCATTACTAGTCAAGAAAGATTCTCTAAAGAATTGACCCAACTAAAAAATGAAACCATCGCGAGTCATGCTTCTAGCATTAAAAGTCTCGAGGTGCAATTAGGGCAATTGGCCCTACAAGTTGGGCGTACGGATGAGAAAGGCAGACTGCCTTCTAAACCGCACCCGAATCCAAATGCGAATGTCAATGCTATCACACTTCGTAGCGGCAAAGAGTTGGAGGAGGCCCCTAAAGACCCTAAACCTAAAGAGGCCGCCCCTAAATCCAAGGAAGTTGAGCATGAGCTCGAGGTTCAACCATCTCACACTGAAACGGTAGACTTGGATAAAGAAGCACAACCTTCTCTTAAGATTCTACCCCCGTTCCCTCAACGCCTCAATCAACATAAAAAGGTAGGAGAGGAGAAGGAAATTCTGGAAATCTTGAGGAAAGTGGCGATAAACATCCCACTTCTTGATGCCTTAGCACATATGCCCCGCTATGCTAAGTTGCTCAAGGACCTATTTATATATTATTTTTAATATATAATTTATATATATTAAAAATACATAAATTAAATGAGAAGAGATCTAATTAAAAGAAAGAAGTCTAGGTATCCAGTTTCACAGTCTCGCCATACAACTTGGGATTGAATTTATTAATTGTCAGTTTATGAAAAGTATGAAACTAATCTATGATCTAGTGCAGTTATAGAACCGGTGACGTACGCGGTTCCTCGCACTTCCTGATGTCGATAGCCAAGGTACGACCGTTGACTAATTCCCTGACCAAACACGCAACCTGATCGCTAGTGCTCCAGATTTAACGCGTTGGTCGCATTGGGCTTCGTGAAGGCACTACACCTAGACAACCGGATCACTCGTGTTTCCGATTTAGCCTAGATCCCTATGGTATTTAACCGGTCCCAAAAGAGTCTAATCAATTGGTATGGTCAATTGCCACTAGTGTGGTCTTATTGCACAAGCATGGGTGCTTACGACTCACTGGCATATGAATTGAAGTTTAAACTAGTGTTTAACTTCAATTATTCAAATAATATCAAAGGAAATAAATAATAGAAAATATCAATAGTAATTAAAAATAAATAAACCTGATAAAGCATTCCCAAGTCGTAGGCTTGACTGATCCACCGTCAACCTAGGTGGAGGAAACTAGCTTGACATAATAAAAAACTAAACTAAAAGAAGAATGAAAAATGAAATTTGGATCTCGGATCCTGGATCCCGGATCCCGGATCTTGAATGCTTGATTGGATCCCCCCGGATCGGATGATCTTTTTTCCTTTTCCCTCAATCCCTATTTATAGATGTGAGAACTGTTTTGGGTGTATTTTTAGCCTTGACGCGTGGCGGAACCGGATTGGGTGAATTCTGGGCTTTGCTGACGTGGCGGCGTTTGATTGGAGAGAGGACTGCGGCCGGCTGACGTGGCGCGACTGGATTGGAGGAGAGTGCTGGCTGTGACGTGCTGTGAGAGGGCGATGACACGTGGCGCGCTGGGGTTCGTTGAAGTGCTGTCGTGGCTTGAGCTGGACCAACCAGGAGCGGACACGTGGCGCGTGTTTGGGCGGGAAAGAGCGCACAAGAGTCGTGCGAAAATTTGGGAGACAGCACCTGCACGCATCTCGAGGCCGATCGAGCGATCAAAAGAGAGGAGCTACTGGGCTTGGCCACGTGTCACGACGTGGTTGGTGGAGGTGATGTGTTTGAGGCGACGTGGCGACACGTGGCGATGACGTGGCGGCTGGGAGGAAACTCGCGCGAATTCACCTAAAATCTGGAAGTTGGTGCTGACGCGGATCTCGAGGCAGATCAACGGCGGATGGCGAGGCGCTGTGTGTGATGCGATCTGTCCAATGAGGAAGCGACACGTGGCGGCGTCTGATTGGTGCAGATGCGATCTGTCCAATGGGAATGTGACACGTGGACCTGAAAAACTCCAATTCACCTACTCTTGTGTACACCTCAAAACAAACCCTCCGGTGTCCGATTTCTATAAGTGTATACTCTATTTTGAGTATTTTTTCGCCCCAGATCCAACCGTGCACTCCGTTTCTCCTAAAAACTAAAATTAAATATAATTAGATATATATTCTCATATTATTCCAATAAATCCTAATTTCTTAAAATATGCATTTATCACCATAAAATAATATAAATATAGTCCAATTAATCCTAATAACTTATACTAAATTATGCCTAAATAAACACTTATCACCTATGCACCAACAAAGGTCGCCTCAAAGGCAACGAGAAAATCACTGTAGGTGAGAACATCTCAGCTATCCTACGCAAAAAGTTGCCCACCAAGTGTGAGGACCCGGGTATGTTCACTGTTCCTTGCACAATTGGTGAAGTTGAGATCCAGAAAGCTATGTGCGACCTCGGCGCTTCTATCAATGTCATACCACTATCTATATATGAGACATTGAAGGCTGGCCGTCTAAAGGATACTGGGATCGTCATACATTTAGCTGACCGATCTGTCGTTCGTCCTGTGGGTGTCTTGGAAGACATCTTGGTGAAGGTTAGTGAACTCATCTTTCCTACTGACTTCTATATCATTGATATGAAGACTCAGCCATGTCCCCATTTCTCCTCAGTCTTACTTGGCAGGCCTTTCCTTAAGACCGCCAAGACTAAGATTGATGTTCACAGTGGTGCTCTGACTATGAAGTTTGATGGTGAACTTATTAAGTTCAACATCTATGACGCGATGCGCCATCCCTGCGATGCCTATTCTATGGTGTTTGCTTTGGACAGTATGGACTCACTTGTCCAAGATACCTTTCTCGTGAAAGGTGATGATATGAAAGTAGTGTTAGAGAATCATCTCGACACCAAATTCTTACGAGAGCAATGTTTCATCCTCGATACTGAGATTGAGGAGCTGATCTCTGAGTTGGACTCTGCTCCACTCTATTTTCCCACCCTAGCTTATCTCGACTTACCTGCTTCGAACTCTACACTTCTCCCATCTATGGTGCGAGCACCCACACTGAAACTCAAACCATTGCCCACCCACCTCAAATATGTGTTTTTAGGTGAGAATGATACATTACCAGTGATCATCTCCACCAAACTCACATTACCGGAGGAAAATAAGTTGATTCATGTGCTTCAAGAGTTCAAAGAAGCCCTAGGGTGGACGATTGCTGACATTAAAGGTCTTAGCCCTTCTGCATGCATGCATCAGATACATATGGAAGAAGGGTCTAAACCTTCACGAGAAGCACAACGAAGATTGAACCCACCGATGATGGATGTGGTTAAAAAGGAGATTCTTAAGCTCCTTGACGCTGGGATGATCTACCCGATCTCCGACAGCAAGTGGGTCAGTCCCATTCAGGTGGTTCCCAAGAAAACGGGGATCACAGTGGTCACAAACCCACGAGGAGAATTAGTCCCAACTCGCATCCAAAACGGATGGCGAGTTTGCATTGATTACAGGAAGCTCAATGCTTCCACTAGGAAAGACCACTTCCCATTGCCTTTCATCGATCGGATGTTAGAGCGTTTAGCGAGCGAGTCTCACTATTCCGCTTGGATGGGTACTCTGGTTTTCATCAGATTCCTGTATCACCTGAGGATCAGGAAAAGACCACCTTCACTTGTCCTTTTGGTACTTTTGCTTACCGACGCATGCTATTTGGGCTATGCAATGCACCTGCTACTTTTCAGAGGTGTATGATAAGCATCTTCTCTGACTTCGTTGAGCATTTCATCGAAGTATTCATGGATGACTTCATTGTTTACGGTGATTCATTCGATCTTTGCCTTAGTCATCTAACTAAGGTTCTTCAACGATGTATCCAAAAGAACTTGATCCTCAATTACGAGAAATGTCACTTCATGGTGGATCAAGGTCTTATCTTGGGTCACATCGTATCTGCTAAGGGTGTGGAGGTAGACCCGGCAAAGATTGAAGTAATTCAAAAATTGTCTTACCCCACGACTGTGCGAGAAATCCGATCATTTCTTGGCCATGCCGGTTTCTATCGGCGATTCATTAAGGATTTCTCCAAAATTGCACAACCCCTCTGTCGCCTTCTTCAGAAGGACGTGCCTTTCGATCTTGATAAGGCATGTAAGAGTGCATTCGATGCGCTAAAAGACTCTCTCATATCTACTACAGTGATTCGAGCTCCCAACTGGGAGCTACCTTTTGAGATCATGTGCGATGTCAGCAACCACGCTGTGGGTGCTGTGCTTGGGCAACGAGTCGGGCGCGCTTCTCATGTCATATATTACGCATCCCGAACTCTTGATCCTGCCCAACTGAATTACACCACTACAGAGAAGGAGCTTCTATCTGTTGTCTTCGCTTTGGAAAAATTTCGGCCTTACCTCTTAGGAACTAAGGTGGTCGTCTACTCTGACCATGCTGCCTTAAAGTACCTTATGGCCAAAAAGGAAGCTAAACCTCGTCTCATTCGATGGATACTCTTGTTACAAGAGTTTGACATCGAGATTAAAGATAAAAGTGGTGTCGAAAATCTTGTTGCTGACCATCTCAGTCGTATCGAGAATGGTGAAGCGCCTGTCCCGCTACGAGATGATTTTCCTGATGAACATCTCTTAGCAATTTCTGAGGAACTCCCTTGGTTTGCTGATATGGTAAACTATATTGTTACACGAGAGTTTCCAACTCATCTTACGCGAGCCCAAAAAGATAAAATTCGGAGTGATTCCAAATACTATGTATGGGATGACCCATACTTGTGGAGGTTTTGCTCAAACCAGGTTATTCGTCGATGTGTCTCCTAGACAGAGACGCAATCTATATTGGCATTCTGTCATTCATACGCCTGCGGCGACCATTTTGGTCCACGTAGGACTGCCATGAAAGTCTTGGAGAGTGGGCTCTACTGGCCCACCATTTTTCATGATTCATTTATATACTCCAAGACCTGTGCCAGATGTCAGTCGACCGGAACCCTGAGTCACAGGAATCAAATGCCACTGACCTCGATCCTATTATGTGAGATTTTTGATGTTTGGGGAATCGACTTCATGGGGCCATTTCCACCATCACATGGTTTTCTTTATATCTTACTGGCGGTAGACTACGTGTCCAAATGGGTGGAAGTCAAAGCCACTCGCACCAATGATTCGTCAGTTGTATGCAATTTCCTGAAATCACGAATTTTTTCAACTTTTGGCGCTCCACGGGCTTTGATCAGTGATCGAGGTACCCATTTCTGCAACCGCATGGTTGAAAATCTCCTGCGTAAGTATAATGTTACACACCGTACGTCTACGGCCTATCATCCTCGACACCGGTGGCAAGCGGAGGTGTCAAACAGGGAGATTAAAGCCATTTTGGAGAAGACCGTAAACCCGTCACGGAAGGACTGGAGCACGCGCCTTGATGACGCAATATGGGCTTATCGAACGACATTTAAAACGCCAATCGGAATGTCCCCGTATCGCTTAATTTTTGGCAAATCATGCCAATTGCCAGTCGAGTTAAAGCATAAATCTCTATGGGCTGTCAAATAGTTCAACATGGAACTCGACGCAGCCGGCAAAGAGAGAAAGTTGGACCTCCAAGAACTAGAGGAGATCCGGAACGATGCCTATGAGTCCGCTCGAATTTATAAGGATAAAACCAAGGCGTTCCACGATCGCAACTTATCTCGTAAGATTTTCGTAGTCGGCCAAAAAGTCTTGCTTTATAATTCCAAATTAACTCTCCATCCAGGGAAGTTGAGGTCACGATGGCTCGGACCTTTTGTTGTTATTGATGTGTTTGGACATGGTGCAGTTGAGATTAGGAGCCAGGATACAGGGAAAGTTTTCAAGGTAAATGGGCATCGACTGAAGCCGTTCTATGAGAACTTCCTACAGCACGAGATCGAGAGCGAGACTCTAGCAGTTGTGGAGTACCTTGACTGAGAGAGAGTCAGACTGAGTCGAGCCAACGACTTTAACCAAAAGCGCTATTGGGAGGCAGCCCAAGTTTTTTTTATTTATGTTTTTAGCTTGCTTCTATTTATATTTGTTTAGTGTACTCACCATTATCCCGTTTTTGACTATTTACAGTTGTTTGATATTCGTTTGTTGAAGCACCGGAGTTGAGAACCAGATATCACTGTTGCGGTTCTCTGGTATACATGGTTAGTCTTATTGGGATCTGGTAAGTTCTAGGTTTTAGATTATTAGGTTAGTTTTTGAGTCTACTGGAGGTAATTAGATATATATTCCATATATTTCCTGCGCTGAGCGTTTTTATCACCATGCTTCATATTTTATGAGATATTATAGTCCATTAGGTTTTGCATATTCATTTTAGCATGTCATTTCCCCATTACTTATCTCTTTCATTCCATGTTCTTTTCACCTCTTTCCTTTTCATTTTGTAGTTTGTTACTCTCATTCTTATTTTAAACCTTGAGGACAAGGTTCGGAATAAGTTTGGGGGTACTTTAAGACTTGTGGATTGAGTTGGATGTTTTCTATGCGAAAGACCGCAGGTGAGATCGTTTAAATTTTTACAATTATATGCGGTTATATGCGATTGATGGATAGTAATGGCGGTGTTTGGTATCACTCATTCTCTCATTTATTCCATTTATTTCCTCTCCATATCTCACTTTCTCATGTCATTAGGGGTTGATATACTTTCATGCATGCATTTAGTATAGTTTTTAGTATTATTATTAGTAGACATATGTCTATCTATGTTTGTTCTTACATTTAGACCTTACATAGTGTCATATGTTGCATTTAGAGTCACTCGAGACTTTGTTTCATGCCTTTGGTTATGGATGAGTACTTTATGGTTGCCTGTTGACTTGAAACTTAGGAAAAATTAGAAAAAACACTCAATCAAGTCGTAGCCCAGCATTCTTATGACTGCATGATTAGAGACTTAGTATGTTGGTTGAGCTTGCGCTAGATACCAAAATGTGTAGACGGTCAAAAATTGTGCAAGTGATAATATTTTAACCCACATTGGGGAATTTGCTTGATTATAGTGAAAGTTAGAAGGGCTAACAGGAGTTTTCTTAATATTGAGAGTCCCACAAGTTTCCACAGAAAATGGAGCAGGGAAACTTGTGGTGGGAAAAAGTGAGAAAATCGGTCCATAGGAAATGGAGCAGGGACCGTGTTACTTGAAAAATAAAAAAAATGGAGAAAAGAATAGAGAATATAAAAAGAAAAAAAAAGAATAAAGGCGAAAGTTTTTGAAAACTCCTCAAATAAAAAAGATTTAGCTCGAGTACTTTCACTAAATTAAGTAGGATTTTAAACTTGCGTGCTTTAAGGTATAGACCAAGAAAACCCATGAGTAGTTGATGGCCTTTGTCTTGACTGCATCTTTGTCTTGAAAGTGTGATCTTAGTTATGTTCGTGTTGCGATTCTTGACATATCATAACTCCGAAATTTCCTGAGTGGCTTGTTAAGCTGGCAACTATGTAAACTAGAGGAACTCCAAGAAATTCTGAATCGGGTATAGGATTAGTTGAGTCAGCATATATCTATATTAGTAGTCTAGTTTATTTGTGTTTATTTCATTCACTCCTTAGCTCGGGACGAGCAAAGTCTAAGTTTGGGGGTGTTTGATAAGTGTTCATTTATGCATAATTTAGTATAAGTTATTAGGATTAATTGGACTATATTTATATTATTTTATGGTGATAAATGCATATTTTAAGAAATTAGGGATTTATTTGAATAATATGAGAATATATATCTAATTATATTTAATTTTCATTTTTAGGAGAAACGGAGTGCACGGTTGGATCCGGGGCGGAAAAATACTCAAAATAGAGTATACACTTGTAGAAATCGGACACCGGAGGGTTTGTTTTGGGGTGTACACAAGAGTAGGTGAATTGGAGTTTCGGATGGCCACATGTCGCTTCCTCATTGGACAGATCGCATCACACACAGCCGCCCATCGAAACACAGCGTGCCACGTGTCCCGTACAGCCCGCCACATCACCTCTCTCAACCGTATTCTCGCCTCAGTCATTGATCTGCCTCGAGATACGAATCAGCACCAACTCCCAGATTTTTGGTGATATCACGCGAGCTTCCTCCCAGCCGCCACGTCATCGCCACGTCGCCAATCCAGCGCGTCATCAGCAGCCGCCCAGCCAATCCGCGCGTGCCACGTCATCCGATCAACTAGTCAACACGCCACGTCACACCGCCCACGGTTCCTCTTTCTCCAGACCGCACGATCTGCCTCGAGATACACATCAACCGCACTCCCAGATCTTCGCACGAACTCGTGCGATTTTTCCCGCCATGGACCCGCCACGTGTCCGCTTCTCACTGGTCCAGCTTGGCGCGCGACAGCCGATCCGCCACTCACATGCCGCCATGTGTCGCCACGTGTCACGCCTCCTCTTCACAGCACGTCATTTCCAGCACTCTCCTCCAATCCAGACGCGCCACGTCATCCTCACCAGCAAATCACTCCAATCCGCTGCTGACACGTGGCTGCTCCAGTTTCTCCACCAATCCAACGCTGCCAAGTGTCCTGGGTGCCCAAAAAACTCCCAAACCCGAAAATAAACACCCAAGACCCTAATTTAGGACTATAAATAGGGGTCTTTAGTGGAGAGAACTTACACAATTTTATTTTTCTTTATTTTCTAAGTTTATTCTAGTATTTTCTTTTTATTTACATTTTGTTTTTAGATTTTAATGTTGTTTATTGCGATAATGTCCGGCTAAAATCATCAGTTCGAACCGGAAATGGATCAAATCACTCTCTTTGGCATAAAAACATATGTGAGATCTATTTTATTATTTATTTAATTTGTTTTTCATATTATTTTATTTCCTTTGATATTATTTGAATAATTGAAGTTAAACACTAGTTTAAACTTCAATTCACTTGCCAGTGAGTCGTAAGCGGGTGTTTGTGCGATAAGACCACACTAGTGGCGATTGACCCTACCAATTGATTAGACTCTTTTGGGACCGGTTAAATACCATAGGGATCTAGGCTAAATCGGGAACACGAGTGATCCGATTGTCTAGGTGTAGTGCCTTCACGAAGCCCAATGCGACCAACGCGTTAGATCTGAAGCACTAGCGATCAGGTTGCGTGTTTGGTCAGGGAAGTAGTTAACGGTCGTACCTTGGCTGCCGACATCAGGAAGAGCGAGGACTTGGATCCATTACCGGGTCTATAGCTACACTAATTTAATATGATTTGCATGCTTTGATTGGATTGAAGACCATATGTGAAATTATGCCAAATGGAGGAGATTTGTGATACTGATGGTTTGGATTGTTCTTCCCCATCTTGATTAATTTATTTACTTTATATTTTAATTACTGTTTTTAGTGAAATTAGAGATTATTTCTGTGAACACTTTAAGTTAATTTTAGTTTTAGTTTTGTACCCTAAGTTGAACACTTGGTCTTCGTGGTTCGACCCCGTGCTTGCCACTACTGCAGTTCTTGTGGTTATTGGTAATCTCATCGGGATTAAATATTATTTTGACGCATTCGACACGCATCAATTGGTATGCCACCATTTGAGGCTTTGTACGGTAGACCTTGTAGATCACCAGCTTGTTGGGCAGAACCTGAGGATGTGGCAGTGATTGGACCTGAAATTGTGGTTGATCATACTGAGAAGATTCGGCAAATTAGGTTGAGATTGCAAGCAGCTCAAGATAGGCAAAAGAAGTATGCTGATAGGTATCTTGAGGGTTTGAGTTATGATGTGGATGACTTGGTATATCTGAAGGTTTCGCCCTGGAAAGGTCATCAGAGGTTTGGGATCAAGGGGAAACTAGCGCCAAGGTATATCGGACCTTTCAGAGTTATAGCACGTGTTGGGACAGTAGCATACAAATTGGAATTGCCATCAGAGTTAGCAGGCGTTCATCCAGTGTTTCACGTGTCTATGTTGAGGTTAGCTAAGTCAGTACCGAGGCCGATGGTTGACATTAGACAGATTGAGGTTCGTCCTGACGTTTCATATGAAGAGCAACCGGTTGAGATCATGGATCGTAGAGTTCAGATTCTAAGGAACAGGAAAATTCTGAAAGTGTTGGTACGATGGCAACATCACGGGACTGAGGGACTCACCTGGGAGCTCGAGTCCACTATGAAACAGAGATATCCTCAGTTATTTATTGGTGAGTGTTTATTATAGCTTAAATTTCGAGACGAAATTTCAATTTAGTTGGGAAGAACTGTAACGGCCCAATTTATAAATTGTCGTTAATTATGACGTCATTGCAGACGTGGATGCCAGCGAGGACGTTCGTGGGTCCCACAGCGGGCTGGAACGAGTTTGGAATAGGTATACAGTCCGTTTTGTATGTTTGTTGTGGTAAATTGTGATGAAAATGTACAATTAGTTAATTTCATTACAATATGTATGTTAATGTAGTTTATTGATGTGTGAGGGATTGTCTCGGGGTGCGTGCAGACATAGGACACGGGGCACGGGGTGCCGGGTAGTCGGGAGACTAGTGTGGTCTTACTCACAAATTTTGGGAATTTATTGAGTAGAGTAGATAATTATTATAAGCTAAATCAAATTGGAATCAATAAGTCCTATAGGTAAGCTGTATAAATTAACATCAGTTGGATGATTCTCGAGATGCACAATGGAGAGAATCGAGGTAGCAAATGTCATGATAGGGTGTATGGAGTTGGAGTGACACAGGGTGATCAGAAGCCCTAGGATTATTCTCGAGATTGGTGCACACACTTGATCAAATATCAAGTATATATATATATGTTTGACCGATCAAACAATGAGGGAGGAGAGAAAGAGTGTGGTTTTGAGAGAGATTGGAAGAGAGAATCGGTGAGAGGGAAAAAGAGAGGAGAAGATTTGTTGGAGTTTGAAGAGTGATTGGTGGCATCCAACAACAAGATTAAGAGGTATGTATACATCAAACTTGAGTTTTATGGGATTTTTTGGTGTGGGTTAGAATTTGTGAAATCCGAATTTGTGAAGGGATTAAACACTTTGTTTTGTTGAAATTTAGTGTTTATAAGAATGGTATGATATGGGTTGAGTAGTGAATCAAGTTTGAGAGAAATTTGAGGAGTTTATGAAAATGGGTTTTGAAAATGTGATTTTTGATGATTCTTGGATTTTGAGGTTAAACTCGATAAACATGTGTTTTAGTGGTGTTTTTGGGGCCATTGAGGAGTTATGAATGTTTAAGAATCGGATTGAATGTGTTTGGGAGGAGTTGGAATCCAAAAAATTTGAACTTGGAAAATCTGGACAGCGCGACTAGCGCGCTAATGAATGGACCTAGCGCGCTAATTACCCTCTGAAAAATGATGATGAACAGTGACGAAGATCAATTAGCGCGCTAATAGTTCACTGGAATCTGAAAAATTTGAAAATAAGGAATTGAGCCTAAATGACATTTTAACCCAATTAATGGACTAATAACCCTCTTAAATGAATTCCAGGAGTCTCGGAATACTAATTGGAGTCGGGAGTTAGTCAGGAATCAGACCGAGAGTGTTATCGGGGATTTGAAGGAGTCGGATTGGGGTTGATTTGTGAAACGAGGAGTGCGGTTTGAGCTGTGCAGTATCCCAATTGAACTTCACTTTAAGTATTTACAGTTTGATTTATTTGAATTCAGTTCCGTTTATTCATTATTCCGTTTCCTTATTGCTTTACGGTGGCTGAATACTCTCACCTGGTGTCTTTACGGTAGAGGAATTTACTCCTACCTGGTGTCTTTACGGTGTTGAGTTCACTCCCCATCTGGTGCTTATTCGTTGCGGCCATAGAGTCCACTAGGTCATAGCACTTGTCTAAGCATATGCCGGTGAATAGGCTGCCCGGGTATGGTAGGCTTGTGTGGGTGCGTCGTGGGTCTACGCCGGCCACCTAGAGGGTCCAGGGTCACCCGTTTTGGTGTGTTATCACGGGCCGTGCCTGGGGAAAAGCCCGAAGTATGACTTAGTCTGATTTTTACTGTGCACGTACTTTGCTTCGCTACTATATTTATGCATGCGATGATCCTTTCACAGTTGTCTGTATTCCTTATTCCGCATGTTTAATTATAGTATTTTAAATTCTAGTATTTTATTTACGTAATTACTTGGTGAATTTCCTTGGGATTACTCACTCTGGACTCGTCATCTGTCTTTTTATGATGGCTTGAGTGCAGATCCTGGTACGAGCCGAGGGAAGGGCAAGCTTGAGGACTACATTGATTGATAGCTCTAGCCCTACTCGTACGTATGTTTATATTTACTTGTTTTATGCTGGGTTTTGGGATTTAAGAGATAGGTTGTATGCTTTTGATATTTTGTAGATCTCAGAGGATATGTTATGATGTATATTTGATATGGTTTCCACTTAGGTATTATGCTCATAAAATACATGTTAGATCTTTACATTGTTAGTAAATCTTCCGCTGCGTAATTTGAGATTAAATGATAGTAAAGGAACAAAAGTTAACTCATAACATCAAAGTTAACTGGAAATTGATTAAAAATGGATAATCGGGCGTGGGACACAGCTGGCGGTGACGTGGTCAGTTGTGGGCCTGCGTGGCCTCCCGTGACGGACCAATGTGGAAATTGGGGCCGCTACATTACAGGGTTGGGATACTGAATTGTAACCGAGGTTTATTCCAATAATTTTGTATATATGTATATCTTTTGATTTATCGATAACAGTTTTAATTTTCACTGCGTATTCTATTTCTTTTATTTAGATTTTCGAGATATACATGTTGTGTTTATCAAGTACTAAAGGAAGACTTATGGCTCTAGTTAAGTTTGACTGGTATACCGAGGCTATATTAGGGTTTTAGGCTAGGTATCGCCTTAATCGAGATAGGGGATGCTACACGAACCCACGACCTCCCCAAGCTGTACCTTTTGGCAAGTGATGTCTTATCCATCTCAACAGAGATGCTTTGGCTTGGGACAACTAACATATTCACAATATAATTTTATTTATGTAGGACAAGAAATGATTATGTTTTTATAGTTTTATTTCCATTAAAACTCCAAGAAAGAAGTTATTAGAAGCCACAACTAATCAAAGAATAAGTACAAAATATGGTAAAAGACAACTTCTTTATAGAAATTGATAACGAAAAATAAAAAAATGTGAAAAGAACATTGTAAACTGATCTAAAATTTCTCAAACACACATGGGTGCACATAGATTCACCCACAAAAGAAAATGAAAAACAAACATACACAATCATGAAATAATGATTTCTTTAATTAAAAATGGTTTGAATCGTGCGAAGTGGAAGATTTTGATCTATGTAGCATGCCCCCGACTAATTTGGGATGTGAAATCATGGTTTCAAGCATCACCGAAAAATCTATAGAAAGGACACAAAATTGTTATAACAAAAGAGATGTGAGTTATCTATAGTCGGGAAACGAAAGGAAAATCATTCGGTCAAACCCTAGACTCTGCAAACACTACAACAATCGAATCCCAAATTCCAAAAGAACAACAACATAGCCTCAGATATGATCAAAACAGGGGTCGCACTAAATCCCCAAATCCACAAAAAACTTAAGCATAAGAATCTGAAGTTGAGATCTTAAAGTAGAACAGAAACAACAAAAGGAACTAGTCTCTATGAGACTCAATCAATTGTATATATGAAAAATAATGGCGAAATCAAGGCTTACCAACGACTTAATTGGATTCGGCGACGGAAGCTACGAAATTTGATGTTGTTTGCACCACCGACCCTCACCCTCTTAACCCTCACGCTCGACTACACGACAAGGATGCAAATGGGTAGCGTCCGGAATGAGACCTCATTCCCATATCGTACCCACTAAAAAATTTATCACCCATACATGTACCCATATCCATCCGGGGATGATTTCTCATACCTATCCCCATACTCATTTAATCTCTGTGGGTATGGAAAAGTCCCATGGGGAAAATATTTTACTCATTTCATTCTCCATTGGGGATCCTCGTGGAGATTTTTATGGGGATTTTTGTAGAGATAGGAATCTTCATGGGAAATTTTTTCCCATTTCAATCCCCATTGGGGATTCTCGACGGGATTCAAGAAAAAGAATTGTAACAAATAAGGTGTCAAATATACATACATAACAACACAATTGTTGAAATTTCAACAAAAAAAAATCAACATATCATGCAATAAAAAGTTCTAACTGCAAAGTGATAACACTTGATATTAAGTTTCTACAAAATCATTGGCATACGCAAAACGAAAAATCAACACACTTGATATTTATCATTAAAGTTTTTTTTTTTTTGCAAAATTTATCATTAAAGTTTGTTGAATGTAATATTAAAAATACATGTGTATGTGTATTGGTGTTTTTAAATGGTATTTATAAACGTAATATACGTAGGTCTATTGTCGGTATAGGCATATTGTAACATGATATATAATTATATATAATATTTAGTTATAAAGTTATAATATAACTAAATAGTATCAAATATTATATTATAAAGAGTTTGATCCATATAGTTGATATACGTAATTTGAGAATTGAGAATTGAGAATTTGAGATTAAAGGTTGAAGTTTTTTTTTTCGAAAAAGGTTGAAGTTTTGTTGTGGTTGATGATCAATGTATATTTTTTTCTCTCCCAACACTTGAGAGATAATAAATAATAATGTCGTTATACAAAAAAGAAAAATAATGTCAATAAGTTACAAATTCATAACATTTATATATAAGTATAAACTATATATAAAGTCAATAGCACCAAGGAGCCCCCAAAAAAATTAGGAGGATTCTATAAAATAAGGTTTTGCAATTTTTCTCATTCGATCCTATTTTTTTCAGTACTTTTTTTTTACTTTAGTGGGAATTGAACCACGATCTTCCGAGGTCTTACCTTTTTGGCAATTGGTGTCTTTACCATCTCACCTGATCCTAAAATTCTAAAATATAAATATAGTTGCAATCAATTCAAAACAAAACATATAGTTATTAATTAACCAAATAAATTAAAATTATAAATTTCATTAAAAGGTTTTTTGTTATATGTATAAGTGTTTTGGAGTGGAAACTATGTAATATATATTATGCAATATTCATATATAAATATCATATTGTGTATAAATTGATATATGAGGATCCCATGGGTAGATGGGTATCCCCGTGGGTATATTTTATTACCAATACCCGTGTGGGTATGAGATTTTGTATCCATCCCCATTTAAAATCCCCATACCCGTACCCGTTAGGGTAAATACCAATCATCCATGGGTATTACTCTACCTATTTGCATCCTTAAACAGAATCACTAAAATGTCAAGTAAATAGGGTTGAGAAAAAAAAAAAAAAAAAAAAGGAGAAGCTCAAAATCTTTCCTTTTTAGTTTTTTTTTTTTTTTTGTCATAGAAATCCTTTTAATTTTTGAGCCCGACTAAGTGCACCCCGCTGTTTACATAGTGCATCATAGAAAAAGTCAAACTTAAAAAAAGGTCAATCCTACTTCAAAATGATTTTTATGCCCCTCACTGTGATTAGTGCACCCACTACACTTTTCTCTGGTTTGGTGCACCCCATCATCATCCCTCCACATACTCTCTTTTTGTGATTTGTAGGTATCAAGGAGTGGTTCAACCTCGCAGGTTCGAATCTCTTGTTGGAGAGTCAATCAAAGCCCACCGAACCTTTAGTTGGAGAGTCAGTCACACCCTGGCAAACATTTAATTGGAGAGTCGGTCGGAACCCACTAAACCTTTAGGTCGGCAATTGTCGACTAAATCTTATCAAAGATGTTCGGTTGGACAACACCGAGCCTAGAGGATAAGTCTCGATCATATGTCGTTGAACCTAAAATAGATGTATCGACCAAGGTTTTGAAGTTGAGTGCTTCGGTTCGGATGAAAGAAACTACTATATATCTTTCACGCACACATTGAAACAAATTCACCAACCGCAGTACCTCAGTCATATATTATACATGTATGTGTTTACAGTTGACACTACTACATATGCTTCAACAAATGTCGAACCCACGACCTTTCCAAGAATTGACTTTTGACAAGTGACGCCTCATTCATCTCACCAGAGATGCTTTGGCACCACAATTTTAGCATTAATTTCAAACAAAAAAGATAATATCGAAGCATTATAATGAAGCATATTATTCCATAGTGAAGATAAAAAAGTTTACAATTGAAATGTTCTGCAAAGCAATTAGTTATGTGTCAAAAATGTTGGTCTGCAATATATGGAATATTTGGTTGGTCTGAGCCCCCAAAAAAAATTTCAAGCCCTAATATATATCAAATATAAATGAGACTTGCAAACAAAAAAATGTCAGCAAGCAACTACGCAAGTTTTCTTTTAACATTTGGAAGTTAAGTCCTAAATAGGCAAATGGGGGGTGGCCTAGGAATATATTAGAAACATTTTTTTATTTTTTTATTTTTTAACACATATGCTTTTTGCAAGATAGGATATAACTTCATAATCACTTCCACTTTAGAGGTTACCAAAAGAAAGATGGTAATAAAATACAGGGCTTGGCAAACCAAGACCCAAAAGTTGCGGTTACCAACAATTGTGCTGATACTTGATAGATTTGTTCAATTTTTTGTAAAATATAGACCTAAATCCGAGGTGAGAAGAGTGTGGTGACTAGTTTAAGTGAGGACTTAGGGTGAAAGTAGGTTCACTCCAAAATGCGAAGGCAAGATGAGAGTGTCCACTCTACACTTATAAGCCTTATTTTTTCTTTCAAAAGAGTGTGGTGAGTAGTTTATGTATGGACTTAAGTGTGAAATTGGAGTTCACTCCAAAATGCAAAGGCAAAATTGAGTGTCCACTCCAAACATATAAGCTTTATTTTAGTTTTTCTAACTAGATAACGTTGGATTATTCCCCATCTCCAACAAGATTCAATCTAAGAAGGCCTTCTTTCTAGATAAAAAGATGGAGCCAAAATTAAGCTAGCCACCAAATAGCCAGATGACAGTTCCAATGGGTAGACACCCTGTGAATATGTCCCTCTCAACACATATACTGAGGATCCCAAATATCCAAACGTTCTCAATAATCTCAATTTACACCTCTATCGTCAGATTAACCTCTTGCAACTAAAACACACATCCCCCTACCACAACCCTTCTAAAGGAAAACAATGCTTCAAACTTTCTCAAATATGATGCTTTCAACAGCTTCAAATATTTATGCTGCTAAAAAGCATCTTATGAATATGTACCATATTTCAATTCAAACCTAGGCTAGGAGAGATAACACTAATCAAGAAAGGGTAACTGGCTCATCCATCACTCTTAAGATAAGCTACATTAAACTGCCATATATTAAACTTTGTCTTGAGTCATGAATATGTAACCATTTCTGTCCAAACTTTCCATGTCTGCCTAAGCATCCAATCTGCTTAATGTTGTTATCTAAACCTTCGATTCCCTCTTAATACTCTTCAAATATATCAAAGTAATTCATTCACCCAGCATCTTTCTTCCCATATCTGCATAACCATTCAAAACTGTCCAATTCATTATCTAATTTTCCAACAACATGCTCATCAATTGATTACTAACCAATAATTTACATGACAAATGAAATACTGCAAATAAATAAATAAATAAATAAAATAAAATCACAGCCATAAATTTTCCAAACTGTATGCTCAACAATCAAGCAATCAACAGAGAACCATCTAAACCTGAATCAAAGATTAATTCTGTTCAATTTTAGAGGCCTATTCCTCATATGGAACATAGCGAACTCTTATTTCCTTAATCCTTAACACAAATGCAGTCAGAACAAAAGGATTTGTTACCCTTACTCGAGGACTGACATAATGCTACCACACCTTAAAGAAATGACAAATGTGCGTTCAACATGCTTCATGGTACAGATATAAGAATCCAGACTCACTCACTTGACCTCAGAATCACAGGTCTCATAGAGTGCCAAAATGAGTCATCAATGAGATATCTCTTGTTTAATCATAAGAATGAACATTCGTAATGGAAGAAAGACAATTATCAGCATTGATGAATAGCAAACATGGACATCAATACTCAAAGATAGTAGGAAACATCTTTGACAAAAAGAAAAAGATAGAAGGAAAAATGAAATGATGATGCCCTAAAGTCACACTAAAGGTCTCATACCTCATTGCGGCATATGCGAATCCATTGATATGTGCGGTACACATCTGTATGTCTATCACACAGTACCCAAGTACGTGTTTGACCTTAGGGTGCAATTCTAGCATTGCATTAAAATAGAAAATTAACATAATACATGACAAAGTACATGTCAAATTACTGAACATCGATGGTATCTAAATAGTTCTTGAAAAAGTGAAAGCAGTCAAGTTCATTTAGCCAAGTCCAGGGCCTTACCTATAAGTATCAGATAGGTAGTGCAAGGATGATTCAAACATTTCCTTATATAAAGAAGTCCATAACCATATGGAATATAGATTGAACCCAAAAGAGTCATTATATCAACAAGCATCCAGGTGCACGTAGAACATTCCATTTCTAATAAGAACCGGTGATTACGCACTAAGTACCATTACACACAAGACATGAAGTCTACAAGTAGCTCCAACAATCCACTCTAGGATTGAAGAACATTCCATTTCTAATGTGGAGTGTCACCTCAAACATAGAGAACTAACTAGATACTGGTAGCATTAATCTTATGATACAAATCCGAACAAAGACACTTTTTTCATTCAAATTCCGGATTCCTAGAACTGAAATTCACAAACCAGTAATTCAAACCACAAAATTATAAAATATCTTCCAACAAGAAAATAAAATTAGGCATCTGTGAAAGCAATCGAAAGTACCGTAAATTGAAATGAAATCATCGGCTCTTCACATCCATGACGCTCTTCACCTTTGACTCATACGGTGAGTAGACCACGGCTTGTCTTTTGGCGACTTCAAGCCGAGATTTCCCTTGTGAGTAGGTCGAAGATGCCACTTGAAGGATCGATACATGGCGATTCGAGACGAAACCCATCGGCGCCTCTGCGTTTCGCATACTCTCGATGTTGTAATCGAGAGAACTTTTGAGCTGTACGAAGAAGAGATCGAAATAGAGAGAGAATCTCTGCTCGTGAGGGAGTGAAGGAGCAACAAACGACATTGCTACAACACGGTTATGGAAGAAAGTGGAGCAGAAGTTTGTCCTTAATTGCATTTAGATTTGGTGCATCTTCATAGCCCTGCTCACAAATGCCAATGTCTCTTTTAGTTATATATTTATATGCAGAATGTACAAACAAGAGGGAAAAGAAAAGAAAGAAAAGATGACTACATCTTGTAATGACAAGTTGCAGGAAAAAAAGGAAGAAGTATACAACTATATATCATTCTTGACACTTGAGGCATGTTGCTTCATTAGAGAATAATTACTAAATCCTCATTAACGAGAGAAGTTTATACCTATCAAAGTCAATAACTCCACTCTTCTACACATCTTTGCTTTCTAGGGGAATACTAGAATGACCTAGATTTTGTCCATAAAACCTCCATTTAATTCTAGGGGGATATGAACTAAGCTTTTACAACTACATAAAGCAGAACCAGTAAAAGGCTATCCTAGGTATCAAAAACCCCAACACCAAATACAAAATCAAGAGCTCTATCAAATCAACAAAGTGAAACATGAGTTGGGAAAGAAAAATGCACAGAGTAGAGAACTGAGGCTCTGCGCATTGAGAGTAGAGAACTGAAGAGATAACCAGAGGGTTGCCGACGGGAAGAAGAGCAGGATAGGTAGAGAGTGGCCGACTTGAAGAGGAGGGGCAGTGACTCAACGAAGAAGAAGGGCAGCAGTCTACAACCTACAAACAGGAAAGGGGACTTTGTTGTGTTTTGTTTGGGATCTTAGTGACTATTTTGTACACGGTTTAATACACTAACTTTATCTAGCCATGGATTGTGCATTATGATGTAATTTTGATGATTGATGAAGGATTGAAACTTGTTAAGGTTTTTTAGTGTTTTAGTGTGTATTTTAGTTGTACATTTTAGATGCACAACACCAATTCGATAACAACACTTTTTATTTTTTACAGAATTTATTTATAACTAATTATATAACAATATTTAAAGTGAAATTCCACAAACTTCCATACACCGACTAAATTTTGTCAAAGTTAACTTCTTCGAATTACTTTCGAATTTTAAGTGGACGAAGTCAAAGTTTCGAACCTAGATCAAATGTAAAACTCCATCTAAGTTGTCTAGAACCATGTAATGGCGCGATCAAATAAATCACCATATTCATTCATCGATTTGTAATTGTAACCTAAACAATTTTGGGACGACTAACATTTTTTTCTTTAACTTCAGCATGAGTCGACCTGTAATGACATGTGTCCCTAAGTAGGTGATTAATCATAATCCGTACACTAGTTTACCCGAGTTAGGCTCGTGGTTAAGCCTGACGTGTCTCAATTAGTGTGTGTGGGATTGTGTGACGTTTTGTGTTTGTGTGATGTGCTTAAAAAATTGAAAAGAAATGAATTAAAAATAAACTATAGGCATTTAATGTGAATTACTATAAAGCCTATAGTTGGGAAATAAATAATTAAATAAATATTTGGTGCGCCTAGAATCACGCGTGGGTTGTGAGGATTGTGTACACGCCTGAGTGTGCTCGTTGGCATGTACATACGAATTATAGGCGTGAAAATACATGGGTATATATTTATGTATATAATTGATATATAAATATATATATATATAAATGAAACCTATAGTTCAGTAACATAAATCAATAACCTTGAGATTTACCTTGAGATTGGTGTTAACCAACCAATTATGTCATTTTAAACACATAGCCACAAGATACACCCTGAGATGCAAAATAGAAATCACTAGATTATTATAGTGGAGTTTATGTAGGATTGGTGGCAAGTAGGAGGGGCTTGCATGGTGCTAGGTGGTTATGTTGGAAAAATGAGAAGCTTGAACTACTATTGTTGTTTGAATGATGTGGAGGAGAGAGTGAGTGATTGAGACGAAGAAGAAAGTGTGGGAAAGTTTAAAAAATTGAGAGATTGAGCTTGGGGATCCTTGCTTCTGTTCAGTAGCAATTAATAAATCAACAAGAGGTTGATAGTTGTCTCAATTGAAAGGCTAGGAAGAATCAAGTTCAGTCACAAATACAAATTTGGTGAGATTTTCCTTACTTTTCTACTTAAAATTCCATTAATTCTTGATGTTTTTGTTAAGAATTGATGGGTAGGTGTTATAGGAATCAAACTTCATGGGTTCAAAGACTAAATAGCTACATTTTGGACCCCATTAGGTTTAGTTTCATGGGGTTCAGAGCCGGTCATGACATTTTGGGGGCCTAGGGCGGCCTTCATTAAAATTGTTTTATTTTCTTAATCATATTAATTCATTATTAAAATTAAACTATAATTATACTTTAAAATTTGATTTTACATATTTAATTTCCCGTATTTCTTAAGATTTGAGACCTAATATAACAAGTTTAGTTTTTAACTTGTGCACAAACACATGGGGCCTTTTCAATAGGTTTGACCTTTAAAATTTGTTTATCTATTTAATTATTTTTTATAGAAATCTACATATACTAAGTAAAACACACGAGCTGAGGGGCCTTCTTAACAGTGGGGGCCCGGGGTGGTCACCCTACTTGCCCCACCCCAAGCACGCCCCTGATGGGGTTTGTAATCAGTTTATGCTGCCATGAACAACCATGAAAGTGGTTCAGGTTAAGTGATGTCTTATTGTCATTCTTGGTTTCAAAGGATGGGGTTTTTCAGTAGGAATATTTGTGAGACTTGGTTTTGGGGCTGAAATGGGTTCACCAGAACTCATCTAGAGTTGAAGAAATTGGACTAGGTTGCTGTTATGCTCAACTGTTAAAAGTTGTTGATGATATTTTAATTTTCGTCAAAATAAGCTTTATATTACAACAGTTAGGACAGATTGTGTAACTCCTTCATATCAAATCAGAATTAAGCAAACCATACCTTTACGGAAAGCTAAAAAGTAGATCTTAAACTTTGTCGCAGGGCGTGTTTTCCAAATTCCAAAGATTAATTGCCCAAAATAGGCCTGCAACAATTCAACAAAAATGTTATGTAAAAGTATCTCTTTAAACTTGGAAAATAATTGAAAATGAAATGTACCGGGTGTGGGACTTTGACGGGACTTGAGCTAGGGTTCTAGGATGATACATGGATTAGTCTAAGACTATAATTGACCAAGATTACCTAATGTTTGCGTAGATTTACTCGGAAGTTCTTGTGACGGCCCCAAATTCCCAATGCATTTGGGTACGCCCGGCCTAGACCCGTACAGGTCCCAAGTCGATACTCAGCGAGCCTGACGAGCCTAGTCAGCCTCCAATTAATTAATTTATAAGTTTATGAAAGAGTTATTACAATTATACGCAGCGGAAAAACTAAACAAGTATTAGGAAATAACTCAATCAAACGAAAATTAGGAAATCTATATAAATGTGGAAACCCCGAGTGTTCATTATATCTATCTCAAAAGTGATTCACAGGTCAATAACCAACACCGTATATATAAATCGTCGTACAAAAGCAATAATCATGAAACAGATTTAACCTAATCCTGAAGTCGCGTACTCTGAGAGGTCCTCAGATCAATCACTGAGTAGAGGGCTCTTGCCCTTGCCGCACTCCGGGATATCTGCACCCACCGTCACAAACTAGACGGTGAGCAACTGAGAGAAAAATGAAAGTAATGCCAGAAGAGAATAACAGTAATTCATGAACATCAAATGAAGCAATCTAAATATCATACAAAAATTTAAAGCCAAGACAATATAACAAGATAAAGGTGCATGATAAATATACTATCAGATATCAATCAAAAACATGTGTGTTCTAAGAAAACAAGCGAGGCAGTGAGTGGTCACATCACAGCATACGGAAAGAGGACGCTGGCTCTTTCCGGGCAATGTCGCAACACTCGCGCAGCATCAGAGGGACACAGGCCTCCGAGCGTACGGAAAGAGGACGCTGGCTCTTCCCGGGCAATGTTACGACACTAGCACAGCTTGATACAAGAGGGACACAGGCCTCAAGTATCGCATTGACACGCCCACACCGATAACACACATACCAAGGAAACAACAAGATAGAAACGTCAATAAGGGCATTCAACAAATATCAATGATCGAAAATGAATTACATGAAATGTTCTTACTGGATTACTTTCGTACACCATCTTTGGGGCAAGTGTACTTACCTGTACTATCGCGACCCGCAAAATCAACTCCGAGACTCTAACACGTCTCCCGCGATTTCCCGACTATCTGATAAGGATTTTAAGTCCTAAATATCAGTTTAAGTCTTTGTATTTAGTTTTAGGGTGAGTCTTTGTAAATTTGTTTTATTTCTGTTTTATTAATCTCTTTTTTTATTATTATTATTATTATTTCAATGTATACATGGTACACCCCACACCCCAGCCGTGGGGTGCACACACCCCATAACACCCCAACAATGGGTGTACTTATCACATTATCACACACCACACCAAAAGTCCAATGCACATTGCACAAATCACATCAGTGGGGTGCCCACACATACATATGACTATTCACTGTCAAACCGCATCACACAACCCACCAGTGGGTGTACCCACACCCACACAACACACATTCCAACAATACACCCCACCAGTCACACAATCACGCACACACCCACCTATACCCACCGTCACACACACACACACGTTACGCCAACACCACTGTCTACCCACACCCCATCACGGTCCTCACCAAAAATCGTTCCACCTTCGGCCAGCCGTGACCAGGACAGCGCCACCAGCCACAACAACCCGACGGTGGAGAGGGCAGAGCACCAGCCGAGAGGAAGAGAGAAGCCGTGAGGTGAGGGTGTGCAAAAACCGAGAGAGAGAGAGAGAGAGAGAGAGAGAGAGGTTTACCTTCGGCTCGTCGACTCCTTGAGGAGAGTGGCGATGATGGTGATCCCGGGAGGAGGGTGGCTCGAACCGTGAGAGAGATAGAATGGAGGGATGAGAGATCGAGTGACCGAGAAGGAGGCCGAGAGATATAGAGCGGAGGGAGAGGAGAGGCCGAAAGAGAGAGAAGAGACCGTGAGAACGGTGGAGAGGGAGGAGGGTGAAAAGTCGATTGAACAAGGAGGGACGGTGGTTAGGTGTCGGCTAGAGAGAGAGAAATGTTAGGGTTTGTTTGCAAACAATGTATATATATATATATATCAATTGGGTCAAATTGACCATTACTAACCGAGGATCTCGAGAGGCTCGAGAGGTCGGATAGGTTAGGAAACACAAACCAAGGTAAGTGGGACAAGTTTATTTATCAATTATGCTATGTAATTTAGTATTATTAGTTCATGTAGCTTATGGACTGGGCTTAGGACACTGTACCGTGACTTGTGGCATTCAATGTTTTTTAAACTAAATATCAGAAGTGAAATGGAGACGGTTTCGATAAAGGAAATATAAGAGGAAGGTGGATCAGTACTGTTGTGGAAACAACACCACGAACCTTAGAATCAGAGACGCGAATCACCAAAACATTAGGACCCTTTTGTCGAAGTTTACAAAACAAATCCTGAAGTGGGGAGACCTCAGTGGAAAACACTAAGACACTCAAGTCAGTAAAAACTCAGAGGGGGATTTTTGTCAAGAATTTCGTACGTACCTTATGCCTTGAGTTGGTTGTCCTATTTATTGGTGTGTGATAACAATGTATCTCAGATTTGAGATGACAACATATCTCAAATCCTAACTCCCCTATCTTTATCCTTATTGGTTTAGAAGTATATCTCAAACAGGATAAGTTACAACAACCTTCGTACCTTATCTAGGTTGACTCACTTATGAGCTGTCAAAATCACTTGCCTATCTCTTATGGATTTGTGTATTACATATCTCAAGGCACAATAATGTTATATTATATCACTTGCCCCCTACTCCTTTGTAAATTAATTTATAAAGGAGTACATAATACTACTAAGATATTGATCCATTTTATGATATTTCAAGGCACAACAATACTATACCATGGAGTAGTGTGCACTGACACAACAATTTTTTGACTTAACATTACTATTTTGACTTTTGATTTATTATTTTATTTTATCAAAACCAATCAACAATCAAAGTCAAATCTTTCTTTAGACAAAATATTTACAGGCATTGATGCCTACGATATGTGAATGTACGTTTGACTTCAATGTCTTGAGCCACACGAAATTGAATTAACTTCAATTATACAACATTAATGCATGATGAGGGAGTTACTACTTATTTTTGGTTGAACATTCTAGCTTTTCAATTGACAAACAAAATTCATGCCCATTAGTTGTTTATATTGTTTTTGTTGCACTGAATAGCTATTGTTGGTTCATATTGTTATTCATTTACATCATTGGCTATTAGTAGATAATTGATAAGTAAATAAGTATCACTTACTAAGCAAGTTGGAGCGCTCACCCCTCTTAACATTTCAGGTACATCACAAGGCGCTTCGTGAAAGGGAAAAGAGAAGATATAGGAGTTTTGTTCTTCTCTTCGATGTAATCAACTCTTTTTGTATTAATATACTGTTTGAATTACTTTTGTGTAATATTACAGGGTTGGGATACTAAATTGTAATCGAGGTTTATTCGATAATTTTGCATATATGTATATCTTTTGATTTATCGATAAAAGTTTTAATTTTCGCTGCGTATTCTATTTCTTTTATTTAGATTTTCGAGATATACATGTTGTGTTTATCAAGTACTAAAGGAAGACTTATGGCTCTAGTTAAGTTTGACTGGTATACCGAGGCTATATTAGGGTTTCAGGCTAGGTATCGCCTTAATCGAGATAGGGGATGCTAATAAAACCTACGACCTCCCCAAGCTGTACCTTTTGACAAGTGATGTCTTATCCATCTCAACAGAGATGCTTTGGCTTGGGACAACTAACATATTCACAATATAATTTTATTTATGTAGGACAAGAAATGATTATGTTTTTATAGTTTTATTTCCAATAAAACTCAAGAAAAAAGTTATTAGAAGCCACAACTAATCAAAGAATAAGTACAAAATATGGTAAAAGACAACTTCTCAAGAGAAATTGGTAACAAAAAATCAAAAAATGTGAAAAGAACATTGTAAACTGATCTAAAATCCTCAAACACACACATGGGTGCACATAGATTCACCCGCAAAAGAAAATAAAAAACAAACATACAATATCATGAAATAATGATTTATTTAATTAAAAATGGTTTGAATCGCGTGAAGTGAAAGATTTTGATCCATGTAGCATGCCCCCAACTAATTTGGGATGTGAAATCATGGTTTCATGCATCACCGAAAAATATATAGAAAGGACACAAAATTGTTGTAACAAAAAAGATGTGAGTTATCTATAGTCGGGAAACGAAAGGAAAATCATTCGGTCAAACCCTAGACTCTGCAAACACTACAACAATCGAATCCCAACTCCCAAAAGAACAACAACATAGCCTCAGATATGATCAAAACAGAGGTCGCTCTAAATCCCCAAATCCACTAAAACTTAAGCGTAAGAATTTGAAGTTGAGATCTTAAAGTAGAACAGAAACAACAGAAGGAACTAGTCTCGAAAGCTGGGGGTGCTATGAGACTCAATCAATTGTATATATGAAAAATAATGGCGAAATCAAGGCTTACCCACGACCTAATTGGATTCGGCGATGGAAGCTACGAAATTTGATGTTGTTGTGTTCGTTTTGTTTGCACCACCGACCCTAACCTCCTAACCCTCACGCTCGACTCCACAACAAGGATGCAAATGGGTAGCGGAATGAGACCTGATTCCCATACCGTACCCACTAAAAAATTTATCACCCATACCTGACCCATATCCATCGGGATGATTTCTCATAACTATCCCCATACTCATTTAATCTTTGTGGGTATGAAAAAGCCCCATGAGAAAAATGTTTTACTCATTTCATTCTCCATTGGGGATCCTCGTGGAGATTTTTTTAAGGATTTTTGTAGGGATGAAGAATCTTCATGGGAAATGTTTTCCATTTCAATCTCCATTGAGAATTCCCGCAGGAATTCTAAAAAATGAATTGTAACAAATAAGGTGTCAAATATACATATATAACAACACAATTGTTGAAATTCCAAGAAAAAAAAATCAACATATCATGCAATAAAAAGTTCTAACTACTAAGTGCTAACACTTATAATTAAGTTTCTACAAAATCATTGGCATACGCAAAATGAAAAATCAACACACTTGATATTTATCATTAAAGTTTTTTTTTTTTTTGCAAAATTTATCATTAAAGTTTGTTGGATGTAATATTAAACATACATATGTGTATGTGTATTGGTGTTTTTAAATGGTATTTATAAACGTAATATACGTAGGTCTATTGTCGGTATAAGCATATTGTAACATGATATATAATTATATATAATATTTAGTTATAAAGTTATAATATAACTAAATAGTAACAAATATTATATTATAAAGAGTTTGATCCATATAGTTGATACACGTAATTTGAGAATTGAGAATTTGAGATTAAATGTTGAAGTTTTTTTTTCGAAAAAGGTTGAAGTTTTGTTGCGGTTGATGATCAATGTATATTTTTTTCTCTCCCAACACTTGAGAGATAATAAATAATAATGTTGTGATACAAAAAAGAAACAATAATGTCAATAAGTTACAAATTCATAACATTTATATATAAATATAAACTATATATAAAGTCAATAACACCAAGAAGCCCACAAAAAAAATTAGGAGGATTCTATAAAATAAGGTTTTACAATTTTTCTCATTTGATCCTATTTTTTTCAGTACTTTTTTTTTTTGACTTTAGTGGGAATTGAACCACAATCTCCCGAGGTCTTGCCTTTTTGGCAAGTGGTGTCTTTACCATCTCACATCTTAAAATTCTAAAATATAAATATAGTTGCAAACAATTCAAAACAAAACATATAGTTATTAATTAACCAAATAAATTAAAATTATAAAGTTCATTAAAAGGTTTTTTGTTATATGTATAAGTGTTTTGGACTGGAAACTATGTAATATATATTATGCAATATTCATATATAAATAACATATGGTGTATAAATTGATATATGAGGATCCCATGGGTAGATGGGTATCCCCGTGGGTATATTTTATTACCCATACCCGTGTGGGTATGAGATTTTGTACCCATCCCCATTTAAAATCCTCATACCCGTACCCATTAGGGTAAATATCAATCACCCATGGGTATTATCCTACCTATTTGCATCCTTAAACAGAACCACTAAAATGTCAAGTAAATAGGGTTGAGAAAACAAAAAAAAGGAGAAGCTCAAAATCTTTCCTTTTAGTTTTTTTTTTTTTTTTTTTTGTCATAGAAATCCTTTTAAAATTTTTTGAGCCCGACTAAGTGCGCCCCACCGTTTACTTAGTGCATCATAGAAAAAGCCAAACTTAAAAAAAGGTCAATCATACTTCAAAATGATACTTATGCCTCTCACTGTGATTAGTGCACCCACTACACTTTTCTCTGGTTTGGTGCACCCCATCATCATCCCTCCACACACTCTCTTCTTGTAATTTGTAGGCATCATCGAGTGGTTTGACCTCGCAGGTTCGAATCTCTTGTTGGAAAGTCAATCAGAGCCCACTGAACCTTTAGTTGGAGAGTCGGTCACACCCTGCCAAACATTTAATTGGAGAGTCGGTCGAAAACCCACTGAACCTTTAGGTCGGCAAATGTCAACTAAATCTCATCAAAGATGTTTGGTTGGACAACACCGAGCCTAGAGGATAAGTCTCGACCATATGTCGTTGAACCTAAAATAGATATATCAACTAAAGTTTTGGAGTTGAGTGCTTCAGTTCGAATGAAAGGGTAGTTTTGTAAAAATGTGGGTTGCACTTATAAATTGAAATTTGAATTTGGGGTGCCACGCATAATTGGGGTGCACTAAGTAAACGGTGGGGTGCACTTAGCTGAGCTCTAATTTTTGGACAATGCTTTTGGTACACTAAAATTGACCTTCCGTTTTTGATATTCATTCAAAACACATTGATTTGGGATTACATAAGCATTAATGCAAAAATTAATGTAATTATATCCTCACCATTCTAGATGGTTTATTTGTGAAAGTTTAGGATATAGTCATAAAATAAAATGTGATCAAACGTTTAGAAATGTTAGGATATAATAACAACAAATGTGAAAGGTTATGGTTTTTTAACCAATTTGACCAAGAAAAATGAAAAAAATAATCAAATGGGGTGTGGGAGTGTATTGGGCATGACATCAATATTTGTGTATTAGTATTTTCATGCATTATATAATTAAAGCCTTCTAACAACTGTTCATAACACGTTTAACATAAAAATTAATGGGTTTTTTTTTTTTCAAATAAAGATAGATTGCATTTATCACTGTAAATCGGTTACACATCGGTCGCTAAGGCAGACAACAACCCCATCAAGGGGACAATAATCCCAGAAGTGGGAACAACTATCTCGACACTAGGGACAACTATGTGACGGCCCCAATTTCTCCATGCAATTGGGTACGCCAGGCTTAGACCCGTGCAAGCCCCGAGTCGAATTCCGACAGCCTGACAAGCCTAGTCAACCTCCATTCATTTAATTATACACTTTATGAAAGAGTTATTGCAAGTTGTACGCAGCGGAAAATAAATAAACTACAATAATGGAAAATAACTCAATCAAAGGGAAATTCAAGAATCTATTAATGTGGTAAACCCCGTAAAATAAGGAATATTCATGTACAATCAGATGTGGATCAAAATAAGGGAATACATGATATTCTAACTCTCAAATCCCAAACGTGTCTTCAAAAACATAATATACAAAAAAGGTCATACAATCAACAAAAACATTGAATTCCTACTCTAATGTGAAGTGCCCGGCTCTGAGAGGTCCTCAGAGGAAATCGCCAAGATAGGGCCCCTTGCCCATGCTGCACTCCACTCTATCTGCACCCACCGTCACAAACTAGACGGTGAGTGACTTGAGAGAAAACGAAAGTAGTGCCAGAAGAATATAACAGTAATTCATGATTTAACATTAAGATAGTCCAAATATCATGTGGTAATTGAAAGAGACAGACAATTAAACAATTTAAGGAGCATGATAAGCAGACTGATAGATAACAACGAAAACATGCGTGCTCTAAGAATCAAAAGAGGCCTATAAGTGGTCTAATTTCATAGCATACAACAAAGATCTCGCAAGATCTCCTCGGGCAATGTCGCAACACTAGTGCAACATGAAAAATGAGAGGCATCACAACACCTCTCGAATGCAGTACCCAGGTACACACAACACTAGGGGTGGTCAGTACCTCTGCAGGAGGTACTCGCGTTGTCCCAGCTAGTGCAGGCCACATGATAACTTCCCGACACACTCACGCCAATAACACACAACCAAGGAATAGAATGAAAAGCCAAACATGAGATCAATTCAACAATAACAATCAACAGAGGATATATAAAGTTCTCACCTAGATCCGGCGAGAAATGGGGTTTCCGACGAGGATTTCGGCAGCCCAACACCACCTCTTGTGGTGACTTGCTTACCAAGTAAGAAGAGAGGGAGAGGAGAGATTGGAGAGAGAAGAGAGAGAGAAATGAGGGAAAAAGTGATGAGATGGCTTTTATATAGGACCACTTTTTGATCAACTTACACACACTTATCTCTAGGTAGATCCTACACCTTCCCTTTTAAGCTGTCCAACACTCATAACTCCCATGTTGACTCTACTAAGTGACTCGGGTGTCACTTAGTTATCCAACTCCCCTATTGATCATGCGCTCCTCGGCCAATTTTGCACTGCGAATTCGAACTCGCATATCCCTGTTTCGTCACATTCCGGATTTAATTACAATCATCGCATTTATTATTCGAACATCATTTATTAAGGTTTTCTGTGTTTTATTTCCCCCATTTACCTAGACGAAGCCTCACTCAGACTAAACAATCGCTCGAACGGCTCGAGACTCGTATTAGACTATCATACTAATAAAACATCACAGAATCATAAAATTACCTCGGTGTCAACTCCCGAAGTTCGAAATACTGAACGCATCACGATAGTCGGGTCATGGTCCTGACAAGTGTCACACAAGTCAGGTTAAATTTTGAAGGTTGTTACAGTCTCCCCCACTTATTAGAATTCCGTCCCCGAAATTAAACTCACAAGTAACTAAACTAAAGACTTACCGGAATCAAATAGGTAGGGAAAGTGCTCGCGCATATAAGACTCCAACTCCCAGGTTAGTTCCTCTTCTCCGTGAAATTGCCATTTCACGAGAACGAAGAAACAATCTCCTTGTTCCTCGCGATCTTGACCTTCTGGTCAATAATCTGGATTGACTGCTTCTCATACGTGACATCGCCTCGCAAGTCGATTTGGCTCAAGTTTATCGTCGGTCGCCGCCCTTCGCTTGACTTGTCTAGTTGAAGCATCGAAATGTGGAATACTGGATGAACACCGACGAGCTCTGGCGGTAACTCCAACTGGTAAGAAACCTTACCGACCCTCTTCACAATTTTGAAGGGACCGATAAATCTAGGAGTGAGTTTTCCCTTGATTCCGAACCGTTTGTGACCCTTCAATGGAGAGACCTTCAGGTAAACATAGTCTCCCATGCAATGTGATCATGGGAGGGAATTTGATAATGAACCATTTTTGAATTTATGTAAGAAGAATGGAATGTTTTTTCGTCTCTCTTGTCCTCACACCTCTCCTCAAAATGGGAAGGCCGAACGAAAAATTCGGTCTATCAATAATATCACTCGTACTCTACTTTGTCATGCATCCCTTCCTCCTTCTTTTTGACATCATGCATTACAAATGGCGACATACCTTCTTAATATTCTTCGGAGCAAACTTTCGGGTAATATTTCTCCCCTTCAAATATTATATCAACGGGTTCCTACATATTCTCATCTTCGGGTATTTGGGTGTCTATGTTATCCTCTTATTCCTTCCACCAAAATCAATAAATTACAAGCTCGGTCGACTCCTTGTGTTTTTTTGGATTTTCCACCTAATCATCGTGGCTATAAATGTTATGATTTATCATCCCGACAAATCATCATTTGTCGTCATGTCCGTTTTGATGAGAATGTGTTTCCCTTTGCGTCATTACATACCCCATCATCACATACATATGATTATTTGGATAATGGTCTATCTCCTTATATGCAAAATCATCTTCAAGAGTCTGCTACTCCTCTTTCCCATATGCCAACCCAGGCCTACACACACGCTTGTGGGATCCGGACCGATTTCACACGACCCAACAGACCCACACTTCCCAATTATTAACCAAGCAGCTCCTACTCCCACTATTCCTCTTCCTAAGCCCACTATAGTCATTAGAAGTCAGCATGGTATTTTTAAACCCAATCCAAAATACCAAGCTTTACATGTCACGGTTTCAAGGTCTCCTTTGCCTCGTAATCCGGTGGCAGCTCTTCGTGACTAGAATTGGAAAATGACCATGGATGATGAATATAATGCTCTTATTACAAATAAGACGTGGGAATTAGTGCCCCGTCCACCTGATGTTAATGTTATTCGGTCTATGTGGATTTTTACTCATAAAGTTAATTCTAACGATGATTTTGAGAGGCATAAAGCCCGTCTTGTATGTGATGGAAAAACTCAACAGGTTGGCATTGATTGTGGTGACACTTTTAGTCCGATTGTGAAGCCGGCAACTATTCGTACTGTTCTTAGCATTTCTCTATATAAGGCATGGCCAATTCATCAGTTGGATGTCAAAAATGTCTTCCTTCATGGTGAGCTTCAGGAGACAGTTTATATGCATCAACCATTGGGGTACAGGGATCGTACCGCCGTCAGATTATGTGTGCCTATTGCGTAAGTCATTGTATGGACTTAAGCAAGCTCCCGAGCTTGGTATTAGCGTTTTTGATTTTGTTACATCTGTTGGTTTCACTAATAGTAGATGTGACAACTCATTGTTCATTTACAAAACAAGGGGTCGATATGGCTTACATTTTATTATATGTTGATGATATCATTCTTACCGCATCTTCCCATGCTCTCTAGGTGCTCCATTATGGATCTTCTTAGTTCGAATTTGCTATGAAGGATCTTGGTCCATTGAATTATTTTTTTGGGTATTGCGGTGACTCGACATAAGGGTGGTATGTTTCTTTCACAGCGCAAATATGTCGAAGAAATAATTGAGCGTACAGGAATGTCATCATGTAACCCGTCTGCTACTCCGGTTAATACTAAGCCTAAGGTTAGTGCTACTTCTAGTACGGCTTTTGATGATCCTACTCTGTATCGGAGTCTTGCAGGGGCTCTACAATATCTCACTTTCACTAGGCCAGATATTTCTTATGCCGTCCAACAAGTTTGCCTCCATAGGCATGATTCGAGGGTTGATCATATGTCTGCTCTCAAACAGATTATTCGATATGTTCAGGGTACTTTGGATCATGGTCTTCATTTGTACCCATCTTTTTTTTCTACTCTGGTATCTTACACTGATGCAGATTGGGGTGGGTGCCCTGATACAAGGAGATCTACATCGGGTATTGTGTGTTTCTGGGAGACAACTTGGTCTCATGGTCTTCTAAACGTCAACCCACATTGTCTCGTTCTAGTGCCGAGGCCGAATATCGTGGGGTGGCAAATGTGGTTTCCGAATCATGTTGGCTCCGGAATCTTCTCTTAGAGTTACATTGTCCGATTAAGAAGGCCACTTTAGTATACTGTGACAATGTAAGTGCTATTTATTTGTCGGGTAATCCAGTTCAACATCAACGTACAAAGCATATCGAAATGGATATCCATTTTGTTCGAGAGAAGGTTGCACGCGGACAAGTCCGTGTTCTTCATGTGTCGTCCCGTTATCAAATTGCAAATATTTTTACCAAAGGTCTACCGCAAGTATTGTTTGAAGATTTTCGTGACAGTCTCAACATCTGTAAACCTCCCGTTTCGACTGCGAGGGTGCGTTAAATATAGTATATATTCTGTATATTGTTAGCTTCTATTCTCTAGCCTAGAATCATGCTACTTATTGGTGCCTATTATCTAGCCTATAATCAGTCATTGTATATTGTTAGCTTCCTATTCTCTAGCCTAGAATCGTGCTACTGATTAGTGTATATATTCCTACGATTGATAATGAGAAAGGGGTGTGGAAGATATTCTTTCACAAAAAAAAAGAAAAAAAAAGAGAATTCAGTCTAAATACCCACAAAAAGTTGTTTAAAGTTTATTTACAAAACCAAAAAGTTCTACAAACTAACTAAAATACTTAACTTTCGTCACCCATGCGCTCCTATCCATCCACTCATGGATGTCCCGATCATTAGTGTCGTGTTGCTGCTGCTCCGATGAGCCAAATCCATCCATGCATGCTGGTGCTACTCTTAGGGCGGTGGTGGCGCCTGAGATGTGCTCACTCTGGAGTCCATGTGCACTCCCAATTGGCTCTGTACGAAGCCTCGAATTGCGCAAGCCTCTAAACAACCTCAAACTCCGAACGCCGCACCATCTGCTCCTGGGACGTGCTGCCACAGGGATCTACATATCTCCTCTTCATCCTACCATGCGACCTGAGCCCATAAACACGCCCCTTAGGGTACTCCCCCCACCAACCCAGTAAAGAGAACTAAGAGAGCAAACATAACATGCTAGTCCAAAAATCCGCCAATCCCATTCCACACAAACTCGACTCAAACTTGGAAGTTGCAATTACTTAGCAAATTAAACAAGAACACTCAGCACGTAAAGCTTACTGTAAACTCAGCCAAAGTAGCGATGAAGAAAATTGAAAACAAATGAGGCCGGAACTTTAAAACTCTGTCAAAGGCTGATGATCAGAAGACAATTTCCATGGAGCTCATTAGTCTCTACATTCAATCCATCTATACTTGCTATAAAAATCACTTCAACGTCAGCTTGGTTCTCTTCGAAATTAGAATCTGAAAAGCCTACTACTCTTTCAAACCACAAGAAGAATCCACAACAATCAAAATAAGAAAAATGAAGACTCAAACCAAATTGAGAGTTTCTCAAAAGATAGAATCTTGATTAATTATTATTATCATGCAGAGCTAAAAAGAAGCAAGAATCAAATGGACTGAAAGATGGGAAAAGGAAATAAAAGTATTAGAATCAAAATAGATTGCTCGCAGGGAAAATCTAAGTAGAACCACAAAATACAATCATATGCAAAAGTTATAAACAAAATATCCGTCAAAGCATAGAGAAATTTTAAAGAGGTAATATAAATGGTTATTTACAGCGAATTATGAGCTCATAGCTCTCACTAAGATGTAATATGTATTGAGCATCGACGACTTGAAATTGCTCTGTGGCTTAGCAGAAAAAGAAGCATTTCAAGATCTAATAGCAAATATTAAAACAATTACAAACAAATCTTACCTAGAAAACTATTAAATAGATTAACATACCTCATAAATCCATGTTACTTTTAAACATATAAAATGGAGTCTTCAGTCCCACAATAACTGGCAACAGATACTCAGTCTTGGTTTTGCTTCAACCTACAATAGAATAACTTCGTGAATAAAAGTATAAGAAATAAGTTGAATAATCAAGACTACAAGTGTTTCATTTGACAAAATATTATTACCAATTCAACATTAAATCAAGTTTCTTCAACCACAAGCAAGCGAGACTATCATGTTCAGAGCACTTGCATTTGGTGCAGCTTCTGATTCTACTTGCAGATTGTTCCAATACGGACTTTTATTTAAGAGTCATGAAGAGTTACTAGTGAACACTACTATCAATATAACTCACTGTTGTGCAGTCCCATTGTGGATACTTGTGCTGACTAAGATTTCATGCCTTGAAATGTTAACAGCTTTTTTTTTGCGTCAACATTTTCATTTTTTGCCACATGTAATGCAGCCAAATGCCACTTTAAAGCAATGGTCAGACTCCATCCCTTCCTCTGTACATCTGGTAGCTTCTTCACGAGACATTGTAGTGTGAGTTTTGGGCCTTGTGAAAACCAGATCAAGGTTTAAGACAAGAAGGTGGAATCTAATGCAATCTCATCCATTATATTTGATGTCCATATTTTCAAATTATAATGCGATGAAAGTTAATATATTTGTTCGTTTAAAGACAGAAAGTACATGCCTAAAGATGAACCCCTCAGACTCGAACATCTTGCAACTGCAACTAGCTATTTGTTCAGAAACATTACCTGCAAAAGTCTACACCTTTCATCAAATCTCGCTACCTCATACATTGTGGTCGCTGTACATTCTACACTCTCTCTAACAGCAAGAACAAGAGACTCAAAACTTCATCCTGGAAAATAACGTACATTTTTCTAGTGTAAACTTCAGATGCCTGCTTTTCAGCCTTTTATGCAAGCAGGGCGCCTTCAGAACTGTATTCAGCTCACACTTCTTTTTCTAACCGACCATCTAAGGCCCTCTCGAATCACTGCAAAATCATGCAAAGTAGTTCTCACATTCACCAAATACGTAAAAAAAAATTGAGTGCATGTTGCCTGTTGGTACCTCACTGCAATACAGAAATTCTGGCAAAGAATATATCCTTCTAGCATGCTGAAACTCACTCCTAGCTATTAATATATAGTGATAGATTGTACTTATCAAGAAGTGCAGCCCATGACAGTTCAAACACTTCTTCTGTCTCACTTTGTTGAACATTTATCATCTTTCAAGTGAAATGCCTTAGGAAAGGTGTTGTATGCATGACCAAATTTCCATGGTGTTTTGCATAGAACATGCCATCTGCAATATCGGTGTTGAGATTCTCGAAAAACACGGGCAACTGCATTCTTTATGGCTATATCATGATCTGTATTATTCAACCTGGATGATGACCAGAAATAGCTTCAAAAGTGGATTCAGTCTCATAAGCCTGTTGGAATTTATGATTTAAATTTAATGTATATAGAGCATGTAGAACATGTCTGCATAGTTAGATCATATTAAGTGCATGTGTATATGTGGCATGCTAGAGGGTTGGTGTTAGTTATGGGAAGTTACTACATGCTAGGTAGTTACTAGCTAGTGAAGTGGGTGCATGTATGTAGTGGTGTGAATGGGTCATGTTGACCAAGTCCAAACATGTGTAGCATTGTCTATAAATATATGTGATGGGTGTAAACATTTTATCTATCAACGTAGCAATGTAATCCATCAATGCAATGGACTGTTTTTTGATATATTAATCTCATTATTGTTTTTCATTTTATTTTATATTTTTACAAACCCAACAAAGCACAACCAAAAAGCACTGATTGTTTATGATGATTTACTGCAGTGAAAGGAGAAAATAGCAATTTATACTGGTTAACCTGACAAGTTGTGTCGGAAGCAACAACATCGGAGAAAGAGTTGTATGCAGTTCTGGACCTCGTGTCAATCCAAAAGACGCTAATCAGACGATCTTAACAAACTTGATTGGAATAAAAGAAAGCAAGATCACTAACTTGCATGACCTTGAAAGAACCTAGAAGTGCTTACTGCACAAAAAATAAACCACAATAAAACAAAAAAATTCATTAAAGGATAGACAAAGAGAAAAGTACAAGCAATTACTTAAAGCAGAATTTGTGGTACACTTGTAGCTCTCACCCAGATGTAAGCTGTCTCGTGCACCCACAACTTGAAATTCCTCAAAGGCTCCGCAGAAAAGTTGCTTTTAACAAATATTTAAAGGCAACTTTCAAAATGATTAGAAACAGATGTCCCCTAGAAAATTGTTAAATAGACGAACATGCCTCAACAAAACCCCCCGCATGCTGTATGAATCTCAAAAACTGGACAGATTTGATAGACCTTATGAGAAAACTAATGTGGATTTTACATTATAAATATATAGAACTAATGTGGAGACATAGCCATCTCGCAATCAGTAATGGAAATAAGAATCTACTGATCTATCCATGAAAATGCAAAAGAAAGACCGCACAAATCGAAAGTACAAGCTGCAACTTTTAAAATTACCAAATACAAAACAAAAGGGCCAATTAATAAGGGGCATCACCATTGAAGCCATTGAAGACACTTAACCAACCATTAAAGCATACATCATCTCATGAAAAAGAATGTAGGAGAAAAATCTATGAATGAATTACGTACAGTGAATGTGGCGATGAAAATGCAATGAGGCACGGAAAAGAACACTTCATGATGACCACAAGCAAACAATAATCTTCTTTAACAGTGATTCCACATGGTCATGAGCATCGACCCCAAAAAGATCAAAATAAATCCGTGTTACTTTCAATCCCAAAAAATGTTATTTTTCATCCCCACAATGACTGCCCACAAAATCTCACTCTTGACTTTCTTCAACCTACAAAAGACAAACATCACGAAGAAAAGTTTAAAAATCATATAACTAGTAGTATATATATTTGACATTATATTATAAGTAATTCAGTGTTGAACTAAGTTCTTTTGACCACCAGCAAGTATGACCATCATGCGATGTCCAAGGCGCTTGCATGGTGCATGATCTGATTTTATTTTTTTTTAATATACGCGGGTGCCTAAACCTTTTTTTAGCCCCTCCTTACTTTAGTTTGGCTACGCCCCAACCCCATAAGCCGAGAGAAACCAGGGGATATAATGTAGCTACCAAGAATTGAACCCAAAATCTCTGCCTCAGTCAAGGTTATGGTGGTCACTATTTGCCACTGCATCAAACACCTTGGAGGCATGTATGTTCTGGTTTTACTAGCAGTTAGCACCAATACACACTCATATTTACTATTATTAAAGGATAATGATTAGGATATCTAAGAATCCTGAAGAGTAACTGGGGAAATATGACTATCAAAATAACTACCTGTTGTGTCAGTCCCGACATGGCAACTTGCGCTGACTATAATTACATCCCTTGAAGCGTTTACAGCATTTTTCTTTGCATCAACAATTTTTCTTCTTGCCTCACGCAAAGCAGACAATGCAACTTTAAGGCTATGATCAGATGCCATCCCTTCTTCTGCACATCTAATGGCTTCTTGATACAACATATTGTACTGCGAGTTATGTGCCTTGTGAGAACCAGATCGAGACTCAACATAAGGCTGCAAATCACACAAACTCTCATCCTTGGCATTTCGTGTCCATCGTTTCAAGATATAATGTGATGGAAGTGAAAATATATTTATTGCTTTAAAAACAGAAAGTACATGTCTGCAGAGAATCCCTTCAGACTCAAACATCTTGCAACTGCAGCTAGCAATTTGTTCAGAAACCTTACACACAACAGAATATAGCTTATGTCCTTCATCAAATCTTGCTACCTCATACACTGTCGCTGTTGAGTCCTCCCCACTCTTTCTGACAGCAAGAACAAGAGACTCAAAAACTTCATCCTGAAAAATCGTAAACATCTTCCTAGTATAAACTTCAGATGCTTGTTTTTCTATAGGAAGGGGCGTCTTCAAGACCGGTTTCGTGTAGAATGTCTCAAACTCAGCGCGTGCTTCTTTTTCAAACCGATCATATAAGGCCTTCTCATATTGCTCCGCAAAATCCTGCAAAGTAGTTCTTGCATTCACATACCCGTCAAAAAGTGAGCATACACTGTCACCGTGCTGTGTTGCAGACATCCCCGCAAAGAATGTATCTTTCAAGAATGCTGGAACCCACTCCTTGCGATCGATATATAGTGATTGAAGCCACTCATTAGCCCTAAGGCTGTACTTATCAAGAAGCGAAGCCCATGCAACCTCAAACTCTTCTTCTGTCTCACATTTGTTGACACATTTATCGAATTCCAAGTGGAACGACTTAGGAAGTGCACTGTATGCATGGCCCAATTCCCTAGGCATTTTGCCAAGGACATGTCCCTTGCAATATCGGTGTTGAGATTCTGGAAAAACAAGAGCAACTGCATTCTTTATTGTTGTATCATGATCTGTTATAATTACACCTGGATGGTGGCCAGACATAGCTTCAAGCAAGGTCTTGAAAAGCCAAACAAAAGTGGATTCGGTATCATCAGCCAGCAAAGCACAACCAAAAAACACTGATTGTTTATGATGATTTACTCCAGTGAAAGGAGCAAATGGCAATTTATACTGATTAGCTTGGTACGTTGTGTCAAAGGCAACAACATCGGAGAAGCAATTGTATGCAATTCTGGACCTTGTGTCAACCCAAAAAACACTGCTTAGACGTTCTTCTTCATCAACTTGTATTGAATAAAAGAAAGCAGGATCACTTGCTTGCATGATCTTGAAAAAACCTAGAAGACTTTGGGCATCTAGCCCAAAGATGCTTAATCGTCCTTTTCCAATGTAATTGCTCTGACCCTGTGTTGAGAAATCCATCTTGTTAAAATCACAATATTCTTGGCCAAAAAAATGTGTTGCACTAGGAGTAATTATTCCAGATCCAAAGGAGTTGACCAAGCTTCTGCTCGGATCATATTCTTGCTTATGAGATCGAAGAAAGTGCCGCATTGCAGGGGTCACTAATTCATGATTGTGGATTTTCTCCAATTTTGCAACATACCATTTCCCACAATCTCTTCTTCGAACAGTCATCAAGGCTTTACAACCCTCCCTTGTGATTGCTCGAGCTCGCCTCCTTTTAGTATTATCATTAGGATCTGCCTTTCTTGCCCATTTATCTCGGCGGAAACCTTCCTTAGAGCAACAAAATTCTCGAGATATGATTGAATTGTCTTTTTTGGAACGATAATAAGAGTTGACACGAATGCTAAATCCCATTTGCTTAGCATATGCATTGTAGAAATTCCTAGCATCCTCTTCAGAAGCAAACTCCATGTCCATAGTGGGTTCAACAATACCACCAACATCAATAGAATCATCCTTATTATCCTCGTCCACATCCAATGGAACTTCGACATCCTCTACAACACAACAGTCCTCACTTTCATCATCCATAGTGACATAGGAATCCAGCAAGTCTTTTTCTTCAATTGTCGACTCTTCCATATGTTTGTACCAATCTGCAATTGTCTGAACATTTAAAATTTTCAGAGTAAAGATTTCCACCTTATTCTAACAGGTAAAAGAGCTTGTAAAATTGCTACTGAATTAGAAGAAGGATGATGTAATTAACATTTTCAATGAGCATGTACAACTATCTGAGAGATGCTTCAGGTTTTGGTTGAACAAACCAATGGATCATCCTCCCAAATATGAAATCCTAAAGAAAACATTAAAAAATGCAAACTGCATTATGGATATTTTCTAACATCTTAGAAGATAAGTTAACAATACCCAAAACATAATTTTATATTAATGTAGTTTGATCATTTGTTCCCTTTATCTTTTCTCTGGTGTGAACTTGTCTTACAATATGCGATTACAAGGAAATCCCCAAGTTCTGAATGTGCCGAAGGGACTTGATAAGTCGAGTTCGAATTTCAATTTCTTGCCATAACAAACTACTTTACTCTTAAAAACCATTAAATGAGGCAAGTAAAGTTCATTCGCTGCATCTCAAAATAGCAATGTGATCATTACTTAATGAAGAATTAGCCAAAAGCATCAAGAAAAATTAATAATAATGACAAAAAAACAAAATGCTTCTTCTCTTCGTTCTTCTCTTTTTCAATAATAGTGTGGTCTGAACCTTTTTTTATCTTCCTTGATGCAGGACGTATGAAGCTTTTTTCCCAATTGCCTCAAGAAGAGTATGACTTAGAATAGAAGTTTTATTTTAGAAGTTTCTATTTTGATTAAAAGTTTTTATGTAACCAAAATTTGTATTATTTTAGGATTTTTGATACTTTATTTTTGGTGATTTTTAGAAGTGGATAAGAACTTCAAATGCCTAATTATAATAGGAGTTTTATGTTAGTGGTTATAAATATTTTAAGTTTTTTTTTTTTTTTTTTCTACAATATGATGGATTGAAATAAAGAGTTGTTGTCTTAAATTTCAGCCCTCTTTCTTCTTTGATTTTCTTCCCTCTAATCCTCCATTACGACCCCCCTCCCAACTTAGGCTCAATTATTCCTATGAGAATCAATTAGGTGCCTCAACCCCATGACTCAGAGAAAAAAATCAACGTACTTGGAGTTCGATGGCAGGAACCGATTGGAAGATCTCTTGATCATCAATCACATCTATCAGTAAATCCACCATCGCATAAATTCCATTAGGGCCCTTCTTTCATTTTCCAAATTAAAAAATATTAATAATACACTTCAACCAACTTAAACTCAAAAAATTTTATATTAAAAAGTAGAACATTTTTTTTTCAATTGAGAAACAATCACTCCCCTGCCTACAACAAGAACATAGCCTCAATCCCAAATTAATTGGGATCGGCTACATGGATCAAACTCTTCCATTGTGCTCGATTTTGTGCAATTGATGGTGAGCATTCCAGAAAAAAAATAAACAAGTAAACAAACATGCAACAAAATATCACATTCCAGTTCAACAATGTGTGCCCAGAATTTCATTTAAAGGGCACCTAACCTAATTAAATTTCAGCAAATTTTACCTACCAAACAGAAACAAATAAATCAATTTATCAACCAAATCAAGTTCTAGTTAAATCCCAAGTGTCCCCCAATAGTAACCAAAAACAATTGCCAAACAGGTTCAATTGTGCTCCGAAACACAATCAATTCTGAAAATGCCAAACTAGATTTCAGAACAAAGAAAAAAATCAAATACATAGAAATTGAGAAAGAAAAGACAAGTAATTCACATGTTCTTCCTCTGCTTTAGTAGAGAGTCTCTGTTGACTGAGAGAGTGAAAATGACGATGAGGACCACGACCAAAACAAAAATAAGGTCCTCTTCTTACAAATGCGAAGGACGAATCCTCTCACAACCGTTCGATCTTTCAATTGCTAATCTTCAAAAACATCGGACGGTTGAGATAGGTGTTATAGAATGTTAGGAATGTCTACGAGTCTCTTACCGTGTAGAAATGGATAAATTATGTCCTCAGTTTATTATGTACGATAAAGTGTTGTCTGCTACTTTGATATACGCTATGATAATGTAAAGAGTATTTCTCTTTCACAAAAAAAGAGAGTATTTACTTGCTCAATCTTTAAGATAGATTAAATTGACAAAGGACACGTTCCCGAAACTTGAGGTCGAGGATTGGGTAGGGGGGAGAGAGCATGAGGTGCTTTTCGAGCCTACCTAGTTTTATTGCAAGTTCTATTGGATGTCGTCGCATAGGCTTGTGTGTTGTTGTTGTGCATTGACATTGATTTTAGGATGTTTGCTGCAAAATGGTCCCAGTGTGATGACAAGCATGCAATGGAGCGAAAAAAAAAATAACTAGGCCCAAATTGGTGGTGTGATGTATCATGATAAAATTGGAGTAGGTTTAGGCTTCACCACATTTAGAAGGAAATGTTTTCTGGCCTATGCTTGCTTTGGCAGTTGCTATGGAGTTCAATTCTTAGAGATCTAATGTTTACTGAGAATAGATTGAATTTAGAACTACAATGAAATGTAACCGTGAAAAAAAAAATCGATTTTTTCACCAAAAAAAAGATTGATTAAATTTTGAAGCTCTTCTATTTTAAGACATAATCAAGCAATCAAATTAAGCACTTTTGAATTAATTTTTTTATTTTAAAAATTATACTTATGTGTGAGCTTAATTCATGCATATGGTTTTAATATCTTTTTTTTTTACATTATAATTAGCTTTTATAATACTAACTAAAGATCTTTTAATTTTAGTAACTCCAAATGAATCGAAGTCTCTAGATAGTGATTGCCTGCTTTATGTGTAAGAAACACTCTAAAATTTAGTTTTGGAGACCAAGGTTTTGTTAGAGGGATTTCCAAAAACTTGGTGCAAAATAGAAGAATAATTTCATACAATTGAACGAGGCTCGAGTTAGACTCAATGACCTTAAGACTATTTCGCCCCACTATGGTGCTCACGGTCTAATGACGATAGTCCCCACGATACAACGATCATAATAGTGATTGTAGCACTCCAAATCACTAGTCTATGAACCAATCTATGATTTAATACGCTCTCGGACTCAAAACCCATGAAAAACAGAGAAAGAGATTTTTATTTGACTCATTTTCTTAACCTTATAATCCCCTTAAAAACAACCCATCTAGTGAATATATATAAACTTTCATGTATCTATTAGGAAAGACACTTCTCTCAGTGAATAGACACTCCTTTAGTATGCTACGTTTCTCCACAGGATTACATACCTTTTCACATAATTTCCATTCAAATTATAAACAATTAAATAATATAATTAATTGTTCCAACAATCCCCCACATGAATGGAAATTGATCATTAAGTCTATATATATCCCCCACATAAATGGATTTTAAAAATCATTTTAATGCAGACACACTTGGGAGAGTATTGGCGGAATAAAGTTACATTCGGAGAAGTGTCGTATAAAGACTTGAACTTACCCTAGTGAAATATTATCAGTTATACTTCGTGACGCAATGGATGTAGATGATCTTGAACTGTTCACTTTTACGACATACTCACATAAATTCATCCCTATCATTATTGATTCTTAAGGTTTTGTCCATTTTGGTCCTAGACACATCCCGGTTTCATGATAAATTTAGAGAATTTAGCTCGTCTCGTTCTCATAAATGCGACCCACATTTACTATCATATAAGTGACATTTTTATTTGTCATTAAATGCTTAGCATACCCTTAACTTCTTTTGAACACATTTTTATCTTAGGAATGAGAGAGTATGTGTTCTTCTCTTGAGTTTTATCTAACCAGTTTGCCTATTAAACCTATTACATGGAATCTCCATTCAACCAGGTTAGGTTTCTGCCAGACTTAACTCATTGTTTAGGCTTTTAAACTCATTCCCTTCGACATCAGTTTACTTGATATTAACAAACCTTCAATTGGTGGCCACAAGTTTGTCTTCACATTTCACATTTTCTATGGAAGTTATTTCATAATCAAGTAACTATCCAATGATAATCTTCGACATATAAGTCCAAATTTATCATTTTATATGCATCATTTTGTTCTTTGTCACTTGTGATTATTAGCCGCCTTACAACATATGCATTGCAGAGACAATTGCATGAAATATCCTCTAATATTTTTCCAAGCCATAATACCATTTTTCTAATTTATTAATGTGTGTGATCATTTAGATTCCAATATAAATCTAAGAATACTCTAATTTCTTTGGGGATTTCCATTCATAAAAGCATTTCTTCCCTAAATTCACCATTTAAGATGTGTCTCTCAACATCTTGCGTATGCTTTATTAGCAAACAACATGATAGATGTCATTATAATTAGTGAATTTCTCTCGAAGAAATTTAGGCTTCCTTTCTCAAATAAAGCCTTAAGTTATCAATTTAATTTCATTCTTAGCAACTGATCCATCCTCTTCTAGATTTTAAAATCCATTTACACTTTGAAGGATCGAACTTGATGGATTCAATCTCACTGTAGATAATTATTTTTCAAAACAACCCATCCTTGAATACTTTACTCGGGGTTCATAATTTATTTTATTTACTCCGAGAATAAAGGCAAAAAATTTTATGCGTACCCCCACATCAAGTATTCGTAGACATTTAATAATATATCTTCAACTCAGAAGATATACGCAACTAAATTGCTTCCGACCCCCACAATTTAGTGATCTCTGATGGTAATCCACACAACATTGATCCTTGTGTGGCACTCACACATGGTCTACCAATATCTACCTTCATTGTTTCCCATGAACCGATTTAATAAATATCTGTGAATAACTAATGTTTGATGTTTATATATATACGCACTTCATGATCTTTTAGCAGTTTAATCGAATGAAATTATTCATGCTATTATGCCACTCAAGATTTTGATGAAATCATGACACTAACATCCAAATAATAACAGTATATATTTAGCACTGTTCCAACATTCTAATTAACCCCGTGACAAGGCACAGTTGATGGGTATCATGTATGAGATAGCAATCACATACATACATCCACAATCTCAAAACAGTGGCACAAAGGCCCTGCATGTCTCTGTCTGGCCCAATCTTTTGCCCTCTCCGTGCAACACGAAATTGATCCTTTTAATTGACCACTCTAACCGCAACAAGAACAGTCTCTCATAATTTACACTTTTTGGGGACATTCACGCACAACCTCAAATTGCAGAGGATAATTAAGATGCCAATTCACTTCATGGGAGTATTGACCATACATATATATTGTCTTCGTAAAAATTCAATGACATATAAGAATTCATTAACACATATATAAGACATTCTAATCAGATTAGATAAAATTCTAATCATCACACTAATCACGTTTTATTTACAAAATCTTATTTTCAAATTCTTAGTTACAAGCACCAATTCATCAGTGTATACTCTGATTTGCACTGTTCAAATATAATTTTCTTAACTGCCTTACACTTATCTCATATTTTGAACAAATTGAAAACAACGATTTAAATAACTAGAACATGCATGAACCTTGTATTTTCATAGAAAAATTCATCTATTTCAGTAAAATAATCGAGACCAAGGATTCCCAAAATTCATCGTTTTTATAACTGCTCTATAGTTTGTTCTAAAAACTGCCTTATAGTTATCAAATTCCAAATTCAAATTTAAAATTCAGAATGCTTCTTTGTGATCTTATCGATGCACCACACACTAGTATTATCAGAAGATAATTAAAATTGAATTAGTGCATATCCGATCAGATCTAATTCATGATGATATATATGATCATGATCCACTGATCAACTAGGATGTCGACATCAATGAATGATTTCAATGAATATCTCACTAAAGATATCTACTAGAATAACATAAATATGTACCCGATGTCATCAAAACTTATCTAAGCTCCTGATCTTGGACTCATTTGCAAGAATCGTCATAAACAACAAACCCATTTAGTCTCCATAAATAAACCCATTTAGTCTCCATCGTGTTTTAAATAGTCTTAAGATTGTTGGAGGGATTTCCAAAAACTTGGTGCAAAATACAAGAATAAATTGATGCAATTGATCGAGGCTTGAGTTAGACTCAATGACCTTAAGACTATTTCACCCCGCTATGGTGCTCACGGTTGAATGGCAATAGTCCCCCAGGATACAAAGATCACATTAGTGATTGTAGCACTCCAAATCACTAGTCCACTAACCAATCTATGATTCAATAATCTCTCAGACTCAAAACCCATGAATAAAAAGAGAGATTTTTATTTGACTCTAACCCCTTAAAAACGATCCATCTAGTGAATATATATATATAGACTTTCATGTATGGCCCCATTTGATTCAGCTTATGAGCCTGCTTATTGATGGTGTGGCATCGCAACGCAATTGAAAAAGGGTGTTTGGATAATATGCAATTGGATCCCAAATTGTAGAAATTCTGCTTTTCGGATAAGCATCACTTTTCATGCTTATCAAGATTGTGAATGCGATTTGATAAGATTTTTTAGTTAAAAGTACTTTTTAAAATGAGGAACCAAACACACCAAATTTGTTTATACCAAAAGCAATTATGTCATAATTGCTTAACCTATAAGCATTAAGCAATAAGATAAAGCTGAATCAAACGGGGCCTATCTAATAGGAAAGACACGTCTCCTAGTGAATAGACACACCTTTTAGTATGTTATGTCTCTCCACAAGATTACATACCTTTTCACATAATTTCCATTCAAATTATACACAAATAAATAGTATAATTAATTGTTCCAACAGGTCTAGCTATATGGAGAACGGGGTTCTCTTGTGGATCATAAATAATAAATATTAGATTTTAGTTGATATTTAAGTCTAAGGCTCTTTTTGGCAACAATAGTAGATAGCAAATAATCTAGTTGAAAGTTGATAATATAACTGATAGCTGAAAAGAAAATAGTAGATAGCTGAAGAATGATAATGTAGCTAATCGATTAAAACCGTTTGGGAAAAACTAACTGATAGGGTTGCTGATAAATGCAAAATGACATAAAACTTATTCTTATTTATAGCCCATCCCAAACAAGGCAGGTCGGGCGGGCCGAGCAGGTACCCAAGCCCGTGAACAAGTCACTACACCATCTGATATCTTAATGGCTCTACATCACTAATTCGTTGCAATTGAACAATTTTCACAGCTTCAATTGTGTTGGTGGATCAAATAAAAGGTTGTGAGGTTAATCACCTTCACTTTCATAATTCCCTTTTGAGTACATAGGTTGTTGTGTAAAGATCTTACTTAAAAATATTTATACTTCTAAGTATTCGATTAAAAAGATGCACCAGGCATTGCATACTAAAATGATGGGAATGAAGTCTTATTACACCACATCAAAATATCAGACCTATTATGCAGAAATGCACAGAGAATATAACATACATACAGGATAGATATCAGAGTCAATGATACAGAAACAAAGAATGCAGAAGTCAGAAAATACCAAATTACAATCGCATCAGTGAAACCAGCAGGAGTAATTCCAAATCTGAATCACTCATTGGGAAAAGCAAATATAGGGTCCACATCTACAAAAAAGGAAAAAATAGTTATCACTTTTCACCAAATAGTGCACAACGAATGTTTTTTTCCTTACTAGTATAAATATGAGAAGCTAAAAGTAACATATTTGAATTCAATGTTTCCATCAACCTAAGCCATACATACACTTTCCCATCAGATTAATGATCATTGATTATTAATTATTATTTTCTTAATTACATCCATTAGCTTGTACCCTATACCACCACCTTTGTGAGACTCTCTTAGGTTTGAAAATGACTACCCAAGGCCTGTTTGGGCCTCCAAAAAAAATGACTATCCAAGCAAGCTCTTGTAGCAACCATAGTAAAGATTATTGTGAATCAAATAGCATGGGAGAACACAAAATGAGTATATTTGGTTGCGCTTCCGCAAAGCTACCAATTAAATTCACAACCAAATTAAGTTGAAAAGAAAGAGGATTATTAAATGATTCAAACTTTTCAATTCAGTTCATCTTATACCAGAGCACACAAAAATTAGTTTTATACTTATATACGCACAACAAAATTAAAACATACTGCAAGGTTAGATGTAACAACTTAACAATATCTAACAGCTGTCACAACAATTTTTCAAACTTCAGATTTCATACTAATTTCCAAGCTAATTGTCGGTCTGTCTCTACTTAACAAGTAAATATCCTATCGCAGTTTGATAATTGAAAGTTAGATAGATACCTTGTAATGTTGAGAGCAAAGGACAACATGCAAATTAGCTTCAAGAAGAAAAGTTAATTTAAATGTCTAATTATTTTTTAAAAGATGAAATCACTGTAATTAACTCATAAAGCTTACATAACTTTAGTAGTTCTAAATGCATCCTAAATCGTGGCATCCCAACATACTAGGATCCTATCATTTTCAAACAAATGCTTCAAAAGAAACTTGATGGAAGAAGCAAGGTTCTCTATAGATTTTCTTTATATTACAATTGTAATGGAAAAGATCTGTTCGAAATTTTGCAACTCCTCAATCAACACTACTCACAAGAAAATGAGCAAAAGGAAGTATATTGTCAATCCTACAAAACGGTTCCAATCCAAGCTATTTATGACTCTTCACATAGGCAAAACACATTAACCTTCTTTCATTATAAGATATAACTAAGAGACCATTCACCATAAAAAAGAGGAGTTATATTATCGAGTTTGTAGGGACCACCACCTGTCTCAATTTGTTCTAAGGAAAAGTAAAAGGGGATAGTTGTTAAAGGGCATCACATCACATAAACACAGTTTACCAATAAATAAAAAATTACAAATGAACCTGAATGATTTCCTTAAATCTCTGCACAATTATTAATGTGCCTAAAATTTATATCACCGAATGTCCTCTCTATTCTTAATTCTTGTTCTTTTACTCTTGTTCACTTCTTTAATTATTAGTTTAGCATAATGTATTTTGCTGTTCCCTTCAACATGTTGTCATTCATGTCGCAGAGCATTTTAGTAAATTAAATGCGTTTGAATGGCACATGTTTCTTTATTCCTCAACTTGCATTATTTTAATCATTTCGCAGCCAAAGTTTCATTGGAAATACATTTGTTCGGTAACAATTCTAATAGCAGAAAAATTATGGTAAGGAAGATCGATAGTCTCACTACAGAACGAGAGTGAAAATAAATAGCAATATTATTCTTAACATTCTACGAGGTGATGGTTTTCCGGATGCGATATAATTCTCATGAAAGACTAAGCAATTAACACAAGTGCAGACACCGTGAAATTAAGACAATTGTGAATTGGCTCATTTGTGTTTGTTTGTTTGTTTGCTTGTTTAAGAGGAATTAAATGTTGTAGCTTTAACTGTCCTTTGATTAGAGAATGATGAGCCTAAAGCAATAAGCTAAAAAATGTGATAGCATACAATATTTTAATAAGTTAACATACATTAGTCCTAATTTTCTTGAAACATCTAATAACATATGTTGTTTGCAGGAAGCGTCGAATCCTCGACCTTAACTTGTCAAGATACTGAGGTAAAGAAGTGCAAATATTGCCCTGCCTATTATTCTACAATCTAAATTACACACTTGAGAATACAAATATGGCCACAAAACAAACAAGAAATTTAAAGTACACAATAATCGAGAAATCGGAGCAGTGCGAGTGCAAGAGATCGACAATTAATGAATGAACAAGTCTCGGAGCCCTAATTCGACTCCCAAAACATACCAAAGAGGAGGATTTGAAGAGATTGGAACGAAGAGGTGGAGACAGTCCCGCAGGTAGAAACTCGAGTTGGGTTGTTGACGACTGAGAGTCGGAAAGACACAAAATTGGGCAAAATTCCGAGCTCGAGTTGAGCTGTTGAGAAAAAAAATCCACAGAATAAGCCCGCCCAAAGAGATGTGATGGATAATGAAAAAACGAAAATGGACTTGACACTTCTGGAACGTCATCCCCTCTCCAACCTTGTATTGAATCTTGGGATGCGTAAGCTTGCATTTCGAGAGGTAAATACAGATGGCGGAGGTGAAAGGATGTGTATTCCGGTTGCATTTGGAGTATCATTATAGCATTGTCCATCAAAAAATAATATACTTAGAGTGGGTGAATCAATATTAGTTGGTTCAAGTGGTAAATGACTTGTTTTGCCGTAAGTGGGGTTTGAGATCGATTATCATGAATGAAAAAAGTTGGATTAGGATGGTCGCCTTTATATAGGACCCGACAATGCTCGAGCGTAGATTAGTACCCATCTTTTATGCTACTTCATCACTTGTATTAGAAGAAAGATTCCACTCCTTAATCAAAATTTTCATTAATGTCGTTATTCGTGTATTTTCTGACATGGACGCCAGCTCAAATCCACGGGGACGCCATGGACAGGCCGTGATATGCCTAGATTGGGTGGAAATGTTATTTTTAACTGATTTTGTCTAGGTAACTGTGATGATAGTGAATATATTATGAGTCATTACATAGCAAGTGTGAATTAATATTGATTAGACTGAGCAAAATAGTGTATCAAGTTGTGACGGCCCCAAATCCCGAGGCCACCCCATGGACAGCTACTTCCCTTCCTCAGCACTTGAAGCCTCTGCCACATCACTCATACTCATCGTTTGTCTGTCACTTTGGTGTGTCTGGTTAAGTCTTTCAGAAATTTACATATAGTTCTCATATGAAAAAATTAAATTAATTAACATTGATAACGAAATAAGCGGAAGTCTTTATATTTCCAAAATGAGCATATAAAGTTTACTATTTCATCCTATAGTGGAAACCCCGGCAATACTGTACATATAAGCGATCAACTATAACAGTTATATATATAAGTACATGTGTGAAATATAGTCTCCCAACCCTAAAATATAATACAAAATATCAAAAATAAAACTAGCTACAAACATACCAGCAGGCCTCAGCGTAGGTAAGTCAGATGTAATTGCCAAGAATCTCCTTACCCCTACTAGTACTAGGATTTGCGCTCAGCCATCACAAGAGGCAGACGATGAACCCAGTAAGTAAAATTTCAAGGGAAACCACTGTGCATCATAAATAAAGAATGTAAATGAAAACCAATAAATAATATTAAATAAACATGCGAAAAGAAGGAACAATGCAGATAACTGCTCAAGGCTCATCGCACGAATATAAACACAAAGATACACAAATGGGTGTGAATCAGCTAGCCAAGATGTGTATTGAGGACCAGGAGCCCTGTCGTGGCCTACACCATCGACCCTACAACTGTGTCCTAGACCACACACCTAGCAAGCAACCACACAACCCCCGAATACATAGACGGGAAAACTCAACCGTCCTAGTAAGAATGGACTTGTAAATTATCAATAATTTACAGCTCAAATGAAATAACAATAAGTAAATGCAGTAGTGTGTTCAGTTAAGTTTTACGTACCTCAAACAGTGCTCAAAATCTCGAAAATACCTCCGGTTCGACCTCCGACTAGTCCCCGACTCCAACTACTGTCCCGTAACTCCTAAGATCTAATTATGGGGTTTATTGGTCAATTAAATAGATTTATAATTAGTTAGGCTTGATTTCATATTTTAATTAAAATTTAAGGTGGTATTAGCGCACTATGCTGGATGATTAGCACGCTAATTGATCTTCGTACACTGTTCATCATCTTCCCCAGCGTGATTAGCGCGCTAGTGTTCATCACCTAGCATGCTAATTGCACGCTGCCCAGAATTTTCAGAAACGAATTTTAGTTTTTCTGGTTCCTAAATACATCACAAACATCCCACAATAACACACACACTTCAATAACATCACATCCCTCTCCAAAACACCGATTAAACATGAATCTTCACCCAAAATAGAGAATCAAAGTGTGCATGTTGTAAATTTCGAAATCACAAAAACACTTATTTTGCCACAAATTCGATTCAAATTGATATAATCCATCAAAACTAACCTCAATAACCATAAATCAACCAAAACGGTGATAAATTCTCTCAAAAATCAAAATTTTCTTCTACTTGCCCAAAACCCGTATTTTTTTCATGAAATTTAGTGATTTGAGTAAATAGATTACCTGAATTTTATTGTGGAATGCCTTATTGAGCTCTCCCTCACACGAATTCTTTCCCAGAATCTCCAATTTCTATCCTCTGATTCTCGAATTTGGTTTTGCATGTGTGATAAATCGATTTATATTTATAGTTGTTACTTGAATCTCACGCACACATGCATCTCGAGGTTGATCGGATGGTCCTAGTTAAGCCTGTGTCACTCAGTTCTTGGACACCTTATCCTAACACAATCTATCTTGAATCTCCCTGTTGTGCATCTTAAGGACAATCCTAGGTGTACTGATTATTCAGTTCAAACTATAGGACTTGATTAATTCCAATTGATTTAACTTATATAACCCATCCAAGTCCTTAAATAAATTCCATAAAATGGTAACTAGGGTCACGTTAACTTCCCGACTACCCGACTCCCCGTGCCCCACGTCCGGTATGCTTCCCGAGGTGGTCCCACACTTAGTGTACCTAATTGATTTATATAACTTAGCCTAAGGTTATATTTAAATCTCGTTAAATTAACTCCTCAACTATAGTCATGTTATATTGATTAAATCTAATCAAACCCCAACGCTTGCCCTCACAGCTACTGAACCCTCGCGTTGGCGTATTCTACAAAGCGGAACCCCGGCGCTCACACTCGCCCGACAAGTAAATATAGATACACACCTGTGATGAATAATACATAATAATAATAATAATAATATTAATACATCACAGAACTCAGGAAAACACCAATACACAGTCAATACCTAGGTGCGGGTCATGCCTAGCCTATCCACGGCGTCCACGTGTCGTCCGAGCTGGCATCCTAATATGAAATAATTAAAATAACGGCGTTAATAAATAACGGGCCATTACACAAGTATAAGCCTAGAAATGCGTGCTGACGCGGGAGCCAAACATGTGACTGATGGGAACACTAAACCGGGGAATGGGTTCACATGACTTAATATAATTAAATGTGATAAATAATCGATAGGGGAACACAGTGTAGGCTGGATTTGTTGTTAAAGTTTAGTACAACAGATTGAGTTGTCTGGTGTCGGGTATTAGAACGCCCGAGGGTCAAGGGATTGGTGCTGAGAGGATGAGCACAAGTCACACAACCAAGTCACAAAAGATGGACTTTTGACTCATTTGAGACCACAAGATGAGGCCTAGAGATGTACATCACACATGAGATGAAAGATTTAGAATAAAAATGAGATTTTCTCTCATTTACACCATTTTTTCTCTCTCCTCTCTCATTTGTACAAAAATTTCGTAAGCAGCCAAGGGTATTAGTGTTGTTTGGGTGGTGATTTGGAGCATTAATTGGTGAGAAAATGAAGAACCGAAGTAAGATCTATCATCTCCTCGTCGATATCTACCTTTCGGCCTTATTTTTGCGGGTGTTGATGCAAGTTTTGGCGTAGTGAGCGAGCTCACTGGGTTTTCAATGTTATTGTGTGGTTTGTAATAGTGGTTTTCAAATGATGGATTCATTAAAATTGTGGTTGTTCTGAAAAAAATTTGTTTTATCGACGTTTTTGGTGGAAATACGTCTGGTGTATCGATTTTGTCGGGGTTTATCGAGGTTTGAATGCATACTATGGTTTTTTGGAGAACCATAGGGGTGTGAAACGGGTTCGACCATAGCGACGAGCCGAGGAGGTCTGAAAAATTGACCCAACTCAAGACAAAGGAGACGCCACCAATGACGCCGTGGAGAGCAATTCTCTACGGCGCCACCCACGGCATGGAGTCCAGGGCACACTGCCCTAGGTGCCGTGAGCAATTGCTCACGGTGCCTTACACAGTAAAATAAAAAAAGTAAAATACATTGAAAATTGATTGGATTTTCTAATTTTGAGGATTTAGTAATTATTTAGGATACCAGAGACTTAGGAAGACCTAGTCGGGTATCTGGCACATATTACAAGGTGAGAAAGATATTAGTTCTGAGGATTTGGAGCACGGTTTGAGGTGCGTAAACCTAATATAAACATATCTTGAGTATTTAATGGGTTCAATTCTTGCAATTGTTGTTTTTGTTGCACAATTCCATTATTGAAAATGCATTGGTTTGGTTATTGATTGATCGATATTGATTGGTTTTATTATCAGTGATTATTCGGGATGGTTATGGTATGGAACTAAGAAGGCTAGATTGTAGCGTGTGTGCTTGCGTCGTTGGTGGATTGCAACCTGAGCTGCGGGGTGCATGTGTCCAGTGGGGTGTGATTCGTTCTGGTCATCGTTAATGGTCCGGGTGTGGTTCAGTCTCGTTGTGGGTAGATGGGGCATCCAGATTAGTGAAGTATGATCTAGTTTGTTAAGTTATGTCTCACATTCATCTGGATTTATCAGAATCGTTGTTGTGCATGTTGTTAAAATCATGATTATTCGTTGATCATCTTGTATGGATTTTAACTATGCACATAGTGTTTTATGGCTATCCGTTCTCACTACTTGTTTAGTTAACCTTATTTATTGGCTTATCAACTCGATGGTTTTCTTTGGGAGTTTATTCATTGGACTCATCACTGTATTTGTTAGGTGACTGAGTGCAGATACAGGTACGAGCAGAGCCGCAGAGACACTGAGCGACTACCTTTGACTGTTTGGAGATACATGTACATGCATATATTTTTATTTTATGTTAGGTTATTGAGGACTTTGGAGATACATGTACATGCATATATTTACTATTGTTACCTTATATACAATTTACTATTCTGGGTTTTCCACATAGGAATAAATGTTATCTAACTTTTGATGAATAAATGATAAATTTTATATTTTAAGGCTTCCGTTGAATTAATGCATTTTAAATGTTAATGACTCTGATTATTGAGGATTGAGTTGTGCATAGTACATGTGGGACACATTCAAGAGGTGACGTGGCAAGGTTGTGGGCCCATAGCGAATGACGGGGTAGGCCTCAAGTTTTGGGGCCGCTACATTTGGTGTTAGAGCATGGTTCGAGGAAACCATGGGAGTTAATTAAGAGCATAAAACTTAATGAATAAAACTTAGATGTGGAAACCCGATGTACTTGCCCTAGAACCCTAGTTGGGAAGTGACTGTGAGGCGGGTTGTGGTGGGGATATATACGTGTTATGCATTTGATTGTATTATATACAATACATGTATATACCGAGGTTAGTCCGGCGCATGTTTTTTTTACGGATCAAGATGGATGGACAACCTACTATACCACCAGAGATGGGACTGTCTGGCCAGAGACCCAAAAATAGCGAAATAAGTCTAATGGACAGGGACAGTAGCCCCGAGCACGCAGCTAGATCAGGATTGCAGTGATGACTATGATCATAAAGATGATCACTACAAGTATGATGACCAACAGACTGATCAAGTTCAGGCGGTTGCACCTGCACCTGTACCTGCAGAGCAGTATTGATGGCAGTCGGGACAACAACATAGACAGGACCGAGATCTGGGAGGCCATGACAGGGGTTAGAGGGACCAGAGTCATGGTCAAAGATTTGGGGGTCGTCAGTCTAGAGGACGTGATAGACGTCGTAGTTACAGATACGGTCAGAGAGACGACACGACAACATGCCCAGGGTACGTCGTTGTTGTGTATTTTTGCTAGTCATGTTTTTTTCATGCATTTGTTGCATATAGGTTGATTAGTTCACCTGAGGCTAGCGCGTACTAGTTGATTAGTTCACTAGGGGTCCATATGCAACTGGTTGATGGGGTTCACTAGGACTTCGATGGCCCTGAAGTTTTTCCTCCACCTTTGAAGACCCAGTGATTGGAGAGCAAGACTTGGATGATTTTGAAGTTTTTCCACCACCACCTCCACCACCACATGCACCTATACCACCACTAGAGGATGTGACTCCATAGTAGCAGTGAGTGTTGATGGCTGAGATGAGAAGGCAATACAGAGAGGATAGAGAGATCTATAGACATGTCATGTTGAGATATGAACATAATATAGAAAGAATGAACCAAGAACAACTGAATGGACAAAGGAGTTTTATATTATTTAGAGATCATCAAAAGGATATCTAGATATTAGAAGAGCAGAGGTATGCGACGTACTGACAGGTCCATCAAATTTCCAGAGGTACTGAACTACACGTTTGATCCAGAGGTAGGGGTAGTAAAAAAGGGGTACGGATGGAAGTGCGTACGAACACCCCCTAATAACAAGTAAAAGTAGTGTTCGGACTTGTATTCGTTTTCAAAAAGGACATAATTTTAAGTCATTAAAGGGATATAACGAGATATAAGAAGAGCAGAGGTATGTGACCTACTGACAGGTCCATCAGATTTTCAGAGGTACCGAACTACACATTTGATCTAGAGGTAGGGGTAGCAAAAAAAGGGGTACAGATGGAAATGGGTACGAACACCTCCTAATAATGTGACAGCCACAAATTCTGAGGCCACCCCGTGACTCCCCATTTCTCTTGCTAGTGCATCGGAAACCTCTGCCACGTCCCTAATCTATTTAATCTACCTGTCACTCTTGAGTTTTTGAGCTAATTAATTCAATAATTTAAAATTTTACAGCAAAAGTCTAAATTTAACCAAAAGAAATATATATAATTACTATTTATCCTATAGTAAAAATCCCGGAAAGTACTGAACATATGGCGATCAACTATAACAATTAATATATACAAGTACAGGTGTGAAATATAGTTTCTTAGTTCCCAAAATATTATACAAAATATCAAAAATATAGATATCAACACACGTACCAGCAAGTATCGGCGTAAGTAAATCAGATGTAATCGCCGAGAATTCCCTTACCCTTGCTAGTACCAGGATCTGCACTCAGCCATCACAAAAAGCAGATGACGAGCCCAGTAAGTAAAATCCCAAGAAAACCATCGTACATCATAATTTAAGAATGTAAAATGAAATCAATAAATAGTGTTAAATAAACATGCGGAATTGAAGGAAAATGCAGACAACTGCCCAAAAGCTCATCGCATGAATATAAATACAGAGTATACATAAATGGGGGTGAACCAGCTATCCAAGATGTGTAGTGAGGACCAGGAGCCCTGTCGTGGCCTACACCATCGACCCTACGACTGTGTCCTAAACCACACACCTAGCAAGCAACCACACATTCCTCGAATACATAAACAGGAAAACTCAACCGTCCCAGTAAGAATGGACTCATGGATTATCAACAATTTACAACTCAAAAGAATAACAATAAGTAAATGCCGTAGTGGTGTTCAGTTGGGTTTTACGTACCCGAAAATACGTACTCCAACTTCTCGGACTCGTCAATATGCCCCACCTAGCTCCCCTATGCTCGAGCTATAGTTTCCCAGTCCCTGAGTCCATTTATAGTGTTTTATACTTTTTGAAAACATATTATATAATTTTATGATATTATATCATATTTCTTTTTTTTTCAGTTGTGGTACCTCTTCCAGCTATGTCGAGGTTCAAAAAATACCCGAAAAGTCCCGAAAGTACTTTTCTACCTTTTTCTTAATTTTTTATATTTTCTAGAATCTTCTCCAATTTTTCTTATATTTTTTCAACTATTTTCCTATTTTCCAAAAAATAATATATATATATATATATATATTATTTAATTTAAAAAAAATATTTTTTAAATGGAAGGGCCCACCTAGACTGATTTGGTCCAGGCAATTGGATCGGCCTGGGCCGGTCCGGCCCGGTTCGGGGGACGCACGCACGCAGTGCGTGCATCACTTACCTCCGGAGACGAATTCGTCTCTGCTTCACCGAGACGAATTCGTCTCTTCCATTTTGTTTCTTCTTCCCTCCTCTCCATTCATCTTCTATCTCAATCCATTGGAGACCTTCAAGACTTCACAATTTCACCACAAATCCACAAAACAACACCCAATTCTCGGATCAACATGCATTTTTTAAAAATTCGAATTACCCAATTTGTCACCAAATTTATGCAAATCCGAGTAAAACCAGTGTAATTCATCAAAACACACCTCATGAATATCAATCTTCACAAAACAGTTGCAAATTCACTTAGAAATCCGAATTCACCCACAACCCATTTTAATGAAAATCAACCAAAATGAGAGTTTATTACCTTAGCTTTGATTGTTAGACGCCCAGAATCACTCCCCAAACCTTAACTCGTCCTCTCCAACCTCAGATTTCTCCCTAATCTCCCAGCAAATTCTTGAGAAAATGATTTGATTTTGTATATTCGATCGATCAAAGTGTATATATAGGTGGTTGTCTAATCTACGGTGTACACACATCTTGAGGACAATCCGATGGCCACTGGTCATCCCGTGTCCCCAATTCTTGGACACCCTATCATGATGCCATCTGTCTCAAATCTTTCCGTTGCGCATCTCGGGAAGTATCCTAGGTGTGCTGATTTGTTTAGCTACAACTATATGATTTGATTTATTCCAATTTATTTAACTCATAACACTTATTTTAGTCATCAATAAATTCCATAAATTTGTAAATAGGATCACACTAACTTCTCGACTACCCGGCACCCCGTGCTCGCGTCCAACACGCACTCCGAGGTGGTCCTGCACTTAGTGTGCCTAATTGATTTACTTAACTTAGTCTAAAATTATATTTAAATTCCATTATATTTAACTCCTAAACTAGGGTCATGCTATATTGTTTAAATCTAATCACACCTCAACGCCCAGGCCTCACCGCTACTGAACCCTCGCGTTGGCGTGTTCTACGACACAAAACCCTGGCGCTCAACCTCGCCCGACAAGCGACTATATCTACACACTGATGATGAATAATATATCAATATAATAATAGAATATTAATACATCACCGAATTCAGTAAAACACACATACACAGTCAATCCCTAGGTACAGTCACGCCTAACCTATCCGCGGTGTCCACGTGTCGTCCGAGCTGGCGTCCTAATCTAAAATTAATTAAAATAACTGCGTTAATAAATAACGGGTCGTTACAAATAATAAGTAAAAGTAGTGTTTGGACTCGTATTCTTTTTCAAAATGAATATAATTTTAAGTCCAGACTCGTATATTTATAAAACATATGGAACCGATTTTTTGTCAGGACCCGTTTTTCAATATAGTAAAATCCATTTTTTCCAATCAATCAAATGCATTCACAAAAAAAAAATCCTTGACAGTGTCACTACTACTTTTAAAGTTCCAACACCTACACCAACATCTCAGGTGTCTCTACAATACCAAAATCCCAATAGAAAATATAACGCAAAACAACATATAAAAAAATAAAATATCAACCACATCAAAATGTTTCATTACACATACAAACCCAAAACAACACTAAGTTTGTACATCGCACACAATTCCACAGTTTCCACCATATTCTTCAACTCTTCATCACGATCTTCTAATCTTCATATCGATCTTCAACTTTCTAACGCTCCATGTTATTCATCAATTGCAAGATAATAGACAATAAAAAATCACAACAAATGCCAAAAAAATGAGACCAAATTTTTTTTAAAAAAAATTAGAACTAAAAAAATCATAACAACTTAAATCTTCATAAAACAACCCTAAACCATCAAAAAAGAAAAAAAAACATATTTAGCAACACAAATAAGCAAACTCCAAATTGAGCAACACTGCAACACAAATCAGCATGAACCCTATAGTTGTGTTTTAACTTCAACGTACCAGAGATAAACAAATGAAAATATGTAAAGGAAAAACTGAGATCGAAGAAATAAGATTCATCACAAGCTTACCTTCAAGTTCGAGACGAGGGAGATGAGAGAGAAGAGTCAGAGACGTCGTGAGAGGAGAGGAAGCACTGAGGCCCGAGACTGAGAGGTACGAGTACGAGGATACGGAGACAAGAGATACGAGCACGAGGAGAGGGAGACGAGAGGTACGAGCACGAGGAGAAAGGCAATCGCAATTTCGTGACTCACAAATCGTAAGGATGAGGTGATTGTGAAACAACTTTAGGGTTTTGTGACTTTGTATTTATATGACATATATAAAATTACTAAACTAACCCCCATAAACATGTACCCATTTTTTACAAAAATTTGTCGGGACCCATACCCGTTTTTAAAATGGACATATTTTTAGGTTTGGACCCGTATTATTTTAAGGAAAAGCATGTCCACACTCGTTCAAAATGGGAACGAATAAATGCGGACAAACGAGTCTGGACACTTTTTGTCACCCCTATCCAGAGGTGGTGCAAAACAGGAGAATGGAGCGTCCATTGACACCTTCTTTTAGTGGAGATGTTAATGATGATGATGATGATAAAGCGCAGTATTAGAGTTTGAGTCTTAAGTTTTCTTTAGACCTTGGGGAGATGAGTGAACACATTAATATTGTTTTTTAATATTTTTAATTTTTTGGAATATTTTTGATATTTCAGACTATTTTTAAGTTTTTATGCATATTATATTTCATGTTTTATTTAATCATGCATTAATCATATATCATATGTTTATGTTGGATAGTGTTTTTATATTGCAGGCTTATTTTTAAACCTTGAAAACAAGTTTGGTTTAAGTTTGGGGGCATCAACACTATGGATAGTAGTAAGAAATGATGAATTAAGAGTAAACACTGCAGGTATGATCGTAAAATTTTATTTTTGAAGCAGTAAAAAGAGGAAAGAAGTGTATTTCATTTACTTATTTATTATCATTACATTTGCATTGCATTGCATATACATAGATAGTAATAAATAATAAGAAGCATATGAGTAGTTAGATTAGGTTATATATAGTAGTATATAATGAATAAGTAATTCATTTGCAAAGTTCATGTCTTTAATTGAGGATGAGTAAGAAATAAGTGCCTTGTTGATATGAAACTCAATAGAGTATTATTTGTTTTTGACGAAAATAAATTATAGCCAACAATGGTATAATTTCATGATTAGAAATTTAGATTAGAGAAGGCTATGTACTTGAAACAAAAGCAAGGAGAAAACTAGAACATTACTTGTGGAAAAAGTTAGATCTCTAAATAATTATATAATAAGTATGAATCTTACTTGTTTATAAGGTAATAAAGATTTAGTACTTAAAGGGGATGAGATAGACAATTATGTTTAATGAGAAGTTGGATTTAAAACTTGCTTAATATAAGTGAAAGTGAGAAGTGTTAACAAGAGTTTTAATAGAGTCTCATAAGTTCTACAGGTAAAGGAGCAAATAACTTGATGGTTGGAAAAAGTGAGAAAAAGTGGAATCCAAAGGAAAATGAGTAGGGTTCGTACAACTAAAAAAATATATACAAAGGAGAAAAGACAAAAGATATATATATATATATATACATATATAAAAGAAAAGGCGGAAATACATATAAAAACTTTTTAAATGAAAAAGATTTAGCTCGAGTACAAGTAACTTAGTTAAGTTTTCTTTTCAACTCTATGAAGTCTTATGAACTCTTGAAGTATTAATGTCTATTATAAAAGTTTTATCTATATTTATTTGTCAATTATTTAGTTTAATGAGAAATCATAAAGTTATACACTTGCTACTTAAGTGTCGAGGTAAAGTAAACTTGTAAGTAGTGATGGTCTTAGTTGTGAACTACTTTTGAGTTTCAAAAGTGAATTATATTTGTTGTACATGTTACTTGATTTTAAAATGTTAAGTTTTGATAAAAACTCTTGAATGGATTGCTAACCTAACATTTATTTAAATTAAAAGATACTTCATGAGTGATGTAAATTGAACTATATAATAAGAGTAGTATTAGGTATACAAGGGGTATTTAATAAGAACATTATTAGACTTATATATAGGGGTAGTTTAGTTGCATTATTAGTCTAATTATCCCGGAACGAGCCATAATTGATGTTTTATATGTGTTTTCAGGTATACAAGGCATAAAAGAGACAAATGAAGGAATTCATGAAGAAAATAAAAGAAAAAAATGCAAAAATAGAGACGACGTTGTGGGAGCAGAGTTGGCATCATGGCCTTAACACATACAACGTTGAGGAGCAGTAAAGGTGGCGCCAAGACCACCGAGAGAAGAAAAATGCATAACAAAAGAAGTGGCGTTGTGGTGGAGCCATGGATTTACAGAGGGGGCGCCAAATCACTAATGGACAGCGATAGTCTCGAGCAAAATAGAAAGTTGAAAATTTTTGGACTTTTATTTTGTTTTAGATTGTTATTTATAGTTGCTAATTGTACTTTTAGTATATATATATATAGGAGTACTAGGGTATGGTAAACATATACCACGTTATAGAATTAGAGAGAATACAAGAGTTTTAGGGTTTTTAGAGAATTGTTCTTGAGTATTAAGAAGAGTTTTGAAGGAGATACATTGATGAGTCCAATTGTGGTGATTTGGTATTGTTCTTTGATTTAATTTAAGTTTATTTGATTTTATCATTATTTGCAATGAATACCATGATTTATGTGTTTTTAATGATGATGAGTGAGTAGTCTATTAATCTTAGAGATCAATAGATCATATGGTATAAATACTATGTAATATGATTTGATTATAATGTTTTAGATGTGTAATGATTAGAATTTGTGTTGATTCTAGGTCTAATACTTTGAACATTTTGATCACGTATTTAATGATTATGGGTATTAGGAGTCAATGTGGCCATAGGGTTTTTAAACTGGATATGAACAATACAACCGTAAAACATTACAACATTGATAAATAATTGTTGATTAGAGAGATATGGTGAAGTAAACTTAATTAGTTATGAATATAAAGATTTGGAACTTTATACTTTGTGAAACTTACGTTGTTCACACAGATAGGTGGAATTCTAGTTTGTACATTATGATCTTTTTCACCACGATAGTGGGTTGAAGTGAATAAGGAAATTTATCTATTCTAATTATACATTACACATACATATAGATGATGAACGAAAGTATGAATTTGTTATGGTATGCATGGTATTTCATTGCCTATGTGAAGTTGTGACCTATCTTCTCAATATAAGAACACAACCAACAAACAATCACTTTGATATATTATATTAGTTTAGAATAGTTAAAACAAACAAAAAGATACTTTCTTAACAATATAGTAGACTTAATTACATCTTGTGTCCACATACACTTATCCTAGAGGACGATATCCGTAATTAATCTTAGATTGATTATATTATTACTACATTTATACTGTTAATACTTGTGGTGGCACGATCAATTACCCCCAACCATAAACCCTAGTCATGAAGGTCACCCAAGAGGAGGATGAATTGGGTGTGCCGAAAAGTTATCGTCTTTTTTAAAACTTTAAACTAAATAACAAAAATATCACACACACACACACACACCAACAACAAATATCTATGCAACGCAAACAAGAAGGGGGTAGAAGAAATGGAAATGAGACACATGATATATAGTGGTTTTATCCAACCGATCTACATCCACTACCTAACCTCCCCTGTTATGATTATCACCCCCAACTTATATTACTAATAAGTGAATGTCCCTAAGCCCACAAGCTTAGTGAATGTCTAGCCTCAACTAGGTCTTTTACACGATGTCTTACCGCAATAAGGTCTTATACAACTACTTAGCCGCAACTAGGTCTTTCCTTTCAACTTAGATCCCACTAAGTTTTACAATCAAAATTTGATGAATACAATGAAAGTGTATTTTACAAAGTAAAGTGGTATAAGATGTTCTCCTCTCACAAGCCAAATGGAGTCTTAAATGAATCGATGCAAGTGAGACTTTGCCAATTGAGATGCCTTGTAAAATCAAGTTTCTATAGGCAAACTCTCAATATTGAAACCAATTAAGAAAAGAATAGATTAAGCTCAACTTTGTCCCAATGAATGGCTAATTGATGCACTAATAAAAAAATACAATTTTAAGCTCAAGTTGTGCAATCAAAAGCTCGGGTAAGAAATAAGTTAACAAAGCCCTTGTAAATATGTTTTCAAAGCAACATAAGCATGAAGCCACAAAATCAAATATAGATTTAGCATAAGTCAGCTTCAAGTTAATATAATGCATTATGAAAAATCGCTATTAAGTTCAAACAAGTGCACTCAATGTTTCGAGTTTATAGAAAATCAAGTTTAAGTACAAAAACCCTTTTAGTTATGTTTTACACATACTTCAATTAAACCAACAACAATAAGTATAGATTAAGCTCAATGTGGTTTCTCTAATTTCATATGCACACTAATGGTTCAAGTTTAGGCTCAATAAGTGCAAATCCATTCTAAGTCTTATCTAAACTCAATGTTAGGCACGAAACTCTATTTGAATATGTTCAAATCACTCACACTTGATTCCCACACAAAATTTTGACAATAAGATAAATATTAAGCACAAAAAGTGCCGGAAATCAAGAAAATTTACAACCCCAAGTATGAGATCCAAAAATCAGTTTTAAGCAAGAGTTGTAAGCCTTAAAACACCTCTCTAATGTCGCCTTGACAGGCGAATCGATAACTCTAAGAATCACCAAGTGCATGTAATAAAAAATCTAGCACAAATGTGTATAAAACTTAAATTTTTGAAAGTGTAGAAGCTTAAGTTGTAGCTTTGATGTTCTTAAGTGTTTGGTATGTGGTCAAACCCTTTTTGTACCCATATGAAGTTACATATGATTCAAGGGCCCAAAATGATCCCCAAATTCGAATTAAATGTGTGGATCAACACTTTTAAAAAACTATCAGATTACTGCACAACGTGATGGGTAAACTTTTAAAAAAAAATTCAGTTAACTGCACAACGTGCATGCTAGGTAGACTGGCCAGTGCGTTGGGTAAATTTTTTTGAAGTTTACTGCACAACACGTTGGGTAAATTTTTTGCAGTTTACTGCACATCATACTGAGTCCTCTGCCCAGCGCGCTGAGTCCAAGGGCCTGAAAATAAATAATTTTCTGGTTTTCTAAAACGGCCCCCTAACTACCATACGGCTCTACTAAACCTCTTAAATCACTTTGTACATGTTTAGTAGGGTCCATAAATGTTTATAGACATCCCAGATGATTTCACAAACCCCGAAAATCAAAAATCCCAGTTTCATGAAAAACATAGGGGCTTTTCTACAAATATTTTTAATGTCAATTCAAAAGTCGTCTAAACACATACTGGTGCATTCAAAAACAATTTGGACAGTTAGTACACTTCAAATTCCTGACTTAAATCATTTTGAAACTCATGAAATTGAAAATCATAAAATTTATGACTTTAAGTTCTTTAAAAATCGAAATTCATGGAATGCATGATTCTAATACATTTGGCTTGTAGGAATGGAACTTATATACCTTATAAAAGTTGTACAAATGATTATCTTGGCTTTTCGTTCCTTGTTTCCTTGTATGAACCGAGTCTTGAGCTTGTTCGGCTTCATGTTATTACTTTGACTTGAACTTGTACAAACTTCAACTTTTCCATTGAACTTGTGATTCCTTACATAGTTTGATATTCTGAAACACTTGAAAACTTGTTAGTACTATTTCAAATTGTTTGTTGACATCAAAATTTTGAGTGGAGTGTATGTGACGGCCCCAAATTCCACAATCTTAGAATTGGGCGCCGCCCGCCTAGACCCATGTGAACCCCCGAGTCGCGCGGGGCCAATGTGCCTATCCTTTCCATTCAATCATTTATTAATTATTTAAAAGTGAAGTCAATTAATTAGTGAGTTATAAAAGTATAAAGCAAAAGCAATAAATCTCAACTAATCAATTAACCTCGAAAGCTCAAGTTAGGACAAAAACTTAAGGTGTGGGAACCCCATATATCATATATACCATGTAAAGCAAGGAGAGTATCGTCCAAGTCATAATATCCAAAAATCTCTCAACCCATAACCCCAAGTACAAAAACAATATAAGTAGTTAATACAACCAAAAAGTCACCTATGTCAACAGAGGAGGGCCGTTCAAAGTATATCGTCTAACTGCACGGTATTTCCTTTGCTGGACTACGGATCTGCACTCAGTCAAACACAAAAATGACAAGCTCAAGTAAGTAACGCCAAGCAGGAGCAATAATAAAATACATCATTTCGAATTAAATAAATGAACACTCAATTTATACAGATAGAAAGAAAGTACAGGGAGCGCATAAATATATAAAGACTGTGTATAAATAAATGAGTAATCGAAATTGAGTGTCCCGGAATACAAAAGAAAGGCACAAGTGGTCCCGACCAATTAAAGTTGTTAACCCGAGGACAAAATCTCCTCAAAGGCTAGGAGTCGAGGACAGAATCTCTTCTAAGATCCCTACGCGAGTGCAGAGTCCCCAGCAATCTGGTGGAGAACTCTCACCCCATACATGTTGTTACAACCAATCACGTATCCCCAGCTGTAAACCCTATTATCATACACCGCGAGCCCGAAATTCTGCAAGGATCACGATTGACATACTTGCCTTAGGACAACTCATATGAAGGGAATAACAAGAGGGCATTGAAACAACATCAATACATAATTCAAAGCTTAAGAAATAATTGTAGTGTTCCTCACTGGTTTACTTACCTTGATCCAAGCTAATTCGCGCTAACACGGACTCCGACACGCCCTTATGGTCCCCGTGTGTACAATAATCCTGATAATGCAATTTATATCAATTTCCTTAATTTCCTATTATTTTCCAAATTTCTAACTATTTTTGCCAACTTCACGCTTTTTAAGGCAAAAACCCCGACATAACGTTTCACAAGAACCCGAATACTTCACTTTTCATAGAAATTCACAAATTTCTCTTTGTTTGATGAAAATATAATTTTCTATAATTTTCCAAAATTTTTCCTGAATTTTTCCTATTTTCTAAAATTTATTTCAATTAAAATCCTTTTTAATATATTTAATTGAAATAAATAATTATTTATTAATATAATAATAGGTGGGTGGGTCTCGGGTCGGTTTGACCCAACTGGGACGGGTCACCTTGACCGAGCCCGGTTCTCTCTTCTTGTTTGTTGGCTCTCTATTCGTTCCAACGAACAGAGAGAAATATTTTTTTTAAACAATACAACAACAACAACACAACAACAATCAACACACACATTACCACCATCATCAATATCCCATTTTCACCATTTAAATCTACAACCACTCAACAACAACCTCGACAACAATCTCGGTAACAACAGTGACAACCATAACGACAACACCAACAATGAAATCAATAACTACCTTACCTGGATCTCGCCTCGATGTCGCGTCCACGCTCTCCGAGAATCCCCGCTCTTCTCTCCTTGATCTCTCTCTTGGTTGATTGAGAATGGTGAAAATGGTGATGGAAGTGGCATGTTGGTGTTTTGGGGGTTTTGGTCAAATGACCAAAATACCCTCCACCCTATCCATACTCTTTACAATTTAAATACCCTTTTTGGTCATTTTGTAGTCACTTCCTCTAACTTTAATGACTCAAATAGGTGACTCTTTGTGAACTTTGGTCTTTTGATCTCATCTATTTCAAACAACACTCAAAGCTTCCATCAGGTATTCCCATACCCGACCGCACAAAACTCATAATACTAACTTTGTTCGTCGTGTCACCACAGACGTACCGAAGTACCAACGGACTTTACAACCTTTTAATTATTATTTATTTTATATTTTTGTTATTGTTTTTAATTAAATTTGTTCCCTGGACTACCAACGCTCGTATACAAACTTCTTTACACGTTAAAAACTTTAAAATTACACAAATGAAATACAATATAATACAAACACCCTACAAAACTAACAAATCTCGGCGTCGATGTCCGAGAATTGATGATTGTACTACGACGTGGGCCCACGTATCACCTATATTGACACGTGGCACGGGTTAAATTTTTAGGGTCGTTACAGTCCTCCCAACTAACTAGAATTTCGTCCTCGAAATTTAAACAAAATTAAAGGAAAGACTTACCGAACTCAGAAGAGGTAGGGGAAACACTCGCGCATATATGACTCCAGTTCCCACGTCAGCTCCTCGTCCCCGTGGTGCTGTCACTTAACGAGGACTGACGGGATCTCCTTGTTCCTAAGGGTCTTGACCTTGCAGTCTAAAATCTGAATAGGTTGCTCGTCGTATATAACATCCTCCCTCAGGTCTATCTGGCTCAAATCTACTATCGGTCGTCTGCCCTCCCTGGACCTATCCAGTTGCAGCATCGATATATGAAAGACAGGATGAATCCCTGACATCGGAGGTGGTAACTCTAGCTCGTAGGTGACTTTGCTTACCCGTTTCACCACTCTAAACGGACCATTGAACCTCAGCGCAAGTTTCCCCTTGATCCCAAACCTCTTATGACCCTTTAAAGGAGATATTTTCAGATATACAAAGTCCCTGACCTGGTATTCTAACTCTCCATGATACAATTCATAATACTTCTTCTGCCTCTCCTGCGCACCTTTCAGTCTCAAATGATCTGGCATATCTTTTTTGTGTGATCTACCATAATCTCTGGCCCAACCATTGCCACATCCTCGGGCTCCACCCAACAAGATGGAGGTCAACACGACCTCCCGTATAACACCTCAAATGTTATCATGTCGATACTAGCCTGATAACTGTTATTACATGCAAACTCACACAGATGAAGGTATTCCTCCCAAGATCCACCGCACTCCAACACACACATCCTCAACATATCCTCAAGAATCTGGACCAAACCCTCTGACTATCCATCATCTGTGGGTGATAGGTGGTACTAAGATGTAACCTCGTGCCAAACTGTGCCTACATGCTCTGGCAGATCTGCGATATAAACTGCAGCCCCCTGTTAGACACGATAGATAACGAAACGCCATGAAGTCGACCTATCTCTCGCTCGTAGAACTCTGCCAACCTATCAACCCGATGTGTGGTCGAGATTGGTATGAAATGCGCGGACTAAGTCAATCTGTCCACAATCACCCAAACGCTATCATGTCTCTGCCGAGATCAAGGTAGCCCACTGATGAAGTCCATGGCAATATACTCCCACTTCCAATGAGGAATGGGAAGTGGTTGTAATAACCCCCCTCGGGTCTGCGACGCTCATCCTTAACACGCTGACAAATATCACACCCTCTAATAAAAATAGTAACGTCGGTCTTCATCCCTAGCCACCAAAAGAGATGACGCACCTCTGCGTACATCTTAGTCCTGCCCAGGTGAACCGTAAATCGTGAACGGTGCGCCTCATAAAATATCTCATCGCGTAGCTCAACCACTGATGGAATCCACAATCGTCCTCTAAATCTTAGGCATGAGTCCGTCGACTGACTCTAATATGGATGATCTGAACTCTACGCCAGCTCTAAGAACTTCTGATATTGTTCTTCTATCTGTTGACCCTCGAGTACACTCTGTATCGACACTGTCTGAATCCTCATCTGCCCACAAATCATTACTCTAGTATCAGTCGGAACGTCATCGATACAAATCCTCTCAACTGCCTCGAGCAAATTGTAATCGTGTCATGTGGTAGGTAACAACCACTGAGTCTGACCCTCTGTGGCTCAATACGTCTGCAACCACATTAGCCTTCCCCAGGTGGTATTCCAATGAGAAATCATAGTACTTAAGGAACTCAAGCCATCGCCTCTGTCGTATATTCAATTCTTTTTGTGTAAAGAGGTACTTCAAACTTTTCTGGTCAGTAAATAGGACGAATCTCTCCCCGTAGAGATAGTGGTGTCAAATCTTCAGTGCAAAAACCACTGCCGTCAACTCCAAGTCGTGAGTAGGGTAATTTTTCTCATGAATATTCAGCTGTCGGGACGCGTAGGCAATCACTCTACCCACCTGCATCGAAACACGCCCAAACCGATCTTAGAAGCATCGGTGTTCACCTCAAAACCCTTCCCTGACTCGGGCATAACCAAAACTGGTGCGGTAGTCAGTCATTCCTTCAATGTCCTGAACGCCTGCTCACAGTCATCGTTCCACTGAAATCTGACATCCTTCTTCGTCAACTGCATCGATGTTGCGATCCTCGAGAAGTCCTGTATAAAACGCTGATAATAACCTGCCAAGCCCAGAAAACTGTGGATATCTGACGTTGATCATGGTGTAGGCCAATCCCTAACTGCCCTGACCTTAACGGGGTCTACTGACACTCCGCCGGTCCCAACAATGTGACCTAGGAATCCTACCTTTGTCAACCAAAATTCACACTTACTAAACTTAGCGAATAATCGGTGCTCTCTCAGTTTCCGCAAAATCAACCTAAGGTGTTTCTCGTGCTCCTCGCGAGTCTGGAATATATCAAGATGCAGTCAATGGACACAATGACGAATTTGTCCAAGTATTGTCTCAACACTTGATGCATCAAATCCATGAACATCGTTGGGGCATTAGTTAGCCCAAATGGCATGACTGTAAACTGGTAGTGCCTATATCGAGTGCGAAATGCAGTCTTCTTCATGTCTTCTGCTCTTATTTTCAGTTGATGGTACCCGGATCTCAGATCAATCTTTGAGAAATATTGCGAACCTGTCAACTAGTCGAACAAATCGTCGATGTGAGGAAGTGGATACTTGTTCTTCACCGCCGCCTTGTTCAATTGTCTGTAGTCGATGCATAATCTCAAGTTGTCGTCTTTCTTCTTCACAAATAATACCGGCGCTCCCCAAGGCGACATACTCGACCAAATAAAGCCTAACTCCAACAACTCATCGAGCTGTCCTCTCAACTCCTCTAACTCTCTCGAAGCCTTGCGGTACGGCAAAATAGAAATGGGTTTGGTCCGGGGACCAAGTCAACAATGAAATCAATCTCCCTAGGTGGTGGTAAGCCTGGTTACTCCACTGGAAAACATCAGGGAACTCACATACTACTAGCACATCCTCCAACCTAGTCTCTACTCTGCCTGTCGTACTTAACACGCCAGCAAATGTTTTTACATCTACGCTAGTGGCGACTCTACCCCTGGTGATTGGTAAATTGGTCGAAGTCCCCTAGAAGATAAACTCCGGATGTCCAAGAATCTAAAACGTGATCCTCTTACCGTAGCAGTGAATCTGTCATGATAAGCACCCAACCAATCCATGCCCAGCAGTGCATCGAACTCTAAGAACTCCAACACTCTCAGGTCTGTAGGTAAAGTGTGTCCCTCTATCTCTATAAAACAGTCGACACACACTAAATTCGAGTAAATTTTGTCCCCAGCAGTCGTACTAAGGATCAAGGGTCTCTCTAATCGAATAGGTTTCAACCCTAACTCGTCAACCATACGACCCGAAATGAAAGAAATTGTAGAACCGGAATCAAACATGGTATGCATAAATCGATTGCAAATGTAAACCGTACCCTCAATCAGGTTCCATGAGGCAGTCGTGTTTGGTGGGTAATGGCATGAACCTGCTTCTGGCCCTATGGTTGTCCTTGACCTAGTTGTGGACAAGCGCTGACGAAGTGACCCAACTGTCCGCACTCGAAGCATGCTTCCCTCTGAGACCATGAACTAGATGGAATACATTGTCCATGTCTCGGTGCCTGACTTGAACTCTGTCCCTGGTTCTGATCGAGTCGTTGTCCCTATCGGTATCTCTATTCTGACTGCCACCTCTGTCCTCAGTGCTCTGGTGCTGATGTCTATGCTGGCCTGACTAAGACTGTGGTAGTTGAACACTAGCATAACTCCGTGCTGGAGAAGATGATACAACTGTTGTTGTGGATGGAGATGCTACTGATGCTACACTCTAAGCTCGGTCGCTCTGTGACCACTGCCTGAATCTCTTCTTCCTCCTACCATCCCCCAAAGGACTCCTCGACTGGGAAGGTGTCGATGAAGTAGCTTGTTCCCCGGTGCGTGTACTGCCAAATCCCTCACTGGTCATGGCTCTCTCATACACCGCCTATAGTGTGCTCGAAGCTGTCATCACCACTATCGAACCTATCGAATCGAGTAGCCCATGTACAAAGTAATACGCCTGGTCGGTGTCAGTATCTGCTGTTCCTCCGGCATACTCCATCAGTCGTAGATATCAGTCCATGTACTACATTACGAACTCGTCAGCTCTCTACCAGATATTCTGAAACTCAATCCTCTTCAAATTATGGACCGTAGGAGGAATGTACTTCTGCTCGAACCACCCTTGAACTCAGCCCAATCTAGGGGCTTCCCTTTCGTGGCCACCATAGTGTGCCACCAGACGTCGGCTTCTCCGAACAGTGAGATGGAAGATATACTAGGCTGAATGTGGGCCGGTGTAGCCAGAATGTCGTAAATCTTCTCGTGACTCTTCAAGAAGATCTTTGCTGCCTCGATATTCATACCCCCGCAGAACTTCTCAGGTTAATGCCTCTGAAGCACCTGGCCTGCCTCACCTCTAACGTAGCCTTAGTACTCGGAGTAGTCGGTGTACTCTCAGTAACTGGTGTACTTGGTGTCGATAGTATCACGTCCGTCTGAGTAGGTAGTATAACCCCCTTGTCGGTGCTATCGGAGCTACTATGGTCTCTAGCATCGCTGAAATTGGAGTAGGAGTTGTCGATGTCGCTACTATAGTTGGTGTACCAGTCTCTTATGCAGCAGGCAACTGGGAAGTAGGCGTAGATGGTGTCGTTGTAGGGGATGCTCTTAATAGTCTTAAGATCTCCTTAAGTCTTATTGACTCATAATCCTCAGAGTCTACATTTGAAACTCCTCCATACTGACTCCTCTAGGACCTATCGTCCCACTATCATCACCAGAACCCGGCTGATCCTCCATCGTTGTCTGCAATTAGGCAAATCTCTGAATTAGTGAATAACTAATCGATATCATAGTAATACAACATCTCAAATATAGCATGTACATTACAAGTTTCGACTTTTCTCCAACTCTCCTCACTTACCAACTAAGACTTAAGTTAGGTTCATAGGGTTCCACTCTAAGTTCAACAACTATCCTAACTTCCGTTTTCTTATGTCTTAGTGGATTGTAATTTAAATTTAAGAGTCTTTTATTCAACCTTTATGCTCTGATACCAACTCGACGACCCCAAATTCTATAATCCTAGAATCGGGCGTCGCACGGCCTGGACCCGCACGAACCCCTGAGCCAATCCCGCCGAGTCGCGCGGGGCCAGTGCGCTTATCCTTACCATTCAATCATTTATTAATCATTTAAAAGTGAAATCAATTAATTAGTGAGTTATCAAAGTATAAAGCGGAAGCAATAAATCTCAACTAATCAATTAACCTCGAAAGCTCCAAGTTATGACAAAAATCTAGGGTGTGGGTGTAACAACCCTAAATTTTTAACTGACTTGTGTTACACTTGTTAGGAACATGACCCAGCTACGTGATACTAGGCAGCATTTCAAACTTCGGGAGTCGACACCGAAGTGATTTTATGATTCTTTGGTTGTGTGTATTAGTATTTTAGTATTTTACAGGTCTCAAGCCGTTCGGGCGATTTTTAGTTGAGTGAGGTTACGCCTAGGAAAACGAGGGAGTAAAACATACAAATAAATGAATTTTTGATAATTTAATTAATTAGTTGATGGGATGTGGTGAGAAAACGGGCGCAAGAACCCACTTACGGAGAAAGACGGACCGAGGAATGTTGTTTGAACGAGGGAGTTGGTTAATTATGCATTTCACGGGCTAGGTGATAAAAATTGTTAAAGTGACACAGCTTGATGAGGAGAGCCATTAGATTGGCATTGAGTTTTGTATTTGTGTTGAGTTAAGATGATGAGTTAAAAGACACATAAGGGAAAATATTTCAAAATGTGCAAGTGTTAAACTCAAGGGCAAAAGCGTCATTTTGAGTCATATATATATAACGTTTGTAATAAACCCTACTTCACTATTCATCTCCTTCTTAGAGCTCATTACCACTACCCCTCCTCTTTCCACTTGGCCTCACCGAACTGGACCACACCGGAGTTGCTGGTCATCGGAGGTGAACACTCTCTCTCTCTCTCTCTCTCTCTCTCTCTCTCTCTCTCTCTCTCTCTCTCTCTCTCTCTCTCTCTCGGTTATCGTTTTCTCTCTCTCGGCCATCATCTCGACTCTCCCTACTCGGCTTTCTTTACTGACCAGACCACGACCCCCGCCGGAGCTCCCACTGGTCGTCGTAAGCTCTCTCTCTCTCTCTCTCTCTCTCTCTATCTCTCTTTCTTTCTTTTGTTCTCATTGTGCTCACTATCGCCACCCCTATACAACTGGGGAGGCGACTGCCGTCGTCGGAGACGACCCTGCGGGTCACTGCAGTCTTTGAGCACCCCAACGTCGTGACGAACATGGGCGGTGGTGGTAGTGTTGGCCATTCTTGACTGTAACATATCTCAAACTTTAGACGTTATCTTCTCCCTCTTCAAGTTTGGTCGGTAGTGTGGGCAGCGTTGTGACCAAGGATTTGGTCAGGGATGACTCAACGGTGTCTCACCGGAGTTCCACCGATCCCAGAGCACCCCCAACCCATTGTATGTGTATAAATAACTATGTTGTGTCGTTGTACCTTGTTTTATTGGTTTTTATTAAAACAGTTGGTTCCTGGCGGCGCCGCTGTCGGCGACCGCCATGGCCTGATGGACTGCCGGGGGGTCATCACGATCATGTTGACGTCGCCCTAGAGTCAAAACCAGTAGCTTGTGAGTGGTGTTCATTGTTTTTATCGATGTTCCAACTGTTTTGGGTTGTTTAGTATCCTCGCCGGAGTTGTAGAGCTCGGCGGTACTACGGCCGGGCCACCATGCCAAGGAAGGTTGTCGAGGACATGTCTTGCCCTTGCTGGTTTCTTGCAGCCCTTCAGTGGGTCTGAACCAGTGGTGTTAGAGTCATTTGTTTATGATTTCATGTAGTTCACATTGTTTTCCTCTTCGCCATAAATCACCATAACTAGTGGCGCTACCGTCAGACGCCATGACCGAGGAAGTGTCAGGAACCACATCAAGCTCCACCTTGTGTCCCATAGCCCTCCGAAGTGTCCATATCGATGGGGGCGAGTTGTTTAATCGATGGCATTGTGTATTTGTTTCATCGGGATTCATTGTCATGTCGAGTGGTTTGCCAAAATGTGGAGTGTACCTTTGGCTCTCCCATGCCGCGATAGTACACTCTCGACATCTAATAAACCAGCAAGGTTGTATGCTCGTTGGTACATGTTTGGTTTGGGTTCATGATGAGTTATGTTTTAGTGTTAAGTTGGTGTTTTAACGTCGCATGTTGAAGGTTTATGTATTGCAAATGGTTATGACGTCGTGGTCACGTCGCCGATCCTCGAGGCCATGGCGTGACCTAAATACGACTGAGTCGAGCCGAATATGTGTGATTAGGCTTACATACGTTTTGGTTTTCAACCCGAGAGAGAGTACTCGTCTTTCTATCAAATGTTGAGTTGTTTAAGTCCTTAAAACACTTGGGAATACACTAGGGTTTCACCTAGGGTTTAGTTAACGATTCGACCCATTAATTAGAGTTTCCAACTTTGTCAGGTAGCGAAAAACTCGGGAATACGCGTTAGGAACAAGAGTGTAGTTATTCACGGGTTACGATTAGTCAGGTAAATACACTTGCCCTAAAGCTTGTGTACATTAGTAAGTCAGTTAAGAAAATACCATGTGATTCATTATCATTCTATCATGTTTGCTATGATCTACTTGTTGGCATCTCCATTCTATATTCCTTGTATATGTATTCTTAGCATAAGTGTGTGTCTCGAAGGTACATGCAGCTTGCACTAGAAGGGATAAAACACGGGCACTCGTGCGCACGAGTGTTTGACCACCCTTAGTAATTGTGTGATACTATGTACTGGATTGTTGTAGATATTGTTGTGGTTATCGATGTTGTAACATCACTGTTGTGGATTTGTTATGAATTTTAGACCACTTATGGCCTCTTTTGACTCGTAGAACACGCATGTTTCGATTGCTATTATTTCCAGTCTGTCTATCATGCATCTCGTTTATTTAAACTACTGTCTTCCAATTCCTGCATGATATTTAGACTTCCTTGCTTAATAATTCATGAATTACTGTTATATTCTTCTGGCATTACTTTCAATTTCTCTCAATTACTCACCGTCTAGTTTGTGACGGTAGGTGCAGATAAAGCAGAGTGCAGTAGAGACAAGGGACCTTGCCTAGGAGACTTTATGTGAGCGGCTGGACTTGAGGAACTCTAGAGTAGGTTATATATTTTTGTTTGTATGTTGTTTGTTATATTATAATGCTTTGGTAGTCATTGAACTCGGGATTATAGTTTGAGATTGATATCATGTAATGTCTCATTTGACCTTGGCTTATTGTACATGAATATTCTCGTTTACGGGGTTTCCATATATGTAGATTCTTGATTTCTATTTGACTAAGTTATTTCCCATTAATTGTTTAGTATTAAATTTTCGTCCGCTGTGTTATACTTGCAATAACTCTTTCATAAAACTTATAATTTGATAATTTGAGGCTGACTAGGCTCGCCAGACCGTCGAGCACCGACTCGGGACCTGCGCACGGGTCTAGGCCAGGCATACCCAAATGCAAATGGGAATTTGAGGCTGTCACAGTAGGTATCAGAGTGCAAGGTTATATAGACCTGACTCTTGATTTAAATTCATAAAACACAAGCCATTAAACTAGCGGAAGTTAGGAATGGTCGAACTTAGAAATGGAAACCTTATGATTCTATAGAAACTTAGCTGGGGAAGAAATGGGTTAAGTCGGATAATTTTAATACATATTATGATTGTTAAGTGTATTATTATGGTATGCGGTAGCTAGAGACTGATCCGAGAAGCTCGTTCTCTTAATTCAGACGATGATGGCGGATCAAACCGGTCCGAGCGATGATAGCGGCATGTCCGACACACGATATACTAGCACAGATGATGTGCACGCCTTGACACAGAGAGTCGCGACACAGGACCAACAGCTGCAGGTGATGTTACGACTGTTGAGGACACTTGTACCAGCTACTACTACACCATCGACTCCGACTACACCATTGCCATCTACTATTACTCGTGGAGCAGAGACTTCGATTGCTGCGACATCTACGACTCTGATCCCGTTAACGGCGATTCCCGAGGGAGCGATTGTTGCGTCAGGTATGCAGACCGAGGCAGAGACACCTCCGTTACAGACTGAGATGGTACGAGCGGTGGAGACACCGACTACGCCAGTAGCTACTGCAAGAGGTTACTCGACTACGACTCCAGAGAAGAGTCGGGAGCCACTGCTGAGGCGAAACAGTGGAGGGAATTCAAGAGACATAATCCATTAAGGTTCTATGGCGGTACTGATGTCCGAGCAGCGGAGCTATTTTTGAAGAATCATGAGAAGTTTCACACAATTATTGCCACAGAAGACCTTATACGAGCGACGATCTCTTCGTCTATGTTACAGGGGGAGGCAGATGATTGGTGGACGACTATCGTTACTACCCGAGGCATTCTGAGAGACTGGATCGACTTCAAGACCCAGTTTAACCAGAAGTACTTCCCACCGACTGTCCTTCGAGCGAAGAGGAACGAGTTCATGGCGTTGAGGCAGAGCGCAGACGAGTCAGTGATGGAGTACATAGGTAGATTTATATCGTTATTGCCTTATGCCGGAGGATCTGTAGATACCAAGATTGATCGAGTCTACTACTTCACAGAGGGTTTGCTACCTTGCGATTAGAGGTTCTGTAGTCACTAAGCAGCTGGAGACTTTGCAAATTGTGTATGAGCGGAGTCTAGTACTCCTGAGGAGTATAGATCGGCCAGATCAGAGTTTCGATTGGAGGAGCATCATCAGGACAAGAAGAGGAAGAAGAACAGATGGAATTTTGTGTGACCGTAAGACTTAGAGTGTAGGGTCCGTTGCACAACAAACTACTCATCCGACACATACCATTTCGCTAGTACCAAGTTTTGCCAGTCATCCACCGTAGCCTAGTCGACCAGGACAGCAGTCGCAGAGGCAGTCTACTGAGAGTAAGGGTACCGATCGAGGAAACAGGCAGAGGACACAGAGGTCTAGTCAGACTCAGACTCAGAGTTTCGCATAGGGACGAGGCCAAAGCCAGACTCAGGGATCGCAAGATACCTGCACATGTTTTAGGTGCGGAAAGGTTGGTCACATTCAGAGGGAGTGCCCTCAACCACCAAGAGCACCGCCGCAGCATCACCAAAGCACCAGAGGGAGCGTGTTCAGGCTGTTGTTGAGCCAACCAGGAGGCGTTCAGACACAGTGTTGAGGGTATGATTTTTATTTACGATACTTTCATGCATACCATGTTCTATTCCAGTTCCACTATTTCGATTATTGTTGTGCGCATGGTAGACATGTTAGGGTTAAAACCCGTTAGACTTAGCAAACCCCAAAAATCCTTAGCACGTTGGCTGGGATAAGATATACCCGAACGCGATTTATTTTGACATTTCGATAGAAATAAGGGGTTACAAGTCGCCAATAGACATGCGAGTACTGGAGTTATTAGAGTTCGAGGCCTTAGTTGATGCGAACTGGTTACGAGCATTACATGGTTGGATCAGTTGATAAGAGAAGACAAGTTGGAGATCTTCGCGAGTACCATGCGTACTAGAGCGAAATAGAGGCATTGGCTTGAATTCTTGAAAGACTATGACTTCTTGTTTGAGCGCCATCCGGGGAAGACCAATGTTGTTGCTAATGTGTTGCACCGCAAAGGATTTAATGCTGAGGTAGTCATGTGTCAGAAGACCTACTAGCGTGGTTTACGTGAGGCAGCTGAGTTGATGAGTTCAGCGGACGTGCCGATGACTACCAAGACCAAAATACGTGGTCAAACGATATTGTAGACCATCTCATTTGGCGTTGTGCGCGAGGAACAGTAAGACGATGCGTCATACCAACGGTGCAGTGAGATGGTGGATAGTTCAGATTGCCCAGACAAGAGTCGGTCGAAGACTCATACTAGAGGTATTGCAGGCGACTGGGGTTTCCATTGGTGGTTGATGCATGTGACGAGGTACTTCAAGAGATTCGTCGTTCCCATTTTGTTGTATATCCGGGTCGACCTAAGATGTGCGCCGACATGCGGCATCTCGTTTGGTGGCCAGGGATGATTTTGAGGTGTCGAAATTGTTCGAGCGTGTGACATGCCAGTGCGTAGCAACTGGGCATCGACGACCTGGAAGACTACTGCAGCTCTCACCCATTTCTTGATGGAATTGGGAACATGTTTATGTGGATTTCGTTAGTGGTTGCCCCGATCTCCTCATTGTCACGATAGCATCTAGGTAATTGTGGATAAATTTTCTCGAGACTTAAAAATGCCCAGGAGTGGCAGAAGAAATACTTGACGAGTATCATGATGAGCTTCAGTACTATTCGGGGAGATTATGGATACCTGAAGGTCTCTCCACTGAAGGGTCACGAGCGGGCCAGAATCAAGAAATGGCTCACTCTGAGTTTTATCGGTCTCTTTAAGAGTTTCAAAGAGGAACGGTAAAGTCATTAGTTTAGTTTACTCATTAGGTAAATTTTGGGGATGAAATTCTAATAAGTGGGGGAGACTGTAACAACCCTAAATTTTTAACTGACTTATGTTATACTTGTTAGGAACGTGACCCAGCTATGTGATACTAGGCAGTGTTTCGAACTTCGGGAGTCGACACCGAAGTGATTTTATGATTCTTTGATTGTGTGTATTAGTATTTTAGTATTTTACGGGTCTCGAGCCGTTCGGGCGATTTTTAGTTGAGTGAGGTTACGCCTAGGCAAACGAGGGAGTAAAACATACAAATAAATGAATTTTCTAATAATTTAATTATTAGTTAATGGGATGTGGCGAGAAAAAGGGCGTAGCGAACCCATTTACGGAGAAAGACGGACCGAGGAATGTTGTTTGAACGCGGGAGCTAGTTAATTATGCATTTCACGGGCTAGGTGATAAAAATTGTTAAAGTGACATAGTTTGATAAGGAGAGCCATGAGATTGGCATTGAGATTTGTATTTGTGTTGAGTTAAGATGATGAGGTAAAAGACACATAAGGGCAAATATTTCAAAATGTGCAAGTGTTAAACTCAAAGGCAAAAGAGTCATTTTGAGTCATATATATATATATATATATATATATATATATATATATATATATATAACGTTTGTAATAAACCCTACTTCACTATTCATCTCCTTCTTCAAGCTCACTGCCGCCACCCCTCCTCTCTCCACTCGGCCTCACCGAGCTGGACCATGCCAAAGTTGCTAGTCATCGGAGGTGACCACTCTCTCTCTCGAGGTCTCGGTTTCTTTCTCTCTCCCTCTCGGCTATCGTCTTCTCTCTCTCGGCTATCATCTCGACTCTCCCTTCTCGGCTCTCTTTACTGATCGGACCACAACCCCCCGGAGCTCCCATTGGTCATCGTAGGCTCTCTCTCTTTCCTTCTCTCTCTATCTCTCTCTCTTTCTCTCTTTTGTTCTCGTTGTGCTCACTGGCACCACCCTATACAACTGGGGAGGCGACTGCCATCGTCGGAGACGGCCCTACGGGTCACCGGAGTCTTTAAGCACACCAACGTTGTGACGAACGTAGGCGATGGTGGTAGTGCTGGCCATTCTCGACTATAACATATCTCAAACTATAGACGTTATCTTTTCCCTCTTCATGGCTGGTCGGTGGTGTGGCCGATGTTGTGACCAGGGATCCGATCAGGGAGGACTCGACGGTGTCTCACTGGATTTTCACCGATCCCAGGGCACCACCACCCCATTGTATGTGTATAAATAACTGTGTCGTGTCGTTGTACCTTGTTTCGTTGGTTTTTATTAACTGTTGGTTGTTGTCCTGGCAGCGCCACTGCCGGCGACTGTCGTGCCCTAGTAGACTATCGGGGGACGTCACGATCATGTTGACGTCGCCCTAGAGTCAAAACCAGTAGCTTGTGAGTGGTGGTTGTTGTTTTTATCGATGTTCCAACTGTTTTAGGTTATTTAGTGTCCTCGCCAGAATTGTAGAGCTCGACGGTGTTGCCGGCCGGACCACCACGCCAAGGAGGCTGTCGAGGACCATGTCTTGCCCTTGCTTGTGTCTCGCAGCCCTCTAGTGGATCCGAACCAGTGAGTCGTTTGTTTATGATTTCATGTAGTTCACATTGTTTTCCTCCTCGCCATAAATCGCCATGACTAGTGGCACTATCGTCGGATGCCATGACCGAGGAAGTGTCGGGAGCCACATCAAGCTCCGCCTCGTGTCCCACAGCCCTTCGGAGTGTCCATATCGATGGGGGCAAGTTGTTTAATCGATGGCATTGTATATTTGTTTCATCGGGATTCATTGTCATGTCAAATGGTTTGCCAAAATATGGAGTGTACCTTCGGCTCTCTCATGCCGCGATGGTACACTCTCGACGTCTAATAAACCAACAAGGTTTTATGCTCGCTGGTACATGTTTGGTTTAGGTTCATAATGAGTTATGTTTTAGTGTTAAGTTGGTGTTTGAACGTCACATGTTAAAGGTTTATGTATTGCGAATGGTTATGACGTCGTGGTCACGTCACCGGTCCTCGAGGCCATGGCGTAACCTAAATACGACTGAGCCGAACCTAATATGTGTGATTAGGCTTACATACGTTATGGTTTTCAACCCGAGAGAGAGTACTCGTCTTTCTATCAAATTGTTGAGTTGTTTAAGTCCTTAAAACACTAGGGAATAAACTAGGGTTTCACCTAGGGTTTAGTTAACGATTCGACCCATTAATTAGAGTTTCCAACCTTGTCAGGTAGCGGGAAACTTGAGAATATGCGTTAGGAACGAGAGTGTTGTTATTCACGGGTTGCGATTAGTCAGGTAAGTACACTTACCCTAAAGCTTGTGTACGTTAGTAAGCCAGTTAAGAAAATACCGTGTGATTCATTATCATTCTATCATGTTTGCTATGATCTACTTGTTGGCATCTCCATTCCATATTCCTTGTATATGTGTTCTTGGCATAAGTGTGTGTCTCGAAGGTACATGCGGCCTGCACTAGAAAGGATAAAAAAGCGGGCACTAGTGCGCACGAGTATTTGACCACCCCTAGTGATTATGTGATACCATGTACTGGATTGTTGTGGTTATCGATGTTGCGACATCATTGTTGTGGATTTGTTGTGGATTTTAGACCACTTATGGCCTCTTTTAACTCGTAGAACACGCATGTTTCGATTGCTATTATTTTCAATCTGTCTATCATGCATCTCGTTTATTTAAATTATTGTCTTCCAATTCCTGCATGATATTTAAGCTGTCTTGCTTAATAATTCATGAATTACTGTTATATTCTTCTGGCATTACTTTCGATTTCTCTCAGTTACTCACCGTATAGTTTGTGACGATGGGTGCAGATAGAGCGGAGTGCAGTAGAGGAAAGGGACCTTGCTTAGGAGACTTTATGTGAGCGGCTAGACTTGAGGAACCCTAAAGTAGGTTATATGTTTTTGTTTGTATGTTGCTTGTATTATTATAATGCTGACTCAGGATTATAGTTTGGGATTGATATCATGTGATGTCTCATTTGTCCTTTGCTTATTGTACATGAATATTCCCGTTTGCAGGGTTTCCATATATGTAGATTCCTAACTTTCATTTAACTGAGTTATTTCCCATTAATTGTTTAGTATTAAATTTTCTTTCGTTGTGTTATACTTGCAATAACTCTTTCATAAAACTTATAATTTGATAATTGGAGGCTGACTAGGCTCACCAGACCGCCGAGCACCGACTCAGGACCTGCACGGGTCTAGGCTGGGCGTACCCAAATGCAAATAGGAATTTAGGGCCGTCACAGTGGGAACCCCATATATCATATATATACCATGAAAAGCAAGGAAAGTATCATCCAAGTCATAATATCCAAAAATCTATCAACCCATAACCCTATGTACAAAAACAATATAAGTAGCTAATACAACCAAAAAGTCACCTATGTCAGCAGATGAGGGTCGTTCAAAGTATATCGCCTAACTGCACGGCCTATCCTTTGCTGGACTGCGGATCTGCATTCGGTCAAACACAAGAATGACGAGCCCAGGTAAGTAACGCTAAGTAGGAACAACAATAAATACAACATTTCGAATTAAATAAATGAACAGCAAATTCATGCAGATAGAAAGAAATGATAAGGAGCGCATGAATATATAAAGACTGTGTATAAATAAATGAGTAATCGAAATTGAGTGTCTCAAAATACAAAAGAAAGGCACAAGTGGTCCCGATCAATTAAAGTCGTTAAGCCGAGGACAAAATCTCCTTAAAGGCTAGGAGTCGATGACAGAATCTCCTCTAAGACCCCTACGCGAGTGTAAAGTCCCTAGCAATCTGGAGAACTCTCACCTCATACATGTCGTTACAACCAATCATGTATCCCCAGTTGTAAACCACAGTATCATACACCGCGAGCCTGGAATTCTGCAAGGATCACGATTGACACACTTGCTTTAGGACAACTCATATGAAGGGAATAACAAGAGGGCATTGAAACAATATCAATAAATAATTCAAAGCTAAAGAAATAACTGTAGTGTTCCTAACTGGTTTACTTACCTCGATCTAAGCCAATTCGCGCTAACACGGACTCCGACAAGCCCTTATGGTCCCTATGTATACAATAATCCTGATAATGCAATTTATATCAATTTTCTTAATTTCCTATGATTTTTTCAAATTTCTAACTATTTTTTCCAATTTCACGCTTTTAAAGGCAAAAACCCCGACATAACGTCTCGCAAGGACCCCGAATACTTTACTTTTCGAAGAAATTCAGCAATTTCTCTTTATTTGATGACAATATAATTTTCTATAATTTTCCAAAATTTTTCCTAAATTTTTTCTATTTTTCTAGAATTTATTTCAATTAAAATCCTATTTAATATATTTAATTAAAATAAATAATTATTTATTAATATAATAATAGGTGGGTGGGTCCCAGGTCAGGTCTGGACTGCCCTGACCAGGTCGAATCGGGTCGGGTCACCTTGACTCGGCCCGATTCTCTCTTCTTGTTTGTTGGAACAAACAGAAGCTCTCTGTTCGTCCCAACGAACAGAGAATTATTATTTTTTTTTAACAATACAACAATAATCAACACACACATTACCACCATCATCAATATTCCATTTTCACCATTTAAATCCACAACCCCTCAACAACAACCTCGACAACAACCTCAGCAACAACAGTGACAACCACAATGACAACACCAACAATGAAATCAATAACGACCTTACCTGGATCTCGCTTCGACGTCGTGTCCACGCTCTCTGCGAGACCCCGCTCTCCTCTCCTTGATTTCTCCTCTCGGTCGATTGAGAATGGTGAAAATGGTGATGGCGGTGGCGTGTTGGTGTTTTGGGGGTCAAATGACCAAAATACCCTCCATCCCTATCCAAACTCTTTACAATTTAAATGCCATTTTTTGTCATTTTACAGTTAACTCCACCAACTTTAATGACTCAAATAGATGACTCTTTGTTGACTTTGGTCTTTTGATCTCATCCATTTCAAACAACACTCAAAGCTTCCCTGGATATTCTCGTACCCGACTGCACCCGACTCATAACACTAACTTTGTTCGTCGCGTCACCACAGACGTACCGACGTAACAAACGGACTTTACAACTTTTTAATTATTATTTATTTTATATTTTTGTCAGCGTTTTTAATTAAATTTGTTCCCCGGACTACCAACGCTCGTACACAAACGTCTTTACACGTTAAAAACTTTGAAATTACACAAATGAAATACAATATAATACAAACACCATACAAAACTAACATACCTCGGCGTTGACGTTCGAAAATTGATGACTGTACCACGGCATGGGCCCACGTATCACCTACATTGACACGTGGCACGGATTAAATTTTTAGAGTCGTTACAGTGTAAGTGATGAAACACTTAGTCCAACAAGTCACACATTTCTTCTCCTCCTCCACACCTCATCTTCATCTTCTCACCTCTCCCCATACACGCACCTCACCATTCACATTGAACAACCATCCCAACCCCTACCTGAAACAACCTCCGTTTTAAATATTGGGTGTTCAGACTGAAAATCTAATTAAGCTCTGGTACACCAGATTAGGCCTAACTAAATTTTAACAGTCCCTACTTTAAATAGAACATATTCGGCCTGAAACTCTAATTAAGCCCCGGTAAACCAGATCAGGCCTAACTAGAGCCAGCAACCTATTTCCTTATCACCTGCTAACAACCTATATAACGCTTATATCAAATAAAACTTTTCATTTCAAAAACAGCGAAATTTAAAACTTTTATAGTAATCTTATACAATGTCTCAAAACTATATTATACAAAACTTTGTTGATCTGTAAAAGCAACCCAACCCCCAGTTATATATACAACATAATTAAACAATATATACATATGCACTTCAGGTTCATTACATTAAGAGAAGTCTTCGATACTCCTAAAGCTTCCCTTTTCCTTTCTCTTCCGCCGTAAGTCGAGAACCTGAAATTGAGTTGTTGGGTGAGCTCCTACATGCTCAGTGAATGACTCTCGAATAATCCATCAATTATCAACTAAATAATAAAATCAATGCATAACAATATGAATCCAACACATATTTAAAAAGGGTATTTAAACATTATAAACAATACATAAGTAGATGCAATCTTATACGTCTTTTGCAACTATATTGTGACTTAGGTTTTCATTTGATTAAAATCAAAGAGTCGCACTCCCACATCACTCATGAATTATCACTGACAGCTGATAATTCATAAATAGGGTGCTGCCAACTCAAATGGAAAGCATTGGTCGGAATAATTCTCAAGTCATTGGGGCGCGGTGATGGGTGGTCTCCCAACACAGTTCCAAACCCTAGGCCAATCCGTTCCGCCAAACCTCTTCCCAGTTTTCATTTTCATTTATAAAAACAATAACAAAACAGTTTAAATCACAATACATTGCCCCATTCCCAGTCTCTAATACTATATGCTCTAATAGTATTTAATTACGTTGCATAATTGATGAAAAACATGAGTCCCACTTACCTTGATTACGTTTCCTTAACACCTCTTGATTTCCTTGCTCTCGAGGTTCACTTCCATCTCCTTGTGCTCGAAAACCTATTCCACATTAACTAATGTCAACCTATAATCTACAGTATGATTTATGATTCAAATCTAAATCTATACTCTACAAAATTTCCCTCAACTAACTTCAATATTCTTAACTTTACTATTTATCACGTCCAACTCATGCTAATGCAATATTTCACATTCTCTATTCTTTTATTCCTACTTCTCACTGTCCATTGCGTTGCACCAAGGATAACGCGATGTGAATACCCTTCCTAATTCCCTTCTCTGGTTCACCCAACGCGCTAGTCATTGCTCCAGCGCGTTGGTCATCGATTTCCTGCAACTGAGCTAAATCAGCTCTGTTGCTATTACTCAATTTCCAAAATTCCTTTGGCAAACAACAACCAAATAATCAAGAACTTCAACAATCTATCCAACATCAGTTAAAACTCAAATCACATTCCAATCTACAAACTTATCAACTTTTCCTGCAACAGTTCCTACAAGTTCCTAATTGTTTTCCAGCAACAGTTCCCGCAACAGTTCCTGTAACAATTCCTAAACCACATCCAAATCTACACTTTCATATTCTAGCAACAACAATCCATGCAACCTCACATTACAATTTCATATAGACTTTTCCTAATAAATTCATATAGACTTTTCCTAATAAATTCATATAGACTTTTCCTGCAAATTCATATAAACTTTTCCTGCAAATTCATATAGCTTTTCCTGCAACAATACAAATTCATCAACCCACAAATCACCTATTCATATCACTTTTTCCTACAATAGTGCACAAATTTATACACTCATAAACCACTTATTCCTATTATCTTTCCTGCAACAGTTCACAAATTTATCACGTTTCCGCAACATCCTATAAACTTTTCTGCAACGAGTGCCTAATAATCCAAGATGTTGCGAGCTTTCTTCTTCCCGGCCACACATTCATCCTCACAATTTGATTTTCACACAAATAGGGTCTAATGATCCTTGTAATCTTCCCAAACTCATTAAAATCAAATCCCATACCTTAATACAATTCCACCTCCATTTTCCCCAAATTCTCGAAACCCCCAAATTTGAAAGAAAACCTGCAAAACTTATCCGAACTCGCGAACACTACTCCACACTAATTGATCTCTTCGTCACCTTACCGTTTTCCAGCTCCGTCTCTCCCTCGCGTCCTTCTTCTCCTCGTTCTCTCCCTTGTGAGAGTAACACATTAAAGTGTGCTTTGTAGTATGTTGTATTAAGTGAGTAAAGAGAGTGTTGAAAGTTAGTTACGATGTTAGTGAGTGATCAAGTGTACATGAGTGTTAGTTACGTAATACTACTCCTGATGTACTGATATAAAGAGAGAAAATAAAAGAACTCTTCGTTCAGTTGAACGGAGAGATATTTTCATCTGTTCTTCGTTTTGTTGATGATCTTCATAGGTTCTATCATCCCTCCACCCTCTCTTCTCTCTTCTCTCTTCTCTCTTCTCTCTCGCGATTTCGATGAGCAGAGGCGGTGGAGCTTTTGGGTTATAAATAAAACCTTGCCTCGAGATGCGTATTTTTCCATCTCGAGGTCACTTGACCTTATCTTCCTCACACACACACACACACACATATATATATATAACAATTTATCTACATATACTTAAACATATACATATATATCTCCTATGTATATATATGAGTATACAAACTTCTATATAACTCTAATCCTCTCATGCCAACGAGTTCACTAAGGCATTTCTGCTCTCTCGTCACTCTAATAGCATTCAAGCCTTCACAAATTTCCTGGATTATCCCATTTTCTACTTATCTGTACTACATAGTTATACAATACACACCATAAAAACACAATTGCATTCACTACACACACCCATACACGCTATTTAAGATACGCCGACCCTAATTCCAACTTAATCTCTTTGTGGTTACTATTCAATTTATCACTAATTACTAAATTAAAGTTGCAGGTCGTTACAGTCTCCCCAATTTAGAATGTATTTCATCCTCAAAATTTAAAATATATATATATATATAAATTACCTGACACCTCAAAGAGAAATGGAAGCTGTTCCCGCATATAAGACTCACGCTCCCAAGTTAACTCCTCAACGCCATGGAATTGCCATTTCACCTTAACCAATGAAATTTCCTTAGTCCTTAGCTTCTGAATCTTACGATCAAGAATCTGAATTGGTTGTTCATCGTAAGATAAATCCTCTCGAAGATCAAACTCATTCCAATCAACTTTGGGAGTGAATCTAGTTTCAGCTTTACGAAGCATTGACACATGAAATACGTTATGAACTCCTGAAAGTTGAGATGGCTATTATGGCTAGACCTTCAGCAACAGACAGCAGTACGGTTACCACCACCTCCACAATACCCCAGAAGTCAAAGGGCTAGGGAATTTGTGAATATTCAACCAAGGCAGTCAATTGGGCAGAAGAGGAACCGATATTTCTCTCAGCAGCGTGGTGGTAATAGAAGGACAGTTGAAGGTTCATCAATACCAGGAACACCTAGTCAATCAGTGCCACGGAATACCACATGTCAGCGCACCAACTTCTGTATCTGCAATTTTCCAAGCTTCAGTCGCAAGACCAATTCAGTCAGTATCACAGTCAGGAGGCAGAGGTAGAGGCAGAGGTAGAGAACAGTTTGGGTTTCGATCAAGTAGCATGGTGCAGAGTTCTCAAGCTGGTGCAGGGTTTCGTCGACCCAATGTGATTTGTTATCGTTGTGGGCAGACAGGGCATTAAAGTGGTTGAACATCGAGTCATGCTCGGTGGGTTGGGTTTAGAGTGGCTGATCACTGGCACGCCCTGTCTAAGTGAGGAGTTGAGCCGGGTGACTTGGGCGAAGGCCTGAGCCAAGCGGTTCCCTAAAGTGTAGGGCACCGCGTGTTTAGGCTGGCTTCACAGAGCAACGAATACCTCACGCTCTCTTAAGTGGAAGGATTGTGAGCCGGTGCCATCTGGATCCTACGTGCCTTCCAAGTCGACCCTCAATTGTACAACCACTTTAATGCCCTGTCTGCCCACAACGATAAAAATCACATTGGGTCGACGAAACCCTGCACTAACTTGAGAACTCTACACCATGCCACTTGATCGAAACACAGATCGTTTCTCGCCTTTGCCTCTCGCTCTCCCGATTGGTGCGACCGAGTTGGTCTTGCGACTGAAGCTTGGGAAATTGCAGGTACAGAAACTGGTGCGCTGACATGTGTGGTATTCCGTGGCACTGATTGACTAGGGGTTCCTGGTATTGATGAACCTTCAACTATCCTTCTATTACCACCACGCTGCTGAGAGAAATATCGGTTCCTCTTCTGCCCAATTGACTGCCCTGGTTGAATATTCACAAATTCCCTAGCCCTTTGACTTCAGGGGTATTGTGGAGGTGGTGGTAACCGTACTGCTGCTGTTGAAGGTCTAGCCATAATAACCATCTCAACTTCCATTGCACTCTCGAAAATAAATCCAAAACTAGTGCGAGGATGAGAGGACACCACAATTCGTATCTCCGTTTCTAAACCATTAATGAATAGATCTATTTTATTTTCCTCTAACTCTACTAATTCAGGTGCAAATTCACTCAACTCATTAAATTCCTGTTCATATTATCTCACAGTCATAGTCCCTTGTTTCAAATTTATAAACTCGGTCTTCTTCCTGTTCCGGACCGGTTTGGGAAAATATTGCTTATAGAAAACAGTTCTGAACTCTGGCCATGTGGTGGGGACTTTACCTTCCCTTTCTAAAGATTTCCACCACTTCCTAGCAGAATCCACCAATACAAAAGCCACTAATCTTACTTTGAACCGATCCTCTACCTCAACAGCTTCAAATCGTTGCTCCATTTCCAACACCCATGCTTCAGCCAGCCCGTCCACCATACTACCATCAAACCTCATAATATCGCTTCATAAATTCTTTCCTAGTCCGCCAATATAGAGCTTTCTCAGTATCTACAGGCGCCACTGGAATTTCAGGAAGTGTCTCCTGTAGCGGTACTTGACCCCGTACTCCAGCAGATGCTACTGGAATTTCAACATTCTCCGCCACTCCCTCAGCTCTACTGACCTCAGGACTGGTCACCGGTTGAGTGTCCGCTTGTACAATAGGAGGAGATACTACTTGGGCCATCAAGGTAGCCATCATTCTATTTTGTGCTTCCAGTACTTCCCGTAATTGCTTTTCCATACGCGTTTTCCATTCTATTTTCTTATTTACTTCTTCCTGTTGTTGAGGCCCTGGAGATCCCTCTCCTTGCTCAGCCATGGGATTCTGTCTATTCAACAATGGAAACCATTAATATATTATCCAAGGGAACACAGAGGAATTATATATATTCTATATATATACATAAATTTAGCAAATAATGTATACTGATACAATTATTTAGTTTGGTTTCCCCCCAAAACACGATAAAACTTTGTTATCAGGTTTACATTCTTCTCTTAAGCCAAGCTTATTTTAGACCAGTCTTTGATACCTATAAACTTTGTTTATATAGAACCTTGGCTCTGATACCAACGGAAACAACCTCCGTTTTAAATATAGGGTGTTCAGACTGAAAATCTAATTAAGCCCCGATACACCAGATCAGGCCTAACTAGATTTCAACATACCCTACTTTAAATAGAGGATATTCGGCCTGAAACTCTAATTAAGCCCCAGTACACCAGATCAGGCCTAACTAGAGCCAACAGCCTATTTCCTTATCACCTGCTAACAACTTGTATATCGCTTATATCAAATAAAACTTTTCATTTCAAAAACAGCGAAAATTTAAAACTTTTATAGTAATCTTATACAATGTCTCAAAACTATATTATACAAAACTTTGTTGATCTATAAAAGCAACCCAACCCCCAGTTATATATACAACATAATTAAATAATATATACATATGTACTTCAAGTTCATTACATTAAGAGAAGTCTTCGAAACTCCTAAAGCTTCCCTTTTCCTTTCTCTTCCGCCGTAAGTGAGAACCTGAAATTGAGTTGTTGGGTGAGCTCCTACATGCTCAGTAAATGACTCTCGAATAATCCATCAATTATCAACTAAATAATAAAATCAATGCATAACAATATGAATCCAACACACATTTAAAAAGGGTATTTAAACAATATAAACAATACATAAGTAGATGCAATCTCATACGTCTTTTACAACTATATTGTGACTTAGGTTTTCATTTGATTAAAACCAAAGAGTCGCACTCCCACATCACTCATAAATTACCACTGACAGTTGATAATTCATAAATAGTGTGCTGCCAACTCAAATGGAAAGCATTGGTCGGAATAATTCCCAAGTCACTAGGGCGCGATGATGAGTGGTCTCCCAACACAATTCCAAACCCCAGGCAGATCCGTTCTGCCAAACCTCTTCCCAGTTTTCATTTTCATTTATAAAAACAATAACAAAACAGTTTAAGTCACAATACATTGTCCCATTCCCAGTCTCTAATACTACATACTCTAGTAGTATTTAATTACGTTGCATAATTGATGAAAAACACGAGTCCCATTTACCTTGATTACGTTTCCTTAACACCTCCTCTTGATTTCCTTGCTTTCGAGGTTCACTTCCGTTTCCTTGTGCTCGAAAACCTATTTCACATTAACTAATGTCAACCTATAATCTACAGTATCATTTATGATTCAAATCTAAATCCATACTCTACAAAATTTCCCTCAACTAACTTCAATATTCTTAACTTTACTATTTATCACGTCCAACTCATGCTAATGCAATATTTCACATTCTCTATTCTTTTATTCCTACTTCTCACTGTCCATTGCGTTGCATCAAGGCTAACGCGATGTGAATACCCTTCCTAATTCCCTTCTATGGTTCACCCAACGCGCTAGCCATTGCTCCAGCGCGTTGGTCATCGATTTCCTGCAATAGATTAGCTCTATTGCTATTACTCAATTTCCAAAATTCCTTTGGCAAACAACAACCAAACAATCAAGAACTTCAACAATCTATCCAACATTAGTTAAAACTCAAATCGCATTCCAATCTACAAACTTATCAACTTTTCCTGCAACAGTTCCTACATGTTCCTAATTGTTTTCCTGCAACAGTTCCTGTAACAATTCCTAAACCACATCCAAATCTACACTTTCATATTCTAGCAACAACAATCCCTGCAACCTCACATTACAATTTCATATAGACTTTTCCTAACAAATTCATATAGACTTTTCTTGCAAATTCATATAAACTTTTCCTGCAAATTCATATAGCTTTTCCTGCAACAATACAAATTCATCAACCCACAAATCACCTATTCATATCACTTTTTCCTACAACAGTGCACAAATTTATACACTCACAAACCACTTATTCCTATTATCTTTCCTGCAACAGTTCAAAAATTTATCACGTTTCCTGCAACATCCTATAAACTTTTCCTGCAACAGTGCCTAATCGGCACTGTTGCAGTTTCTTCTTCCAAGCCCACACATTCATCCTCACAATTTGATTTTCACACAAATAGGGTTCTAAAGATCCTTGTAATCTTCCCAAACTCATTACAATCAAATATCATACCTTGATACAATTCCACCTCCGTTTTCCCCAAATTCCCGAAACCCCCAAATTTGAAAGAAAACCTGCGAAACTTACCCGAACTCGCGAACACTACTCCTCACTAATTGATCTCTTCGTCACCTTCCCGTTTTCCAGCTCCGTTCGTCTCCCTCGCGTCCTTCTTCTCCTCGTTCTCTCCCTCCACCGCTCTTCTCTCTTCTCTCTCGCGATTTCGATGAGCAGAGGCGGTGGAGCTTTTGGTTTATAAATAAAACCGTGCCTCGAGATGCGTATTTTCCCATCTCAAGGTCACTTAACCTTATCTTCCTCACATATCTATATATATATATAAATATGTATGAACCGCCCCTTATATATATATAACAATTTATCTACATATACTTAAACATATACATATATATAACTCCTATGTATATATATATATATATATGTGTGTGTGTGCACATGCACAAATAATATTAACGAGAAAATATGTGATCATTCTATTTTATTAATCACGCTCTGATACCATAACAGAAAATTAAGAAAAATAGAATGATCACATCTTTTCTCGTTAATGTTATTTGTGCATATGCACATATAAATAGGGTTTACATATTAGATCTAGATAACTACAAATAAAAAACAGATTATATAATAAAATCTAAGATAATTACAAATAAATAAAAGTTAAAAAAAATATTCTAACTAATAAATGATATTTATCTGTAATACCCTTCTGCAAGTTGGAGCATACAAACTTTGGATTCCCAGCTTGAACAAAAACATTTAAAGCTTGAACAGGAATGTCTTCAATCAAAGTAAATGAGTCGTAACGAAAAAACATGGTAACTTGAGATCCGTCGGTGAAGATGCTGACATCGATCATCAGCATCTGAAAAACCTTTGAATTGAAGAAAAAACATCCAAAAATGAATGTCGATAGAATTAATAGGATCTTCAAGTCGAAAGGGCAGCTAGCCAATTTGGACGGACATACTAGCCAACTCAAATCCGACGGGAATAAGCCAACTTGAGACTTGACAACAATGGATCAAAACGAACTTTAAATAGAGAAAACATTCAAAATGAATGTTGATTGATAGACAATCCGTTGTTTAGTAACGGATTGGACAGTGGTCGGCTGCAAGTCACCACGACCAAGCGAAAAATTAAAAAATGATCTGATTACGAACGAACGAAAGAAAACAAGGCCATATGATGATCTTTTGGTTGAAAAAAATGAAAGATGACATTCTGATTTTGAATAACAAAGATCAAAATGGAACGAAAAAAAGTGTGACAAATCAAATTGTAGTAGAATGCTCTGATATCATAACAAAAAATTAAGAAAAATAGAATGATCACATCTTCTCATTAATGTTATTTGTGCATATGCACATATATATATATAGGGTTTACATATTAGATCTAGATAACTACAAATAAAAAACAGATTACATAATAAAATCTAAGATAATTATAAATAAATAAAAGTTAAATAAAATATTTTAACTAATAAATGATATTTATCCGTAATAGCTCGCGCACCACTCACGATTGGGGGGAAATCTGCGAATAGATGAGAGATTAATGAAGAGATGAAGCGCTTGACCGCTACAAAGATGAATGGACGGAAGGGAGATGTCGAGAATGGGTGGGCAAAGCAAGAGGTTTCAGGGACGAAGCCACATGTCCCAACCCTTTCACCTATATGTATACAATACATAGTGCTGTGATAGCACTCTATACCCATTTTGGCCCCCCTCTCATTTTTTCCAAGTCTTATACATACAATTAATTAGTTTATTTTATTATTTATTCGTGGCATTCACTGGTGTTATACACTATTAATTATTACATCAATTGCCCCACCACCTAAATGTATACAATACATAGTATTATGATAGCACTCTATACCCATTTTGACCCCCTCTCATTTCTTCCAAGTCTTATACATACAATTAATTAGTCTAGTTTATTATTTATTTGTGGCATTCACTAGTGTTATATACAATTAATTATTACATCAATTGCACTAAATCAAGTACAATGAAAGAGTTTGATCCATGTAACCTATCCAAACTAATTAGTTTGAAGTCAAGGTTATATTGTTGTTGTATTGGCTAGTTGAAAAATAAATCATGTAATTGAATCCTTGCTTTAGTTGTTTTTACACTACTACTCCAACATGCAAGTGTGAAATTATTAGTCCAAAACACACTTATTTTCTAACTATGATATATTAAAAGGTTTATTATATATTTTTGTTTCAAAAAAAATTATACATACAATAACAATATAACCTCGGTCCCAAATTAATTGAGGTTGTGAAAAGACTTTATTTTTCATTACTTGTTTGCACTTGATGAAAAATTTAGATCCATTGTGAAAGGAATATTGAGAGATTTTTTTTAGATAATTAATTATTATAACTAAAAAGAAATTTGACTATAGCAAGATCATTGCTCAAGGAGAACACATATACAAGGGTGAGAAAAGTCATTATAACCTTGTTATAATCATATAAAATTTCACGATGTACGATTTTTATCATATATATATATATATATTTGGAGATGCATGTGTAAAGCTTAGCCCCCCTCAACCTTAATGCTGGCTTCATCCCTGAATGGTTTGATGGTGGGAGATTTTATTAATGAGGGTAGTTTAGGAAACTAAGAGTTAAATTTATGGGTGAATCAAAGTATGAGTGCTAAAAGCACATAAATGATTGGAAATAGTCGCCCTCTAACTAAATGGGGGGGCTGAAATAGGATAGAAGGGGTCTATATAGTACTCAGCACCCTTAATTTTTAGGAATCATTTTTTTTTTTTTTGAGTCCATGTAAGCATATTTAAATATTAGTTAGACATTAATTGACCTCGTGATCTTACAACCTTCATGTCCTTGCAAGTTCAAATGTTGCTCTCTCAATTTTTGAAATTGACTTGGTTAGTTAGGCTTCTTAAAAACAAAAAAAAAAAAAAAAAAAACAAAAAAGGGGTATCGTTGTTCTCAAGAGGACACCCTTGGTTGTCTGATGAAAGCCAATTATGATTGTAACGAAATTCCAAGTAACAATTAATGTATACTATCGACCCAAAAATGTACCACATTGACACTACCTAATAGAATAAGAAACATTACTATAGATTTCAAGCTTGGCAAAGTGCCAAGGACATGTGGCAGAGGGAGCTGATAATGTTCACTGCAATAACGCGCGAAGGAGCAACTAATAGGAAAGAATAACCTTTGGTCTCTAGGTTGTCAATTTCATGTGTCATATTCAGGCATGGTCACGGTAACCTTGACAAAGTTTGAGCAGGCAGATCAAAAGGCAAATGTTTGGTGAAAAATGCTTGTACTCTAAACCTGGCCATTAGATTATAATGCTCGAAATTGCACTTAGAAATTTACACCCATGGAAAAGTTCTCAGAAATTGAAGACTAGTTCAGTAGCAACTGAAGCGACAAAATGAATGTAAACTGGCCACGACAGAGTAATCCATGAACACAATCTCGGGCGGCAACTTAACAAGAGGAAGATGAATAATACGCTTCCATCATGCAGGAGTAGGGTAAACTTAATTTACACCCATGGAAAAGTTCTCAGGAATTTAAGACTGGTTCAGTAGCAACTGAAGCGACAAAATGAACGTAAACTGGCCACGACAGAGTAATCCATGAAAACAATCTCGAGCGGCAACTTAACAAGAGGAAGATGAATAATACGCTTCCATCATGCAGGAGTAGGGTAAGCTTTTGGCTTTGGCTTAACCTCAACTTCGTTGATGCTGCGCACAAAAATGGCATCTGGTTCATGGCTGTAAAGTAACATAGCGAATTAGTCCTCAATATGAGATAATTGAAGAAACAAAAATGAGCAAACGGGAAGGGAGCATACGGTTTGTCTCCCTCCTCATATGTGTAACTGGATGCCACTGCCAACAAACGGCCATCTCTACTGAAGGACAACGCCGCGATGCTTGATGGGTATTTAGAGTACTGGAAAGAAACAGAAAAAATAGTAGTAATTAGCTAAATTGCCTCGGGGATAAGATGGTTGATGCTTAGGATATTACCTGATACAGCCTCTTTTTGTTGTTGCCATCCCACACATTAACAAAACCATCACATCCTCCTGTCGCAAATGTTCCGTAGCTGCCATGTTCATTCTCAGTTAACTCGGGGAAGGCATACAAGAAGGCAGTACACGCAAAGAGGTATACATTTGTGATTTCAACAAAAAGGGCCAATTTTAAACCATAAAAGACGGCACAACAACAAAAAAAACCATGAACGGTTGAAAAGATGTTATGTATTTGAATTTTTTTCTACCAAAACTGTAATTGTCTAGAAAAAGAGAGCAATGAGCAGTCAAAACCAAGAACATCAACTATACATCTAGATTCTAGAGAGGGCATCATTAGGAAAACCTGAAATGAGCTGCTGCTAGTATAAATGTGATATTGCAGATCAAATGAGCAACAATTCCAAAAAAGCTTAGTTTGCATTCAATGGTCTTGTATGTATGTGACTAAGTATAAGATTTAAATTGTGAATAGCTATTAGGATGACTGCCCTAACGGCAAAATAGGTGCAAGGAAGTGAACCCATGTGTAAGACCAAAGTCAACGTAAGTGCAAATCTGATATCTAGGAAATAGTCTCGATTATATGCTTGCTAGTTTATTCTCCTGTATGAATTCGCTTATGCATGATAAAAACTCACTTTGTTTTCAATGTAAGATTATCGATATTAGTCTCTAAGGCTTGGTTACTTTATTTTTACGAGTGCACTTCTATAAGCATTTATCTTTGTCCCATTGTGAAACTTCTGTTACACTGGGGAATCTTAGGAATCCGTTAAGATTAACTTGGGAATGATGGTTGTAACTTGTAAAATGATTGTAAATTTAGTAGCACTTGTGAACTTCATGGCACCAAAATTGACCAGAAATACTGAATACTAACTGCAAATGAGCAAGCTACATGAGGAAACAATACTTAAGGTAAAAGAGAAATAATCCTTCCTGATTAACTGCAAAAATCAAACAATGGTAGTTCTTAGAGTACATATTTAATAAAGATGCACATATTCTCATTTCAAGTGAAATTCTATCGAGAAGTTGACCACCATAAATCTCAAACTAGGGCAACCAAATTTTCCCACCATCAACAGGGCCAAACATCAAATGAAAACAGCATTAAGACAGCGAGCAACAGTGTGAATCTACAACTGAGAATAATAAAGAAGAAACCCATATTTTAATTGAAGTGAAATCCTTCTGAAAAGCAGACACTACATTAAACATCAATTGGGGACAACAAAATTTTGACGCCATAGACCATCTGGCCAAGTGCAATCAGCAACTATCATAATATAGACCAATGTGCACCCCAAGATTCCATGATTCTTCACAATTATAATAACGGTTGGCTACTGAATAAGTAGAGCAATTATCCCATAGGATAGGACTGGCACTTTTTTGCTGGATCTAGTATGAGGACAAAGACTTACATTGGGTGGAAAGCTATAGCATTGACAGGATACACAGTATCCCTTCCAGCCTCCGATTTTCGATGACACTTGAAAGCATACCTACAAAAGGGATTTAGTTTCACTAAGAAGTGGGAAAATTTCAACAGAATAGAACCAATAGATTGTAGGTGCTGTGCAACAATGAAAAGCATATCCGCTCATTTATGCATTTGGGCCCTTTTCAACACACTATGGAAGAAAATTAAAATAAATAAAATATAAATGCTAAGATAATAGAGGTGTCTTCAAAGATACAAGAGATGTCAATCAGCCTCCAAGATTGAGGGCCCATTTCAATTCCTTCAAACACTTACTCTCAAGTAAAAGAGGTATTGTCAAGGTGATGAAGCAATTTCAGGCAAGTAAAGATATTATCAGGTCTGCCAAGAAGCAGGTATAGATTTTAGCCACTTAATTTGCAGGCAGTAGGCATAATGCTTCCGTATACATATTTCCCTAATGAACTAATGAACCATCAACCATTAATAAAACCTAGTCATGACAACAAAAGAAACAATGGTCGCCCAACAACTTAATTTATTTAGTAATTTTCTATGACATATGAGCCAATATATTAGTATCAATAACATGTTAAACAACAGTAATAAAAATAATAGATTACCTCATTAGAAGTTCTCTTTATTACAAACAATTCTTTCAATTTTAACTAAGTCTTTTCTTAATGATTAAGTCAAAAGACGAGAAGTGGCTTGCCTCATTAGAAGTTCCATTTCATATTAAGCATTTATTTTCAAACAGGTCCTAATGTGCAATGTTTTTCTTGGACATCTGGCCTATGGGGTGCCCAAAATACTAAAGGCCACAATTTATCGACTTGATTGATGGGTTAATAAGTAAGTCAAACAGGAATGATATAAGAAAGGAAAATGATTTGGTGACATTTTTGGTGACACAAATTGGTCGCACCATCACATGTGTTCAATTTTAAGTGGTTGTTGGTGGGGCCCACCGCAGAAAAAAGTTGAACACGTGTGTGCCACATGTGTCGTGCGACTGGTTTGTGTAACGGGGAATGTCACCATATAATCTTCCTATAAGAAAACCACCAAATCACCATAAATTTTTGCATGCCTTCTCCACCTCAACGGTAAAGCAGCCCTACAAGATTTAGAACATACTTTTTCAACTGGCCTGCCTCAGATAGATCAAAGAACTCCATAGCAACCCTACCCTCAACTGAGCTAAGAGCAAAACCTGGAACAAGAAAAAGTCAAGAAAAAGCAAAAAAAAGGGAAGCCAAAACAATTTATTCTTGATTAACAGAAGTGGGAAATACCTAACCAAACAAATGAAACTGTTCCAGATGAGAGCAAAACTACTTTGTTAAGCCCCACCAGGACAACATATAGCCATAGTACTTGTAATGCAAAAGATTATTTAAGGCATAGTAGAGCTATTTAGCAAAAAACCCATAAAAATACTGATCTGCTGGCATGTTATATGAGACTTTAAGGATATAATCGTACTTTTAGCAACCCAAACGGTAAAAACAGCGTTCCAACATGGCTATTTTAGTTCAAATTCGAATTTATGTCTCTTTCAATATAGATTATTATTTTTTTGGTGTTTAAATATCAAACTCAACCATCATCTCACATCCCTACTCATGCGCATACAACAAAAACAGTAAAAAAATAACAACACAAAGCCTTTACTCCAAATAACTTGGGGTCAGCTACATGGATCAAACTCTTCCACCCGCTCAATTTAATGCAATAGATGGCATGCTTTCAAAATCCTTTAAACTCTCCTTAATTAATGCATCCTGAGTTATCTTAGGTCTGCCCTTATAAAGTAAAGTTTCTTCAACTGTTATCTAGTCTTGTTTTCTAACTAGGGCATTTGCATGCCGTCTTTGAACATGTCCAAACTACAACAATTGTCATTCCCTAATTTCTGCATTAATTGGTGCAACACATACTTTTCTTTGAATCTTTGTATTTCTTATACTATCTTTACAAGTTTTATCATACATTCATGATCCATCAAAGCATCCTCATTTCCATTACACTCATTTTATGGATGTGTTATTTCTTTACCGCCCAACATCTACTCCCATAAAGCATAGTTGGTCAATAGTGGTCTTTTAAATTTTCCTTATAGCTTAACAGGGACATTTTGATCACATATCACATACTTGTTGTCCTCTATATCTTCCACCACTAGATTACCATTCTCTCTATGACTACCTTTTTGTATGATTGATCCTAATTATTTAAAATGGTTCACCTAAAGAACTTCTCTTCCCTAATTTTACCCATATTATCTCGACCACTAGTATACATGAACTCCCAATGCACATATTTGTTCTTATCCCTAGTCAATTTAAAGAAAAGAAAATACATTGAAGTGTAAACTATGCTGTTTTTTTATTTTTTTTATTTTTAGGGAATGCAGACATCAACTCTAAAAATTGACCTAATTGAAAATTCAAAAGTATATAGACCAATAAGGAATTTACGTATGTTGCTACTCCATGTATACCAAAACTATGCAACCTAAGCAACTTCTTCTAAGGAAGTGTAGAAGAAATTGAACCTGAAATGTAGAAACACGTAGAGATACAAGTAACAGGAAAGAAAATGAACCTATGGCTCAATGGTTTGACACGTAATGTGAAAGTCATTAGAGTTTGAATCCCATTACTCATTGATTAAACACAAATACAGGGGATGACACACAGTTTTGCATGCCATAAATTAATACCTGTTCCGTTAGGATAACAACGCACACATCTAGTCTGGTATTTTAATGAAGACTCTCTACGTTGCTCCGGCTGAGACATATTCCGTAGATCATAGACATTTACATGCCTTCCTGCAGTTGCTACTACTAAACGGTTACCGACAAGAGAAAGAGAATAAACACGTTCTGGTTGTGGATATGTCCCCACAAGTGTCCGCTCCTGCCCACTGGCACCTCGAGGATCCCAACACTTCAGTGTTTTATCCCAACTACCAGAGATCACTTGACCTAAAAAAGAAAATTCTCAAGATAAGAAGTAAAGAACGAAAACAGGAATAATACCTAAAGATTCCTTCTTAATGAAGCTAATGATCTTAACTGCTAACAGGAGCCTGAAATGAAAAACAAGTTACATACATACAGGTTTTATTCAAATGATATCAATAATAAATCAGAAACCGATTAGGCATCAGAATGAATATATAATTCAAGCAAGCAAATCAGTCTTTGGGTAAATATCATAACATAAAAAAATGATGATCCAGATAAAGGGGAAGCATTGAATAGCTGGTAAAAATAACATGCTTCAGATATATATTATGCTGGAGTTTTTTTTTTTTTTTTTACAATCGTATGTGGTGTCGAATCCACACACGAGGCCCTGGCTCTATCGACCGAAAGTGAGGCCCAGTGGCCCAAACAATCTTACCACACTGGGGAATTGAAATCGAGGTTGTGAGCTTAACTCACACAACCCCGCCTTCACCCTTACCGTTGTGGCAACCAGTCCGGGTTATATTATGCTGGAGTTGAACACCCGCAAAAGTAATAACACATGGTTCCAGGAGTGTTAGGACTTTTGGTCAAGAAGTGTGCTTAAAATATATGTTATACTCAAAGTCCACGCTCATGTTAGCCAACAGGACTCATGACCGTCACATTAGGGAAGCAACAGATTTAGCTTGATTTCACCCCTTGAGAAGTATTGCAGTTAGATGGTAACCTTACTGATGGTCCATTTTTTATTTGTCAAATGTAAAGTGCAATTAAGAACTTTTGGGGAATCCCATTACAAAACTCGCATTGATCTTTCTTTGAATAAACAAAGAAACCTGAATGGTGCAACGCGCAACATTCTAGATTTCTAACTTGCAGTTAGCAAATTCCACAATTCTAATTTATGAGTACAATCCTCACTTCCTCAATGAGTACCAACTTCCTCAACATAAAGCTAAATTGGCATACTTTCCTAAAAGACCAAAAAAGGGAAAAAAGAAGGGAAGAAGCTAAAATCTAAAAGCCAAAAGTAAACCAACTTGCCCTGTCAACCAATATAAAGCATTAAAATTTGCTTTAAACAAAGGGTCATATTTGAGCCATATCAAGTATGATTGATATACTATAAACTCCTTAATCCCCTAATTATATTAGAGCAATCATGCTTATTAGAATAACCAACATTCTTCTATTGCATAATAGATTAAACCTTAAGTTCACTGAATGGACAACATCTAATCCAAGAACAAGATGCCATACACCCTCAGTTGTAACATGACTTCAATAAAGAATAAGACAAATTTTACACTTCCAAATATACATCCATATTCAGATCTAGACTTGACACGCACCCTTCAGAAAAAGAGAGAAACAGATATCGAGTGGGTGTGTGAGTGTGCAGTGTTTGTGCATGCTTGAGAGAGAAAGATCTTCAAATCACTTCCTATGGACATGAGGAAATGTTTGTGCATAATCCAAGTCCTCATTTTCCTCTTATTCTTTGCTGAATTCTCATTTAAATCATATAGCTACTACCATGTCCACTTATCACCATCTACAAAGAACTGCTTGAAAATGCTTAGTGACTTACAATAGTTCTTTCTATAAAACTTTAATAAAAAATGGTTTCAAAAAAATATTAGTTGAGTTGGAGATCTAGGACAACAAACTAAAATGGAAATATCATGAGTAAGAGAATCTAAGAAAATTGTCTTGTTTTCCAATCTTTTTACTTCTTCAAATTACCTGCTGCATAAGAGTACTCAATGCAACGAACAGGAGCATCATGCTTTCCTAATATATCCCCCTTGCCTGTGCCAAAAACAATCCTGTAGTTGAACATAAAATTTTGGTGAAAAAATGCTCCAAAATATTTCAAGCACTTCATGGTTGAGAAATACACATAAAATAAGCAATGCAGTCCTATGAATAAAGATAAAATAAAGGTTTAAAATTGCACTAAGATTCATGAATAGATGTCAAAGAGAAGTTTGGGTTACATACTGAAAACAAAAATTAGCTATGGAAAAAATCAAAGGAAGTGCGGAGTCTAGGGTTTGATCCAAAAGCCAATAAGCAACATGTAAGAATGTAACAACTAGGTTGAACATTACAAACAATTTGCTAATGCAACCAGTGCCGTATCAGAGTCACAAGATTGGGCTGTTGAAATGAGATCAATTATTTTTACTCAAGGCAGTAGTAGGTGACTGGAAGAAAGATAAAGGAATGTCATCAAGTCTCATGGCCATCAGGTCTAGACCCAACTCCACAATGTCAACCTGTTTTGGAGGAAACCAAACTTTTAACCCCCAAATGATGTACACGGGCAGGGGACAAGAGGTGCAAGTAATCAGTGAAAGAAAAAATGTGTGCGGCTATGTATAAGAGACATTAAAACAAAACATTCAAATCTCAGATGATATCTAGTAATGCCTAACATTTGAATTCCTTCAAACTAGAAATCCTTTGGGATGCCCTGCACCATTTTTTTTTTTTTTCTAACCAAAGTCGCCACCAAATTGGCATCACAGCTGTCCTCCGAATCCACTTCCAATCTGAGAAATATTGCAAGAAATTATGTCTCCCATTATCCATATATTCTCTCGATGTTACCCAGCTTAAAGAAAACATATCAAGGAGAAATTCTATATGCTATAACTAAAACGGCAATACAGAAAATGCAGTTGATTGTCCCGTCATTTACTTGACATAGAAGATACTAAAATCAGGAGATTGGCATGCAAGGACAGCTCTTCTACATCACATCTCCAACACCAAACTTTCCCCTTTGCAGTCAGTCACGGAAAAACTTAAAGAACTAATCTTGTTCAGATGTTGCTTCCGAGCAAAAAGTATGACCCAGACAAGGTGAGTAGCCTATCTTCTAATGAATCCTTGCAAAATGAATTATAAGAAATTAAAAATAGTTATCTTTGCTTTCTTTTTTCCAAAGTTTGATGATTTCTCACATCGAATTCATTCCAATTCTAATTTTCTAACCAAGAATAACATTTACAACAAAGCTAAAAGTTTCAACCTGCTGATCTCAGATTCTTCCTAGTCTTGTGTTCCAGATTATTTCAGTATTTCCAATCATCAAAAACACCATCAATCATTAGCATTATAAGCGCTTAAGAAAATGAATTAATCAATCTAGAGCTGGAAATACATATTAAATTGCTGAAAACCCAACCGCATCTCCCAAAGTGAAATCTCCAACCAACTTGTTCTCCACCAAATTCTGAAACTCTCCTGAATAAAGAAATCAGTTTCATGGGCTTCGAAATTTACATCTAGATGTGTCCCCAATCTTCCAAGTACCTAACCTTCAAAGCCACGTCACATTTAGTGGTAATTACCTCCACCCATCACAACCATTTCGAATGATAGCTTTGTTTTTCCATCACAACCTTCCCAAAGACGAGCCTTCTTTCACCTTTGACCTTGAAAGTTTGAAATGATGTCCTAAGTTGTAAGATGTGCATAGGTATCCCTTCTACATTCCCTCTCATAGGAAGCTCCTCCAAGTACCTTCAATTAGATTTGCATCATCAACAGGAAAGACAAATAGAGATTGATAAAAAAAAAAAAATAAATAAATAAATAAACCACTGCCAACAAAACATTAGATCATGACAAGTCATTTTCCTTGAGACAAAAAGCTCTTCTTTCGCCCTTCTAGCCTTCTTTATAACTTCTTTAGTGCTGAACAACAAAATGCACCCTTAATTAGGGTGTCCACCCATTGGAAGGCCTAAGTTAGAGGAGATATTCACCCTACTGTCCAAGGAAGCCACCAGCGGAGATACAGATGCTCGTACCTATTCACAGTGTCACATCCATAGTCTACCATCTTCCGAGTTTAGCCTCAAGCCAAACAACTTAGCATGTCACTGCATTCATTGCCATTAGGCACAAGTCCCATTGCCAACTAATAAAAACAAAGCGTACTCAACAAATTGTTGATTTGAAACTCAAACTTGGATCCTTACAATGGTTGATAAGTTGATTTTACCTTCTCTTCTTGCACTTTAAGCTATTCGATTGAGAACATCGACCATAAGAATAAAAAGCACAGGAGATAATTGGTCTCCTTGCCTTATTCCTCTCCTAGCCTTTACTTTCTATTGAACTCCCATTCACAATAATTGCATGAGAGAGTTAAAGAAGCCCTCAACAACTTCCACCCTTCTCATTCAAACAAACATGAGAAAACCCAATTGGCTTAATCATAGGACTCCATATCAGACAACTATTTCGAGTTCCACTTTTGCAGCAGATCCAACTCAGGATTTGTCTTAAATCTCCCCTTTGCCATCCATCCTGTTTGATCTTTTTACATGGAGTGTACTTGTGGTTGAAATCAAACTCCAAACCATTTTCATTAAGTCTCTTGAATTAATAATCTTTGTATTGCTTTATTGGCTTAATCCAACAATTCCCTTCCCTCCGCAATGGCCCCTTAATTTTTTGCAATAATTTCACCAAGATGACCCTTAGCCTAGAATACAGAACCTTAGACAAAACTTTGTATATGCATGTGACCAGAGTCACCAGACTAATTGATCTAGGTTCTCCCACCTTCCCCTAATGGAATTAAAACACCATAATCTTGAACCTCAACAATGGCATTGCCCCATAATTAGGTTTGAAGTTTGACATTCAAGCCACTTGAAGAAAACTTATTAACATCCAAAAATTCCAAGAGGGTACTTCATAGATAACAAAGAATACCATCCTAAATGAAAGAAGCAAGGACCGCAAGGCATTAAGGCAACTCCTTCGCAGCTCATGTAATAAAGGCAGGATAGTTTCCAAGCATAAACTTTACTTTTTGTTTACATGTCCTTGAATAAATATTTATTTACAAGTTCCCATACCACCAGTCAAATAGTTCAATAGCCTATTAGTCATAGCCATATTGGGATCTGAATAGCCGAATTGTATGACTAATTATGATCCGTGTGATTTGATATTCAAGTGGGTCCCTAAAAATTAAAACTAAGAAATTGAATCGACGCGCCTACAAATCACCTCTTGGATCATGTGAATTACAACCTAATCCTGCAAGTCACAATTGAAACCCAGGATTAATTGATTCACAAAGAATCAGCAGGCTCTTGTTTTCCTTTCCTTTCCTTGCACCCACTAGCATCAAAAATAAAATCCTCATGAACTTCTGTGATACAAGAACACAATCATTACTTTCTTCGTCTATTAGTGAACGCCCTTTCTCAACAAAAATTGATTTCAACTTCCATATTTTCTTGTCTCCATATTAATTGAGAAGGTCATTTCACCTTTTATGTTTAAACCATAGTAAATGACCTTGATGAAATTCAGAATGAGCAAACTGATGAAGCAGAAAAGATAATAACACTGAAAAAGTAATGAAAAGAAATTTTATCAGTCATAACGTGTTCTTTCACTTTATTCTTAATGCTCATTAAATATATAAAAATGCTATCCGAGATTTTTGAAAAAACAAACTGCGATCCACCCAAAGATAAGGAAAATATGGCTAACTTTAAAATAGAAAAAGCATTAAAACAAGCTAAACTCTTAAATTTGAATTATTGTCTAACAGATTTGGCAAAAAATCTAGACTTATTATTGAAGGATAGCATTGACAATCTTAGAATACTAAAGACTTCAAGGAGCCATTGATTATATGTGACTGTTTAATTTCCCATCTCAAACTTGTCGATTAATTTACTCTACTATGTGTGTGATACAAGTCATACAATTGAAATCACAACTTTCTAACAGTAGAATGGTATGGAGTTCACTCTCTTAGTTCATACATTTAGTCCACTGAGTCATTGTTGGAAAATAGGGCAAGCAAGTTCATTGATCAGGTTATTATTTGAGGAAAATAATAAACTGATCCATTCAATTTTTGTGCAACTACCAAAAAGTGAAATCGTGTAACCCCATTGATCTTCCCTCCTTACTAGATGGCTACAAATAATCAAAATATTTCTCGTTCTTCGTCCACCTAAAAATAATCCTCCCTAGTCAAACCTCTCCCGACTCTCCTCTACTCCTCCAAATAAAAGGATTTTTCATGATGACCATCACATATCCACACTTGGTGATACTCAACAAGGGTGAAAACCAAAAAGGAAGTGAAAAAGTTGCTACAATGCCTACAATCACTTTCAACAACTAGCTCTACCCTACATGCATTGAGATTCCTATGTTTATCTTTCTCACTCTATGTTTAGCGTTCATTCTTCTTAAGTCTTCTTTAAGTCTTCAAAGTCTAACAAGATACATTCACTCCTGCGACATTCAAATTTCCTTACTCTCTAGTCTATCCACTCAAAATCAAACTTTTCAAAGTCTGGCTACTAGTCAAGAAATAGCGCAGTAAATAAGGCTATTCTGTTCATTGCTAACTTTGAATATTATGTATTGGTTATACAAGGTTAAGCATTAAAAATATTAAAATAATATTCCCAGGTATTGCACTTACACCAGATATGATGACGAGGAGTCCGAGAATCTGATCATCAGTTCCTTTATATTTTAAAGCGTGCAGTATTGTCTCAGACAAATAAATTGTTTTTGTCATGGAGTTCGTACAAAGTTTTTAATAAGCTCCCATTTTTTTCATTCAAAGTCTATTAAAAAGTTCTTGAATGATTCTACGTCTGAGTTCTAAATTCTAATATCATCAGAACGTTCCCATTAAGTCCATAAAGTAATACAAAACTTGTCCAAGCATTCTAAATTCTTTAGATTTTGACTTTGTCTACCAGAGTTATCCATATCGACTGCTCCATTCACTAGTACCAAGGATAGTAATTGCCTATGTGACTATGCCTATTTAAAACTCTAAAATCAGAAACAGAGAGCTCTTAATTCACTGTTTACAAGGATTTTTAGCAGGCAAGCCAGAGATTAGTACTAAGGTTTATAATCATAAACCCTAGGAGGAATCGAGACATAAACCTCGCCGTTGGCAGGTCACGTCTCCTAGGGTTTATGTGCTTCTAAATGTGCTCTAATCCAACAATCCTAATCACATCAAATGGAAAATAAAATAAAGGAAAATGATAAAATGACCCACTTTCAACGCATACTTTTGGCGCACACTCTTGTCTTTTAGCCATTTATGGTTCTTTCTTGTCTCTCTAGACATGGGCCACATCTGACAAAACACCATAAATAGCTAAAAGACAAGATGTGCGTGTGCGTTAAAAGTGTGTTAGATTATCATTTTTCTAAAATTAAAAAAAAAAAAAAAAAAAAGTGCTGTAATTGAAGGTGAAAAGAGGGACGGTAGCGCCGAGTTTTACCTTCGAACAGTAGTATCAGCGGAAGCGCTGAAGCCGGAAGAGTCGTCGTGAAAGCAACAATCCAAAACCGGGCCTCCGTGCATGAACTCGCCCCTCAAAATGTTGTCGCTGGCGTCGTACAATCTGACGCTCTGGGCAGTAGAAAAGTAAAAACGGTGAAGAAACGAGGGGGTTAGATCGAAAGGGGTGAAAGTGAATTTACCTTGTCCCATGAGGAGACGAGGAGGTGGTCGCTGTGATTTGAGAAGCGGAGATTGGAGATCCCGTCGGACGGAGGGTTGGAGAGCTCCCTTCCAGAGATTGGGGGCGCCGTCGCACTCATAGATGGGGCTGGCCTTTTCCACACACACACACACACACAGAAAGAGAGAGAGAGAGAGTCGAGAGTGGGAACGATGGTTTGAATGCAAAAGACACAGGCAGACTTTTGCACTTTTATCGTTCGAATTTCGAATTTTGGGTTCGAACTTCTAACTTCTAATCCAACAACGATCCCAGAGTTCGAGTGTGCTACTCGGAGTGGAATTATGCAACTCGAGATTTGTTAACCGCATTACGAGGTAAGACCAATGGCTGATGTAGGCCGTTGTGTGGGTTTTTTTGTTTGTGTTGCCGTCTTGTTAATGTAGACTGTCTACTCTTCTCTCTTTCTTTTTTTTTTTTTTTTTGGGAAATGGTAGAATAACAACCCGTTGTGTTGTGCATTCAGACCGCAAAAATCCCATCGTTCATACAAGCCTCGAGATGTGGCCTTACGCATCTTGAGATGCAATACATGGTGGGATTGGTGCATTGGGTTGTTATTCTAGTATTTTTCTTTTTTCTTATGTGTCAAAATTGATATAACTTAATTAATAGTCTATATCTTATGAAAAAAAAATTAATAGTGTATATCATATTCTTTTGTGACATGATATCTTTTGTTCAAAAATAAGGTACAGAAAAGTCATACTTAATTTTCAATGACAATAGTCTCAATCTTCAAGTAAACTGAAAAATGGTATTTATCACATCATTCACTTGTACATAACCATTTATCAATATAACTTATCGAGAGATCCACTGATATCGCCTTTTATATGAGAGAGACAAATTTTATCTTGATTATACACCGTCACACATTATTTGCATAATAGTCAATCACAAGTTCTTATAATTGCCTTATTAAAGAGAACGTTTGATTAGACTAAATTACTATGTTCCTAATATTGAAGTCTTGTAATCTCAAATGAAATGACTAATGATATAACTATTATGTGAATCACCCTTGACTTAATCCATGTAGTGTTCTATAGCGAGTCGGTTCAATACTTTGTTTCCCTAACATGTACTCTTGATCTTAATTTGTATTCCTATACAAATGATCATCGTATGATCGTGTCACGCCCCAAATCTCTAACCCCGTTTTGATTTACTTAATCAGGATCACCGACCCTTCACGTGGGACCCACATTGTGATGCACACGCTGATCGAGGCATGTAGCCGAGGTATGTGATATTTTTGTATTTTTGTGCATGCCTAGTGTTATGTAGTGTGTAGACTTATTAAGTCAATTTGTACAGTGTAGACATCGTGACGATAGCGGGGACACGCCTGGAGTTGCGTGCAAGCTGAGGAATGAGTTTACATAGATAAAAACAAAATATATTTGAGAAAAAATAGTAAATTGGTGAGCACCTAGTGACACGCGGTGGTTGTACGGTAGTTTGTATGCCCGAGTACACTTGTTGGCACGCACGACGGATTTGTAGGCGCGAAAGTATTGACAAATACATATGTTTATGTATATATATGTAATTTAAATATATATTAAAATCAGAAAGGAGAAATGACCGAAAAAGGGCATTTGGGTGAGAATGAATTTTGGATAAGGATAGGGGTAAAATGGTCATTTGACCTTAAAATATCAAAATCACCACCACCACACGCACCACCGACACTCCTTCCTTACCAAAAAGGGCAACCGAAAGAGAGGGAGAGAAAGAGTTCGAGCGAGAGAGAGAGAGAGGAGAGATCGGAACTAGAAACCGAGGGATCGAGGCTAGGAATCGAGCTCGGATGAGAGGATTAGAGATAAGGCATTATTGTTGTTGTTGATGTTGGCGTCAATGTTGTTAGTGTTGATGCGTTGTTGGCATGGTGGTGACTAGGGTCTCATTCGTCCGAGGAAGGAGATGACATGGTCGTCGTCTCCCCTCCCAATCCTTCCCAAATCAAATAAAAAAAATTGAAGCAGAGACACTGTGTGAAATGGGGGAAAGGGGAGGGAACGCACGCACGCGCGTGCGAGCGTGCGGTCCCTAGACCAGTCTGACTGGTCCGGTTGGACCGAATTAGGTCTGACCCAGTTCAAGGGTCCAAACCCCTTTAAAAAAATAATAAAAATAATAATTAAATATAAATAAATAAATAAAAATAATATAAAATGATACTTCAGGGACCTAGGGGTGTTCCGGGAGTTTGGGAGTGCAAGTTGAGGTGTCGGGAGGCTGAATTGACTAGGAATTTGGCGTGAATGTGAGTATACCCGCTGACAATTTAATTTAGCATTTCATTCCATAATCTTGTTGGTTATTTTATATAGTCATTGTTGACTATTTTACCATTGTATTTTAATATCATGTGTCCTTGGTGTTCTATGCTCACTTGTGAGTAGGGGTGGGCACGGGTCGGGTTCGGGTGAGTACCCGACGACCCGACTCATTCGGGTCGATATAAAAATTTGAACCCTATAAAACCCACAAAAACTACAAAAACCATATAAAACCCATGATGATACCCGGACCCGACCCGAACCCGACCCGACCCGACATATTATACAGGGTTTTATGACCCGACTCGTTTGCTCCACTCATTCGGGTGAGTCGGGTTCTAAGTTCGTGCCCACCCCTACTTGTGAGTCTAGTTTTGCATGATATTTACTTGTTGATTTGATTCGTTGCCTTTATCTCATGCTATGTCTATTCTTGTTTGTTTAAATGTGAAATAAATGATAAATAGCATGCTATTAGGCTAGTACATATTAGAAAAAAAAAGTTTATATGGATTTGTACTTCCTATTTAATTAGATGTTAGACTTACCTATGCCTAGACATTTCATACTTGGTCTTCCTTGAAATTAAAAAGTAGTTTTTGTAATTAGGTCCCATACTCGATCGAGGTGTGCGCAACTCACGGGGTTAAAGTCCATGGAAATGATGACACATATTACCTGACACCGTATGACACTTGGGGTTAGAGTCCCTGATGTAGTTAACACATCGGGGTTAGAGTCTCTGGACTTACTTGGGCTAGAGTCCCTTGTAATTTATCATTATAGAGTCGGAGTGACGCGATTCACTGTCGATCGGACCTAATTCACCACTACTTAGCCCAGTGTTAGTTTCACTTGTTTAACTCTAGTATTTACTTGCATATGGTTTGTTTTTTTCAGCTTTCCTAGTTATATGCTTTTAAATACCAGCCGATTATATTTAGAAATGCAATTTAAACTTGTCATTGGGGATTACTGTTTATTTCTTGTACTCATCGTGTAACGACCCAAATTAATTTAATCAGGATTAGTGTTAATCACGAGGATTAACGGGTAATTCGGGCGTACGGTGACAGTTGGGTGGACTCAAATAAGAGTACCCAGGTTATATTGTGTTATTTGTGTATGTTGTATGTCTATTATTGTGATGTGGGAAATTATTATTTATATAAACATCACATGTGTGTAAGTTGACATCGGGCAAGGCTACGATCGGGTATATGTCCCGAAGTGCGTGTCGAGGACCGGGTACCGCGGGTATTGGGTAGCGGGGTACGGGGCATGGGTTGCGGGTAGCTGAGTGCTAGTGTGACGCACTTATGAATTTTATATAATTTATTAGGTGATTTAACCTAAGGTTGAATTAATGTATTAATGAATTAGTTGAAGTCCTATAGTTTGATAGGAAAATCAGCATGCATAGGATAATCCTCGAGATGCACAACAAGGAAATTCGAGATAGGCGTCATGATAGGTTGTTCAGAAGCTGTGTGACACGAGGTGATCAGTGGCTGTTAGATTAGCCTCGAGATGCGTGTTCACACTAGATTAAAATCACAACTATATATACACATAGATCGATCGAGCATGCAAAGAATGAAAATGTTTTCAACAAATTTGTGGGATCTTGAGGAGAGAAATTTTTGATTGGGGAATACAACTGAGGTTTTGAAGGCTAGATTGGGCGATCAAACGAAGGAATTTACAGGTAATAAACTCTTATTTGGTTGAATTTCCATTAAAATAGGTTGTTGAAAAATTCGGATTTTGAGTAAAAATACAAGCTGTTTTTGTGAGAATCGGTGTTCTTGAGGTTTAGTTTGATGAAATCTTGTCAATTGGGATCGAATTTGTGAAAAATTGAGATGTATTTGTGGATTTCGAATTTTTGGGTACATGCATGTAATCAGGGAATTGGGTTGGTTTTGTGGTGATTTGTGGTGGAATTTTGGTGTTTTGAAGGTCTTTGATGGGTTGAGAGAGAAGAAGAGTGGAGAGGAGGGAAGGAGAGGAAGTAAGATGAAAAAAAAAAAAAAAAAAAAAGTAGAGACGATTTGTCTCTGGTTCAAACAGAGACAAATCTGTCTCTCTAGGAAGGGACGACGCGCGTGGCGCGTGCGTCACCCTCCTTGAACCGAGGCGGGCCGGACCGAGCCCGGCCAGGCCGGTCAGTGGGCCCACCCAAATAAAAAAATAAATTTTTTTATAAAATTAAATAATAATAATATATATTATATATAATATTATATTCTTTGGAAAAATAGGAAAATAATTTAAAAATATCGAGAAAAATTGGGAAAAATTCTAGAAAAATATAGAAAATTAAGAAAAAGGTAGAAAAGTAGTTTCGAGACTTTCTGGGTATTTTTGGAACCCCGACATAGTTTGAAAGAGATACCATAACTCAAATATGAAAATATGTTATAAAAACATAAAATTATATAATATGTTTTCAAAAAGTATAAAAACACTATAAATGGACTTCAGGGACTGGTGAACCATAGCTCGGGTATCGGAGAGCTAGACGGGTCGAATTGGCGGGTCCGGAAGTCGGAGAGCGTATTTCAGGTGCATAAAACCCTTGAGAAAATTTACACTTTAATTTCATGGTGTGTATTTATTCGATTATCTTATCGTATGCGGTGACTGCTGGTGGTCACGCATGGTTTTTCATCTTGGTTATGACTACACGCTTGAGCATGGGCTAGTCTGCGACGAGCGCCGTATAGATAGGAGTAGAATGTATCTACCATTTGTCTCGAGGGATTAAGGGTACTCTTAGCACTAAAAAGCTTGGAAAGGAGTACGCCCGATTCTTGAGTTGAGGTGTAGATCATTGTAAGCTTTGTTATTAAGCAACTTGGTTTGTCTTGAGAACTCCGTTTTGTTATCATATGGCCGGCGGGTCATGGTTTTATCGTGATTAAACGAGTGATGATTTATTTACCGTTGAATTTACTTTCGAGCCATTTAGTTAATTATTTGTTGGATTTTGGATGGTTTACATTTCCAGTTAATATGTGATGTGATGTGATGTTGTGAAGGTTGTTTTTGCCGACCATGGGAATATGATTCTGTTGTCGGGGTCATATTCACATGTCTCATGAGTTATCGATGTTTTCATGATTATTTGTGTAGACTTCTCTTGGGAATTTACTCACTGGGCTCGTTCTTTGTATGTGTTGGGCAAGCGAGCGCGAGATCTGTACGAGCAAGAGCAAAGGAAAAGAGGTACTAGGTGACTATCTACGAGGCGTTCTTGCGACGGCTCGTGTTTTGACTACCTAGTATGTATGTATATATTTATTTTGTTGGGTTTTGGGAACTTTAGAACTTTATCACATGTATATGGATTACTGTTTACTTCGTCTCAGTTATATACATGGTGTTTATTCCGGGTTTTCCACTGCTTAGGCTTAATAAATTTTCATAAAATACAAATTAAATGCTTCCGCTAATGATGTTATTGTAATTATCAACTAACCTGCTAGATGTGTAAGACAACTTAATATAGTAGGATTAGTTACACGGAGCGTCACTTTACAGAGCTGTGGTCGCGGCAGCAGTGATGACGTGTCCGGTGACGTGACAGGCGCTGCTAGGCTTGCGGGCGGAGGGCGTGGGTCACGGGGCGGCCTCGGGAAATTGGGGCCGCCACACATCGTCCTTTTGATGACGGTGGGTCTAGATCCATCTTCTAGCTGGCCAGACAAGGAGAAGATAGGAGATTTTTCCTGAGTAGCGGCGCGGCGCGGTGCGACTTTTATTGTAGGTCCATTTTGATATTTTGTATGTATTAGAAACCATATGTCTTTTATTACATTGGGTTGTACATTTGGGTTGAGCGTTAGTTCCCCGACTAGACTTAGACTGTTTTGTTATATTTTGAGGTTATCTGATATATGATATCATTTTCTGGTTTTCCACACTTATGTTATTTTTCAATTGACTTCTACATAATATTCTAATTTATTTCCACATTAAATGACTAAAGACTTTCGCTAAATAACAAATCACGTTAATAAAGATTTAATTAACTCTAAAGGCTAATAATGGATTTGAGCACGAGAAACAAGGTAAATAGGTTGTGAGGCTGACTAATATGTAATTAAGCCCTACGAGGCTAGGATTATTGCTTAATTGCGGGATTAGGCCGGGTGGTGCCTTAGATTAAGGGAGGGGCCATCACAGATCGTCACTCAAAGCTCACATTAGTATTAATTTATTATAGTTTTTAGTACATTCACTAACTAAAGACATTTATGACATTTCAATAAATACTCATGAATCTTATTATAATATGAACATGTAAACCAAATATAATAATTAACAAATGAAAATCTTTTATTATATTAGTTAAAATAGTAATAAATTGATCTAGGGCACATGCCCGATAAAAAATATACGTGTCAATTAAATAAGAAGCAAAGTCGAGAGGCTGCAACAATGTTTAGGGTAAGGGAAACATATGAAATGACTAGTATACACTTGTTTTCTTAATCAATTTGTGGCCTTCTTCAATCAGTGGCCCCATGCGCGATCGCCCATTGGCTCCCGTCCCTAATCTGGACCTAAATTTACTTATTAAAATATCACATGTTTCCACCTAAGATCTCAACACCACAGTTTATTTTTCTTAAATTGCAAAATAGTTTCAAATATAATATCTCGTTAGACTTTGGCTTGTCATATGAGTAATGCATGACTATGATTGAATGAGAGAAGCAACTTAAGTTAAGTGATAAATTAATTTAATAGAAGGAAAAACTCATTACTTTAATTAATTTTCTTTTTCTGACAATGCTTCTCAGGTGAGATGATAAAAATATCACTTGCCAAAAAGGCAAGACCTCGAGAAATCGTGGTTCAATTTTTACTGAAGTAAAAGAAAAAAAAAATCTTCTTTATTGAAGCCACTACTTTACTTAATTGGAGAAGGGCTCAATTGAGAAAAGTAAGTATTTCAATAGCACAATTTTCAGAAAAAAAAATAATCAAAGATTAACCTTTTTTTTTTGGTGAGCAAAGAATAACTCTTTTTATTTTTGTTTTTGTTTTTATTTTTTTTATAGTAAGTGATGACTAACTTTTAACAAATAAAAGTTTAAGAAGTTGATTAAGAATTATGGGTAAGATTAATTAGGGGTACAAAAGTGGTTTTGCCTTTAAAAAATTAAATTTATTTAAAAAATAAAAAGAGAAATTTACAAAAATAAAAATAAGAATAAAAAAAAGTAAAACGATTCATTTTTTTTTTTGCTAAAATGACCCAATTATTCTTTGTACCCCACTTTTTCTTACTTTAAATACTCCATTTTTTTTTCTAAATCGAAAGAATACCCCAGCTTCATCCAACATCCCTCAATCCTCTCATTTTTCTCCATTTTAAGTATTGTATAGTAAAAAAATGAGGTACAAAAAATGAGGTCCTTTTAGCGGGTCCCTAAAAAAAAAAGCATAGAGCCGTGGTTCAATTTCCACTGAAGTAAAAGAAAAAAAAAATTCTTCTTTATTGAAGCCACTACTTTACTTAATTGGAGAAGGGCTCAATTGAGAAAAGTAAGTATTTCAATAGCACAATTTTCAGAAGAAAAAATAATCAAAGATTAACCTTTTTTTTTTGGTGAGCAAAGAATAACTCTTTTTGTTTTTGTTTTTGTTTTTATTTTTTTTATAGTAAGTGATGACTAACTTTTAACAAATAAAAGTTTAAGAAGTTGATTAAGAATTATGGGTAAGATTAATTAGGGGTACAAAAGTGGTTTTGCCTTTAAAAAATTAAATTTATTTAAAAAATAAAAGAGAAATTTACAAAAATAAAAATAAGAATAAAAAAAAGTAAAGCGATTCATTTTTTTTTTGCTAAAATGACCCAATTATTCTTTGTACCCCACTTTTTCTTACTTTAAATACTCCATTTTTTTTTCTAAATCGAAAGAATACCCCAGCTTCATCCAACATCCCTCAATCCTCTCATTTTTCTCCATTTTAAGTATTGTATAGTAAAAAAATGAGGTACAAAAAATGAGGTCCTTTTAGCGGGTTCCTACAAAAAAAAAAAAAGCATAGAGCCGTGGTTCAATTTCCACTGAAGTAAAAGAAAAAAAAATTCTTCTTTATTGAAGCCACTACTTTACTTAATTGGAGAAGGGCTCAATTGAGAAAAGTAAGTATTTCAATAGCACAATTTCCAGAAGAAAAAATAATCAAAGAGTAACCTTTTTTTTGGTGAGCAAAGAATAACTCTTATTGTTTTTTTTTTATGGTAAGTGAGAACTAACTTTTAACAAATAAAAGTTTAAGAAGTTGATTAAGAAATATGGGCAAGATTATTTAGGGGTACAAAAGTGGTTTTGCCTTTAAAAAACTAAATTTATTTAAAAAATAAAAAGAGAAACTTACAAAAATAAAAAATAAGAATAAAAAAAAGTAAAACGATTCAATTTTTTTTGCTAAAATGACCCAATTATTCTTTGTACCTCACTTGTTTTTTACTTTAAATACTCTATTTTTTTTAAATTGAAAGAATACCCCTAGCTTCACCCAACATCCCTCAATCCTCCCATTTTTCTCTATTTTAAGTATTGTATAATAAGAAAATAAGGTATAAAAAGTGAGGTCCTTTTAGCGGCTCCTTACTACAAAAAAAAAAAAAAAAAAAAAAAAAAAAAAAAAAAAAAAAAAAAAACTAGAGCCGTGAGGTCAAATAATCTTCTTAAAAGAAGAAAAGAAGAAAAGAAAAGAAAATCCAATAATCAGCGAGCACGAGAGGCGAGAGCGGAACCGATCTGCAGGTTTATTTGTAGAGCTGGCACCGCACCAGCGAGCGACCCAACGCCGCATTGCCCCCTCCTCCGTCCTGCATTTTGTTCTCGAAATTCGCGTTTCGCGAATCTCAAGACAACCAACAAACCGCTCCATCGCTCACTCGCATAGATAGATCTCATCTTCTTCTTCTTCTTCTTCTTCTTCGTTCTTCTTCTGCTCCTCTGCTCCTACTACTGCACAGCAGCAGCGATGGTGGTCTGTAAATGCCGCAAGGTCTGCTGCTCTCTCCCCAATTTCAATTCAATCGCGACCACTCTTTCCAGATCTTCATATTCTGGAATCTACAGTTCGTGATTTTGTTTTTAGATTTGTCTGGCTTAATTTTCTCTCTCTTATTCAGGCAACGAAGCTTTACTGTTTCGTCCACAAGGTACCTGTCTGCGGAGAATGCATCTGTCACCCTGAACATCAAATATGCGTGGTAACCATCTTAACCCCCCCCACCTTTCTATGTCTTTCTTGACAAATTGGAATTCAGTAAATTGTACTTGTCTCACAACTTAGCCAGTGTGGATAAAAAGGAGTAGTAGATCATAAAAGGATTACCCGATTAGGCCTTGATTAGCTTAGCGTGTCGCCGCAATCACAGCGGTGTATGGTGGTGGATTCTGCTCATTGCTCCTGTTGCTACAATTGTTCACTGCTTGATGTTGTATAATTTTATTTCCATTTGCTTATAGCATTCTACTTCTCCCCTCTATTATTCTCTCATTTCCGCCTTCTTTATGCCTTCTTGGTTATTCTTTTTACATTACAACTATAATTCGGAATCAGTTGGGGTCGGCTGCATAGATCAAACTCTTCCATTGCGTCCGATTTAGTGTGATTGACGGTGTGCTTTCCAATTTAGTTAAATTCCCTCCTAATCAATGTGTTCCAAGTTAGCTTCAGTTTACCCCTACCTCGTCGAATTTCTTCAGTTTTTACTTACTCGAGTTTTCTAGTGGGGGCATTTGTAGGCCGTCTTTAGAGGTGTTCAAACCACCGCAACCGCGCTTTCTTAATCTTTGTGTCAATTTGGTGCTGCTACTACTTTTCCTTGGATTTATGTATTTCTTATTCGAACTTTACGAGTTTGATCTATTTAGTCGACCCCGATTAATTTGGGACTGAGGCTATGTTCTTGTTGTTGTTGTTGATCCTAGATATCTAAAGTGGTTTGTCTTAGGAACTTCTACTTCCCCTAATTTTACCACTCATCATCTTGATGCTAGTATTTATAAACGCATGTATTCGTTCTTTGTCCTACTCAACTTAAAGCCTTTTAATCATAATATATTCCTCCAAAATCCTAATTTCCTATTCCCATCTATTGTTTTGTCCGTTAGGACATTATTATCTGCAAATAACATACATCATGGTATATCCTCTTGAATATGCTTAATTAGTTCATTCATAACTAAAGAAAGATATATGAGCTTAAAGTTGATCCTTGATGTAGTCCTATTATAATTAGAAGTTATTTTGTGGTTCCCCAAATGTCTTTATACTTGTTATTGCTCATTCATACATATCTTTTACAGTGTCTATTTATCTAGTATGCACTCCTTTTCTTTCTAGAACTCCCAAAGAATATCTCTAGGAACCTTATCATATGATTTTTTTAAAATTTACAATTATCATATGGAGATTCCATTTCTTTTCTGTATATTTTTTCATCAATCTTCTTATCAGGAAAATCGCCTCCAAAGTGGGACTACCTGGCATGAAGCCAAATTGATTATCTGATATTGCCGTTTCTCTTCTTAGTCTATTGTCAATTATCCTCTCTCGAAGTTTCATAGTATGACTCATAAGTTCAATTTCTCGATAGTTTAACAACTTTGAACGTTTCCTTTGTTTTTTAAGATTAGTACAAGAGTGCTTCTTCTCCCATCCATTGACATTCGTTTCAATCTTAAAATTTTGTTAACCAAGTCAATCCTATTTCTCCTAAGCATTTCCAAGCCTCTATGGATATTTCATCCGGGCCACATGCTTTTTCCATTTTCATCTTTTTCGATGCCTCTTGAACTTTTGAAATCCTAATATTGCGTGTGTAGTTTACATTTCTTTGTTGGTGGGGGTTTTCATCTTTTTCAATTGTTGTATTGTAATGCATGTAATTTCAATAGTTCAAGCTATCATAATATCCGTTTTGTCATTTTTTATGGCAATTGCAAGTGATTATGATATTTAAAGTCAACATTCTCTTTATTATTTCATGCTATATACTACCTCTAGGCTAACAAAACGCCTCATGGATTTTTAAGCATTGATTCAATTTTTTTTTTTTTTGAAGCCGCTTTGATTCAGTTTTTGATGTTCCTGAATAGGTTTTTATTGTATCAATTGTCTTTTGCTTTGTATATGGCTTCTAGTGGCAAATGGTTTACTTATTTTATCCCTCTACTTAGGTACGCACATATGCGGATTGGGTGATTGATGGGGATTATGAGTGGCCTCCTAAATGCTGCTTTTGCCAGGCTGTGCTTGAAGATGGAGCTGATTCAAAAACCACTCGATTGGGTTGCATGCGTATGTCATATATAATTTTTTCACGTAACCTTATATATTTTCTTGAGACAATTTGTTGAAAGATCCAATTCTCATGATTTGTTTTGCCTCCTGCTTCTACTAGATGTTATGCACTCAAATTGCTTGGTCTCCCACATCCAGAGTTTTCCTCCTCACACTGCACCAGCAGGATATGTGTGCCCTACCTGTTCAACTTCGGTGAGATTTTTTGACATACGGTTATTTGTTTGCTCTATTTTATTTTCCTCCATTTTTTCTGATTCATGGTGGTCTGATGACTAAAGGAGAATTGTTATAAGCATTGATGAATATGGTAGCTGTTGATACTAGTTTTACAGTTTTACTTTGCAATAAGTGATGCTTCGTCTTTGTAAAATCTTTGCTTTTTTCTAGTATAGTGGTTACTAATGCCATTTTATGTAAATGTGATACCAAATTTTAACAGTCCAATGAATGTTGACTACACATGTCAGCTTACCAATTCTTGCTGCTTAAGCAATATGAAAAAATGTAAAAAAAAGAAAAGAAAAAAGAAAACTTTAAATGATTGACATGGAAATATTAACAAAGGATGAGATGAAGAATGGTCGCAAGTTTCTCTACTGATACAACAATCTTAAAACCATATTTGATTTGGATCTCACCCTTGATATAGACAATCCTTACGTAACCGTCGATGACATATAATTACAAGATTTCAGATGGAGTTGTTGCATAATTGTTGAGTGACTCGTTCCCACCCTTGATATAGACAATCCTTACCTGACCACAATGTGTGTCATGACGTATGCACTGCTTTATATAAGTACGAGATTTCAGATGGAGTTGTTACAAAGTTGTTGAGTGACTTGATTGAATCTTGTTAGTGTATGTTAGCCAACTAGGAAAACAATTACACCTGAAAGAATTTGAATTTTGTATGAAATGGATAATATGATATATCATATAGTTGTAAATGATGATGTGTACAATATTTGTAGCTCCTAAAGCAATAGCCAACTTAACTTAGTTGCACATAAGTTCATTCACATTCTCTTGATCAGTCTTCATCTACACCCCCATGTTGTCATTGCAAGAATTGTTAGTTTCGCCCTTTTGGAAGGAAAGGATGCATCCCACTAAGACTGAATAGGAATCTATTTAACCTACAGCAATTGGTTGGGATCTACCATTTGGCAATGTGAAGCTAGAGCTACGTAGGATTCCTTCAAGTCATGTTCTTAAATGAATGAATAAAATTTCTACATATTTAAAGTATCTTCTTTGGTTTCTCGACTTTCCTTCCATTGTTTTTAGTTGTGTTTAAGCCCCCTTTTCACACCATTATCTCCACATAAAATTCTAAGGCTATCAGACTGTCCTCCACATGCGCAGACCTAGAATTCTCAATCACATATATGCTCCCAATGCTTTTTCTTTAGAGAATAGGACCAATCATTCAAATATTAGCTTAGAGTAGACCGAACCCAATGCAAATGCTAGTATTTGACTTCCATATAGGATCCAAGTACCATAAATAGTGCATTTCACGTCCAAAATAGTCTTGTGCCCTGCTTTAAATATGGTTTTATTATATTTCTGAGAACCCATGCTTCTTGTAAGAATCCATAGTGTATTGAAGTATAAGGTATCAATTTTTGGATGCTGGTGCATAGAAACTCAAAACTTTTTATTCATTGATTCTTATACTTGTTGTAATTGAAACATGCTTTATTTTCATAGATCTGGCCTCCTAAAAGCATCAAAGATTCAGCATCCAGTTTTCACTCAAAACTAAAGGAAGCTATCATGCAGGTAAATCCAACTGTAATTGGTATTTATGAAAGCTTTCCATCATCTCTCTTCTTTTTTTTTGTGCTTTCAGTTTGATATTCTTAATTAGCTGAACTTGTAATTCCTTGGCCAACTTATTTGGTGATAACCATGGCAGAAGTAGATCCTTGTATTAGCAATCATTATTGTAGGTCCTTTATTGAGAAAGTTTGATTTTCATTCCCTAGCGCTTTTGAAAGTTTGGACAGCTTTTCTTCTTTAATAACAACTGTCACTTGGGATGAGGGAGTGTTCGAGAAGTATTTCCGAGAGTAATTTGGATTAGTAAATTTTAAGTCTCATTCCTTGTGATATTTGGGAGATGCACAGTTACAAAATAAATCAATGTCAAGTTGAAAAGCATCAAATTGGGAAGTTAACGCCAAATTTGTATTTTTCTTCATAATGATTGGAAAAGTTGCTTAAGCCTAAAGTAGCTATAGCCATTCACTTGATTTCTTAAGATCTAATTGATCATCCTACTATAAAGTAAGATAAAATATTAATATGCCTTTACTTTAATGAGGAGTATCTCACTTGATGGATGAGCAAGGGCACTTCATTTTGCAAACAAAAGGAGCAACACTACCTAAGGGGTAAGGGGATATCTAATGGTTGCGAATAGGGAAATCAAAAGTTCAATCTTCTGCTCCTACTTCGATGGAAAAATGTTAGGAAGTGGAAGTTCTGTCTTGGGAGGGAAGATGTACAAGTGGGTACGGGGGATGTTAAATATGACATGGTTTAGTTTTGATTCACTAAAAGATGCTAAAGGAAGTGATAGGAAATAGTGAAGGATTTTTATTTATTTTTGGTCAAATAAGTAGTGAAGCATTGTTACCCGTCCCACACGTACTTGTCGTTGAAGCACATCTCCTATTTGAAGGTCTCATTGTTAATTAGTTCTTGACAATTAATAACTTAATTTTTATTCCCGCACACTTTACTGTGGTTTGGTTCAATTTGATTGAATTTAGGACCAAATATCGGCTTGCTGAAACTTTAGATTTGTCTTGACATCTGCATCTCCATTTCTTTCATTTTCTTTTCGTTCCTTTTTAATTATGTGGAAGAAAATGTAGGTTAAATGAAGGTTGCAGTTTGGACTTTGTTGGCCCTCTGTATGTTTTCCTTTATTTTATATTGACTGGTAAGGGATTAGTAGATGTTTTATATAAAGACTTGTTGGACGAGGAGCAATTTAGCTTTATAATTTACACTAATAGTGAAAGTTGTTGGCAGATCTGCATCTATTCATGGTGTTCGAGAAGTGAGAATAGTCCCACATGGACTAGTTAAGTAGAAGGACATGGGCTTATAAGTTTGAAGTGGGAACTCCAACTTGGCTTGGCATTTTAGAGTACACACCCACTTTCAAACTAACGCCCATACATAACACTAGTCCCTCTACATTCTCTCATGACTTGGATCAGACCTTATGCAAAATTTCACATGGTACCAAAGTCACAATGGCCTAACAAACCATGAAAGGCGCAACGTCCAAGAAAAAAAGATTAAACGGGCTAGCAAAAATAATTGATGAAGCTAAGACCCATGATGGGAGAACTATGACCTCTGTGGTTCTTAAGTACATGCTCAAGAAGAAAAGAGTCCTCTTAGACTTAAAAAATAATAATACAAGCCTGGGCTTACCAAATTAAAAGCAAGTCGCAACTGGCTAGACTAGTTGGACTTGAGGGGGAGTGTTTAAGAGGTGAGAATAGTCCCACTTTAACTAGTTATGTAGAAAGACATTGGCTTAAGTTTGGAGTGGGAACTCCAACTTGGCTTGGTATTTTGGAGTATACAACCACTCTCAAACTAAATTCCATATATAACAACTAGTCTTTTACATTACCATCTGCTTTGCATTTCGGTAAAAACCCATTTACAACCAACAACTTTATGATCCTTGGGGAGTTTCACAACTTCCTATGTCTCATTCCTTCTCACTGCTATCCTCCAATTTGATCAAGTGCTTCCTGAATATTTCTTGGAATAAACATATTTGAGATTTTTGACACAAACGCCATTAGACGCTAGAGTTTATTATAAGACAAATAATTAGCAATTGGATGATTAGTACAAGAAAAAGTTCCCTTTTTAATTGTAGTAGGAACATCAAGATCACCATATTCATGTGAATTTTGAGGATGAGCGGAAGAATCAATATTTTGAGGAGAATCTTGAGTTCCTGAATTTGGAGCAGATTGGCTAGTTACTAAGGAGCTCGATCCTTTATGCCACATCCCTGCTAACCAGTTTTTAGAAAGAATTATAGGACCTAATATCGGCATGCTGAAACTTTAGATTTGTCTTGACGTCTGCATCTCCATTTCTTTCATTTTCTTTTCGTTCCTTTTTCATTATGTGGAAGAAAATTTAGCGTAATGAAGGTTGCAGTATGAACTTTATTCGCCCTTTTCGTACATTTTCCTCTATCTTATATATTTTTTTTGAAGTCCTCTATCTTATATTGATTGGCAAGTGATTAGTAGATGTTTTATATAAGGACTTGTTAGACGAGAAGCAATTTGGCTTTATGATTTATACTAATAGTAATAGTTGTTGGAAGATCTGTATCTATTCATAGTGTTGGAGAAGTGAGAATAGTCCTACATTGGCTAGTTAAGTAGAATGACATTGGCTTATAAGTTTGAAGTGGGAACTAGAAGTTGGCTTGGCATTTTGTAGTACACACCCACTTTCAAATCTATTCCTATATACAACACTAGTCCCTCTACATTCTCTCTTGACTTGGACCGGACCTTTCAGAAAATTTCATAACGGTGCCAAAGCTACAATGGCCTAACAGCCCATGAAAGATTCAACGTCCAAGAAAAAAAAGATTAAAAGTGCTAGCAAAAATAATTGACAAAGCTAGACCCATGTTGGGTGACCTATAACCTTTGAGGTTCTGGAGTACAGGCCCAAGAAGAAAAGAGGCCTCTTAGACTCAAAAAAAAGAATACAAGTCTGGGCTTACCAAATTAAAAGCAAGTCACAACTGGCTAGACCAATTGAACTTGTAGGGGGAGTGTTGAACAAGTGAGAATAGTCCCACATTGAGTAGTTAAGTTGAACAACATTGGCTTACAATTTTGGAGTGGGAACTCCAACTTGCCTTGGCATTTTGGAGTACACACCCGCTCTCAAACTAAAGCCCATATATAATGACTAGTCTATTTGCATTACCACATGCTTTACATTTTTCATTAAAACTCCATTTACAACCAACTATGTTTTGATCCTTGGGGACTTCTGCAACTTCCCATCTCTCATTCCTTCTAAATGCACCCATTTCTTCCATTATTGCTATCCTCTGATTTCGATCAAGTGCTTCCTGAATATTTCTTGGAATAAACAATTAAACATATTAGAGACTCTTAACACAAATGCAATATGACTATTAGAGAGTTTATTATAAGATAAATAATTGCTATTGGATGATTAGTACAAGAACGAGTTCCTTTTTTAATTGCAATAGGAACATCAAGATCATGAGGATGAGCTGAAAAATCAATATTTCGAGGAGAATCTTGAGTTCCTGAATTTGGAGCTGATTGGTTAGGTACTAAGGAGCTGATGGGATCTCTACCTCTTTTTTGATTTTTCTCCTTGCATTAACAAGAACCACACGTTCCTTATTTTTTGATTTTCTGATAGTGTTTCTGTGGACAGATTCAATATTGTTTGACAAAATAGAAGTTTTATCTTCATAACTAGGCGTAGAAGCCACAAATTTGGTAAAACAATGCTGTCCCATTTATTTTCTTCCTCTAATTGTGCCCGTTGAATAAAATTCCTTTTGAAATAAGACTGATCTTCAAGAAAGAAAACATCCATAGTCCTAAAAAAAAAAAAAAAGAAAACATTCATAGAAATTAGGAATTTTTTATTGTGAAAATTAAAAAGCCTTGTACCCCTTTTTATGTGATGCATAACCAATAAAAACATATTTCTCCACCGTTGGTTCTAGTTTGGATGTTCCTTGCTGCTAGATAAATGGATATAGGCATTCAAAAAATTTAAGAGTCAAATTGGATGAAAGTCTATTACGTGGGAAGTAATGTCGAAAGCAGTCAAGAAGTAGTTAAATCAAGAACATGAGTAGGCATTCTATTAGTCAAATATGATGCAGCTAAGTTGCTTGCTCTTTCTTGACTTGGACTAGCCAACAACAACAACATAACCTCAATCCCAAATTAGTTGGGGTCGGCTACTGGAGCAAATTCTTCCATTGAGCTCGATTTAGTGCAATTGATGATGTGCTTTCCAAATCATTTGAATCCCTCCTAATTAATGCGTCTGAAGTGAGCTTTAGTCTATTCCTACCACGTTGAATTTCTTCAGTTTTTATTAAGTCGAGTTTTCTCATGGGGGTATTTAACTTGGATCGGGCCTCTTACAAATTTCACACATAGCCTCTTTGTTTTATTCTTTTTTAGGAACCTTTTTGTTTTCTTTTGTTTTTTTTGTTTCTGTTTTTTAGTAAACAAGTAGGGACCTCTTTGTTTTATTCTTAAATGCTACTTATTTTGCACTGTTTCAAAGATTACTTCTGAAACTATTTTTAGCTTTTAATTTTCAGGAATTAGGAGGATTCTTTCTTTTACGTTTTTTACTTTTATTGCTTGCTATTCAATTGATGCCTTTGATGTGTGTAACGGCATCTAGTCCTTACAACAAGTTAATCTACAACTCTTTATTTTTTGACAAGTTAACTCATTTCATTGATCTTTGTGTGTGCATAGGCGCTTGATTTATTAGAATAAAGAAATACTATTTGTGCTAGGGATGGTTATAGTCCCAGCTTGAGTGGTGTGAGCATGAACTTTTTTGCCAAACTAGACAAGAGCTTCTTAATGGTCGGATATCTTCTCTTTGGTTCCCTAGTTACACTTACACACACAGATATTATGTCAATTATGCGTTTGCATGCGTGTTTGGGGTGCGGATGGGTAGATTGGGTGGTTGATAGAAGAAAAAAAATTAAGGGAGCGGCTAAACGGACCCCAGTTTTTGCTACACATACCCCGTTTACTCACCATATCCCAATTTTTGAATTTTAATTGTTAAACGTAGCCCCACTTTTTTCTAAAAAATCCCCAATATACCCTTGCTAAATGTACCCACTTTTTGCTAAATATACCCCATTACTCAAACATATCCTTGCTGGCTTGTGGGTTTCGACCATACAGGGCCAAGACCTCTAAAAAGTTCTTGGCTGACTCCTATTGATATCTTTAGAGGTCTTGACCAGTTTCATCTAAATCTGACCAAGACCTTCGAAGACGTCTTAGTCTTGGTGGTAGTCAACCGAGACCTCTTCAAAGGTCTCAACTGACTCCCATTGAGACTTAGAAAGAGATCTCAATGGGAATTGATCGAGATATCTGCAACCCCTGGGTGACAAGAACAAACACAAAATCGTAAAACTTCAAAAAATACATGAAAACGACCAAAATATTATTGGGTTTTGCTTGGAATAGCTAGATATGCTTGATTCCATCGATATTCAGTGCCAAAATGTGAGTTCGAAGCTCCAAATCGAAGCCCTGAACCTAACGACAACATAAAACCAACTAAAAAACAACCAAAAAATTCAAAAAAACCTCAAAATCGACACAAAAGGAGGAATGCATTCAAGGTGTCAAATCAATGTGCTTTTGCCCAGATTTTGTCGAATTTGGGGCGGAGGTTAGTGCGATTTGAGAGAGGGAGAGGTGGTGGTGTGATTGCGATATGGATGGATGGGTCGAGTGGGGTATGGGTGAGCGAAAAAAACCCTTTTATATGGAGGGCAATTGGGTCATTTCACATTTCCATACAAAAAAGTGGGTATGTTTAGCAAAAATTGGGGTCCGTTTAGCCGCTCCCAAAATTGAAAAAGAAAATAATTGTGTTCATGTAGTCCCACATAAGCTTGTTTTAGCCTATTCCTCTGTGCTCAATGTTCGGGCAATCCCCCTTTCATGGGTGATCATCTGGTTTTTTGGCTCTTGGTTTCTTTGATCTGCTAGGTGTTTGTGCGTGATTGATTGATAGAAAAATAACCCTGACATCTTGAGTTTTTCTTTGAACTTTTACTACATTAATGACTTATGTCAGTCAGAGTGCTTGATAACTCTAATTTTTTTGTGGGTGTTCAATGATTAGAGGTAAATTTTCTTCCTTCCATGCTAGCTTTTCAGTGATCTTATTATGTTTGAAATTTGTTAAGTTCTTGAGACCTCTTTCTTCAAGTGCATGAGATCCCTTGAGCATGAAAGAAAAAACCTATTGCTTTATTTTATGAATGTAAGTTCAAATTTTCTTGGTCAACAATTATTATGTAGATAAGTTGGTCAAAAGTTATGGTAACCAAATTTCTCCACACGTCCTCATACAAGTTCTTGGCTAATGAGTAATGGGTGTAGCCTATAGGTATTTGTCTATACTCCAATATTTCGATTAAAGTTTTACTCTCCTATCTTCTTATTTGTTATTTATCTTTTGCAAAGTTACTGATCAATTAAAATAGAAATATAGTAAACCTAAAGCAAAATTAGGTTCTTATCCTTTTGATGTCATAATAATTTCCAGAATCTGTATTTTGTATCCATATCTGCGTGTTGTGTCACGACTAGCACTTACACCTATGTTACCCGGACCCTTCACTCTAACCCAAAGTACCCGTGTCGGACACTTGAAACGAGTCTGACACTTAAAAAGACATGGATACTCCATTTGAAGAGCTCTTTGTATAAAAAGATTTAAAATGTAAGAGAATAAAGAAAAAAACTTAACAAGAACTTTCTAGTGTAGAGTAAGAAATGAAAAATGAGAAAAAATATAGGTGTATAAGCTATTACATATATGTAATATATGTTATTACATATATGTAATATATGTTATTACATATATATAAGTATATGTCACGCAAGTTTTAGACACTTTTTGCCGAGTTTCTATGTCCTTAAATTAGAGAATAGGTGGGTCCGACCTTTAGACTCATACCCGTACCTGACACCCGCACCTGAGTCCAGGTAACATAAACTTACACTCTAAACAGATGCTGTCACGAAATTTATGTTGAAATCGTTGGAGTATAATATGACTGTAACTTATTGCTGATTTCGATCCTAGATGTAATAGTAAAACTTAATATTCATTAAGGGAGGTAGTTCCAGCAGAAAATTATTTCTAAACTTCGTGAGGCTATAAACACATATTTATCTCACACAGGAGAACCATATGTTTTCATCTTCTTCTTCTTTGAATGTTTACCTCAGTGCTTTGTTTCTTTGAATGTTCATCTGACCATTTGATGAAAATCATATATACCAATGTTATTACATTTGAGCTATTTCTTCTAGGCCAAATAAGTAACATTGCATCCATAATTTATGAATTGATTTGTGGAGTTTTATGATGTCCAGTTTTTGGTTAGTTAATCACTTGCCATTTGGTGCAGTTCTTGCAAGTTACAACCCTAAATAAGGGCATATGTAAAGAGGATTTTTCTGGATAAGAACCCCTGACCATTAGGTCACAATGGAGTGAAATTTATCGTTGCATGTGCCTGAAAAACTTTTTGGGGAACTTAAACAAAAACTGTAGAAGATGATTTGAACATAAAAGGAATTGGAGGATGTGCTTATTTTATGTTAGAATATAAGAACATAAGATTGGATCCAATGATCCATCAATACAAGCTTTGTGAAATGAAACTAAGTTTGCACTAGTTAGCTAATATATTGTTGTTTCAATGCCAATGTGCATGTTATAGTAATGCTTTTTCAATGTTGTGCAGACAGGTCTTGGAAAAAGTTTGTTTGAAAGCCATCCTGAGTCTCGTGGCCCCCCACCAGCTTTTGCTTCTGATCCTCTGAAACATGCATCTGATGCTGCAAATGCAGAGAAATCTAATACTGATTCTCTACAATCTATAAAGGTGTCATCTTCAGATATTGTGGAATTAGATGATCCTAGTTCGGTTGGAAATCAATTCAGATCTGATAACGATCCCAACTTTCCCAAAAGCTTGAGTCCTGTTGGTGTAAGTGGATTTTTTAAATTGAGCATTTTTTTTTTCATTAATGAACGTTTCAGTTGAAACTCTAGAAATGATTAAATTTGTCATCAGCTCTGTTATCATGTTTATCTTCATTTTTGTTTATTTCTAATTCGAACTGGGAAGTAAATTTAGGGACATGTATGCCAATTGCTGATATTTAAGCAACTGCACGCTCCTCTTTCAAGTATGGTGCAGTTTTTGTTAACAAGTTTTTTATGCTCCCATTATCTTTCCCTTTCCTTGACAGCCTGGTGCCACGACGAGAAAGGGTGCTTTCCCTGTTGACAGGCAAAACTCTGGGATTTCATATTTTGCTGATGATGAGGATGGGACCGAGAAGAAATACAGTCGAAGAGGTGAATAGGACTGCTTCCAATTGTTTAAGTAATTAATAGTATTTTCATGGTGTTGGAGGTCCACAATAAATTAGGTAGGCGGTGGGCCTCTTTCAAATTTCTAAATGATAATAACTACGCGGCCGCGGGGGGGGGGGACCCTAGACCAACAACAAACCCTTATATTTTTCTTACAAAAAAAATCAACCACCATATATTTTTCTTGTAAAAATATCAACTCTTCTACCATGATCTCATCATTGATCCTGAGATGATTCGGGCAAGATTTCAAACCTCCACTTTTTTCTTCTCTTTATGTGTATATATATATTCTATATGATTTTCTATTTAGGAAAATACGTAGGTAAAATTATTTATTTCTGGAAAAAAATTGCATGTTTATGCATAGAGTAGATAACTTATTGTTAAAGGGCCTATAAGTGAACTATGTAGTTCTTTAGGAGCTCTAAATAAATACTTTTGACTGCCTGCGTAGACCACACCTTGTCAATGTGGGTTGTACAATACAAGGATTACTTCACTGTCTTACAATACTGGTACTTCCATTTTTTTTTCCCTGTTGAAATTTATGATTTTTTTAAACAATTAAGGTGAATAAAATTGGTTGACTCTCTACTAAGCTTATAACATATCCACATGCGTTGTTATCTTTAGTTAATGCTTAATTTTATTTTTTCTGAGTAAATTTTCAATATTTGAGTGCTGTGGTGCTGGAAGTAATTTTGGAAGTCCCTACTATAAAAGTCTTCTCTGAAAGTCTCTTGTTGTATTGTGTTTTTGACTAGGCTGCGATGCAATCTTTTCATCGTACCCCATATGAAAGCATCCAACTCTGTGAGTCAAGTTGGTACCCCTTTCATGTGTTTTTGAGACAGCCGTTTTGGTCATGTTACTTACTGCAGGGCTTCTTAGTGCCTCATTTTAAAGCCTTTTTTGCACTTTGCTCATTCCTGTCTTGCTTGCCAATTGTTCACTGTACCATAGAAGAAACCACCCTTATTTTTAGTTAAGTTGGTTCCTCCTACATATGTTCCCCAGTCACTCTTCTTTTTGATTTGCTGGGTTTGTAAGTGCTCATTTGAGTCTCCGGCATTTGCATTTGCTACTATAGATTGTAGTCATTGTAACCTGAGCAAGGTAGTGTACAATGTTTCTCTCTTGAATGGTCTGATCTTTAATTTATTTGTGGTGTTGTGTCATATTGAACTTTACGAGCCTTGAAGAGTTGACAAAAAAAACGAGGCTTGAAGAATCTTTATCTCATAGATTAAAAGATTGGAGGTGTTGATCACCCTTTGCAGCAAAGTCCTTCCTGTTATATGATTGCTTGTTTTTTTTTAGAATCATCGCAACAGAGAAGTAAGAAAGAGAGTCTGGAAAGAAAGTGAATGTAAATTCTACTTTCTTCTTATATACATATTATTTTGTCCGAAAAATTAACCAAATTTGAACGAGTTTAATAAGCAGGTAGGTGTTGACTGTTGAATCTATGTAATAAATAAAATCAATGGCTAGTGTAGAACAGTTTGTATGTCAAAGAATTTCGCTCAGTTATTGTTCACTTTCTTGGCTAGATCAATGCTTTGACAAGATAGGTTTCACTCATCTGAAGAAAAAAAAAAGTAATAGAACATAATAGTGTGTATGGTGGTTGATTGCTTAATAATAGCGCTTCTTTTTGCTGTTGATTGCTTGACCATTACTCGACAACTAAGAGAAAGTAAATTGTTTTCAACTGCAGGTCCCCTTCGACATAAGTTTCTGCGATCTTTGCTACCTTTCTGGTCCAGTGCTTTACCAACTCTTCCAGTGACTGCACCGCCACGCAGAGATGCATCAAACATGGATGACATTCCAGAAGGTCGCTCACGCCGTCAAAGATCTTCAAGGATGGATCCAAGAAAAATTCTCCTTGTTATTGCAATCATGTATGGTACTCCTGTCTCTCTTTTTCTATTTCTCAACTTATTTAGACTTTGAAAAGATTCTTCCATTAGGAAAAAAAAAAAAAAAAAAAAAAACTTTTTGGGCTTGTTGAAGTTCATCTACCGTGAAGTTCTGCAACCATATGGTAATTGGTATGAGTGCCAAAATATGCGACATAATGTATGGTAAAGACAAGCGGTTCCTACTTGCCAATGCCATGTTGATACTTGGTCTATATGGTTATGTTATATCCATCACTCCATTTTTTATCCCCTTCTTGACGATCTTGGGTATCTGAGGCCTGAAATACTCAATTACTAATTCTTTGAGCCCTGCTTATTACTCAACTTTGAGATTCACCCAAGGGCGGAGAGGAGCTTGAAGATTCAATCCCTAGTTTCAATTCTTGAGGCAATGGCACAATATCACACATTAGATTGTTTCTGTTGGGAGTGCTTCAAATCTTAACCTTCGACTATATAGTTACGAATATTTTGTGTCAACTAGTTTCAAGTACGCCTCCCTTAACTCTGAATGCCTAAGAAATGATAACCTGAATACCTTGGTTCATTCAGTTACATTATTTTTAGGCCTAGAAGTTTTTGGTGTTTCCCAACATATTGTAAACTTGGGCCCTTTGAAGTTGAAGTGATCGGACGACATACTTTTGATACTCACATTTACTATGCAGTTGATGAATTAATAACTCTGGTGATGCACATTGGGATGTTCTTGCATGCAACTTTATGCATGAATCCCAGTGGATCTCATAGCGGGGTAGCAATTGTGTATCAAAATTATGTTATCGAAGCTTTTTTCAGAATTTTTAGCTGTTTGTAAAGCACACGCAAGCAGTAAAATTTATCCATTTTTTCCTCCAATTTGATATAAGTATGCAAAGTGGTCCAGTCCTTCCAATTGTCTTGCTTATGCTAACAAAACCAAAATGTGACTAGCTCTTTTTTACTCACTTTAGCTTCTATGATCTTCCACAGGGCATGTATGACAACAATCGGTATCTTATATTACCGACTGTCTCAGCGCAGTCTTAGTGCAAACTTGCAAGGTGATGAGCAATAACAAGTGATTCTAACTCTTGGTCCAACCTTGGATGGTATGTTTTGGTTTTAATATGTTATCTAATTTGTGCACTTTACTCCTGTTATTTTTTGTTGTGAATTTCTGGGCTTATAAATGAGAAAGGAAAGCTAGACCATCTTTGGTTGCAATTCGCTTGACATATATTGTACATGTGATTATGAAATAACTTTTCTTTTTCTTCTAGACGTCAAGGTGGTTGTGCATCAGTTGCCTTTGCCGATTTAGAGATAGAGTGTGTGCACGCAACTCGAGGTGTTATGTGCAAACCTTGAGGTGTATCGCACGGCTGGACACTCACTTGGGGCCCATTAGGTGCCCAAAGTGAGTTACTCTAGCATCTTCTTATTATTATTTGTATTTTTGGTGAATTTTCATTTTCAACACAATCAAGCACAAGCCACTAGTTTTCTTTGAAAACATTATTTGAGATGGCAGGAATGTCTCAAGATTGCTTATTGGATGTAAGGCAGTAAAGGAGAAAGATTGTGTTAAGAGTACTGGACTGAAACTACTGGTAAGCTATAAGCAAGAGTTGTACCAAACAATCCAACTAAAAGGCAGTGGTGTTTTGGTTCTTGGAATGAGATATCAAGATGGTGTTAAGAGTGTCTTCGACTATCAGAAAAACACATCCTCTGCAAATTTCGCGACTTCAATTTTCAAGGATTGGAAGAGCTTGAGCTTGCTCAAAATGAGTTTTTTCTTCCTTGGTGCACTAGAATTTCTTTCAACCTCCTTTGTGACTTCATAAATTATAATAAAAGATAGTATGATTTAATTGATTGATATGCAATTTTGGTTTTTCTTCGTTTTCTCCCTTGAACAAAGTGCATGTTGAAGTGGAGCTACTCTCCAAATTACAAGGGTGAGCCGGAGTAGCCAAATAGTTTGAATAACGGGTGGCTTAGACTGAAAAAAATAAATAATAATAATAATAATAAAAATCTTAGCATTCTTTGCACCTACTTCGTGTCGGGCTATAAGTAATCTTAAGTTAAGTTAATTGAGACCTTGAGACTTCAGGCACCGTTTACTTGGGCCAACACCTGTTAATCCATAATTTACTTTTAATTGTACCTTTGAAGCAAATGAACTTTATTATACTTCCAAGGTAGTGATTTACTATATAAAGTTGGACTGTATATTTGCACGCACATCTTAATGCAGAATTCTAAGACTCCACCGACTGGTTAACAAATGTATGTTTCAAAAGTATGTTACCAGATCACCAAAAAATAAAAAAGAAAAGAAAAAGAAAGTACATTACCCAATCTTTTGCCTTAGCAGCTGTGCTTGATCTAAGTACAACACCAAGGCGTAGTAGGTACATAATGGTGTTATTTGTTTGCCAAAGACACTTCAAGCATTTCTTTTTAACAAAGAGCCGTGGCTACTACTAACAAAACAATAGATTCGCTTCAGATTTGGACAAGCTGGGCCTCTTTGGAAGGGTTTTGTTTTCTCTTTGATTTAGTGTGATTGGAATGTTTCCTACTATAATTTCATAGTATATATAAACAATAATATTATCTTTCTTCAGAAAAAAAAACAATATGATTCTCTCTTTTTAAGCGTCATTTTTAAAGTTCTTACATTATGAAGACTTGAACTGGAAATTACCAAAAAAAAAGATTTGAACTCGAGACATTTAGGTAAGGGAGGAAGGATCTGCCATCCTACAACAATACAAACCTTTTGGTTGTTGACTAAAGTGTTTTTAAACATTCTTTAAGGAAGCACATTTCGGTGGGACTGGACTTTTGAACAAGGAAAATGACTGGGTAATAGGTGTTAAATATGTCAATGCCTCTTCATATGTGCCTTCACGTTTGTATACACACATTATGATGTAAATTGATAGGACATCAACACCTGTGTAGCAAGTGTATGTGTCAAAAGAATGTCACCCTAGGCTCCAAAGGAGTGTGGTGCAGTAAAGAAAAAAACACTTTAACTCTGACTAAGGTGAAGGTCCCAAGTTTGATTCTTGATAGCTACATTATATTTTCTTGGTTTCTCTCAGATTATGTGGTTGGGGTGCCTGACTTACTCTTATGGGATTAGTTGAATCAAAGTAAAGAGGGACTGAAAAAGGTTTGGACACCTATGGTTATATCAAAAAAAATAAAAAAAAAAAAAATGTCACCCTAGGATTCTCCATAAACTATTCCCTCCGATCATTTATGTAAGTCGTTTAAGGATAACACACAAGATTAAGAAGTCCTTTAGTTACATGTTAATATTACTATATTACCCCTCATGCTGCATTAATTATAGGAGTAGATTATAAGACCATGCATTAATTCCTTATTTATTGTAAGGGCAAAATAGGTAAAATGAACAAAGAAAAGAGTGAACGACTTGCATTTTGTATAAGGGGATTTTGCTAGAACTTTTTTATATATATATGACCGGAGGAGTATAGGTTTACCAAACATGATACATCTATAGGAGTCCTGATCGATCCAGTAATAGTATATTACATTCTGCCGACTGAGCTAACACCTTTTCTCTGCTAACCTTGTTGGAGTTTGTAATTAGGTATAAATTATGAATATATATGCACGCAACTCTCAGTATTTAAGCCAATGGACTCAAATATGAGCATAGAGAAAATGTTTTATCAAAGTAATGTTATGATCAATTATATTAATTGCTTGTAACTTTGACAAGAAAAAAAATGCTTGAAAAATCAAGAAGCAATGTAGGAGTGAATTTAATTATATAATTAAATCATAAATCATGCATAGTCTTAATAATATTCCAAATCTTTGTCCAAATGTTTTATCATGAATCATGCATAGCCTTAACAATATTCATCATAATATATACAGTTATAAATATATTTTTTTTGTCAAATATACAATTATAAATATTTGCAAGCATATATTTTGGACGTGTTTATGTTAGGATAGTATCTTAGTATAGATACACACTTGTTGGTGTCCATGTGATGTGTATTGGGATGCATGCACGCGGGGGCCGAGCTAGACTATAAATGGAGGGGGGGCCAACCTTTATATGTATAATTGTCAAAATGGAAATTGAGTATATAATGCTTATAAGCAAATGTTGTATAATTCTACGCAATTATCACATGCCCCACTCACCATAGTTGTGGCTCCGCCCTTGCATGCACATGCACCTAGATGCAAAAGCAACGAACCCTAACACATGCGGGTCTGTGTTGCGTATCTGTGTTGGGCACCAAAGTATTTTTCCTTTATGTTAAGTTATTTTAATTGAATAATCTCTAGTGAGATGGATGATGCATTAATTATTAAAAGGCAAGATTTGGGGAGGTTGTATGTTTGACTACCGTTGAAGTAAAAAAAATTAAATTAAACACTTCAACTTTATGATTAATTTTTTATTAAGTAAAATTCTAACGAATCCATATACCCAACACTACTCTCATTTTTTTATTTTTTATTTCTTATCACCACTACCCTCATACATATTTGAACACCCACGAGATTTGGAATGTGGATTGCATGTCAATTTGTGTTATTTAAGACTAAATAGACATTTGGGGTGAGAAAACCTCTCAATGGAGATGTGCATTTTGAATCTCGAGCTGACTGACATGTAAGGAATAGACATTGTCTATTTTTTTTGGTAGGAACACAACCCAAAAAAATGGGCTGAGAATTACACTTTGCTATCACACTTATCTTGTGCTAACAAGAGGGAAATACAATGAGACACTATGTTTAATCTATGAGCTCCATACTGAAATCTAAGTGCATTCTTCACTAGGAAGTCTGCACAAGCATTAGTACATCTAGGGATGTATCTAATGTAGCTACCCTCCATCTGATGAAGAGTCCGTTAAATCTCCTCGATCTGGTAGCCCATGAAAACTAAAGTATGATGAGGATCCATGAGCGAAACAACTACTAATGAGTCTGTCTTGATCACCACCTTAGTGAGTCATTTCTACTTTGCCATGTGGACTTTGTACTATAACGCCCAAATTTATGCTGACAAAGGTAAACAACTACCCAACTTGACTTGGAAACCAGAGATGAACTCTCCTCTGTCATCTCGTAACAGCCCTGCACTGCAGTGGATGAGCATGCGAGGTTGTTCGTTACTGCCCCATCACAATTCAATTTTGCTCAACTCTTATCTGGTTTTCTCCATCATGTCTCCCTCTTAGCTTGCCCTTCAAGACCAGTGCTGCGTGTTCGAGCGCCACATCTAATTTTCTCATATGTTCTATCACGAGCTTGAGAAATTACCTCCATAATTGACGCCTGGATACCCTTGAAGACAAACTTGTTTCTTGTGAACCAAAGAATCTAGCACGTGACACCAAACAGGGTCTTCCAAGAAGAGGCACCTTCTTTCATATTAGAGTCCAACCATTCTCTTTGGCTATCACTAAAAAAGTTAGGACTCTGTCTTCCCATCAAAAGATTATCCCAGACCGTCCTTGCTATAGGGCAGTCCTTAAGGGCGTGAAGAACCGACTTTGATTCTACATTACATCTCCTACAAATATTAAAGGTATTAATTTGACGTTTACAACACAACATGTTAGTAGGGAGACGATCATATCTAGCTAACCATAGGAAAGTCTTGATTCTCTGCAGACCATCTTAATCCCACACTGACCTCCAGCCTGTATCATCAGATTGGATATCTTCATTGGCGACTCGCTCATAAGCCTTCTTAACTGAAAACTTCCCGGACTTGTTGTACATCCAAGAGATCCTGTCCATTCCTTTGCTACTATTAGGGTGAGGAGTGGCCAAGATTTATTTGCACATCTCACTAGGTAGAATCTGTGCAAGCTTCGAGAGGTCCCAACTTCCTAATGTTGTGGTATAACGAGCCACCTTCTGCTCTACATCCCTGTCGAAAAGTGAAGTAGTAGCATACGGTAGGAGAGAGTCCACGTTTTCCACCCACTTCTCCTTCCATAATAAAGTTCCCCATCCATCTCCAATAATCTTAGTAAGGCCTTCCTTGAAGAGAGGCCAAGATTGGCATATACTCCTCTATACCAATGAGGCAGGACGCCCCACTCTCAATGAAGGTTCCTCATTTGTCAAGTTGCACTACTTCCCTCTCATGACTTGGGCTCATAAATACTCTTTCTTAGTATAAAAGTCCTAGCAGAGCTTCCATATAAAGGCTTCATTGTTGTCCCTCGCCTTTCTAAACCCTAACCCCCCAGGGACTTATTAGAACACAAGACCTCCCATCGAACTTGGTGGACTTTCCTTTTCACGTCAAATCTCCATATAAAACTGCGCACAATTTTATCAACTTCATCACATACTGTCAGAGGGAGTTTTATGGTCCGATCTGAAACACAGGTATAGATTGAAGACATGCCTTGGTTAGCGTTACCCTGCTTGCTAGCGAGAGTTGTTTCGCTTTCCACCCTGAGAGTTGCGCCCTCAATTTATCAACAATGTCCTTGTAAGTGTCATTATTCGATCTTTGATGGAGGATATGAGACCCCAAATATTTTCTCAAGTTCTTCGTCATTTGGAAGCCCATTTTATTGCTGATTTGCCTCTTCACATGTGCAGCCACATTCTTAGAGAAGAAGAGCTTTGTTTTCTGAGAATTGATCTTTTGGCCAGAACAACTGCAAAATTTTGTCATAATCTTTTGAGTTATTTGTACTTGTGACATGTTAGCTTTCGCAAAAATGAACATATCATCCGCAAAGAACAAGTGAGAGATCATGGGACCAGTTCTTCCTAGACGAACTCTATGCCATTCTTTATCATCAACCGTTTTTTGGATATTATGAGCCAACATCTCCATACAGAGAACAAAGATATAAGGTGAGATGGAGTCTCCTTGGCAAATTCCTCTGGATGGTGAGAAAGCCTTTGTTATGCCTCCATTCCATAACACTTGCATTTTTGGTGTAGATATACAGTGCATAATTCTGTTGATCAACACATTAGGAAAGCCAGCAGCAACAAGAGTTTCTTCAATGAAACTCCAACGTAGTCTATCATATGATTTCTCCAAATCAACTTTGATGGCTAGCCAACCTTTATGACCAGATTTCCTTCTCATTAAATGAATGATCTCCTGTACGATGATAGTATTATCAGACAGATTTCTTGCAGGGATAAAGCTCGATTGATTCTTTCTCACCATATTATTTAATAAGAGCTTCAACCTGTTTGCAATTAGCTTAGTAATAAGTCTATTTTTAAATGTCTACTTCTAGACAATAATCCATAGCCACATCATCAATTCTTTCCAAAATGTATAGAAAAAAGGATAAAATTTTAAAATGGAGAGTACAATCCACATTGACCATTAGAGAGCACTTTTAAACTTCAATGTCTATTCAGGCCACATAGGATGGAAATTCTCTCCATGTTGCTAACATGTCATCAATCCACTTCTACAATTCACATTTACCATTGGAGATGCTTTTAGGGTTTGTTCTAGATGTGCTAATGGGGTGGGGATGGGATAAGGTTACCATCCCATTGCCATCGCTATTTAGAAACTCAACCTCATCCCCATCCCCATCTTTATCCCCATCCCATCTAATCCCCGCGGGGATGGGGATTCCTCATGGAATAATAATTTTCCTCATTTAATTTCCTCCAGAAAATTTCGGCTTAACCCATGAGGAGTCATCGTCACCAAATAATTTTCCCCGTGAGGAATCCCAAAGAGGTTTTTTTTATTTGATTTCCTTGCGGGAAATAATCACCATGTCACCACCCAAAAAAAATCCCCATGTCGCACAATAAAACAATCGCTCTCGGTACCCGTACCACATCTCCTTAGCCACCTGGGATCAATTAAAGGTGTTTAGAGATGGTTTCGTTAAGTTTTGAGTCTCATTTCACTAAACCAACCCATTTATTTGTCGGTCTACTATCAATAGCGTGCTAGGATCAGCCCCGTAGCGCGCCTCCCAACGCCTTCAACCCTGCCCAGAACAGGTAGCGCGCTACAATGCCATTATATCACGCTACCTGTGTCGAGGTGCATAATTCCCAACTTAAAAATTTTGACCCCCAACACCCATGCGGCCGTTTCCATTTTTTGTCGACCCCATTCTCACCTCTTAGGGGATCCAACACTTCCAAAAACAATAGGGATAACCAACAATTCATGTAATTATACTAAATTTAAGAAAATCATCATGCATTAATTCAATTTGTGAAGAATACAAATTTTAATGGAAATTCAGTTTTGAAATCCTATACAATAGAGTTCGAAACCTCAAAGTTCAATGGAAGACTAGTGAAAATAATTGAGATTCGTTTTGAGCCTTTAAACCCCAAATTTGAAGCATAATAGGTTCGTTTTTATGGAAGGAATGGAAAGATGAGGGAAATCTTCGTTACTTTGTTGTTGGTTTGCCTAATTCTTGCCAAATCCTACTCCAATTTTCCATACTCTCCTCTAAAATTCAGCTCTCCAGTCCCAATTTCTCTTAAATGCATGTAAAAGCTTGGGTGGTTCTCTATTTCTCATAAACAATTCCACTAAGTCCTATTTATATAGGTTTTATTATCAAATCTACACCCTTCATCTAGTTGGAGTAGGCCATCAAAGGGTCCCCATTTTAATTAGTCATACACTGAATGACACAATACACACACTCATCTAGCCTTGCTTCCCATAACTAATATCATCTCAATGAAGATAAAAGGGTTATGATTAATCAATTTCAACTATAGGCATCATTTTACTTAGCCTAATTGGTGTATATGTGTGACGACCCCAAATTCCCAATGCGTTTGGGAACGCCCGGCCTAGACCCGTGCAGGTCCCCGAGTCGGTACTAAGCGAGCCTGAAGTGTCTAGTCAGCCTCCGGTTAATCAATTCAACGGTTTATGAATGAGTTATTGCAGTTTAACATGTACGCAGCGGAAAAATAAACTAAATGTATGGGAAATAACTCATGTTCAAATTAGAATAACAAACACATGATATCCATCTCAAAAATGATCCCCAGTTCAATAATCAATACAATATATATAAAGCACCATAAAATAAAAAATAAGCATAAACCTACTCTAAGGTCTGCTAATCCAATCTCTAAGCTCCTCGCAGGAAATCTCTTAGGCAGGGCCCATTGCCCTTTGAACACTCTGGTATATCTGCACCTACCGTCACAAACTAGACGGTGAGCAACTGAGAGAAATCAAAAGTAATGCCAGAAGAATATAACAGTAATTCATGAATATCAAGTAAAACAGTCTAAATATTATGCAGTAATTGAAAGACAGGAAATATAACAAGATCAAGGTGCATGATAAACAGACTAACTAATATCAATTAAAACATGTGTGCCCTAAGAATCAAAGAGACCCATGAGGGTCTATCATACAATACGGAAAGATTTCGCAAGATCTCCTCAGATAATGTCGCAACACTAGCGCAACATGATTATAAAAGCAGTCGCAACTACTCATAATATCTAGTGTCCTGTTAACACACAACACCAGGGATGGTCAAACAGTCCTGCAGGAAAGCCTCCGTTCTCCTAACTGGTATCGGCCCATGAAACACCTTCCGACACACTCACGCCAAGAACACACATACCAAGAAATAATAGAATCGAAATTTCAACAATAGATAACAATAAAGCAACAAATAGATGATAATGAATCACATGATATTTCCTTACTGGTTTACTAACGTACACAAGTTTGTGGCAAGTGTACTTACCTGACTAATTGCAATACGATACAACTCCCGTGACTTTAACACGTATTCTCGGATTCCCGACTACCTGACAAAGGTTTGAAATCCAATAGATAGGGTTTATGGTCAATAAATAAACCTAAGTAAATCCCTAAAATTTCCAAAGTTTTTGGTAAATTTTCAGAAATTATCATTGTCAATATGTCTAAGATGCCATGGGTGACGCCATCCAAACGAACGTCACCACGGCGCATTGGAGTGACCCTCTCATCGAGACGCCGCCAGGCCATTATAGGCCACAGCGTCCTCACGATGTCTGATACGTTCAGACACTGGGTGACACGCCGTGGGAGACACCGTGTGAAATTTGTTCTTCACGGCGTCTTGGTGGCGTGTTCACCATTTCTCAAAAATGGCCTCTGATGAAGACGTACGTGAGTCACGCCGTGTGTGCATTGGCCCACGACGTGTTCACGGCGTCCTGAGAAAAACTCAACGTCACTGTTCGAGACGCCACGAGAGACACCATCATGAACACGGGTCTCACGATGTCTTCATGGCGTAACTAAGATTTCAGATTGTCTCTGTTATGGATGCATGTGGGAGATGCCGCCACGTCGTAACACGCACGACGCCCCCATGGCGTCTGGTAAAAACCCAGAAATTCGAAAAGTGCAGAACACAGAAAATGCACACTCCCCTTGGGGTTTACCCTAACTATGATACTAGGCATCAATAACAACGTAAATCACTACCAAATCAACTTCGGATCATTAAGAAAATAACGGAAATGTCCAGGGATTCGAGATATCCCCAATCAAACTTAAAACTCAACAAAAATGGCAAAACCCAACATTCATCAACAACACCCTTTGTTATTTGCTCCGGGGGTTGCCAAGACACTGGCAGAATACCAAGATCGTCTCCGGCAAGCCACCCTTGATCATAGCATGGGTTCAAACAACAACAATAAATCCTAAGGAAAAACCCAAATACATAAGGAAGGAATGACTCCAATATAAAATTGAATAAAGGAAATGGAAAAGCAAGGTGTCTCACCTTTACTCCAGTGAGAAGAGGACTCCGGCGGCATCCAACACCACCCCCTGTGGTGGCTTGCTCCCCAAGTAAAGAAGAAGGAAGAGGAGGAGATGAGAGGAAAGAGAAAAGAAAGAGAGAAATGGGAAAAAATGGTGAGGGAAACCCTTATATATGTCCCCTTTTCATCATCCTACACTCACTCATCTCTAGGTAGATCCTACATTTACCATTTAAGCTTTCCCACAACCCTCCTAACTCCACTTGTTGACTTCTTTAAGTGACTTGCGTGTCATTTGACTATTTAGCTTCCATGTTGATCTTGCGCTCATCGACCCATATTTTACTACAAATCGACGCGTCGTGTGCTCGTCGTCGCACCTCGCGTTCCGACTCAAATATAATATTATAATTATTATTCAAAAATCATTTATTAATGTTTTTCTGTGTTTTAACTCCCTTGTTTTCCTAGGCGAAGCCTCACTCAACTAACGGTCGCCCAAACGGCTCGAGACACGTATTAGACTATCATACTAATACAAAACAACATAAAATCATAAAATTTACCTCGGTGTCAACTCTTGAAGTTTGAAATACTCGATGCATCATGATAGCCGGTCACGGTCTTGACAAGTGTAACGCAAGTCGGGTTTAATTTTGAGGGTTGTTACAATATATAGTCTTACATTGATGTTGTAATTATCACACGCACTTACGCACACATCCCGAGATGCACCAATAGTCAGTAGTTTGATTAATTAGACTAGCCTATGATTTTGTATTACATTATGTCTATTAACCTTAATTTATTTCATTAGTCTAGTTGATTAAAATATCATAGTGTATTTCACCTACCCGATACTTCAGTTGACACGCTTCCCGATGTAAATACCTGTCGCAACATGCGATGCAATATAGTAATTAAATAATTTAAATATCGCAATACGTCAAACAACAAACAAAAATAATGCATAAATGACGAATAAATGTACATTTATTAGGCATGCCCTAATACCTAGTCAAACGTCAAACATCAAAATATGTCAATCAATTACCCTAAACCCTAATACCTAGTCAGGCATGCCCTAGCCTTATCTGCGGCGTCCACGTGGGTCAGAGGTGACATCCTAATATGAAAATAGTGAATAAACGACGTTAATTAATATTGGGTTGTTACAATCCTTTATTGTCATACTTCCATATTACAATCACAATCAAAACCAAATTCATGGTTGTTCTTTTCAACAAATAAGATTAGCTAGTTAATGTACTCTTATTAGAGCACTTGATTCTAAGTTTAGCCCTATACCGAGCCATTAATGATTATTGAGATTTCTATTGCATGTACTTCAAAAAAAAAGAGTTAAAGGTAAAAGTCCTTTTTATTTTGTTTTGCTTCATGGAAAATGATTGACATATCTTTTCTTAATGGATAGTAACACGGTTTGTTGAGATCTTTTGACTCTCTGATAGAAATTAAAGTTTAAGATTTTTTAGATAAGACTTAAAGTTTGGAATTATTTCCAGAAAGTGAAAACACATAACAAAGTAATATCTAGATGATGATCAACATTCTAACCTAACAAATGGTTGCTTTGGCTTTTTTTCTTCTCAAAACCCTAATAATTTTTTATTGACTCTCTCTTGAGATTTTTTCTCTTGAACTACTGTCAATCTTCCTTTTCGATCGACGATGGTTCCAATTACATCTTTTTGTATTTTATTAGTCTAATAAGTTGTCGATTTAGTCAGATTTGTGAAGATTGGTTCCATCCTTATTGCGGTATATCTTCATCAACGATTGTGCATGGATTTGTGCGGCGATTGAGTTGGTCTTTTTTCTTTAGTTCTTTTATTTTATAGTTAGTTTATCTTCCATAGTTGGAAGTTTTTGATTTGTCTTTCCTTGTTAGAAGTCTTAGGTTTTCTTCTCTTGTTGAAAGTTTCGTTATTCACTATGTGATTTTAAGTATTGTCATGTGTTCTTGATGTTGGAGAACAGTCTTTGATGTCACAATGTTCCAATTTCACAATTGCATTTACAATCGAATTAATGACAATTCTTCTAAATAAATAGGATTAGTGAACGAATTTACTTTTATTAGGTCAATTGTTGTGTCATATCATGTATCGAGTCATGAATAATTAATGAAATTCTTATTTTTCATTAAAAAAAAAGTAATATCTAAATAAACTTAGAGCAACATTCACACTAGGGATGCAAATGGGTAGGGTAATACCTATGGATGACGGGGATTTACCCTAACAGGTATGAGTATGGAAATTTTAAATGGGTGTGGGGGAGGGGATGAGTACGAAATTTCATACCCACACGAGTATGGGTACGAGGATGGGTGATAAAATATACCCACAGAGATCCTCATGGGTGATACCCATAGGTAATCCCCACGAGGATATCCACGCAGATCCTATGGGTTATCCCCACAGGGATACCAATGGGTGACTCCTACAGGGATCCTGTATCCAATAAGGATACGCATGAGGATTACCCATAGGGATCCCCATATATCAATTATACACCATATAATATTTATTATGTATACACCATATGATTTTCTTTTTTAAAAACCACCATATGATATTTATATATAAATATAATATAATATTACATAGTTTCCACCCGAAACATTCATTATACACATGACAAAAATCCTTAATGAGATTTTGAATTGTTAACACTTAGAAGTTAGAACTTTAATTACATGATATGTTATACTTTATTTTTGTTGGAATTTCAACAATTGTGTTGTTATGTATGTATTTTTGATTCCTTATTTCTTATAATTCTTTTTTTGAGGAAAATTAAGTGGGATCGAAGAATATTTTTCCCATGGGGATACTTTATCCCTGCAAAAATCTCCATGAAAATCCCTATGGGAATCCTCAATGGGGAATGAAATGGGTAAAATATTTTACCTATGAGGATTTGATGGGTATGAGGATGAGTACGAGAATTCATCCTCAGATGGGTATGGGTATGAGTATGGGTGATAAATTTTTTAGTGGGTATGAGAATGAGGTCCCCATCCCCTACCCTACACTACCCTTTGACCCTAATTCACACACATCTTGAAAAATGTAACACATTTTACGAAAAAAATAAAATAAGGGCCTGGCTATTCGGACCCACATTTCGCTTCTTTTACCCCGTTTTTGAATTTTTACTTCGTTTACCCTTTACCCCAATTATTTTTTCAAAATTCCAACAATACCCTTGCTCATCCATACGGGCATACCCCATCACCCTCACCCAACACCCCCCTCAATTATTTAGATTTTTCGGTTTTAGTCATTGTAGAACACTTTGTACTAGATCATCAAGTGTTATAGGAGTGTTTTTTCGTTGAATAAGGTCAGATGTGGTCGCGATGTGTCTTAGAAACGAAAAAGTGTCGCTCGCAGAATTCGGTTGCACAGGGCTGACACCTATGAAGAGGTGTTGGCCGACTCTGACCACAACCTCTAAAGGAGTATCGGTCGGGAGGTGTCGGTTGAATACGACCGACATTGTGAAGAAAATTCAGTTTCAATGGGTGACGGAGGGATCTAACTGAGACCTCTTAAGAGGTGTCGACCCTATTTGGCGTAGGGCCGACACCTCTTAAGAGATATTAACCTTTTGCCTCTGACACCTCTTAAGAGTTGTTGACCTTGTGCGTTCGAATATCGCGGGCAACAAGAACGAACAATTTTTTTTCAAAACTCATAAAAAATACATGCAAATGACAAAAAAATAGTGAGTTTTGCTCATAATCGCTTGATATTTTTGATTTCATCAAAAATTTGTACCTAAATGTAAGATTCAAGCCCCAAATCGAAACCTTAAACCCAACAATAAAACTGCCAATAATACCGACTTAAAAAGGAAAAAAATCTCAAAAAACTACAAAATCGATACTAAACGAGATGAAGAATGCACCTACAACATCGAATCGATGGAGTTTCGCTTAGATTTCGTCGGATTTGAATTGCTGGTGAGAGTGCAGTTGGAGAAAGTGGTGACTGGGGTTTGTGCGAGTGGGGTGACAGGGGTATGCATGAGTAAAAACCCTATATGGAGGGGTAGTTGAGTCATTTTACAAAGATGAGGTAAAATAAGCCAAAAAAATGGGGTACGAATAGCCTCACCCTAAAATAAAAATGTAACACACAACTACAAAGGGTATCATTTTAACATTTTTCTTGTAAACAAAGGAGTAGAACTGTAGAACACACCTGGTAGGTTTCAAGCATCTGAGGGGACAAGAGCCATAGTCGTCGGACATTTTGTCTTATCCTTGATAATCTTGAAAACTAACCACTCTACATGCTCTCCAAATTCCTCTCTCTCTCTCTCTCTCTCTCTCTCTCTCTCTCTCTCTCTCTCTCTCTCTTACTTCCTCTCATAATCTAAATTAATTTCACCTCAACATGCCTCCAAACTCCTCTCTCTCTCTGACTTGTTTAGTGTCTTTTCCAATCACTGTCATCATCATTTCTTAATCTCTCATCTTAGTTGCCCATTCAAGACTACTTAAATCACTTTTTCTTTGATCAGACAACCATTGTCCTCTAAGTCTTTGACCCTTAATCATTCTCTTCTTCATTTTTAATTAGAAGCCCTTGCAAACCATGTTTAAGCATATTAATAACTGCATTATTAAAATACATAGTTCCCTGAACTTGGGCTCTTCTGAGTTGTCTTCTCGCCGCGTTGGCCTAGTCGTTGTCGAATTGGTTAAGTACACCTTTGAAGGGGGGTCCCCCTTTCCATCAATCATTGGGAATTAAGAATTACAGTTCATTATACAAATCAAGTCAATCCTAGTTCAGCATTCTTTGGAGCTCTTCAGTATATATGTCTCCTAACTTTGTTTTCTTCTCAACCTGCCAAGTACAGTTAACAGTTAATACAAGAAAAATAAAGTGCAGTGAGTACAGTACTTTCTTTCTTCAAAACACTAGAGATATGGAAAATGTTGGTGAAATGTCAGGTGAGGGGGAATGGAGTGCACTGAATGGAATAATGTTCTCATCTAGTGATGAAGCTCATGCAATGGCGCACTGGTTTGGTGGCCATCCGTCGTCGTTGGGCGAAGAAGAGAGGGGTGTGGTGTATGGAGTTCCATCAGCATATTTGCCTAATCATGAACCTAATGCAGATGGGGTGGAATTTGATGAAAATGTGTATGATTGTTCTGACAATTCTAACATTGGTTATTCATACTATGTGAATCAAGGAAGTTGTTTCCTTGAGAACCAAAACTTCAGCAACTTCAACAATGCAGCTTTGCTGGTGCATTATGGCAGTTCCTTGATGGGTGAACAAAGTAATGATTTGTCAAATGAGTCCCTTCAAAAGGATGTAATTGGAAAGGCTGTTGCCTCGAGCATGGTAAATGAAGTATCCGGTGAAGTCATCGGAAAAACAAATGCGTTTCCTTTTCAAAAATCACAGCCAAAGAGGAAGATTGCGCTGAAACAAGAAGATGAAACTATAGAAGATCGAAGCAACGCTATTAAGCCCGATAATCCTAGGAAGAAAAATCGTGTTTCAGGAATGGTGAGCATCATTCGAATTGCATTTCTCTTCCTCTCATATCTTCTTCGTGTTATGAGTAATCTTGATCTGAATTGCTTTTTGTTTGTTGTTCTGCCATTGCAATTCAATGCTTCAGGTCCATGGGGGCAAGAAACCACAGTCGAAGAAGAGCAGGAGGAATGCGACCAAATTCAATAGCGATGACGAAGAGACTAGTAATGTTGATTTGAATGGGCAGAGCTCTTCCAGTTACAGCTCTGAGGATGATACCAATGCTTCTCAAGAAATGAATGGAGCAGCAGCGAGTTCAAGTTCAAAAGAGTCGGAGCCTCTTAACTCAAGCGGCAAAACAAGAGCGAAGAGAGGGTCTGCAACCGATCCTCAAAGCCTGTATGCAAGGGTAATAATTCTAGTAGCATTGGATAGAAAGATATATCTAACTGCTCAAGCAATCGGTTTTTGCATACAATTAACCAATCTCTGACTTGTATTGTTAATGTTCCTCCCACAAGCAGAAAAGAAGAGAAAGAATTAATGAAAGGTTGAAAATACTACAGAATCTAGTCCCTAATGGAACAAAGGTAAGCATTAATGCATATGAATATTTATTTAAAATTACTCTGAAAGATTAATATTGAAATCGCTTAACTCGTATGAATGTTGCGAATCATTTTGCAGGTTGACCTCAGCACAATGCTTGAAGAGGCTGTTCAATATGTCAAGTTCTTGCAGCTGCAAATCAAGGTATGAGAGCAAAACCTTGGCTCCAACATAGAAAATATATGAAATCTTTTGTATTGCAAAAATGCCAGATATAAAATTTTTGAAGTGCCCTTTATTAACTTTAAGTTTTTATTTCTTTGTGGATATTTTGCAGCTCTTGAGTTCTGATGATCTGTGGATGTATGCACCTATCGCTTACAACGGCATGAACATTGGGCTTGATCTAAACATTTCACCGTAATTTTCAAGTGCAGAAAAGGGTGGAGATGATAAGATTTTGCTGATAGAAAACCTGACTCTTTTGATTTTGTAAGAATTTGATTGCCATGTTGTAATGTGATTTGAGTAAAAAATTTAGGCAGTTTTTGCTATGAGGACAGCCTTACATGGGCTTTTTAACACAGAATACCTGAAAAATGCTGAGGATGAGTTTTAAGAATGTTAAGCTCAGATGTAAATTATAATATGCTTTGTCAGAGAAGGAAAGTTCAATTGGTGATGTTTAATGAGATTTACTAAGTAACTTTACCAAGTCCATTTTTTCATGACCGTCCATGCTATATAGTATAGTTTATTTTGTCCTCTTACTTTGATTGCTGACATTTTTAATTTGAAGACTCTCATGTGTGCAACAATTGTGGCAAATCACTAGTAGACTGACTATTGAAAGGTAAAATGTGGTGGAACTATAGGGGGAAATGGAGCAACTGGCCACTTGCGCTCTGCACCCCCTATAGTACCCATATATAATAATCGATCCCCCCACTCCCATCCGACACTGACAGGTTGGGCCTCTAAAGTTAAAAAGAAACTGCCCTTACTTGATTTTCTAGTTCTGCCATGATCAACGGCAAAACTAGAAGGGGGACCAAGGAGGTGGTTGCCTCCCCTGCAAGGCTGCACCCTGACACCTCCCAATAGTAGCCAATATAAGCCTTCCCCTAATTTGATTAGATTTACCAACTTCCACGGCTTAAAGCAGTAACCAAAGTTCAAATATTTGAGTGAATTAAAGTTTTCATATGGGTGACTAAAAGATACGAGAAGAAAAGAAAACGAACAAATGTCTGCATGAAACGAGCTAATGGTGGTGATTCCAGTAAGTCAACAAGCAAAATGTGCTAATGTTGGTCACTATTTGGCCAATCAAGCAATAATTTAACTACTCCCAGGCCTACCAAGCCCACAAGAACTTCTAAGATATTATCTGATATTAATTTTTAACAAGAATTTGAAATTAAATTTTTATATGCATAAGCAATACCATTTACCTATAGGGACAACTTCAATCTCAAATTAGTCGAGGTTGACTACTAGAGTAAGCGTTCTCACTCAGATCATTTAATGTATTTGATGATGTATTTTCATGATCTATTTAAATCCTTCGTAATTCCAAGCTCGCTTGAGTCTACTATTTTTATGTCATTGAATTATCTTAATTTTATATTTCCAAACGTGTAACTTGAGTACTTGCATGTCGTTTTTTGACGAATCGCAACAGTCCTTCCTTATTCTTTACACTGATTAGTAGTACTATTACTTTTATTTGAATTCTTATATTTCACATTCTATGGTATAAGTTTTAATACATATCCACCTAGCATTTGCATCCTAGCGACTACGGCCATTTGAAGTATGAATAATTTTCTTTACCACCCAAGACTCACTCTTGTAAACCATAACTAGTTTTAACGAAAGTATTTCAATCATAGAATCAAACTTGTAGTCCTCAATTTCTTCCATCTAACTTCAATTGTATATTGTTGCACTTGCAATTCCATTTGTTGAAAAATATCACTCTAAATTTTACTTTATAAGTATTGGATGAGCACTTTATCATATATCCCAACTCTCTATTCTAGATAGGCAAGAATATATTTTATACGAATCTGTAGAAGAAATGAAGAATGTGCAAGAAAGATGGATTTCAATCCCACACCTTTATTTCTTTGTTGATTCAAGGAATGCCCAAAAGAAATAAACAGAGAATAGTTCCTCTACACGAGATTTTATGTTTCTAATGACAAAAATTGGAAACAATAAAAACTACCTACATTCTAATGTCCAACAATTACTTTTCAACACTAACATGAAAACCCCAAGTCTTATCTGAGTCTAGCTAACTCCAATTAATTAGAACTCCTACAAAACTCTAAAACTACTAAACTATTGCTTTCAAAAGTGCAGAAGAGAACAAAACACGAAATCAAACTGCTAGTGCTTGCAAGGACTCATCTGACTCTATAAAGTATAACCTAAGATAATTTAACTATTTAAGTGCAACACAAGTTGACTTTCTTATGTTGACTTATTCTGAGTATCATCCTCAATAAAATGTGTTTTAGAATGAAAAGAAGTAAACATAATTTTTAGATATATAAAGAACTTCTAACATGAAGTCTAAATAAGAAGGTTTTTTTTTGAGAATAATGTCACATATATTACCAGAAAAAAAAAAAAAAAAGAACAGAACAGTTTGATCAGGTAATAACATTTCCAATTCAAGCATTCAATATATAGGGTCATCTCAACCAAATGAATAATAGAAAACTAAACGATAAGCATGACATGTTGACTCCTTTGTTATGTTCATGTACTAAAATATTGTCAGTGTAGGTGGTCGACATAGCTGTGATTTAAAAACAGTCAAAAGATGTTCACAAATTAAACAGGTTCTCTTTAGAAAATAATAAGAAAATCTTTTTATGAATTATAGAGCAGAATGGATTTTGAATGTACATCTGCATTAAATTGAGTGGAGTAGAAAAGTTGATCCATGCAGCCGACCCAACTAATTTGGGATTCAGGCTTTACAACCTTTACACATATTCTCGTTAGAAATAAGAACCATTAACAACAAGAATTCTAATAAATTCAGCAAATCATCAAACAAGATTTCTGAAGTAAACAAGCATGCATGGAGAAAATATTATAGTTTTCATCCAGTTAACCAACCCTCATGATTTTATAATTTGTTCTGATTTTACAAATCAATACAGCTCTGATTATTTACTCTTACATCAAGAAAACAAAGAGAAATTCAGGAGTGGGAGCAGATAAAGTTACATAAGATACACAGATTCTCTCCCCATTCACAGTTTTATGAAAAGAGGCTTTGTTCATTTTACATAACAACTCATTCTCTTGCCCTACATCCTCCTAATATAATTTGAAAAGAGGCTTTGTTCATTATACATTCTCATAATGTTCGAGAAACTAAATGTTTACCTGAAAATGTCGAAAGATAACGTTTTTGTTATGAGAACACGTCATTGGTTGTCAGATAGGCACTGCAATGTACTCTTTCACTTTCAGGCACAACCCTCATTCACATGATTAGGAACCTATCTTTGGTTGTCCAATGGCATGTATTGAGCCATAATAGCCCTGATCTCTGAATCCATGTATGACTGAAACATCACAAGCAAACCAGTACTTCTTCAGTACTAATGAAGAAAAATGCATGATCAGCCGTTCTTCATAAGTTAAAACAAATAAGATGTAAATTTTACATGGATCACGGAGAAAGGTTTTCAAGTTTTGTCAGTCTAAAGATGGTAAAATGAAAGCTCTACGGTTCGATGAATATTCCTCTCCCACGTAATTAACCAAAGATTCAGAAACAAAAAACGTTAATGTGATGAACTTACTCTTATTCTATATTTGTAGACAAGATATGCCACGCCAGCAGTCGCAACTAAGCCCATCAAAATAAGCCAGAAAGCCGTCCATGCCACATTTGCTGTACGAGCAGCTTTGCCTACGGATGATCATAGAGATGGTATGAGATACAGGAATATTTACAGAAACACTAAGAGGCTGGTAGAAGACTCACTTATGCAAGTATCATGGTCTTTCATGTACAAGAGATTTCCACTGCATTTACACTCATAATCACCCCATAGATTTTTGCAGCTGCATTCAGGGCATTGGCAAGCCTTCTTTTCTTTACATTCATCAACATCTGCAAGTGTCAAACATGATCGTGAGAGTATCAAAAAAGAATGACATAGCCTTAATCTGATGCGGATTGTGTGGCAAGATCTTATGGACCAGGTGAAACAACAAAAACCAAGAAGGAAGCCCACAACTCCCAAATAAGAAACTACTATTTTTTAGTGTTTCTTATTTGAAAGTTACTAATTTATGCTAGTTACTAATTCATGCGAGTTATTAATTTATGATAGTTACTACTCCCTCCAATAAAAAATATAAGACTTTTTGCTCAAAACACACATATTAATAAAGCATTAATTGTGAATTTAAATTACATTTTTACCCACATTTAACTCTTTATTTCATCTAATGAAAGAAAGACAAATGTTTAATTATAATTAAATGTTTGAGTTACAAGAGGGGTAAAATAGGTATAAGAGGTACAAAGTTCTCTTGAATTCTGAAAACGGCTTATAGTTTTTGAAGCAAGAAAAACCCCAAATGTCATATATTTTTGACTAAAGGGAGTATTTTTATATTAGTAGGATTTCTTTCCTTATTCTATGGTAAGTTTTTTAGTAGCTTCTTATTTATGGAATTAGAATATTTGTCATTAGGAAGTTTCCAATTTTGTTATTTCTTTCTATTTAGGTGTGTTTATGGCACCCTATAAATTTGTAACCTATTCTTTAGTTTCATAATGAATTGAATTATTGAATAAGAATTAAGTTTGTCTTCTTTTGCTCAAGTTTGAGTGTTAAGTTTCGATGTAGAAACTTGTTATCTTCTTCGTAAGGCTTAATCTAGTGTTAGCCTTGCTTATTCTCGCTTTATTCGTTGCGTAAGTTGGTATTAGAGCAAGGTTTGTTTTCCTGTTCTCATGGTGGTTGATCCAGCAGCGGTAAGCGACAGTATTCATGATTGTGATCATGGTGCTGAGACCTCGAGATCGAGGATAGAAGATCAAGAGGGGGGCATTGAAAGCTTTTGAGCAATGAGTGGAACTCAGATTCCAACGTTTGGAGCAACGCTTTGAAGAAATTGCATATTGACTTGACGCTCTAAGCGCAGATGCCAACAAAAATCGGAATGACGAAGGGCTTCGTACCAGAGATGAAGTAGCTCATAGACAACCGTCGATAGAGTTGTTCCTGTAAATGAACGTAGGTGACTGATCTACATTAACGAAGATGATTCTGATGATGATGGTGATTTTCTTCTACCACCAACACGACTAGTTGGTCATGCCAGAAATAACTATTATGGTGATCGAGACCATGGAGACTTCAGGCTCAAAGTAGATATTCCATGTTTCAATGGTAATCTTAATATTGAAGAATTTCTGGATTGGCTTGCTGAGATCAACAAATTCTTTGAATACATGGAAATCCCAGAAGAAAAGTGAGTGCGGTTGGTTGCATGTAGATTAAAAGGTGGAGCTTCTGGTTGGTGGGAGAGATTGCAAACTAGGAGAGTTCGTGAAGGACGGACGACTGGTCAGAACTTGGTACCAGATGAAGCAATTAATGCAACAAAATTTTCTTCCTCCTAACTATGATCAAATCTTATTCCAACATGACTAGAGATGTCGTCAGGGACACAACTCTGTTCATGAATACACTGCGAAGTTTATGAGATTGGTGGAAAGGAATGATCTCAGAGAGACAGAAGGACAACAAGTTGCTCGATACCTGGATGGATTGAAGTATGTCATTAAAGATAAAATAGGGGTGTAGGTGTTGAGGACACTATCCGAAGCTCGTAACATAGCTTGAAAGCTGAATCGGCTTTGCAAGAAAGGAGCAAAACATGATTATTCACGCAAAATTTATGGTGGGAATAAGTATGGTACAACTAGAGAAAAAAGTAGTCTGGTTCAAGATGCACCTATACACAATGAGCGATACAAAGATGAAAAGGCGGCTGGAAAACAGAAAGTCACAGAGACAAAGGATGGTCAAAAGTGTTTCAAGTGCAAGCAACCTAGCCACAAATCCAGTTATTGCCCTTTATGGAAAACAATCCATATGGTGGGAGTGAGAAGATGAAGATGATGGCATTCCATGAGGATGAGTACGAGTACGACGAAGACAATGGGCAAAATTATGTGGTGAGACGTATGATGCTTTCGCCAAAGCATGAAGATCAGACTCAAAGGCATCAATTATTTAAAACGAGGTGCACTATCACTAATTGTTTATTTGATGTAATTATAGATAGTGGTAGTTGCGAAAACATTATTGGCAAGGGCATTGTTGAGAGGTCGGGTCTTGAAAAGCACCTAATCCATACACTATAAGTTGGATTAAGGCAACAGAAAAGATTCCAGTGACTGAAAGGTGCAAGGTACCATTCTCCATTGGCAAATATAGTGATGAGATTTATTTTGATGTCGTGGATATGGATGCGTGTCACTTGTTGTTTGGGAAACCTTGGTAGTTCGATGTTGCGGCTCAGCATGATGGCAGGGAAAATACTTACAAGCTAGAAAAAGGTGGCAAAAATCTTACATTGCTACCAATGAAAGGGAGTCTCAAAACCAAAGCTTCTAAAGTGGAGGGGCGGACTTTCTTCACCATTACACACTCAAAGCAAGAGATGGAAGTGGCATTCACCGAGTCTAGAGAAATGCATGCTTTGATTGTTAATCAAGTCTTGACAACCGATGTAGGGCAAGAACCACAAGAGTACAAAGACGTTATCAAGCCTTTGCTTGAGGTGTTCAGAGAGATGATGCCACCGGATCTACTAGACGGTTTACCACCAATGCGGGACATTCAACACCATATTGACCTGATTCTCGGTGCAAGTTTACCAAATTTGCCTCATATAGGATGAGCTGGCTGAGAGTGAGATCCTCAAAGATAAAGTGGAAGATTTAATGCGCAAGGGACACATCCAGGAGAGTATGAGTCTGTGTGCAGTTTCGGCATTGTTGACATCAAAGAAAGATGGTTGTTGGAGGATGTGCATTAATAGCCGAGTTATTAACAAAATCACTTTTGGCTACAAATTTCCAATTCCGCGGCTTGATGATATGCTAGATAAATTTGCCTCACATAGGATGAGCTGGCTGAGAGTGAGATCCTCAAAGATAAAGTGGAAGATTTAATGCGCAAGGGACACATCCAGGAGAGTATGAGTCTGTGTGCAGTTTCGGCATTGTTGACATCAAAGAAAGATGGTTGTTGGAGGATGTGCATTAATAGCCGAGTTATTAACAAAATCACTTTTGGCTACAAATTTCCAATTCCGTGGCTTGATGATATGCTAGATAAATTGCATGGCTCTAAGGTGTTCACCAAAATCGATCTTCGAAGCAGGTACCACCAAATCAGAATTTGGCCTAGAAATGAATGGAAGACAACTTTTAAGACACAAGATGGAATATTTGAGTGGCTTGTGATGTTGTTTGAGTTCATTGGAGTTCTACAACTTTTTTGAGGTTCATAAGAACTCGAAGTCGAGTTTTTCTTAAGTGGAAGAGAATGATGCGGATTGTGTGGCAAGATCTTATGGACCATGTGAAACAACAAAAGTTCGAGAAGGAAGCTCACAACTCCCAAATAAGAAACTAATATTTTTTAGTGTTTCTTATTTGAAAGTTACTAATTTATGCTAGTTACTAATTCATGCGAGTAATTAATTTATGTAAATCACTATTTTCATATTAGTGGATTTCTTTCCTTATTCTATAGTAAGTCTTTCAGTAGCTTCTTATTTATGGAATTAGAATATTTTTCATTAGGAAGTTTCCAATTTTGTTATTTCTTTCTATTTAGGTGTGTTTATGACACCCTATAAATATGTAACCTATTCTTTAGTTTCATAATGAATTGAATTATTGAATAAGAATTAAGTTTGTCTTCCTTTGCTCAAGTTTGAGTGTTAAGTTTCGGTGTAAAAGCTTGTTATCTTCTTCTTAAGGCTAAATCTAGTGTTAGCCTTGTTTATTCTCGTTTTATTCGTTGCGTCACAATCCCTAATTAGTTAGGGCAGCTACATGGATCAAACTCTTCCTTTCCATTGTGCTTGATTTAGGAGTATCAAAAGAAAATTCCTATAAAATTGTAATATTCTTGGAATTTGAAGCACCTAAACTGAGTTCTTTGGACAACTGCCATTTTTTGATTGTCAACTGCTTGATGCTTTTTACTTCCACAATTAGTCCCAAGTTATATTTATGAACCATAACATTATATATACAAGGCGGTGGACTGGCCAATGCGTGGCTATTTTAAATGAAATATTATATTCAAATCAAACAGTGTGTTTTTCAGACAATTTTTTTGAAATATATATATATATATATATATCAAATTTATATGTCCACATCCTAGATGTCCATAATCAACATATATCGACAAAATAGTATGCACTTCATTGATTTGATTATAAAAATATTTGGAAGCATACTTTAAAGACAGGCATAGTATCGAGCTATCGTAGTTTAGCAATCTTACATCTTAGTATCTTACCAATAAAACAAAGATGAAAACTTGAAAGTCAAGTGAAGGAAAAAGACATAGGTAAGATTGCGACCATATAACATGATATTTTTGGAATGCTAACGCTTATCTCATACATCGCAGGAATAGAAGAGACGTATTTCACATCCTGCAGGAACAATTCTCTCTACTACAGATTTACCTATTTCAATGGGAAATGCCTACCTCTAGGACAGTTAGAAAAAAGGAAGTTGAAAAATATTTATGAGACAAAAAGGAAATTGGTTTGGGGGTGTTCAGTTGTGGTAATTGGGGTAATAGGGGTAGGGAGGGAGGCTCTATGTAAACATTTGTGAGACAAATTGGAAAATAGATACAATGTAGATTTTTACCTACACAGCTTTTGACACCATCACCTTTAAACCCTGGAGGACACTGGCAGTTACTGCCATGAATATCCTGTCAGCAGAAAAAAAAAAAAAGTTGGGATACACATCAAGGAACTTAAGAATGGAAAAAAATGAAGAGTAAAACTTAAAAGAAAAATGAAAGGGTAGTCAACCAGACAAGCAGAGAAGGAGTGTCCATCACGAGTATCATGCCAACAACCCCCACTATTTATCTTGCACCTGCCAGGCCCACTTGCTGCAAGGAAAACATGTAACAAAAAGATTTAGCTAAAGAACGCCAATATACAGGTACAATTTTTCGATAACAAATGGCTTTTGCATTAGTATATAGGCTTTTCAAGTTCATAAGCAAGGAAAATGGTCACAAAAAACAAGATAAAGGAACCTACATATCAAGCGACATCTCCAACACCAAAGCCCAAACTCTCATGCTAGTATGCTAGTAAAGGAAGTTCAGTTTCCTTGCCACTCGTCTATGGAAAACCCCAAATCTTTAAATGCAACCAACCACTTTGGGACTTTATCCTTGATGAAATTCCAAATAGTATTCATTTTGGTACCCATCATCAAATATCCTCTTCGTTTGTTAATGTCAAGATTTGTTGTCATTATTTGTACATTTCTCCTGAATGTGATCACTCACAAGTTATGCTGTCATGTTCAGAATGGTTGCTGTGAAGCAGAACAGTTGTTGTAACAGGCTTGTTGCGATCCTGTTGCAACAGGAAGTTGAGACAGTATATTTTATCAGATCATATAATTTAGGAATCACGGGCTGTGATTCAAATTCAGAGCTGATTGCGGACAGAGCTTGCCAAAGTTGAGAGAAGTCAGTCAAGCGCATGATTTGTGGATCTGAGATGGCTCACACCAAAAGGAAGACGCACAAGTCCAAAAAAGGAATGTTGTGTGTGTTTTCTTCTTCATTGAGTTCATTGTAACACATATAAACCAAATGGCAATAATGTTCTGATCTGATCTGATGTTTTGAAACTTCTTGTCATTGTAAAACTGATTCAATTACTAAAGGGATCTTGGGTTGTGTCCAAGGGGAACTTGGGAGTAGACCTTCCATTGTAAAGGGTGTAAGGAGTGTAGCAAGACTTTGTGAGGGACTCACTTGGGAAGGGAGTCTTGAGTAAACCTGTTGCTTACACTTTTAGTGGGACTTTCACACTGGATGAGACCCTGCAGATGTAGGTCGTGCACTGAACTACGTGAACTGGTTTGCATTTTCATTTCAGTTTTTACATTGCTAAATCGATTCATTCATGTCTGTTTCAGGCCAAACAAACCATAAGACCCCTAGTACCACAGCATTTCACACAATGTACACTTCTGATGTCCTGCACATGCGGTAGCATCCCGGCTCTTGATGACCATTTCTGCCATACAAAAATCCTTAAGCATGGACAACATTATCTCTTCTGTGAAATCACTATAAAGGAAAATATCTGTCATGGTTGGGGTGGTTAGATGAGGTCATGAATTGATGCCTGCACTAAGATTTGAACTTATAAGCAGCAGTCAAATACGTTATCTGTTGAGGACTTCATGAAAACTTATGTTTTCAGTGTTTTCTTTACTAAAGTTGCTTTCAGTTTCCAGTACAGTCCAACCAAATAAGACGTGAACAGCCCTAATACTAAAAATAAAGAACACTTTAACAGATATTGTTATACTAAGGCTTCGTTTAGTTCATTTGTGTAACTTCTCGGAAAGTACACTTACTAGGAAGTTAATTTGGAAAATTAGTAGCTTTGCTAGGAACGTCTCTGAGTTGTTTGAAGGTGAAAGAGCTTATAAAAATAATGACAAACGAGGAGGGAGACAGAAATATTCACCTTCACAGTTGCTGTAACCATCTCCCTTGAATTGCACACCACCAACCAAAGGACATTCACACACTCTTCCACGGAATGTGTCCTGAGTGAAGAGAAAAACATTTCTACATAGAGAAGGAAGCAAACATGAAATAATTTTAATTCAAATGACCATCCAATATGTAACCTTGCAGGCAGTGATGTTAGCTGCCTTATCCTGCCAGCAACCACCATTATTCTCCAAGCACTCATTTGTCTGTATATCTAGAGAAAATACGACACCCCAGGTCAGAAAGTAAATTTGTGCAACCAAAATCACTTACAAAAAAAATACACAAATATCCAAAAGCATGTTGAAGCTCACCATCACTCAAACATACAGATGGTTCGGTTGTTTCCTCAAAACCAGAACAAATGGCCTTCAAAACAGCTCCTTTCTTTAACTTTCCTGCATACACATATTTCAGAAAGGGATACCAACATAGTGCTATTGTCATTAGATATATGATAATACAAAATTCCAAGCTAACCTCGATATTGACGATTGTTGACAACAAGAGTAGGAAGTATAGTAACATCACCTCTGGATCCTTTTCCAACCTGAAAGGTATTTTTCAAAAGTGCAATTAGAAACTAGAAGTAGAACTGGCCGTATGAAGGAAATTTTGGCACGTTTTATCAGGAAAAGAGAATTAAAAAAAAAAAAGCACTAACCTGTGCATCTTGCTCTTCTTTGAGAACAGGGTTATCAGAGTCAGCATAAGGATCTCCCATACATTTCTCAATTTTGTGGAGATCAAGCCCTGCTATATAAAACATAACATTAAAAAAAAAGAAAAACGAACTAGTCTTATTATTCTCATGCCCATTCTACATGCATCACGTTCTCTAGAATTTTTTTTTTTTTTTTTTCCGACAAATGTAGAGGAGGGCTAGGATTAATAGAAGCAGCAGTACTTTTAGTTTGAAACCCACCAAGAGATTTTATAACTGCTTCACCACACTCTTTAGTATATTTCTTCTGCTTCATAGGACATCTTACTTGAAAGTCAGTTACATAATCCCACCAGATCCATGGTTTCTTGTCATCCCTTGCCGCTCTAAATACACAAAGCTGTCTTAAATTCTCAAGAACCACATCTCTTCCTTCATAACCTATGCTGAAATCCTCTTCAGGGTCAGGAGCACAATAACGTCCATGATTTATGCATTGAGACTGGCATTGTCTGCTGACCACGAATGCCTCTGGACAATACCAAGTTATGTAATGGGGCGCAAATAGTGTATAGCCACCTCGCTCTAGGATCTGTGCCACACCTTTGAAATTTTCACAAAATCGAAAAGTGTATCGCACTTTGTTCCACATTCATCATTACTATTGGTCCATAACTCATATTCAACACGCGCATCTGGGTGTGGAACAGCTTCTCTCCAATCAAGGTTCAGATTAACCATCTCTCCCCCACTAATTGCATTCTTTAACTTTTCGCCAAAATCTTTATCAATAAGAGCTGATGGAATAGTAATATTCTCTATATAAGCCGCAGATGCCCCATTCTCTTGGGGTGAATCCATGGTTATAAGAGGTTCTGCAACATTATCTGTGACGAGTACAGCAGAAGCCCCAGCCTTTTGCGCATTCCAAACCTTTAAGGCAAAAAAGCAATCTGAAAAAAGAATTCATAAGCCCTTATAATTAGTTATGTTTGTTTCGCAAGTAGATGAAAAAATTCAACAGATTCTACTTACCTCGAACTTTAGCAAATGAATGCAAATTAAAATGGAGAAAGCATATAATCACACGATCATGACCTCAACTTACTATATTATTTAGGCAAACTCATCATTTGGTCCTTGAACTTTGTGTTTTTTATGCTTTTGGTCTTGAACTATTACTACACATTTGGTGCTAAAATTTCATAAAGATCTACATTAGGTCCACCGTTTAAGGTGTTAAATCGCGCTAACGTAGCCAACAGAAAAGAGCAAAGTGGTTTATATTATTGAATCGGAAGACTCACTTCAACCAACAAAAACCAAAAAACAAAACACAATTTCCCCGAAAGCATAAAAAAGTACACCAAGTATACACCAAAGAAAAAAAGTCAAAAGTTCACGAACCAAATATACACCAATGAAAGTTCATGGACCAAATGCACCATAATGAAAGTTTAGGGACCAAAAGCGTAAAAAACTCAAAGTTCAATGACCAAAAGATATATTTTGCCAATTATTTACATTAAATATATAATCCAACCTACATTACATATATAAGTAAAAAGCATAGATTCTTAGAAAGGGATTAAGACTAATTACGCCGACATCCAACCAACTGGTAGATTAATATGAGATAATTTTTTTCTATCATTCAAACAGCATGATCATTGACACTGAAAAGCTTTAGAAAGGTGGACTCAATATTAACAACTTTTCAAGTCATTCATTTCACAATTTGTAAACTTGATAAGCACAGGAAGACTGAACCCTAGCTCTATCAAGTTAAACGAACCTCCTCGATCGACGAGCACAAAGGCGGGGAGGGTCCCGGGCTTGGACTTGAAGGAAGCGCTACTGGTTCCGAACTCATCGAAACCCTTACAGGCCTTCCGATTCTCCTTGGGATACGAAAGCGTCCCAGCCATGCTTCCTCCGTACTGAGGGATCCCAAAGCTGGCAATGGCGCTTTCGTGAGTGCCTCTCATGCTCTCCGGTGACGTCACCGTCAAACTGTTCTTCTCCACCACGAATTTCGCCATTGTTGCCCCAATTAGCGAAATCAAGAACAGAAACCCTACCAGTCCCGTCATTGATACAAACAACAACGAAGACAGTGACAACAATGAGAATGAACGAACGAATTAGAAATGGAGTTGGGGAGACTGGATTTTCGTCGTTTTCTTCCTTCTCGTTTCGTATTTTGCTGAGAAATACTTATGCATGGAACCGTTAGATTTACATCATCAAACGAGACGATCCATTTTTTATTTGACAAATGTTTTGGTGAATCGTTTTTTTTTTAGCACGCTAAAGGCATGGAAATTGGGTCACCACAATCATCACCTTGGATTGTGTCACGGGATGAGAGGGTTTACCCTAAGAAAATTTTTCTCACTCAATACCACTCGTGGTGCCTAAGGACCACCTTAGTACAACACACTAATAACTTTTACACTAACAAGCAACAGTAGGCACAAATGAGAGCTTTACTGATCTTTGATTGATGGGTTACAACTCTACCACCTTATGCTTCCCCAAACATAAGGGGTTGGCTTTATAGAAAACAGCCTGAAGTGGTTACACAACCGAATAGACACATGTCCTTGTTTACAAGCATCAAAGACTAAGTAAACCACACCACACTCCCATGTAGTCAAGCAGCGGTTGTCTGACTGCTTGCCTCCTTTGCTGCCACTTGGCTTCGTAACTGCCATGACCACCTGGTCAATAGGCACATCTCCAATGTGCTATGGACTTGTTTGGACGTGCCTTGGTTATGCTCTGAGTCATGACTAAGGTAGTTGCCTAACCGCCCTAGAGAACTGCCATGCTTGACTTGGTCCATCCAAACCTAGGAACGCTCCTCGATCTTAGGATCGTGCTTGGTCGTGCCTAGGCACCCTTGGGTGTGTGCCGGAGCCTGACTACGTCCGGGTCTTACCGGTTCGAAGGTGGTTGCATGTTGGTCTTTGGGCAAGGCCTTGGCATGCACGCCTAAGGCCTTCTCTAGGGTCACCCTTGCCTTCCTGCCCATATCACCCCCAGGAGAGGTCTATCCCCTATAGTAGATATTAAGCCATTCTTAGCCCTCCAATAGGGAACATCCAAAAGTGAGACCAATCATACTTTGACCTGGTCAATGCCAAAGTCAAGGAAAGTCAACTGTGCTTCTGGCAAGGTCTTGCCTTGCCCGTGCCAAGGCATGACCTTGCTCGTGCCAAGGTATGTGCCAAGCTTTCGCTCGCTTCCGTGCTCTCCCCAAGTCACTGCTGTGCTCACACCAGGGAGAGCGCCTTGCCCGTGCATGCTCACTTAGGTGCACGCACCGTGCCCGATAAGGTACGCACGCCTTACCCGCTAAGGTCTGTGCCATGCCACACTGTACCCCGCTAAGGTACGCGTTAAGGTATGCGCCTTGCCATACCGTGCTCGCTAAGGTACGCGCTAATGTATGCGCTTCGCTACATCGTGTCCGCTAAGGTACGCGCTAAGGTATGCGCCTTGCCATACCGTGCCCGCTAAGGTACACGTCGTGCCACCCCGTGCCCGTTAAGGCACGCGTCGTGCCACTCCATGCCCGTTAAGGTATGCGCCTTGCTATACCGTTTCCGCTAAGGTACGCGTCGTGCCAAACCTTGCCCACTTAGGTAAACATCGTGCCCACTTAGGTATGCGCCATGCATTGAACCCCAATCTTTCACCTGAGTCCCCCGAAGCCTCCCAAGTCCACCGAGACTCGGTCATTTGCTGAGTTACCATGCTGCCCAGCCCAGCATGCTTCAGTCCAACTATTGGGGTGGTAACAAACCTCCCCCGGCCGAAATGTTGATGCCCTCATCGAACTGCTCGGTTCCAGCCGCTTCTGGTAGTCTACTATCTCCTTCTCAAACTGTCATAGGGTAATGTCCCGCTCCCAAGTAGGTTCTCCACATCAACCCACTTGATCAAGTAGAAAATCCGTCGATTTTTCTTACTTTGACCACGCACCTCGTAGTTTAGAATCTGCTCGATCTCCCTTGCAAATTCCTTTCGTATCAAGGGTGGAGCTCGTCTGACTACACTCCGCTCTGGATCCGCCTGATCTGAGTGGAAAGGCTTGAGGTAACTGACATGAAATGTAAGCTACCCTCACAACTCGCTTGACCACCTCAAATGGTCCCTCATATAGCTGAACTAAGCCCTTGTGTGTCTCCTTCTTGTTGAACTTCTTTAGGATCTGAGGATTGAGCTTCAACAAGACCAAGTCTCCTTCTTGGAACTCAAAGGATCTCCTGTTCTGGTCAGCATACTTCTTCATTCGCCGAACAGCTTTAGCTAAGCTGTCTTGAGCTGCCTCCCATAATCCTGCTTGCACCTTGCAAAGCAATAAGCCGCTGGGCATGATCCCATCAACTTTGATTTTGCTTCCTCGTGTGGGGTAGCTGGCTATTGTCCGTGCCACTTCGAAAGGACTCATCTCTGTAGTAGAACTTCTATAGAGATTGTAGAAAAATTGGGCAGAATCAAGCAGGTCCACCCAGTTAACTGGCTTGCATTCACATAGTGTCTGAGGTAGTCCTCTAACAAGGCATTGATCATCTCCGTCTGCCCATCCGTTTGAGAATGGATGGCTATCGAGAACTTCAACTCCGATCCCAGCATGTTGAAGAGGGCCGTCCAAAACTGCTATGTGAACCTCGTATCCCGATCACTTATGATATCCTCCGAAATCCCCCAATATTTCGCCACATGTTTCAAAAACAACTCTGCAGCCATGTCTGCATCATAATTCTTCGGAGCAGCAATGAATGTATCATACTTCGAGAATCGATCCACCACCACCATCACTCTAGTCATCCCCTGCGTCGTGGGAAGACCAGTGATGAAATCCATGGAAATGCTTTTGAAGGGTCTGTCTGGTACTGGTAGAGGCTCCAACAAGCCTGCTGCCTTCCTCTTTTTCTTTCTTGTCTTGCTGGCACACAAGACAAGTTCACACATACAGATCCACGTCCTCCTCCATCTTTGGCCAAAAGAACGAACGGGACAGGAGGGCAAAGGTACACTCCATGCTTGGATGTCCTGCCCACCTTACATTCACGAGTCTCCCTCAGAAGTTCTCGCCTCAATCCGCCTGTACTAGGAACATATGGACGTCCTCCTTTAGCATAAAGGACTCCATCTTCGCACCAGAATCTCCGAGTAACACCTTCAGCTACTAGCTTCACCAGTTACATGCAAACTGGATCATTGCCCGACTCTTCCTTGATTCGAGGCAAGAATTGGCTTTCCAGCACTGGAATTGTCGATACCACCTCAGCTACCTCCTTCAAACTAAGAGCATCAGGGACTGAATTAAGCGTTCCAGGCTTGTGTTCGAACTGGACATCATACTCTGCCAAGAAGTCCAGCCACCTTGCTTGCTTTTGAAAGAGTTTCTTCTGGGTCATGAAGTAGGTGATTGCCGCATTATCTGTGCGTATAATGAAACTCGTCCTAAGCAAGTAGTGCCTCCAAATTCTGAGGGCATGCACCACAACAAACATCTCTTTCTCTTGGGTTGGATATCGATGTTCAACATCCTTCAACTTCCTGCTCTCGAAGGCAATGAAGTGTCCCTCCTAGACAAGCACTGCCCCCAAAGCCCTATTAGATGCGTCGGTATGGACTTCGAAAGGAAGTTCGAAGTTTGGTAATGTTAGCACTGGTTCAGAGGCAATGGCCTGCCTCAATTTCTCCATCGCTTAGTCGCACTTCTTTGTCCATAACCACGCACGATCTTTCTTCAAAATATTTGTCAGTAGTGCCACCTTGCTCGAGTAGCCTTCCACGAACTGTCGATAGTAATTCGCCAAGCCTAGGAATGATCGAAATTCAGGGACCTTTGTGGGTTTGGCTACTCTACAATTGCACGAATCTTCTCTGGATCTATCAACAACTCTTCATGACTTACAATATGGCCAAGAAAAGTGATAGTTTGCCTTGCAAACTCACACTTTTTCTTTACAAACAATTGGTTAGCTCGTAAAGTAGTCAGAACTTTCCTCAAATGATCAACATGATATTGGAGGTTCTGACTATATACAACAATGTCATCCAAATAGACGACTACAAACCGATCAATAAACTCCCTCAATACATCATTCATCAAATGACAAAACGTAGCATGTGCATTTGTAAGATCGAAGGGCATAACAAGATATTCAAACGAACCATACCTCGTCACCATGGTCGTTTTAGGTTCATCTCCAGTAGCAGTGCGAACCTGGTAGTACCCTGATCACAAGTCCAACTTGGTAAAGTATGAGGCACCGGACAAATGATCGAACAAATCCGCCACTAAGGGAATCGGGTACTTATTTTTCACTGTGAGCTTATTCAAAGCCCTGTAGTCGACGCACATTCGAAGGAACCCATCATGCTTCTTCTGGAAAAGGACTGGGGCTCCGTATGGGGTCTTGGATGGCTTAATGAACCCCGTATCCAACAACTCCTCCAACTACTCTTTTAGCTCCTCCAACTCCTTAGGAGCCATTCGATAAGGGGCCTGGGCTGACAGCTTTGAGCCTGGTACAAGCTCAATAACATGATCAATGGTTCTCTGTGGTGGTAGATGCTTTGGCAACTCTGGAGGCATGACATCTTCGAACTCCTCCAATACACCAGCCACCACATCGGGGACCTCTACCGTAACTCCTAGCTTCATCTCCACCAATGTTGCCAAGTAAGTTGGCTGCCCTTTCCTCAGACCATCTTTGAGTTGACTCGCCGATAGATGGGTCTGTTTATCACCTTCCTTCCCTGTAGCATCACCCATAACAGGTACACAGCAAGGATGAGATTTGTTCATGATGAACAATCCCTTTAGGAAAGGCATTAGGGCAATACTCCCCGAATAGAGAAAATCGTTCCCCAGAATGATGTCAAAATCATCTAGAGGAACCGCCATTAGGTTGATCTTTCATTCCCAAGATCCAACCTTGATGTCAACATTAGAGGTAATACCTTAGATCTACTTGGCCTTGGAATTCACAACCTTCATGCGACTGGAATTCTCATCAAGTGTAAGCTCCAGCTTACCCACCATTTGATCTGCCACGAATGAGTGTGTCGCCCCCGAATCCACCATCGCAAGGACCTTGTGTTGGTTCACCATCGCCTCCACATGGAGCAATCCCTCTGATTTGCTTGGCTTTTCTTGTTGAATGGCATTCAATAACTGTAGTGGGTTCATTCGAGTCTCAGCAGTATTTTCTGCAATTAAGGCAGAAATCTTCTCCTTCTTTGGACACTCCCGTGCCCGATGAGGCCCATTGCAAATGAAACAACCCTTTGAGGATGATAAGGGTTATGCATCTGCTTTGGGTGTTGGTTTTAAGTTCAACTTCTTCGAAGGAAAGGACTTCTTCTCGCCCTTTTTGAGTACTCCTTATGGGGCTTTTTCTCCTTGTTCTTCCATTCCGAAGGCAAAGAACTAGTCTTAAAATCGACAAGACTATCAGCTGCAGATATCACTCCAGGCAAGTCCTTCACACCTTACCTCCTCAACTCGGCTTGTGCCCACGTCTGCAAGCCAGTTGTGAAATTGAAGAGTTTATCCTCTTCTGACATGTTCTTAATGTCCAGCAGTAAAGAGAAAAACTCTTTCACGTACTCCCACACAGAGCTCGTTTGCTTCAGCTTCCGCAAAGCTTCCTTCGCTTGCCAAGCTGCATTAGTAGGCAGGAATTGATCCTTCAATTCCTGTTTCAACACCTCCCACTCGATGATCTTCGGCCTCCCAGCAGCAGCATCATCATTAACTCTAGTCCTCCACCAAAGCTTTCCATCTCCCTCCGAGTAAATTGAAGTTAGGATGATCTTATGATCATCCGGAGTCCGCACTATGGCAAAGTACTGCTCCATGTCCCAAAGAAAGTTCTCTAGTTCTTTGGCACTTTGCTTACCAGAGAACTTCTTTGGTTCAGGAACTTTGGATTTCAGTAGCTTTGCCGCTTCCGCAACGTCTGAGGTTCTACCCACAGCCTTCTTGCGTAGACTAACCTCCACAGCAATCGTCTCTGCTGTGTCAGTGGTAAGTTCACTAACCGCACAAACATCAACAATTAGCTCATCAAATCGAGCCTCCCAACTAGAGACCATCCCTATGTGAGATTCCTCTCTAGCCACCAACGAAGTAATGAGTACTTCCAAGCCTCCAACTCGCTCCACCAAAGAAGAGCTTTGAACCTCTTCCTTTTGCACACTGAGTGTTGCCACGAGTTGCTTAAAGTGAGACACCCTCTCACTTAGATCAACAAATGCTCAGGTCGCCATCGTCGCCAGACGAAGCTCTGATACCAATTTTCACGGGGTCACTGATGAGAGGGTTTACCCTAAGGAAATTTTTCTCACTCAATACCACTTCGTGCGCCTAAGGACCACCTTAGTACAACACACCAATAACTTTCCCACTAACAAGCAACAATACACACAAAGGGGAGCTTTATCGATCTTTGATTGATGGGTTACGACTCTACCACCTTATGCTTCCCAAGCATAAGTGGTTGGCTTTATAGAAAACAGCATAAAGTGGTTACACAACCGAATGGACACATGTCCTAGATTACAAGCATCAAAGACTAAGTAAACCACACCACACTTCCATGTAGTCAAGCAGTTGCCTAACTGCTTGCCTCCTTTGCTGCCACCCGGCTTTGTAACTGCCATGACCACCTGGTCAATAGGCACATCTCCAATGTGCTAGGGACTTGCTTGGATGTGCCTTGGTCATGCTCTGAGCCATGACAAAGGTAGTTGCCTAACTGCCTAGGAACTGCCATGCTTGACTTGGTCCATTCAAGCTTAGGAGCGCTCCTCGATCTTAGGGTCGTGCTTGGTCGAGCCTAGGCACCCTTGGGTGCATGCCGGAGCCTGACTACGTTCGGGTCCTACCAGCTCGGAGGTGGTTGCATGTTGTTCTTTGGGCAAGGCCTTGGCATGCACGCCCAAGGCCTTCTCTAGGGTCACCCTTGCCTTCCTGCCCATACCACCCCTAGGAGAGGCTTCTCCCCTATAGTAGATGTTAAGTCGTTCTTGGCTCTCAATAGGGAACATCAAAAAGTGAGACTAATCATACTTTGACCTGGTCAACGCCAGAGTCAAGGAAAGTCAACTGTGTTCCTGCCAAGGTCTTGCCTTGCCCGTGCCAAGGCATGACCTTGCTCGTGCCAAGGTATATGCCAAGCTTTCGCTAAGGTACAGTCAAGTCGCTTCCATGCTCTCCCCAAGTCACCGCTGTGTTCGCACCAGGGAGAGCACTTTGATCGCGCATGCTCACTTAGGTACGCGCACCGTGCCCGCTAAGGTACGTGCGCCTTGCCAGCTAAGGTCTGTGCCATGCCACATCGTGCCCTGTTAAGGTATGCGCCTTGCCACACTGTGCCCGCAAAGGTACGTGCTAAGGTATGCGCCTTGCTATACCATGCCCGATAAGGTATGCGCCGTGTCACCCCGTGCCCGTTAAGGTATGCGCCGTGCCACTCCGTGCCCGCTAAGGTGCAAGCCTTGCTATACCGTACCCGCTAAGGTACGCATCATGCTAAACCTTGCCCACTTAGGTAAACACCGTGCCCACTTAGGTATGCGCAATGCACTGAATCCCAATCCATCACCTGAGTCCCTCGAAGCCTCCCGAGTCCACCGAGACTCGGTCATTTGCTGAGTTACCATGCCGCCCAGCCTAGCATGCTCCGGTCCAGCTATTGGGGTGGTAACAGATTGAAACCTATATTATAAAAATTGAACATAGTATCAGAGTTGATGATTGGCTTAATAGCTCATTGTCCAAGGGCCTGGTAAATATCCAACAAAAAAAGTTGATTGATGTACCATGGGGGGAGTGTTCAAGATGTTGGGATAGTCCCACATCGACTATTTAGAAAGAAAAATAAGGCTTATAAGTATGGAGTAGACACTCTATCTTATAAAAATACTAACAAATATAAAAGTAATAAAAATGGAGACAATGATTTAAGTGATTCGGTTCTTTAACCTATGCCTACGAAAGAAATGCGAGTACGATTTCATTTATGCTTTGATAGCTACATATGTATTTAAATATGAAATCTTCAACCAATCAATCAATTCATAAATCACTCAATCAATCAATTAATTCTTCTTTCTATTTATAATCTTAACACTTCCCCTAAGTTGGTGCATGTATATCATACATGCCCAACTTGCCCAAAAAGTTTGAGAGACTTGATGAGAAACTGCTTTAATGAGAATGTCAGCTAGTTGATTGACGCGTACCGAACGTGCCAATAAAATATATAAACCTAAACCAACTATTATGTAGATAGCGGTAAAGGGTCGATTCTACAGAGATTGATGTCTTTCTTAGATAAGAAAAATATAAAAAAAGGAAATATAAATATTTCAAAAATAAGGAAATCTAATAAAATGATAAAAGTCTAGATATCCAGTTTCATAGTCTCGCCATACAACTTGGGATTGATTTTATTAATTGTCGGTTCATGAAAAGTATGAAACTAATCTATAATCTAGTGCAGCTATAGACTCGGTGACGCACTCGGTTCCTCGCACTTCCTAATCTCGATAGCTAAGGTACGATCGTTGACTACTCCCTAACTAAACACGCAACTTGATCGCTAGTGCTCCAAATTTAACACATTGGTCGCATTACTTAGATTCGTGAAGGCACTACACCTAGACAACCGGATCACTAGTTCACCTGATTTAGCTTAGATCCCTAAGGTATTTGACCGGTCCCAAAAGGGTCTAATCAATTAGTAGGGTCAATTGCCACTAGTGTGGTCTTGTTGCACAAGGACTGGTGCTTACAACTCACTGACATGTAAATCAAGATTTGAACTAGTGTTTAACCTCAATTTGAAACAATACCAAAGAAAATAAATCATAGAAAATAATCAATAATAATTAAAAATAAATAAACCTCATAAATGATTCCCAAGTCGTAGGCTTGATCGATCCACCTTCAACCTAGATCGTGAAACTAGTTAGACATAATTAAACTAAACTAAAAGAAAAGTAAAAATAAATAGATCCTCCTTCTCTTCTCTAAGTCCTAATATATGTATATATATTCATAAAATTTGGTTTTTGGATGTGAGAAAAACCAATTTTCGTAGTTAGCAGAGTAATTTCTGCATCCATGAGTGTTTTGGGCATTTTTTACATGTTTTGTACACTTGGCGCTGGATTGGTGGAATTTATGTACGTGGCTGACGTGTCGTTGCTTGATTGGAAAGAAGTTGGTGCACGCTAACGTGTCAGACGCTTATTGGATGGAAGGAGAGGTGATGACGCGTTGGTAGGGGTTTATAGACGTGACACGTGGCGAGCAAGAGCGCGGGAGGAAGCTCGCGTGAGTTCACCGAAGATCTGGGAGATAGAACTGATACGGATCCCGAGGCAGATCAAGCGATCAAAAGAGAAGAGCTGCTGGGCTTGGCCACGTGGCACAATGTGGTTGGTGGCGTCGATGTGTCCTTGGCGATGTGGCGCCATGTGATTGGCCAAACGGTTGTGTGTGACGCGGTCTAACCAATGGGTGCATGACACGTAGCCTATCCGGTACTCTAATTACCCAACTCTCGTGTATACTACAAAACAAACCCTCCGGTGTCTATTTTTGCAAGTGTATACTCTATTTTGAGTATTTTTCTGCCCTAGATCCAACCGTGCACTCCATTTCTCTTAAAAATGAAAATTAAATACAATTAGATATATATATATATTTTCATATTATTCCAATAAATCACTAAATCCTTAAAATATGCATTTATCGTCACAAAATAAGATAAATATAGTCCAATTACACCTAATAACTTATAGTAACTAATGCCTAAATGAACACTTATCAAACACCCCAAACTTAGACTTTGCTCTTCTTGAGCAAAGGAGTGAATGAAAACCTATACTCTACTCTTAATACTATAATGGCTAGTCCTAACAAACCTATTCCCTTCACTAAGTCAAGTTTGGGTTCCCTTTTTATTTAAATTTGCCACTCAATCTACCATCACCCAAAAGAAGTTCAGAGCCAAATAGTGTGAAAACGGAATCCAAACATCAGTGAAAATCACCCTTTCAAAAACTAGAATCAATTCAGACAAAAGCCTTCAACTACTCAAAATCTTATAGAGCCACTACATTAAAGCACAAAAGTTCAGAATTTCTTAAAAATAGTGCATCAACATCGAAAAAGGGACTATGAATGAAAAATGCAACACATTATTCATAAATGTTGACTAAACACACCAAAGAGAGATAATCAGACTTTAAATATGAAAATGTGGAACAATACATTAGAATAACTCAATTGATCTAGCTATAAGCACTTGGTCAAATCTTTTTATCTAAGAGTTTTCATAGACTTCCTTTATGCGTATATACACTCTATTTTCTCCAAAATTTTTAAAAGTAGTATGGTCCTTACTCCATTTCCAATGGAAACTACTTTTCTCACTTTTTCCCACCACAAGATTCCCTGCTCCTTTTCTTGTGGAATTTGTAGGATTCTCTACACTTTTTTTAGAAAACTCTTTTTGACCCTTCTCACTTTCACTATAATCAAACGAGTCATCCAATGTCCTTTTAAGTTTAAATCATTCCCAAAAAGTAGTCAAGTCATATGAATTGATGTCTCAAGTGAGCTACATTCTCATTCTAGCACACTAGAAATCTGATAGCTTGCAAAATAAGATTGTCTGCCTCTTTGGTATCTAGCACAATACGTAAACTTTATACTGGCTCTCTTATAAGCAACCTCAAAGATGTTGGACAACGCTTTAGATTAAGTATAACTCCTAATATTCAAAAGGGTTCAAGTCTCAAAAGTTGCTTAATTTGAACTCATATCCACAATAAAAAATACTCAACAAGGTTTTAGGCAACTCTACATGCAACAAAATGACTCTAAACATGCATAGACTCAATAATGCAACTAAATAACTACAAAAATGTGTAAACTAATATAAACTACCACTAACTTAAATGATGCAATGCATAACATGTCATAACAAGAAAATGAGGTAAAAAGAAAAGAAAAACACCACCATAACTTACAAAACCCATGGAATACACATAAAAATAATGAAACGATCATACCTGTCATGCGTTAATTCCATTCATTCAACACTCCACTATACCTGAAACACCCTAAACTTATCCCAAATCTTGTCCTCAAGGTTTAAAACAAGAATAGGTTATGAACTACAAAATGAAAGGAAAAGAGGTGAAAATAACATGGAAATGAAAGAAACAAGTAATGGGGAAATGACATGCTAAAATGAATATGCAAAACCTAATGGACTATAATATCTCATAAAATATGAAGTACGGTAATAAAAATGCTCAACTCAGGAAATCTAAGGAATATACATCTAATTACCTCCAACAGACTCAAAACTAACCTAATAATCTAAAACCTAGAACTTACCATATCCCAATCAGATTAACCATATATACCAAAGAACCTCAACAGTGATATCGGACTCTCAATGTAATGACCAAAATTAATTTAATTGAGTATTAGTGTTAATCACGATGATTAACGGTTAATTTAGGCGTTACGTGGACAGCTGGGTGACTCAGATATGTGAACCCAGGTTATATTTATGATATTTATATATGGTGTGATGCCTAGGATTGTGATGTTGAGTGTAGTAATTATGTTTATGTATATAAACATCGCATGTGTGAACGTTAATATCGGGCAAGGTCACGAGCCGGGTATATATCTCGAAATGCGTGTCGGGGACCGGGTACCAGGTATCGGGTAGCCGAGGTACGAGACATGTTTTTTCGGGTAGCTAAGAGCTAGTGTAACCTCACATATGATTTTTATAAATTTATTTGGTGGTCAAACTTAAGGTGTGTAAGCGAAATCAAATTATTAATTGAATTCTTAAGGTTGTAGCTAGGAAAATCAGGAAACATAGGATGATCCTCGAGATGCACAATAGGGTGAATCAAGGTCTGTAGTGTCATGATAAGGTGTCCAGAACTTGAGTGACACTGGGTGATCAGTGACCATTAGATCATCCTCGAGATGCGTGCACACAGTGGATTAGAACAAATAGTATAAATACCAACGATGAGTGCTCAACATGCATAACAAACCATTTCTCAACAAATTCTGGAGGTTCTATGAGTGAATCTAAGGTTGGGGAGATAGAATTCAAAGACTAAAAAGAGATTTTAGGCATCAAATCGCAAGATCTAAGGTAATCTCTACATCCTAAACTTAAATTTTTGATAAAAAACATGGTTTTGTGGGTTGAGGATAAAACAAATTTTTGGATGAAATCATCACTGTTTTTGCTGGATTTGATGTTCTTGAGGTTGGTTTTGACGAATCATGTTAATTAGAATCGAATTTGTACACAAAATTAGTAATTTGGTGATTTTGGATTCAAAAACATGCACACTTTGATCCTCGATTTGAAGTGAAAATCTTGTTTAATTGGTGTTTTGGATAGTAATTTGATATGGACGGAGTATGGATATTGTTTGTATGATGAATTGAGGTGTTAGAAACCAATTAAGCTCAAAATTCGTTTTTGAAAATTCTGGGCAGAGTGTACCTAACGCGCTAGGTGATGAACACTAGCGTGTTAGGCACACTGGGGAAGACGATAATCCTTCGTGTATGAACAGTGCACGAAGATCAATTAACGCGCTAATTTCCCTGATTAGCGCACTAGGTACCAGAACCCCAAAATTTATAAAAATGAAATCAAGTCTAATTGATAATCAACCACTTAATTAATCAATAAACACCGGAAATAGGTATCAGGATTTCAGGGACTGGGGAACCATAGCTCTGGTATCGGGGAGCTAGGTGGGGCGGATTGACAGGTCCGAGAAGTTGGAGTGCGTGTTTACAGGTGCGTAAAACCCTTGAGAATGTTACATTTTAATTCATGGGTGGTTTGTCCATGTACACAAGTGTTTATTCATTTATTTATCACTTTGTTTACTTATTTGGTTGCCATGGTTACGCACTGTGATCATATGTTGGTCGGTGTTTGATTTGTTCACATGGTCGTAGGTTAATTGAGATGGTCATGGTACATAATTGAGCAGGCTAGATTATAGTGCACGTACTGGGTGCAGCCAGTAAATAGCTACCCGAGTAGTGGGGTGCACGTGTCCGGTGGGTTGTGATGTGTTTTTGATCACCGTTAGTAGTTCGGGTGTGGTTTAGGCTTGATGTGCTCAGCTGGGGCATCCGAATCTATAAAGTATGATATAGTTTTGTTAGACTTCGTCACACCTTTATCTAGTTTTAATTAATATCGTCGTTAAACCTGATTTACTTGAATGATGTTTTATTTTTACTGTGTGTAATCGATAGGTTTGTTGTGAATGTTGTTTGCTGCCAACCATGGGAATATGATTCATGTTACTAAGGTCATATTCACATGTCTCGCAGGTTACTGTGGTTTTCATGATTATTGTGTAAACTTATTTTGGGAATTTACTCACTGAGCTCGTTGATGTATATGCTGGGCAATTGAATGCAGATCCTGGTATGAGCAAGATCATGGGAAAAGAGGTACTAGGCGACTATCTCTGAGGCCGTTGCTGCTGACAGCTCGTGTTTGAACTATCTAGTATGTATATTTTGTTTTGATGGGTTTTGGGAACTTTAGAATTTTATCACATGTATATGGATTACTCTTTACTTCGTCTCTGTTATATACATGGTGTTTATTTCTGGGTTTTCCACTATTTAGGTTAAATAAATTCTCATAAAATACGATTAAATGCTTCCGCTATAATTAACTAACCTACTAGATGTTTAGGAGAATTAAATAACTTAATATAGTAGGATTTGTTAAACGGAGCGTCACTTCACAGAACTGCTGATGTGTCAGTAGTGATGACGTATCCGGTGACGTGGCATGCATTACTAAGCTTACGGGCGAAGAGCGTGGCTCATGGGACGACATCAGAAATTGGGGACGTTACACTCAACATCGGTGCTTCAACAAACGAGTATCAATCACTTGTAAATAGTAAAAAATGGGATAATGGTGAGTACACTAAACAAATATAAAAATAAGCAAACTAAAAAAAACATAAAAGAAAAAAAAAACTTGGGCTGCCTCCCAATAGCGTTTTTGGTTAAAGTCGTTAGCGCAACTTGTCGTGAATGATCACGTGATACCCTCTCTTTTCGAGATGTCGACAACGAATGACATATCTATAGATTTAGGCAATTCAGCAGACATGCCCTCCTTCAGATTTAGGAGCTCATCCGGGACCTCTAACACATATGATTCTATCGCATCATGGTCATCTGACACAGAGGTGTCAGCTGTGTAGAAGATTTGCGAACGCTCCTTTACGGCCACCCATTTTTTAAATTTAATAGGTAAGCATGGGAGGTTGGGTGGTTTCACCAACACTAGGGGTTGGTCTTCCTTGCTCTCTTTTTGAGGTTCCTCCGACCTTTCTAAAATGACATCAATTTCTTTCTTGTCTTCATACGCTTCATTCGGTGCAATGATAATGTCTGGCTCATGTAAAGAAACTTCAATTATTTCCTCTGGTTTACTCCAATAGTTCTTAACCGACGTAACCTCATTCACCTCAACATTCTCCAATGGAATTGTACCCATGGTCTCAGCTGATATCTTCTGGAAAATTGATTTTATTTCTTCTTCAGCTTCTTAATCTCTTTGTTCAATCCATTGGTCTAATTCTTGCTTGTGAGATTCATGTCTTGCACAGTCGCTAAACAATACCTTATTATATCCCTTGGAGGCTGATTCTACATAGAACTAAATATGTCAGGCTGATGTGATGAATTACTCCAGTCGTCAAAGGGACATGCATTAGTACTTGGAGAAAGCCATTCGAATATCATATCTTTCTCAATGTCTTCAATGGTTCTCCGTTCATGTTGAGGAATTCGTGGACTTGGCCTAGGCATATGGAAGTCGGGTTGTGGCGATGCATAGCTAGAACTGTGATGATTTTCATACTTCGGATGGTAAGGACAAACATATGTGGTATGAAAGTATTCCCGACAAAAATCACAAGCCTCGACCTGTTGCATAAAAGATTGGGAGTTAGAAAATTGATGTCCATTATGTGACATACCTACCCCATTCACACCATGATAGTAAGAGTTTTCGAATCGATCATAATTATGGAAGTAGGAGGCCATTGAGAAATTTCCTGCAAAAGTATTAGAAACAAGGGGCATATACAACAAAAAAAGAAAAAAAACCAATCCCCGGCAACGGCGCCAAAAATTGATGCGTGCCAAACGCGTCAATAAAAATATATAAACCTAAACCAACTATTTTGTAGATAGCGGTAAAGGGTCAATTTCACAGAGATTGGTGTCTTTCTTAGGTAAGAAAAATACAAAAAAAGCGAAATATAAATATTTCAAAAATAAGGAAATCTAATGAAATGATAGAAGTCTAGGTATCCAGTTTCACTGTCTCGCCATACAACTTGGGATTGATTTTATTAGTTTTCGGTTCATGAAAAGTATGAAACTAATCTATGATATAGTGTAGCTATAGACCCGATGACGCACTCGATTCCTCGCACTTCCTAATCTCGATAGCCAAGGTACTACCGTTGACTACTTCCTTAACCAAACACACAACTTGATCGCTGTGCTCCAGATTTAACGCATTGGTCGCATTACTTTGATTCGTGAAGGCACTACACCTAGACAATTGGATTGCTAGTGCTCCCGATTTAGCCTAGATCCCTAAGGTATTTTGACCGGTCCCAAAAGGGTCTAATCAATTAGTAGGGTCAATTGCCATTAGTGTGGTCTTGTCGCACAAGGACGGGTGCTTACGACTCACTGACATATAAATTAAGGTTTAAACTAGTGTTTAACCTCAATTGTTCAAACAATACCAAAGAAAATAAATCATAGAAAAGAATCAATAATAATTAAAAATAAATAAACCTCATAAAGGATTCCCAAGTCATAGGCTTGACCGATCCACCTTCAACCTAGATGGAGAAACTAGATAAACATAATTAAACTAAACTAAAAGAAAAATAAAAATAAATAGATCCTCCTCTTCTCTAAAATATATATATATATATATATATTCCTAAAATTTGGTCTCTAGAGGTCAGAAAAATCAATTTTCGTAATTAGAAGAGTGATTTCCGCATTCATGAGTGTTTTGGGCATTTTCTGCATGTTTTGTACACTTGGCAGCGCTGGATTAGTGGAATTTATGTGCGTGGCTGACGTGTCGTTACCGGATTGGAGAGAAGCTGGTGCGCACTGACGTGTCAGATGGTCATTGGATGGAAGGAGAGGTGATGACGTGTTGGTAGGGGTTATGGACGTGGCACATGGCGGGCAAGAATGCAGGAGGAAGCTCGCATAAGTTCACCGAAGATCTGGGAGACAACACTGATGTGGATCCCGAGGCAGATCAAGCGATCAAGAGAGAGGAGCTATTTGGCTTGGCCACATGGCACGACGTGGTTGGTGGAGGCGATGTGTCCTTGGCAATGTGGCGCCATCTGATTGGCCGAACGGCTGTGTGTGACGCGTTCCAACCAATAGGTGCACGACACGTGGCCGATTCGGTACTCCAATTACCCAACTCTCGTGTATACTCCGAAACAAACCCTCCGGTGTCCAGTTTCTGCAAGTGTATACTCTATTTTGAGTATTTTTCCACCCCAGATCCAACCGTGCACTTCGTTTCTCCTAAAAACGAAAGTTAAATATAATTAGATATATATTTTCATATTATTCCAATAAATCACTAAATCCTTAAAATATGCATTTATCACCACAAAATAAGATAAATATAGTCCAATTACACCTAATAACTTATACTAACTAATGCCTAAATGAACACTTATCATTGATCTTCTGATTTTATCTTAAACAACTCTATAATTTTCTCATTTAACTTTTCTTTGATCAAGAACATGTCCACTTCGACATGTTTCGTACCATCATGGTGAACTGGATTATGAGCAATATCGTGTGTTGCTTTGTTGTCACAAAATAACTTGATTGGTTGATTAGGTGAATACCCCTAGTCATGTAGGAGAAGTCTCAACCATAATGCCTCACACAAACCTAGTGTCATGTAACGACCCAATTTTTATTGATGTAGTTATTTGAGTATTTTCTGACATGGATGCCAGCTCAGGGTCCACAAGGATGCCATGGACAAGCAAAGATACGCTTGGTTAGGCGTAAAATGTTATTTTTGATTGATTAGTTGTGTAATTGCGATGATAATTATTATTTTATGACTTGTTACATTGCATGTATGAGCTTATATTGATAAATCGAGCGAGATAGTGTGACAGGTATTCACCGCAAAAAACGTGTCAACGCGGGTACCGAGTAGGTGAATGACGAGTACATTAGGTCAGGGAATGATTCACATAATCAAATACAATAAATGTGATAAATAATTAATATGTACCATATTCTGGTCAAGAGGTATTGATATCGTACACGACAACAAGTCGAGGTGCGGGGTGCTGGATATCGGAACGCTCGAGGGAACCAATTATTAATGCATTGAAAGGATAAGACCTGTAATGGTCCAAATTTAATTATGCCATTATTATTACGTATTTTCAGACGTGGACGCTAGCTCAGACCCTGTGGACGCCGCTGATAGGTTAGGACATGCCCGACTAGGTAAATAGTCGATTATGTGTGATGTTTTGCCTAATTTGCAATGTTTGTATGAAATTATGTTAATTTACATCGCATGATTTTCTTTTATATTATTATTACAGAGTGAGATGGTGTGACGGGTATTCGCCTAGAAAAGTTTGTAGACGCGGGAACCGGGTAGGTGAATTACAGGTACACTAGGTCAAGAAATGATACACACATAATAAACAACTAAAAATATGTTAAATAATAAAAGTGAAATTGTATCCTAGTCGTTTAGGATCGTTATTGTACGCGAGTGGCGTGAGTTGCAGTACAGTGTCGGGTACCGGAACGCCCAAGACTAAATTATTGGTGCTTTGGAAAGGATAAGAGCAAGAGACAAAGTCACACAATTGTGTCACTTAAGTGGACTTATTGACCAAATCTTGGCCATTGGAGATGCCTAGTGATGTGTACATCACTTATGATCAACTTGGGAGTATAAAAGCATGGTTTGATGAGATTTTCATAAACTTTTCTCTCTCCTATGTGAGAAATCCGAAAATTAGTGAACAAGCTTGGGGTTTGGTGGTGTTTTCTTGTGGATTTGGAGAGGATTGGAGCTAGGGAATCAAGAAAACAAGGTAAGATCTACTCTCCCCTCTTCGTTCTTCAACTATTGTACCATGCTTTAGAGGTTTTGGCGTAAGTTTTGGAGTGTGAGTCGAGCTCATAGGTTTTCGGAGTTGTCTTTATGGTTTTGAATGTGGGTTTGAGCTATGTTGGTGGATTTGTTAAGGTTGTTGGTTAAGAAAAAGGGGTTTTTGTCGACGGTTTTGATGAAAATCGTCGGGTTTATAGATTTGGTCGATATAAATCGAGGTTTGATGGTATCCTATGGTTGATTTGGATAACCATAGGAGGACGAAATAGGTTCTGATTGTGGTGATAGAGACGGGGTTCCATAAAACCCTCGAAATAGTCGCCATGCCATCTGGCGCCGTGGGTGGCGCTTTGGGAAAAATGCCCACAACACCACCCACGGAGCCAAATAATCCAGAATAAAAAAATTAGACACAAATAGGTGGTTTGATGTTTTTAATAAGGCCCTTTACAAAAGTACCACTGTCGCACCTTACAGCGCGATTTCCATTTTCAACAACTATTCCATATTAGAGAGAAGAACTTGATTACGTGTAAGTTTACTTTTCTTCACAATCCATTGTTACCGAAATTCTATGTTGCCCGCATCACCAGCAACATTTGAGCTAAGACAGTCAGGTTGAATTGAGGGCCGATATGAAAGAACAAGTATTTTAAATTGAACTTTATTTCATAATCTTGTGCTCTCAACCAACTTTTTGAACCGCACAATCAAACTAAACTAAATTAATGCATTCAATAACCTATTTTTAAGAATAAAAAAACTAAAAATTTTTAGAACTTTTTTCCATTTGTTATCAAACAAGTAAAAATTTGAAAAAGAAAATTTTCTCACGAGCAATCAAACAACAATGAGAAAATTTTCTTAAGAAAATTCTCTAAAGAAAATTTGCTAAAGAAAATTCTCTAAAGAAAATTTGCTAAAGAAAATAATTTTTTCTCATTGAATTTTTTTTTGCTATCAAACACACCCTTAGTATTTTGGAATATATATTTTTCTTTTAAAAGAAAACATATCGGTTCCCTCATGAAATGCAAGAGTAGATTGAAGACAGAGCAGAAGATGGAACGGTGCGACAGTGAATTTTGAGCATGTCAGTGATCTATATATGCAAAACAAATCCTCTTTAATCCACTGTTTTTTATCTCCAACGACTGGCATTAGCCTTGGTTGCTTTGTTGCTTCGATGTGCCGCCCAACATTTTGCGAACTCATGATGAAATGTACTTTGTTTAAGACCCTACTTAGATAATTATCTTTTCTTATTTTTCTTTTTCATTTTTTTTTTGTATTTTGATTATAATGATCTTTTCCTTAAGTTCATGTAGAGATAAGGAGGATTGTTGAACCGTGACAATTACAAAATCAAGATGGGTCATGGGTGTGCAGATGGATAAACAAAAAGTAATACAGGTTGATTTATTGTGACATACTATTTTTTTTTAGAGTAATGCATACTTACGCCTTGCAGTGATTCGATCATCTGTATGTAAAGGCTATAATACCTCAAGACATTTGCAATCTTAAAAGAGGTGTGGCTGCAGTTGACTCTTGGCATCACGATTTTAAGTTGTGGTCTTAGATTAGTAATCTGAATTGTAATGCATACATGCTTCTTTCGAACAACATGGGACTCAACTGACTGCAATTAAGTAGATTTTTGCATGAATGTTCTTTCTTTCTTTTTATTTGTCTCTGTTGGGTGAGAGGATTGTATATTGGAGCCACGTGCCTTTTGGTTCATATGGAAGGGCACTTAGTTGTAATGGATATTGATTTTTTTTGTTTTAACCTCATTTTGGAAGGGCTTTTTGTGAGGCTTGGTATTCATGTGTGCGCTTTGGCTACGATGTTTTTAGTGCTCATGAAGGGGCACTGGCAGTACCAATTTTGAAAAGTCCATAATGGTTGTTCTCTTGATGGTCATGTAGGCAATCATAGTTCGGACTCTTATTTTTCTATTTTAATTTTTGCATAATTTTTGTAAATATCTTTTTGTAATTAATAAAAAAAAAAAACAAAGGACCGCCTTCTTACATCGAAAGAATATGCTTCTCAGGTTTAGACCCTTCTTCCATATGTAGCTGATGCATGCATGTGGAAAATAGAGTGGAAAAGTGTCCAACTCAGAGATCAGCTCCTCAATTTCAATATCGAGGATGAAACATTGCTTTTGCAAGAAATCGGTGTCGAGATGATTCTCTAACACCATTTTCATATCATCACCTTTGACGAGAAAGGTATCCTGGACAAGTGTGTCCACACTATCCAAAGCAAGCACCATAGAAGAGGCATCGCAGGGATGGCGCATCGCATCATAGATGGTGAACTTAATAAGTTCACCATCAAACTTGGTCGTGTTCGATCCCGTGCTTGCCACTACTACAGTTCTTGTAGTCATTGGTAATCTCATCGAGACTATATATAAATATTTATTTTGATGCATTCGACACGCGTCAAATTTTGGCGTCGTTGCTGGGGACAACCTATGGCTATTTTTTGGTGTATTTCTAGACTCTGCCATGTGTCACAGCGTGATTAGACGAGTTTGTTGGCGAGGCTGACGTGGCGCATGCGGATTGGAGGAGAGGAGGTCGTGTGACGTGCTAGAAGAATAGCGCTGACATGTGGCAGCGCGTGAGTGGCTGGGACAGCTGCTGTTGACTCGCTGGACGAATGAACAGACGACACGTGGCGAGCGAACTATGCAAGAGCGTGCTCGCATGACTCGTGCATCAATCTAGGAGTTTGTGCTGTTTGTTGGGAAATGTGCCCTAGGTCAATCCATTAAGAGTCTTTATGAATACATTTTAGTTAATAAAATAGAGATTTCATTTGCAGTTTATTATAATTGATTTGCATGTTTACATTATAATAAGATCCATGGGTATTTACAAAAATATTCTAAATGTCCCTAGTCGATTATTATACTGGGAACTATAATGAATTAAGACTAGTGTGAGTCTTGATTGATGATCATACGATGATCATACATATAGGATTACGAATCAAGATCATGAGTACTTGTTAGGAAACAAATCTTGGACCAGACCCGCTATGAGAACATCACATGGATTAAGTCATAGTTGTTTCTCATGATATGTATATTATTCAGTCCTCTGACTTGAGATTACCAGAGACTTTGTAGCGACCCCAAATTCCACATTGGTCTGCCACGAGAGGCCACGCGGGCCCACAACTGATCACGTAACCGCCAACTGTGTCCCACGCCCAATTATCCATCATCAATCAATTTCTGTTAACTTTGATGTTATGTGTTAACAATTGCGATTCAAATTAACTTAAGTTCCTTTAATATTATTTAACCTCAAATTACGCAACGAAAAATTAAATTAACAACATAAAGATTTAATATGTATTTTATGAGCATAATACCTAAGTAGAAACCATACCAAATGTACATCATATACATATCATCTGAGATCCTCAAAATATCAAAAATATGACCTACGATTTATATACGGGTCATATCTACCTCTCAAAATCCAAAATCCAGCATAAAACAAGAAAAATAAACAAACATACGAGTAGGGATAGAGCTGTCAATCTACATAGTCCTCAAGTTTGCTCTTCCCCCGACTCGTACCAGGATCTACACTCAAGCCATCACAAAAAAACAGATGACGAGTCCAGAGTAAGTAATCCCAAGGAAATTCACCTAGTAAATACATAAATAAAGTTACTGGAATAAAAAATACTATAAATAAACATGCGAAACAAAAGAATACAGACAACTGTAAAAGATCATCGCATGCATAAATATAGTACGTGCACAGTTAAAATCAGACTAAGTCATACTTCAGCTATCCACCAGGCATGACCCGTGAAACTACCTCGAACGGGTGACCCTGGACTTTCTAGGTGGTCGGCATACATTCACGACGCACCCACACAAGCCTATCATACCCGGGTAGTCTATTCACCGGCATATGCCTAGACAAGTGCTATGACTTAGTGGACTCTATGCCCCGTAACGAATAAACACCAGGTGGGGAGTGAACTCAACACCGTAAAGACACCAGGTAGGAGTAATTCAACTACCGTATAGACACCAGGTGAGAGTACTCAGCCACCGTAAAGTAATAATGAAATAGAGTAATGAATAAATAAGACTGAATTCAAATAAATAGAACAGTACACACTAAAGTGAAGTTCAATTGGGATACTACACACCTCAATTCGCACTCCCGTCCCGAAAACCAAACCCGGCTCAGCTCCAATAACACTCGACAAATCAAATTATCACCAAAATTATACCTATTACCATTTATCATTAAATTAGCTTCAATTTAATATATTATTTAAATTTTACGTTTTACGAGGTAAAAACCCCGACAATATCTCGCCAACATTCCAAGAAAATCCCAAAATTCATTTATTTGATCAACATATAATTTTTCTAAAATTTTTCTAAAATTTTCCTATTTTATCTGAATTTTTTTATAAATTTTTCCAGTTTTTTTTCAAAATTGCTTTATTTATTTATTTAATTAGGGACGGTTCGGCCGAACCGGGTTCGGCCAACGGCCAAAGCCGAACCGGGTTCAAACTCAACTGAGCCAAGCCAAACCGGCCGGTTCGAGGGCCAAACCGGCCCTCTTCTTCCTCATTGGAACAAAGCATTCTGTTTTGTTCCAACAGCTTCTTTTTTTTCCTGAATTGGGAAAGAGAGAGGGAGAGGGGAAGAGGGGAGACGACATGGGTGTCGTCTCCCTCCTAGACGAACTGCTCTTACAGTTCGTCCGAGCTCCTGAGCTCCATCCCACCACCACACCAACTCCCGCCAACAACATACAACAACAACAACAACAACAACAACAAAAGCAACACAACAACATTAACGACTCACCTCGCCTCCTCCTCGATCTTTTTCTCGTTCTCCCTTCTCTTCTTCTCTCTTCTTCCTCCTCTCGATCTCAAATTCGATCAAAATATGAGAAAAATAAGGGTATCGGTGGTGTTTATCAAATTTTTGGGGTGAAATGATCATTTTGCCCCTATGATCTTATCCTCCTCCTTCACACTCTAATACCCTTTTTGGTCATTTCACAATTATTTTCTTAATTTTCTGATTTTAATATATCTATATATTAAATTACCTATATACATATATATATATATATAAATATATATATTCGCCTATACTTTCGCGTCTAAAATTTCGTCGTACACGCCAACGAGCGTACTCGGGCATGCACACTACCGAACCATCCACGCGTGTCGACTACGACCCCGCGTGTTACTAGGCGCCCACCAATTTACTATTTTGTCACATTTAATTTATTTTATGTGTGTAATATTTTTCTCAACTTAAAATTTCGTCTTTAATCTATCCAGTACCCGCGTCGACATGCATATCGATGCGAATACTCATCACACAATCTCACACGTCAATTTAAAACATAATTACACACATCGCAATGTTAACCTATTTTAACATAAACATCGCAAAATTAAACAAAACAACACACAAAATACTATTTACCTAATACGGTCGTACTCTAACCTCGCTGTGGGACCCACGAACGTCCCACTGGCATCCACGTCTGCAATGACATCATAATTAACGACAATTACTAATTGGGCCGTTATAGTTCTTCCCAACTAATTTGAAATTTCGTCCTGAAATTTAAGTTATAATAAACACTCACCAGTAAATAACTGAGGATATCTCCGTCTCATAGTCGACTCGAGCTCCCAGGTGAGACCCTCAGTCCCGTGATGCTGCCATCGTACCAACACCTTCGAAATCTCTTTGTTCCTCAGAGTCTGTATCCTGCGATCCATAGTCTCTACAGGTTGTTCTTCATATGAAGCGTCAAGACGAACCTCAATCTGTCTAATATCCACCATCGGCCTCGGTCCTGACTTAGTTAACCTCAATATAGACACGTGAAATACTGGATGAACGCCTACTAACTCTGATGGCAACTCCAATCTGTATGTTACTGTCCCAACACGTGCTATAACTCTGAAAACAAGCACCATAGAAGAGGCATCGCAGGGATGGCGCATCGCATCATAGATGGTGAACTTAATAAGTTCACCATCAAACTTGGTCGTGTTCGATCCCGTGCTTGCCACTACTACAGTTCTTGTAGTCATTGGTAATCTCATCGAGACTATATATAAATATTTATTTTGATGCATTCGACACGCGTCAAATTTTGGCGTCGTTGCTGGGGACAACCTATGGCTATTTTTTGGTGTATTTCTAGACTCTGCCATGTGTCACAGCGTGATTAGACGAGTTTGCTGGCGAGGCTGACGTGGCGCATGCGGATTGGAGGAGAGGAGGTCGTGTGACGTGCTAGAAGAAGAAAGCGACCGACATGTGGCGGCGCGTGAGTCTTGGGACATGCTTCGTTGTTGACTCATTGGACGAATGAACAGACGACACGTGGCGAGCGAACTATGCAAGAGCGTGCTCGCATGACTCGTGCATCAATCTAGGAGTTTGTGCTGTTTGTTGGGAAATGTGCCCTAGGTCAATCCATTAAGAGTCTTTATGAATACATTTTAGTTAATAAAATAGAGATTTCATTTGCAGTTTATTATAATTGATTTGCATGTTTACATTATAATAAGATCCATGGGTATTTACAAAAATATTCTAAATGTCCCTAGTCGATTATTATACTGGGAATTATAATGAATTAAGACTAGTGTGAGTCTTGATTGATGATCATACGATGATCATACATATAGGATTACGAATCAAGATCATGAGTACTTGTTAGGAAACAAAGTACTGGACCGACCCGCTATGAGAACATCACATGGATTAAGTCATAGTTGTTTCTCATGATATGTATATTATTCAGTCCTCTGACTTGAGATTACCAGAGACTTTGTAGCGACCCCAAATTCCACATTGGTCTGCCACGAGAGGCCACGCGGGCCCACAACTGATCACGTAACCGCCAGCTGTGTCCCACGCCCAATTATCCATCATCAATCAATTTCCTATTAACTTTGATGTTATGTGTTAACAATTACTGATTCAAATTAACTTAAGTTCCTTTAATATTATTTAACCTCAAATTACGCAACGAAAAATTAAATTAACAACATAAAGATTTAATATGTATTTTATGAGCATAATACCTAAGTAGAAACCATACCAAATGTACATCATATACATATCATCTAAGATCCTCAAAATATCAAAAATATGACCTACGATTTATATACGGGTCATATCTACCTCTCAAAATCCAAAACCCAGCATAAAACAAGAAAAATAAACAAACATACGAGTAGGGATAGAGCTGTCAATCTACATAGTCCTCAAGTTTGCTCTTCCCCCGACTCGTACCAGGATCTACACTCAAGCCATCACAAAAAAACAGATGACGAGTCCAGAGTAAGTAATCCCAAGGAAATTCACCTAGTAAATACATAAATAAAGTTATTGGAATAAAAAATACTATAAATAAACATGCGAAACAAAAGAATACAGACAACTGTAAAAGATCATCGCATGCATAAATATAGTAGGGAAGCAAAGTACGTGCACAGTTAAAATCAGACTAAGTCATACTTCAGCTATCCACCAGGCATGACCCGTGAAACTACCTCGAACGGGTGACCCTGGACTTTCTAGGTGGTCGGCATACATTCACGACGCACCCACACAAGCCTATCATACCCGGGTAGTCTATTCACCGGCATATGCCTAGACAAGTGCTATGACTAGTGGACTCTATGCCCCGTAACGAATAAACACCAGGTGGGGAGTGAACTCAACACCGTAAAGACACCAGGTAGGAGTAATTCAACTACCGTAAAGACACCAGGTGAGAGTACTCGGCCACCGTAAAGTAATAATGAAATAGAGTAATGAATAAATAAGACTGAATTCAAATAAATAGAACAGTACACACTAAAGTGAAGTTCAATTGGGATACTACACACCTCAATTCGCACTCCCGTCCCGAAAACCAAACCCGGCTCAGCTCCAATAACACTCGACAAATCAAATTATCACCCAAATTATACCTATTACCATTTATCATTAAATTAGCTTCAATTTAATATATTATTTAAATTTTACGTTTTACGAGGTAAAAACCCCGACAATATCTCGCCAACATTCCAAGAAAATCCCAAAATTCATTTATTTGATCAACATATAATTTTTCTAAACTTTTTCTAAAATTTTCCTATTTTATCTGAATTTTTTATAAATTTTTCCAGTTTTTTTTCAAAATTGTTTTATTTATTTATTTAATTAGGGACGGTTCGGCCGAACCAGGTTCGGCTCAACCAAGCCGAACCAGGTTTAGCTCAACTGAGCCAAACCGGCCCGGTTCAGGGCCAAACCCCTCTTCTTCCTCATTGGAACAAAGCATTCTGTTTTGTTCCAACAGCTACTTTTTTTTTCTGAATTGGGAAAGAGAGAGGGAGAGGGGAAGAGGGGAGACGACATGGGTGTCGTCTCCCTCCTCGGACGAACTGCTCTTACAGTTCGTCCGAGCTCCTGAGCTCCATCCCACCACCACACCAACTCCCGCCAACAACATACAATAACAACAACAACAACAACAACAACAAAAGCAACACAACAACATTAACGACTCACCTCGCCTCCTCCTCGATCTTTTTCTCGTTCTCCCTTCTCTTCTTCTCTCTTCTTCCTCCTCTCGATCTCAAATTCGATCAAAATGTGAGAAAAATAAGGGTATCGGTGGTGTTTATCAAATTTTTGGGGTGAAATGACCATTTTGCCCCTATGATCTTATCCTCCTCCTTCACACTCTAATACCCTTTTTGGTCATTTCACAATTATTTTCTTAATTTTCTGATTTTAATATATCTATATATTAAATTACCTATATACATATATATATATATATAAATATATATATTCGCCTATACTTTCGCGTCTAAAATTTCGTCGTACACGCCAACGAGCGTACTCGGGCATGCACACTACCGTACCACCCACGCGTGTCGACTACGACCCCGCGTGTTACTAGGTGCCCACCAATTTACTATTTTGTCACATTTAATTTATTTTATGTGTGTAATATTTTTCTCAACTTAAAATTTCGTCTTTAATCTATCCAGTACCCGCGTCGACATGCATATCGATGCGAATACTCATCACACAATCTCACACGTCAATTTAAAATATAATTACACACATCGCAATGTTAACCTATTTTAACATAAACATCGCAAAATTAAACAAAACAACACACAAAATACTATTTACCTAATACGGTCGTGCTCTAACCTCGCTGTGGGACCCACGAACGTCCCACTGGCATCCACGTCTGCAATGACATCATAATTAACGACAATTACTAATTGGGCCGTTATAGTTCTTCCCAACTAATTTGAAATTTCGTCCTGAAATTTAAGTTATAATAAACACTCACCAGTAAATAACTGAGGATATCTCCGTCTCATAGTCGACTCGAGCTCCCAGGTGAGACCCTCAGTCCCGTGATGCTGCCATCGTACCAACACCTTCGAAATCTCCTTGTTCCTCAGAGTCTGTATCCTGCGATCCATAGTCTCTACAGGTTGTTCTTCATATGAAGCGTCAAGACGAACCTCAATCTGTCTAATATCCACCATCGGCCTCGGTCCTGACTTAGTTAACCTCAACATAGACACGTGAAATACTGGATGAACGCCTACTAACTCTGATGGCAACTCCAATCTGTATGTTACTGTCCCAACACGTGCTATAACTCTGAAAGGTCTAATATACCTCGGTGCTAGTTTCCCCTTGATCCCAAACCTCTGATGACCTTTCCAGGGCGAAACCTTCAGATATACCAAGTCATCCACATCATAACTCGAACCCTCAAGATACCTATCAGCATACTTCTTTTGCCTATCTTGAGCTGCTTGCAATCTCAACCTAATTTGTCAAATCTTCTCGGTATGATCAACAACAACTTCAGGTCCAATCACTGCCAATCCTCAGGTGCTGCCCAACAAGTTGGTGATCTGCAAGGTCTACCATACAAAGCCTCAAATGGTGGCATACCAATACTCGCCTGATAGCTGTTGTTGTATGCGGACTCGCACAATGGAAAATACTCTTCCTAAGCACCTCCAAACTGCAAAATGCATGCTCTGAGCATGTCCTCCAATATCTGTATCAATCTCTGACTGACCGTCTGTCGAGGATGATAAGCCGTACTGAACTGAATTCTAGTCCCAAACTGCTCTTGCATGCTCTCCATAACTTCGAAGTCAACCTGGGATCTCTGTCAGACACAATAGATATCGGCACTCCATGTAGTCTAACGATCTCTCGCTCAAAAACAATACTCAACTGAGGAAACGAATACTCAATCGATATAGGGATGAAGTATGCAGACTTCGTCAATTTATCAATAACAACCCAAATAGCATCATGATGCCTCGCAGTCTGTGGCAACTCACTAACAAAATCCATCGTAACATGCTCCCATTTCCACTATGGAATTGGCAGTGGCTGTAACAATCCAGCTGGTCTCCTGTGCTCGGTCTTAACCTGCCGACAAATATGACAAGCCCTAACATATGCACCCACATCGGCCTTCATCCCTGACCACCAAAACAAACCTCGCAAATCATGATACATCTTGGTCCTGCCAGGATGAACTGTATACCGAGAACGGTGTGCGTCCTCAAGAATGCTATCACGTAGTTCTTGCACCTCAGGTATCCACAACCTGTCCCTGTGTCTCAAGCACTCGTCTGAACCACCAGACCAATCTGTGCAATCCGGATCCTGAGCCAGACAATTGAAGCGAGCAAAATGTCCGTCAGCCCTTTGCCACTCAGCGACCCTCTCTAACGACACATTTGTAACACGCATCTGGCAACAGATATGAACATCAGCAAGAGCATCTGACAAACACAACACCGTCGCAGCCTCCAGCAATCTATACTCATGTGTCATTTGCCGCAACAGTATGACTTTCTACACTACTCCGGCTCAACACATCAGCAACAACATTCGCTTTCCCAGGATGGTACTCAATCGCGAAGTCATAATCCTTCAGTAAATTCAGCCACCGTCTCTGTCGCATGTTCAGATCCCTCTGAATGAATAGATACCTCAAGCTCCGGTGATCTGTGTATAATATGAACTGCTCCCCATAGAGATAATGCCTCCAAGCCTTCAATGCAAACACAACTGCTGCTAGCTCCACGTCATGCACTGGATAATTCCCCTCGTGGGGTCTCAATCGTCTCGATAAGTAAGCAACTGGGTGTCCATCCTGCATTAACACGCATCCCAACCCAGTACCGGAAGCATCTGTGTAGATCGAGAAAACTCTCCCCGCCACAGGTAAAGCCACACCGGCGTAGAAGTTAACTTCCTCTTCAACTCCCAAAATCCTTCCTCACACTCTTCAGACCACTCAAACCTGACATCCTTCTTGGTCAACCTCGTCATCGGCGCTACAATCAAAGAAAAATCCTGCACAAACCGCCGGTAATAGCCCGCGAGTCCTAAGAAACTATGAATGTCCGAAACTGACTCAGGTGTCATCCAATCATTGATCGCTCAAATCTTATCTCCATCAATAGATATCCTTTGACTACTAATGACATGTCCAAGAAATTTCACCTCACTCAACCAGAAAGCACACTTGCTGAACTTAACATACAATCGATGCTCCCTCAATGTCATCAAAACATCTCTGAGGTGTCTCTCATGCTCCACACGAGTCTTACTATATATTAAGATATCATCGATGAATACAATCACATAACGATCCAAAAATGGCCTCAATACTCGGTGCATCAAATCCATAAAGATAGCCAGCTCATTACTCACCTCAAATGGCATGACTGTGAACTCAAACAATCCATAGCTCGTGCTAAACGCTGTCTTCTCGATATCACTCTCCCGAATCCTCAACTGATGATAACCAGATCGTAAATCAATCTTCGAGAAAAACTTAGCACCCGCCAACTGATCGAATAAATCATCAATCCTAGGAAGTGGATAACGATTTCGAATCGTCACCTGATTCAGCTTCTTGTAGTCTACGCACATCCTCAAAGAACCATCCTTTTTCTTAACAAAAAGGACTGGTGTGCCCCAAGGAGACATACTGGGATGAATAAAACCCTTTTGTAACAACTCCTCTAATTGGGACCTCAACTCTCCATGCTCCGATGCCGACATTCTGTACGGTCGGCTGTATATCGGTTGCGTCCCCGGAATCAACTCAATAATGAACTCAACTGCTCTAGGAGGTGGTAAACCTGTCAAATCGTCTGGAAACACCTCAGGAAACTCACACACTACTGGGACATCCTCTACTCTAACCTTTGGTCTTAGGTCTGGCTCAACCACCGTCCTAAATGCCTCAATCTCTTGAGTTGTAGCTAATCGACCTCTAGTAATCGGTAAGTCTGACGTTGTACCAATAAAAGTAAATACTGGAATGCCCTCAATATCAAATACTACCGTCTTACCGAAACAATCAATGTGTGCGCGATATGGTGATAACCAATCCATACCCAATAAAGCATCAAATCTAAATACTCTAGGACACAGAAGTCAACAGGTAACTAGTGTCTCTCAACCTCTACGACACAATTCCGGCATATTCGGTTAGGGTAAATCTTATCTCCAGCAACCGTACCGAGGACAAGATGTGGGGTCTAAAGTCTCAGCCTGTAATCCTAACTGTCCAACCCTAAGTCCCGATATAAAAGACAAAGTACTACTGGAATCAAATAATACATGCATGGAGACATCACAAATAGACAACATACCCTCGACAAGCTGATGAGTCGCACCATAATCTGGCTGTACGACAGTAGGTGTAGCAGCAGCATGAACTCCCTCCCTAGCTGGCTTAATCTGTGGTTGTGAGGATGAAGCTGACATCGGACAATTACTCTGTATATGTCCAACCTGATGGCATCTAAAACATCGCGCGTCTCCTGCCAACCCAACTGTGATACTGTCGGTACCTGATCCCTGTTACGTCCCTGACCTCTCTGTCCCCTGCCACGACCTCCTCCATTCCTCACATGCTGTCGTGACTGCTCCACAGGTGCCTGTGTAGTAACATACACCACCTGCCTCCTATCTCCTCTCTATTGCTTAGGATGTTTATCACATCGACCCTGATCCTGCCAAACTCTCCATCGACCCTGCTGATCCTACCTCTGCCTGTCAGTCTGATCTCTCTGTCTCTTCGATCTCTGATCAGACCAAGAACTCTACCCAGACCTATTTACCAACTCGCCTCTATGTCGCAAGTAAGTCTCGCGAGCTAAAGCCCTATCGTAAACAATCTGTAGAGTCTCACCTCCGCTTACGACAATCAAACCTCCGATCCTTTCATCTAATCCCCTGATAAAATAGTAGATCTGAAGTCTTTCAGCGTTCGCCACATCCATGGCATACATCGTAAGGTACCTGAATCGGTCCATATACCGAGAAACTGACATAGTACCCTGTCTCAGTGCCAAAAACTCCTCTCTCAACCTTAACTGTACCTCCGTGGGAATATACTCATCTAAAAATAGTTGTCGAAACTCTGTCCACGTCGACAGTATGGAGTGAATGTCGATGTAGGTAGTCCACCAAATCTCTGCCTGACCCTTCAAACCGTACCCTGAGATACGTGCCTGATCTGCCTCAGGTACCTCTAGCAGCTGATGTAATCGTCTGTACGTCATCAACCAACGTCCTGCAACCTCAGGATCACTGACTGCAGTAAAGTATGTAGGGTTAAACCTCATGAAATCTTTCACCATCTTCGCTGCCTCTGACATCCTACTCCTGGACGTCGAAGCCACTACCTGCTGCTATGTAGTAGTAGGCGTCACCTCAGTAGTCTCAACTGGTGCCATAATAAGCTCAACCCTCTCTATCACTGTCTCTATCACTGGTGCCTGTGTGTCAACTACCTGTGCAATCACTGCCGGAGTGGTAGACGTAACTAACTCAGCAGTAGGTGCTACTGCTGGTATCCTCGAACTCCGAATATACTCCATCAACTCAGCCATCTGTGCCTGTTGTAGTAACTGCTGCTCCATCACTCGCACCATGGCTCGTAAATTTGTTGCTTCGCTAGTAGTAAGACCACTAGTCTCCCCAACCTCCTATTGTGTGGTCGGTGGAGTAGTAGGAGTCTGTTCGTCCATCATAAACTGCACAACCAAAGTGCAGTGGATCAGACTCAATATGTACGCGTATAATCTTTGTTTTACAATCAAAACATACATATATATGTATTCCTGATTCTACCCATCTCACATCACTTCCCAACTAAGTTTTTAGTCATTCTCTTTTCGGTTTCCACATCTAAATTTATTACAGTTTATGCTCTTATTAAATCTCCAAATCAAGCCTAAGGTTTCATAAACCTAGGCTCTGATACCAAATGTAGCGACCTCAAATTCCATATTGGTCCGCCACGGGAGGCCACGCGGGCCCACAATTGATCACGTAACCACCAGCTGTGTCTTACGTCCAATTATCCATCATCAATCAATTTCCTGTTAACTTTGATGTTATGTGTTAATAATTACCGATTCAAGTTAACTTAAGTTCCTTTAATATTATTTAACCTCAAATTATGCAGCGAAAAATTAAATTAACAACATAAAGATTGAATATGTATTTTATGAGCATAATACCTAAGTGGAAACCATACCAAATGTACATCATATACATATCATCTAAGATCCTCAAAATATCAAAAATATGACCAACAATTTATATACAGGTCATATCTACCTCTCAAAACCCAAAACCCAGCATAAAACAAGAAAAATAAACAAACATACAAGTAAGGATAGAGCTGTCAATCTATGTAGTCCTCGAGTTTGCCCTTCCCTCGACTCGTACCAGGATCTGCACTCAAGCCATCACAAAAAATTAGATGACGAGTTCAGAGTGAGTAATCCTAAGGAAATTCACTAAGTAAATACATAAATAAAGTTACTGGAATAAAAAATACTATAAATAAACATGCGGAACAAAAGAATACAGGCAACTGTAAAAGATCATCGCATGCATAAATATAGTAGGGAAGCAAAGTACGTGCACAGTTAAAATTAGACTAAGTCATACTTCGGCTATCAACCAGGCACGGCCTGTGAAACTACCTCGAATGGGTGACCCTAGACCTTCTAGGTGGTCGGCGTATATTCATGACGCACCCACATAAGCCTATCATACCAGGGTAGTCTATTCACCAGCGTATGCCTAGACAAGTGCTATGACTTAGTGGACTCTATGCCCCGTAACGAATAAACACCAGTTGGGGAGTGAACTCAACACCGTAAAGACACCAGGTAGGAGTAACTCAACTACCGTAAAGATACCAGGTGAGAGTACTCAACCACCATAGAGTAATGAATAAATATGAGTGAATTCAAATAAATAGAATAGTACATACTAAAGTGAAGTTCAATTGGGATACTACACATCTCAATCCGCACTCCGCGTCCCGTGAACCAAACCTGGCTCAGCTCCAATAACACTTGACAAATCAAATTATCACCCGAATTATACCTATTACCATTTATCATTAAATTAGCTTCAATTTAATATATTACTTAAATTTACATTTTACGAGATAAAAACCCTAATAATATCTTGCCAACATTTCAAGAAAATCCCAAAATTCATTTATTTGATCAACATATAATTTTTCTAAAGTTTTCCTATTTTATCTGAATTTTTTTATAAATTTTTCCAATTTTTTTTTCAAATTTTTTTTTATTTAATTAGGGACGGTTCGTCCGAACCGGGTTCGACTCAACCGAGCCAAATTGGCCCTGTTCTTCCTCGTTGGAACAGAGCATTCTGCTCTGTTCCAACAACTTTTTTTTTATTTTTTTTCCTGAATTGGGAAAGAGAGAGGGAGAGGGGAAGAGGGGAGATGACATGGGTGTCTTCTCCCTCCTCGGATGAACTGTTCTTGCAGTTCGTCCGAGCTCCCGAGCTCCATCCCACCACCACCGAACCACCATACCAACTCCCGCCAACAACATACAACAACAACAACAACAACAAAAACAACACAATAACATGAATGACTCACCTCGCCTCCTCCTCGATCTTTCTCTCGTTCTCCCTTCTCCTTCTTCTCTCTTCTTCCTCCTCTCGATCTCAACTTCAATCAAAATGTGAGAAAAATGAGGGTATCTGTGGTGATTATCAAATTTTTGGGGTGAAATGACCATTTGGCCCTTTTTATCCTCCTCCTTCACACTCTAATACCCTTTTTGGTCATTTCACAATTATTTTCTTAATTTTCTGATTTTAATATATATATATATGTTAAATTACCTATATACATATATATAAATATATATATATATATATTGCCTATACTTTCGCATCTAAAATTTCGTCGTGCGCGCCAACGAGCGTACTCGGGCTTGCACACTACCGTACCACCCACGCGTGTCGACCACGACCCCGCGTGTTACTAGGCGCCCACCAATTTACTATTTTGTCACATTTAATTTATTTTTATGTGTGTAATATTTTCTTCAACTTAAAATTTCGTCTTTAATCTACTCGGTACCCGCATTGACACGCATATCGATGCGAATACTCATCACACAATCTCGCACGTCAATTTAAAATATAATTACACACATCGCGATGTTGTTAACTTATTTTAACATAAACATCGCAAAATTAAACAAAACAACACACAAAATACTATTTACCTAATACAATCGTGCTCTAACTTCGCTGTGGGACCCACGAACGTCCCCGCTGGCGTTCACATTTGCAATAACATCATAATTAACGACAATTACTAATTGGACCGTTACAGATTTTAACATTAGGAATACAGTAATTTGTTGCAATCAAAAGTTATCTTTAAGACGATCATAAAGGTTGTGATTAGTTACTGTGTGAATAATGTAGTGAAGTTGTGTAATCGAGATAGAATTTATCCCTCTCATATAGAGAGATATCCAGTGGATCCCTCGATGTGTTAGACTGTTAAAAGGCCTAGTTTAAGTGAATTGATATTGATCAATGTCACTTGGATGTTTTCAGTCTACTTGGAGATCGAGACTAGTATGATCGAACATGTTGGATGACAATTCTATGCCTTATATTTGATCAAAAGGATATCGTATGACAAAAGGATGTTATATACATTATTGATTAGGTTGTATCGATTTGATCTTTGTACAATTTGGGTAGTCATAATGTCTTGCTAGAGACCGCTTATGACTTGTATACCAAAATATGTTTTGGTACACTGCCAACGTTGTATGAGCCTATTGGGTCGCACACTAAGAATGGTTTTGCGAGATTTTAAAATAGTTCGGAAGAATGAATTTTATATGATAAAACTCATGACAGAAACGTCCTTGTGGTGTATTACACTTATACTTCTTGAGTAGGGGTATATGTGTAATTTACTTAACCGTCTATATACAAGCGTTGTATAAATAAACGTTTTAAGTTATAATACATGAATGAAAATTAAGGGCCGAAACTGTAATTTTCGTTTTAGAAACGAATTAGGGTTGACTGGTACGTTCTGAATTATTTTGGAGAGAAACCAAACATTTGGTATTCTCTCGAAGCTAGCACTTTGAATCTCGGCCGCCGTTCGTGTGTGGACAGCTAGTAGAGGGCGTTCATCATTGGCAGCGCTTTAAAAATCGATCAACATTCTGAAAGGTATATTGCAACCGAGGTATGATTTAGTTTTCATAGTTTAAACGTTTTAATGGAATCAGATTCGGATCCTGTTGGGGTTTTTTCTCAAAATTGTTTTGAAATTTTCGCTATGTATGAACCCCAAACACCATCAGTGGTATCAGAGCCTTCGAGTTCGATTTCATTAAATTTATTGCATGTTTTCTTCTGATATATACATGATATATGAATGAAAGCATATTAATAGTTGATGTATATATAATATACATAAGTTTTCTGTGAGATTTATTATCATGGTTTATGTATATGATACATATATTCGTGATTTAATTGAAATCAGTTTCGTACATGCAAGTAACCATGTTAAGTTAATTCGAATAATTTTAATGAATTGAATTTCATATTCTGTGATCCATGACACCATCAGGTATAATCTTTATTTTCGTGTATTGATGCATGGATGAAATCTCTGTAATTCAGTATGCATATTTAGGTTACATTAATTTAAGTTTCTTAAATTGTATAAGTCTGAATGTTAATTCGAAACTAATATGATTAGGTTCGATTGAGATAGTGATGCAACTACATATTTGTGATTATTTAGATGAGGACCGAAATTGCAAATAATTATTTTTGAAATTATTTATTTATCTCGTTATATCTATTCTGTTATGAAATTTCTATTTGATAGGAGATAGATAACAAATTAGATTAGAAGATAGTAGCAAAATTGAATTCATTATCCCTATTGGATAGGAGATAAATGTCGAGAATTTTGTTATTGGTGATATACTAGGATTTAAATATCTTAAGTCCTAAATGGATTAGGATAAGATGATTAGTTAGATGTGGGTCCGAGTTAATTTAAAACGTTTTAATTGACTTAATTTCGGATAAATTAAGGGGTTAGTTTAGGATAATAAAATTAGCAAAAAATATGATTTTCTATGGCGAATTTTAATTTTCGGAATTGAAATTCATCTCCTAAAAAAAATGGGGGTGCTGCCCCCTATTCCCCCATCCGCTGACCGGTCAGCGAGACCGCCGTTTAACTAATCCTAGCGCACAAAAATTCTTCTATTAGTGAATAGCATAAAAATTTCATAAATTGTTTAGTGGTTCTACAAATCAATAAAATATATGATATTTCATTGTTCACTTAAAAATTACTAAAACTGAATAAAATCCCTCTATTAAATCTTAAGTCATGTGCCATCCGATTTTAAACACTTATTAAGGCCTCGATCGTACTAATATAGTTTTAGCCATAGCTGGGTGTATTGTGTTATCTTGGTGAGACAAGTTGGGTAAGAGTTACCTAAATGTTTAAATTGGTCCAACTTAATAAAGCTATCAAAATAGTTTTGGGTTTTAGGCATATGATGAGATAAAAACATGCTAAGACATAAGATGTCTTGTATCTCATAAAAGTATCTAAAATTACATAAGATGTAATTGGTAACTGTTACCTACCTAAATAATTTAGTTCTGTGTTTCATGCCATAGCTGTCATAGAATTAGGTGAAATATGGATTTAAGTCCCCTAAATAAACAGTATGTTTTAGGAGGGTTGTTAATTTAGTGGGAGTTTATTCCTCTATACTAAAATAAACTCTGCATAATCTTTATTGTAGATCAATGGCCTCTTCAAGTAACAATAATCCCCTGTCACTGCGATCTATCCTTGAGAAGGATAAGCTATCTGGGACTAACTTTCTTGACTGGTTCAGAAACTTGAGAATTGTTCTCAAGCATAAACGCAAGTTGTATGTTCTGGATGCTCCGATCCCTGAGGACCCACCAGCCAATGCTACGAAAGCTGTGAAGGATGCACATAATAAGCATGTCAATGATTCTACTGATGTTGCATGCATTATGTTGGAAACTATGGTTCCTGAACTTCAGAAGGACATGGAACTAATGGAAGCCTACGACATGGCTATAACTCTGAAGGAAATGTTCCCACAACAAGCTAGGCAAGAAAGGTTCGAGACAGCCAAAAACCTGCATTCTTGTAAGATGACTGAGGGTGTGTTAGTTAGTCCTCATGTTCTGAAGATGAAGGGCTATGTTGACCAACTTGATAGACTTGGATTTCCTATAAGCCAAGAGTTGGCTACGGATTTGATCATAAATTCATTACCGGAGAGTTACTCACAATTTGTGATGAACTACAATATGAATAATATGGAGAAATCAATTTCAGAGTTGCATTCGATGCTCAAAACTGCTGAACAAAATATCAAGAAACCCTCTAGTAATGTGTTGATGGTCCAAAAGGGAAAGAGAATGAAAAAGAAAGGCAAAGGCAAAGGCAAAGCTAAAGTTGCCAAAGCTACTGCTGCACCTGTAGCAAAGCCTGTGGAACAAGTTAAGCCCCAGCCTGTTCCTGCTTTAAAGCACCAAAAGGAAAAGGAAGGAAATTGTCATTTCTTCCATGCACCTGGACATTGGTTCAGAAATTGCAAACTCTATCTGGAAGGCTGAGTTATTTCCCATATTGTTTAGTTTGTTTATTTTTCACTGCGTATAACTTGCAATAACTCTTTCATAAACTGTTAAATTGATTAATCGAAGGCTGACAAAGCTCGTTAGGCTCGCCGAGTACCAACTCGAGACCTATATGGGTCTAGGCCGGGTGTACTCAAATGCATTGGGAATTTAGGGCCTTCACAGTTAACTTCATGTCCTCGAATCAACAACTATTTCTTGGTCAGGACTCCTAGCATCTTTTCTGTTGTTTTCTTGTACACTCATTTTCGATTGGTTCAAATTTATTTCTAGTCTTTATTTATTCATGCATTCCCTGTACTTTTCTTTCTATCATCATGCATAGGACTGTTATTTACTTTTGAAATACTGTAAATATCCTGCTTAGTGTTACTTACCTAGAACTCGTCATTTTTGTGTTTGACTAAATACAAATCGACAAGTGAGCAAGGGAAAAACTCCTCAGCTTGGTGATTTGTTTTGAGGATAGCAGATCTGTTAATCCTTTGAACTCAACGTAGGTTTGATTTTGTATATTACAGTATATATATGTTTTAAAACATTGGGTTTTGGGTTTTGAGATATCTTGGGCATATATCATGACATTCTCTCTTGTGATATGACATATGATAGTGGTACACATATGCAGGGTTTCCACATTCTAGGTTATCCTGATTTATGTCTTGAGGTTGTTATATTAGTTGGAGATTTTAAATGTTTTTGCTTATCTTTGAATAACTCACTAATATCAATAATCTCATCTTAAATTGTTGAATAAATGTTTAAAGGTAAGGGAAGGCTGTCTAGACTTGCAATGACTGCACGAGGGTTGACTCAGGGTCTATGTAAGTCTAGGTCGGGTGGGGTCCAGTTTTAGGGTTGTGAAACTTGGGCCGTTACACATGAAAACCCCATTTCATTGTTGTTTCTAATAGAAGCTGCATAACCATGGACTTCTCATATCCTTGGATCAATAATTGAAGAGAGAATTCCATAGGAGAACCTTGATTTGGGAAAAAGTGTTAACAAATTCTCATTTTTGGAGCTTCTTGATTGCTTTGATTCAGTTTTGAAGTGAAATTTGATTTACCGAGTAGTTTCAAATACTATAGATTTCAACAGTACTTACCTGTAGTGAAGATTTCCTTCATGTGTTATGCACTACAAAGTTCTTGGTGGATCAAACTTGTAAATTACCCCTATGTTTTAACAAATATGCTAATATTTGCTCTCGAACTTGACCTTCTCTGCTCTCTTTAAAATTTGTTGTTTCTTGGGGTTTTAAGGTGATCAAGAACTGATACAAAGGAAATTTGTTGCAAAGCAAAGGAAGAGAGCTACAACGTGCCTCAAGTGTGGAGAAAGGAAGGTGATTTACAATACCGAGCTTAGTTCAAAATGGCTTATTATAGTTACCGATACATCTCTTATGAGTTACTTTGTAGTTTAGTTCATTTTTTTTTGTTGCCTTGCTATTAGAGATTATTAATAAGTAGAAGTTTTCTTGCCCAAGTTTGAGATACTAATTGCTGCATTGTATCTTGGACCATGAACCATCCAAAAGTTTGTAATCATTTTGATGAACTCCTTGGAAACATGGGAAATGCTAGGATAATTTGTTGTTCCTTATGTTTTCACGTTATCTTTTTGTGCTATCTTTTGTTGAATGAGTGACATCTTTCATCAAAGAACTTAATAAATTAGATACCATTTTTAAAATCTCGAGTAACCCATTTTGGGCATCGAGTTTGAGCACCATCCCACTCTGTGCCCGCTCGATGCACCTTGCGACGTGTGCATGCACATACATCTCAAGGTGTATCGCGTCGCAACTAAGTGGGTAGGTGTCTAAACTCGGTGCCCAAAGCATATTACTAGTTTTGTTGGGTCTGTATTTTTCTACGACAAAAAGTGCCAAACTACGGCCTTTTTGTCTACCGACTTACATTATTGGCCAGTAGTTACTAAACTATAGCTACTAAATTACTAATTGATGAAGAGCAAAGTGCCAAATTAAACTAACTATTATTGTTGATGAATAAAATTAATGTGCCATTAAATTCGTGACTGCACAGTGGACAAATTTTGAGGCTGATTAATGAACGAATTTGAAAGGGCAATTATAGATCATTCTAGGCAAATAAAGAGTCTATCTTTTGGAGTTTCCCATAAATAGTTATGGTTGTTTAAGTAACCAAGGGTCAGAATTTATTATTTTTAATTACTGTATGAATTATAAGAGTCATGTCTAAGGCTTTTAATAGAGTTGTATCTCAGTTGTAAAATGAAGAGAGAATAAAACTTGTTTAAGAGTTAATAGAAAAAGATATTGCGTTCTCTTGTTCTCTCTTCCAAATAAAGAAAAAACACTCTGTTTTTATCAAACTGGTATCAGAGCTATAGTAAATTCCGTAAGTACATCGTTCAGGCAAATGCCATTGCCACGATTCACCAAGTTGAACTATGACAATTGGAGTATTCAGATGCGTGCATTGCTCGGTGCGAAAGATGCATGGGAAGTAGTCGAAAAGGGCTATGACGATCCAGATGCAACGGTCAATCAAACTGCGAATCAGATAAAGGTGTTGAAAGAAACGTGTATGAAAGACAAGACCGCGCTCTATTTACTGTTCCAAGCAATGGATGAGTCGGGTTTCGAGAAAATTGCTAGTGTAGCAACTTCAAAGGAAGCGTGGGACACTTTGCAAAAGGTGTTCAAAGGTGTCGATCGAGTTAAATAAGTACGGCTTCAAACTCTTCGAATCGAGTTAGAGGCCATGAAAATGAAGGAGTCAGAAGGATTCTCTGACTAAATCAAACGTGTGCAAACAATGGTGAATCAACTTAAACGAAATGGAGAAATTCTAACTGATGCAAGGGTGGTGGAAAAGATTTTGCGATCACTGACCGAGAATTTTGATAATGTTGTTTGTGTAATTGAGGAGTCAAAAAATTTGGAAGAGATGACCATTGATGATCTTGCTGGTTCTCTTGAGGTGCATGAACAATGCAAGAAGAAGAAGAATGAGTCGCTTGAAGAAGCGCTGCAAGCCAAGGTGTCTATCAAAGATGAAAAGGTACTCTATAGTCAAAAATTTCATGGCAAAGGACGTGACCGTGGAGGTCGCAGCAATGATCGTGGTGGTGGAGGCTGCGGTCGAGGTGGATACTATGAGGAGAAGGGGCAGTCAAGCCAACAAAATCGGCGAGGTAGAGGGCGTGGTCATGGTAGAGGCGCCGATTAAATCATTCAAATGTTGAGTGCTATAACTGTGGCAAGCATGGACACTACGCAAAAGAGTGCAAATCAAATGTCGAGTGTTATAATTGCGGTAAGTATGGGTACTATGCAAAGGAGTGCTATTCCGAGAAAAAGTTAGAAGAAAATGTGAATCTAGTCGAGAAGAGGAGACAAGAGAAGATGATGTTCTCATGATGGCCTACAGAAATACCATTCCCGATAGCGATACGGTGTGGTATCTCGATACAGGTGCTAGTAACCATATGTGCGGGCACAAGCACCTATTCAAGGAGATGCGAGAGGTTGAAGATGGACACGTGTCATTTAGAGACGCGTCAAAGATCCAAGTAAAAGGACAAGGTACGGTTCACTATTTACAAAAAGGTGGTACGGAAGGATCAATCGAGGATATTTATTATGTACCTGATCTAAAGAGCAATATTTTGAGTTGGGGCAATTCATGGAAAAGGGATACTTGATATTCATGAAAAACCGGGTACTATAATTAAAAGACAATCGAGGGTGTTTGGTAGCACGAGTCGAAATGGCCCAAAATCGCATGTACAAGCTCAACTTACGAAACGTTCAAGAAAAATGTCTACAAGTTGACAAGGAAGACAAATCACGGTTGTAGCATCTAAGGTTCGGTCACCTTCCTTACGGTGGCCTAAAGGAATTGGCCAAGAAGAATATGGTCCATGGGCTACCAGACATTGACTTCACCACCAAGCAAGGACTTCATTTCCGAAAAATGCAGAATACCGTGCGAAAAAACCACTCGAGCTCATACATACTGATATTTGCGGGCCAATCACTCCAAAATCTTTTGGTGAAAAAAGGTACTTCATTACATTTGTTGATGACTACACTCGGAAAACATGGGTTTACTTTCTAAAAGAAAAATCTGAAGCTCTAAATTCATTCAAAAAGTTCAAAGTGATGGTAGAAAAAACCACCGGCATGCTCATTAAAGCCGCGAGGTCAGATAGAGGCGAGGAATACACATCAACCGTCTTCATGAATTTTTGCGAGGAACAAGGCATCAAGCTATTCTTGACTGCACCATATTCACCTCAACAAAATGGTGTAGCTGAGAGAAAGAATCGAACCATTCTTGATATGGTTCGGTCGATGATGAGAGCAAGAAAATGCCAAAGGAATTTTGGGCAGAAGCAGTGTTATGTGCAGTCTATGTGCAAAATCGATGTCCTCATATGAAGTTGGAAGATCAAACACCGCAAGAAGCATGGAGTGGACAAAAACCAATGGTGTCTCACTTAAAGGTGTTCGGTAGTGTACCCTATGTGCATGTACCGGATCAAAGAAGGACCAAGCTTGATGACAAAAGCAAAAGGTATATCTTTATCGGTTATGATGAAAAGACAAAAGGTTACAAGTTGTTTGATCCAATAGAAAAGAAAGTAGTGGTCGGCCAAGACGTGCATGTAAACGAGTCAAGTTCGTGGGATTGGGAAAACTCAACAGAGGTGATATTTGAGAAAGGAGAGTCATCTACCGGTACAATCACTACCTCAATAAACACACCAGCAAATCCACCAACAACTGATGATGAAGATGAGCCAAGACAACCAAGGATTCGAAGCATACAATTAAGATTTGTACGACTCGACAAGTGAGGTACATTTAATTTGCCTTTTGGCATATACCAAAATAATTACATTTGAGGAAGCGGTACGAAATGAGAAACCTACTCGACATGAAGGACAAAAGAGAATTAAGTTTAAGGAGGGGTGTTGATGAATAAACTTAATGTGCCATTAAATTCGTGACTGCACAGTGGACAAATTTTGAGGATGATTAATGAACGAATTTGAAAGGGCAATTCTAGATCATTCTAGGCAAATGAAGAGTCTATCTTTTGGAGTTTTTCATAAATAGTTATGGTTGTTTAAGTAACCAAGGGTCAGAATTTATTATTTTTAATTACTGTATGAATTATAAGAGTCATGTCTAAAGCTATAAATAGAGTTGTATCAGTTGTAAAATGAAGAGAGAAGAAAGCTTGTTTAAGTGTTAATAAAAAAAGATATTGCGTTCTCTTGTTCTCTCTTTCAAATAAAGAAAAAGCACTCTGTTTTTATCAATTACATCATTATTGACGAAATATATGCTCTGCGTGCCAATCAAGAATCTACAAATGCTCCGTGTTCCTCCACTGGATTAGACTGATGAATGGCTAGGATAGTTTGTTCATCGCTGAAAAAATTATCAGGATCGACGTTACTCTTCACTTTCATTAGTTTCAGACAGTTACTCTTGAAGTATTGTTGCCCCCAACTCGCGCATCCCGATGAGTGTACCGAAGCGTCACTTATTGTGTTCTGTCCCAAGTCGAGATCTCTGTAAATGAAGTATGCAGCTCTTGGTGACTTGGAAACAAAAGGAGTCATGCGATCATACATTTCCCTAAGCTGAACTAAATATTTTTCTTGTGCTTCAGTCGTCTCATTGTCATCCCATATTGCCAAGTATCCAATCATATACAAATTTCCATCTCTATGTGGAAAAGCAATCTCATTCTCTGGAATGGCACTAACTCTCCCTCCCCATGGAACCATGGACAACACAAATTCGTTTTCTTCCAACATCTTCCAAATTCCTTCAAGCGTAGTTTTCGACATCGGTTTTGTCACAAAATCAGACTTCACTTTGAATGTGATTTTTAACTCTGACTCTCTACTTAGTAATCTTTCAAGTGGTACCATTCCATCTGGGAATTGAGCAAAGTAAACAACAGATTCAATCCAACTCATCTCCATACAATCTTTCTCTTCCATCCCCAACTCCGCGAACTTATTTTCCATCAACAACATTAGCTTCTTAGATCGACCGAGATACATGATTCGATATGTAGCTACTATAGTCTTTCCCAATTTTCCTGTTGTACTTGCATCATTTTTATTCCTTACAGAAATATCTACTTCAATGTTAAGCTCTTCTGGAACCTCATGAGTTGCAACGGTTTGCCATTTGTAAACGAGATCTGTCGCGCCTTCTTCGTATGTTCTTTCGAAAGTCGAAACAGTTACAGTAGGTGGAACTGCAACTAGTTTGATCTTCCAAGCAAGAACGACACCAAAACTAGCAGCCCCTCCTCCTCGAATAGCCCAAAACAAATCTTCCCCCATGGTTTCTCTGTTGAGGAATTTGCCCTTCACATCTACTAGTCGAGCGTCCATAATGTTATCAGCTGCCGTGCCGTATTTTCTCAGTAAGGTGCCATGACCAGCTCCGCTGATATGTCCGCCTACACCAATTGTGGGGGCTTTTCCAGCTGAGAATCCATGAACTGGACTTTTCTCTGCAATTCTATAATAAACTTCACCCAATGTGGCGCCAGCTTCAACCCATGCACTACCGTCCTCTATGTTGACATCGATTGCTCGAAGATTGAAAAGGTCCATGAGAACAAAAGGAACATATGATCTGTACGAGAGGCCTTCAAAGTCATGGCCTCCACTTCGAACTCGGATCTGCAGGTCATGTTTTTTAGAACAAACCACGACGACTTGGACATGGGATTCGTGGGTGGGAGTGACTATGAACCGAGGTTTATTATTCGGTGTGGCGGCAGCGTCGGGAGAAGAAAATCGGAGGTTTTGTATTTTAGATTCGAGAATTGAAGTGTAAGAAGTGGCATTGGGGGTATAGACTGGAAGCTTGGTGTGCATGGCATTGAACGAAATACATTCAAGGAAATCATTATCCTCATGAGCTGTTAAGATTGGCGATGAAGCTGTGTATGATGATAACAATATTAATAATACAATGCAAGCAAAAAGGGCCGAACCTGGTAAAGACAATGGGCACCTCTGACTGGCCATGGTTGTCGATCAATGTGGTATATGTCTTACACTTCTAAGGGAAGGATTTCATTTGAATTGAGATCACCACAAGCTGGCAGGCATATAATTTATAAAGGGAAATGATAGTGTGCCCCTCGGACATGCATTCGTTGGATACTCCTTGCGCACGCATCTCAAGGTATGTCGACGATGCTCATTGATTGTGTGTGAAACTGGGGTGCACAAAGTGCATGGACTCTAGCATATATTATTAATATAGTAAGTGCTATAATGACAATAGGTATATCACATAGAAAGTCATATTAGGCATTTGAGCTATCCATTCATGTCTCGGTCTCGGATGTAGGGATACATAGATCCTATGTATAATACACGGGTTAAGGTTGCATGGACGGTTCTTGAAATCGATGTGTCTTTCAAAATGACATACACTGTTATTCTAATATTTTACTATCAATACACGGCAAGAGTCATGCGTTTATAAATGGCAGGCCTAACAGATCTACAACTGCTACTAGCAATTTATTTATTTATTTTTCACAATAGAAAAGAGGCAAGGTTTTTATGAGAGCACCTGCACTACTGTAAAAGTGACAAAATAATAGTGTCGTGATCTTTATTGCCCTGCGCAGCATTGACTACAAGTTAATTTGCCTTCTTGTCGATGACGTTTTTTCTTCTTTTTTTCCACTATCTATTTGTCTTCTTGTAAACAAAAAGTTAATTTACACCAATAAAAAATAATAATAATGAATGATACATATGACTTTTTTTTTTTTAATTAGGAAGAGGCGGATATGCCGATAAAGCCTTGGGAAAGTAATTCCCATTACATCACCACTAAGTATGCCTAATAAGGCTTTGACGTGTCATTTCAAACTTCCAACAACTCAACATATTGACTTTTCTGAACAAAACAGTTTTGTAAGATAGAAGAGGTATTACTTGTCAAACGGTAAAATTATCGAGAGAATGTATCAGGTTCGATTGGTGTTAGACTTATTTGCCAAAAAAAAAAAAAAAAATAGATCACATTCTCTAGAGCTTGCAATAAGATATTAATGAGATAAGAAGCTAGTAAAAACATCACTGACATAGTTTTAGAAGGTTGTACTCGTTGTTCGACTCTCACTGAAGTAAAAAAAAAAAATTAAATGATAATCCCTACAATAATCTACCACATCGAGCATCTCTAACCCATTACATTCAAATAAGGTGACACTTATTCTATTTTGGTGTAAAAAGCGCACTAACACTATTGACGTCTCTAACGCATTACCACTGTATCCTATTTTGAACAACCGGTCACGAGTGGGGGAGATTGAAGCCGAGATTTAGGCACCGCAAAACTCATCTCTCAATCTCTGTCCTTTTTCATTCGGTGTTTCGTGGATTCTATGTTCTCTCAACACTTTAAGATATACAAATCTGCAGTTCTACTCTCCATGTTTGCATGTTTATAGAAATTTGTGCTCAATTGTTAGAACTTTGTGCTAAATTCTAGTAGAGTGAGATTCAGCATAATTTTGTGTTAAAGTAGAATTAGACAATGGAATTAGAGTTTTGACTTGCATGTGGTTTGGGAAAATACTTGTGGGACTATAAGGCCTATAATGGGGTAATGCTTAATGATTGTATTGAGAGTTAATATACCCCAAGTACATAAGTATTGAGTTGAATCAGTTGATTAATGCCAATGCATAGCATACCTTGTGACAAATTCTCGTTTATAGCTACTTGATGCAGTAGTTCATTTTAGTGTGAGTTCAATTATATAGTCACTTGATTTACTCTTATTGTGGTATTGGAGTTTTCACTTTCTTTTGCTAATTTATGTTTTTCAATGTGATTTTAATAGCTAGGACAATGCAATGTTTTTTGGTGCAAGTATCTGGTAATTGTGAAAACTTTTTGTGGGTTTGATATGCAAACTTTTGATGAAAAGCAATGGATACGAGACTTGGTTTGAAAGTATGCATGTACTTGTAAATATGTTTTAGTCCAAATTGACTACTAGCCTATATGTCACTTTGAGTGGTTCTCACCATGGAATTTAATTTTTTTGTTGTGCTTCACTTTGATTTGCTGATGTTTTATTGAATTTTTGTTATTAAACTCTCAAACCTAGTACTATTTTTTTGGTTGATTTCATCGTTTTGGGAATGAAGGATTTGTTCACGTAGAGATTCAGTTCGTGCGAGGAAGAATGTTGATGTTGAGAAAAACAGCTGTGTCTTGTTTTTGTGGGTGAATCTGTTCATGTTTTATGTTATTGTTTACAATTTATTTACTCTTTTAACCCTAAGAAATGAGAGTTCCCCTTTAATGAATGATTGTGAGAATGAAATTATTTCCTTGATGGTTGGCTTGCTTGGGACATGATGGCAAGAGTGTCTATTTTAAGGATCTTTGGCCATCCAATGAAGAAGTAGCAGAGGTAAGTTCTTATCCGAATAGAGACATTGTCATTTTAGATTCGAATGTGGCCTAGAACAATTTAACTTGTTGGCTTCATTCTCAGGTGGTTCAATCAAATGTATTGCCTGATACGTTAAGACACTACAACATTATTGGGCTTTAATAACAGAACCATTAATGACGGTTTGAAAAATCCGTCATTAAAGAGGGGAAAAGATGACGGTTACATTTATAAAACCCAACCCTAACTTTACTCTCTCTCTCTCTCACGTCTCGCGACTCTCTCTCTCTCTCTTTCGCAAATTGCTCTCTCTTCTCTCTTTCAATCTTCTCTCGAGCTCGTCTCTCTTACATATTTCAAACTTGGCACTTCGTTTTTCTTCCTCATTGTTGCTTCAAAACCTTAATTTTTCACGTGCAAACCTTCACTTTGGAGATTCGTCAATAGAGGGATCGCTAGGGCCGAAGCTGAATTGGCACGAATTTAGTCTCATCTCTGCGTCCAAGCTCCCGTTCTCGAAGGAGAGCGGCGAAGTGGCGGCTACGACGACGCGGTTCATCGTCAAATCTAGAATTGCGCAGCTCAAGTTCCACTACGAAGCGGAGCTCAACAATGTTGTTGTTCGTGTTGATCTTCGGAGTGCTCAGGTTGTGAACTTGTGATGGCGTGTTTGGTTTTGCTGTGATTGTGTTGTTTTGATTTGGTTTCGGTGCTTGGTTTTCGAGTTTCGAGTTTCGTTGATTGTGCGGATTTCAGGTTTTTGAATTAGGTCCAGTTGAATCGATTTGTGTCGATGAAGGCTCGGATGGTGGAGAGAATGAGAAAGTGAGTTAGTTAATTGTTTTGATTGTTCTTTTAGAGATATTGTGATACTGTTTTGTATATTGAATAATGGTTGGAACAGTGAATGTCTTGAGCAATTATTGATATATGTGTGTTATGTCTACTGAAATTTTCAATCCTGTTTTTAGATTTCTAGGTGCACTCTGCGGTGAAGTGGATTGATTTTGTGATCTTGAAATGGTGTAGCTTTGGAATTATGTCTACTGAAATTTTCTATGAAGAACTCTGATTAGCAATTTGGCATTTATTGGTGCAGCTGTGTTCTTATAATTTCATTGCTTTTGCACTTTGAGTTGAGTGGTAAGTCAAGACATAGTCCCATAAACAACCCATCAAAACTTTACAGCTGAGTGCTAAGAAAAGGTTTACAACTGATCTGTTCTCTCTTCTTTACACAATCTCAGGTAAGGTAATTGGTTGGTTCTGAAATGGCTGAAGCCATTCTTGTGAATGGTATTTTTGAAATTTTGAAGAAGATAGGGAGCCTTGCAAGCCGTGAAGTCAGTCTGATGTGGGACGTCTAAAGGCGAGCTAAAAAAGCTTCAAAAGACTGCGGACATGATCCAAAAAGTGTTGTAGGATGCTTAACAACATTAAAGAGATACAAACGCAGTTAAACTTTGGTTGCAAAGGCTAAAGCAAGCAACTTATGACGCTGAAGACATATTAAATGAGGTCGCCTATGAGACTCTACGAAAGAAAATTGAGAACCGCTTTAAGAACAAGTTGCGAAGGTTCATTTTGGCCTCCAATCCGCTTGTATTTCGTCTGAAGATGGCTCATAGAGTACAAGGTGTCAACCAAGTCTTTGATGACATTGCAAAAGAAAAGAAGATACTCAATTTAAAAGAAGAGCATGCAGGTGCAGACAAACCTATCCTTGATCGAGGTACCTTCTCACTTATGGATGAGACTAAAGTTTTTGGCATGGTGATGGAGTACAAGGGTTGAAGCTCCAAGAAGCAGTGGATTGGGTGGTGAAGAATAGGTTGGATGGGAAGGCGGGGATGAATGTTGTGTTTAGCGAGGGAGAGGTACCCTATGGATTTAATAACAATGCTATATTTAGGGGGTGTACCACTGAAAATGGGTTCATGGAGGTGGGCATTTAGGAATAAACAGATCAAATGGGTAATATAAAATTGTAATGTGTAGATCATATATGTGAACGTTAATTAATGAATAACTTTTGTGATCTAATTTTATGTGTAGTAATGGTGATGGTTTATATATGTTGTAGGGAAAAAATTATTTTGCAGGAAAACAACAGTCCAACAGTCCTTTTTTTAAAAAAAAATTGAAAAACATTTGGTGACGGTTTTAAACCGTCACGAAAGGTCTTGAGCTTTTATAACATCTGATAACATGACGGACTATGTGACGGTTTAAAACCGTTATGAAAGCCTTTTGTGACGATTTTAAACCATCATGAAAGGTCATTTATGTTGTAGTGAGAGCACTTACAATGCTATAACTCAGTTGGTTTCATTCTCGAGTGAGCTCTGTATTTAGCAAATGCTCTTGCTTTGCATTTGGCTTGATACTTTCTACATTGTATTGATTGATGAATGATGTAGTTCATATCATGTTGTCTTGATATACCACACTATACCATTTCAACTTGCAGTGGAAGGTGAAAAGAACTTGTTTCAGGATGTTTGAATTAGAACTATCTCTCTGCACTCTCCCTAGCTATATTGATTTATCTCAGTTTTTTCATATGAAATACGTCAAAATTTCTACTCTTTTGCTTACAATCTAATTTGTTTGTTTCTATGATGGCCCTCTCCTAATGTAAGGCACCACCCGGCCTAATCTCGTATTTAAGCCCTAATTCGGTCTGTAGGACTTAACTACGTATTAGTTGGCCTTTTCAACTTAATTGCCAACTTGATTGCATTCAGGATAAATAATACACTAACTCTATAAATTTCAATAATTAGAGTTGTTTATAATATTTAACAGTTAATTAGTTAACGGAAGTCTTAACATTTCAAATGGAAAAAATTTAATAATCGTAAGTGTGGAAATTAGGAATAATGATTACAATATATATATATATATATGAAATATGTGGCGAACATATAAATATTGCAATAGTCAAAAGTTGGGGAACTAACGCTCAACCCAATATATACAACCCAACCGTATGAAAGACATAATAAGTAAATTATACAAAACATCAAAACCTACAGTAAGACAGTAACACACTCCCCAAGCTCAGAGGTAGTCGCCAGTCTTCTCCTTGTTGGGTCTACTACTCGATGGATATGCACCCACCGTCATAAAAAGGACTGTGAGTACAAAAGTATAACAATAATTCCCAAATGACTTATTTATTCACATTTCCTATATAAATGAACGGTATTTAAAAGCATAATGATAGCCAATGAATGCTTTAAATAAACATACCAAAAAATACCAAAAACACAAATGAAACTGACACGAGTTAAGTAGTTTGATCTAGGTCCCGTCGGCGATAAGAATTCACTTAGCCTTTTCCACTATTTTTATGGAGCTGTGCTCTACATATCATCATTTTCTAATAACCTCAAATAGCGGAGATGTGCTCTACGACTATAAATCATCTATCACAAATCTTGCCAAACAACCCGGATCATTACGCCGTGAGTCGCGCGAGTATAGTGGAGAGTGTAAACATCCTCCACGTCCAGCGACCCCGCGAGCTGCCTTCTCTCCAATGTGCAATGGACCTTAGATTCTAAAACTACTTTTAATCATCAACAAATGACTCGGTAAAGGAATCCAAGAATGGCAATGCTACAAAGCTCAACAAGCACAGAATACAAGTTCATAAATCAATACCATCTAATTCTAATAGCATGTTATTTAGATCAATTTTTCACTAATACTTAATGAAATTAAACATAAGCAATGGAAAGAGTCAAGTAGATTTAAACACAAGGTAATATCATGATGACAAAGCTCAATAAGATAGAGTAGAAATAAATCATGATATCAAGATTTCAAAGTACCCATTTACAGTCTTAAGGACTGTCCAACAATAGTATATTTGAATTGAAATGAAAGTATATAGTTCAAGTGGAATTACTCACCCTCAAGCAATTCCTAGCTAATTTTTGGCCTCCCGACGCCCAAACTTGTGTACTCAGACTCGACACACTTCCCTATGCTCCTGGGATGGTTAGATAGGTATTAGGTTGGGTTTAGGGCTATTCAGGTGGGTTATGTTGGGGTTTAAGTGTTGCAAAAATTTGTTTAGGAACTGCTGAAATTTGAGTTTCAGAACCCAGAATTCCTGCAATGAAATTCTGGGTTTCTACAACTTGGGATTTCCTCCCCCATCGTCTCCTAGACCCCTGTTCTCCTCCACCAAGGGCCTAGAACCCCTCATCAACACAAACATATACCAGACACTTTATTCATCATTAAAACATCAATTTAAATGAAGATTCAAACATGCATTTAACGGTTTTGGGGAAGAACACATGACCTTTAAAAAAAAACTCAAAGCTTGATCAAAAACGATTATGTAAATTCAAGGCTTTGGTGTTATCCCAATTAAAATTTGACAAAGAATTCGAAAATGACCTCATAATTTAAAAAGAAAAATGTTTTTTAGTCCAAAAATTCGTAAATCAGTTTCATAAGAAAAAACCCAAAAATTGGCAAAACTTATGAAAATTGAAAATACAACTTGCACAACCAAATTAAAGCCTCCATTTTGATTCAAAACAGAAATAGAATACATTCAAACTAATTTATGTAAAAACCCCCATTTTTCCTCAATCAAAGTGCATGAATTGAATGTAAATAAATGCATAGAGTTTTTACCAAGATTTGGCTTGTGTTTGATTCTTGACGGCCACTCCTATGTGTTGGATTTCCCTTCTCTTTAGTCTAATTTTTTAGTTCCACACTCCAGCTCTGGATTCTTTTCTTCTTTAATTGAATGAGTGAGCATGTAAGGTTTCGGTGAGTTATTTATAGTGTTGGGTTTCATCTAGTTACACTTCTCCATCTCCATGAAGATCTATGATCTTTACTCACTCCTACAACCCACTAGTGATCAGCTAAGTGACTCAAATTGTTGGCACAAATTGTGTATGAGTGTATGCTAACACATATCTCGAGGTAAAGTCCTTTGTCTCTCAAATTATTGTTAACAACTATAGAACATCTATTTGAATTCCATTTATTAAATGTCATATGTCATGAAATAAATTAATTTAATGACATTTAACTAAGTTTAGACTTACCACAAGTCTAACTATCCGATTCCCCAGCTTGCACGCAACTCGAGGCATGTCCACGCTCACTTCTCGATGCCTATAATTGTAAGAACTGACTTAATTAGTCTACACATATACAAAACACTAGGCATACACCACAACAAATATAAAATATACTTCGACCACGTACCTCGGTCGGTGTGCACATCTTACGCGGGTCCTACTTCATGGTTCAGTGATCCTTATTAAGGATTTAATCAAGGGTTAGGAATTCGGGCTGTGACAGTTTCATTAGAAAACTTACATTGTAATCAAACAAACAGTTTGTACATTTGCCCTTTTTTTATTTTAGGCATTGATATAGTTAAGTTAAAGCAATTGTCAAATGGTTAGTTTTATGCAATTGATCTGTTAATTGATCTTGACATCAATTTTATTTTATTACACAGGGACACTATGGCGTCTGCTGCCCTATAATGTCAGCTTGGATTTCCACAAAACATGGCATGAAGCTGAATTAAAGGTAATTAATTCCTTCTAATTATATGTTTTACATGATGTGACGGCTCCAATTCCACAACCCTAAAACTGGACTCCGCCTGGCCTAAACATACTTAAACCCCGAGTCAACCCTCGTGCAGTCAATGCAAGCCTAGTCAGCCTTACCTTACCTGTACCATTTATTCAACAATTTAAGATGACATTATTGATATTAGTGAGTTATTCAAAGATAAGTGAAAACATTTAAAATGTCCAACTAATATAACAACTTCAAGACATAAGTTAAGATAACCTAAAATGTGGAAACCTTGCATATATATACCACCATCATATGTCATGTCACAAGAGAGAATATCATAGTATACATGTCCAAGATCTCTTAAAACCCAAAACCCTATGTTTCAAAACATGTATATACTATAATACAAAATCAAACCTAGATCGAGTCCACAGGTATAACAGCTTCGCTATCCTCAAAGCAAGTCACCAAGCTGAAGAGTTTTTCCCTTGCTCGATTATGGATTTGCACTCAGTCAAACACAAGAATGACAAGTTCCAGGTAAGTGATGCCAAATAGGATGTTTATAGTATTTCGACAGTAAATAACAGTTTATATTCATGCTGATAGAAAGAAAAGTACAGGGAATGTATGAATAAATAAAGACTGGAAATAAATCTGAATCAATTGAAAATGAGTGTCTAAGAAAACAATAAAAAAGGCGCAAGAAATCCTGACCAAGAAACAGTCATTGACTCGAGGACATGAAGTCAAGTACTAGACTCGGAGTTTAGGATGTGGTACATTCACACCATCCTAACATCCACGCGGATACAAAATTCCCCAGTAATCTAGTGAAGAAACTCTCACCCCATATAGAACCACAAACCATATCGTATATCTCGAGTCCCTGATTTTGGCGTATCATACCAGATAAACCAGCCCTCCCAAGGATCACGTTGACTCACTTGCCCTTGGACCACTCAATTAGAATATAGTTCCAAATTAGGAATAGAGCAATAACAATAACAATTTAAATTCAAAGAAATAACTGTAAATTTCCTCATTAGTTTACTTACCCATGTCCAACGTTATTATGCACTTACACGCTCATAATTTGTCTAGACGAACTCCACTTATGCCTATCATTGTCCTACAGTCCCCAGTTAATCATTTAATTACAAATTCATTAATTATCCTCCTATTTCTCCCATTTTTCATAATTTTATTCATTTATATATTTAGGGTCAATTACCCGAGTATTGGTTTGTATTCAAACCTATTTAGATACTTGAGAGATCCCTAAAGTTTTCAAAAAAATAAAAAATTGGTTTGATGAACAGGGCCACACCGTGGATGGCGTCGTGGAGCCAAGTGCTTTGCAGCATCATCTAAAGCGCGAGACTACCATTCGCCTCTGGTTCAAACGTCGTGATCGACGTCGTGGGTGAAATGCCACACATGGTGTCCCTTACGGCATCAGTTCCTGATTTTACTTGGGGGTTTTTTTGGCACCCGGCTCACTTTGCCGCATTTCGAGCCTATCCCAAACTCATAGGGACGCTCATTTACATCAAATCCAGTATTCATATCGACCAAAATAGTGGTCTATAACCCCAGTGTGGAAATTAATTTACAACCAAAGAAAATTCTCCAAAAATACAAAACCAATCCAAACACCCAAAACAAGTGCATGGTTGTTCCGCACTGATCAACTAATCCATATAATCATCAAACCGTTCGAAAAACTAAATTTCCCAATTGGTAACCAAAAATACTACGATGAAAACCCCCAAAAGAGTCATCAAAATGACGAACATTGTGATGGCTCCAGTTCCACAATCCTAAATTGGGTGCCACTCGGCCTAAACTTACTTGAACCCCCGAGCCAATCACCCTGAGTCATGTAAGCCTAGTCAGCCTTCCTTTACCATTTACCATTTATTAAGCAATTAATGGCGAGTTATCATAATTATAGAGGAAGCAATTACATCTCATACTAATCAATTAACTTGTAGCATATAAATTAAGACAACTTAGAGTGTTGAAACCCCGCATATGTATATCATCATAAACAAGTCTGAGGAGAGTAACATATAGATATACATGCCCAAAATCTCTCCAAAACCTAATTCTTAGTGTTTCAAAACAAATATATACAATAATACAAAAAGAACCACCTATGTCAGACAAGTGGAAAGACCTGCTCTAGTATCCTTAAATCAAATCTCCAAGCCGTTGAGCATTTCCCTTACTGGATTGTGGATCTACACTTCGTCAAACACAAGGATGATGAACCTAGGTAAGTAACGCCAAGTAGGACATAAATACAACATTTCGAAATAAAACACCAGTTCGTATTCATGCCGATAGAAAGAAAGTACAGGGGATGCATGAATAAATAAAGACTGTAAATAACTGAATCAATCGAAAATGAGTTTTTACTCTGGAAACAATAGAGATGTGCAAGTTGTCCTGACCAAACGGTTGTTGAGTCGAGGAAAACACCTACAAGACTCGAAGTTTAGGACGTGGTACACTTATGCCATCCTAAAGTCTATGCGAATGAGACTCCCTGGTAGTCCAGGTAAGAACTCTTACCCCATATAGAACCAGAAATAGTATCGTGCATCCCGAGTTCATAGCTCTGGCATATTACCTCAGATAACCTGTCCTACCAAAGGATCACGTTGACTCACTTGCCCTCGGATAACTCAAAGGAATGGAATTTCCAAAACATGAATAGAGCAATAACAATAACAATTTAAAGCTCAAGAAATAACTGTAAAAATTTCTTACTAGTTTACTTACTTGTATCTAAGCTAACATGCACTCACACGACCTCTGACTCGCCTTCAACGAATCCTTGAGTGACTGTAAATGACTAAAACTCCTGATTATCAATTAAATTTCAATTCCTCAATAATTACTTCCTAATTTATCCAATATTCTATAATTATTTTATTAGGTAGTATTCGGACTCATTTGGATACCTAAGAGATCCCAAAAAATTTATGAAGTTTTTATCAATTTGTCACTGTGAACAGTGTCACGCCACAGGTGGCATTGTGGAGGTCAAACCTCTATGGCGTCACATAAATCGTGACTAGAAATTGCTCACTGCCCCAGATGCTGCAAGTGGCGCCGTGGGGCTTTTCCCTCCACGTCGTCACTTAAAGTGTGACATGCCCAGAGCCTCTGCTCTGGGCGTCGTGATCGACGTCGTGGGCATAAATGATATTCGGCGTCCCTAGTAACGTGAATTCCTGCACTCACATTCGGGGTTTTTCGAAACCCTGGCTCGCGTCGCCATGTTTCGAGCATATCCCAAACTCTTATGGACGTCCGTTACAATGTTAAACCACCTTCGCTTCGCGTCAAAACCTCGACAAAACCCTCGATTTCAAAATTCACACAAATATCCCAAAAATTCCAAAACTCCACAAATCATCAAATCGCCAATTAAAAACACCAAATCTCATTCCATTGATCTCAAATCCATCAAAACAACTCATTAAAAGTGAATTTGTCCCTCTCATACAGAAAGAGATATCCAGTGGATCCCTCGATGTGTTAGACTGTTAAAAGGCCTAGTCTAAGTGAATTGATATTGATCAATGTCACTTCGATGTTTCAGTCTACTTGGAGATCGAGACTAGTACGATCGAACATGTTGGATGACAATTCCATGTCTTATATTTGATCAAAATAATATTGTATGACAAAAGGATGTTATATACATTATTGATTAGGTTGTATCGATTTGATCTTTGCACAACTTGGATAGTCATAATGTCTTGCTAGAGACCGCTTATGACTAGTATATCAAAATGTGTTTTGGTACACTGCCAATGTTGTATGAGCCTATTGGGTCGCACACTAAGAATGGTTTTGCGAGATTTTAAAATGGTTCGGAAGAATGAATTTTATATGATAAAATTCATGATAGAAACGTCCATGTGGTGTATTACACTTATACTTCTTGAGTAAGGGTATATGTGTAATTTACTTAACCGTCTATATATAAGCGTTGTATAAATAGACGTTTTAAGTTACAATATATGAATGAAAATTAAGGGTCGAAACTCTAATTTTCGTTTTAGAAACAAATTAGGGTTGAGTGGTACGTTCTGAATTGTTTTGGAGAGAAACTAAATGTTTGGTATTCTCTCGAAGCTAGCACTTTGAATCTTGGCCACCGTTCGTGTGTAGACAGCTAGTAGAGGGCGTTCGTCATTGGCAGTGCTTTAAAGATCGATCAACATTCTGAAAGGTATATTGCAACTGAGGTATGATTTAGTTTTCATAGTTTAAACGTTTTAATGGAATCAGATTCGGATCCTGTTAGGGTTTTTTCTCAAAATTGTTTTGAAATTTCCGCTGCGTATAAACCCCAAACACCATCACTGTTGCACATCTCGAGGAAGATCAACGAGGAAGGGAGGGAGGATGGCTGGATGAGCGACGTGGTAGGCGCTGATTGGTTGGTACTGCTGTGTGACGTGGACTGTCCAATGGGGATGCAACATGTGGCTATCCGAAACTCCAATTCACTACTCTTGTGTACACTCCAAAACAGACCCTCTGATATTTGATTTCTTCAAGTAAATACTCTATTTTGAGTTTTTTTCTGCCCAGGATCCAACCGTGCACCCCAAAAGTCCTGAAAATGACAAATAGAGATAATTGAGCCTATATTTCGGAGAATAAACACTATAATATATAAATAAACTATATATAATATGCATAAATAATGTGACGACCCTGCCCCGACCTAGGGTCGGTCGCCCGGCCCAAACCGTTACTTAGACCCGATACCTGAACCAGGCCCAAATAACGACTTGGCTCGCCTAAATAACTCAACGGAATAATTATTCTAAACAATATATATAATAATAAATGTGTGAAAAGTAATCATAACTAAACCATATAAACCTGTATATCATGATAATATCTATCATCTCTACTATTTAAATGTCTCATACAACCTCATAATAATATCAAAAGGTTCAAAACTACCCATTACTAATACTCGAGCTACAACCCACGTACGATTTCAAAACAATTTAATAATAATAATAACCTAGTATTATATGAGTCTCACAGATGAAAGCACTTCAATATAGATCCTTTCCCTTGCCTTTCTTGTCTATCGTCGCTGGTAGAAGGACCTGTGGGTAGAGTGGGGTGAGCTAAAGAACCAACGTTGCTCAATAAGAGGAAAGACTCGCTCAAACATTAAATATGCAAGTACTACCTAGTACTCATGCAAATTCTACATGACATTCAATCCATACGCATAACACAGCATGTAATAACTGAATACATGAAAATCAAAACAAACTTATAAGCATAATCATTTAGTACATATTTCGAACCAATTAAATATATATGGTTTATGCTCATCGTAGTTAGGAAAATGGAATATATTCTAAGAAGAAATATCTAAATATTATTTCCACATCTAATTTAGATATTCCATAATTTTATATATCAATATTTCAATTCGTATTTCAATCACCATACTAGACATATAATCCTAACAGGTTTCACAACACTTTTGATAAACATTCATATATGTCAAGCATAATGATATTCATCACATTTCATTTATAAATTAAAACATGACATATAAATAAAATCACACGAAGGATTTAAATAAAATGCGATAGATATAAATATTAATATAAGCCGTTGTTCCATTCAATGCGAACTAGATATTGGTAAGGATCCGGTAACCGAATCATCTATTTTCGTATTGGTACAATAATCAGTGGAATCGTAATGGCCGTTACGCCCTCTAGATAATCGCACCAAAACAAAAATAAATTCATCCAAGCCGTCACCGCTACACGTCTCAAAGAATCATCAAGTAGCAAAGGATGGAACTCCAAACCCTTACACTCAAATAATTCACCTTATGCATTCAATTAGTCAAGCAAACCCTCGGTGGTTAACTACCACACACTCGGGGTGTCTTTGGCCCTCGGTGGTTAACTACCACACACTCTGAGGCACCGAATAACATAACGAGGCAAGACAATGTATTCACAATTCCATAGATAATAGAGATCCAAACCAATATCACGACGCAACCCATTCCCAAGTCTTTAAATTCAAAACATGCATTCCTAATTATCTAATAATCAAGCCATATTTAATGCATGAGCGAAGCTCCCCACTTACCTGGACCGTCGCGACGCCTATACCGACTCTCGTACGTTTGGGGTCCCACGTGAACCGTCGCGTGTCACTAAAACAATTCATACAACAACCTATCAATGCATATTCTATTACAAAGTCATTAATTATTTAACTCATTTACTTTTAAGGACCCATTTGTGCTTGTCCCGTAGTTTTCGTGTCGTTTGGAGTCCTTGTCGGGTTCCCGATGTCACATTGTCGAGGGTGGGACCCGTCGTCGAGTCCCTCGGAGTGCGCGTGTGCTCTAATTGGTGTCAATCCCAAAGCATGTACCATAGCCCCCGAGATAAGAGAAATAGTAGAACCAGAATCAAATAATGTATGCATGTTATGACCATTAATTGAAACCGTACCTGCGACTAACTGTCGCGCGGCTCTCTGTTCCTGTTCCGCCATAGCATGAACTCTTCCTCGAGCAACTGGGGCTGCACTCTCCTCAGACGTTGGTGGATGTGGACATTGACTTCTGTAATGCCCCGGCGTCTTGCACCGATAACATACTATATGTGGCTTCTGCGCATTCGAATGTGGCTGCGTGACACTTCCTGATACACTCGGCCTTGGCCCTACCGATCCCCTGCCACTATTCTTACTCTGTTGCGGAGGACGTGGTTGTCTGAATGTCACACCCTGGTTAGTCGAAGGTACGGAAGCATGGGAAGGTGTGGTGGTCCCCGTCAAAATGTGTGTGGCCTTCGATGCTACCACGAGTGTGTCGGTGCACTTGATGCTCCTCCAAAACGAAATTTCTTTGAATTTTTCTCCGATCCCCCTCGATAAGCTGTCAAAATTTCTTTTGCCTTGACCATACCGACTAGAACGTGTCTCATCAATGCGGAGTGCATCTTCACAGTCGAGTGCCCTGTTATATGCTTGCTGAAATGTCTCTGCCCCTGATGCTGCCACTAGGGAGTGAATCTCCTCTGTCAACCCATCAACGAAACGTCTCCTCCGCGTCGTCTCGGATGGAACGTACTCAGCGCAAACTCTGCTAATTCATTGTACTTCGTCGCATAATCTCGCTACGCTCATATTGCCTTGCACTAAGTCAAGAAATTCTCGAATCTTAGCTGCCTTTACTGATTCAGGAAACCACTCATCATAAAACAATTTCTTGAATTGTGTCCAAGACATATTTGTTCCTTGAGCTCTTTCAATGGACAACCACCATTTGTGGGCTCGATGCTCTAACAAGAATGATACTAGAGGTACCATAGTCCACTCATCAATACTTAGTGTCTTCATCCTCTTATCCATGTGCAAGATCCATGCTTCACCTCTACGGGATCCCTATCCCCATAAAACCGAGGAATGTCATATTTCATAAACTCTTTCGTAATTTGCCTCGCCGATACGCCTCGTATCCCTATCTCCTCCAGTACGGATTTGTTGCAACTGTATTTGTAATGAGAATCGGCACCTTCCGCCGCTATATGATGCTCTTGAACATGTTCTTGTGGAGGATTAGGCCCTTGTCCTACTTGCACTTGCTCGGGTGATCTAGCATTTCCTTGTGTTTGAATAAGTTCCATAATACGAGCCATATTCCTTTCTTGAGTAGACGCCATTTCTTGCGAGCTTTTTGATGTGACTCCGTTAGGGAAGAGATGCGCGCTCCATTTCCCTACGCCAATGCCTATCATCTCTGTCTGAGCATCCCTCAAATTATGCGAACTTCCCCATGGTTACTCATAGTGCCTTTGTAGAGCAACAATTGGTTAGTCCAATAATTTGAGGAATTTGTAAAAATATCTAACGTTATAAATATATTACATTCATCAACATATAACAATATATTAACATTTCATCTTGGGTTTTCGATCCCTTCCCAATCTAAAATTTTGATATTTGTGCACATTAAGTCGACTCAAATCGATGTCCCATACCATGGATTTGTTCGACTTAAACTTGATTTTTATTTATTTATTTATTTATTTATTTAAGGCTCTACAACTTAGGTTTTTCTAACCTAATGTTTCCCTAGGTTCTAATCCCTAGGCTCTGATACCAACTGGTGACGACCCTGATGGAGTCATAGAGGGGCTGGGACATTCCAGCCCCTTAAATCACACTGCAGGGCCAAACCGGTCCCCTGGTTGAGTCCGGGGGCCGGTTTGGCCCCCGGTCAACTGGTCAAAGGGTCAATTGACCCTGGTCAACCGGTCCAGGGTCAATCGACCCTTGACCGATCAACTGGTTGGGGGGGGGAAGTTCATCTTCCCCCCATCGCTGCGTGGAGGGGAGCACAAGCTCCCTCCACGACCCCGATCACCACCACCCTCCGTCGCTTCCACGCGACGGAGGGGGATCTCCGGCGGGCGGCCGGGAGGTCGCCGCCTCTCGGCCGGCCGCCGTGGAGTAAAAGTGAGAGCGGAGGGTGGCAAAGCCCACCCTCCCAACCTCGGCTGGTGGCGGCGCGCTGCTCCTCGGCGCGCCGCATTGCCCTCTCCGGATGGCGGCGCGCTCCACTCGACCCAAAAAGAATCAAAACAAGAAGAAGAAGAAGAAAGGAACGGGAAGAGAAAGAAAGAAAAGAAGAGAAAGAAAAGAAAGAAAGAACAGTAATAGAAAATCACCACAAGTTTTTTTTTTTTTTTCTCTCCTTGATTGCTCAATGATTTCTCTTCTTCTCCTCCCTCTCCAACTTGTTGAATCAACAAACAGGGTGACTAGGGTTTACAACTTATCCTTATATAGTTAGGGTTTTTCACCAATTTAACCCAAAATTACGTAAATACCCCTATGGGCCCAATTTCCTCGTTAAGCCCAATCAAAACCATTTTCACTTAATCCAAGTCTTGTTAAGATCAATTTTGTGTAACAATCTCATTTGTTCGCATATTTTAATATAAAATTAATAAAATACTTTGCAAATGGGTCGGAGAATGTTTAGGTCGTTACAATGTGACGACCCTGCCCCGACCTAGGGTCGGGTCGCCCGGCCCAAACCGTTACTTAGACCCGATACCTGAACCAGGCCCAAATAACGACTTGGCTCGCCTAAATAACTGCGGAATAATTATTCTAAACAATATATATAATAATAAATGTGTGAAAAGTAATCATAACTAAACCATATAAACACGTATATCATGATAATATCTATCATCTCTACTATTTAAATGTCTCCTACAACCTCATAATAATATCAAAAGGTTCAAAACTACCCATTACTAATACTCGAGCTACAACCCACGTACGATTTCAAAACAATTTAATAATAATAATAACCTAGTATTATATGAGTCTCTCATGAGATGAAAGCACTTCAATATAGATCCTTTCCCTTGCCTTTCTTGTCTATCGTATTTGGTAGAAGGACACGTGGGTAGAGTGGGGTGAGCTAAAGAACCAACGTTGCTCAATAAGAGGAAAGACTCGCTCAAACATTAAATATGCAAGTACTACCTAGTACTCATGCAAATTCTACATGACATTCAATCCATACGCATAACACAGCATGTAATAACTGAATACATGAAAATCAAAACAAACTTATAAGCATAATCATTTAGTACATATTTCGAACCAATTAAATATATATGGTTTATGCTCATCGTAGTTAGGAAAATGGAATATATTCTAAGAAGAAATATCTAAATATTATTTCCACATCTAATTTAGATATTCCATAATTTTATATATCAATATTTCAATTCGTATTTCAATCACCATACTAGACATATAATCCTAACAGTTTCACAACACTTTTGATAAACATTCATATATGTCAAGCATAATGATATTCATCACATTTCATTTATAAATTAAAACATGACATATAAATAAAATCACACGAAGGATTTAAATAAAATGCGATAGATATAAATATTAATATAAGCCGTTGTTCCATTCAATGCGAACTAGATATTGGTAAGGATCCGTGCTTAATCGAATCATCTATTTTCGTATTGGTACAATAATCGTGGAATCGTAATGGCCGTTACGCCCTCTAGATAATCGCACCAAAACAAAAATAAATTCATCCAAGCCGTCACCGCTACACGTCTCAAAGAATCATCAAGTAGCAAAGGATGGAACTCCAAACCCTTACACTCAAATAATTCACCTTATGCATTCAATTAGTCAAGCAAACCCTCGGTGGTTAACTACCACACACTCGGGGTGTCTTTGGCCCTCGGTGGTTAACTACCACACTCTCGGGGGCACCGAATAACATAACAGGCAAGACAATGTATTCACAATTCCATAGATAATAGAGATCCAAACCAATATCACGACGCAACCCATTCCCAAGTCTTTAAATTCAAAACATGCATTCCTAATTATCTAATAATCAAGCCATATTTAATGCATGAGCGAAGCTCCCCACTTACCTGGACCCGTCGCGACGCCTATACTGACTCCTCGTACGTTTGGGGTCCCACGTGAACCGTCGCGTGTCACTAAAACAATTCATACAACAACCTATCAATGCATATTCTATTACAAAGTCATTAATTATTTAACTCATTTACTTTTAAGGACCCATTTGTGCTTGTCCCGTAGTTTTCGTGTCGTTTGGAGTCCTTGTCGGGTTCCCGATGTCACATTGTCGAGGTGGGACCCGTCGTCGAGTCCTCGGAGTGCGCGTGTGCGCCCCCGATGGAGTCATAGAGGGGCCGGGACATTCCAGCCCCTTAAATCACACGCAGGGCCAAGCGGTCCCTGGTTGAGTCCGGGGGCCGGTTGGCCCCCGGTCAACTGGTCAAAGGGTCAATTGACCCTGGTCAAGCTGGTCCAGGGTCAAGCGACCCTTGACCGTCAACTGGTTAAGGGGGGGGAAGTTCATCTTCCCCCCATCGCGGCGCCGTGGTGGGGAGCACAAGCTCCCCTCCACGACCCCGATCACCACCACCCTCCGTCGCTTCCACGCGACGGAGGGGGATCTCCGGCGGGCGGCCGGGGAGGTCGCCGCCTCTCGGCGGCCGCCGTGGAGTAAAAGTGAGAGCGGAGGGTGGCAAAGCCCACCCTCCCAACCTCGGAGTGGCGCGCCGCTGCTCTCGCCGGCGCGCCATTGCCATCATCTCTGCGCGCCTTTCCTCTCCGGTGGCGGCGCGCCTCCTGACCCAAAAAGAATCAAAACAAGAAGAAGAAGAAGAAAAGAACGGGAAGAGAAAGAAAGAAAAGAAGAGAAAGAAAAGAAAGAAAGAACAGTAATAGAAAATCACCACAAGTTTTTTTTTTTCTCTCCTTGATTGCTCAATGATTTCTCTTCTTCTCCTCCCTCTCCAACTTGTTGAATCAACAAAAGGGGTGACTAGGGTTTACAACTTATCCTTATATAGTTAGGGTTTTTCACCAATTTAACCCAAAATTACGTAAATACCCCTATGGGCCCAATTTCCTCGTTAAGCCCAATCAAAACCATTTTCACTTAATCCAAGTCTTGTTAAGATCAATTTTGTGTAACAATCTCATTTGTTCGCATATTTTAATATAAAATTAATAAAATACTTTGCAAATGGGTCGGAGAATGTTTAGGTCGTTACAATATCCCCAATTTTAAAAGAATTTCGTCCTCGAAATTAAATCAATGTCATACCTCAAGATTCAAAGAGAAATGGAAAATTCTCTATCATGTAATCCTCCCGCTCCCAAGTCAACTCTTGTTCCCCATGAAATTGCCATCGGACTTGCACTATTGCGTATTCCTTATTACGTAGTTTTCTTATTTTCCTATCCACTATCCGAATTTTGTTCATCATAGGACACGTCCTCCCTTAGATCAACTTGCCCCCAATCAATCCTCGGTGCGTGTTTATTATGTGCCTTCCTCAACATGGAGATATGAAAGACGTCATGTACTCCTGCTAACTGTGGTGGTAACTTGAGACGAAAGGCTACTGGTCCCACCTTTTTCTTGATCTCGAATGGTCCGATGAATCTTGGAGATAACTTTCCTTTTAACCCAAATCGGTGATGCCCTTTCATAGGAGAAACTTTCAAAAGTACGAATTCCCCTTCCTTGAATACAACATCTCGATGGTTCTTATCGGCATACTTTTTCTGACGGCTTTGGGCGGTTTCTAGTCGTTGCCTAATAATCTTAATTCTTTCGTCGATCATGAACCATTTCGGTCCAAGCAACACCACGTCGCCGACCTCGGTCCAACAAGCGGAGATCTACACGGTCTCCCATAAAGAGCCTCAAAAGGTGCCATACCAATACTTGCTTGAAAAGCTGTTATTGTATGCGAACTCGCACAACGAAATATACTTTTCCCAACTTCCACCGAAATCCAATACACAGGCTCGAAGCATGTCCTCAAGTATCTCGAATCAATCTCTCGGTCGCCCATCGATCCCGAGGGTGAAAGCAAATCGAGATTGAGTGAGTTCCCATCTCAGTTGAAATCCTCTCCAAAAACCGAGAGGTAAATCTCGGATCACGATCCGACACTATAGTCACCGGAACTCCATGTAATCTAACAATTTCATTGACGTACATGCCTCCAAGTCTCGTATCTTTGAATATTCCATGGAAATAGGAATAAAGTGTGCGACTTAGTCAAACGATCTACAACTACCCAAACCGCATCATGTCCTTTTTGTGTGTTCGGCAGCCCCGAAACAAAATCCATGGCTATGTGTTCCCACTTCCATTGTGGAATAGGCAATGGTTGCAATAATCCTCCCGGCTTTTGGTGATCTGTTTTTACTAGTTGACAGATCTCGCAATTCTGAATATAAGTAGCGATGTCAACTTTCATCCCCGGCCACCAATACATTCGTTTCATATCTTGGTACATTTTGTTGCCTCCGGATGCACCTTGTAAACCACGACCTATGCGCTTCTTTGAGTAAATCATCTCTCAACTGTCTATGAGACGGTATCCATACTCTATCTCGAAACCTCAACGCCCCATCACCTGACAGTCTCCAGTCCTTATCTTCAATGTCATCTGCCAAAGACCTGTACCGTCCATACTCAGAATCGGCTCTCGACAATCAATAACTCTAAACAATGCCACCGGCTCCGCTCTCATCTCGAACATGCTCTTGACTCCTTGTTACATCGAGTCTTCCACCGCACGTCTTGTATTTGCATTACAACTTCGGACTCTGACTCCAATCGAATACGGCTCAAAGCATCCGCCACTACATTTGCTTTCCCTGGGTGATACTCAAGTGTGAAGTCGTAGTCCTTCAAGAATTCCAACCACCTTCTCTGTCTCATGTTCAAATCACTACGAGTAAACAGTACTTCAAACTTTTGTGATACGAGTAAACAATAAACTTTTCCCGTACAAATAATGTCTCCACAATTTCAAAGCAAACACCACTGCTTGCTAACTCTAAATCATGCCTTTGGATAATTCTTTCGTGGATCTTCGGTTGGCGTGAAGCATAGGCGATTACCCTCTTGTCTTGCATTAGTACTCCTCCCAATCCAATCCCAGAAGCGTCGGTGTACACCGACAATTCTTTCTGGGACTCGGTAGGACCAAAATGGGTGCGGTGGTCAAACGCTCCTTCAACAATTGGAAAGCTTTTTCGCATGCATCACTCCAAACATAAGTAACATCCTTCCGCGTCAACTCGTGTAAGCGGTGAAGCAATCGACGAGAAATTTTGTACGAAGCGCCGATAATACCCTGCTAATCCCAAGAAACTTCGTATTTCGAAGCATTTTTAGGTTGTGGCCATCTAAGTATCGCCTCAATCTTTGTAGGATCAACTCTGTCACACCCTCTGCATTCACCACATGGCCTAAAAATTTCACTTTGAAACCCAAAACTCACACTTGCTCAACTTAGCATAAAGTTTGTGTTCCCTTAATGTTTGCAACACTTTCCTTAGATGCTTTCTATGGTCCGACTCGTCTTAGAATATATCATGATGTCATCAATAAATACAATCACAAGCCCTGGTCGAGGAAAGGTTTGAAAACACGGTGCATCAAATCCATGAACATAGCGGGTGCATTGGTAAGTCCAAACGGCATCACTTTGTGAACCGAAAGTGACCATATCTTGTACTAAATCTTTGTCTTTGGTATGTCTTCTTCTCGTATGCGTGATGGTACCACCAGATCTTAAATCTATTTTCGAAAAGAATCTTGCTCCCTCGGTTGGTCAAATAAATCATCGATCCTGGGAAGCGGATACTTGTTCCGAATAGTCACCTTATTCAATTGTCGGTAGTCAATACACATTCTCAAAGCCGTATTTCTTCTTCACGAATAACACTTGGTGCTCCCCATGGCGAAACACTTGGGGAAATTAAGCCTTTCGAGTCAACTCCTCTAATTGCTTCTTCAATTCTTTCAACTCGGTAGCCGCCATACGGTACGGTGCCTTAGAAACTGTGCCGGTGCCGGAATGAGGTCAATCACAAAGTCAACGTCTCGATGTGGAGGAAGTCCCGGAAGATTCGAAGGAAAAACATCGGAAAGTCCCTAACAACGGGAATCTTCTCAATTATGACTTCTTGTCCCTCCTCTCCCATAGAAGTTAGACTCGCAATAGTCTCTATCTCATCAAAAGTCGCAACTCTACTTGGTGGTAACATTAGCCAAAGAACAACCTCTAAACTCAAATGGAGTAGTGTCGGGAAGCGAAAGATTACCGTCTTATTGAAACAATCAATCTTAGCGTAATACGTCTCTAACCAGTCCATTCCCAATAGTGCATCATATTCTAAGCATTCTAACACTCGCAAATCAAACGGCATAAAGTGATCCCCAATTTTAATTATGCACCCTCACATATCATATTAGGGTAAATCTTTTCGGTGGAGACTTGCTTAAAATCAAGTATGTGTGTGCTCTAATTGGTGTCAATCCCAAAGCATGTACCATAGCCCCCGAGATAAGAGAAATAGTAGAACCCAGAATCAAATAATGTATGCATGTTATGACCATTAATTGAAACCGTACTGCGACTAACTGTCGCGCGGCTCTCTGTTCTGTTCGCCATAGCATGAACTCTTCCTCGAGCAACTGGGGCTGCACTCTCCTCAGACGTTGGTGGATGTGGACATTGACTTCTGTAATGCCCCGGCGTCTTGCACCGATAACATACTATATGTGGCTTCTGCGCATTCGAATGTGGCTGCGTGACACTTCCTGATACACTCGGCCTTGGCCCTACCGATCCCCTGCCACTATTCTTACTCTGTTGCGGAGGACGTGGCTGTCTGAATGTCACACCCTGGTTAGTTGAAGGTACGGAAGCATGGGAAGGTGTGGTGGTCCCCGTCAAAATGTGTGTGGCCTTCGATGCTACTACCAGAGTGTGTCGGTGCACTTGATGCTCCTCCAAAACGAAATTTCTTTGAATTTTTCTCCGATCCCTCGATAATCGTCAAAATTTCTTTTGCCTTGACCATACCGACTAGAACGTGTCTCATCAATGCGGAGTGCATCTTCACAGTCGAGTGCCCTGTTATATGCTTGCTGAAATGTCTCTGCCCCTGATGCTGCCACTAGGGAGTGAATCTCCTCTGTCAACCCATTTGCAAAGTATTTTATTTGTACATGGGTGGCGTCTTCATGGCGTCTTCATGGCGTGGAGTCAATACCTTAGTCTCCAACTTGTACATGGGTGATGTCATGCGTTGGCACGTTCACGACGTCTTCCCCATAAGGCCCTGCCCAGGACGTACGTGGGTGACGCCGTGAGTTGGAACACTCACGGCGTCGCCACGGCGTATTGTGCAAAATGCCTCTGAACTGGGGTTTCCAATACCCCGGCTCGCATCGCCATGCTTCGAGCCTATCCCAACTACATCTACACATCCCAACATACACTAATCCACCCTCGGCACGCGTCAAAACCTAACCAAAACGTCAATTTGCCGAAATCACACAAAATTTACCAAAATTCCTAAAAAATTCAGAAAAATACCAAACACCAATACCACTTAAAAATTCTTGTTGTAATTACCCCAATGTCTCTCAATCAATCAAAACATTTCAAAAGAATCAAATTCCCCAATTCGTTGTCCGAATTCCTCGTGAAAAAACCTCGCAAAAACACTGCCAAAACGTAGATATACACGTGGGGAATCGAACTCTCACCTTAGAATTCACGATTGGTAGCTCCCGTGGTGTTAAACTGTGTCGAAACCCCCTGGAAAGCCCATCATTTTTCACGTTTGATCGTCGATGAGAGAGATAAGAATGAGATATGAGAGAGAAAAGGTGATGAGGGATGGTTTTATACCCCCTTCTCATCTCAACCTCTACAAGGATCCCGAGATCAATCTAATGGTCTCTACTCATCCCCTCCACCAACTGTGACACAAAATAGTAACTCTAATACGTGACACACCACAACACTTAGTCATTTTCTCGCTCCATATTCGCGTTTCGAGTTCGTTCTGAACACCAAACTTGTTCATCTCATCGCCCCGGACGTACCAACGTATCGAATGCACTTTAAACTTTTAATTATTATTTATTCTATATTTTTTCAGTGTTTTTAATTCATTTAAACGTTTGCCCGAAACCCCGTTATTTCAAGTATTGCTTGAGCCGAACTATTCTCATACCAACACTCACACTCAAAGCCCTCGCATGTTTGGGACATTGGAATTTAAATATTCTGGTAATATAATATAATATAAAACACCAAATACAAATAACATATCTCGGCGTCGACAACCGAGAATTGGGCTATGTATCAAGGCAAATAGGCCCACATACAACCTAAATTGACACGTGGCACAAGTTAGAATTTAGAGTCGTTACAATCTTCCCTATTAATTGAAATTTTGTCTTTGAAATTAAAGAACTAATGGAAAGACTTACTGAATCAAAAGAGGTAGGAAAACACTCGAGCATATAGGACTCAAGCTCCCACGTCAGCTCCTCATCACCGTGGTGCTACCACTTGACTAGAACTGATGGGATATCCTTGTTCCTTAGAATCTTCACCTTCGTCCAGTATCTGAATAGGCTGCTCGTCATAGGTGATTTCCTCCCTTAAGTCTATTTGGCTTAGGTCCACCGTCGGCCTCCTGCCCTCACTCGACCTATCAAGTCTGAGCATTGATATGTTAAATACAGAGTGAACTCCAGACAACTGAGGTGGCAACTCCAACTCATACGCGACTCTGGCTGTACGCTTCCCAACTTGGAATGGACCAATAAAACGCGGCGCAAGCTTCCTTCTGATCCCAAACCTCTTGTGACTTCAAGTACACAAAGTCCCCGATTTTTTACTCCAAATCCCTATGATAAAAATCATAGTATCTCTTCTGCCTCTCCTGCACACCTTTCAGTCTCAATCTGATCAAGTGTATCTTCTCTGTGTGATCCACAACAATCTTTGGCCCAATAGTTGCCACATCCTTTAGCTTTGCCCAACAAGATAGAGATCTGCACAGCCTCCCGTATAATGCCTCAAATGGTGTCATACCAATACTGGCCTGATAACTGTTGTTGTAGGCAAACTACACAAATAAAGATACTCTTCCCTTGAACTACCGTACTCCAACACACATATCCTCAACATATCCTCGAGTATCTGTATCAGACGCTCTGACTGTCCATCAGTCTGTGGATGATAGGCGGTGAAATCTAACCGCGTGCCAAATTGTACCTACATGCTCTGCCAAATTTGTGATGTAAACTGTGGCCCTCTATCAAACACAATCGATATAGGTACACCGCGCAGTCGAACTATCTCACACTCATACAACAAAGCTAATTTATCCACCCGATGTGTGGTCGAAATTGGTAAAAAGTGCGCAGACTTCGTCAACCTGTCCACAATCACCCAGATACTGTCATGACCGCGCTGAGAATGAGGTAAACCACTTACGAAATCCATCGCTATATGCTCCCACTTCCACCAAGGAATGGGAAGTGACTGTAGTAACCCGCTAGGTCTACGATGCTCAGCCTTAACTCGCTGACAAATCTCACACCCTCGAACATAATCAGAAACAACAGTCTTTATCCCCAGCCACCAAAACAGACGACGCAAATCAATATATATCTTGGTCTTGCTCGGATGAACCGTAAAATGCGAGCGGTGTGCCTCATGAAGTATCTCATCACGTAGATCAACCATTGATGGAATCCACAGTCGCCCTCTAAATATCAAGCATGAGTCTGTCGACTAACTCCAATTTGGATGATCTGAACTCTGAGCGAACTCTAAAAATCTACCATACTCCTCGTCAACCCGCTGATCATCTAGTACACTTTGAATAGAGATAGTCTGAATCCTCAACTGGCCACAAATCAATACTCTAGTACTGGTCAGAATATCAACTGAACACAACGTCTCAGTCGCCTCGAGCAAACCATACTCGTGTATCATGTAGCAAGTAACAACCTCTGAGTCTGACCCTTTACGGCTCAATGCGTCTGCAACTACATTAGCCTTCCCAGGTGGTACTCCAAAAAGAAATCATAATCCTTGAGGAACTCTAGCCAACGTCTCTGTCTCTTATTCAGATCCTTTTGAGTAAACAAATACTTCAAACTCTTATGCTTAGTAAACAACATAAACTCTCTCCGTAGAGGTAATGGCACCAAATCTTTAGTGAAAATACCACTGCCGCCAACTCCAAGTCATGCGTAGGGTAGTTCTTCTCGTGAACCTTCAACTATCGCGATGCATAGGCAATCACTTTACCATCCTGCATCAAATCACAGCCTAATCCGACCTTTGAAGCATCGGTGTTCACCTTAAAACCCTTCCCTGACTCAGGCAATACTAACACTGGCATGGTAGTCAAACGTTCCTTCAGGGTCTGAAACGCTTGCTCACAACTGTCATTCCATTGAAATCTTACGTCCTTCTTCGTCAACTGCGCCATAGGTGCCGCAATTTTCGAGAAGTCACGTACAAATCGCCTATAGTATCTCGCCAAGCCGAGGAAACTGCGAATGTCTGACACTAATCTCGGTGTAAGCTAATCAATCACTGCTCTAGCCTTAGTGGGGTTCACTGACACTCCGCCTGACGTGTGTCATAGAAATCCAATCTTCGCAAGCCAAAACTCGCTACTGAACGTGGCGTATAACCTGTGCTCTATCAGAATCTGCAACACCAATTTGAGATGCTCCTCATGATCCTCAGTTCTGGAGTAGATCAAAATATCGTCGATAAACACGATGACAAAACAATTCAAAAACTGTTTCAACACTCGATGCATCAAATCCATAAACATCGCAGGTGCATTAGTCAACCCAAAAGGCATGACTATGAACTGATAATGCTCATATCGAGTGCAAAAAGCATTCTTCTCCCTATCTTCCGCTCTAATCCTTAGTTGATGGTACCCAGATCTTAAATCTATCTTCAAGAACCACTGAGCTCTTGTCAATTGGTCAAACAAGTCATCGATGCGTAGAAGTGGGTACTTGTTCTTTACTGTTACCCTGTTCAACTGCCGATAATCGATACACAATCGCAGGCTACCGTCCTTCTTCTTGACAAACAAAACTAGTGCTCCTAAGGGTGACATGCTTAGGTAAATGAAACCCAACTCTAGTAATTCATATGGCTAACTCTTCAGCTCCTCTAGCTCTCTTGGAGCCATCCACGACAGAATTGAAATAGGTTTGGTCCCCAGGACCAAGTCGATAATAAAGTTGATCTCTCTAGGCGGTAGTAACCCTGGTAACTCTGCTGGAAAGGCGTCAGGAAACTCGCATACCACTAGTACCTCCTCCAACCTAGTCACAACTCGCTCCGTCGTACGCAATACACTAGCAAACATCTCGATATCTACGCCAGTGGTGACTCTACTACTAGAGATAGGTAAACTAGTCGAAGTCCCCTGGAAACTAAACTCTGGTTGCTCTGGAATTTGAAATATAACTTTCTTACTGAAGCAGTGGATCTGTGCATGATATGTACCCAACCAATCCATGCTCAATAATGTATCAAACTCGAGGAACTCCAACACTCTCACGTCCGTTGGCATGACATGACCCTCTATCTCTACCGAACAGTCAACACACAATAAGTTCGGGTAAATCTTGTCCCTAGTAGTTGTGCTAAGGATCAAGGGTCTCTCTAGTATAATAGGTCTCAATCCCAAATCATCAACCATACAACCCGAAATAAAAAATATGGTAGAGCCTGAATCAAACATAACATGCATGAAATAACTACAAATGAAAATCGTACCCTTAATAAGACTACAGCTGGTAGCCGGACCTGGTGTAGCAACCGCGTGAACCTGCTCCCAGCTCTGCTGCTGCTGCTGTCCTCGATCCAATCGTGGATACGCACTAATAAAATGCCCAACTGACCACACTTCCAACAGCCCCTCTGAGCTCCTGACCCAGACTGTGTCCGCTGTCCCTACCCATGTGCCTGACCAGACCTCTGTCCCTGTCTCTGTACCTGACTGGAACCCTGACCCTATCTCTGGCCACTGACTCTACCATTAGTCCTCTGATAAAACTGCTACTGAGGACCTGACTGTTCTGGATGCTGAGGTGAACTCGCGTAACTCCATACTAAAGTAGTTGGCACTATCGCAGTAGACGGTGAAGACGCAATTGATGCTACGCTATATGCTCTATCAACCTGCCTCCATTGTCTCGCTCTCTTCCTCCTCCTATTACCTCTAAACCCTCCAACTGACTGTGAGGGTGCTGATGACGTCGCTAGTGCCTCGATGTGCATACTCCCAAAACTTTCTCAATAACCATAGCCCTCTCATATGCATCATGTAACATGCTCGGAGCCGTTGTCACTACAATAGACCCAATCAGATATAGTAAATCGTGTACGAAGTAGTAAGCCTGATCATCGTCGGAATAAGCTGCGCCATCGACATACTCCATCAAACCCAAGTACCAGTCCATATACTGCATAACAGACTCCCCTGTCTTCTCTACGATTGTCTAAAACTCAGCCCTCTTCCGATTACGGACTGCGGGAGGAATGTACTTATTATAAAACCTCTCTTTTAACTCAGCCCAGTCCTTGGGCTTACCCTTCGATGATCCTGCGCCACCAAATATCATCCTCGCCAAACAGACATGATGAAGAAATGCTCGGCTGCATATGCGTCAGTGTTGCCAAGACCTCAAGGATCTTCTTGTGGCACCTCATAAACTTCTCCGCTGCCTCCAGATTAGTTCCCCGTGGAACTTCACCGGCTGGTGTCTCATGAACTCTCGAGCTGGCTCGCCTCAGGCGTTGCTATAACACCAGAATCATTCAGTGTGCTCGGTGCATCCTCTGCCATTGTGTCTGACGTATGAGGTACTATTTTTGTCGGTGCAAATGCCTCCTCAGTCACTGTGGGTCCTACAGCAACTGTGGGTGTTGTTGGCTAATCCTGAATGGTTGAAGCACTCCCAACCTGAACAACTGGAGCTACTGATGTACTCGATGATCCTGTCGCCTGAGCTCTCAGCAGTCTGAGAATATCCTGTAATTGCTGATTATGCGATGAAATCCTCTACGATATGCCATCCAACTGGCTCTGTACATCACTCGTACTAGTCTCGACTGTACTAGGCTGATCGGCCATCACTATCTGAAAAGAAAGTGATTCTCACTATCAGGACATAGCTATCGATAATATAATATACAACAATCAAATAGCCCATAGTCCAGTTTTAATTTCCCCAACTCTCTTCGCTTCCCAACTAAGACTTAAGTTAGGTTCATAGGGTTCCACTCTAAGTTAACCATTCCTAACTTCCGTTGTTTACTGTCTTAATGGCTTGTGATTTAAATCAAGAGTCGAGTATTTAAAACTTTGGCTCTGATACCAACTGTGACGGCCCTAGTTTTTCAAACCTAAACTAGGCCCCGCTTGGCCTAGACTTATGCGAAACCTCGAGCCCATCTTGACGAGTCATGCAAGCCTAGTCAACCTTAACTATTACCATTTACCATTTATTTGCAATTTATAACATTAATTAGCGAGTTATTATCAAAATAGCGGAAACAAAGCTTAAACTAAAATCAATTAATCACAACCATATAAAAATAAGACATCCTAAAATATGGAAACCCCCGTATATGTATATCATCAAATATGATAAGTCAGAAGAGAATAGCCCAATAGATATACATGCCCAGAATCTCTTACATACTCAAGCCCAAATTTCAAAACAACATATATATACAATAATACAAAAATGACCTACTCAGTCAAGTGGAAAGCTTGCTCTAACGTCCTCAAAGCAAGTCTCTAAGCTCTGGAGCCTTTGCCTTGCTGGACTGTGGATTTGCACTATGTCAAACACAAGAATGACGAGCCCAGGTAAGTAACGCCAAGCAGAACAATAATACAACATTTCGAAATAAATAAACATTAGTCCGCATTCATGTTGATAAAAAGAAATGAATAAGGACATGAAATGTATAAGACTGTAAATAACTTAATCGAAATGTGAGTGTCCGAATAACGAAATGGAATTGCAACGAGTCCCGACAATAATCGTTGAGTAAAGGTAAAACCTACAAGACTTGGGTTCAGGACGAGAACACAGCCTACCAGCCTTAACCCTTGTGACTACGAGATATCCATAGACCTGGATAAGAGCCCCCAGTGCACACTCAACGGGAGATATCAACAACGTTTAGATAAGATCTCATATCATAGATAAGGTAACCAATGACTCCCTTGCAGTGGACCACTCAACCAAAAGAGATTTCAATAGATAAGATGATAAACAGAGCAATAACAATAAATTAAAGCTAAAAAAATAACTGTAAAAGTTCTCGTTGGTTTACTTACCTGTAATCCAACTAATTATGCACTCCACGAACCCCTGACATGTCTCATATGACTTCTCGTGTCTTGTCAATGTTCAAAACCCCTATAATACATTTAAATCAAAATCCCCATTAATTATCCCTATTTAATCCAATTTTCTATAATTTTATTTGTTAACTCATTTGGGTCAATTACCCGGGTATTGGGTCGTATTCGAACCCATTTAGATACTCGAGTGATCCCCGACAGTTTCCAAAAATTTTATAAAAATTGGTCCTTGTGAACAGTAACACGCCGCCGAGACGCCGTGGGTCAATGAATGGACGCGTCTTCATGGCGTGGAGTCGATACCTCACTGTCCAACTCATACGTGGGTGATGCCATGCGTTGGCACATTCATGGTGTCTCTACGGCGTCTTCCCCATAAGGCCCTACCCAGGACGTACGTGGGTGAGCCATGAGTTGGAATACTCACAGCGTTGTGTGCAGAACACTTCTGAACTGGGGTTTCCAACACCCTTGCTCGCATCACCGTGCTTCGAGCCTATCCCTACTACATCTACACATCCCAACATACATTAATCCACCCTCGGCACGCGTCAAAACCCGACCAAAATGTCGATTTGCCGAAATCACACAAAATTTATGAAAATTCCTCAAGAATTCAGAAAAATACCAAACACCAAAACCACTTCAAAATTCCTATTGTGATCACCCCAAGTCTCTCAATCAATCAAAACATTTCAAAAGAATCAAATTCCCCAATCGTTGTTTGAATTCCTCACGACAAAACCCTACAAAACACTGCCAAAACGTAGATATGCACGTGGGGAATCAAACTCTCACCTTAGAATTCGCAATTGGTCGCTCCCATGGCGTCAAATTGTGTCGAAAACCCCGTCGTTCTTCACATTTGATCGTTGATAAGAGAGATAAGAATGAGAGATAAGAGAGAAAAGTTGATGAGGGATGGTTTTATACCCTCCCTCTCATCTCAACCTCCACACGGATCCTAAGATCAATCTAATGGTCTCTACTCATCCCCTCCACCAACTGTGACACAAAATAGTAACTCCAATACGTGACATACACAACACTTAGTCGTTTTCTCACTCCATACTTGCATTTCCAAGTTCGTTCCAACACCAAACTTGTTCATCACATCGCCCCGGACGTATCAACATATCGAACGCACTTTACACTTTTAATTATTATTTATTTTGTACTTTTGTTAGTGTTTTTAATTCATTTTAGTCCTCCGGACTACTAATTACCTGACCAGAGTTCGCACGAAACCTCGTTATTTCACGTATTGCTCGAGCCGAACTATTCTCGTACCAAAACTTACACTCAAACGTCCTCGCACGTTTGGAACATTAGAATTTAAATATTCAGATAATATAATATAAAAAAACACCGAACACAAATAGTATACCTCAGCGTCGACAACCGGGAATTGGGCTTTGTGTCACGACAAATGGCCCACGTAAGACCTGAATTGACACGTGACACAAGTTTGAATTTAGGGTCGTTACAACCTCAACGTCCTACTTAACATGACATTACAATATTGTCCTCACTGCATAATCACTCTTTCCTCGATTTAGTGATTGACTCTTACATCCCCCCTCAAACGCAAGGGTAGAATCAGTACACCAAGTTTGGACTTCAAATAATGAAATCGAGAAGTTGATAAGGCTTTGGTGAAACAATTAGCAACTTGATCATGAGAAGGAACATGATGTACTGATAACTTCCCTTGCATCACTTGATCTCACATGTAATGAACATCAATCTCGACATGTTTAGTCCGGGCATGAAACACTGGGTTATAGGCTAAAGCTGCAGCACTCATATTATCACACCAAAGCATGGGTTTTCCTAATAAAGGAAATTGTAACTCGGTAAGTAAAGAACATAACCAAGAAATTTCAGTAGCAACATGAGCTAACGCTCGATATTCAGACTTCGTGCTAGATCGAGCAACCACACCTTGTTTCTTAGACTGCCAAGAAACTAGATTTGATCCAAAGTACACCACATAGCCTGCAATAGATTTGCGATCTTCCACAGAAGATGCCCTGCATCAGAGTATGCAGTAAGAAAAAGTTTAGAACCTGATTTGAAGCATAAAACATGATGAATTGTTCCCTTTAAATAATGTAAAACCCTATTTAAAGCTTGCCAATGAGAAGTAGTAGTGATTGTTGAAACTGACTTAATTGATTCACAATCAATGCAATGTTAGTCCTAGTATGAGCTACATATTGCAAACCACCTAACAAACTTCGATATAATGTAGGATCATTGAATAAGGAAGCAGAGTCACCAAAAAAATCCTTGCCTAATACAGTAGGTGTATCAACTGGTTTGGTACCAGTCATTCCAGCTCATTGAAGAAGAGATTAAATGTAACTAGTTTGAGTAAGATACAAACCAGTGGTATGACGATGAACTTCAAAACCAAGAAACATACTAATGTCACCAATATCGTTAAGTGTAAATGTAGTGTGGAGACGGTTAATAAACTTTTGAATATGATCCAATCGAGCTCCAGTAATGAGTATATCATCCACATAGACGAGAACATATAACATACTCCCATTGTACCTTAATATGAATAATGAAGAATCAGATTTCAAATTGTAAAATCCCCAAGCAAGTAATTGTTGTTTAAGGCGTATAAACCAAGCCCTTGGAGCTTGTTTGAGACCATAAAGTGCCTTATGAGTTTGTGACCATGTCATTAGTCCCTGATCCAATATAGCCCTCTAGTTGATGAGTATACACTTCTTCATTCAAAATTCCATTAAGGAAGGCATTATTTATTTCAATCTATTGAATTTGCTAACCAAAAGTTACAACTATAGATAAGATAACTCGCATAGTAGATGACTTCACAACTGGGCTATAGGTTTCAGTGAAATCAATACCAGGAACTTGTTTAAACATCTTAGCCACTAATCAAGTTTTATATCTGTTGATAAAACCATTTAAATTCTTCTTGACAGTAAAAATCCACTTGTTCCCAACAATATTGTGATATGGAGAAGTAAGAACAAGGCTCCATGTATTAATCTTCATTAGTGCTTGAAACTCCATGTCCATGGCATCTCTCCAATGAGGAATCTGTAAAGCTTCAGTTGTAGATTTGGGAATTTGATCTAACGAAACAATAGTAAAGACAAACACCTTTTTCTTAGAAATCCCTATTTTTGCTTTTGTAATCATGGAATGACTATTTCCAACAGTGACTTCAGTATGACTAGCAGGTGCAGTTGTACTACTTGTTGATGAAGTTTCCGGTGTGGCTATAAAAAGGTTACTTGTAGGACAGTCATGATGAGAAAAATGACTAGATACAACAGTAGTTGTTGGTGGAGTAATTTGAAAGACTCGATTAGAACTAGGCATAGGTCTTATTATAGGAAGAGAGATAATCGACCCTTGATTTATGAGCATTGTCCTTTCCTTTACTATCAGCTGGAAATAAAGTAGAGTATGGGAACTCGTCCTCATTAAAAAAACATGTCGAGAAATATACAACTTTCCCAATCCATTCAAGCACTTATATCCTTTGTGTGCAGAACTATAGCCCAAAAACAAGCATTTTCATATCTAAATTGATACTTATTTGTGTTATAAGGTCTGGTGTATGGATAATAGGCACTCCCAAAAACTTTCAAAATGTGGTAATTTAGGGAAACTTGAAACAATTTCTGATAAGGAGAAATACCTTGAAGCACTTTTGTGGGTAATCTGTTAATTATAAACACTGCTGCCTCACATGCATTCCACTAGAATTTATACGATAATTTTGCTTGAGCCAATAATGCTAAACCGGTTTCGACAATATGTCTATGTTTCCTTTCTATTCTTCCATTTTGCTCATGAGTATATGGACATGGAAGCTGAAATATAATACCATGGCTTTCTAAAAATGGTTTAAACACTCTGAATTCACCTCCCCAATCTAACTGAATTTTCTTAATTTTAGTGAAAAACTAATTTTCAACTTGTAATTCAAACAGTTGAAAAACTTTGAAATCATCAGATTTCATTTGAAGTGGAAATATCCATGTAAATCTGGTAAAATCATCAAGAACCGTAATGTAATATCGGTATCCATCTTTAGAATTGACATGTATAGGTCCCTAAATATCAGTATAAATGAATTCTAATACATGTCTGCTACAACTGTTTGACTCAGGAAAACGCAAACATGATGCTTTCCTGATGGACAAACATCACAAAAATCCTTATTTAAAATGAACAAACTCAAATTTGTCTTCAAAACTTGCGGCAATGCTTGGTGAGAAGGATGACTAAGTCTCTTATGACCAGATTGAGGAAGATGACTGTGACGGCCCCAATTTCCCCGTACAATTGGGTATGCCCGGCCTAGACCCGTGCAGATCCCAAGTCATCGCTTGGCGACCTGACTAGCCTAGTCAGCCTCCTATTTATTCGATTAAGTAATTTATGAAAGAGTTATTGCAATAATACATAGCGGAAGACTAAATAGTAATAACAAGAGGAAATAACTCAATCAACGGAAATATAGGAATTCTATAAGTGTGGAAAACCCTGGGTATTCATTTACAATTCGATAAGGATATATATATGATACCAGTCTCACCAAAAATACCAAGTTCAATAATCCCAAAAATATAAGTATGAAACGATATACAAATCAACAAAAATATAAACACATACTATAGAGTCTCTCTAATCCCGCTGCTAGTCCTCAAAGTATATCTCCTAGGCAGGGCCCCTTGCCCTTGCTGCTCTCCACCCTATCTGCACCCACCGTCACAAACTAGACGGTGAGCAACTGAAGAAATCGAAAGTAGTTCCAGAAGAATATAACAGTAATTTATGATTTAACAAGTAAAGCAATCCAAATATCATGCGGAAATGAAATGGCTGGAAAGTAAATAAATTAAGTGCATGATAAGCAGACTGATAGATAAACAATCGATATTTGCATGTTCTAAGATTCAAAAAAGGCCCATGAGTGGTCTAATTTCACAGCAATACGGCAAAGATCTCGCAAGATCTCCCCGAGCAATGTCACAACACTAGCACAACGTGAAATCGAGAGGCATCACAACACCTCTCGAATCCAGTACCCAGTACACACATCACTAGGGGTGGTCAGTTACCCCTGCAGAGGGTACCCTCGTTGTCCCAGCTAGTGTGGGACCACATGATACCTTCGAGACACACACTCATGCCAAGAACATACAACCAAGGAAATGGAATGGAATTTCAAACAAGGGATCAATTCAACAATATCAATAAATAGAGGATGTATAAATCACGTGTTATTTCCTTACTGGCATACTAACATTCACACATACAAGGTACGTATGTACTTACATGAACTAGCGCAACCCGGTACCACTCCAAGATTTTAACACGTTTCCTGGGGTTTCTCGACTACCTGATAAAGGTTTAAACCCCAAATATTGATTTAGAGCTAGTAACTCGTTTTAGGGTGTTTCTCGTATGTTTAGTTTAAATACATTTAATTAAGGCGACTCAAACCCTTGTGGATCAATCCATCTCTATGGTTATTACCCTTTTTACAAAACATAACTCTATTTGGGCTCTTGTTGGGCCTATTTATCAAGCTTATACTCACCTAAGTAAGCCTTTTGTGTAGACACTTATTGGGCCTAGATATATGGGCTCATTCTTATATTTTATGTATTTGTTTTGGGCTTTAAGTTGTGCCTATTATATTAAACCCTTATTGGACTTTACACAACCCATAAACACACCAATTATAACTTGTTATGGACCTATATTAAAAAGAGTGTATTGGGCCCTTATTGGCCTTATTATAAGTTCATGTTCATTTAAAACAAGTGTCCATACGTATAATCCTTTTTACTTATTCTCAAACATACAATTACATACATTAATACACACCACAACTAAAGACACCCCATACCCCAACTGTTATATACACAATCAAGGAATCATAAAATTACCTCGGTGTCGACTCCCGAAGTTTGAAATACAGTCCAGTATTCACGTAGCCAGGTCACAATCCTAACAAGTGTAATGCAAGTCAGTTAAAAATTTGGGGTTGTTACAGTCTCTTCCACTTATTAGAATTTCGTCCCCGAAATTGAAACTAATAAGTAAACTAAATTACAAACTTACCAGAATCAAACAGGTAGGGAAAGTGCTCGCACATCTAGGACTCTAATTCCCAGGTCAACTCCTCGTCTCCATGAAATTGCCATTTCATAAGTGCTGAAGGAATTTTCTTGTTCCTTAACGTCCTAACCTTGCGGTCAACAATCTGGATCGGTTGCTCCTCAAATGTGGCATCGTCCTGCAACTCGATCTGGCTCAATACCGTCGGTCGCCGTCCTCCACTTGACTTATCTAGTCGAAGCATCGAAATGTGAAATACTGGATGAACACCAGCGAGCTCTGGCAGTAACTCTAACTGATATGCAACCTTACCGACCCTCTTCACAGTCTTAAAGGGAACCGATAAACCTCAGAGCGAGCTTCCCTTTGATTCCGAACCGTTTGTGACCCTTCAGAGGTGAGACTTTCAGGTATGCATAGTCTCCCAAGTCGTACTAAAGCTCATCGTGATACTGATTGTAGTATTTCTTCTGCCACTCCTGGGCACCCTTAAGTTTCTGAAGAATCTGGCGTGCCTTCTCAGTATGATCAACAACAATCTCAAGACCAACTGTCACAACATCCTCTGGCTCAGCCCAGCAAGAAGGTGATCTACAAGCCTACCATAGAGCGCCTCAAACGGTGCCATACCAATACTCACCTGATAACTGTTGTTGTACGCAAACTCGCACAAATGAAGGTACTCTTCCCATGACTCGTCGTATTCCAAAACACACATCTTGAGCAAGTCTTATAACACCTGGATCAACCTCTCGGACTATCCGTCTGTCTGTGGATGGAACGCCATACTCAACTCCAGTCTGGTGCCAAACTAAGCCTGCATGCTCTGCCATAATAATGAAGTGAACTGCGCCCCTCGATCTGACACAATCGAAAATGGAACTCCGTGCAATCTAACAATCTCGCACTCGTAGAGGATGCTCAGTCTGTCAACTCTATGAATAGTGGATACCAGTATGAAATGAGCAGATTTCGTCAATCGATCTACAATTACCCAGATGTTGTCGTGACCACGAGGAGATCGGGGCAAGCCACTGATGAAATCCATAGCAATGTGCTCCTACTTCCATCGAGGAATGGGTAGGGGCTGCAACAATCCTTCAGGCCGTTGATGCTCAGCCTTCACGCGCTAGCATATCTCACACACTCGAATAAATTTTGACGCATCGGATTTCATCCCTGGCCACCAGAAAAGACGTCGCATGTCAGTGTACATCTTGGTTAGACCCGGATGCACAGAAAATCAGGAATGGTGAGCTTCTTGAAGTATCTCGGTGCATAAATTAGCTGCCAATGGAATCCACGGTCGCCCACGATACCTCAAGCAAGAGTCTGTCGATCAACTCCAATCTGGATACTCTGAACTGTTTGCCATCTCACTGTAACGCTGGTACAACTCATCACCCTGTTGTCCCTCGAGAACAGTCTGCAGTGAAATGGTCTGCAATCTCATCTGACCACACATCTGTGTCCTGGTAATCGTCGGCACGTTTGCTGAACTCATTATCTCGACTGCCTCAAGTAACGCATACTCGTGAGTCATACGACATACAATTACCTCTACATCAGATCCTCTGCTGCTCAAAGCATCGACAACAACATTGGCTTTCCCTGGATGATACTCAAGTGCGAAATCGTAGTCCTTCAGGAATTCAAGCCAACATCTCTGTCTTAGGTTGAGTTCCTTTGAGAAAACAAGTACTTCAAGCTCTTGTGGTCTGTATACAACTCGAAGCGCACGCCATACAAATGGTGTCTCCAAATCTTCAACGCAAATGCAATCTTTGCCAACTCTAAGTAATAGGTCGGGTAGTTCCTCTCATGAACTTTCAACTGTCGGGATGCATAAGTGATAACTCTGGCCTCTTGCATCAGCACACCACCCAAACCAATCTTCGACGCATCGGTATACATGACTAAGTCTTTCCCAGTCTCGGGCAATGCTAAGACAGGTGCGGTCATCAATTTCTCCTTTAGAGTGGAGAATGCCTACTCACACTCTTCGTTCCAATCAAACTTCACGTTCTTCTGTGTCAGTTTCGTCATTGGTGTAGCGATCTCGGTGAAATCTTGCACAAATCGGCGATAGTAACCTACTAATCCCAGGAAACTGCGAATCTGAGTCGCGGTAGTCAGAGTAGGCCACTTAATCACAGCTCTAATCTTCTCTGGATCAACGGCAACATTATCAGCTCCAACTACGTGCCCTAAAAATTTGACCTCTGGTAGCAAAACTCGCACTTGCTAAACTTAGCGTAGAGTCGGTGGTCCCTCAGAGTCTGCAACACTGCTCGTAGATGTCCCTCGTGCTCTTCACGAGTCTTGGAATAGATGAGGATGTCATCGATGAATACAATCACGAATCGATTTAAGAAATCCCTCATCACTCGGTGCATCAGGTCCATGAACATCGTCGGTGCATTAGTCAATCCAAATGGCATGACTGTGAACTGGAAGTGACCGTATTTCGTGCTGAATGTTGTCTTCTCTTGATCCTCAGCCCTAATCCTGTGCTGATGATAGCCTGACCTCAGATCTATCTTAGAAAACCACTGCGCTCTGGTTAACTGATCAAACAAATTGTCAATGCGTAGTAACGGATACTTATTCTTCACTGTAACCTTGTTCAATTGCCTGTAGTCGATACAAAGCCTCAAACTACCGTCCTTCTTCTTGACGAACAACATTGGTGCTCCCCATGGCGACATACTAGGACTGATGAAGCCCAACTCTAGTAACTTATCTAGTTGACTTCTCGGCTCCTCAAGCTCTCGGGGTGCCATCCTATACAGTGGTATCAAAATCGATCTAGTCCCTGGGACTAAGTCAACTATGAAATCGATCATCCACTACGGTGGTAATCCTGGTAGATCCTCGGGGAATATGTCAGTGAACTCGCACACGATCGGTATATCTGCTATATCAACCTTTTGTCTCATACCTCATGACGCTCGCAACAATCTCGACATCGCCATTCGTGGCCTCTCTGAAACCACACCCAAGAGGGGGGGTAAATTGGGTGTACCGAGAGGTTGTTGCCTTTTTAAACTTTTTAAGCACAAGTAACAACAAATGACTATGCTATGCAAATGAATGGGGTAGAAGAGATGGAAAGCGACACACGATTTATAGTGGTTCGATAAAGTGATCTACATCCACTACCTAACCTCCCCGGTTATGATTTTTAAACCCTCACTTATATTCCAAATAAGTGTTACAACCTAAGCATACAAGCCTAGAATGCCTAATTACAATTAGGACTTCCTATCTAACCGCAACTAGAAATTGTGCCTAGCCTCAACTAGGTTTTTCCCTTTGACTTAGATTCCACTAAGTCTTACAATCATACACTTATAACAATTTGCTGAAAATAAATGAGATACACTTTACAATATAAAGTGATATCAAATTCAAACACTAGCAAGCCTCCTAGAGCCTAACAACTCTAATGCATGCAAGTATGAGAATGGATGGAAAATGCAAAGTGTGTCACTGATTTTGTTGCAAATTCCAAATATGAAATCGTTTTAAAATCCAATGTATTTGTGCAAAACCGATTTCAAAGCAAAGAACAATAGTTTAACAAAAATCAAGTTTAAGTGCAAAACTTTTGTTCAAATCAATCTTAGGGTTTGATAAAATAAATTTAAGTACAAAACCCAAGATAATGGTGTTAAAACACACAACAAACTGATTTTGATTCAAAACACACAAAACTATGTAGATTAAGCTCAAGAAAAGGAATCTAGAACAAGGACTTGCTTACAACCAAGAAGATGACAAAAGAGACCAGCTTTGAGGAGATTCTTGTACTCTTTGAATGCTTCAAGGTCTTTGGATTTTTGTGCTTGTGGATGACCTCAAGAATCTCCTTTGTCTCTTCACAAAAATCAAAGTGCTTCTTTTTGAATCTTTTGAGCTTTTGAGTGTGTTTGTTCCTTGTTGTGAGAAAACCATGTTCTTGGTGATTTTATAGGGTTAGGTATCCCATCTTTTGTTTGTGACCGTTGTAGGGATCCAAGGGTCCAAAATCCATCAAAAATTCAAATTAACGTTCGTTTTTCAGCTTTTTAAAAAAGCTATCGGGGGAGGGCAATTAGTGCGCTAATATCGAGACCTAAGCGCGCTAACTCGCACTTAGCGCTAATGGCGTATTAACGCGCTAGCGCAGAGGAGCTTAAAATAATTATTTTATCCCTTTGTGTTAGTGACCCTTAAACACGTCCGGGACCTAACCAACCCTAATATAACATGTTATACACGTTTATTATGGGTCATTAAGTCTAATTGGATGGTCCGAATATTTTTACAAACCCCAACGGAAAATCACGATTTCATAACATGCGAGGGGCTTTTCTGCAAACTTGCAGTTTTTCTTTTCAAAAACCTTTTAAAAACAAGTTTTTCAGTCTTGAAAACTTCAACAATGATCTCCAAAATGCAAATGATCATTAACACATAATCTCACATTGTTTTAAACTCGTGGACCTAGTTATGTGTTAAATTTCATTTTGAAATTCCAAGTTACTTCATGACTTTTGAAAATTGGTTTTAAGACTTGATATGCATGAACTAATGCATTTGGCTTGCGTGAGAGAATTTGATACCTTACATCGAAATTACAAATTGCAATGTGGTCTTCCATCTTCATTCTTTCACGAATGCCGGGTTTTGAACTTGTATGGCTTGAATACCCGTGATGTGTTGTTTTGCATCCTTTAACAAAAACTGAAATACACTTGATATTAATTAGTACATTATCACCTTGTTTGTTTCCATCAAAATCCCGGTCGGAGTTAGAGTGACTAACCACTTAGTCCAACAATCTCCCCCTTTTTGATGATAACAAACAATGTGAACTTTAAAAATAAAAAGCATAATCTAAGTGTGTATTTCATTCAAGATTGGACATTTCATTTGTGCAAGTTCAAACACATCAAAATTTTCAAGTTCAACCACATTTCTCCCCCGTTTGATAACATCAAAAAGTGGGGCCAAACTCCCCCGTTTAAAAAATACAACGATGCAGAAGAGAATTAAAACAAGAACGAATACGCTCCCCCTTATGCTATGCATATCCAAAGACAATAGACGGAAGCGGTACACAATCAGATATGAGAAATCATAGTGAAGCAAGAATAAGCCATATATAAACTCAGAGATATGCAGAAAAAGAGTCATGATATAGATAGCATAAAGCAATGTGAACATAGTTGTGGCTGAAACATGAGCAAAAGAGAAATATGCAAAACATCAAAGCCTAACAGTTTGGAGCCTAGTGCTCACCTACATATAGTGTATCTATACACCAAAAAGAAAACGACCAAATAGAATTGAATGTTGAACAAGCAATAAAAGGGCTAAACACTCCTCCTCGAGGATGATAGTCAACGTGTAGAACTGGAAGAACGATCATTTCGCGCGGGGTTCGCTGGAAGCAACTGACCCTCAATACGACGAAGACGATCATTTTGATGCTGGATGCTCGCCTCGACGGTAGCAAAGGTCTGAGTCATGTAGGAGTGCAGGTAACCCAGCTGTGCAGAGACGTAGGCCGATGAGGGGGACATATCCGGTGGAGGTGTGAAGCCGCTAAATGTAGAGGGAGGTGGAGGCGGGGCCGTCTCGTAGTGCTGCGGCGGCGGGGGTGGAACGGCGGAGTCATGATGAACTTCCTCATCGCCATCATGGTCATCATCGCCAGCAAAGCCTTCATCGTCATCATGGTCATCACCACCAAAATCGTAGCTATACTCCAAGTAGTCGGGCGCATCAAACGGAACAACCGGAGGGTCCGTAGGCAACGGAGACTCATAACCGCCGTAATACCGACCATCCGAGATCGCATCTTCTCGTATCCACCGCTACCTGTCGCGCATGTAGCAATACTTCATGGCCTTCAGAGTGGCCATGTCGATGGTGTCATAGACAGTGAGGGGACGACCTCCTAAGGTAAGATCGACGTGGGCGGACTCCAAGTAGGATGTAATGATATGGGCATACGGAAGATGACGACCTGAGCTACACGTGCTCGTAATATAGCCAATGATAATGTGGGGCAAGCTGAGAGGGATGGCGCGAAACAGATGCCCAAGAACAAACATGTCAAGTAGGGTGACATAGTTCTTACTCCCACCTCGAGGAAGAATAACTTTGTGAAGTACTTTATGAAGGAGGTAGGGCACTAGTTTAAAATCGGTATCCGTTATGCCGGTCGGATATACAGTTAGGGTTCGTTTTGGCCGAAGAAAAGAATTAAGAACTTCGAGACGATCGAAAGGCCAACTTAGAAATTTGCACACTACCGTAGTGGCAGGAGGATGCAATGGAAGGTGAAGCCGTTGAGCGAGATTTTCAGGGGTAATCTCAATGGATCGGCCACCAACAGACGAACGTAGGACAAATTGGGCCGTTGTTTCAAGATTGGAATAGAAAACACGAACCAATGGGGGGTTGTAATTTGCGTTATGGGCGCAAAATGTGGTCCACCCTGCCGCATCGAAAATCTCCCGAAGTGGGAGATGGGCCCTATCAAAGAATGCGAAATCGACAACGGCGGGTCGAAGGATTTTGGCATCCGTTAGTCGGGGAGCCACGGACTCGAGGACCGATGTGGCCTCATGGACGGATTTGGCGCGACCCTCACGATGAGGGGCATTCGCCGGAGTAGGGGCGGGTTGTGAGGATTCAGACGCACTAGTGGAGGAGGAGGACGGTTGGACAACACGGCGTCGTAATGGACGACGAGAGGACGTGGTGGGGGCGGTTGGACGGGGATTGGTGGTGACGGCCTGACGGGAAGAGGGACGGGCGGAGGTACGGCGATTCGACATTGGGGAAAAATGAAGAGAACGTGGTGGAGACGATGACAACGAAATTGAAGAAAGTAACAAAGAGAGATAAGGGTGTTACCTGATCGACGCGAGATCGTGGTGGAGACGATGAGAGGAGAGAAGAGATGAGAGGAGACAATGGAAAATGTGGTGTTTTGGGGTAAGAAAGTCTATTTATACATGCCTGGCCGAACGTCATTAGCGCGCTAATGGGTCGATTCGTATTCTGGGCCAGTACATCATTAGCGCGCTAATGACTGGAATCAGCGCGCTAATTTCCCTCTGGAAATTTTTGGTCACTCAACTGTTAGCGCGCTAATTTCCATCATTAGTGCGCTAATTTCTCTTTGGAAATTTTGGACATGAAATTTTTGGATTTTTGACATACACGTCGAATTGACCTCAAACTTCTTGGACACTTCTAAAACACCATATAAATAGGTTTAGAACAACTAAAACATGTGTAGAAGGTCCGATTCTCGAACCATGCCTAACTTACGCCGAATCTTAGAAAATTGATCTCTAGGCAAAGGCTTAGTAAATATATCGGCTAATTGGTCCTCTGTGGATACATGGACAAGTTTGACATCGCCCTTTTGGACGTGATCACGAAGAAAATGGTGCCTGATCTCAATGTGTTTCGTTCGAGAGTGTAACACCGGATTTTTCGATATGTTTATTGCACTTGTGTTATCACAGTAAATTTCAGCACATCCAACTAGGATTTGATAATCCTCAAGTTGTTGTTTCATGTATAGAACTTGAGCACAACAACTTCAGGCAGCCACATATTCGGCCTCCCGTAGACAAAGCCACGGAATTTTGCTTTTTGCTAAACCATGAGATAAGTGAGTTTCCTAGCAAATGACAAAATCCGGAAGTGCTTTTCCTATCAACTAGACTTCCCGCATAATCAGAATCAACAAAACTTCGAAGTTCAAAACTCTTGGTTTTGTTGAACCACAATCCTAAGTCTTGTGTTCCACTTAGATATCGAAATATGCGCTTTACACATTTTAAGTGGGACTCTTTAGGATCGGATTGAAATCTAGCACATAGACACACACTGAACATAATGTCGGGTCTACTAGCGGTCAAGTATAGGAGGCTACCTATCATTCCACGGTAAAGTTTAGGATCTATGGATTTTCCTAGTTGGTCTTTGTCCATTTTGATAGTTGAACTACTAGGAGTGTCACATGCTTTTAGATTTTCGAATTTGAACTTCTTCAGCATGTCCCTCACATACTTTGCTTGATTTATAAAAATGCCATGCTTGGATTGCTTTATTTGCAAGCCTAGAAAGTATGTTAGTTCACCCATCATGCTCATTTCAAATTCATTTGTCATCAATGATGAGAATTCATCACATAAACATGTGTTAGATGACCAAAAATGATATCATCAACATAGATTTGAACGAGTAGCATATCATGTTTTTTGATCAAAATGAACAAAGTGGGGTCTAATGTTCCTTTCTTGAACCCTTTCTCAAGTAAAAACGCACTAAGTCTATCGTACCAAGCTCTAGGAACTTGTCCTAGTCCATACAAGGCTTTTTGAAGATGGTAGACATGGTTTGGATGTTCATGATCTTCAAATCCCGGTGGTTGTTCTACATAAACTTCTTCATGGATGAACCTATTTAGAAATGCACTTTTAACATCCATTTGGTATAGTAGAAACCCGTTGTAGCAAGCATAAGCAAGCAACATGCGAATTGCTTCTAGTCTTGCTACGGGTGCAAAGGCTTCCTCATAATCAATTCCTTCTTCTTGATTGTAGCCTTGTGCAACCAATCTAGCCTTGTTTCTTACAATTTCACCTTTTTCATTCTTTTTGTTTCTAAAGACCCATTTGGTGCCTATGATTGAGTGATCCTTAGGTCTAGGTACTAATGTCCATACTTTGTTCCTAACAAAGTGACTTAACTCTTCTTGCATAGCCATTACCCAAAACTCATCTCCTAAGGCATCATCTATCTTGGTGGGCTCGGTTTGTGACACAAAAGCTAAGTGTCCTTCATCTCTTTGCAATGTTGACCTAGTGATTATTCCTTTGTTTGGATCACCTATGATTTGTTGGGATGAATGACCAATGAGAAGTCTTGAATTCTTAGGCACACTTGTTTCGGATTCCTTGTTTAACTCAAGCTCTTGACTATTTGAGGTTTGTCCTAGAGTGCCATCATCTTCATTGTCAATCCTTAATTTCTCAAGATTTTGCATTAATTTAACTTTGGGATCTACTTCATCAAATTTCACATGAATAGATTTTTCTATGGTTTTGGTTGATTTATTAAACACCCTATATGCTTTGCTATGTGTTGAGTATCCTAGAAAAATACATACTTTAGACTTTGGGTCAAATTTATCTAATTGATCCCTATCGTTTAGAACATAGCAAGTGCAACCGAACACCTTAAAATAACTTATGTTGGGTTTTCGGCCTTTCCATAGTTCATAAGGAGTTTTTTTCACTTGCTTTCGGACATTTACTCTATTTATAACATAGCATGCCGTGTTAATGGCTTCGGCCCAAAAATGCTTAGCTATGTTGTACTCATTTAGCATAGTCCTATACATTTCTTGAAGTGTTCTATTTTTTCTTTCAACAACTCCATTTTGTTGGGGTGTTCTAGGAGAGGATAATTGGTGTGAATAACCTTGTTTATCACAAAAATCCTCCAAGTTCCTATTTACAAACTCACCACCTCTATCACTTCTAATGATGGTGATTTTGTATCCCTTTTCATTCTCTACTAAAGCACAAAACTTTACAAACACATCGAACACTTCATGCTTGTGAGATAGAAAATACATCCATGTATACCTTGTAAAGTCGTCAACAATAACAAAGCAATATGATTTACCTCCTAGACTTTGTGTTTGGGTGGGTCCGAACAAATCCATATGGATAAGTTCTAAAGCTCGAGTTACATCACTTGTTACTTTCGTCTTAAATGACGATTTCACTTGTTTACCGAGGATACAAGGTTCACATTCCTTATCCTTTTTAAAAGTGCATTTGGGTAGACCCTTAACGAGATCATGCTTAGTTAATTTTGACAAATTTTCCATGCTAGAATGTCCTAGTCTACGGTGCCACAACCATGCATCACAATCACTTTGTGCACTCAAACATGAAACATTTTGCATATTCATCTCATCAAAGTTAATGGCATAAACATTTTTATCTCTATATGCAATGAACAAAGTTTCATGTTTTTCATTCCTAACAATGCATTTAGATGATTCAAATATAACATGAAATCCTTTGTCACACAATTGACTAACACTAAGCAAGTTATGTTTCAAACCATCAACAAGGTAAACATTAGAAATAGAAAGTGAATGGTTACCAACGGTTCCGAGACCAATGACTCCTCCTTTGTTGTTGTCTCCAAATGTAACCTTTCCACCGTCATGCCGCTTTAGCTCAATGAATTGATGTGCATCTCCGGTCATGTGTCTTGAGCACCTGCTATCTAGGTACCATGGGGTGCTCTTCCTTGCATCCTACACAATGGGAAACACACTAGATTTTGGTACCCAAACTCCTTTGGGTCCGAGAAAGTTAGTGTCATAAACACTTTTAACTACCCATGCTAGTCTACCCTTTTTGGCCTTTTGTAAGGCACATTTCCCCACCACATGAGACCTATTGCACTTCAAACATCTACGATCATCATTTAGTAATTTTTTATAGCTTAGCAAGTTTGCTCCATAACCTATGCCCCTTTTGTTGAGTGCACGTCGTTGTGCTCCCAACATCATATCAAACATTTCTTTGCTATTGGTGAACTTGTGCACTATGCTAGTCAAGTCTTCTACTTTCTTGACTAAGGCATCTCTTTCCTCTATGACTTCATTCAAGTCATTTTGGAGATCATTAATGATCTCATTTTGTGACTCTATCTCACTAATTGCTATGGTTAGGCTCTTTTTGAGTTGTTTGGTCTTTTTGACCTCCTTTTCCAACTCTCTCCTAAGTTCATCAAAATTTGGAGCATAATCCAAATCATCAATATCATCAAAATTAAAAGAGTTAGAATTTACCTCGCCTTGAGCCATAAGAGAAAGTATTGCCTTTTCACTTTCTGAATCGGATTCCGAACTTGATGATGATGAGTCATCCCAAGTTGCCTTGAAGCTCTTCTTTCCTTTCTTCTTGTCAAACACCTTCTTTGATTTGCAATCCGCCTTGATGTGACCCGGCTTGCCACAACCAAAGCATATGGTTTCGTTTGACTTTCCTCCTTTGTTTCCGCTTCGAAACTTCTTCTTATACTTGTCTCGCTTGTATATGGCCTTGTTGAGCTTTCTTGAGAGCATGGCTACTTCCTCCTCAAGATCATTATCATCACAAGATTTTTCATCTTCAATGATCTCTACCGATGCACTAGGGGAGTTATTTGCCTTCAATGCAATCTCTTTTCTTGAGCTCTTTGTACCTCCACTTAATGCTTCCAATCTTGCTCGGTCTTTGAGTTCGAATTCGTGAACCGTTAACTCTCCACACAATGCATCGAATGTGTAGTCTCCAAGATTTTGTGCCGATTGGATAGCATACTTCTTGGCATCCCATTCCTTAGGCAAGCCTCTAAGGAATTTATATACCGATGTCTCTTGATCATAGTGCTTTCCAAGATTCTTGATCTCATTTAACAACTTAGTGAACCGTGTGATGGCGGTGGCGATATCTTCATCGGATCCAACTCGGAAGGTCTCATAGTGTTCCTCAAGTATCCTCAATTTTGTCTTCTTTACTTGCATGGTACCTTCATAGTGGACCTCAAGCTTTTCCCACACTTCCTTCGCCGTTTGGCAAGCACTTACTCGGTTGAACTCATTTTCGCTCAATGCACAAAATAGATGATTCATTGCTTGATCATTTGAAAGCTCACTCTTGATCTCCTCGGCGGTGTATTCTTTCAATGGTTTGTCGGGTGGAGTGTAACCATTTTCAATTGCATCCCATAGGAATCTATTTTGCGCTCTTATGTAGACCTTCATTCTTACTTTCCAATGTGCGTAGTTGGTTCCATCAAAATATGGAGGCCTACTCGAGGAGTTACCTTCCCTAAGGCGAGCCGAATCTAGACTTTGCATCCTTGCACAAAACACTCAAAGATACGTTAGTAATACTTTGAGCAATAACCCGCTCTGATACCAATTGAAACCACACCCAATAGGGGGGGGTGAATTGGGTGTACCGAGATGTTGTTGCCTTTTTAAACTTTTTAAGCACAAGTAACAACAAATGACTATGCTATGCAAATGAATGGGGTAGAAGAGATGGAAAGCGACACACGATTTATAGTGGTTCGATCAAGTGATCTACATCCACTACCTAACCTCCCTAGGTTAGGATTTTTAAACCCTCACTTATATTCCAAATAAGTGTTACAACCTAAGCATACAAGCCTAGAATGCCTAATTACAATTAGGACTTCCTATCTACCGCAACTAGAAATTGTGCCTAGCCTCAACTAGGTCTTTCCCTTTGACTTAGATTCCACTAAGTCTTACAATCATACACTTATAACAATTTGCTGAAAATAAATGAGATACACTTTACAATATAAAGTGATATCAAATTCAAACACTAGCAAGCCTCCTAGAGCCTAACAACTCTAATGCATGCAAGTATGAGAATGGATGGAAAATGCAAAGTGTGTCACTGATTTTGTTGCAAATTCCAAATATGAAATCGTTTTAAAATCCAATGTATTTGTGCAAAACCGATTTCAAAGCAAAGAACAATAGTTTAACAAAAATCAAGTTTAAGTGCAAAACTTTTGTTCAAATCAATCTTAGGGTTTGATAAAATAAATTTAAGTACAAAACCCAAGATAATGGTGTTAAAACACACAACAAACTGATTTTGATTCAAAACACACAAAACTATGTAGATTAAGCTCAAGAAAAGGAATCTAGAACAAGGACTTGCTTACAACCAAGAAGATGACAAAAGAGACCAGCTTTGAGGAGATTCTTGTACTCTTTGAATGCTTCAAGGTGCTGGATTTTTGTGCTTGTGGACAACCTCAAGAATCTCCTTTGTCTCCTTCACAAAAATCAAAGTGCTTCTTTTTGAATCTTTTGAGCTTTTGAGTGTGTTTGTTCCTTGTTGTGAGAAAACCATGTTCTTGGTGATTTTATAGGGTTAGGTATCCCATCTTGACTGTTTGTGACCGTTGTAGGGATCCAAGGGTCCAAAATCCATCAAAAATTCAAATTAACGTTCGTTTTTCAGCTTTTTAAAAAAGCTATCAGGAGGGCAATTAGCGCGCTAATACTGAGACCTAGCGCGCTAACTCTGCACTTAGCGCGCTAATGGCAGTATTAGCGCGCTAACTGCAGAGAGCTCAAAATAATTATTTTATCCCTTTGTGTTAGCGACCCTTAAACACGTCCGGGACCTAACCAACCCTAATATAACATGTTATACACGTTTATTATGGGTCATTAAGTCTAATTGGATGGTCCAGATATTTTTACAAACCCCAACGGAAAATCACGATTTCATAACATGCGAGGGGCTTTTCTGCAAACTTGCAGTTTTTCTTTTCAAAAACCTTTTAAAAACAAGTTTTTCAGTCTTGAAAACTTCAACAATGATCTCCAAAATGCAAATGATCATTAACACATAATCTCACATTGTTTTAAACTCGTGGACCTAGTTATGTGTTAAATTTCATTTTGAAATTCCAAGTTACTTCATGACTTTTGAAAATTGGTTTTAAGACTTGATATGCATGAACTAATGCATTTGGCTTGCGTGAAAGAATTTGATACCTTACATCGAAATTACAAATTGCAATGTGGTCTTCCATCTTCATTCCTTCACGAATACCAGGTTTTGAACTTGTATGGCTTGAATACCTGTGATGTGTTGTTTTGCATCCTTTAACAAAAACTGAAATACACTTGATATTAATTAGTACATTATCACCTTGTTTGTTTCCATCAAAATCCCGATCGGAGTTAGAGTGACTAACCACTTAGTCCAACACTCTCTGCCTCTAGTGATCGGAAGTAATTGTGCGTTACCCTGAATGCTGCTCTCTGTACCATCTTCCAACGGAATCGTGATCGTCTTCTCGTAATAACCAATTTGAGCATGTTACGCTCCCAACTAATCCATGCCCAACAATGCATCGAACTCGATAAACTCAAGCACTCTCAAGTCAGCAAGAAACTCGTAGCCCTTTATCTCTACCGGCACTCAACACACAGAAAGTTCAGGTAAATCTTGTCCCCAGCAGCCGTGCTAAGGATCAAGGGTCTACTAAGTCTAATGGGTCTCAACCCTAACATGTCTACCATACATCCGAAAATAAACGAAACAGTCAAACCAAAATCGAACATGGTATGCATGAATGTACTAGAGATAGAAATCATACCCTCAACTAGGTTTTGGGATGCCCCCAGATCTGGCTCAACTGCTGCCTGCACCCGCTCCTTCTAGTGCTGATGATGATGCGCCTGTGTCCTCTCAGGCTGAGTATATTGAGCCTGGATGTGGCCCACTTTGCCGCATCTATAACATGTAAGTGTATTCTGTGTACTTTGAGTCTGACCCTGTCCACGACTTTGTGTAGATCTCTGGGTCTGAGTCTGCTCGAACCTCTGTGTCTGTCTCTGTTTACCTCATCTACCAGAATCTCGGCTCGCTATAGGCTGTCCCTGTGACTGTTGTATAGGTCTCGTAGGCTGTGGAGGATGACTAGCAAAGCTCGGCACTGGTGGAGTCGTCCGTGCTGGTCGAGTAGGTGGTACAATGGATCCTACACTTGGAGCTCTGGAATCTCGGTAATGAAATATGTTCTTCCTCCGTTTCTTATCCTGATGATCCTCTGATCTAGTCTCCAGTCTGACCGGTCTCGCCTCCTCTGGGTAAGAAATCAGGTAACTCTCTCTAGCCAAACTCCGCTCGTATGCCCTCTGAAGAGTCTCTGGCTCGGTAGTGACTACCGAACCTCCAATGGCAGGTAGTAAACCCTCTGTGAAATAGTGGATACGATCGACCTCTGAATCTGCTGATCCTTCAACATAAGGTAGTAGCTGAATAAATCTGTCCATGTAATCCATCACTGGCTCTCCTACTGACTATCGCAATGAAGTGAACTCATTTCTCTTCGCTCGTAACACTGTCGGTGGGAAATACTTCTGGTTAAACTGGGTCTTGAAATCGATCTAGTCTCGCGGAATGCCTCGGGTAGTGACAATGGTAGTCCACCAATCATCCGCCTCCCCCTGAAGTATGGATGAGGAAATTGTCGCTCTCATGTGATCCTCGGTCGCGATAATAGTATGAATCTTCTCGTGATTCTTCAGGAAGAGTTCTGCCGTTGCTACGTCTGTACCATCGAAAAACTTGACTGGGTCGTGCCTCTTAAATTCTCTCCACTGCCTCGCCTCAGCAGTGGCCCTAGGAATCTTCTCCGCAGTAGTGACGGAGTAGTGACTGGAGTAGTCTCTGCAGCAGCTACAAGTGTTAGTGGAATCTCCTTAGTCTAAATCAGATGTGTAGCACCCTCAGTTTGTACTATCTGTGCAACTGTAGTCCCTGGCACAACTGTAACCAAAATCGGTGCTGTGGAAGTCGTAGCTACTGGATTCTCCGTCCCCTGAGTGGTAAAAACAGGCGGCAAAGGCATAGTCGGAGTCAATAGTGTCGTGGTAGCCTATGCGGGTGTCCTCAGTGACTGCACTAATTCCTTAAATCTCTAGTCCTGCGTCGCGGCTCTCTGAGACAATGTACGTATGTCCTCAAGGCATCGTGACAAAATCATGCCGATATCGTCGCTCGGACCTGGTTGATCCGCCATCGTAGTCTGAACAAGAAAACGAATTTCTCGGATCAATGGATAGCTACCGCATATAATATATTACAATCAACAATCTTAATATGTATAAACATCACATCCGACTTATCCCAACTCGTCCCTCCAAACTAAAGTTCTAATTAGGATCGTAGGGTTTTCCACTCTAAGTTTAACCATTCCTAACTTCCGCAATCTTAATGGTTTGTGTTTTAAATCAAGAGTCAGGTCGTTATAACCTTTGGCTCTGATACCAACTGTGACGGCCCCAATTTCCCCGTGCAATTGGGTACGCCCGGCCTAGACCTGTGCAGATCCCAAGTCATCGCTTGGCAACCTGACTAGCCTAGTCAGCCTCCTATTTATTCGATTAAGTAATTTATGAAAGAGTTATTGCAATAATACACAACGGAAGACTAAACAGTAATAACAAGGGGAAATAACTCAATCAACGAAAATATAGGAATTCTATAAGTGTGGAAAACCCCGGGTATTTATGTATAATTCGATAAGCATATATACATGATACCAGTCTCACTAGAAATACCAAGTTCAATAATCCTAAAAATATAAGTATGAAACGATATACAAATCAACAAAAACATAAACACATACTATAGAGTCTCTATTATCCCGCTGCTAGTCCTCAAAGTATATCTCCTAGGCAGGGCCTCTTGCCCTTGCTGCTCTCCACGCTATCTGCACCCACCGTCACAAACTAGACGATGAGCAACTGAAGAAATTGAAAGTAGTGCTAGAAGAATATAACAGTAATTTATGATTTAACAAGTAAAGCAGTCTAAATATCATGCGGAAATGAAATGGCAAGAAAATAAATAAATCAAGTGCATGATAAGCAGACTGATAGATAAACAATCGATATTTGCATGTTCTATGATTCAAAAGAGGCCCATGAGTGGTCTAATTTAACATCAATATGGCAAAGATCTCGCAAGATCTCCCCGGGCAATGTCGCAACACTAGCGCAGCGTGAAATGAGAGACATCGCAACACCTCTCGAATCCAGTACCCAGTACACACATCACTAGGGGTGGTCAGTTACCCCTGCAGAGGGCACCCTCGTTGTCCCAGCTAGTGCGGGACCACATGATACCTTCAAGACACACACTCATGCCAAGAACATACAACCAAGGAAATGGAATGGAATTTCAAACAAAGGATCAATTCAACAATAACAATAAATAAAGGATGTATAAATCACGTGTTATTTCCTTACTAGCCTACTAACATACACACATACAAGGTACATATGTACTTACATGAACTAGCGCAACCGGGTAACACTTCGAGACTCTAACACGTTTCCCGCGGTTTCTCAACTACCTGATAAAGGTTTAAACCCCGAATATTGATTTAGAGTTAGTACCTCGTTTTAGGGTGTTTCTCGTATGTTTAGTTTAAATACATTTAATTAAGGCGACTCAAACCCTTGTGGATCAATCCATCTCTATGGTTATTGCCCTTTTTACAAAACATAACTCTCTTTGGGCTCTTGTTGGGCCTATTTATCAAGCTTATACTCACCTAAGTAAGCCTTTTGTGTGGACACTTATTAGGCCTAGATATATGGGCTCATTCTTATATTTTATGTATTTGTTTTGGGCTTTAAGTTGTGCCTATTATATTAAACCCTTATTGGGCATTACACAACCTATAAACATACCAATTATAACTTGTTATGAACCTATATTAAAATGAGTGTATTGGGCCCTTGTTGGGCCTTATTACAAGTCCATGTTCATTTAAAACAAATGTCCATACTTATAATCCTTTTTACTTATTCTTAAACATACAATTACATACATTAAGGTAGTGTTTGGTAACTCTACTTCTTAAACTTTAAGCACTAATTCAATAAGACTTGTTATACAAGAGATTATTAAATAAGAGCTTATATTTAATAGAGTGTTTGGTAAAATTAACTCATAACCTGTAATTAAAAATCTTTTGAACTATCAAAAGAAAGAGAAACCTTATTTCTCTATGGCATATTATGAAACAACACCCACGCAACATCATCCTGATGTCTTTTTGGCATTACATCATTCCTTCAATCCACCAGTAATTAACATCACACAATATATTGTTGGTCCATTTTCTCCGCTTTTTGGCATCCGAAAAATTATGATCTCAATGGAAATAAAACCTTTGATATCTCGGTTGATTTCCAACCTATATAAAAATAGAAGTAGAACATTATGTATACTGCCAAGAGAGCTTGTGGGAGAGGAAGATGAGAGGCAGAGAAAGATTAAGAGAACTTTTGGAGGGGAGAATATGAGAGGCAAGAGAGAGCTTGTGGCGGGAGAGTAGGTTGAGAGGCAGAAAGAAATTGAAGAAAGCTTGTGCCAAAAGAGGTTGTTGAGAGGCAAAGAGAGAGATTGAAGAGAGCTTGTGGGAGAGGAAGATGAGAGGCAAAGAGATTGGGATGTGAACCCAGAGATGAGGAGAAGATGGAGAGAAGGCGAAGTGATTCGGGAAAGGCGAGCGACGTCGCACAAGAGTCGCGTAAAACCTCTTTCCGCTTAAGAGGTTTAATAAGTTAAAAAAGTTAACTTTTTTATTAAGACATATTTCCTCTTATTTAGTCAAAGTCTTATTGAGAATAAGTCTTATTTATAACAGAACCAAACACACTTATTTTTATAAAACTCTTTTTAAATAAGATTTAAGCAAAATAAGAGGTTGAATAAGAGTTACCAAACACAACCTAATACACACCACAACTAAAGACACCCCATACCCCAACTGTTATATACACAATCAAGGAATCATAAAATTACCTTGGTGTCGACTCCTGAAGTTTGAAATACAGTCCAGTATTCACGTAGCCGGGTCACAATCCTGACAAGTGTAATGCAAGTCAGTTAAAAATTCGGGGTTGTTACAATGACTTTGCAGAAGCAATGAAAGCAGAATGATTCGAGGTTGAAGAAGTCCCAGCTTTAGTCACAGCAAAATTATCAAACTGATATAAACCATCCTTGATAGTTCCTTGGAGTAGAACCTCTCTAGTTTGTGAATCCTTCACCAAACAATGTGAATAAGTAAACTCAATAACAACATTGTTATCTTTTGTTAACTAAGAGATGCTTATTAAGTTCTTTTTGATACTTGGCACATGTAATGTATTAGGAAATTGTAGTTTAGAATTAACTGAAGCAATTCTAGCATTTCCTATACATGAGATTGGCAAGGAATTACCATTTCCAACAATGAGAGAGTCTTTACCTGTATAAGGTGCACAACCAGACATCTGAGACACATCAGGGGTTACATGTGAAGTAGCTCCATTATCAACATACCATGTAAGATCATAACTACCTTCATTGTTTAGAAAAATATTGACCTGTCCATTTCTAGCAAAATTGTTATGAAACCCCATAACATTTGTACTAGGAGATCCATGAAAACCATCTTTCATACCTTGATTTCCTTGACCATGAAAACTAGTATTCTGATATTGATTTCCTTGTCCATTGAAACTTTGTGCACCATTATAACTCATATCAGCTCTATAATAACATGCAACAGTTGTATGTTCATCCTTATTGCAAATTTGACAAGTAGGTCTATTATTAGTTTGATATCTTCCTCTTCCTCTATTATTCCTACCACCTCTGCCTCGAACATTATAATTTCTTCCTCCATGACCACCGTTTCCCTGCTGAGATTTTTGATTAGTCCAAGTTGGCGTCCCTCCTTGTCTCACTTCAGCAGAGTTCACTTGATTTGATGTTTGAATGTTCAAAGAACTCAATCCAGATAACATATCTAATTTTGCCTCAAATCCAAGAAGTGTAGACTGCACATCTTGCCAGGTTAAACTATCTTTTTGTTCAAGAATAGATGTGATAGGTAAGTATTCACTATCTAGGTCAGATAAGGTACACGAGATCAACTCAAAAATTGGAATAGGTTCTCCTACTGTGGCAAGATTATCAGAAATATCTTTTATCTTTTTCAAATATTCACTCATTTTCATAGATCCTTTACGAGTAGTTCTTATGGATGTTTTGTAAAACTGAATTTGTGCCTTATTATTTGAACTGCATTGATCTAATATACAACGCCACAGTTCATGTGATTTTCTTTTTGTGAACCTTGAACAGTGTTCACTTGATTCCCAATTTTAGGTTCTAGGGCACATAACAACCATCCATATAACATTCTATCACAATAGAACCATTCCTAATACTCAGGATTCACCTTACCATTATTAAGAAATTTATCAGGACATAGCGTAGTGCCAAGTAGAAAACCATCAAATCCACAACCTTCTGACAAAGGAACTACAATGGACTTCTATAACGAAAAGTTTGTACTATTTAACTTGATAGAAACGATCTGATTGAGAGAGTTATTGAATGGACCGAGAAGACGATGAGCAATCGAAGAAGAATCCGTTGCTCCATATGTTGATAATCGTTTCTCCTTCTGTGCAGGATCATCCATGGCGATGAGACCTTCAATGCTCTGATACCATGTTGAGAAACATGAAAGAACAAGGAGACTTGATAGACAAGAAAACTTTACTTCTCTCAATGTCCATTCTTGAGAGAGCTTATCTATATATATATATAAATATATATATATATAGTAACTGAGTTGTTACAATTCTAATTTCTATGAACTTTCTAGGAACACAAGTATGGTCCCGATCATCTCACCCTCAACGTCCTACTTAACATGACATTACAATATTGTCCTCACTACATAATCACTCATTCCTCAGTTTAGTGATTGACTCTTATAGTCACTGACTTTCCGAAAATGCCCCTAAATCCTTTTTTTCTATTGGTGGAAACAAATTAGTGAAGGCTATAATTTGGAAAATCCATTGAATTTTAAAATTTTTGAACGGCTAATAAAAATCGGTTCCTAAAACAAGGCACATCGATCTACATATAATTTGTAATGCCTTTTCACTTTTTCAGTTTCAAAATAGTTTCCTAAAAAAATGGCAAAACTTTAGTTATCTAAACTACTTCTCTCACGTATTCTTTTCATTTTTTATTGCTTTTTTTGCTCCTATCCGCCCATTTCTCAAAGTAATCTTAATGTCATAAAAAAAATCTCCATGAAAATTGAGTGCCTATCACAAAGATACAAATGTATGATGTATCGAAACTGCTTCTCTCACGTCTTCTTTTCGTTTTTGATTGCTTTTTTTGCTCATATCCGCCCATTTCTCAAAGTAATCTCAATGTCATAAAAAAATATCCATGAAAATCGAGTGCTTATCACAAAAATGCAAAGGTATAATGTATCGAAAACAAAGATAATAGGGATTCTAGCTCTTTTTTTAGATGAGTTTGCATTTTGTTGTTTTCCTGTTGATTGAATGTGTAATTGGTTTTTTGAAATAGACCATTCTCTACTTTGATTTCTTTTTTTTTTTTTCTTATGATCTACAGATACAATGTAAGCCCGGATTTTTGGTATGCAGGAGACATGGGCATTAGGGCTGTGATCTTTGATGGTCTTACAATTTCTAAGCCGCATGTGTGATTAAGATAATGTTAAAATCATTTTTTTTCCTATAATACTCAAAAAGATCAAGATCATTGTTAATTAAGGAAATCAGTTCTAATTTGATTGTGTTTTCATTACTTTGATGTATTTTTTGTTTAAATGACTGAGTCTTTTAGTTTTGTGTTGTTTAATAATCAAGTTTTTATAGTCATGATCAGGTTATACCAAAAGAAGCAGTAGAGCCTATACTTGGTGATAGCTTTTTCAAGGCAGTGGTTTCTCTATTGGAATTTTGGGACTACTTTTCACTGCATCAACCATCACAACAACGCTTCTACACACAATGATGGTTAGATGGGTGATCACGTACTATGAGAAGTTCAAAAAAAGAGAAATTCGAAATTCGATGTGCTAGTGACTCCAATGAGTGTGTATTAATGTACGTGCATGTGTGTGGGAATGAATATGTGCATCTAAGGGACTACAATGAGTGTGGGCATGTCAAAAGAGTATTAAAATAACATGACTTTTTTAGTATATACGGTGTCTTACATAATTACATTGTTGAGTTGCACACAGATTTTCTGCTAAATAGGTAGTGGTTGTTTGACAGCTTCAATTTAGAGGTTCTTTATAGGGATAATTGTTTTTTTTTGTCATTTTATTTTTACTTTTTAATTTTATGGGACTTGAAAATCACATGCCATTGTTTTCATTCAGGAAAAAAAAAAAAATAAAAAAATAAAAAAAAAACTGCCCCTAAAATCTAAAATTGTTAGCCTGATTGGTAGAGGTTGAGCTCATTCCATCCACATTTGATCTGTATGGAAGCAAAGACTAGATTTGGAGAAATAGAAATTAAGAAGAATGAGAGAGAGAGAGAGAGAGAGAGAGAGAGATTTCTATGATATTGTCATGTTGATCATTGTATAAATGTAAGACTCTTCATTTAGTGTGCGACTATATAGTTTTTTTTTCTTGCTATATAACTATTCATTTATTGTTGTTATAAAAAAAAAAACCTATTCATTTATTGTGTATAGTTCTTTTATTTTCTAAAATAGTTATGCTATGAAATCTTAATTTGTGTCCAAGTAGTGACAAGCGATCCATCTCTCATGGGACTGCATAATTTTAGTAATAGTCTTGAAGAAGTCAAAAAATATTAGTGGCAGGTATTAAAAATGAACCGCGTACGCAAATCAAGCAATAAAAGTAACAAATCTTATTAACCTGCTGTCACCATCACCCTCTCTATTGCCCACCACCAGTGCCGCTATCACTGTCTAATAACTCCAACTACCTCGAATACTTTTAAAAATGTGATTCAAATCATATTGACACTTAAAAAAAATTAAGAAACCTAGCTATTTTATTTTTAGCCTGATAAGTGAAAGAATATATAACACATCTTTTCTTGACAAACGAGGATAGCACAGTTAACACCATCTTAACTCTCACATGTAAGCTAAATGAGTTGTGGTTAAGTATAAGAGGGCAAAAGGGTCATTTGAATGCCCTTAAGAATGTGGGAATGAAATTGGGTTTCAGATTAAAACCCTCCGTCGACCCTTCCCTTCTGACTTCGTCTTCTCTAACTCGCCTCACTCACTGTCTCTCTCGAATTTAAGCTAAGGAGTGGCGGTTTTGGTGTTGATGGGTCGTTGATTCAAGGTGAGCCCTTTATGTTTCTTTCGTGAAATTTGGTTGATGAATTGATGATAGATGACGGTGTTGATAAGTTTAGATAATGTAGAATTAATGCTTGATTAATGAACTCAATGAATAAAGGGGTGTGATTTATGGGGTTTTTTTTATTGGATTTGATAGTTTCTATTGTATTTTGATTTGGGTTTATTTCAAAGTTTTTTAAATGGATTCAGTGATGAATTATAAAACCAGTTCACTATTTGACAAATTTAGTCTTATTTTGGGCTATTTTGGTATCCATTTTGAGGGTTCAAACGAGCGTTTTTAGGTGAGATTTTTTGTGGGTTTTGATCCTTGTATGCCAAATCAGGTCCTTGTAAATCAGATTTGGATTCGGAGGAGGTTTGGTAGTGTTTTAAAGGGCGTGAATAGAGGTCACGACCTCAGTCTTGTACAGTCTAAATGTCCAGAAATTTGGCTAAGTCCCAAATCTGTCTCGAGCAAGCAAGTTGGGATGATAATTTAAAGTATCAAACGCTAACCAAATTACATGGGGTTAAGTTTATTTTAATCGTTGTATATCATATTTTACATAATTGAAAAGCACCAAGTTAGAATCATTTGTTTGGATGGTGAACAATCGGTGCCAACATAGCCTGCAAACCATTGTCAAAACCGTTTACAGTTTTGACAATTGCAAATAGCCCTGTTTGACGAATGATTCGAAGGCCTTATAGATGTCTGAAACACTTGAGAATAGGCTTGTTTGAATCTTGTTGTGTCCTATTTCAATGATCTAAAAGGTTTGGAGTGAAACTCGTAGGTTTACAGAGCGAAATATAGCATTGAACATAGGGTCTTGTACTGAAAAATCTGCACTACCCATAATTTGACCAAGTATTGAAGGCTTATTTCGGGGTTGTTTTGGCTTAGATTTTTACAAGGAACTTTTTTATACTTTGACTAAAGACTCAAAAGGGGTTTCAAATTTGTATATGTAGGCTATCCAAAGGAGTCAAGAACACTGAAAATGGAGAAGCTGGATCTCCGAAATTGGAGCCCAAATATGGGTAGTTGATAATAATTTATATTAGTATTAATTTAGCGTAATTGAGATATAAATATGATTTCTTGCATGAATGTTCTGAAAAATTAGGACGAATAAGAAAAAGTTGAGAAAAATTATGGGAAAGTTGGTTTGAGGTTTGAGGTTTTACACCGAAAACTCTCCTCGAAAAGCGCACTGCATAATTTTTCTATTTTGAACAATTTTGGAATTTAAAAATCTAAACTTTATCAAATAGGGCCGAACACACCTAATTCATTGAAAATTGATACCAGGAGCTTAGGAGACTAGTGTTGGTGGGGAGCGTGTCGGAGCCACGAGAGCGTGTTAAAGCGTGGATGTGAGGTAAGTAAAGCCAGTTAAGGAAATGCATAGTAATTCATCATTTAATTATTTTTTCTTAGTTGGTATAATGCTATCTTGTGGAATTTAAATGCGTTTTAAATTCTTGGCTAAGTGTCTAAGGCATAAGTGTGTCAAGAAGGTACTCTTGGGTTTTGTGCTAGCTGGCCAAACGTGACCATTGCCTGCGGGGATGGTGCCTACCGAACGTGACTTTACCCTGAGTACTGGATTTGGGTGCACCGCAACTACATTCAACTATTAATCCAGGTGTCCCGCGACTACACTCTGGAGTCTGGATTAATAAAATGAAGTCAAGTTGTGGCTGCGACCTGCAACTTGATGGATTGAACCACTTGGTTGCCTTATTTGAATTATAAACACTCAATATTGTTGCCTTATTTATTTGTCTTTAAATATCAACATGATTCTTATATTGCTTTTAATTGATTCTTGAATTACTGTTTATATCCTTCTAGTTATTACTTTCTACTTTACTGTACTCACCGTCTAATTTGTGACGGTGGGTGCAGATCGGGCAAAGACTAGCAAGGGAACATACAGTGGTGCAGATCGGGCCGATGATTGGTGACTTCCTCTGAGGACTCTCGAAGCGGTTTCTTTTCTTGCACCACTGTATGTTCTGCCTTTTTGTTTTGTGATTGCTATATATTATTGTTTTTTATAACACTGGGAACTTTTGGGATCGAGTGATATAGGATATCATGTATTATCACTTTGTATATTGTTGGTCACCAGATATGCATGTTTATCCGTTTGTTTCAGGGTTCCACACTATAGGTTGTTCCAACTTTATTTAACTTGAGTTATTTAACCTTGTTTGAGTTTATTTTCGCTTCGTAACTACTAGAAAATAACATAACCTAATAACTCAACAATAAAATTTTAATATTACCGAGAATGTAACTATTGGAGACTGACTAGGCCTACGTTGACTTCGCGAGGACTGACTCGGGGGTCCACGTAGGTCTAGGCCGTGCAGGGTTTAGTTTTATGGGGAACTGGGGCCGTACACGACCTGATAAAATGCCTAAATTTAGAATATTTGGATTCGAGGCGGGTTTGGATAGTAATTAAAATACTGCTCGTCATGGGTTCAATTAAGGTATGAGTCTCCCTAGGTACCCGCTACCCAAACCCAATTATATATGCAATTGGGTACATGAAACTAGTCTTCTACTCGTTAAATGGGTACTCGTGAGTACTCTACTATGTCTACATTAATAAATAATGTTATAACATATAATTATGTATGAGAGACAAGTTTTGATCATTTCACCTCTTAAATGCAAAAGGTGTACTTTACCACTTAACTATTTTTTTTATTTTTTATTTTTTTATTTTTGAAGGCTGGTTTAGCTATTTAAGATGTAAGAGTAAGATGCACAATTTGAGATCAATCATAATCAGTTATCTCTTATAATAATTTCACTGCTCTATTATGCTTTAATATGCTTTTAAGAAAGTAGAATCATATAATTTAGCAACGTAATACATAAAACATTTTTTTTTAACTTAACTGGGAGTCGAACTTGCAACCTCTCTAAACCTTGTCTTGTGGCAAGTGATGTCTCTACTAACACAAGTGCACTACAATATAGTGTATGAACACTTTGACATATCTACTTATGTAGTTATTATGAACACTTTGTATGATGTATAAAGTATCTTTGTGAGGTAGTTTTTTTTTTGGTGTACATGACAGTTTTTCTCGCTAAACAATTGATTTTTACGTTAGGTCATGAAATGAGTACTAACACAAGTGCACTGCCGTCACACTATGCACCTCGAAATGCGTGAGTTCGCATTATGAGGTAAATCAAATGGCCAATAAAACGCCATATGGTTTTAGTTTGTGCTGTCGCAACATAAATTAGAAATCTTGGCTGCAAAATTACAATTTTGGCCTTTTTATTGTTCCCCTGTTTGCGTTTATCCCTGTTTTTTTTTTTCCAATTCGATTATGGAGTTGTATGTCGTCATGTCTCATCAATAACCTCTTTTCTTCTTCCCTTTGGACTTTGTTTTGTTTTTTATTCCGTTTAATATTGGTCATTGATTCTTATTCTTATTATTTTGTTTGTTGTCTTTGCCCCAATTTTAGTGGAACGGAGAAACTTGACTTGTGTTTGAATAAATGCCAAGCCAAAAAAATGGCTTTAAATTATTTTTTTCAGTTGTCTTTTAGATTTTAAACTTTTTTTGGCCGAAAACAATAAAGTAGAGACATTTTCTTCATGACTAAGCTGTTTGCAACATATAATAATTCAATTTGAAGTATCTTTATGGTAGTATTGTTCTAAAAATGGGTTCTTTGGTCCTTTTCTTACTTCAATTAACTTTCTTGTGATTTTGTATATTGTTTTGGTAGTAGTCAGTGTGTTTCGTTTCTTACTTCGATTAAATATTTTTTGCATGACTTTCTTGCGGTTTTGTATATTGATTTGGCAGTAAGACTGTAAGAGTGTTGTAATTGTTAAGTTTTTTTGTTCTTTTTTGTCAAGTTTCATTATCAAGCGCATATAACTGTCTGGAGCTCTTAGTGGTATTATTAATTAGTAGGGTAAACAGCATGCTTTCAATGCATTTGATCAAATGCCTACTAAGCATTGGAAATTTAGGAAGTTCTTGTCAACCTTGAAGTAGGTTGATTGATCCAATTGAATTAATATTTCTTTTTTTTTTTTTTATCCAATGAACTTATATTTCTCATTTCAAAAATGGTAGGATTATGCTATTTCAGATTATGATGGGTCCATTTATTGGGTAATTTTATGATAGTAAAATCAAGGCCTAAAATCAAAATCAACCATCAGAGCGTTGTTCTGTGGACTTTTTAGTTTTTGCAGCAATTACCTATTAGGATTATGCAAACAACCAAATTTGATGTCAATAATATTACCCACGCAACCCACCTAACAAAAAAAGAGAATGTTAATTTGAGTTTTGCATTTGGGTTTGAATGACCATTTATTCATTTGAAGAGCTATGATTATTGTCAATGGATGACATAGTCAGAAAATCTGTATTGGGAAACCTATATGGATCTGTTAGCATGAGTGGGAGTGATTTTTGTTTTTTTGGTTTTTTTCTTTTTTTGGGTAATAAACGAGACAATTGGATATAAACTGGTTTGGGTTTTTTACTGCATTTATTATAAATGCCGTAGTAATCATATTATGATCAAGTTTATAAATTGACAAACTTGGTACAAACAATTATCAAAATTCAAGATGGAACATAATTGCTAAAACTATTTGTAATAATGAGATTGCCACCAATATCAAAATCAAGATGGTGTATTCACTATAAACTTTTAAAGTCTCCACAAAAGTTTATATTGAATACACCCTTGTAGATTTTTTTTTCGTGGAAAATGTTTTTTGTAATTCAGGAAAGACATGCACAAACGACACGCTCCTGTATGAAGGCCCTTATTTTTAACGCGCATGCATCCTTAGGCATAGCAAACGTACGCCGACAAGTGCATGTCATTTGTGCGTGTTGTTTTTGGGTTACAGTAGCAGGGTCCTTTTTTAATATTATTCAATGATATTTTGAAAAATCTAAACTTGGGTAGTTAAGCGGGTTGGTTAAGTTTTGGTTCATTGATTGTGACCCTTAAAATGTTCACCTACACGCTTGAGTGGCGTTGAACGTGCATTACAATCAATCTCTGAATTGTTTTCTTGTGATTACCCTTTTTGGGTAACCCATTTTGTGTTGTATACGTAGTTTTCTATTTGAATCTCTCCTAATCGGACAACCCAAATTTGAGTTTGTTCTTGGCTCAGAATTTTAGGGCTCATTAAAGTTCTTCGCTCAAATTATTTGAATGAGAGTGAAAAATAAGAATTGTAAATGTTTCAATTAGTGGTTGCAAGGCAGCGCCCAGGCGGTTTAGGAAAAAAACGCCTAGGCGGTTCCTAAGGCAGGCGGTGGGTGCATTTAAACATATTTGAAGTATTTAGGGAGGTCTTAGTAAATGTTTTAAGAGTTTAAGAGCCTTAAATAATTTTATATATATATAAACTTAAACCCTAATAGAATCCCCATTCTCTACCCCTTCAACCTTATCCACTCCACCCTAACCCTTCCAACAACTTGTGAATCTTAGCCCTCCGGTGAGCAACTTCATATGAGGTTTCGGCACGTCTCCGACAACGTTCGACGTGTCTCGAAAGGTAAATTTTCACTTCTGGCAACTCCTCCGACCTCCGACAACTAACGCTGGCACACTTTTGAGGTCGTGGTGGCCATTAATGGCCTCCGTGACCTCTGACAGAGGTCGCAGAGGCCAACTGTTCATCATCTTCACAAAGGAGATGATGAACAGTAATTACTGTGCATCGTGAGCAGTAAATTTTTTTCAAAAAAAATCTTTTTGAGTTTTTTTAAATTCAAATTTTTTTTAAATAGTTTACAAATTTTTTTTTTACAAATACATTTCATTTTTCTACCTACACTTTTATGATGTTTTTCAATACTAGTAAAATATCTAAGATTCGAAATTGTTAATTTTCTTATAGATTAGAATGGCATCCAATTCTAATGGACATTCTAAAGTGTCTTTAATTAATTGTTTTTGAATTTAACTATATTTTTTGAAGTATTGAAATTTTTTTTAACTTACAAGTATGAAGCTTCAATATTAATTATTATTATTATTAATGTAGTAAACAGACAGTGAGTAGTAGTGATAATAGTAAATAGACAGGGAGTTAAAAATAAAATAATTAATTTTTCAGGGGCTTCTAAATCAATTTCTTTTTTATTGCCTAGGCGATGCCTTGCCTTTTACAAGGAAACGCCTAATATTTTTGGCATTTGATTCTGATTCTGGTCAGTTGCTTCATCAAGTTTCCAGTGTTTCCATAATAGAGTACATGCATTGCAATGCTTAAATGGGGAGTAGGAATGTTGCAATCTAAGGAATGTGATCTAGTAGACTTTTCAAGAATCAAAACCCTTTGTTTGAAATTCGTGATTTCTGGTAATATATATTTCTGATTTGCCAATCACTCTTTCAGGAGCGAATAAAGGGCATAATTGTTCTTTTTTATTTACAATGATGGCGAAGAAATCTTCGAGAAAGGGAAAAGTTAATGAGGCCGTTTCAGATAAATTTTCTTTATGCTCTAGGATATCAATTTAACTTAAAACCATTGATTGCAAGGCGACATCTAGGAGTTTGCCGTGGGGCAAAACCATCATAGTGGTTACCTAGGTAGGCGGCGTCTTTCTAAATAATGTTTTAGAAAATTGAATTTTCTATACAATTAAGTTTTGTAATATGAATACCAACTTACTAAGTACCAACCCGACAACAAATCTTAACACAATTAATGTTATATAAGGACCCAAAAGGCTTTATTTGTATCCTTAGAGTATGTATTAAATATGGATTATAGTGACTAATAGAAAATTAGTTTTACTTAAGGACCTATAAATAAATAAAGAACAATTCAGGGCCTCTAAATAAATATTTCTTTTGGCTGCCTAGGCGTCATCTAGGCACCGCCTCGCCTAGGGCCTGGGCCAAGAAAATTGCCTCATGGTTGCCTTGGCGCCTTTTAGTCCTTGCTTAAAACTAATCTCAACTTTATATATGAGTACCATAAAAAATTAAGCCTTCAAATATTGTTAGGGTTTAGGGTTTCTATACTTAACACACTAGGTCAATTACAATCAATTTCATACATCCAGACTCTTCAAAACTGCCTCTAAAGTTCATTACTCAAACTGAACTTACTATTTTAAGCAATAGGAGTCTTATTCAATTCATATATCATATTCAGAGTGTTCTGAATCCGTACCACTTTCGAGTCTTTTCAGTATCAAGAACACTTTCAACTTAATTATCTGTATGATTAACATTAATCCACTCATTTGAACACTAATTTGCGACCGAGGCTTTCCAATAGCCTACACAAATTTTCTTCTTCTCCTTCTTCTACTTATTGTTATTTGCATTCCAATTAAAGTATTAGAATTCAAGTAAATCAAAATTAGCGTACCGCCATCGAACAACATGAATGTCCAATATTTCAGATCAATTAATCACCATTCTAAATCTCACTCCCAAGACCTCTACATTGCCAATTCAAAGGGTCTTTGAACCTATTCTTTTTTTTTTTATTCAATAACCTAATTGAATAAACAAACAGATATCCCCAAAACCCTACTTCTCAAAAACCCTAGAAATCAAAGATTGGCAAGTAATCCAAAACATTCTTCATCATCACCTTGATGATGCCAATGCGAAAGGGCAGAGCAACAGAGGCCAAGAATGTGTAGATAACTAAACTTGGTTGGATCAAGAATGTTTTGGATTTCCTGTTTCTATTGCATGTTCCATGTAGCAGGCCCCATTCAATTTGGGACTGAGGCTATGTTGTTGTTGTATTTCATGTTCCATCTTTTCTTTTATTTATATTGCTTTCCAATTGGCAAGTGAATGCATAGTGTGTGAGCATGGTATGTGACATATATACATGTTTATTTTGGAATTTGGCAATTGTGTTTTTAATCACTTATTAGTGCGGGATACAAGGGATTCCGCACTTTGATTGCTTTCAGCCATTTTTATTGGTTAGTAGTTTAGTACAAGGTTGATATACTTGATTTCAACCACTTTTGGTGATGAGTGTGAAACTGGTAATTCATACTTTGAATCACTTGTTTGTGAATGATATGAGATCTCAAGAATTCAAGGTGCAACATGAGGCGATTTCCTTGGCCTAGGCAAGACAACCAAAACATTATTTATTGGGAGGTCTCTAAATAACTATTTATTTAGTTATAAGTCCTTAAGTAACACTTATTATGTACAAGTCACTATGGTCCGTATCTAATTTATGCTTCGAAGACATTTAACATTAATTGCGTTACGAATCTTACAATTTTGTTGTTGGTTAGGTATTTCGTATTCATGTCATCAAATTTAATTGTAGTTAGCCCCTTCAATTTTCTAAAATTTCTTAGAAGAGCCACGGCCAAGGCAGTTTTGCCCCAAAATGCCTAGGCAACCACAAATATGCGACACCTTGCAAATGATTGTGAGATCCTTATCCAAGGAAAAAAAAATTGAATTTCTCCTCTATAACTTTCGATGAAACCTCTATTTTTTGTTGAATGATCTGCTAGAAGCTCCAACCCCTTGTGTGGATGTGGCTAAGGCTGCTAGGAACTTGCTTTCTCTTAGTGGTTTACCCATTATATTTTTTGTGTAATGATGGCCATGTACACACCATTTGAGTATTTATTTGCATCTTTCTATTGATTATGCAATTATGATGTCTCATCTATTATTTATACTTATGCATTATCCTTATGCATGATAAGCTTATAATTGCTAATAGAATTCACTTGCTAAAAATATTGTTCATTAACCAATGATTTTCTTGCCTTTTTAGTAGTGCTGGAGATAGAGGTTACAAAATAGCTCTATATAACCTGGAAAAATTATTTCCAATGTAAATGAAAGTTGCATAAAGTGACTGTTTGAAGTTTGATTAGAAACTTTTTTTAGTAATGTTTGATATGTATGTACCCACACTAGGATCATGATGCTTTTTGAAATTTGTGGTTTCTTGGAGTAAATATTCCTCATTTGCCAATCACTGAATTGTATATCCTTTCACCAGTGAATACAGGCAGAAAACTGAGTCTTTTTATCTGTGACAATGATGGAGCAACCTTTGAAGAAGAGGAAGGTTTATGAGTCTATCTCAGATGCTCAGTCCACTCAGCAAAGCTTTACTTCTCCATTAGCTCAAGAAGAAATTTTGAGAAAGCGAAGAAACAAGGAAGAGATTAGAAGCTTGTATGATTGTTATAAGCGAATAAAGTTTTGTATATCGCAGAAGAATGTCCGTTTCTTACCCGAGTTTGAACAGGCTTATCTTTCTCTAATAAGTGCTTCAAGGGGTGAGTGTGATCCCTCTCAAAATGTTGGTCTGTTTTGATTTGTCATTTTTCACTCTAGTTGGGAATTAAAAGCTTTTTTTTATGCTTTTGAAGCTTGATTAGGTGTCGATGAAAAATTAGTTGTGAACAAAATGTTGGACCTGGATCTGCTTGGCAACATACTGTAAAAGTTATTTTTTATTCAACAACTAAAACCTGTCACAAATATTTTTAGATGTTTTAAATGAAAGTTAATTCTTTTTTCTTCCTATCAATCTCAGTAAGGACTTGAGCAAAAACTTCGTGGATATTTTTCAAAACAGAACATTAAAAGTAGAATCTTGAAAAAAATCAGGTGAAGATTCAAAAATGATTTTCAAAAAGTAGCATTGGCATATTCTTTTTTCATAAATAGAAGTTGCAGCTGCTCTATTTATAAACATATTTTGCTTGACAATTATGTCAAAAGCATTTTCAATGGTTGAAACAAATTTGGTGCTGTTGTAGGGACTAGATATGATTCAACAATTCAAACAACCACTTTTAGATGGAGTAAAATGGAAAATCCTTGAAGCTGTTGCGGAATTCTCACTTTGTTTGATGATGTCTCTATTGAAAGGAAAATTAGTTGTTGCGTCCTAACTCAAATATTTAGTGATTCAACAGCTAGCTTCTAGATTGATTAATGCCTGGCTTATTGTATTCCATCTTATTCTTGTTTTTGCTTAGTTTATTTTGTTTGGAGTCATCTTTACATGATTGATTTCTTATTTAAATAAATTCCCAATTTGCGAATTGAGTTAGAGTAAATACGAAAATTGGGTTATGATCATATTTGAGTTATGTGATCAATGTTTGCTTTTGTATGGTTGACGGACATGTAAATAGGTAGTTCTAGTGTGCAGATTCTTTACCATAGTAATAATCCATGCTAAACATGTTAATCATTGGGGAAATTAGTCGGCTTTCCATTGTGACATAAATACTCTCTTTTGATGTAGTTGAGCCTCTGGTATTTGATAGTTTCAGTGGAAATTAAGTGGCATCATTACAGAACTTGGATCTGATTCTTTTCATAAAAGAAAAAAATAAGAAAAGAAAAATAGCAGAATTTGTGGGACTTGATCCTTTGTACCCTGATGCAATATTGCATGTTGACTGGACAAAAGCTATATTTATAAGCATTTTTTCTGTTGTTTAAATCTTTCTCAAATGAAGCTAATCTTATGATACACTCTTTGACTCTTTAGGTTGCATGGGTGTCCAACGAATTGTAGCTGAACTTATTCCTCGTTATGCATCCTACTGTCCAACCGCTCTTGAAGCTGCGTGTAAAGTTGCTATTAACTTGTATAATTGGAGTCTTGCTGTGATCCTTAGAGGAGATGATTATGATGGGATTGCTTTTCAGACTGCTGAATCCTGTATTTTAGGTCTGGTGGAGATATGTTGCACTGCTTCATCTGAGGAACCGACATCATCTGTTATCCAGGGAATCTGCTCTGCTGTTTTTCTCAATGTGATTAGTTTTTACATATCCTCATTTGAGGGCAAAGATTTTTTTCAAATTGATGATAAAAACCTTAAAAAGTTAAGGGATACTGAAGATTTCCTTTTGAACCTGAAGCAAGAAGTAGCAGATGAAAACGAATCACCATTGTCTAGATTATGCCATGTCAGGGCACTTAGTCTGCTCAGAATTTTTTTTTGCTGCCCAAAGAATTTACTTGCAGCCTGTTTTGAGCTCCTTAAAGCTGGTGAAACTGATGCTGGTTCTTTGAAAGCGGGAACTTATTTTTTCAAGCAGGTGACAAACAAGATAGCTGCTGGCAATTGCACTCATTCTTTGATTAATAAAAGAGATGAGGCTAATGTGAACACAGAACCCATTGCGAGGATCGCCGGACCCAATGAGTTCTGTGAAGAGACACAAATATCAGATGATCAAAAGCATGAGGATGCGTCTTCAGTTTCAAAGAACTGCCTAATGAGAATGGTAATTTTTTTTTAATTTGTTTTAGTTTGCTGTCACCAACTTATTTAGGACTGACTGCTTTGTTGTTGTTGTTTCATTTTGTTGTGGATGTTCAGTCTTGTTTGAATTTTTATATCTTGGTGCTGGAAAGTGTCTGTTGTCTTGAATTATCTCTGTTGCTTTCAACAGCTTTACCATTTGTCCCCTCGTCCCACACCCAGACGCCCAAAAAAAAATCAGAAATTCTGTGATATTTTCTTTCAATCGTCTATGATAGAATTACCAATTCAGTAGCAGTGGCTTCTTACAATGTCTCATTTCTCCCTTTTCTTTTTGAAGAAGCTAGTGTGGGTCATGTGCAAGTTTCTCCTATCCATTGTTTTCTTATGTACAGAAAAAAGGAACCGAAAAGAAAAAGGAGGAAAAATGCTGGCACTATTTCTGACTCAAATTCTTGAGTTCGTAATCACCATGCCAACTACCTCTATCTCTTGAAGCTTCTTAATTAGGTGTGGCTTGCTTTTATGAATTTATATTTGAAAGAAAACACTTTCCCACTTCTACGTTTTCTGAAGCCTGGAAGTCAAGCGGTTTTCTACTTTTTGTGGAACTCTTGCTTCCTCCACTCTTGTGGATCCAATTGTCAGGTGGACCTCCCTTTCCCCTTATGAGCCTTGCTTTTTTTTCAGTTCAGGTTGCTCTTTCTTTCTTCTTCTTCTTTTTTTTTTTTTTTTTTTTTTACTGTAGACCACCACAAACATGGTATACAATTGTTGGTAAATGTTGGCTCATATTTCATTGTTGTTTTGATGTTAAGAGTTAAGACCATGATAAATTTGTGCTTCTTACACGTAAAGACATATTGGCTGTTATTTTTTTTGAGGCTGAATAAGTTCCCATGTGAAATAGCTGTAGCATTTCTCTTATTATTTTCAGTCTTCCTTCCAGCAATGGCTAAACAGACCACACTTCTTGCTAAATGTACCCCTTTACTTCTTGTACCCCACTTCAAAGTGTACCTTTCCAACCTCAACTCCCAAGAATACCCTCTTCCTCACCCTCACCCTCACCCTCACCCCAACACCCCTCATTATTTATATGTATTTAAATCTGCATATTTTGGCTCTTCTGGTTAAGAGAATTAAGAGAAGCCTAGTCTTCTTTATGTATCACATCACAATCTCTTTTCGATAGGAAATGGGACTATCACATCACAAGCTCTAAAGCTTACATTAATGAGTGTTATGAACAGAGCTAAAATGATTGTTGTGCAGGCTCTTGACAAAGATCGGTCATTGAAGAAATGGATGATTTTGAAGTATTTAGAGCTCACTGAGTCATCATGTTCTCAAGTTGTATCAGAGATTTCTTCTGCTATAGAAGGAATATTTGGGTCTATTACTGAGCTAGTCAAGGAAACAGATGTCACAGAAGAGAGAGTGGAGGTATCTTCTGATGCTTCCAAATCAGGTAATGAGTATTCATTGCCTATGGCCTCTGAGGATTGTGTGAATCCAAATGAAATATCTTGGGACTCTACTTCGAGATTGCGCAATGCATCGACCAGTGATAAATTAGGGAAGGAAAGAGATTCAGTTGAAAGATTGTCTAGTCAATCAGTGAATGAGGGCTCAAACTTTGAGCATAAAGGCTCACTGCCCATGAGTGACATGAAAACTCTGGAACGAAGAGATTCATACCATGACAGGCATTCTTCTAGAGTGAAGTCAACAGCTAATCAGTCTTCACCCATCCAGAAAAAGTCATCAGACCTTGCAAATGACAGAGTAACTAGTGGAAATCATCTTGATCAAGCCGAGACAGATCAAACTACATGCTCTGACTTTAATACGCCTCTAAAGAGGTCAACCAGTATTCGTATAACAAATGCTTCCTTATCTCCTGAGCAACACTCTGGTGTTCGATATCATTCCTCAAAAAGTCAATTTGTTTGGTGTTTTGATGGGGATGCTGCTGCTATGGATGTGTGTTCAGCTACTAAACAACTTTGGGTGGGTTCTCTTAGTTCTGAGGCATCTGAACCGCAAGTACGATTTCAGTTTGAGAAATTTGGCAAATTAGAATATTTATTCCTCATTCCTAGTAAAGCATTTGCTTTGGTTGAGTATAGGAACATTATGGATGCTATAAAGGCTCGTGAATACATGCGGGGATCTTCTCCCTGGGGTTCTCATCTGCGAATAAAGTTTTTAGATGCAGGGCTGGGTGGTAGAGGATATATCAATGGGGTGGCAATAGGTGCATCTTGCCATGTCTATATCGGAAGGGTCTTGAACCAAAGGGTCAAGGATGAGGTTTTACATGAATTAATGCGAGTTGGATTTAGGAGCCCACACATGGTTTATGATCTCACCAGTGATTGCGCCTTACTAATGGAGTTTGAGACAGCTGAAGATGCTGCTGTTGTAATAGGTCATCTCAGGCAGTATCGTAAGGAAATTGGTTATGGTGCACCAGTGAATAAAAGATTGACCACAAATATTGAAGCTGTTGACTTAGCAAGGCCTCGTGTGGACGGTGGAAGATTTGTTCATAACTCTAATAACATTGAGTTTAGAAACAACATTAATCCGGGAACAACTTCAGGTGGTATGGTTGGATCTCCTCTTGCTCCAACTATACTTGATAGTCCTATTGAAAAGCGTAAGACGAGGATGTCTCAGTTGTCTTCGCTGCTAACATCTTTATCTAAAAAGTATGATATCAGTCAAAGCTCAAGCTCTTTTGACAGGCATATGTCTAGAAACTATCATTTGGCAACCTTTAGAGATGAGGACAAAGTTCCAACAAACACTCTTCGACTTATTGTACCTGATATGAGTACCCATATTCCTACTGATGATGAGCTAATGGCTGTTTGCGGTCACGCCGTTGAAAATATTGGGTCTATCATCAGGTTGTCACGTGTAAATATGCAGATGGGTCCTTGTTGGTTCGTTGAACTCAGCAGCATAGATGCAGCAAGTACTGTTTTGAGGAATATGACGAATTCTCCTGGGAACTTCTTTCAAATAGAATTCAGGTTTGTATCTCTCTCTTTCTTATTCTTGCTGTAATTTTTATTTTTATTTTATTTTTATTTTATTTTTATTTTTAGTTTATCCTTCTATTTGATATCATAACCTTGCCATATTCTGTTCTCCCTATGCTTATGGAGGAAAACCTAGTTGAATGAGGTATTATTGTTCTGATGAATCTTACCCACATTAAGGACTGCAGTAAGCCTTCTGAAAACCTTTTAAGTTAACTGCGATTATTAGGTCTCACCTAGGCATGCCTCCCAATTGAATTGTCCTTATTCCCCCTTATTCCCCTGGCATGAGCGTTAGAGCGCATGGTCTAGGGGTGAGATGCACTTGGGCACGTAACATTTTTGAAATTTTGTTTAGGTAGGGATTTTTTTTTTTTTTTTTTTTTTTTTTTTTTTTTTTTTTGATGAGAGGAAACAAAATACAGAAAACGTTTTTTGAGTTTTATTTCTTCTTTGGACAGTAAACCGGGCATGCAACATCAGATGCCATCAATAAAAAAATCTGAGAGCAACACTCTTGAGCTTGCATCACCGAGAGCAAAAATTGCAAATCAAGGAGCCACTTTACAAACTGGGCACACATATCAAACAAACTGGATGGTCTCTAATTACTCAGAAAGGATGGAAGGTGGTTCACGGAATGTTGAAGTGACTGATGGTCGTGACAGTAATTTGGTGGTTGACCTTCCACAAGGAGGTAGTGTAATGATGCAAATAATCAGTTGTATTTGTGGCATAATGGTATTCTCACGTTTCGCGTTGAATTTTGTCAGGAAACCATGCTATTTCTCATGCCAATGCACCAATCTGGATGTACAGCAAACCTGAATCTGAGCAGACCTTTTCAGCACCTGCGGCTATGCCTACCGCACCTGTAGCAGCTCAGGGACCTGCTATTTTGCCACCCCAGCAATCTCAAGCGTCTTCATATGTTAGGCCCATCTATCCTGCGCTAAACAATTCTTGGAATGCACATGGATTCAGTCATCCTTTGCCTTTGAACCACGCAAGGCCTGGTGTTATGCTGAACACCTTTTGTGGTAATGTGCATGTTGCAGCACCTCCGTTCATACCGGTATCAGTGACACCACTAGCACAACTTCAGGCAACTACCTTACAACATACTGATCAGATGGCTTCTGTGCCATCTTTACCATCAATATCACCACCACCTCCGCTACCGCCACCTGAAATGCCACCTCCACTGCCTACTTCTCCACCTCCTTTACCTATTTCTCAACCTCCTACTGTTCCTCCTCCGCCGAGTTCTCCTCCTCCAGTCCAATCTACTGTAGAACCTCCTAACTTAGGTCATATTGACCAGGGTTTTCAAAATTGTTGGCGGGGTGTACTTTGTAAAAGCGGCATAACTTATTGCACAATCCGTGCATGTAGAGAGGAATCTGATGCTTGCAGATATTCTAGTGCCTCGTCTGAACCTGCAGAGTACGGGTTTATCTTTTCGTACTTTAATTTTTTTTTTCTTAGCGTCTTCTTTTTAAAGCAACCAGCATGCTCCATTTACTGGTTGCAGAAAGGATATGCTAACCTTGTTTATGATATATTTGTGCAGGTGGCCTGTTAAGTTAGATGTTACAAAGCGCACAGATTTTCAGCATGTGAAATCAACATTTACAAACATCCCACCACATATGGTGAGTACAGAAAACCACCGGTTATTTAATTTTGTTTTCCTTTTTGGGTGAAGAAAAAGTATTAGCAACTGAAGCTCTTGTTTTACAATCTCGAGTGCGCCTTCTCGACCTGCACATTTATATCCCAATCTAGAATATTGCTATGCTGAGCTGGCATCTTCAAATTAACGACAGAATGCATCTATGAAAACTTGTCTGCTTACTGATCTGCCACTGCCACCATGTGTGTGCTTTTTCTTTTTTTTTTGAGGTGTGACCTGCCACCATGTTTGTTTCTCTCCATTGAGATATACTCCACCTTGGAACAAATCCTAGGCTCACTTTAGTTGATGAGTGAGAAGGTTAATCTTCCCTTGGCAATTGAATTTCTTATTGAAGCAAGTGGCTATCCGCGGGCAATTATAGGCCGGTTCTGTATAGCTCTTGGGGAACTCATTTTTTCCCATCCCCATCCTTGTCCCTGTCCCCGTCCCCGTTCACATTCCCATTCCCGTTCCCGTTCCCGTTCCCATTCCCATCCCCATACTATGTGTATAATATCAAACACTAAGAATAGAACTCGTAACCTCTTTCCATAAATGAAGTGTTTTTACCACCAAGCTACATTGACTATACATTTTGAATTGTTTGCAATTATATATGGACACACATACATAACCTTGCTTTTACTTTTTGACATAATTGGCTTTTTTTTTTTTTTTTTTTTTTTTTTTGAAGAAACATTATTGTTTATTAATACTAGTAAATTAATACTTCCTCCATTTTTTTTATAAGTCGTTTAAGGAATTAGCACACCAATTAAGAAATCCATAAATACATATCAATCTTACTATAATACCCCTCATTAATATTTTTTGTTGGAGAGAGATTTTCAAGAGAAAAGAGAGAGAGAGAGAGAGAGAGAGAGAGAGAGAGAGAGAGAGAGAGAGAGAGAGAGATGCTTGGTTTCTTCCGTAATTAATTAGAAGTTGGCTTGTGTATTAGGGGTAAAATAGGTAAGATAAGGATTAAAAAGTGAAAACGACTTACATTATTGAACGGGAACAATTGGCTTAAACGACTTATAAAAAAAACGAAGGGAGTAATTTATAACTTGACTACTGACAATGAACCAAAAAAAATACTTGACTACTAATTACTTATATTTAATCTCATTTAGGCAAATTGTAATGCAATATGTGCATTATTCTTTGCGCGGAATTAAATGGAAAAAATAGGGATTCCCCATGGGAAATAGTAATAGAAATTCGCCGTTGGGAATCAAATATAGAAACTATATCCCCACGGGGATTCTCCCTCTCCGTCATTCCCCACGAGAATGGGGATCCCATCCCTACACCATTTGCGTCCATTTGCGTACCTAAAGATTAAACACAAAAGATCAAGAGCCTATGTATAATAATAAAACAAAACTTAAGCCATTTTAAAAATCAAAGATGTCTAGCAAGATGGTGCATTTCTATGTATGTTGTAGTAGTATATCTTTATTTTTATGATTGCTTGTTCATTGCCCAATAATCTTTTTTCCCAAAGGAAATAGATCCCCTCTTGAAATTTGGGTGAGGTGCAAGCCGAGATGGTATAGTATAACTCTACCTACCCTATTTTAATTCAGACATCCAAACCAATCTTGCATTTACGAAAACCTTATTTGGATACTATTGAATCGAAGCTAGACAAAATCAAGCTAGCAGGTCCGGACAGTAATGTTCGCCCCCATGTGATAATAAATATAACCTGTTGTTAAAGGGCCTCAATATAAATTGCATAATTTTTCTTTGGTGTCTAAATAAATATTGGTACATAGGTGCAGCTTAGCTGCATCACGACACTTGGGCAGGGTGTACCTCTTGGGGACAGCCTCACTACCTCAACAACACTGGTTATACCTGAGTGATGCCTTGCTATATTTTGGGCATAGTTTTATGTTGAATTTACTTGCATCTTGACCATGACAGCTTATGTTCTTTGTTTCGGCTTTGAGTCTCTTAACTTCTTATTGTGATTGACTGTGTTTTCTTCCTCACTATGTTTGGTCAATTTGTTAACTTCTGTTATTGTTTGTTATTTTCCTTCTTTCATAATTGTAATTGTCAGTTACCTATTTTTCATGTGCAATGCAGAAAGAAGTCTGTAGGCTTGTCCCTTCCACTGCAGATGACAACAAAGGGGTGAGGTTCTATCTTTCTTACAATAGTTCTAGTGTCATTTAGTTCCTTTTTGTTATAGTGTGTGTGCATAATAAAGCTCAACTGGTTTCTTCACATGCTTAGACGAACCACTTTTTCTTTCTTGGTTGTGGTTTGGTCTCATAATATTTCAGAATTTCTTACCAAGAGAGTATGCATATCAAATTGAGTGAGTGCAATATTGTGATTCATCAGTTTATCCAATTTCTACCTGTCTTTGCAGTTCCAGGATTTCATAACATACTTAAAGCAGCGGGAATGCGCGGGAGTAATCAAGATACCGGCTGGAAAATCAATGTGGGCAAGACTCCTCTTTATTCTTCCATATTCACATGAGACTTGCTCTATGCTTGGCATTGCCCCTCACCCCTCAGATTGCCTGATCGCCTTGATTTTGCCAAAAGAAATAAATTTTGAATGGGTCTGAAACTACTACATTTGTTAACAGTACAAATTTTGAATGGGTCTGAAACTATTACATATGATTTTGCCTGATCGCCTTGATTTAGTCCTCTCTCCACTGTTTCTTCTTACAGTTCAGTGTTGTTGAGTGTACCCATGGTAGATTATAATTTCTGTATGAGAGGTACCCGTGTATATAGTTTTACTTGCATCAAAGGAACAGTTCTATTGAGAATATGATTTTACGTTCCATCTGTTATTGTAAGGGAAATGATTTTGTATTCTTGAAAATAAAATAGAGATTGCCATGCGTCTCTGTTGTGTTCAACGCAAGCAGGTACCGAGAGCTTAATCTTTTTTTTTTTAGGTACAAGAGAGCTTAATCTTTCAAAACCATATGCATCGTCCTTTATAACACTATTCTCACTGAGAATTTTTGAAATGTAACACTTTGACTACTAAACTTATGTTTATATAGATAAGGTCACTTCACTTTACACGTCCATACGTATTGTTTCAATCTAGCAAGGTCTCGTTGTTGCATATACACCTTCGTAGGTGTTGAGCAACAATATCATGTTAGGTTCATGTGAATGTTAAGCTTAGACTCAAACCTGCTTAGACTAGCGATGTGGACTCAAATTTGCTATGCTTAGACTAGCAACGTAGGCTCAAATCTAAAAGCTTTAGCAGCCCGGTCAGGTTGTCACAGCGGTAAGGGTGGGCGACTTGTGAGTTAAGCACACGATGCGAGTTCAATTCCCTCACGGTGTCAAGCTCGATTTGGCCATTGACCCAACTACCTATTGGGGGTCCAGTACCCTTCGGGGACTAGCGGGAAAGGGCCCGGGTACCCCAAGGATATAAAAAATAAAAAATAAAAATCTAAAAGCTTTAGCAGAAATAAAATTAGGACTAAAATCTAGACAAGAAAAAGAGTTCAGTTATTTGACACCTTACCATTATTGTACAATCCCTATAAAGAGTTGAGCACTAGTACGATCTAGTTTGAGTGTCATTTGGGTGGATAATTTATCATTTAAATAAGGAAAAATGCATAAATAGTGATAACGTTATGTATTGAAGAATATTGTTAAGTGATAACTTATAAAAATCATTAAGTTTCTTACTAACTTCAAGTGGGTAATGTAAGCACTAATTAGAAAAGTATTGGAGTCTATTTTCATCAACATTTTACGTAACTCAACTCCAAGTTGCAATTAGAATGTTATGACAAACATACTCAATTAATTAATGACAAAAATTATATTTAATCACAAAACGTCGTGAAAATAAATTTTTTAAAACTCTTTCCTCATTTTTTTTGGTAAGAACACGGTCCAGAAAAATGGGCCAAGAATTACACTGTGTTATCGCACTTATCTTGTGCTAACAAGAGGGAAATACAATGAGGCTTTACATCTAATCTATGAGCTCCATATTGCAATCCGAGCTCATTCTTCGCTAGAACGTCTGCACAAGCATTAGTATATCTGGAGATGTATCTAATGTAGCTACCCTCCATCTGATGAAGAGTCCATTGAATCGCCTCAATCTGGTAGTCTATGAAAACTAGAGTATGATGAGGATCCATGAGCGAAACAACTTCTAATGAGTCTGTCTCGATCATCACCTTAGTGAGTCCTTTTTCCTTTGCCATGTGGACTCTGTATCATAACGCCCAAATTTCTGCTGACAAAGGTGGACAACTGCCCAACTTGACTTGAAAACCAGAGATCAACTCTCCTCTGTCATCTCGTAACTGCCCTGCAGCGGATGAGCATGTGAGGTCGTTCGTTACTGCCCCATCACAATTTAGTTTTGTCAAACCCTCATCCGGTTTCCTCCATCGTGTCTCCCTCTTAGCTTGCCCTTCAAGACCAGCGGTGCTTATTCGAGCGTCACACCTAATTATCTCATTTGTTCTATCTCGAGCTTGAGAAATCACCTCCATAACTGACGCCTGAATATCCTTGAAGACAAACTCATTTCTTGTTAACCAGAACTCAACACGTGACACCAAATAGGGTCTTCCAAAAATATGCACTTTCTTTCATGTTAGAGTCCAATTATTCTCTTTAGCTATCACTAAAAAAGTTAGGACTCTGTCTTTCCATCAAAAGATTATCCCAGACCGTCCTTGCTATAGGGTAGTCCCTAAGGGCGCGAATAACGACTCTGATTCTGCATTACATCTCCTACAAACATCGAAGGTATTAATTTGGCATTTACAACACAACATGTTAGTAAGGAGGTGACCATGTCTAGCCAACCATAGAAAAGTCTTGATTCCCTGTGGACCCTCCTAATCCCACACTGACCTCCAGCCTATATCATCAGATTAGATATCTTCATTGGCGATTCGCTCATAAACCTTTTTAACTGAAAACTTCCCTGACTTGTTGTACATCTAGGAGATCCTGTTCACTCCTTTGTTACTATTAGAGTGAGGAGTGACCAAGATTTTGTTGTACGTCTCATTAGGTAGAATTTGTGCAAGTTTCGAGATGTCCCAACTTCTGATGTTGTAGTATAATGAGCCACCTTCTGCTCTACGTCCCTGTCGGAAAGTAAAGTAGTAGCATAGGGTAGGAGTGTGACGACCCTTCCCTGACCTAGGGTCAAGTCGCCGCCCAATGCCGTTACCTAGACCTGATACCTGAACCAGGCCCAAATAACGGTTTGGCACGCCTAAATAAACATGCGGAATAATCATTCTAACAAGATATATGATAATATGAGTGTAAAAGTTAATCATAATAAAATCATATAATCCTGTATATAATACTAAGATCTATCATCTTAAATATTTAAAAGTCTCATACAACTTCATAATAATAATAATAAGGTTCAAAACTACCCATTACTAATTCTCAAGCTATAACCCACGTACGAGGTTTACAACACGATTAATAATAATGATAGACTAGTATTATATTAGTCACACATATGAAGGCACTTCAAGATAAATCCTTTCACTTGCCTTTCTTGTCTATCGCGCTGGTAAAGGGACCTGTGGGGTAGAGTGGGGTGAGCTAAAGAACCAACGATGCTCAATAAGAGGAAAGACTCGCTCAAACATTAAATATGCAAGTACTACCTAGTACTCATGCACATTCTACATGACATCCAATCCATACGCATAACACAACATGTAATAATCGAATACATGTAAATCATAACAAAATTATAAGCATATTAATTGAACACATAATTCGATACAATTAAAGATATGGTTCATGCTCATCGTAGTTATGAAAAATTGAATTATATTCTAAGAAGAAACGTTTAAATATTATTTCCATATCTAATTGAGATATTCAATAATTCTATGTATCAATATTTCAAATCGTATTCCAATCACCATACTAAACATAAAAGCCTAAAAGTTTTACAACACATTTGATAAACATTCACTTATGTCATGCATAATAATATTCATCACTTTTCATTTATAAATTTACACATGACATACAAATAAAGTCAAATGATAGATTAAATAAAATGCGATAGATATAAATATTAATATAAGCCGTTGTTCCATTCAATGCGAATTAGATATTGGTAAGGATTCGGTGACCGAATCATCTATTTTCGAATTGGTACAATAATCAGTGGAAACGCAATGGCCGTTACGCCCTCTAGATAATCGCACCAAAACAAAGATAGATTCCTCCAAGCCGTCACCGCTACACGTCTCAAAGAATCATCAAGTAGCAAAGGATGGAACTCCAAACCCTTACCCTCGAATAATTCACCTTATGCATTCTATTAGTCAAGCAAACCCTCGGTGGTTAACTACCACACACTCTGGGGCGTCAAAGATATAGACCACTTGCTAATTTGGCCCGCGGTGGAACTCCACACACTCTGGGGCACCGAATAACAAAAAGGCAAAACAATGTATTCACAATTCCATAGATAATAGAGATCCAAACCAATATCACGACGCAACCCATTCCCAAGTCTTTACATTCAAAACATGTATTCCTAGTTATCTAATAGTCAAGCCATATTTAATGCATGAGCGAAGCTCCCCACTTACATTAAACTCGCCGCGAATCCTAGTATTGATCCTTTCGCATTAGGGCTCGATTTGAATGTTCAATCCGAACTTCTTTGATCTCTTTGACTTCTCAAAACTCATTCTCACCATTTCAAACTGTCCTCCCTTAATCTCCTATCTTTTTCCAAATAGTGTAGAACAACAAGTCGTGGCTAGGTTTACTTAACTTCTCCTTTTATAGGCTAGGGTTAGGTTAGGTTACATACATTCTTTTGTATTAAAGACTAAAATGCCCTTCTACTTTAAGTCTAACTCCCTATTTAATATATTTTAGGCCGTTTTCATTAATTTATCTTAATGAGCATTTTGACCAATAACGTTTCCACAAATCTTTCCTTAATTAATAGGATCCATTAAATTTGGTTTAAGAAACATTTTTCAAATCTTTATTTTCTTGTGAGTTTCCTTAATAAGAACGGCATATATTCTGATATCTCTTCAAACCGCATAAAATGTGCATCTCGAGGTATAGGATATTCTACTATATCATTAATAATCCAATCCAAAGAAATCCAACACAAGAAATCCAACACACATTTAGTATTTAAATTACTAAATTGCCCCTAAATCGGATCGGGGAAGATTCAAGTCGTTACAAGGAGAGAGTCCACGTTTTTCACCCCCTTCTTCTTCTAGAATAAAGTTTCCCATCCATCTTCAATAATCTTAGTACGGCCTTCCTTGAAGAGAGGCCAAGATTGGCACATACTCCATACCAATGAGGTAGGGTGCCCCGCTCTCAATGAAGGTTCCTCATTTGTCAACTTGCAATACTTACCTCTCATGACTTAGGCCCATAAGCACTCTTTCTTAGTATAAAAATTACAGCAGAGCTTCCACATAAAGGCTTCATTGTTGTCCCTCGCCTTTCTAAACCAACCCCCCTAGGGACTTATTAGAACACAAGACCTCCCATCGAACTAGGTAGACTTTCCTTTTCATGTCAGATCCCCAGATAAAACTGCGTACAATTTTATCAACTTCATCGCATACCGTCAGTGGGAGTTTTGCGGTCTACATCTGAAACACAGGTATAGATTGAAGACATACCTTGGCTAGCGTCACCCTGCCTACTAGTGAAAGTTGTTTCACTTTCCACCCTGAGAGTCGTGTCCTCAATTTATCAACAATGTCCTTATAGGTGTCCTTCAAATTTTGATGGAGGATAGGAGACCCAAATATTTTCCCAAGTTCTTCGTCATCTACTAGCCCATCTTAGTGTTGATTTGTCTTTTCACATGTGCAGCCACATTCTTAGAGAAGAAGAGCTTTGTTTTCTAAGCATTGAACTTTTGGCCAAAGTAACTGCAAAATTCTGCTATAATCTTTTGAATTATTTGTACCTATGACATGTTAGCTTCCGCAAAAATGAACATATCATCCTCAAAGAACAAGTGAGAGGTCATGGGACTAGTTCTACCTAGACGAACTCCACACCATTCTTTATCATCAACCATTTTTTGGATACCATGAGCCAACATCTCCATACAAAGAACAAAGATGTAAGGTAAGATGGAGTCTCCTTGGGAAATTTCTCTGGATGGTGAGAAAGCCTCTGTTATGCCTCCATTCAATAACACTTGCATCTTTGGTGTAGATATACAATGAATAATTATGTCGATCAACACATTAGGAAAAGTAGTAGCAACAAGAATTTCTTCAATGAAACTCCAACGTAGTCTATCATATACTTTCTCCAAATCAATTTTGATAGCTAGCCAACCTTTACTACCAGATTTCCTTCTTATTGAATGAATCATCTCCTGTACGATGATAGTGTTATCAGACAGATTTCTTGTAAGGATAAAGCTTGATTGATTATTGCTCACCATATTGTTTATCAAGGGCTTCAACCTGTTTGCAATTAGCTTAGTAATAAGTTTATATATAACATTGTATAAACTGATCGGTCAAAGATCTGAAAAAGACTCGGGGAAATAGTTTTTGGGATGAGAACAAGTAGGGTATCGTTAAAACCAGGTGAGAGAACTCCATTGGAGAAGAAGACTTTCACTGTAGTAGTAATTGTATCACCCACCACCTCCCATTGTGACTGGAAGAATATAGCACTCCAACAATTGGGCCAGGAGCTTTATAAGCCCCCATATCAAAAAGTACATTCCAGACTTCTTGCTTATCAACTGCCTTCATCAAATTGTTCTGGTTTGCAGGTAGCATGGTCGGGAATTTGTGGTTCCAACTAAGTGAAGAAGGTCGCATATCATCATCAAGGCATAGTTTGTTGTAGAATTGAATTGTCATTGCCTTGAGGGTCTCCTGATCATTCACCCATTCCCCATCTTCGTTCTTTAATGCCATAACACGATTCCATTTCCTCTTAGTAATTGTACTCTGGTGAAAATATCTGGTGCTTTTATCTCTAAACTTAAGCCATTTGGTTCTAGATTTTTGGAACCAGAGTATCTCTTCCTGGAAAAGTACATCTTGAAGTCATTTTTGTAGTTCAGTTCTCTAATTGTGTAGGTTAGTTAAGAAGGCTCTATCTAGGCTTCGATCAAGTTTCTCCAACCTCCACTGTAACTTCTTTCTCAGAAAAATATTTCCAAAAACGTGGGTATTTCACCACTTGCGCTTATCCGCAAACTATTTTGACACCACATGAAACTCTGCATTGTTTGCCCAGTTATTTTTAACAAACTCCTTAAAGCCCTCATGACTTGTCCAGCATGAATGGAAGCGGAAGGATCTATCAGCTTTAAAAGGAGCATCTGTTTGAAGGCATAAAAGAAAGGGGCGGTGATTTGACTTGAGTCTAAGTAGATGAAATATAACACTTTTAGGAAAACATATTTGCCACTCTCCATCGCATAGTCCTCTGTCTAATCGCCCCCTTAACCTTCCTCGAACCCACGTAAACTTTGAGCCTTTGAAACCCAGGTCATGTAAGGCATTAAGATTTATGAACTCAAATAGTTTTCTGCATTTAGAAGAATTGGCATGAGTCCCCCCTGTTTTCTCATTAGATGTAATGTATACATTAAAATCCCCAAGAAGTGCCTATGGTAGAGAGTTAGGAATGTGCAATGCAGATACTTCTTCCCATAACAGCTTCAGGACTCTATAGTTCGGTGAGCCGTAGACAAAAGTACAATAGCCCTTCAAGTCCCCTTTTTGCTAAGATTTATGGATTCATTGTCTACCAAAGCCTTCAATAGAGAGTTGTATATTAGAAGTAGATGATAGAAGCCATATCCCACTAGAGAAACCATTAACATCAACTTTAAAAAAGTTTGAGTAACCAATTCTTTTGATAACCCCATCAACAATATCTTCTCTAATTCGAGGTTCAAGGATAGCAAGAACATTGGACTTGTTAGCTTTTATAAGTTCTTTGACGCTCACTCGAAACTTAGGGCTCTTTGCTCCTTGACAGTTCTAAGATATAAAAGACATTTAATTATATGTTTGAAGAAACGGGAACCCTTTGATGACCCTGCATCATTAACAAAATTAGTGAAATGAAGCTGTGACGGCCCCAGCAACCACAAACTGAGTCCCGCCGGCCTAAACCTACGTGGGTCCACGAGCCAGTCTCCGACGAGTCAACGCAAGTCTAGTCAGCCTTAACTTACCCATTACTCAATACATTATTCACTCACTCACCCTGGATCACTCTTTTTGATTCACCTTAACTTTATCTTATCTTTTATCCTCAATTGTAGTTAGGTGTGCAGCGGAAATGTTTTTAACACCAACTTAAAATAGTTTACTACTCAGTCAACCTAGTAGTGGAAAATCTTATCCAAACATCACATGTGTATAACAGATCAACTGAGAACCCAAAAGGAACATATATATGTATCAACAGTCAGGTTCAACTCCCCAAAGTCCCAAAATATCAAAACAAATGGATACATAGCCAGAATATACAACAAAAGGACAAAAATACCTACAAAGTGAGAGCAAAGCTAATGGCTCTGAGCGTGCTTCAGAGGATATCGCCAAGCATCGGCGCCTTGCCCCTACTCTTCTGTGAATCTGCACCCACCGTCATAAAAAGGACGGTGAGTACAAAATATAACAGTAAACAGCAACAATAGATATCTCAACATAAATTACTAACTTTTAAATAATCACAAGTCTATAAATCATGTAGTGTATAACAAGAGACTGAAATAGATAGCAAATCGCATGATAAATAGATTCAACAAGTACAAACAACGAAAATCAAGTGACCGAGAGACAAATAGATAGGCGAATAGATAGTCCCAATCAAACCGCGGGTCTCAAGACCTCATCAGCTTGCGATCGACACAGTAGGCCCAAAACTGCCTCCCTGCTCAATCCACCCCGTACGAACCAGTAGGCCCGAAGGTCGCCTCCACTGAATGCACACTCTGATAGGAAAAACCACAGAAAAAGCCGACTGCTAAATTCCTAACACACTACCGAAAGAAAGCCACAGTCATAAGCCGGATGCTAAATCATTTCGATAGGCTCCAACGAGAAGCCCACGATCTATGCTTGGCCGCTAAACTCGTTGAGACTTCTCATCACGATCGGACTACCTAAACCCTAGGTCACCTGAACTAGAATGGAATACAAAGGGCTTGCATTTCAAGAATAATTAATCAATAAATAGAAAAACAATTATGTTGATTCTATTGTTGCCTTTACTCACCTCAAATCCTGCTAAAAACGCCCTCGCGTAGCTCCACACGTTCCCCTAATTAGTTACCAACACTTCGCTCATCACCTGACAATTATTTCGACCAATTTCCGTTAATTTTTCCCTAATTATTACAAGTATTCTTCAATTTTTATCAAGTTTAACTCATTTTCTACAATTTTCTAAATTATTGTTCCCTTGCTCAATTTATGTCGCTTATCCGGTATTGGGTTCCATTTAAACCCATTAAGATACCCGAGCGAAACCTCATAATTTTCATACAATTTAGAAAAATATTTTTCAATATTTTTCTGACTATTTTTAACAATTTCACGCTTTACGAGACAAAAACCCCGACAAAAGTCTCGTCGCGAATCTCAAATTCTTCATTTTTCATAAAAATTCCCAAATTTTTATTTATTTGGGTGAAATATAATTTTTCAGAATTTTTTCCTATTTTTCTGAATTTTCCAGATTTTTTTCCTATTATTTATTTCAAAAAAATAAAAATAACATATTTAATTAATTTATTTATTTATTATAAATAAATAAATTATTATTTTAATAATGGTGGGTCCTCAGGTCGGGTCCGACCTGGTCCCCCTAATCGGGTCGAGACTGGGCCGACCCACCGGTGGGTCGGGCCCGGTCAGGACCAGTGGTCGGGTCCGGGTCACCATGACCTGGCCCACCACTCTTTCTTCTTCACAGAGATGAACTGGATGGAATTCCAGTTCGTCTCTGCTTCATAAATTTTTTTTTTCTTCTTTTCTTTTATCTTTCTCTTTCTCTTTCAACAATAAACAACAACAACATCAACCTCAACAACAACAACAACATCAACACCAATCAATTAAAATCTAATTTCTACCAAAATTAACAACTCAACAACAACCCCAACTATAATCAACAAACTCACCTTCACCAACTCGATCTCCTCTTCGATATAAACAATCTTCACACCTTCGATCAACCGATCTCCTCTTTGATTTCTTCTCTTCCTCCTTCGATTTTCAATTTTTTTTACAATGAATGGTGAGAAAATGGTGGCAGTGGGATTTTGTTAACAAATTTTGGGGTGAAAGGACCATTTTGCCCCTCCAATTCTTATCCACTTCTTTACCAACTTAATACCCCTCATGGTCATTTCTCATTTTTTTCATATATATTTATATATACTTTATATATATAAATATATATGTGTACAATTATATTTATGTAATTATATTTTTCGCGCCTACAATTTTGTTGTGCGCGCCAACGAGTTTATTCGGGCGTGCACAATACCATTCGACTCACGCGTGTCACCCATGACCTCACGTATCACTCAGTGCCCATAATTTATTATTTAATTCCATTAATTATTTTCATTAGTACTTATCAGTGTTTTATTCCATTTTTGTCTTCGGGACTCTCAAATACTCGTTTAACGCATTATTTCGTACCGAACTCGTTCGACGGTACCAACACACTCTCACCACGTCCTCACACATTAGAGATATTGAATTTAATGTTCGGTAATAAATAAATAATACAAATCACCAAACAAACATAACATACCTCGTTGTCGACTCCCGAGGACCGAAACAAGTACACCACGGCTAGTAGGGCCCACAATACGACCCTGAAATGTCACGTGGTACGAGTTAGAATTTTAGGGTCGTTGGAAGCGCCTCCCCTAACAGGGACTAACTCACTGTTGAGAAATGTGCCCTAGGTCAATCCATTAACAGTCTTTATGTATACATTTTAGTTAATAAAATAGAGGATTTCATTTGTTGTTTATTATAATTGATTTGCATATTTACATTATAATAAGATCCATGGGTATTTACAGAAATATCCTAAATGTCCCTAGTCGATTATTATACTGGGAACTATAATGAATTAAAACTAGTGTGAGTCTTGATTGATGATCATACGATGATCATACGTATAGGAATACGAATCAAGATCATGAGTACTTGTTAGAGAACAAAGTCTTGGACCGACCCGCTATGAGAACATCACATGGATTAAGTCATAGTTGTTTCTCATGATAGGTATATTTTTCAGTCCTCGACTTGAGATTACCAGAGACTTCAACATTAGGAATACAATGATTTGACGCAATCAAACGTTGTCTTTAACCTAGGACGATTATAAAGGTTGTGATTGGTTCTTGTGTGAATAATGTGGTGAAGTTGTGTAATCGAGATAGAATTTGTCCCTCTCATATAAAGAGAGATATCCAAAGTGGATCCTCGATGTGTTAGGCTGTTAAAAGGCCTAGTCTAAGTGAATTGATATTGATCAATGTCACTTAGATGTTTTCAGTCTACCTAGAAATCGAGACTAGTACGATTGAACATGTTGGATGACAATTCCATGCCTTATGTTTGATCAAAAGGATATCGTGTGACAAAAGGATGTTATATACACTATTGATTAGGTTGTATCGATTTGATATTCGTACAACTTGAGTAGTCATAATGTCTTGCTAGAGGCCGCTTATGACTTATATACCAAAATGTGTTTTGGTACACTGCCAACGTTGTATGAGCCTATTGGGTCGCAAACTGAGAATGGTTTTGCGAGATTTTAAGATGGTTCAGAAAAATGAATTTTATATGATAAAATTCATGACAGAAACGTCCTTGTAGTGTATTACACTTATACTTCTTTAAGTAGGGGTATATGTGTAATTTACTTAAACCGTCTATATACAAGGGTTGTATAAATAGACGCTTTGAGTTAGAATACAAGTACGAAAGATTTTAAAAGGGCCGAAACTCTATTTTCGTTTTAAGAAACGACTTAGAGTTTTTGGTATCCTCTGGATCGTTTTTGTGGCGGCCCCAATTTTCAGGGTCGCCCCGTGCAACAGATACCTCTCCAGCCTATGCTCTAGAAGTACCTGTCACGTCACTCATCCATCCACCTCAGCTATTACTATATCCACATATACTCTGTGAAGTGATGTTCCTGAATTTTATATTATTTTATCCATATATTACCATTTCACAGCGGAAGACCTTAATACTGTCAACTACTTTAATATAGGATTGATTAGTTCACCTGCAGTGGAATCCCGAACTGTACATGCATACATGCGATTAACTAAAACTGTGTTATACACAAGTACAGTAATAACCAGTTTTCCCATCCCAAAATACTATAAAATATCAAAATCATATATGTATAATCACACGTACTAACAAGTCTTGAAGTGGTAAGTCAGATATAATCGCCAACGACCTCCTTACCCTTGCTGGTACTAGGATCTGCACTCGGTTATCACAAAAACCAGATAACGAGTCCAGTAAGTAAAACACCAAGGAAAACCACCAGGCATTTCAATTTAAGAATATAAATGGAAACCAATAAGCAGTGTTAAATAATCATGCAATAATCAAGGAAATAATGCAGCAACTGCTCAAAAGGAAAATGCATGAATATCAACACAAAGATAACAAATGGTGTGCAATGAATTCCGCCAGTGAAGCTAGGATCAGTGGCCCGGTCATACCCCACTCCAATGACCCCGCTGACTGTATCCTAGTCACCAAATATATTTGAGAACAACCAACCCCACACACTCGGAAACAGACGGAACGTTACCGTTCCCATCACAATTGAATTTAGATTTCCAAAGAAATAAAGTTCAATGAATAGAATAAGTAAATGCAATAGTGGTGTTCAATTGGGTTTTACATACCTCAATTTGCACTCCAACAACCCCGTTCTAGCTCCAATAACACCCGACAAGTCAAATTATCACCCCAAATGTACCTAAGATTATTTATCATGAAATTAGCTTCAATTTGACATATTATGTCAATTTTACATTTTTCGAGGCGAAAACCACGGTATAAAGTCTTCTCCGACTTTTGAATTTCTCATTTTTCGTATAAAATCCTCAATTTCTATTTATTTGGTCGAAATATTATTTTTCCATATTTTTCCCTATTTTTCGGATTTTCTTTTCTATTTTCTTCATTTCATTTCCTCTCTTTTATTTATTTATTTTTGGTTTGTGTGAACCGGGCCGAACCGGCCCGGTTCACCCCCTTCTTCTTCCTCCCTTCTACAACAGAGCCGTGCTCGTATTTTTTTTTTTTTTTTTTTTTTCTCTCGATTGCTCTTCTTCCCTTCTCCTCTTTTCGTTCTCTCTCACCACACGAAGCGACAGGGAGATAACTCTCCCCGCTTTGCTTCTTGGTTCGACCATGGTGACGCCATGGCCGAACCTCTCAACCACACCGTCACCTACACAACACAACAACGACAAGCAACAATAACCAACACCACTCACCTCGAGCTTTCCTTCTCCGCCTCTCCTCCTCGTCGCTCCTCGGCTTCTCTCCCTGTTTCTTTCTTTTTTTTTTTTTTTTTTTTTCTTTCCCCCTGTTTCTCGATTTGTCGAGATAACGAAGAAAGAAGGCGGTTTAAATGTGAAATACACAAAATACCCTTCAATCTTTATCTCCTTTCTTCTTTACTTCCATACCTTGGTAATTTCCCATTTTCTATTTTTTATTTTACTGATTTAATATATATATATATATCAATTTACATATATATATATATATAAATATATCCATTCACCTATATTTTCGCATTCAAAATTCCGCCGTGCGCGCCAATGAGTGTACTCGGACGTGCACACTACCGTACCACCCACGCATGTCAGTCATGACTAAACCCCGGCTCTCAATCTCGCCCGGTCAAATATTTACAAACACACACCTGTGATGATTAATACTGCAATAATAAAATAATATCAATACATCACAGAATTTACAACCAACATACATAAAACACCTACATGCGGTCCTGCCCAGCCTACCCACGGCTTCCACGTGTCATCCCAGCTGGCGTCCTACTCGAAAAATAATTAAATAACTGCGTTATAAAATAACGGGCCGTTACAGTTTTGGAGAGAAACAAAAAAGGTTTTGTATTCTCTCGAAGCTAGCACTTTGAATCTCGGCCGCCGTTCGTGTGTGGACAGCTAGTAGAGGGCGTTCGTCATTAGCAGCGCCTTAGAGATCGATTAACCTTCAGAAAGGTATTGCGACTGAGGTATGATTAAGTTTTCATAGTTTAAACATGTTTTAATGGAATCAGATTCGGATCCTGTTGGGGTTTTCTCAAAATTGTTTTGTAATCTCCGCTGCGCATGAACCCCAAAACCAACACTCACTACCTTGGGTTTCTAGAGTTGTTAGATTCTCAATAACCATGCTACTAATTTATTCTCGGGTCGGGGGAATGACTCTCCTTTGATGTTGGCTTAACCTCATGCCAAGACAATTCTCCCAATCTAGATCTCTTCTTTCCTGCCTCGAGATTGACATCGTTATCCTGGGGAAATGGGAGAGGCCTGGTGGGATGTCATACTTTGTGTCTTGGTTCTTGCTTTGGTGGGTCGATTGATGGTATTAGCCGTTTTAAAAATGTCCACTAATGATCCAGTAGGGGGCTTTAAACTTTCCTTTTCTATCCTTCTTCTCATCCGCATAGTGAGAAACAGTCTTTTCACGCTGGCTATTAAAAATGACTCCACAATTTGAGGGATTAATTTCCTTAGAATGAGCCTTTATTGATGATTTTCCATCATTAGAATTTAAACTTCCAAAATGGTTACCCGTAATTGTAGGGTAAGAAATTTTTTTCTCACGCTAGCTATTAAAAACATCTCCACGATTTGAGAAATTGATTTCCTTATAATGAGCCCTTATTGATGACTTTCCATCATTAAAATCAAAACGCCCAAAACGGTTACCCGTAATTGTAGGGTGAGAATCACCAGATCCTCGTGTGATTGTTTCCTTACGAGTTTGCGGGCTTTCTTCATCAATCTCCGATGAGGGTAGCGTTGTGCTATCATCTAAGGTCCAAATTTATCGTCTCCGACCGCTTCATTTGGAGCCGAATTAGTAGCCTTACCAGAAGATGAACTAGCTCCCTCTTGCCTTCCTTGTGCCTTTTCCGATTCCCGCATCGCCTCCTTCTTGAGAGGGCAAGCAATAGCATTATGGCCGACTCGACCATATGAATAACATATCTGAGAAATGTCTTCGTATTTAACACTAGGCCATACATCTGCCAATCTACACTTCGACACTAAGGGTTGAGACAGATCCAAGTCCACTGCAATGCGTGCAAACTGATCTCTTTGACATATCTCAGTATTAAGGTCTAGTTTTATTGTTCTTCCCATCATATTACCAATATCTGTGATGATTGGCTCATGATAATACTTAGCAAGCAAATCAGGAATTCTGATCCGCGCTGCTGCTCGCACCAACGGAGCATCAGTTGCCCGGAAAGAGGAATAATAACGTTGTACTGACAAAATATGCCCTAAAATGTACCACTAACCCTCATTCAAAGCTTTCTCTACATCGTACTCACAAGTAAAATGAACCAAATAGTAACCATTAGTCAAATCCATAATAGTGAACTCACCCCTTGGATCCTATGAGTTTTTGATCTTATTATGAAGCATCTGATACCCCATTGTTCTGCCAATGAGTTTAACGATCAGTGTCTTATCCATCTGCTGATCCATAAAAGGTTCAACTTATCCGATATCACCATGAAAGGCCCATTTTCATCTCTATCAATCCTGATGTCCCCCACTTTCGGAACCATCTTTTCTACAAACTTGTACCTCTTCTCCATCAATAGTCTATCTCTATACGACCCATGATCAACCTCCATTTCAGAACCCTCACTATTCGTACTATATTCTTCGCAATCTACTCGTGTCGGTGGTTCTCCAACACTCGCCGGCAAAGCGACAAACGAAGCGGAAAAACTCATCTCTCTCCGATGAAGTATATAATTGATTAAATTCTAACTCTTTCCTCATTTTCATTGTTCTATGAGTTAAAATAATTAATAAACTTGGAAGAATATGAAATCATTAAGATGATCTCATATATTTTTTATAGTCATTTATTGTAAAACTTTGCAATATCTTATTTGGATGCAGCTATGTGCACACCACAAAACAGTAAGGGCACTCCAATGGATCTCAAATTAGTTATCAAAAAACACCAAGGGTGATTTGCCCTTAGTGTTTTGTGTGGTACATATAGTTGGATCCATCTTAATAATTTGTCACAAATCTTAAAATTATTAGTTTATTATTTTATTTAAAATTTTTAATATAATTCTTTTATTTGACGTAAATCTTATTTTATATGGTTCATCTAAGCCTAATGCGAGTCGAGCTTAGCTAGGTGTAAGAAACTTAAATCAAACCTTGATTTTGATAACCAATTTTTAGGCCAACAACTCCTTTTTAACTAAAAATATCAAAATATTTTATAAGTTCCACGAGGCGGCCGAGCTGGCAAATGCAAATTAACCTAGGCCTACCCATCAAATAATCACACCATAGGTAGGTGGGAATAAGGCAATATACAACGCAATCATAACAAGAATTCTCTAGTAAGGGTTTGGAGCATTAGTTGTTTTTCTATGATTCTTTAGTTAAAACCACTGCCGATCTTCTCTTTTGATCGGCGGTGATAATAACAATTTTTGTTTTTATTTATTCAATAAAAGTCAAATTTATTTAGAATTAAGACGTTCGGTTTCATTCGATCTGCAGTAGTTGTCAAATTCATTATTGGCACCACTTGCCTCTCTTCCACACATGTACTACTATCATTCAAGTTCATCCTCACTTCTACATGCTCGTTTATAGATCTGTGCTACTTGTTAATTTGATGTTTTCACTCAATTTTTTTTCAACAAGTTGTTGACTTCCTTTTTTGGAAGTCTGTATTTGTTTTCCTTCATCAAAAATTTTTGTTCGTCTTTCCTTGTTAAAAGTTTTATTTTTTGCTATTATTCTATTGTTGTTGATTCAAATGAAAGCGTATAAATTGCACATAAATTTACAAACTTTTGCAACGTCGATTTGATCTCATCAAGAAGTGAAAAAAGACTGTTATTAATATAATTTTATTATTAAATCACATGTAATAACAATTTCTACGAATGAAAATATTTTTGTCATATTTACAACTCAAGCTAGCCAAGCCCACATAGGGCACATGTTGGATGAGTATATCCAAGCTTATAAATAGGTCTAGGTTAAAATTCACCCACTCCCTCTCTAATTAAATTTTCTCATTCTCCGACTGGGTACACTAATTCTTTGAGGTCTCATCTAAATTATCAGTATTTTTTTTGGTTTAAATTAGCATTAAGTATGTGATTAATTGGACACTAGAATGAGATAGATTAGACATTCGGTTTGTGTAGGAAATTGTTGTAACTTATAACAATGAAAACTTTGAATATAATGTAAGGTTTTCATCTCATATCCAACAAATCAGAGTGGCGCAGCGGAAGCGTGGTGGGCCCATAACCCACAGGTCCCAGGATCGAAACCTGGCTCTGATAAAGAGTAGCTTCCAACCCACTATTTTTTATTTTTTCAAAAAATTCTATTTTTTTCTTTCTAACTTTTTCTCAATTAAAAGATTTAAATATAAATCAATCAAAACCTTAAAATTCTCAATTTCTACTTTTCATGCAACTTTTCAGAGACTTTCCAGCCTGCTTTTGCCAAATATAAACAACAAATCGCCAAACCCAAATTTGAGCACTACTTTTCTTCAAAAGATGTCTTCTGTTTCTAGCCCTTAATCAGTAAAACTGGAAATTACAATACCAAGTATTGACATACCAAAACAAGATCAAACACAGAAATTAAGCATTAAACCCTCGCTACCAACAAAAGCAAAACAATGGAACCTCATTAGAATCAATCTTTGCACACTTTCAGTTTAACCAACTTCTCCAAAATCCACCCCATCTCCTTCTCTCAAACCACATTGAACTTGCACTCTTGATAACCTGCAACACAAGTCACATCTCCAACTTAAAACCCCAGTTTTGGAACAAAAAAAACAAATTTAAAAACCCAGTTTTGGAAAACAAAAATAAAGAACCCAATTTTTTTTTTAGAAAAAAATAAAAACTTGGTTTTAGAGGGAAAAAATATTTAGAAAACCCAGCTTTAGAGGGAAAAATGAGAGAAACTAAAAAATTAAAGCCAATGGCCTCACATAACGAACAAGTGATTCATTCATGCATAACAATAGAATAAACAAAAATGTAAACATACTAGGGTCAGTGTTGATGAGCATAGCAGCTCCTCCAAAGCTGCAACTCCCACCATTGTTCTTGTTCTTCTGCCAATAACTATTGAAAGCAAAGGAGGAATGGGAGAACACGTTGTCTGGAAAGTAACAACTCCCATCAGACATAATCTGCTCACAATCAGCACCACCTTCACCACAAGCATAGTCCATGGCTTCCTGCAGTGTCTCAAATGGAACACTAGGCCTTGCCACACACCACTGCCCACTTTCCTCATCCCCACCTTGACCAGGTGCACTACTACTACTGCTGCTGCTACTGCTACATGGGGGTTGTATTATGGGCACATCAGGTGGGTTTGAGGGCATAACAAGTGGTGGTCCTTCAAGTGGAGGGTCAGCTGGGGAGAAGATAGGGGAAGTTGATGGTGAAGGGGCTGTTTGGGACATGGGTGGATGTGGGTTTTTGGCTATGTGGGCAGGGACTGAAAACCCAATTGTGGATCTCAGTGGGGGTATTGGTGTTGGCCTGGCTGGGAAGGGCTTCACAAATGAGAGTCTCCTGCTCATGGGCTTGTGAGGAAAATAAATTGCTCTATTCATGGGTGGTATCACAATGTTAATATTTTTCATCAATTTTGAAAACCCAAGTTTTTTTATGGACTTTGAATGCAAGGAGACCAGTTTCAAGGGAGAAAAATGTGGTGGTGGTGGTGGGATTATTGAGTAGGTTGAGTTGGAGCTCATGAGGAATTCCAGAAGAGGCCTATACCCATTAGAGATTAGCGTGTGATGGTGAAGACAGTCTTGGGAAAAAGCAGCAGAGACCTTGATTTGATTCTCCAAACCCCACCTCTTGAGAGAATGGTAGATGTTTTTGATAGATGGGAGGACCAAGCCCCACTCCTCCTCTGCATAGTCTCTGTTGCACAAAACATTGGCTCCAACAACAATGGACATGATATGGGTGTCAGGAAAATGTGACAAAACATGGGTTCTAAGCCAAGTCTCGGCCATTAGAACACTAGTTGAGATCTCTCTGAGCTCCCCAACATCACTAACAGAGATAGCAACAGCAACACCACCTAACTTAGTACTAGTTTGATGAACAATGTATGCTGTGTCATGTAGGCTTATCATAGTAACCGATTCTTGACCTGAATCTGCAACAAACACAAAAAACACAAAAAAAAAAACAAAGACCCACATAAAACAATAACAAAAACAATAACAAAAACAAAATGAGATTCTTGAAGTGGGTTATGAAGGAGAAGTACTCACAAGTAAGACCCAGAATGAAAAGGGGGAAGAGAAGAACATAGGAGAGCACCATTTTAGACATTTTTGGTGATGGTGAGGAACAGAGAGACAGTGAGAGAAGGGAAAATGGAGACAAGAAGAAGAGAGTGGATGTGAAACAAAAAAATATAAAAATAAAGGGAAATGGAGAGAAGTGTGTGTGTGTGTGTGTGTGTGTGTTGAATGAGAGAGTGGTGAAGGTGTGATCTTTTTGTGTTGTGAAAAGAAAAGAAAAGAAAAGGAGAAGTTTGTGAGGGGGAGTTTGGACAGGTAAGGAAGTTGAGTGTTTCTGACTCTAGCTGCTGCTTTTGGGGAAGCCCCAACAGACTGAGACTGGGACAGAGGCAGGCCTGGAGACCCGAGACCGGCATTCTTTTCTTTCAAAAAACTAAACAGTGAAAAAAAAAATCTCATCACTAAGTAGATGAGACACAAGTTGAGCAAACTCATGATATGCATTTCTTCATATTTACTTTTGATTTTCAACTAATTAAGCTTGCACCACCAACTATTGCCTTCGTAAATATACTACTCGTAACTAATTAGTTGTTCACTTAAGTTTTTAAAATGTCTCACTCTCAAGTTTGAATCTCTTAATTTTTTTTTTAGATATATTTTTAAAAGGCGAGGGGTTTCTTTTATAAAATAGACTAAATAGTCAATAGTAATTTTGAATACCGAAATATCTTAATTGTGAAATACCTATTATTTATCCACGAAAATTCAAGGGACCATTCATATTTTCAAATACGTACAAGTTACGATATAGCTATTTTACTGCTAAAGACATCAAAAAGTTAAAGAATAAGTCCAGATTGATATATTATTTTTTTATATATAAAATGAGATTCTTACCCGTTAAGAAAAAAAGATAATTGTAATTTTATGTTGGTAAATCAATTATTTCAAAACAGAAAGTATCAACAGAAGTTGGTTTGAGTTGCTTGGATCTCTAAAGCAGAGATCTCAATTTCAAAACCTATAAATGGAGTCAGTTAACTTTACCCTTTGTAATTCAATATTTCACCACAAATTTGAATTAGTTGAAGCTATGTTGCACTTCAAAAAATGTTGGTTTAAAAAAAGAAAATGATAATCTAACACATTTTAGGCGTATATTTTATTTTTAATCTTATTTATGGTGTTTTTAGTCTCCCTAGGTGTAGCCCCACATCTAACAATACATCATAAATGGGCAAAAAAAATAGTATGCGCCCAAAATATGTTAGATTATCATTTTTCTTTTAAAAAAATGAAGGTATTGTCGTGATTAACACACAAAATGCACAAAACTCTTTTTTTTTTTATTCACTTTGTGATTTTTGTTATTAAACCACCGTCGATCCTCTCAACGATTGGTGGTGGTTCCAATCAAATCCTTTTTGCTCTTTGTTCATTCAATAAACAATAGATCTAATCAGATTTTAAGAGATTTTTTCATCTTTGTTGCGGTGCATCTTCATCAATGATGTTGCATGGATTTGTGAGGCGTAATGAATTGATTTATCTTTAATTTTTACTTTATAATTAGTTTTCTTCCCTAGTTGAAAGTCTTTGATTTTCTTCTTCTTGTTGGAAAGTTTTATTATTTATTGTTTTGTGGCTCTAGTACTTTTGTGTATTGTCATAAGTTTCAATGTTGTTGAGAAGCAGTCTTTGATTGTCAAACTGTTTCAATTAAAAAAAACAAATTTAATGACAATTTGTTTACACAAAAAGGATTAGAGAATCAATGTACTTGATTCTATGTCTGGTCTTGTATTGAGACATGAATGGTTAATGAAATTTCAATTTCTCTTCAAAAAAAAAAACTAAATGCACATAAAAATGCACAAATGAATGATGAGCTCACAAATAATCTTAGGCCTCGTTTGGTTTGTTTTTGCTATCTCGTAGTATTAGTTTGGAGTTATCTCTTTTGAAATAATATTTTTATGTTTGGTTCAACTTTGAACTTACAGGGAAGTTTTAAAATTTTAAACAATAAAAAATATGAATTGACATAAATAACATTCAAACAAGAGAGATGTGTAATAAAAGAGTCATTAATAAAGGGTAATTGTGTTCACAACGGAGATAACTTCTTTAAGGGAGTGAGATATCTTGCACCCAATGATGTAAGTTGAGAGATAACTTGCATGGAAGTTAGGTAACTAAATAATATTAGTTTTCAACTCCCTATAAGTTATCTCCTGAGATAACTCAACTTCTAATCAAATAAAGTTTTAGTTCATCTTAAGGAGGAGATTAAATGCGACATTGTGTGCAACATGTTGGGTATTCAATTTTGGGTTTGAGGTTATATTCCGGTAGGTAATCTACTTATATATTTCCTACACAAATAATAATACTGTAGTAGTTAATTTAATTTAAGTTAATTTTTATAGGATTGAGGGTGGTTAATTTTGGTTGTAATTGATTCCATGTGATGGAAGCCGTCCGAGTCGGGCAGGCCGAGTTGGAAGAGACGGAAGTGCGAAGGAGAGAGAAAAGGAGGCGTCGTTGTCTCGGCCTGACTCTTCTGATTCCCTCACAGCGGAAACACAGCTTTGTACGACCGTATCAGGTGAACTGATCTGGTGGTCACGCCCATTTTCTCTCCATTCTTCTCGCGCTATTCTCCTAATATCGCGCGAGTGATATTTACGCATCAGACCAAGCATCGATGGAATTCTTGTCTTGTTTACTTTTTATTGGGAAATGGGAAAACCAACAACGCGGGAGAAATTTAACTTAAAATATCGCCTCAAGAGCTCGGTGAAGTCAGTCAAACTATTCAAACCACAAGCCAAACAACTTTTCAGTACACTCCATCGCATATACGAATGAGTGAGTATCTGGACCATCATGGTTGTGAGCATCCTCCTGATTTGAATGAGTGGCTAAGACTATCTTCTGCTTGTGACCATGGCCGTAATGCCAAACTTTTTTGAGGAAGTTAAATATTGATTTTTGGAGGTTCCTTTATTAACACAATTTAGACATCGAGTCAGACGCATCAATAAGGTGGAAATTGTGCTATGCACCTCAAATTGGAGTCATGTTTTCCATCTAACAGTACCCACTGATTACTGTGTCTAATTTGGTGTCTATTTTTTAATTTTTATTATCTTATAATTTTTGGCTACATCTATAAATATGTATGTTTGTGGCTTTGTTGTTGCTAGTCGTATTATTATATATAACCATGTCTATAATAAGTAAATTGAAACTTATCATCATAAGACTTATCAAAAAAAGTAAAACTATTTTACTTTAAAATTCACTAAATAAGGTTAATTTCTTTAAAATCATAAAATTAATGTATATTGTCTTTTCAAAAGGCATCATTATGTGTGTGACGTGGCAGGGTGGGGTGTGTGATGTGGCAATTGAATTGTATAAATAGCTCATTTTCAAAATGAGTCATTTAAACAAAATATGAAATGTATGAATGGCTCATTTTCAAAAGGAGTCATTCATACAACTTATATTTCACCCATATCCTTGCCCGCCTAAATTAAAAATACTACACATACATCAACCCAAACAACACTATAATACATATTGGGTGTGTTTCACACTAAATCGAGATGCATATAGATAACTCAAACACCAATGTGTGTTTTGGTATGTCCGTGTAACATTCCTCAAACCTAATACTATTTTCATTGAATTCCTCTAACAATTAATTTTTCAAGTACACAACACGACGAAATTAACAAAGTCATATACAAGTCAAAATGTATCACTCATAACCCATATCCAGCATAAAACGATAAAAGTAAACAAACGTACCAGTAGAGAAGTCCACAGTCAGATCACAAGAAGTCAACGAATGTCCACGTCTGCAATGACTTCATAAATAACGACAATTAAAAAATAGGTCGTTATAATACAAGTAGGAGAAAAACAAATAGCAAAAAAACATGAACAAAAGAAATTACCATGACATGAAAGAAACTCATACAAAGGTATGATGCAGTTCTATCGACTCGACATTGCTCTTCCGTTAGGCATGTCACGGCCCAATTTTGTTAATCTTGATTAATTTCTTAATCAGGATCACCAACCCGTGACGTGGGGCCCACATGAGATGTGCACACAAATCGAGGCATGTGGCCGAGGTAAATTTTATATTTGTATTGATGTATTCCTAGTGTTTTGTATGTGTGTAGGCTAACTAAGTCAGTACTTGCAGCTATCGACATCGAGACGTGGTTGGGGACACGCCTCGAGTTGCATGCAAGCCGGGGTACCAAATAGCGAGACTTGTGGCAAGTCTAAATTTAGTAAAATGCAATGTAATTAAATTAATGTGTATTAGATCATAGCCTATGGTCATAAATTAATTAAATTGAATTGGACACATATATTTATATATATATATATATATAACATAAATATATACATTTTAAAAATCAGAAAAGATTTGTGAAATGACAAAAAAAGGGCTTTGGCTTATCAAGAAAGAGGATAAGATTGAGGGGCATTTTGATAATTTGGTTACCCTTTTTTATTTAACCCCAAAACCACTATCACCACACACAACCTATCCCAAAGAGAAGAAGGAGAAGGAGAGAGTCCGAGTTCGGGAGAGAGAGCTCAACGGAAGAGGGAGATCGAGAGCTTGAGGCGCGTCAACGACGTCAAGGCGGAGGAGAGTTTAACGGCCCCAAATTCCCAATGCATTTAGGTACGCCCGGCCTAGACCCGTGCAGGTCCCGAGTTGGTGCTCAGCGAGCCTGACGAGCGTAGTTAGCTTCCAATTATCAAATTTTGAGTTTTATGAAAGAGTTATTTCAAATATAATACAGCGGAAGAAAATTTAATACTAACTAATTATTGGGAAATAACTCAATCAAACGGAAATCATGAATCTATATAAATGTGAAAAACCCCGATATGTTCATGTCCAAGTCAACATAAGGAAACCCATGGTATCCATTTCAAAATTTATCCCCAGTCCAAAAACTACAATCATATATATATAACGTCATACGAACAAAAATAAACATGAGCCTACATCTCGATACCTCAAGTCCAGCCGCTCACAAAAAGTCTCCTAGGCAAGGTCCCTTATCTCTACTGCACTCTGGCCTATCTGCACCCACCATCACAAACTAGAAGGTGAGCAACTGAGAGAAAATTGAAAGTAATGCCAGAAAAAAATAACAGTAATTCATGAACATCAAATGAAACAGTCTAAATATCATGCAAAAATTTAAAAACAGACAATATAACAAGTTCAGGGTGCATGATAAACAGACTATCAGATATCAATCGAAATCATGCATGTTCTAAGAAAACAAACGAGGCAGTAAGCGGTCAAAATCACAGCGTACAGAAAGAGGATGCTGGCTCTTCCCGGGCAATGTCGCAATACTAGCGCAGCATCAGAGGGACACAGGCCTCCTAGCATACGGAAAGAGGACGCTGGCTCTTCCCGGGCAATGTCACGACACTAGCGCAACTTGATAAAGAGGGACACGGGCCTTAAAAACCACGTCGACACACTCACGCCAAGAACACACATACCAAGGAATCAACAGGATAGGAATGTCAACAACGGATATCAACAAGCAACAATGAACGATAATGAATCACATGCAATGTTCTTACTGGCTTACTAATGTACACAAGCTTTAGGGCGAGTGCACTTACCTGTACTATCGCAACCCGCGTAACAACACTCTCGCGTTCCAAGCACGTATCCCCGAGTTTCACGCTACTTGACAAGGTCGGAAACTCCAATTAAATTGGTCGAGTCATTAACTAATCCTAGGTTGATACCCTAGCATTTTCCCAACCTTTTAAATGACTTGAACAACTCAACAATTGAATAGAATAATGAGTACTCTCTCTCGGTTTTGAAAACCTTAATAATAACCACGATTGCGATATCACAACATCGAAAATCATGTCGCATATAAGCCTACTCATGAATTATGGGCTCGGCTCAGTTGTATATGGGTCACGTCATAGCCTCGAGGAGCCGATGGCGTGACCACAACGTCATAACCAATCCACAAACTTCAAAAATTAAACCATAAGCACAACTCAGCAAAAACAGTGCACAACGTCGACAACCATCCTCTCTACACCAACGCCGTGATGGGGGGTGCTCCTGGTTCGTTGGGGCTCCGGTGGTCCATCGTTCATCGCCTCTGACCATAACCTAATCACGGCAGCCACCCACAACAATGGCAGAAACATAAAAACAACACAGTCGTGTAAAAATAGTGAGAGAACGGAAGAGAGAGAGAAAGAGAGAAAGAGTGGGAGAGGGAAAGAGAGAGAGAGAGAGATCCTCACATTTGCCGACATTTGCCGGTAAAGACAGACTGTCCAGATTCGCTGGTGTTCAGCGGTGGTGTTGTCAGGCCGTGGAGGAGGAAATTGGCTTAACCGAGAACAGAGGAAGAACATACAAGAGAGAGAGGTGGTGACAGACCTCCGGCGAGCTCGACCACTGCTGGGGTCCCGGAGACCGATGCCGGTTCATCGACGGAGAGAGGAGGAGGAGGGGGTAGTGAGAGTGAGAGAGATAGAGAGGTCGTGTGGAAGAGTGGGGGGATGGTGTGTTTATAAATAAAATGATGGCATGAATAGTAGTAAATGATGGCATGAATAGTAGTAAATGATGGCATGAATAGTAGTAAATAATGGATTAGGTGATGTGTTGTCTCATTTATGGCCATTCATCCTCATCTCATCATATACACTCATCTTGAGGCTGATCTAAGGCTTCTCCACCATTGAGCTGTCACTTTAACAAATTCTATCCCACAGTTTGTTTGTCATGTAATTATCTAACTCCCACATTCAAACGACGTTCCCTGATCTATCTGGCCTCCTCGGTCCGTATTTCTCCGTCACACACATATTTTCTCCTTGTCTCGTACAAATAAGTAATTAAATTATCCAATAATTCTTTTAATTATGTTTTTACTGTATTTTACTCCCTCGTTTACTTAGGCGGAACCTCACTAATATTAAAAATCGTCCGAATGGCCCGTGACACGCATTAAACTAAGATACTATTAAACACATCAAAGAATCATAAAATCACCTCGGTGTCGACTCCCGAGGCTCGAAATACTATCTAATATCACGTAGCTGGGTCACGGTCTTGACAAGTGTCATACAAGTCGGGTTAAAATTTGAGAGTTGTTATAGTGAGTTTGTGTTGATTGGTGTTGTTGTTGATGAAAGTGGCTGTTGGTGATGGTGGTGACGAGGGGAGCGAACGAACTGTTCTTACAGTTCGTTCGAGGAGGGAGACGACATGGTTGTCGTCTCCCCTCCCTCCCATCTCGGATTGATAAACAAAAATATATATATATATATATAAATAAATAAAAATAAAAATAATATATATATATACACACACACATACACATGTATGTATATATATACATATATATATATGTATATATACATAAAATATATCTATGTAATAAAATATTAATAAATAAATAAATGATATGAAATAATCTTTCAGGGACCTAGGTGTGTCATGGGAGTTCGGGAGCGCTAGTCGGAGTGTTGCGAGGCCAAATAGCCAGAGCTATCCTGTGACTTGTAAGTGAAACTGTAGGAACTCTCTACTTTATTTCATTCATGTTATTTATCTTTTCAGTCAATTTGATGACTTGTTGTTAATAATCTACCATCATGTTTTCCTTGTTCTGTTCAAATTGAATGTTGAAATAGCATGATACCTTGTGATAGTTTCATTGACTCATTTTCCTGATATGTCATATTTTTTTGTGAATTATGTTATAATTAATGTTAGAAATGCATGCACTAGGGTTACTGTGGTAATTGGTTTTGTATTCCATTTCCTTTAGGGGCTTCGTAGCCTAACTTATTGTTGATATCATAGAACATTAGAAATGAAAATCCTTGAAACAAAAGTTGGAGATTATCTAGTGTCCATTGCACGAGAGATGGGTGGATTCACAGGGTCATTGGACCTCGGGGTTTCTGACAGTCACCACTATTACTTGGGTGGCATCACGTAGCTTGAACTATGGGGTTGTTGGCAAGATACATATATATATATATTCAAAATTGATAAAGTATGTTGAGAGTATCTCCATACGATAGTGGAAAAAGGTTGGCTGATAGTTTTCACTGCCGACCGGACGTAGATCATTTCGACTTAGCTTGTGTCAGTCCATCTAATTCTGTTAACTGTGATATTTATATGCATTACTTTCTAAACACATTTTTCTGCTATATTATGCATTTAAATATCTGTCTTTACTTTGGAAATGTAGTATAGAATTCCCCGGTTATCACTTAAATATCACTATACTCACCGTCTAGTTTGTGACGGTGGGTGTAGGTTCGACGAGCAACACTAGACCGGGCAAGGAGAAGATCGACTACATGTAGGTCATATTTTTGTATTATGCTTATATACATCTTTTGTTTGGATTGTTTGTTGGGACGAGAGTTAGTTCACCCGACTTTTTGACTTTCACTTTGTCTATATGCTCGTCGTTTATTGCATATTTATATTGTGATCATTATTTCCTGGTTTCCACATTTAGGATTTATATCAAATATTTCCTCTAATACGCTAAAGACTTCCGCCAATTTGATAATCCTTATAAAATGATGAATAGTAGTGATAAGGGATTTTCTTATCCCTGAACCCAATCCACGAGATAATGGTAGTACAAGCTGACTAATACGTAATTAGGTCATACGTGTTGTAATTAGGGCTTAATTACGGGATTAGGCTGGGCAGTGCCTTAGATTAAAATATGGGTCGTTACAAGGCAAACTGGTCGTACTCTATTTCGACCTGGATTTCTCCGTGCTTATATGTCCGGCTGAGTCTATTGAGCTTGATGAGTCGACTGATCTTCTTCCTCATGTTGACTCGATTCACCTCTACTACCAGTGCTATCAAAGATAGGTGGTTGACCCATTCTGACATACTGACTTCCTGTATGTTGTTGGGTGAAAGGAACATGAGGTGGCATGCCAAATAAGTACATGAATGAACCATCTCCACTATATGGAATATTGTAATTACAATATGGCAGAGTAAATGGACTTGGCATGTATTGAGGCAATGAACCATGCATTGAATGTGTAGGCATTCTATGGTCCATGTAGGAAGATGATGACCCAAGCACATATGGGTCAAAATGATAAAGATGAACACTCATGCTCGGTGCCCTAGGTAAAAACATATGGGCATCAGGTTGCGTTAGGGGCGACAAAGGAGTGTACCCATAAGAAGAAGGACGGGTTGGAGGTGGTGGAAGAGAACGTCTGTTGCTCTCACCAACAGTCTCTGACGTTCTTTGTGTTGGACAAGTTGGAGGTGGTGGATGAGAACGTCTGCTACTCTCACCCAGATTCTATGTCCTTGTTGTTTTTCTTCTCCTCCCTCTATTTGCTAGGCTTTGATCATCTTCTAGCTATTTTTCCTCTTCTTCTTAAGAAGCTTCATTATCTATTTCTGGCTCAACTACATTTTCATCATTCCACATAGTAGTCATTTGTTGTTCATCCTCATCTAAGATTCTGATGCCTTCATGTAGAGCAACAATGCCTTGATTGATCCTGTCATCAATGAACACTTACTCCAATTGACGCACAAATGTAGACTGATATACAAAAAAAACAGTGTTAGTTAACAATTTTAAATATGACTCATGAGGATAACAACATTATAGTTTCAAGCTTACCGAAAATTCTCGTAGAGCCCCGTCATATCCAATGAATCGCATGGTGATAGATTTGTACCACTTCATGTACTCTTCTTGATCATGTTCCCCTTCTTGTTCTATTGTGGCTATGGTATTACCACGATTTTTCTACAACTCTATAAATCTTCTATAATACACTGACCAATTTTCATGAAGGTGTGTTCTTAATTTGGCGCGGTGCAGTCGTGTGTCGAAATCACAGTTAGGTGGCACGACCCGTGTCAGTCCGAACTGTCTCATTACCCTTTTTGGTTTATGCCACTCGACTATATGAAAACAAATTAAAGGACACGTTGAACGCCAGCTCCCACGACCTTGAGTACAAAATTGAGGAAGTGACTTGAGGACATCAGCGTATGGTTGCCACTTCACGTCATTCTCCCTCTGCGTGTCAAGTGCATCACGATATGATGATAAAACGTGTGTGGAAGTCCTAGTTACCGAAAATGCAACTATCCATCTGTATACAAAACAATAAATTAGTCATAAATTAAAAAGACAATGAATAATTAAAAATAATATGAGAAACATTTTTAGTACTGATATCCCAGAGGACCTTCATTGGGCATGTATACTCATCACACGTTTGAGGTCGAGCTCTAGGAACAGGCATGCGCCTTGGTGCTATAAATGGAAACCTGTCCCAAACCCATAGTTATACAAGAATTGACGCACCAGCGACCTCGTGCGCATCGGAGTGAGATCCGCGACACAACTCCCTGTATAAATAAGCCAAACATGCACTTCCCCAACTATACTGTTCAGTTGTTTGAAGGTCCTCGAGCAATGGAAGAAACATCAAATGTACATATCGGTTTGACTTGTCAACGAACACACAACCACCAATAAGTTGTAGAATGTACGAACGAACATAACGTCGAACAATGTCCTCATTGTTGTCATCCTCTATAAGTGGCACATTTTCTTTGAGCCATGAAACAAGAACTCTATTCTCATGAAGGTCAAGTGCATCAGGTCTTCCACCAAGTAGTCTTTTACACACACCTCGAGATAGTCGATATCTGTGCTTCTAGTCACAGGCATACCATTAGTAGGTAACCCGAGCTGAATCTCAACGTCTTGGAGTGTTATTGTACACTCGCCATAACGCATGTGTAACGTATGTGTGACGACCCTTCCCTGACCTAGGGTCAAGTCGCCCCGCCCAATACCGTTACCTAGACCCGATACCAGAACCAGGCCTAAATAACAGCTTGGCACGCCTAAATAAACCTGCGGAATAATCATTCTAACAAGATATATGAAAATATGAGTGTAAAAATTAATTTTTTAAATAAAATCATATACTCCTGTATGTAGTAATAAGATCTATCATCTTAAATATTTAAAAGTCTCATACAACTTCATAATAATAATATAAAAGTTCAAAACTACCCATTAACTAATTCTCAAATTATAACCCACGTACGAGGTTTACAAAACGATTAATATTAATAATAAACTAGTATTATATGAGTCTCACATATGAAGACACTTCAAGATAAATCCTTTCCCTTGCCTTTCTTGTCTATCGCGCTAGTAGAGGGACCTGTGGGGTAGAGTGGGGTGAGCTAATGAACCATCGATGCTCAATAAAAGGAAAGACTCGCTCAAACATTAAATATGCAAGTACTACCTAGTACTCATGCAAATTCTACATGACATCCAATCCATACGCATAACACAACATGTAATAACCGAATAAATGTAAATCATAACAAAATTATAAGCATATTAATTGAACACATAATTCGATACAACTAAAGACATGGTTCATGCTCATCGTAATTATGAAAATGGATTCATATTCCAAGAAGAATAAATAACTAATATTTCCATTTACAAATTTGTCATCCAATAATCTTCGGATCAATATTTCATGTCGTATCCCATTCACATTACTATACATAAACATAACAGTTTTACAGCGCATTTGATAAACATCCATTTATGTTATGCATAATAATATTCATCACTTTTCATTTATAAATTAACACATGACATACAAATAAAGTCAAATGAAAGATTTAAATAAAATGCGATAGATATAAATATTAATATAAGCCGTTGTTCCATTCAATGCGAACTAGATATTGGTAAACGCAATGGGCGTTACGCCTTCTAAATAATTGCACCAAAATAAAAATAGATTCATCCAAGCCGTCACCGCTACACGTCTCAAAGAATCATCAAGTAGCAAAGGATGGAACTCCAAACCCTTACCCTCGAATAATTCACCTTATGCATTCAATTAGTCAAGCAAACCCTCGGTGGTTAACTACCACACACTCTGGGGCGTCCAAGATATAGACCACTTGCTAATTTGACCCGCGGTGGAACTCCACACACTCTGGGGCACCGAATAACATAAAAGGCAAAACAATGTATTCAAAATTCCATAGATAATAGAGATCCAAACCAATATCACGACGCACCCTTTCCCAAGTCGTTACATTCAAAACATGCATTCCTAGTTATCTAATTATCAAGCCATATTTAATGCATGAGCGAAGCTCCCCACTTACCTGGACCCGTCGCGATGCCTATACCGACTCCTCGCGTGTTTGGGGTCCCACGTGAACCGCCTCGTGAATCTAAACTATTCATATAATACTACATAAGCATTTTACTCATTTAAAGTTGAGTATTTTAATTATTAATTTTATATTTGGGGACCCCAAATGGTGTGGGTCCCACGTGATGTGTCGTTTAAGGGCTTTGTCGAGGTTGTCGACGCCCATCGTAGGTTTTCCTATTTTATTGTATTTTATTTTATTTTATTTTTTTCAATTTATTTTGGCCAGGGACCAATTTGGTCTCTGTTTAGTTGAACAGGGACCAAATCGGTCCCTGTTTGGGTTGACCAGGGGGTCCCAGCCCCTGGTCAACAGTCCACCAGCCCCCAGGGGACGGATCGACCGACCCTGGGAAGGTCCAGGGGCCTGTCGCCCCTAGGACCGAAACCAGGGGCAGACGCCCCTGGCGTCTCGGCTGCCCACCATGGGTGGGGTTTCCCCCACCCCCAACCCTCGGATCTAAGTCCGAGGGTGGTCCCCAGTGCTCGCCGGCATTGGAGACCCCTCCACCGCGGCTCACCAGCCGCGGTGGCTGTGGTGATAGTGGTGATGGAGGAAGTAGGGTGGCTATTGCCACCCCCTTCTTCCTCACTGATATGGGGTGGCTATAGCCACCTCCCCCATATTGACGGCGGCACCGCTGCCCCTCAGCGTCGCCGCTGTCTTCTCCGGCGGCACCACCAGGCGCTGCCCCAAACCAGCGGCTCCCATGGGAGCCGCCACCCCTCTTCCCCCTTCCTACACAAACAAACAATCCAAAGAAGAAGAAAAGAAAGAAAAGATAAAGAAAAGAAAAAAAAGAAAAACCACCAAAAGATTACCTCCCCCTTGGTTGTTCAAGCCTCCTCTTCTTCTCCTCTCTCTTCAAGTTTAGGGTTTCAACACAAAAGAGGCTGCAAACTTATAAAAGATTTATATAGGTAGGGTTTTAAAGTAGGGTTGCTCACAAATTTAACTCCAAATTACGTAAATACCCATATGGGCCCAATTTCCTCGTTAAGCCCATTCCAAACATTTTCACTTAGTCCAAATCTTGTTAATATTAATTTTTTTTTGTGTAACAATTTCATTTGTTCACATACTTTAATATAAAATCAATAAAATACCTTTAAAATGGGTCGGAGAATATTTGGGTCGTTACAATATCCCCAATTTAAAGAATTTCGTCATCGAAATTAAATCAAAGTTATACCTCAAGATTCAAAGAGAAATGGAAAATTCTCTATCATGTATCCTCTCGCTCCCAAGTCAACTCTTGTTCCCCATGAAATTGCCATCGGACTTGCACTATTGCGCATTCCTTATTACGTAATTTTCTTATTTTCCTATCCATTATTTGGATCGGCTGCTCATCATATGACACGTCCTCCCTTAGATAAACTTGCCCCCAATCAATCCTCGGTGCGTGTTTATTATGTGCCTTCCTCAACATGGAGATATGAAAAACATCATGTACTCCCGCTAACTGTGGTGGTAACTTGAGATGAAATGCTACTGGTCCCACCTTTTTCTCGATCTCGAATGGTCCGATGAATCTAGGAGATAACTTTTCTTTTAACCCGAATCGGTGATGCCCTTTCATAAGAGAAACTTTCAAAAGCACGAATTCCCCTTCCTTGAATACAACATCGCGATGGTCCTTATCGGCATACTTTTTTTGACGACTTTTGGCGATTTCTAGTCGTTGCCTAATAATTTTAATTCTTTCTGTTTGATCATGAACCATTTCAGGTCCAAGCAACACCACATCTCCAACCTCGGTCTAACAAACTGGAGATCTACACGGTCTCCCATAAAGAGCCTCAAAAGGTGCCATACCAATACTTGCTTGAAAACTGTTATTGTATGCGAACTCGCACAACGAAATGTACTTTTCCCAATTCCACCGAAATCCAATACACAGGCTCGAAGCATGTCCTCAAGTATCTGGATCAATCTCTCGGTCTGCCCATCAGGCTGAGGGTGAAAGGTCGTACTGAGATTGAGTTGAGTTCCTATCTGGTGCTGAAACCCTCTCCAAAACTGAGAGGTAAATCTCGGATCACGATCCGACATTATAGTCACCGGAACCCCATGTAACCCGACAATTTCATTGACGTACATGCCTCCAAGTCTGTATGCTGAATATCCCATGGAGATAGGAATAAAGTGTGCCGACTTAGTCAAACGATCTACAACCACCCAAACAGCATCATGTCCTTTTTGTGTGTTTGGCAGCCCCGAAACAAAATCTATGGCTATGTGTTCCCATTTCCATTGTGGAATAGGCAATGGTTGCAATAATCCTCCTGGCTTTTGGTGATCTGCTTTTACTAGCTGACTGATCTCGCAGTTCTGAATGTATGTAGCGATGTCAACTTTCATTCCCGGCCACCAATACATTCGTTTCATATCTTGGTACATTTTATTGCCTCCCGGATGCACTGTAAACCATGATCTATGCGCTTCTTTGAGTAAATCATCTCTCAACTGTCTATGAGATGGTATCCATACTCTGTCTCGAAACCTCAACGCCCCATCACCTGACAATCTCCAGTCCTTATCATCAATGTTATCTGCCAATGACCTGTACCGTCCATACTCAAAATCGGCCCTCTGACAGTCAATAACTCTAAACAATGCCACAGGCTCCGCTCTCATCTGAACATGCTTTTGACTCCTTATGACATCTGAGTCTTCCACTGGTACTTCATGTATTTGCATTACAACTTTGGACTCTGACTCCAATCGAATACGGCTCAAGGCATCCGCCACTACATTCGCTTTCCCCGGGTGATACTCAAGTGTGAAGTCGTAGTCTTTCAAGAATTCCAACCACCTCCTCTGTCTCATGTTCAAATCACTCTGAGTAAACAGGTACTTCAAACTTTTGTGATTTGAATAAACAGTAAACTTTTCCCCGTACAGATAATGTCTCCATAATTTCAAAGCAAACACTACTGTTGCTAACTCTAAATCATGCACTGGATAATTCTTCTCGTGAATCTTCAGTTGGCGTGAAGCATAGGCGATTACCTTCTTGTCTTGCATTAGTACTCCTCCCATTCCAATCCCTGAAGCATCGGTGTACACTGACAATTTCTTACCGGACTCTAGTAGGACCAAAATAGGTGCGGTGGTCAAACGCTCCTTCAACAATTGGAAAGCTTTTTCGCATGCATCACTCCAAATATAAGTAACATCCTTCCGCGTCAACTCAGTAAGCGGTGAAGCAATCGACGAAAAATTTTGCACAAAACACCGATAATATCCTGCTAGTCCTAGGAAACTTCGTATTTCTGAAGCATTTTTAGGTTGTGGCCATCTAAGGATCGCCTCAATCTTCGTGGGATCTACAGTTACACCTTCCGCATTTACCACATGGCCCAAAAATTTCACTTCGGAAGCCCAAAACTCACACTTGCTTAGCTTAGCGTAAAACTTGTGTTCCCTTAATGTCTGCAACACTTTCCTAAGATGCTTTCTATGGTCCGACTCAGTCTTAGAATATATCATGATGTCATCGATAAATACAATCACAAACTGGTCGAGGAACGGTTTGAAAACACGGTGCATTAAATCCATGAACATGGCTGGCGCATTGGTAAGTCCAAACGGCATCACTGTGAACTGAAAGTGACCATATCGTGTACTAAATGTTGTCTTTGGTATGTCTTCTTCTCGTATGCGCAACTGATGGTACCCCGATCTCAAATCTATTTTCGAAAAGAATCTTGCTCCCCTCAGTTGGTCAAATAAATCATCGATCCTGGGAAGCGGATACTTGTTTCGAATAGTCACCTTATTCAACTGTCGGTAGTCAATACACATTCTCAAATTGCCGTCCTTCTTCTTCACGAATAACACGGGTGCTCCCCATGGCAAGATGCTTGGGGCAATTAAACCTTTCCGAGTCAACTCCTATAGTTGCTTCTTCAACTCTTTCAACTCGGTAGCCGCCATACGATAGGGTGCCTTAGAAACTGGTCTAGTACCGGGAATAAGGTCAATCACAAAGTCAATGTCTCGATGTGGAGGAAGTCCTGGAAGGTTAGATGGAAAAACGTCTGGAAAATCCTTAACCACAGGAATCTTCTCAATTAGGACTTCTTGTCCCTCCTCTCCCATAGAAGTTAGACTTGCAATAGTCTCTATCTCATCAAAAGTCGCAACTCTATTTCGACTGATAACATTAGCCAAAGAACAACCTCTAAACTCAAATGGAGTAGTGCCCAGAATCTGAAAAATCACCATCTTATTGAAACAATCTATCTTAGCGTGATACGTCTCTAACCAGACCATTCCCAATAGTGCATCATATTCTAAACATTCTAACACTCGCAAATCAAATGGCATAGTGTGATCCCCAATTTTAATTATGCACCCCTCACATGTCATATTAGGGTAAATCTTTTCGGTGGAAACTGTGCTCAAAATCAAGTATGTGTGTGCTCTAATTGGTGTCAATCCCAAAGCATGTACCATAGCCCCCGATATAAGAGAAATAGTAGAACCAGAATCAAATAATGTATGCATGTTACGACCATTAATTGAAACCGTACATGCGACTAACTGTCGCGCGGCTCTCTGATCCTGTTCCGCCATAGCATGAACTCTTCCTCAAGCAACTGGGGCTGCACTCTCCTCAGATGATGGTGGATATGGACATTGATTTTTGTAATGCCCCGGCGTCTTGCACCGGAAACATACAATATGTGGCTTCACAACGCGCATTCTACGCGTGGTCGCGCGACACTTCCTGATACACTCGGCCTTGGCCCTACTGATCCCCTGCCACTATTCTTACTTTGTTGTGGTGGACGTGGATGTTTAAATTTCATACCCTGGTTAGTCGAAGGTGCGGAAGCATGGGAAGGTGTGGTGGTCCCCGTCAAAAGGCGTGTAGCCTTCGATGCCACCACTGAGTGTGTCGGTGCGCTTGATGCTCCTCCAAACCGAAGTTTCTTTGAGTTTTTCTCATGTCCCCTCTGATAACTGTCAAAGTTTCTTTTGCCCTGACCATACCGAACAGATCGTGTCTCATCAATGCGGAGTGCATCCTCACAGTCGAGTGCCCTGTTATACGTTTGCTGAAATGTCTCTGCCCCTGATGCTGCCACTAGGGAGTGAATCTCCTCCGTCAACCCATCAACGAAACGTCTCCTCCGTGTCGTCTCAGATGGAACATACTCGTGCGCAAACTCCGCTAATTCATTGTACTTTGCTGCATAATCTGCTACACTCATGCTGCCTTGCACTAAGTCAAGAAATTCTCGAATCTTTGATGCCTTTACTGATTCTGGGAACCATTCATCATAAAACAACTTCTTGAACTGTGTCCAAGACATATTAGTTCCTTGAGCTCTTTTGATAGACAACCATCATTTGTGGGCTCGATGCTTTAATAGGAAAGACACTAGAGGCACCATGGTCCACTCATCAATACTTAAAGTCTTCATCCTCTTATCCATAAGCAAGATCCATGCTTCAGCCTCTACGGGATCCCAATCCCCATAGAAACGAGGTATGTCATACTTCATGAACTCCTTTTGTAATTTCCCTCTCCGATATGCCTCTGTATCCTTGTCTCCTCCATGTACGGCTGCTGCAATCGTATTAGTGACGGAATCCGCGCCTTCCTCTGCTACTTGGTGCTCATGGATAGGTTCTAGTGGAGGATTAGGCCCCTGTCCCACCTGCACTTGCTCGGCTGATCTAGCATTTCCTTGTGTTTGTATAAGTTCCATAATACGAGCCATATTCCTTTCTTGAGCAGACGCCATTTCTTGTAGGGCTTTTTGACGTGACTCCGTCAGGGAAGAGATGCGCTGCTCCATTTCCCTACGCCAATGTCTATCATCTCTGTCCTGAGCATCCCTCAAATTATGAGAACTTCCCCCATGGTTACTCATAGTGCACTGTAGAGCAACAAGTGGTTAGTCCAATAATTTGAGGAATTTGTAAAAATATCTAATGTTATAAATATATTACATTCATAAACATATAACAATATATTAACATTTTATCTTTGGTTTTCAATCCCTTCCCAATCTAGAATTTTTTTTTTGACATTTGTGCACATTAAGTTGACTCAAATCGATGTCCCATACCATGAATTTGTTCGACTTAAACTTGATTTTTTTGATTTTTTTTAATTTAAGGCTCTACAACTTATGTTTTTCTAACCTAATGTTTCCCTAGGTTCTAATCCCTAGGCTCTGATACCAACTGTGACGACCCTTCCCTGACCTAGGGTCAAGTCGCCGGCCCAATACCGTTACCTAGACCCGATACCCGAACCAAGCCCAAATAACGGCTTGGCACGCCTAAATAAACCTGCGGAATAATCATTCTAACAAGATATATGATAATATGAGTGTAAAAATTAATTTTTTAATAAAATCATATACTCCTGTATATAGTAATAAGATCTATCATCTTAAATATTTAAAAGTCTCATACAACTTCATAATAATAATATAAAGGTTCAAAACTACCCATTAACTAATTCTCAAACTATAACCCACGTACAAGGTTTACAAAACGATTAATATTAATAATAAACTAGTATTATATGAGTCTCACATATGAAGGCACTTCAAGATAAATCATTTTCCTTGCCTTTCTTGTCTATCGCGCTGGTAGAGGGACCTGTGGGGTAGAGTGGGGTAAGCTAAAGAACCATCGATGCTCAATAAGAGGAAAGACTCGCTCAAACATTAAATATGCAAGTACTACCTAGTACTCATGCAAATTCTACATGGCATCCAATCCATACGCATAACACAACATGTAATAACCGAATAAATGTAAATCATAACAAAATAATAAGCATATTAATTGAACACATAATTCGATACAACTAAAGACATGGTTCCTGCTCATCGTAATTATGAAAATGGATTCATATTCCAAGAAGAATAAATAACTAATATTTCCATTTACAAATTTGTCATCCAATAATCTTCGGATCAATTTTCATGTCGTATCCCATTCACATTACTATACATAAACATAACAGTTTTACAGCACATTTGATAAACATCCATTTATGTTATGCATAATAATATTCATCACTTTTCATTTATAAATTTACACATGACATACAAATAAAGTCAAATGAAAGATTTAAATAAAATGCAATAGATATAAATATTAATATAAGCCGTTGTTTCATTCAATGCGAACTAGATATTGGTAAGGATCCGGTGACCGAATCATCTATTTTCAAATTGGTACAATAACTAGAGGAAACGCAATGGTCGTTACGCCCTCTAAATAATTGCACCAAAATAAAAATAGATTCATCCAAGCTGTCACCGCTACACGTCTCAAAGAATCATCAAGTAGCAAAGGATGGAACTCCAAACCCTTACCCTCGAATAATTCACCTTATGCATTCAATTAGTCAAGCAAACCCTAGGTGGTTAACTACCACACACTCTAGGGCGTCCAAGATATAGACCACTTGCTAATTTGGCCCGCGGTGGAACTCCACACACTCTGGGGCACCGAATAACATAAAAGGCAAAACAATGTATTCACAATTCTATAGATAATAGAGATCCAAACCTATATCACGACGCAACCCGTTCCCAAGTCGTTACATTCAAAACATGCATTCCTAGTTATCTAATAATCAAGCCATATTTAATGCATGAGCGAAGCTCCCTACTTACCTGGACCCGTCGCGATGCCTATACTAACTCCTCGCGCGTTTGGGGTCCCAAGTGAACCGCCTCGCAAATCTAAACAATTCATATAATACTATATAAGCATTTTACTCATTTAAAGTTGAGTATTTTAATTATTAATTTTATATTTGGGGACCCTAAATGGTGTGGGTCCCACGTGATGTGCCGTTTAAGGGCTTTGTCGAGGTTTTCGACGCCCATCGTAGGTTTTCCTATTTTATTTTATTTTATTTTTTTCAATTTATTTTTGCCAGGGACCAATTTGGTCCCTGTTTAGTTGAACAGGGACCAAATCGGTCCCTGTTTGGGTTGACCAGGGGTGTCCCAGCCCCTGGTCAACGGTCCACCATCCCCCTAGGGACGGACTGACCCCTGGGAAGGTCCAGGGGCCTGTCTGACCCTGGGACCGAAACCAGGGGCAGACGCCCCTAGCATCTCGGCTGCCCACCATGGGTGGGGTTTCCCCCCCCCCCCAACCCTCGGATCTAAGTCCGAGGGTGGTCCCCAGTGCTCGCCGGCACTGGGGACCCCTCCACCGCGGCTCACCAGCCGCGGTGGCGGTGGTGGTGGTGGCGGTGATGGAGGAAGTAGGGTGGCTATTGCCACCCCCTTCTTCCTCACTGATATGGGGTGGCTATAGCCACCCCCCATATTGACGGCGGCGCCACCAGGCGCCGCCCCCAAACTAGCTGCTCCCATGGGAGCCGCCACCCCTCTTCCCCCTTCCTACACAAACAAACAATCCAAAGAAGAAGAAAAGAAAGAAAAGAGAAAGAAAAGAGAAAAAAAACCACCAAAAGATTACCTCCCCCTTGGTTGTTCAAGCCTTCTCTTTTTCTCCTCTCTCTCCAAGTTTAGGGTTTCAACACAAAAGTGGCTACAAACTTATAAAAGGTTTATATAGGTAGGGTGTTGCTCACAAATTTAACCCCAAATTATGTAAATACCCCTATGGGCCCAATTCCTCATTAAGCCCATTCCAAACATTTTCACTTAGTCCAAATCTTATTAATATTAATTTTTTTTTGTTTAACAATCTCATTTGTTCACATACTTTAATATAAAATCAATAACATACCTTTAAAATGGGTCGGAGAATATTTGGGTCGTTACAGTATGTGTCTCTGAACGCCATCTCTCAATAAAAGTTGTAATCAAAGCCCAATCAAGTCTGAAAAATTCTACACGTGAAACCCCATAAAAGCCACTAGAACGTACGTAAGGGATCATTCGAGAATGGTAATTCACCTGTCGATCAACGACACCCTGTCTTCTTCGCACGTGCATCGTATCATGTACCTTATAATTAAAAAATGTGTCGATATATATATATATATATATGTATTAAACGTTTTTGCATAAATATTAAACACATACATGTTAAATGTATATACCTGACCCCTCCAGACTTGCGATGATCTGTGTGTAGATTGGAAACGTAGAAGAGAAGGATCAGATGGTCTTGGTTCCATTTGTGTACTTGCTACAACCGTGTGATTAGAAAAATTAGTAGAGTAGTTTTAAAAGTCACAATGAATCATTAGTACGAATTAAAACATTAACAAAGAGCTATCTATTACTTTACGTAACATCTCCGAATACTATATAAATATAAATGTTATGAAATTACCAACTAACACCATTTACAAACAAAATACAAATTCTCTAATTGGTTTGGATTGGAGGGTTGAGCTTTTGATGGACTATTTGTTTGTTATGTCCCTCTGCACAACAAAGACCGCATCGGTTCATCCTAATAGGGACTCGACCATGATCTCTATTTGGACATGTTATTCGTTTATCTCCCTCGGCCACATCTACACCTAGGATCTTGTAAAATCTTCGTCGCAAAAGTTGGCCAATACTTCTCATCGGGGATGGCTTTGAATTGAGAGGAGTAGCATCGTGCGTACACGTCCATCCTGTAGTATGGCTTAATAAATTGTGTATAATCAAGTTGAATAAGGTCACATGCAGCTAACACGTGTGAGCAAGGGAAACCAAATGACTGCCATTTATTGCAGCTGCAATACCAGTTCTTCAGGATAACAATTTGTGTATTGTTGCCTTTATGCATGCAATCACCATAACGTCCAGTGAGCACCTCAAACTCACCATTGTCTCGATTTATCAATTTGACGTAATGTCTCTTTGCAAATTGTTCATAATGTGTAATCTTATCCATGACATATTTTGTGTAATAGAGCCCGTATGAGACTGCTTCATCGATCTCCTGCTTGCGTTGGTTGGTGTATGTCACCAACATTTAGTAAATCATTTGAACCACTGCTGTTATTGGTAAGAATCGTGCCCCTTTCAATATACCGTTAAAACATTCTACAATAGTAAGATAATGTCGTGTCAGTAATATCAGCACAGTGATAAAAAATATTGGATAACAAACCTAACTAGTATCGATTACATACCAACCCCATTAGAATTCATCCATCCGTACCGCAGGCCTCCGTCATGCGATTGAGTCTAGAGTTCCTTGGGAATGACATTCACATTAAAGACATTGAGGAGTTCCTGATGACAAATAAGCAAAACACTCCATGCATGCATCAAATTTCCTCACTTAATGTTGACCAGCAGCTCGAGAAATGATGTTCTTCAACGATTCATTTTTGAAATTCGTGTTAAAATTACTGGTCAAGTGTCTTAGGCAATAACGGTGGTATCCTCTTGGTGGAAAAAAATCATTTGCTGGTATGTAACAGCTTCGAGAATGCTAGATGGATGGTCAGAAATAATACAAATACCATCTCTATCGATCACGTGTTTGCGCAACATCCTCAAAAACCATCCCCACAAGTCTGTTAATTCATTTTTCGCAACTGTAAATGCAACTGGAAGTAGATGTCTATTACCATCAACGGATAAGGCAATCATTAGCTTACCACTATATTTGCCACACAAAAATGTCGCGTCAATCTGTAGAAGAGGCCTACAATGCTCGATTGATGCTTTGAATACGAAGAACACACGACGAAATTGAGGTTGCTTTGTCCGGATCTCATCTGCAGTCCATTATCTACGTGACCACTCAATTTTTGTCCCTAGGCTCTTATTATGTACAACTGCCAACTATCTTGGTAACCTAGCATACGACGCGTCCCAATCTGTAACGACCCAAATTAATTAAATCAGGATTAGTGTTAATCGCGAAGATTAACGGGTAATTCGGGCGTTACGTGGACAACTGGGTGAACTCAGATAGGAGTATCCAGGTTATACGATGTTATTTGTGCATGTTGTATGTCTATTATTGTAATGTGGGAATTTAATATTTATATAAACATCACATGTGTGTAAATAATTGTCGGGTGAGTTTGAGTGCCAGGGTTTCGTGTCGTAGGGCCCGCTAACGCGAGGGTTAGGTGGCAGTGAGGCCGAGCGTTGGATTAAATGAGAAATCATAATTTTATGGCTATGGTTGAGGTTTAATTTAATGAGATTTACATATAGGCTAAGTTAGTAAATCAATTAGGTACACTAAGTGTGGGATCGCCTCGGGAAGCGTGCCGGACACGGGGCACGGGGTGCCGAGTGGTCGGGAAGTTAGTGTGACCCTATTTACAAATTTATGTAATTTATTGATGACTAGAATAGGTGTTAGGAATTAAATCAAATTGGAGTAAATAAAATCCTATAGTTTGAACTGAATAATCAGTACACTTAGGATAAGCCTCGAAATGCACAACAATGAGATTCAAGACTAAATGTGTTAGGATAAGGTGTTCAAGAACTTTGGTGACGCAGGGTGATCAGGAACCGTCCGATCGTCCTCGAGATGCGCACACACGCTAGATTAAAATACAACTATATATACACTTGATCGATCAACATGCAAAGACCCAAACAAATTTCTCAAAAATTTTGTGAGGAGATCAGGGAGAGATATGAGGTTGGAGAGGACGATTTAAGGCTTGGGGGAGATGATCTAGGCATCAAAACGTGGATCTAAGGTAATCAAAATTTTCGTTTTTGGTTTAAACTTCCATTAAAATGGGTTGTGGTGATTTCAGAACCCCGACCTAGCCCGGGAGAGGTACCACAACTGAAAAATTAAAAATATAATATAATATCATAAAATGATATAATATGTTTCAAAAAGTATAAAAACTATAAAATGGACTTCAGGGACTGGGAAACCATAGCTCGGACGTTGGAGAGCTAGGTGGGGCGTACTGACGAGTCCGAGAAGTCGGAGTGCGTATTTTCGGGTACGTAAAACCCAACTGAACACCACTACTGCATTTACTTATTGCTATTCATTTGAGCTATTGTTATTCATAATCTTCGAGTCCAAATCTTACTGGGACGGTCGAGTTTTCCCGTCTATGTATCCGAAGGTTGTGCGGTCGCTTGCTAGTTGTGTGGTCTAGGACACAATGGTAGAGTCGATGGTACAGACCACGACAGGGCTCCTGATCCTTAGTACACATCTTGTATAGCTGGTGCACATTCATTTGTTTATCTTGTGTTTATATTCATGCGATGAGCTTTGAGCAGTTGTCTGCATTTACCTTCTATTCCGCATGTTTGGTTAACACTATTTACTTGTTTCCATTTACATTCTTAAATTATGATGCACGGTGGTTTTCCTTGGGATCTTACTTACTGGACTCGTCATCTGCATCTTGTGATGGCTTGAGTGCAGACCTTGTGTATCAGTAGGGGCAAGAAGATCACGGGCGACAAAATCTTTACTTGTCCACTGTCGAGGACCTACTGGTAGGTGTATTTGTATTAAATTATTTTACTTATGATTATTGGGAACTTGTAGTTATTACATCTTCAGTACTGGTATATAAACATTGACTGATGGCAGTTGTCGCCTATATACTGAGTACTTCAGGGTTTTCCACTATAGGTTGAATAAGTTAACTTTATATAATGCTCTTTTGGTAATATATTAAAACTTCCGCTGTAAATTGTAAACTACTAAATTAAATGGCATGAAACTTAAGAGTTTTTAAATTAATTGGATAGACGAGTGACGTGGCAGGTGTTTCCGGTGCACGAGCAGGGGAAATGGGAAGCCACGGGGCGGCCTCGGAATTTGGGGCCGACTCACAATCTATGAATGCATTTGCAACTGCTTTCCTTTTAGCATTCCATATTCGCTTGTAGGGAGCTTCATGTCCATATTTTAGCTTAATCATTTCTACCAAGGCCTTGATAGTAATTGACTGATCTATTTGGACAACACTTTGTATCTCACGTGCAAGCATGTTGGCATCGAGTTGGGCATGACCGCGTTCTATGGCGAGATTTATATAGTTGTGCGGCTCGTCTAATTGAGTGATTTCTCACAATTGTTTCTTCTTTCGCAAACAAGCACAGAGACATTACATGCACCCAGCTTCTGGAGCACTTCTGCACTTCACCGCCTATAAGGCTATAGTTGAATCCATAACATGGTATTGACAATAGTTGTTAACATGCTATACTTTGATGGCATGCTGCAAGTCTTTCTTATTGTCAAAGCATATTCCTCTTCCCAACTCAAAATTAGGCATGTCCCATCTAGTTGAATGATGAGAATGTTAGGTTGCAGTAGAATTAGCCACTTCTCAATCAATTTCATTATACACCGGCAATGGTTGGTAAACTTCTTCATCGCTTGCTTCTTCCATGCACTCCTCTTCGTCTATAGCAAATTGTTCATCATCTTGCAAGTTTTCCGCCCCTGGAGGTTTGTAGGTTGGGTCGTCTGTAACAACATTTATATTTTTCCAATCAACAGATGACACAGCATCCTTGAGGGGACATACATCCTCGTTGATGTTATCGTCGTCGTCGTTAGGGTCATCACTTGGGGTACTAATGTCATCATCAATCGGAGTAACAAATCTATCTTGCACAATGTAACGACCCTAAAAATTTAACCTATGCCACGTGTCAAAATAGGTGATACGTGGGCCCATGCTGTGGTACAGTCATCAATTCTCGGACGTCGACGCCGAGGTATGTTAATTTTTGTATGGTGTTTGTAATATATTGTATTTCATTTGTACAATTTCAAGTTTTTATTGTGTAAAGGCGTTGTATACGAGAATTGGTAGTTCGAGGAACAAAACTTAATTAAAAACACTGATAAAATATAAATTCAAATTTATCGAAACAAGTGGTACACAATTCGACCAAGTGCGCAAGACACGCGTAGTGCGGCGCGAGTCGAGTTAGGATTGCACAAAAGATGTGGTGGAGAGGCTAGAGTGAAAGACCAAAAGTCAACTAAGTCACTCAATTAAGTTAGCAAAGTTGGTAGGTAAAATTGTGAAAAGACCAAAAAGGGCAATAAAGTTGTAAATGGTATATATAAGGGTGAGGGGTATTTTGGTCAAATGACCAAAATACCCCCAATTTCATCACACCACCGTCACCACAACCACACTTTCGATCAAAAAAAAAATTTGAGAAAGGGAGAAATCGATCGAGAGAAGGGAGTTCAAGGAGAGGAGAACGGCGATTCGCGGAAAGCGTGGACGCACCGTCGAGGCGAGATCGAGGTAAGGAGTCATTGATTCGTTGTTGGTGTTGTCGTTGTGATTTTTCCGAGATTTGTTGTTGAGGTTGTTGTTGAGGGAAGGGTGGATTCAAATGGTGAAAATGGGGTTGATGATGGTGGTTAGGTGTATGTGATTGTTGTTGTTGCAAAGAAAAAAAAAAAAAAAAAAAGGGTTTCTTGCTTTGTTGCTTCTTTGGAAATTTTTCCACCAAGCAACGAAGAAGATGAGAGAACCGGCCGGGTCAAGGTGACCCGACCCGATTTAGGTCGACCGGGTCCCGACCCGGTTTGACCAGTGGACCGGTCAAACCCGGTTTGACCGGTCAGATCCGGTCAAACCGGTCATGACCCGACCCAGACGGGTCGGGTCGACCCGATTTGCGACCCACCTATATATTATATTAATAAAAATTATTTATTTTGATTAAATATACTAAAAATTGGTTTTAATTGAAATAAATTCCTGAAAAATAGGAAAAATTCTAGAAAATTCTAGAAAAATTATATTTTCATCAAATAAAGAGAAATTTGGGAATTTCTAAGAAAAGTGAAATATTCGAAATTTTTACGGGACGTTTTGTTGGGGTTTTCGCCTTGGAAAACGTGAGATTTGGCAAAAATAGCTAGAAATTTAAAAAAAATCATAAGAAATTGAGGAAATTGATATAAATTGCGTCCTCAGGATTATTGTACACACGGGGACCGAAAGGGACGTTTCGGAGTGCGGGTTAGCGCGAATTAGCTTGGATCGAGGTAAGTAAACCAGTGAGGAACACCACAGTATTTTCTTGAGCTTTTAATTATTTATTGATATTGTTTCAATACTATCTTGTCATTCCATTCCTTTTGAGTTGTCCTAAGGCAAGTGTGTCAAGCGTAATCCTTGCAGAATTCCGGGCTCGCGGTGTATTATATCGGAGTTTACGGCTGGGGTTACACGATTAGTTGTAATGACATGTACGGGGTGAGAGTTCTCCACTAGAGGAGATTCTGTCCTCGACTCCTAGCCTTTGAGGAGATTTTGTCCTCGGCTTAACGACTTTAATTGGTCGGGACCACTTGTGCCTTTCCCTTGTATTCCGGGACACTCAATTTCGATTGCTTATTTATTTATTTACAGTTTTTATATATTCATGCGCTCCTTGTCCTTTTCTTTCTATCGGCATGAATTGACTGTTCATTTATTTAAATTCGAAATACTGTATTTATTGTTGTTCCTGCTTGGCGTTACTTACCTGGACTCGTCATTCTTGTGTTTGGCGAGTGCGGATCCACTGATCCCAAAAAGGAAAGGCCACGCAGTTAGGCGATATACTTTGAGCGGCCCTCCTCTGTTGATATAGGTGATTTTTGTTGTATTAGCTACTTATATTATTTTTTTGTACATGGGGTAATGGGTTGAGAGATCTTTTTGGATATTATGACTTAGATGATTATCTCCTTGCTTTATATGATATACGGGGTTCCCACACCCTAGGTTTTTGTCCTAACTTGTAGCTTTCGAAGTTGATTTATTAGTTGAGATTAATTGCTTCCGCTTATTACTTTGATAACTCGCTAATTAATTGACTTCACTTTTAAATGATTAACAAATGATGGAATGGTAAGGATAGGCTCACTGGCCCCGCGCGACTCGTCGGGATTGGCTCGGGGGTTCGCGCGGGTCCAGGCCGGGCGGCGCCCGATTCTAGGGTTGTGGAATTCGGGGCCGTCACAGTTGGTATCAGAGCCAGGTTGAATAAAATACTCTTGAAATTAAATCACAATCCATTAAGACATTGGAAAGCGGAAGTTAGGATATTGTTTGAACTTAGAGTGGAACCCTATGAACTTAATTTAAGTATAAGTTGGGAAGTGAGGAGAGTTTGGGAAAAATCGAAACTTGTAATGTACATGTTATATTTGAGATGGTGTATTATTATTATATCGATTAGCTATTCACTGATTCGGAGATTCGCCTAATTGCAGACTGCGATGGCGGATCAGCCGGGTTCAGGTGATGATAGTGGGACGCCAGGTCCTAGAGGAGTCAGTATGGAGGAGTTCCAGATGTGGACTCAAAGGATTATGAGTCAAGATCATCGACTTGAGGAGATCTTGAGACTATTGAGAGCACCCCCCACAGCGACACCATCTACGCCGACTACTTCTCAGTTGCCTGTTGCACAGGAAATTGGTACACCAGCTACCGCGGCGACGTCGACAGCTCCTACTCCGATTTCAGCGATGCCGGAGACCACCGTAGTCTCGATAGATAGCACGTATTGGGGTTGCATTGCCTACTCAGACGGAGGTGATACCATCGACACCGAGTACGTCACTCACTGAGACGCCTAGTACCCCGACTACTCCGAGTACTAAGGCTACGCCGGAGGCGAGGCAGGCCAGAGAATTTCAGAGGCATCAGCCCGAAAAGTTTTACGGAGGTATGAATCTTGAGGCAGCAGAAATCTTTTTGAGGAGTCACGAAAAGATTCACGACATTCTTGCTACACCGGCCCACATGCAGCCTAGTATATCTTCCGCTTCATTGTTCGGAGAGGCCGATGTCTGGTGGCGTACTACGGTGGCCACGAAGGGGAAGCCCCGAGATTGGGTTGAGTTCAAGGAGAGATTTGAGCAGAAGTACATTCCTCCTACGGTTCGTAACTTGAAGAGGACCGAGTTTCAGAATATTCGACAGAGAGCCGACGAGTCCGTGATGCAGTACATGGACCGATATCTACGACTGATGGAGTATGCCGGAGGAGCAGCAGATACTGACGCCGACCAGGCTTATTACTTTGTACACGGGCTACTTGATTCGATAGGTTCGATGGTAGTGACGACAGCTCCGAGCACACTACAGGCGGCGTATGAGAGAGCTATGGCCAGTGAGGGTTTTTGTAACGACCCAAATATTCTCCGACCCATTTTAAAGGTATTTTATTAATTTTAATTTTAAAATATGTGAACAAATGAGATTGTTACACAAAATTGATCTTAACAAGACTTGGATTAAGTGAAAATAGTTTTGATTGGGCTTAACGAGGAAATTGGGCCCATAGGGGTATTTACGTAATTTTGGGTTAAATTGGTGAAAAACCCTAACTATATAAGGATGTGTTGCAAGCCCTAGTCACCCCGTTTGTTGATTCAACAAGTTGGAGAGGGAGGAGAAGAAGAGGAATCATTGAACAATCAAGGAGAGAAAAATCTTGTGGTGATTTCCTATTTTATTTCTTTTCTTTCTTTTCTTTTCTTTCTTTCTCTTTCCTTTCTTTTCTCCTTCTTCTTGCTTAAATTTTGACAATGGAGGCGGCGCCACTAGGGCGCCACGGGAGATGGGGAACGGCGCGCCGACGAGAGCAGCGCGCGCCACCGGCAGTGTTGGGAGGGTGGTCTTTGCCACCCCATACGTTGGGAGGAAGAAGGGGTGGCAATAGCCACCCCACTCCTTCCATCACCGCCACCACCACCGCCACCGCGGCTCACCGGCCGTGGTGGTGGGGTCCCCAGTGCCGGCGAGCACTGGGGACCACCCTCGGATCAAGATCCGAGGGTTGGGAGGGGGGTGGGGGAAACCCCACCCCATGCGCGAGACGCTGGGGGCGTCGCCTGGTTTGTGTTCCAGGGGCAGACAGGCCCCTGGACCCCTCTAGGGGCAAGTCGGCCCCTGGGGGGAGGGCTGGGTGGTCTTTGACCAGGGGCTTGGATGCCCCTGGTCAACAAAATAGGGACTGTTTGGTCCCTGTACCACCAAATAGGGGCCAAATTGGTCCCTGGCCAAAATAAATCGAAAAAAAAAATAAAAATAAAAATAATAAATAATAAATAAAATAGGAAAATTTACGACGGGCGTCGACAACCTCGACAAAGCCTTTAAACGGCACATCACGTGGGATCCACACCATTTGGGTTCCCAAATATGAATTTAAAAATTAGAATATACAACTTTAAATTTAGTAAAATTCTTATATAAAATTGTATAAATTGCGTAGATTCGCGAAGCGGTTCACGTGGGACCCCAAACGTACGAGGAGTTGTTATAGGCGTCGCGACGGGTCCAGGTAAGTGGGGAGCTTCGCTCATGCATTAAATATGGCTTGATTATTAGATAATTAGGAATGCATGTTTTGAATTTAAAGACTTGGGAATGGGTTGCGTCGTGATATTGGTTTGGATCTCTATTATCTATGGAATTGTGAATACATTGTCTTGCCTGTTATGTTATTCGGTGCCCCGAGTGTGTGGTAGTTAACCACCGAGGGCCAAAGACACCCAGAGTGTGTGGTAGTTAACCACCGAGGGTTTGCTTGACTAATTGAATGCATAAGGTGAAATAATTGAGTGTAAGGGTTTGGAGTTCCATCCTTTGCTACTTGATGTTTCTTTGAGACGTGTAGCGGTGACGGCTTGGATGAATTTATCTTCGTTTTGGTGCGATTATCTAGAGGGCGTAACGGCCATTACGATTCCACTGATTATTGTACCAATACGAAAATAGATGATTCGGTCACCGGATCCTTACCAATATCTAGTTCGCATTGAATGGAACAACGGCTTATATTAATATTTATATCTATCGCATTTTATTTAAATCTTTCGTGTGATTTTATTTATATGTCATGTTTTAATTTATAAATGAAATGTGATGAATATTATTATGCTTGACATGTATGAAGGTTTATCAAATGTATTGTGAAAGCTGTTAGGCTTTTATGTATAGTATGGTGATTGGAATATGAATTGAAATATTGATATATAAAATTATTGAATATCTAAATTAGATGTGGAAATAATATTTAGATATTTCTTCTTAGAATATAATTTCATCTTTCATAACTACGATGAGCATAAACCATAATTTTAATTGGATCGAATTATGTACTAAATGATTATGCTTATAAGTTTGTTTTGATTTACATGTATTCAGTTATTACATGTTGTGTTATGCGTATGGATTGAATGTCATGTAGAATTTGCATGAGTACTAGGTAGTACTTGCATATTTAATGTTTGAGCGAGTCTTTCCTCTTATTGAGCATCGTTGGTTCTTTAGCTCACCCCACTCAACCCACATGTGTCCTTCTACCAGCGCGATAGACAAGAAAGGCAAGGGAAAAGATTTATCTTGAAGTGCCTTCATTTGTGAGATTCATACAATGCTAGTTTATTAATATTAATCGTCTTGTAAATCTCGTACGTGGGTTATAGCTTGAGAACTAGTTAATGGGTAGTTTTGAACCTTTATAATTTTAATTTGAGGTTGTATAAGATATTTAATATTAAAGATGATTTATATTAGTATGATATACAGGTTATATGGTTTTGTTGTGATTATTTATCACACACTGGTTATTATATATATATATTGTTTAGAATGATTATTCCGCAGGTTATTTAGGCGTGCCAAGTCGTTATTTGGGCCTGGTTCAGGTATCGGGTCTAAGTAACGGTTTGGGCCGGGCGACCCGACCCTAGGTCGGGGCAGGGTCGTCACAGTTTTGGTAGTACACGTACCGGGGCACAGGCTATTTCATCGGCACCTTCTCAGTCGGGGAGGCCTTCGGGGGATGGTAAGAAGAGGAAGAGATTCAGGCAGTGGTCATAGAGAGACCGAGCTCATAGTGTAGCATCAGTAGCACCTCCACCCACCGCAGCAGTTGTATCATCCGCTCCGGTACGGAGTTATGCTAGTGTTCAGCCACCACAGTCTCAGTCGGGCCAGCATAGACAACAAAGATCGAGGACCGAGGCGAGGCGGTGGTCAGGAGCAGAGATACCGACAGGGACAGCGACGCGATCAGGGTCAGGGACAGAGTTCTGGTCAGGCACCGAGACAGGGACAGCGTGGTCCGCTTAGTTCAGGGTCTCGAGGGGGAGCATGTTTCGAGTGCGGACGGTTAGGCCACTTTGTCGGCGCTTGCCCACGGTTGGGTCGAGGACAGCCACGAGCGGGAGCGAGTTCATGCCATCGCCGCACCAGACGCGACTGCCTCACGGAACTTGATTGAGGGTACGGTTTACATTTGCAGTCGATTTATGCATACCATGTTTGATTCCGGTTCTACAGTTTCTTTTATTTCGGGTCGTATGGTTGACGAGTTAGGGTTGAGACCTATTCGATTAGAGAGACCCTTGATCCTTAGCACGGCTGCTGGGGACAAGATTTACCAGAATTTAGTGTGTGTGGGTCCGGTAGAGATAGAGGGACACACCTTACCTGCAGACCTGAGAGTGTTGGAGTTCCTAGAGTTTGATGCACTACTGGGCATGGATTGGTTGGGTGCTTATCATGCACAAATTCACTGCTACGGTAAGAGGATCATGTTTCAGATTCTGGGGCATCCAGAGTTTAGCTTCCAGGGGACTTCGACCAATTTACCGATCACCAGGGGTAGAGTCGCCACTAGCGTAGATGTAGAGACATTCGCTGGCGTGTTGAGTACGACAGGCCGAGTAGAGACTAGGTTAGAGGATGTGCCAGTAGTATGCGAGTTCCCTGACGTTTTTCCAGCAGAGTTACCAGGCTTGCCACCACCTAGGGAGATAGATTTCATCGTTGACTTGGTCCCAGGGACCAAACCCATTTCTATTCCTCCGTATCGCATGGCTCCAAAAGAGCTAGATGAGTGAGAGGACAACTCGACGAGTTGTTGGAGTTAGGCTTTATTCGACCGAGTATGTCGCCTTGGGAGCGCCGGTATTGTTTGTGAAGAAGAAAGACGGCACTTAAGATTATGCATCGACTACGAGACGGTTGAACAAGGCGACGGTGAAGAACAAGTATCCACTTCCTCGCATCGACGATTTGTTCGACCGGTTGACGGGTTCGCAGTGTTTCTCGAAGATTGATTTGAGATCCGGTACCATCAACTAAGGAAAAGAGCAAGAGGACATGGAGAAGCGCATTTCGCACACGATATGGGCACTATCAGTTTACAGTAATGCCGTTTGGATTGACTAACGCCCCAGCGATGTTCATGGATTTGATGCATCGAGTGTTGAGACAGTACTTGGACAGATTTGTCATTGTGTTCATCGACGACATCTTGATATATTCCAAGACTCGGGAGGAGCACGAAGAGCACCTTAGGTTGACTTTGCGGACACTGCGAGAGCATCGATTATTCGCTAAGTTTAGTAAGTGTGAGTTTTGGTTGACAGAGGTAGGATTCCTAGGCCACATTGTTGGGACCGATGGAGTGTCAGTGGACCCCGCTAAGGTCAGGGCGGTTAGCGATTGGCCGACACCGAGATCAGCATCAGATATCCGCAGTTTTCTGGGCTTGGCAGGTTATTATCGGCGTTTTGTACAGGATTTCTCGAGGATCGCGGCACCGATGACGCAGTTGACGAAGAAGGATGTCAAATTTCAGTGGAACGATGACTGTGAGCAGGCGTTCAGGACATTGAAGGAACGATTGACTACCGCACCAGTTTTTGATTTTACCCGAGTCGGGGAAGGGTTTTGAGGTGAACACCGATGCTTCTAAGATTGGTTTGGGTTGTGTTCTAATGCAGGAAGGTAAAGTGATTGCCTACGCGTCCCGACAGCTGAAGATTCATGAGAAGAATTACCCTACTCACGACTTGGAGTTGGCGGCGGTGGTTTTTGCATTGAAGATTTGGCGCCACTATCTCTACGGGGAGAGATTCGTCCTATTTGCTGATCACAAAAGTTTGAAGTATCTCTTCACGCAAAAAGAATTGAATATGCGACAGAGGCGATGGCTTGAGTTTATGAAAGACTATGATTTCTCATTGGAGTACCACCCGGGGAAGGCTAATGTTGTTGCAGACGCATTGAGCCGTAGAGGGTCAGACTCAGATGTTGTTATCTGCCACTTGACGCACGATTACAGTTTGCTCGAGGCGGTTGAGAGGATTTGTACCGAGGACTTTCCAACCGATACTAAAGTAATGATTTGCGGGCAGATAAGGACTCGAACGGTGTCGATACGAGAGCGTACTCGAGGGGACGCAGACGACGACGAGCGATATCAAAATTTTTAGAGTTGGCGCGAGAGTTCGGATCATCCAGATTGGAGTCACGACGACTCATGCTTGAGATTTAGAGGACATTGTGGATTCCATCATTGGGCGAGTTACGCGATGAGATACTTCATGAGGCACACCGCTCACGATTTACGGTTCATCCAGCGGGACTAAGATGTATGCGAGAGGTGCGTCGTCTCTTACGGTGGCCGGGGATGAAAGACCGATGTTGCGAATTTTATTAGAGGGTGTGATATTTGTCAGCGTGTTAAGGCTGAGCATCGCAGACCTGGTGGGTTATTACAGCCACTTCCCATTCCTCATTGGAAGTGGGAGCACATTGCAATGGACTTCGTCAGTGGGCTACCTCGATCTCAGCAACGACATGATAGCATCTGGGTGATTGTGGACAGATTAACTAAATCCGCGCACTTCATACCGATCTCGACCACACATCGGGTAGACAGACTGGCAGAGCTTTACGAGAGAGAGATTGTTAGGTTGCATGGGGTACCGTTGTCGATTGTATCCGACGAGAGGTCGCGATTTACATCGCAGATACGCGAGCATGCAGCACAGTTTGGCACGAAGTTGAATCTTAGTACCGCCTATCACCCACAGACTGATGGACAGTCAGAGCGTTTGATCCAGATTCTCGAAGATATGTTGAGGATGTGTGTGTTAGAGTACGGTGGATCTTGGGAGGAGTACCTTCATCTGTGTGAGTTTGCATATAATAACAGTTATCAGGCCAGTATCGGCATGGCACCATTTGAGGCATTGTACGGGAGGCCGTGTAGATCTCCATCTTGTTGGGCGGAGCCCGAGGATGTGGCGGCGATTGGGCCGAAGATTGTGGTAGATCACACAGAGAAGATACGCCAGATCCGTTTGAGATTGAAGGGTGCGCAGGAGAGACAGAAGAAGTATTATGACTTGTACCACGGGGAGTTAGAATACCAGGTCGGAGACTTTGTATACCTAAAAGTATCGCCATTGAAGGGGCACAAGAGGTTTGGGATCAAGGGGAAACTTGCGCCGAGGTTCATTGGTCCGTTCAGAGTGGTGAAACGGGTAGGCAAGGTCGCGTACGAGCTAGAGTTACCACCTCCAATGTCAGGGATTCATCCTGTCTTTCACATATCAATGTTGCGACCGGATAGGTCCAAGGAGGGCAAACGACCGACGTAGATTTGAGCCAAATAGACTTAAGAGATGATGTTACATACGACGAGCAGCCTATCCAGATTGTAGACCGTAAGGTCAAGACCCTGAGGAATAAGGAAATCCCATCAGTTCTCGTCAAGTGGCAGCACCACGGGGACGAGGAGCTGACGTGGGAGCTGGAGTCATATATGCGCGAGTGTTTCCCCTACCTCTTCGAGTTCGGTAAGTCTTTCCTTTTAATTTCGTTTAAATTTCGAGGACGAAATTCCAGTTAGTTGGGAAGACTGTAACGACCCTAAAAATTTAACCTATGCCACGTGTCAAAATAGGTGATACGTGGGCCCATGCTGTGGTACAGTCATCAATTCTCGGACGTCGACGCCGAGGTATGATAATTTTTGTATGGTGTTTGTAATATATTGTATTTCATTTGTACAATTTCAAGTTTTTAACGTGTAAAGGCGTTGTATACGAGAGTTGGTAGTTCGAGGAACAAAACTTAATTAAAAACACTGATAAAATATAAATTCAAATTTATCGAAACAAGTGGTACACAATTCGACCAAGTGCGCAAGACACGCGTAGTGTGCGCGAGTCGAGTTAGGATTGCACAAAAGATGTGGTGGAGAGGCTAGAGTGAAAGACCAAAAGTCAACTAAGTCACTCAATTAAGTTAGCAAAGTTGGTAGGTAAAATTGTGAAAAGACCAAAAAGGGCAATAAAGTTGTAAATGGTATATATAAGGATGAGGGGTATTTTGGTCAAATGACCAAAATACCCCCAATTTCATCACACCACCGTCACCACAACCACACTTTCGATCAAAAAAAAAAATTTGAGAAAGGGAGAAATCGATCGAGAGAAGGGAGTTCAAGGAGAGGAGAACGGCGATTCGCGGAAAGCGTGGACGCACCGTCGAGGCGAGATCGAGGTAAGGAGTCATTGATTCGTTGTTGGTGTTGTCGTTGTGATTTTTCCAAGATTTGTTGTTGAGGTTGTTGTTGAGGGAAGGGTGGATTCAAATGGTGAAAATGGGGTTGATGATGGTGGTTAGGTGTATGTGATTGTTGTTGTTGCAAAGAAAAAAAAAAAAAAAAAAAAAAAAAAAAGGGTTCTTCTTTGTTGCTGCTTTGGAAATTTTTCCAAAGAAGCAACGAAGAAGATGAGAGAACCGGGTCGGGTCAAGGTGACCCGACCGGTTTAGGTCGACCGGGTTTGACCCGGTTTGACCGGTCAGACCCGGTCAAACCGGTCATGACCCGACCCGCGACCCACCTATATATTATATTAATAAAAATTATTTATTTTGATTAAATATACTAAAAATTGGTTTTAATTGAAATAAATTCCTGAAAAATAGGAAAAATTCAGGAAAAATTCTAGAAAATTCTAGAAAAATTATATTTTCATCAAATAAAGAGAAATTTGAGAATTTCTAAGAAAAGTGAAATATTCAAAATTTTTACGGGACGTTTTGTCGGGGTTTTCGCCTTGGAAAACGTGAGATTTGGCAAAAATAGCTAGAAATTTAAAAAAAATCATAGGAAATTGAGGAAATTGATATAAATTGCGTCCTCAGGATTATTGTACACACGGGGACCGAAAGGGACATTTCGGAGTGCGGGTTTAGCGTGAATTAGCTTGGATCGAGGTAAGTAAACCAGTGAGGAACACCACAGTATTTTCTTGAGCTTTTAATTATTTATTGATATTGTTTCAATACTATCTTGTCATTCCATTCCTTTTGAGTTGTCCTAAGGCAAGTGTGTCAAGCGTAATCCTTGCAGAATTCCGGGCTCGCGGTGTATTATATCGGAGTTTACGGCTGGGGTTACACGATTAGTTGTAATGACATGTACGGGGTGAGAGTTCTCCACTAGATTGCTGGGGACTCTGCACTCGCGTAAGAGTCTTAGAGGAGATTCTGTCCTCGACTCCTAGCCTTTGAGGAGATTTTGTCCTCGGCTTAACGACTTTAATTGGTCGGGACCACTTGTGCCTTTCCCTTGTATTCCGGGACACTCAATTTTGATTGCTTATTTATTTATTTACAGTTTTTATATATTCATGCGCTCCTTGTCCTTTTCTTTCTATCGGCATGAATTGATTTGTTCATTTATTTAAATTCGAAATCTTGTATTTATTGTTGTTGTTCTGCTTGGCGTTACTTACCTGGACTCGTCATTCTTGTATTTGTCGAGTGCAGATCCACTGATCAAATGAAAGGAAAGGCCACGCTGTTAGGCGATATACTTTGAGCGGTCCTCCTCTCTGTTGATATAGGTGATTTTTGTTGTATTAGCTACTTATATTATTTTTTTGTACATGGGGTAATGGGTTGAGAGATCTTTTTGGATATTATGACTTAGATGATTATCTCCTTGCTTTATATGATATACGGGGTTCCCACACCCTAGGTTTTTGTCCTAACTTGTAGCTTTCGAAGTTGATTTATTAGTTGAGATTAATTGCTTCCGCTTATTACTTTGATAACTCGCTAATTAATTGACTTCACTTTTAAATGATTAACAAATGATGGAATGGTAAGGATAGGCTCACGGCCCCACAACATCACCTATAAGTGATTGCATATGTAATCTTTCTATTATTGATGAGGGTATGTCATGCCGACATTTTCTTCTACCACTTATGAATGCATAGTAGAGTTTTGAAAAGGTTTGATAGGCTCGAAGGTTAAATAAATTTCTACCTTCGCTTATAATGATAGATTCGCCACTGTTGACATACATCAACTCGAAGTGAGTCTCGTCTTGCAATGACATGGGGTTAAAAATATTGTGAACCTAATGGATGAGTTATTACATAACGATACGTCATCGTAATGAGAGTTTCAGTGAACGAGATACCAAACGCGTTATACACGTGATCCATTAACTCATGTTTACTCATTCCAAACTTAAGAATCAGGATCATTGATGGGGGTCTTTGTACTCGATGCCTTGTAAAATTTTAACAATTTCTCCGTATGCATAAAATTGAAACGGGATGTTCCTACATTCCATGACCTACATAATTTTACCGCATTGATAATGTAAAAAAGATTACATATATATCAAGCGAAAAAATGATTAAAATGGGGATTTGAGTCGCGATCGAACTTTTGAAAAAATCATTATCAAAGATTATTCTTGTTCCTATATCAAAATGGAGCATTTTGTAGTAATTTTTCAAAATGATTTGGATTTTATCCTAAGGTTGTTCGAGGAGTCTCTTGGGAAAGGAACGAGTCTCTTCTAAGGAACTTAATATTGACTGAGTATTCAATTTTCTTAGAGTCCCATCTTGGGAAAGGGAACGAGTCCCTTCTAAAGAACTTAAGTATCGACTGAGTATTCAATTTTCTTAGAGTCCCATTTTGGGAAAAGAAACAAGTCCCTTCTAAGGAACTTACTTAAGCATTAAAAAATACAAATCATATTCAATTTCCATTTCTTTTACTCTTTTTTTCTTATTTATTCGCAATTCAATATGATAGATCCAACCAAATAGATACATATTGAATCTATCAATGTTTATATTGGTTGAAACGGACATATAAGTCATGTTATACTGTTGAATAACAAGCCTTCAATTATTCTGAATAAAAAGGATTACATTTTTTTATCAATCAATTGTTGTATCTATTTTTAATTGTTTAAAAATATTTTACTACAATTAATAAGTATGACAATCACTACTAAAAATTAGCTTTTCTAGCCGAGACACGCATAAAAAAACAGTCAAGAAATCAAAGCGAAGGTGGAGATCTATGGAGAAACTGTCGAAGAGCCGAAATAGCAAGAAGCTTTGCAGATTTGATCAACTCCCAAAAACAACCCTTCGAATCTTTTCATGCTAGCTTCCATCATCCCCTAACATCAAAGAAAAAGAAAAAGGAAAAAGAACAATTAAGTCACGATTTGTAGTTATTGTGACTCTTAGATTAAGATCCATACAAAAAAAAAAAAAAAAAAATATTCACGAGTCACTCGGTAGTCCGTAGTCTACAGCCATGATACTTTGGTCCAATCTCCCGCTCAAATGTTCTGCAGAGACCCAATTGAACGTTGGTGGGACTAAGGCTCAATGGGCCTGACTAAGGCCCAATTATGTTTAATCTCATGAGCTCTTTTTTCATACATGTGATGTGGGAAATCCCTCTGGAGTTCAAGAAATATTCTTCTAAACCACCATAAAACTACCCACTTATCTTTGGTGCAAAAATTAACAAATACTTACCAATTGAACTGATATCTGCAAGTGAATCAACACAAACATCAGATAGCTAGCTTGGTTTGTGTGGAATTGACCCAAATTCTTGCCACTTACAAATGTAGGAGGAATTTTTTGTTAGCTACAAGTGCATGCTAGATTTTGTTGCACGGCACGTGTAGCTGTGGCCTAGAGTGTGAAGGTGTCATGTGAAGAACGTGTTGGGTGCTAGTGGGACTAGTCAGTCTTAAATCGGAAAAGGGCCGAGGTGATCTGGACACCCGTAAGTGGAGTTTGATTCCAAAGCATTTGGGGCAGTAATTTCTAGTCCGATTGGTGGGTATCATCGGTCCAGGTTTAAGAGCTTTAATGGTTAAAGCAAGTACAATGTAACTAATTGATTGGAACGGAGCAATATATTCAGCCAATATATAAGTGTATTAATTAGGCGAAAAGATTACCGATGTACTTAGTCAAATACGTAATCAACATATGTTTTTGTTTCTCCACAACATGCGTTAAATATTATGTTGCCTTCTTCCAAAAAAAAATATTATGTTGGCTGAAACTTGTAGATGAGGATCGACTACTGTAAATCGTCAAGGATTAATATTTCGTAATTTTGAATCCACACTTTACAAATTTTCCTAAGACCATCTCCACCGGACTCTATTTTCTTGCTAAAATATTTTGGCATTATTGAATAGTAAAACATAAATTCGGTGTCCCACTATTCACGGAATGTTGTTTTGGCGTTTTCTTTATTTTTTTAAATTTTTTTAGAATACTATCTGCATTTAATATCTTTTTAAAAATATAAATGTATTTTTTCTTTTTTATTGATTACATAATTTACTAAAATTAATACATATAAATAACAAAAAAAAAATAGAGTTTTAGCATTGAAATAGAGTTTGTAATTGAAGAAAAAATAAAGTTGATGTGACATAACTAAAAAATCAAGTTTTGTGATAAGAGTGGCATGTGAATAGTGGTGTATTCGTCCCATCAAAAGGGCCACTTAAGTATTTTTCTTTATGATACATATATATATGTATATTTACTCTAAAAAAGAATTAGCCCTGTTATGTGCAAATCACATTTTACTATGGACAAATTAATTTTTATTTTTTTTACAAAATGCCCTTGTCCTTGCCCTTGCCTTTGTCCTTGCGCACCCCTATTCCCAACAACGCGAAGAAAAAGGAGAAAACACTCGAGCCCTAAGTCGATCTTCATGTTCACTCACGGTTGTGATTCATCTTTGCATTAACTCGGTCGATCTTCGCGTCACCTCTGTTTATCTTCGTTCTCACCTTATGTCTTGTTTCGTCTTGCTTCCAGGCAGTCATCTCACAATCAACGACTAAACTTGGTCGATTTAGGGTTATTTTCATTAATATAGATGTTTTATCAATTTTTTTTTATTGTTTTTGAATAATTTTGGTAGTTGTGTATGTGTTTGTAACTGTTTTTTATTTAATATATTGGTCCATTTGTGCGTTGTTGATGGTCGACACTCGATCAGTGACACAGGACCGATTGACAATGCACTGTTCGGTTGAAAGTGGCCGAACAATGCATGTTAATGGGTCTTTGATGACTGAACCACATTGTAGTGTTCAGAACTTGGTTTGAACAAATATTTGCTCGGTCACCAATGACCGAACATGTATGTTTCAATCTGCCTCGACAAACTGAGCAAAAACCATTTGTTCAGCCCTGCGAAGTTGAACCAAAGGCAGAATCCTTGGTTTGAACACGAAAAAAAATACAAAAATTGAATGAAAACTCATGAAATATCTCTCCATTTTACACATCCATATCTCCTGCACGTTCATCCTTAATTTTTATGGTAAATAGCCACCGAACAATGCAAACAAACAATGCTCTACCAAGACAAAAAAAATTGTTCAAACCTTATAAAATGCATTCAAAACAGTGTAGAAACATGATTTTTCAACAAGAAATATGAAGAAATCAACTTTTATAATGGTAGCTTGTGGGCTCCGAAATCACAAGTTCGCATCGCCAGTGGTTGAAGGGGATTATCTGAGTCAAATGCGATGTTTGCGTGGGGTGCATGAGAAGGAAGAAGAGCATTTTTGAAAAAGGTGTGAAAAAAAATAAAAAGGAGTGAAATACTTGCCGAAAGTTTAATTAATGAATTAATGACAAACTCATCATTATTGTCATAATAGATTGCATACTAGATAAAACCAAATTTTGGATTATCTCCAACTTAATTTATTTGACACTAATTTAATTATCATATATCCCAAAGCAGCAAATTAAAGTAGCTGATAATGATCATATGTAATGAACTAGAATAAATCGTGCATATGATTCCAATTAGCTTGCTAGCAGACGACAAAAGGAGGAAGTTGTTAATTCCTTAATAAAGTTAAATCACTTGTGAAGTTGCGTGAAGTTTTATCTACAAAGGCCACCAAATAATACTATCAACCCTATTTTTTTTAGTTCCACGATTAATTTGTTGCCACAGAAATCGCTTCAATATTTTTTTTGGAGTTCGTTTGAGGTATATCAATTTTTACTATTTGCATTGAATTTCTTTTTTTTTTTTCAAAATCAACATGCAATGAGTTTAATGGATAGCTCCGATTATTTTAAATTTTTTTTTTTTTTTTTTCCTATTTTTAGTTGATCGAACAATAATTGAAAAAAAAAAACTGTTAATGGGTCAAGTGGGATTCAATTGTTAGATAATTGTGCATAAGTCTAATGGGCCGACCATTGATGAAAGGAAGATGCTAGGGTGACCTGGAATAACTGGGACACCTGAGATGGACACCTAGTAGAAGTGTCCATCCATTTGCACATTGGGATTACACATCGATGCGCGATGGTGTCCATGTGGATGTATGAACACCATCGATCACTAGGTGTTCATGTTGGGGGTGTCCCATTACCGGGTCATCCTAATATTTTCCTTTCATGAATTTGTTCCAAAAGGAATATGGTTGCACATATACTTTTGACACACATTTACTACAACGTTGTTGGTGATCGTTAAACGCACATTCAGATGGTCATATATGCTTCTCGATGCATATTAATTCCAAAGAATATCAACAACAAAAGTTCGTCATTTATGTTATGATATAGATGAACAATTGATCAAGACTTTGTATGACTAATCATTGTCAAGTATGGCTCTTACATTGAGTGGTAGTATCAAGCATGACCCTTACTTGTATCCATATCAAATGTACTCATTATTTCATGTATTGTCAATATTGCTTGTGAAGAGTTGTATGACATGTGATGTATGTGTTACTTGTAAACATTTTCTAAGTACATTTATCATCATCACTAAAGGGCCTATATAAAGGGTGCCAACCTCATTGTAAAAACACACCAAGTTGTATACAAATTCTCATTTCAACTCTCTCATTTCTCCTCTTCTACTTTGTAGTTGTAGTTCTTTGTAGCTCTTTGCAGTAGTAGAAGTTCTTAGTTCTTCTACTTTCCTTCTCTAATTCTAGCAAGTCTCAATTCAATTTACAACACGTTATCAGCATGAGCTTGCTCTAGCATTAACGAGATCTTGAAGTTCAAGAAGGCTTGTTAAGAAAACAAAGCTAGGAAGGTATAACTTTTATGAGTTCAGTTTATTTCTATATTAACTTGGTTGCTTCACTTTTATATGCATGTTTTATTCATATATTATGCATTATAACGTCATCGATTGAGAAAGTATGCTCTGTAGTTGCGTCTTGTACGATCTTCTACATCAGAAATCAAAAGTCAATATGTGACATAACTAGTTTTCTCGCTATACTACAAACGATTAATTATGCTCCATTCTTGATTTTTTATATTGCAAATAGTGTTATGAGTTTGGGTTGATAGTGGGTAAGCCTTGTCCCTGGTAAAGCTAAACATTGAAAGGGAGACGCGTTATCCCGTTCGAGGAGGCATGGTTTTAAGTAGACTTCGTCTCGTCACCCAACCTGGAGGTTGTCCCACCAACTCATACAAGTATTACATTTTGCGTATTTATAATCAAGTTGTGAACATATATTTAATGGTATATTATATATTTTGTATAAAAAGAAAACTATTTAGTTTATCCCTATTTTCATAAAGATTTTATTTAATTATAATTGAATTAATTACCTTAACAATATTGACAATACTAATTACTTGTCAAGGCAACGAGATGCTCAAATTATATATAAAGTATCTATGCAAGGCTATGTGTATAAATATTTATTCGTCAAATATCTCTTTAGACTCTTTAGAGATTTGAAAAGTGAATATTTCACTTTATATTATCATTTCACCTCATGGAGCTATCTATATCAAGGCCAAAATCAGTGATGCTCCAAAAGGCTCAAAATGAGCGGCTGGGTCTCACGCTACAAAATTTATATTAGTAAAATATCATTTATTATTCTGCAATTTCAATTACCTCTATATTGAGGCTATGCAGAAATATGACTGATGAGACAAATAAAAGCCACGTGGCTCGCCTCAATGTATTACTGCAACAAATTATCGAGCGTACACGTCAATCCATTAAATATTAATTATGGATTGAATCCTTGTCTCGTGGTAGCTGAGTAAAATAATAAGATATTATAAATATAATATTACTCATGTCCAATTGGTTTAGCTTCAAATTTATGGACGTGGAAAAGGTGAAAAGATATGGTAAAAGTCATATTGACAATTCCATTGATAGTCAAAATAAAAAGTGGTGCACCACTAGAAAGGGTAAATTAGTATTGACAAGGAGCGCTCATAATTGTGACATTTTTTTGTCACGTATGAAAGGCTATGCTGCCTAAATATTGTCATATATACAATACCCAAATATTTTTGTGATATTTTACCATGCTTTTGTTGACTAATGATCCAAAAAGTTTGAGATATTCGTATTTTATTGCGAAAAGGGTATTTCTTTAATACCATATTGTTTTTCAATGTAGAAATGGATCATCAAGTTATTTGTTCAGATTATGACGATATATGTCTTGTTGATTGTGCTACAACGCACACTATCCTCAAAAGAAGAGAATATTTCTCCAATTTGAACTTAGTTGAGGCTAATGTTCAAACAATATTGGCATCTCCAATTTGATTAATGGCTCTGGAAGAGCAAATATTATGTTGCGTAGGGGAACAATAATTCATGTTGACAATGCCTTATACTTTGAAAAACCCAGAAGAAATTTACTCAGCTTTAAAGATATTCGACAAAATGGATATCACATTGAAACCATAAACGAAAATAATAGAGAATTTCTCTATGTCACATTGGTTTCAAATGGGAAAAAAGAAGTGTTAGAAAAATTCCCAGCTTTATCCTCTGGATTATATTTTACTCATATAAGGCATGTCGAAACGAATGTCGTCTTAAATAAAAAAATTAATGATCCAAAGACATTCATTTTATGGCATGACCGGCTTAGTCATCCAGGATCATCAATGATGCAAAGAATAATTAATAATTTGCATGGACATCCTTTAAGGAGTCACAAAATATTTTCAGCTGGTGATTATAATTGTGCTAGTTGTTCTCAAGGTAAATTGATAGTTAAATCATCCCCAAGTAAAATTGTTGTGGAATCCCCAGTTTTCTTAGAACGCATTCAGGGAGACATATGTGGACCTATTCATCCTCACTGTGGACCATTTAGATATTTCATGGTTTTGATAGATGCATCAACTAGGTGGTCACATGTTTGTTTGCTTTCGACCCGCAATGTTGCATTTGCTAGACTTTTAGCGCAAATCATTAAGTTAAGAGCACAATTCCCTAAGAACCCAATCAAGACCATCCGTCTTGATAATGCCGGGGAATTTCAATCTCAAGCATTTAAAAATTATTGCATGTTTATAGGAATTACCATTGAACATTCTGTTTCACATGTGCATACCCAAAATGGTTTGGCAGAATCTCTAATCAAACGCATTCAATTAATTGCCAGACCTTTAATCATGAGAACTAAGTTATCAACTTCAGTTTGGGGACATGCAGTCCTTCATGCAGCATCTATCATTCGTTATAGGCCTACTGCATACCATGAACATTTTCCCATGCAACTCATTTTAGGTCAACAACCAAATATTTCACACTTAAGAATTTTTGGTTGTGCAGTGTATGTTCCTATACCACCTCCCAGTAGAACTAAGATGGTCCACAACGAAAACTTGAGATTTATGTTGGATTTAACTCATCGTCCATTATAAGATACCTTGAGCCCTTAACAGGGGATTTATTTACTACACATTTTACTGATTGTCACTTTGATGAAGCAATTTTTCCACCATTAGAGGGAGATAAGAAGTCAATTCAAAAGGAATGACGCGAAATTGGTTCGAATGCATCAACTTTATCACATTATGATCCACGAACAAATCAGTGTGAACTTGAAGTTCGAAAGATCATTCATTTGCAACAAATTGCAAATCAATTACCAGATGCATTTAATGATGCAAAATAAGTGACAAAATCACATATTCCAGCTGTAAATGCTCCTGCAAGAGTTGATGTCTCTGTGCAACAAAATGCACAAGAACCAACGAAACGCTTAAAGCGTGGAAGACCGGTTGGTTCAAAGGATACAATTCCTTGAAAAAGGAAAACGAGAGTAAAAATAAATACAAATCAAAATACTCCTGAGAAAGCACAAGAATCCTTTGATAAGGGTTTGTCACAACAAGTTGATTCTGATGTGGAACAACTTCCTCTAGAAAAAGATGAAAAAGATGAAAGTAATGAGATCTCAATAAATTACTTAAACTCTGGTAAGATTTGGGATCGAAATAAAATTGTTCCTGATGATATATTTGCTTTCAATGTGTCCTTTGAAATATGTGAAAATGACGATGATCCAGAACCATGATCAGTGAACGAATGTAAAAAAAAACCTGATTGGCAAAAATGGCAAGATGCTATCAAAGCAGAACTAAACTCGTTAAGGAAAAGAGAGGTTTTTGGACCAATTGTCCAAACGCCAGATGGCGTAAAGCCTGTTGGATATAAATGGGTATTTGTACGAAAGAGAAACGAAAAAAATGAAGTTACAAGGTACAAAGCAAGACTTGTAGCTTAAGGTTTCTCACAAAGACCTGGCATCGATTATGAGGAAACATATTCTCCTGTTATAGATGCAATCACATTTCGATTCTTGATAAGCCTTGCAGTCTCTGAAGGGCTTGATATGCATTTAATGGATGTCGTTACAGCATATCTGTACGGATCTCTAGACAGTGAGATATATATGAAAATCCCTGATGGATTTGTAATATCCGATGAAATAAAATCAAAATTTCATAACATGCATTCTATAAAATTACAAAGGTCTTTGTACGGGTTGAAACAATCCGGACGAATGTGGTATTACTGAAAGAAGGATATGTAAATAATCCGCTTTGCCCATGTGTCTTCATTAAAAGATCATCAACAGGATTTGTGATTATTGTTGTATATGTTGATGATTTAAATATAGTAGGAAACTACGACGACATCGTTAGAACATCCGAATACTTGAAAAAAGAATTCGAGATGAAAGAACTTGGAAAAAAAAGACTTTGTCTTGGTTTGCAAATTGAACATTTTTCAAGTTGAGTACTTGTCCATCAATCAAATTATATTGAAAAATTATTAAAAAGATTTTATATGGACAATGCACATCCATTGAGCTCTCCAATGGTTGTCAGATCACTTGAAGTGGATAAGGATCCATTTCGACCTTAAGAAAGTGATGAAGAGCTAATTGGTCCGGAGGAACCATATTTAAGTGCAATTGGTGCACTTATGTATCTTGCAAATTGTACAAGACCCGATATTGCTTTTGCTGTCAACCTACTTGCAAGATATAGCTCTTCACCAACTCGAAGACATTAGAATGGTGTTAAACACATTTTTCGATATCTTCGAGGAACAAGTGACATGGGTTTATTTTACTCGAGAGGGGTAAAATTGAATCTCCAAGGTTATGCTGATGCTGGATTTTTATCAGATCCCCATAAGGCTCGTTCTCAAACGGGATATGTATTCACCTGTGGTAATACTGCTGTATCATGGAAGTCAGTAAAACAAACTATGGTTGCCACTTCTTCCAATCATTCTGAAGTACTTGTAATTCATGAAGCAAGTCGTGAATGTGTTTGGTTGAGAAACATGATTGAACATATTAAAAATCATGTGGATTGCCTTCAATAAAAGATTCTCCAACCATATTATATGAAGATAATGCAGCATGTATTACACAATTAAGTGAAGGATTCATAAAAGGGGACAGAACAAAACATATTTCACCAAAATTCTTTTATGCACATGAGCTTCAGAAGAATGGTGAAATTGATGTCAAGCAAATCCGATCGAGCGATAATCTTGCTGATTTATTCACAAAAGCCTTACCAACTACGACATTTAAAAGGCTTACATATGGTATTGGCTTGCGTAAACTTAAAGACATTGCAAGTAAAGAAACTGAACAAGTTTTACCCATGTTCACATGAGGGGAGTTATTGATTAGTGTATTGCACTCTTTTTCCCTTAGCTATGGTTTTATCCCATTGGGTTTTCCTAGCAAGGTTTTTTTAATGAGACAATCCTAACAATATTATACTCATCTTAAGATTAATAAGAAATGTGTACTCTTTTTCTTTTGCTAGATTTTTTTTCCACAGGGGTTTTTCTAGTAGAAGTTTTAACGAGGCACATTCTCTCAACAATTGTCATCCAAGGGGGAGTGTTATGATATGGATGAACAATTGATCAAGACTTTGTATGACTAATCATTGTCAAGCATGGCTCTTACATTGAGTGGTAATATCAAGCATGGTCCTTACTTGTATCCATATCAAATGTACTCATTATTCCATGTATTGTCAATGTTGCTTGTGAAGAGTTGTATGACATGTGATGTATGTGTTACTTGTAAACATTGTCTAAGTACATTTATCATCATCACCAAAGGGCCTATATAAAGGGTGCCAACCTCATTGTAAAAACACACCAAGTTGTATACAACTTCTCATTTCAACTCTCTCATTTCTCCTCTTCTACTTTGTAGTTGTAGCTCTTTGTAGCTCTTTGTAGTAGTAGAAGTTCTTAGTTTTTCTACTTTCCTTCTCTAATTCTAGCAAGTCTCAATTCAATTTACAACAATTTAGCAATTTTCCTTAAAGATGTTCACTATTTTATATTCGATTTCCTATAACACTATGTAGCTAATTTACTTGGATTAGTAGAGAATATTTAAATGATTTTTTTTTCAGAAAATATTTAAATGATTTGAAAATCATACCATCAAGTGCATTAAATCGAGCACGATGGAAGAATTTGATCCATATAGTCAACTAACACGAGCCTCAAGTATAACTGTATAAAGATTTGTGATAGTAATAACAACTCTATCTAGTGATTGAGTTGTGGAATTCGATCCTCGGAGACGATGAATTGCTAATCCTAAATCTAATTAACCATGATTTAGAATTTAGAATTGAAATCTTACTAACTAATTAGCTCAATATACTTGCAATGTAATGTAAAATTGGTCTTAAGCTATGTAGAGAGAGTCTAAGGGACTCGATTTCACCTATTCTTTCTATCTATTTTCATATCAAAGTCCCAATTCAAGTGAAAATAGGGGAATTTTATAATTCATCACTCCACCCCGAGGTATTGGTGATACCGTGATAGAAATTCTATCATTGCACTTGGACTATGCTGGTCGGCGTGAGAAACATAAGTAGTGTAACGTCGCATTAAGTTCCAAATTCCAAAGCCCCCATGTTAATGATCAATGGTCAATGTTCCACATGTTTAAGGGTCGTGTTTTCCCAAATTCCGGATAGAAAACTCCAATAGTCATGGTAGATTATGAATCATATGTTTTACACCTACTTGGCCAAGGCAAATATAGCATTGAGTGACAACACAAATTAACACAGGCATTGAAGAGAACAAACAAGATTTACATTAGAATTAGGAAAAAAATCAACTTGGAATCCGTCGATCCTCAGGAAAGGGTTGATTACCCCAATTCAACGCAAATACATGATGAAGCTTGTGAGTTATGAAAATGTTTAGCTCTGAGTGTACTTCCCAAGGAAACAAATCGCAAGTCATTTGGATTTGAAATAGGAGAGATGCGGCTTAAACACTGAAGCTTGTTCAAAATAGATTTTGTCGAATCTTAGATAATTCGAAATCGTTCTTGCCCAAACCTTGTATTCTTATCTCGAAACCTCCAAAACCCTCCAAAACACATCGAACCATGTGAGATATCATCATTCAATCATTCGCCTCCGACCTTACTTTCCTTCTTCTCGCCCATTCTTGTTTGCCTCACTCGACCTGCCGAACCATTAAATCATCTTCTTGATCGTCCTGACACACCAACAAAATACCTTGAATTTGCGTCAATTCACTCATTATTCCCCAACTAATTTGGGATTGAGGTTATTTTATTGTTGTTGTTTCATTAACTACATGTCCAATTAGTCGAGCTAGAGAGGATAGATAACAAAGATGTTTAGAGAATTTATTAACACAAGTTAACAAGTAATCATGTAGCATGCTTATCATCATGATGCATGCAGCATGAGTAGAAACTACTAACGCTGCACAAGTTACACAAGTAGTAATTATGTAGCAGTGTATTCATGTTTGGTTTTGGTTTTCAAGTTACACGAGTAATTATGTAGTACTGAGTTCTGTATTGGAATCACGTTTGATTAATACTGACAAAAACAATATCGACCAGCAAAGATGTGGATCCAACTTGGCTGCCATATCCCTTTGACAAAAAAGGCTTGGCTGCCATATCCTTTAAAGCGAAAAATATACTTAAAATACTACCCCAAAAAAAAACCCCGCAATAATAGAAGTATTCATTATTAATATTGATATTTTCCACCAAAGAAAAGGTAATATTAAATAATAGTACTTATTGTGTGGATATTGATATTTCTTGTCCACTTGCATGTGTCCCATATGCTGTTATTGGATAGAATCATAGAATTAATTCATATGGATCATGTGGAACCGAACCCACCTAAGTTTTTCACTTATAATATGTATATATATATATATATATATATATGATACCGTTTACCCTTAAAAAAAGGCCCAAATGGATAATCTTAATAAGTTTTGGATTTGGAGAGCAGTCGAAAAAAAAAAAGAGAGTTCACGGGGATTCCCATGCTTTGTCATTGGTGAACAACTTAATGTTGTTTTCTAATTAATTACATATATACACCTTTAATTCTTTTATACATATTTTAATGTTGATAGCCATTGATTAACATATATCTTAAGAGATTTGACGTCAAGAAAAAACATCTCATGAGATTTGTACATTTGCAGTTACTTGCGTCAATGATCAGGAGTCTTAGTCACCATTTGATTATAAGTTAAGAATGATCGACCAGTCCAATGACATTAGTCCTTAAATTAATTAATTTTCTATTTCTGAATATCAAAAATTAATTTTCTATTTCTTAATCAATTCATTAATTAAGACACAAATGACCATATATTTTAATTTAATGTTAACTTTTTTTAGCACATGTAAATACATTGTATTTGCTATTGTTGATGGCATTAGAGTGAGAATTAAGACAGCTACCAATTACCATAAGCATTTGCTTGCAAGCAATATTACTCATGTCTATCAAAAAGTCAATAGAGAGTGGCAGACTGGCTCGCAAACCTCATCTATTTGAGGGTGATTTAATTAGGTGTTCAAATTTAACGCCACTTGAAGTCTCCCCTGTACTGAATCCATTCTACTTAATGACATTGCATGAGTTAGCCAGCCAAGGATACGTGTATAATTTTGTAACGCTTGGGCAGTGTTTTTGCCCTCCCTTCAATATATATATATATATAAAAAAGAGAGAAACCATGCATGTTAAAAGTCCATATTTCTTAATTACGTGATGAAACAAAACAAATAAACAAATAAACAAATAGACACGTAAGTTTCCTGGAAAGAGAAAATAGACACATAGGTTAAGAGTATATATACGGGATTATGTAGAGGTTCATCAGACTGACGAGGCGAGCTGATCCCAAGACCTAAAACTATAGCTTAATCTAACAATCTCTCTAATTTTTTATTTATTTTCTCAATTTTTTTTTTATAGGAAAGAAACAATTTTGTGAGGTTTTTCTTTTTTTCTTTTTTTTTTGGATAAGTTTGAAAGAAACTACAACTTATCCACTATGAGGCTCAAACTCTTGACCTCTTACCTAAATAACTTCATACCAAATCAATGAGTCATATGCTTGGTTGATATTTTATCAAAATTTTCTTCTAAGTGTTATATAAGTCGTTTATGACTCTGTTAGGATCAACTTTCACTTTTAGGTTATGTTTTGACAATGCGGATAAATAGTGTTTATGAAAAGCTAAAAGCATGTAGGAGATGCTTTTGAAAATCGTGGTGCTTTTGGTAGCTTTAGGTAGTTTTGATTGTCACGTTAGCACTACATCATCTCAACCCAAAAAATAAAATATAACCAAACAGTGTAAAAATTGTTTATTAAATATTACGATAAAGGTAAAGAAGAGCATAAGCTAAGTCAAACTGGTCTATATATGCTTGTACATGTTGAACATATACAAATAAGATAATGATATCCTTCATCAAGAAAACGAAATTTGAATGAATACTCTTCACTTTATTGGCAAAATGTTTGTTGCTCTGTTTTTATTATGTACAAGGTCGGGACTAACCCGCCCTTTTAAGTGGTATTTCTGTCCCACCTATAAGTTTACTGAAGCAATTACAAGCCGACCTACTTCCAGTGGATAGATTTAACTGGTCATTGTAGGTCTATAGAACCTAAAATTATCATTGCATGTTAAGTACTGATCAAGCAATAGCTCCAATGTACGTCATCATCTATACATAAGGTTAAGTTGAATTTTTACTAAAAAAAGTATTTAGAGTTAATCTAATTAAGTAGGTGCAAGCGGAGAATAGAAATAAAATAAGGAAATTCAATATGAAGCGTTGTTAATGAGAAAAACTGTTTGTGGTTGGAGCCGTCGCTTTTCTTTCTTTCCAAAACTCTAACGCCCTGTTTGATTATAAAGGGAAATGGCTAATAAGAATTTTTTTTTTTTAAATTATTTTTCAAGTAAATGTTCATAACAAAATTTTTCGACATATGTTTGGTGGCACATTTAACAATTTTTTCCCTCAAAACTCACTAACAACAAGTTTTAAAATAAATATGAAAACTTACCATATATATTAAATATATTAATTTTCATATTTGAATGTGTCTTAACATAGAAACTCACATTTTCTCAAAAGAAAACTCAATTTGACTATCATAATAGGTGAGACAATATGAGTCTTAATATTAAAAATTGGCAGTCGTGAGAAAATGTTCCTTGAGAAAATTTTGGCTATCAAATGCAAAAAAATTTTCAAGCGAATGTCATTTTTCTTAAAACATTTTCTTTTTCCGTCTAATCAAACAAAGCCTAAAATTTTTTTTCTTGATTTTCCTTCATGATTTTTTTTATCTTTAAACACGTCAATCCTCTTTTTCGATTGGCAGTGGTTCAAATCACATCTTTTTCATTTATTCATCCAATAAGCTTCGTATTTAGTTAGATTTGTGAAGATTGGTTCTATCTATATCCTCTTCAAAGTTTAAGTGCGGATTTGTCGTGCAGTTGGGTTGAATTTTTCTTTAGTTTTTTCATTTTATAGTTAGTTAATCTTGCTTAGTTAGTTGGAGGTTTTTGATTTGTTTTTCTTGTTGGAGGTTTTGTTATTCGTTGTGTGATTCTAGTAATGTTTGTTTATTGTCATGTGTTTTAGATGTTGTAGAGAGCAATCCTTGATGTCACGTTGTTTTAATTTCACAATCTGCTCACAACAAAATTAATAGCATTTCTTAGGATTAGTAAATCAATGCATTTTTATTAAGACAATTGATTCTATGTCTGGTCCTATATATTTTTATTAGGACAATTGATTCTATGTCTAGTCCTATGTCAAGACATTAAGGATTAATGAAAATTTTAATTTTCTTAAAAGAAAAAAAAATATGTGCAAGTGAAGTCATGAATATTGACAACGAGGTTAGACAAATTATAAAGATCTTTGAAACTTTATTCAGTCCTTCAGGATTCTGGTCATAATTCTGCTTTAGAAAATTATTTCAATGTTTTATTTTCTCTTCACGGGTGAAGGGAGCATTATATATAAATTACAAGTAAAGATAATGGCACAAGGCACTGTCATAAGATAACTACAACCGGTCATATCAAGACCTCAACACATACATCATATCTAAGTTAGTCAAAAGGTTTTGAGTTTTCAATGATTTCTTATAATTATAACATCTAGTTTCGTGCCTTAGTCAATCATTTTGAATCGGCATTCTTCAATGAAGCATTGTGTTTCTTCTGAGTGGTTAAGTATTTATTTATTTATTTATTTTTTCAGCCATTATGTATGGACTCACAACTAGTTGTTTCTTGGAGCTTTTTATTTTTTATTTTTTATTTTTTATTTATTTTTTATGTTTTATAGAAATTTGGGCCTCTTTCATGTTATAGGTTTAAAATTTCTAACTTTGCATGACACATCTCTCGTAGGTTGAGATGAGTCTCTGCTAAGTAGTTAATTAAGGTAATCCTACATACTTAACTATAAAATAATTAAATAAAACTATAGTCTATCACCAACTTAAATTTCTTTTTGGTTATTTTCCTACCAAGTAATTGAAGCCACTGCTGTGACTTTTTTTTTATAAGACAGAAACTAAGTTATTTGTTCTCATTGGGACTCAAACCTTCAACTTTTTATATCAATAAGCAATAGTAAACTATTGCCTACTACTAACAATCAATTGATTCGAATGGTAAAAAGCTCAAGTCCCTTTAAGCTAAGTCTAAAATTGAAGTCTCGCAAATAAAAAAAATTGGGTTTGGGAGAACCATCCCCAATATAGAGCTTGACAGTGCCCAATCATGAATTAATCGGTGTGGTTGAAACCGAACACAGCATGAAAAAAAAAAATTGCTTGGTAATGCTGCCTATGACTATTTTAGACCAACATCTTTTGCACAACACCTGGAGAGGTGATTTCTTCTAACGTAAAGGGGGAGGACAACTTGATCCTTTAAAAAAAAAAAAAAAAAAAAAAAAAAAAAAAAAAAAAAAAAAAAAAAAACAAAACAAAAAACAAAAAATAAAAAACAAAAAACTAGGAAGGTATTATACAATATCTTCCAAAGGCTTTTGTAGGTACAAACAGACATCAATAATTCTTTAAACTCACAAGGGGAAAGATTCCATTCAGTGGCCTTTTTATATGCTCAGATATATACCCTATCCAACACAATTGTTGGAGATGTCAGAAATTATCTTTTTACATGAAAAGCCTGTTGAATTATACCTAGAATTATGTGTACACACTTTTAGACACATCTAATGGACTCAAACAACTCAAATGTTTGTCAAAAAGAATGTGACCCAACAACCACCTCTCCCTTCCATTACTCTTGTTTCTGTTGCAAGTTAATAATGAATACACACAACTCTCATTATGTGTACAATATATGATAACTTTCCATATCTAACATATCAAACTCATGCATTAAAGATCAAATTCATCAGCTAAAACTTGAAGTCTAAATCACTGATTCAATTACCCTTAAAGTTACTGTCACTACAAACTATTGGGTTCACTTGTCATTTTCACTGCTCTTCCAGCCAAATCCACTAAGTTGAAACAATAGCGATGCAATTCCAATTAAACAAATGGAGAAAAAAAATCCACTACGGTGCAGCAATTTATTCTATAAAAAGGCTTGCTCTCTTTGCTTTCTGATCCATGCAACCACAAACATAGCAATAATAGGAGAAAACTAGCAAAAACAAGTTATGAAGCAACATCACCTTATCCTCTCATCAATTCTCTGGATCACTCTTCTCCTAGTAGTGATCAGACCTTCAATTTCAATCCCATACGCCTGTAACAAGCAGGTTGTTGACACCGCGAAATTGGCTTTCTGTGACACTTCTTTATCCTACCAAGATCGAGTCAAGGACCTTGTTTCGCGGCTCACCCTGCAAGAGAAGGTGCAGCAATTTGTGAACAAGGCAGCCGGCGTGCCGAGGCTTGGCTTGCCAGAGTATGAGTGGTGGAATGAAGCTCTTCATGGTGTCTCCAGCAACTGCCCTGGAGTGCATTTCAATGCCACAGTGCCTGGTGCGACTAGCTTTCCTGCAGTCATCCTCTCTGCGGCGTCGTTCAATGATACTCTGTGGTATGAGATTGCAAGAGTTGCATCGACGGAAGGAAGAGCCATGTACAATGTTGGGCTCTCGGGATTAACATTCTGGAGCCCGAACATCAATGTGTACCGTGATCCAAGATGGGGGAGAGGGCAAGAGACACCGGGGGAGGACCCGTTTGTTGCCTCAAAGTATGGTGTAAGTTATGTCCGGGGGCTCCAGGATATTGATGATCGACAAGAAGGTAACGCCACCATTAATGGACGACTCAAGGTCTCAAGCTGCTGTAAACATTACACGGCCTATGACGTAGAAAATTGGTTAGGGGTCGATAGGTTTCACTTCGATGCAAAGGTAATTGAAGATTGTGAAATATTGATGGCAATTTATAAATAGGTACTGAGAAGATGTTAAGAACTTGGTATGATTATTTGCAGGTGACTTTACAAGATTTGGAGGATACCTTTCAACCACCATTTAAGAGTTGTGTTCTGGAGGGCCATGCGAGCAGCGTGATGTGTTCTTATAACAGAGTGAATGGCGTACCAAGTTGCGCTGATCGAAAGCTACTGAAGGGTATTGTTAGAGAGCAATGGAACCTTGATGGGTATGTGTTCCTCTCCATTTCCAATCCTCTCAAGTCCTCAATTTCTTCAAAATCTTTGAGAACAGCCCTGCTTTCTGCAAAATACACATGAAAAAATAGGCAAGGTCAAGGACACAACTTTGTAGCATTTTTCATTAAAACTGACACATTAACTACAAAAATGATGAGATTAACATGTAGCTTTACTCTTTGAAATTAGACTAACATATATCAAATGCTTTTTGTACTCTCACCCTTGTTATGGTAGCAAAGTTGTTCACTTTCAAGCTTTTTCTCATTAACCTGCCTAATTGGATGCGGGATTTGGACAGATATATCGTATCTGATTGCGACTCGGTTGAAGTGTACTTCGACCGTATCAATTACACAAAAACTCCAGAAGATGCTGTTGCTCTAGCTCTAAATGCAGGTTCGTCTATGATAAATGTTAACTCTAGCCTATGGTCCAAAGCTTATGAAATAGGAAAATGCTAGGGATGGTTTCATATCTATCCCAAATTATCTCAAAACTATGCTGAAGTCTAACTTCTACAATACTCGTGCAGGTTTAGATTTGAACTGTGGAACTTTCCTGTCTAAGCACACAGAGAACGCAGTTAAGCAGGGAAAAGTATTAGAATCTCAAGTGGACCGAGCTTTGATAAATAACTACGTAGTCCTCATGAGATTGGGATATTTCGATGGCGATCCGACGCAGCACCCATTTGGGAAACTGGGCCCTTCGGAAATATGTACCAAGGATCACCAAGAGTTGGCTGTTGAAGCTGCGAGACAAGGAATAGTTCTCTTAGACAACGATGGCACCCTTCCTTTGTCCCCTAAAACTACCAAAAACTTAGCTGTTATCGGACCCAGCGGTAATGCTACTCAGACAATGATCAGCAACTATGCTGGTGTTCCTTGTGGGTACATTACCCCTTTACAAGGACTGCAGAAGTACACCTCGGTGGCTTTTCAGCCTGGCTGCGCTGATGTGAGCTGTAACGATGGAAGCCTAATTGATTCTGCAGCTAAAGCCGCATCGACAGCAGATGCAGTCGTGGTGGTAGTAGGAATCGATCAATCCTTCGAAGCTGAGGAACGGGACAAAGTGAACTTAACATTGCCAGGACAACAAGAGAAGCTTGTAATGGAGGTGATCAATGCAGCCACAGGGCCAGTGATTCTGGCGGTCATGTCAGGTGGTCCAATTGATGTTTCATTTGCAAAGAAAGAGAGAAAGGTTGCAGCAATCCTGTGGGTCGGATATCCTGGCCAATCAGGAGGAGAGGCCATGGCTCAAATCATATTTGGAGATCATAACCCAGGTTTGTCCTAGTCTTCTACTCCTATATCATTGTCTTCTTAGTCTTATCCTTCATACATGACAATTCAAATGCTTCTGGGCTTTGACAGGTGGGAGATTACCATTTACATGGTATCCTAAGGAGTATACTGAGCAGGTACCAATGACAGACATGAACATGAGAGCTGACAGCAGCCGGAACTATCCAGGTCGAACCTATCGCTTCTACACCGGGCCAAGCCTATACGAATTCGGACATGGTCTAAGCTACACAACTTTCTCAAAATTTGTACACACTGCACCTTCATCAATAAGTGTCCCCCTAAACCCATCTCCCTATGCTGACCCGCATAACATTCTCACTACCAACACTATAAAATCTGCTCCAAATGCACAAGCTATCAACATATCTAAAGTGAACTGTGAGGGACTACAGTTCAACATCGAGGTTGGTGTGAAGAACAGTGGGAATGTAGATGGGACTGATGTGGTTTTGGTCTTCTGGAAGCCACCATATTCGGATGGGGTGACAGGATCACCAATGAAGCAGTTGGTTGGATTTGAAAGGGTGAAGGTGGAGAAGGGTAAAGTGGAGTTTGTGATATTCACAGTTGATGTGTGCAAGCACTTGAGTTTGGCAGACAAAGAAGGCATGCGAAATTTGCTACTGGGGCAGCATAAGTTCGTCATCGGCTCCCCAACTGAGCATGAAGTAAGACATCATTTGTACCTCAGGGTACCTGAAATCGAAAGAGAGGATGAATCCCTCCTATCAGGGTTCTAAAACTAAAAAGAGTATATAGCTTGAATAGCTATTGTGAATTAGAATGTATACTAGAAGTGGAGTACATTTGAACATTGTGAAGCATTATTTATGATGGTTGTAAAAACAAGATGTAGTCAGGAATACCACTATGATTAACATGTATTCAGCTGTATCTTTATCATAAACAATCCTCCTCATCAGCTTCTTAAATCAAAACTACAAGGAAAACAATCCGAGGTCCTGATGCTGTCCGTATAAATACATATGTAACTCCACTCGGACATCACAAATACAACTCAAGTCTACATCCAGGTGTCATAATTTATGTCGGATGTCGCCTTTTGGAGGCACTGAGTTATCTTCTCTTCCTTTTGTATTTTCTGTTGACATGACACACTTAAAGTGCCAAATCTTGAAGGGATTTCTACCGTGCACTATAATACTTTCTTATTCCTAAATAGACTATATGTTAATCATGTTCAGAACAAACAAATCATTCTCAAATATATAATAAACCTTGAGGATGACTTTCACTATCCAGGCTTCTAAATCAAATACCAATGTTACATTTTAGGTTACTTTATGCATTTGTTTTTCTCTCCTTTTTCAGTCATGGTAATTAATATGAAATTACCAAACATTGTTTACAAAAGAGAAAGCTATTGACTAAATAAGAAATAGAGCTTGAATCATATACAAAAAACTGAACAAGAAAAAGGAAACCAGACATTTTTTCTCCCTCGACCATATCACACAGCCAAATGCTTGTTCAACAAGTTTAAGTAGAATATCACTAATCAAATCATCAACATCAGGCGACTAAGTTAAGCCAGTGATACAGACAGAACCATCTAAATCTTTTAGTTTTTTCCTTTTGAACCTTACATATTGTATGAAATTGGGTTTAAAAGTCACATTTTGATTTTGTAGAAGGATTTGGAATTTTTTTCTCAACGATGAAAAATGGTTCGGCAACTGATCTTAACAAGGAAAATTTGAAACACCCAAGCAACTTGAACATGAAGAGGTGCTCGGCAGGCTTATTTGTTTGTACCAAAAAAGATGCGAAATGAACTTCTATTTTTATCGGAAGCAGTTAAATTTTACTAATAAAAGGAAGAAGGGAGGACGACAAGGAGCCCTCAAAAGAAAGCTTTGCAAAAGGCCCAATCCTTCAAATATCCACAAAGATGTCCATATCTAGAGGATCTCTCATGAAGAATTTACATGTTTTTACTTGTTCCTAACAATTTTATTGCTCCTTTCCAACCACAGAGAGCAAGCAACAAAAGTTTGTCACATTTGCTCCTAGAAAATCACAATGAGAAAAATAGATAATCTAATGTCTTTATTTTTTCTTTTTTTCTTTTTTGGATTAGATGGGAGGCTAGGAGCATAATTTCCCATATGACATAGCCTAGGAAAGTAAACTCATCCAATATCTTCCATGAGAATGTTGCTTAGTCCACCAGGCAACAGGTACACACTGAAGAACATGAAAACCCAACAATGGATTCTTCCAAGCACAACATTACACCAGTTTGGAAAAAATTGCAGAAATGGCATTCTCTTCTAAGGTAAACCTAAGGAATTAATCATCTTAAGAGCAACCAATTAACCAAAGAACTTGAACTTCAACAAAGGACTTTGGTTACCAAAGGACGAGACAATGGATAAAGAGAGCATAATTGGGTGTCGTCAATGCGGTGTGATGGAAAGATTTGCATGTAAAGGATAAAGAAAGATCAATAAGCTATTTTAAATCTGGGATCATTGTTTAATCCGTCAATGTTCAAAAATAAGTAAGATTGGTAATTTTCGAATGCAGCACATTTATGTTGAATTTTTCCGTCTTGCAGTACGTTACCCGCAAGCGGCCACCAGCCGCACTTCTTCGCGAGTCATTGATCTTCCCAGTACCGATATTGTCCCCAGCTTAACCACCCTTCATCTTTTTAGGTGTGAGGTTTTATCTCAAAAGGCCTCGGTACTATTAGAGGGAAGACAATCACTAATATACTTCATTTAGAAGTTTTACTTTCCAATGTGGGACTATCATTTTGGTTCACATGTAACGACCCGGAAATTTAGTTATTTGTGAATGATGATGTGTAATATGTATTTGTACTCGTATTTGAGTAACTGGATAGTGAAGTCGGTGAACGAGTAGAAAAACTGGACGAGTGGGATTCGACAATAAGGTTACGGGTACACGGGAGACTTAAAACATAATTAAAAGAATTATTTAACAATTTTATAGTTTATTTGTGTGAGACAAAGGTACAAGTGTGCATGTGATGGGGAAATACAGGCCGAGGAGGCAAGATGGGCTGGGTTCAACCTTGAGATGTGTGGGTTAGTAAAAATGGGTGGACACAACTAGGACACATACCCCACTATTCCTACCATACCTATTCAAATTTTAAACACTCACCCACTTCCATCACTCACATCTCACACCCCACCCTCTCCCATCACTCACATCACTCTCTCACACCCCCCACTCATCTCACGTCACTCACGTCACCCTCTCCCATCTCATTTAAACCATCACTCACGTCACTATCATTTCCCACTCTCTCATTTCACTCATCTCCCTCTCTCACGGCTTCTCCCTCTCTTCACTCTTCACGGCCTCCCTCACTCTCCCTTTTCTCATCAGCCTCTCCTCCTCGCTAGTGACCGGAGCTGAGACGCCGAAGATACACCGTCGACTATAGGTGAGCTTTCTCTCCATTCTCTCTCTCTCCCTCTCGGTCTCCCTCCCTCTCGGCTCACTCGTCTCGGCCTGGCCAAGTCCTCGCCGGTCGTCGGAGGTTCAGGGGTGACCGGGAAGTTCACCGGAGGTTCCCTACCTCCTTCCCTCTCTCGGTCTCTCCCTCTCATTCTCACGATCTCTCTCTCTCTTGTATACTCTCGAGCTCTTTCTTTCCTCTCGGTCTTCTTTCTCTCCCTCTCTCTTTCTCGACTGTTGCATGACAGTGGTGGTGGCGATGAACGGGACGGTGGCCGGAGGTGCCTCATTGACGGCTTCACAGTCCCAGAGCCCGTATAGGTGGCGGATATACTTGTGTTATTGAGCCACTGTTTTTTTTCTCTCCTCTAATGTCCGACCGCCTAGCCGCTGCTGTGGTGAGTCGTGGTGGTCGGGGACGGTCAGGGTGACCCACCGGAGTCCCCAAGTCCCCGGAACACCTCGAGTTTGTGGCCAATGTGGGTTGACGTCCATTTTTGAGTGCTTTTTCCTTGTTTTGCCTAATTGTTGGTCTCGCCGGAAAACCACCTCACCGGCGGCGCCACCGCCGGACCACCACAACCGGGACGCTGTCAAGGATCCCACCAAACTCCTACGTAGACCCCACAGCCTTAAGAGTGGTCGAAAACAGTTTTATTATGCGCGAAAGAGTCGTCATTTCATGTGATATGTGTGGTGGAGCCTCGCCGGAAACCGCCACTGCCGGTGGTGCTACCGGTCGAACCATGACCAGTGAAGGTTGTCGGGATCTCACCTAACATTGGTTGACGTCTCGCAACCCTTGGTTAAGTCCGAAACAACGTTGTTAATGTGTTTCGTCGCGATTTCATATGTTGTCAACGTCGAGTCCATATTTGCGTGTGTTGAAGTAATTCCGAACTGGTGGAGGGCTTTTTCGGCGTTCCCATGCCATGATGACCCTTCACCGACGTCGAACAACACCAGCGAGGTTCCATGTTCTTTTGTACATATCGTTTCGGTTTTCATGAGGAGTTATGGTTAAGTGTTGGTTGGTATTGAAACATCGTGTGGCGATGAATAGTTATAACGTCGTGGTCATGTCGTCGGTTCTCGAGACCATGACATGACCCACATACGACTGAGCTGAGCCTATGATTCGCGATGAGGCTTATACATATTATGTTTTCAAACTCGAGAGAGAGAGTATTCGTTTTTCGATTAAATTGTCGTGTCGTTCGAGTCATTTAAAACATTGGGGAAAATGATAAGTTTAAACCTAAGTTTAGTTAATGACTTGACCTATTAATACGAGTTTCCGACCTTGTCAGGTAGCGGGAAACTCGGGGATACGCATTAGAAGTTGCGGGAGCGTTGTACGCGGGTTACGATAGTTCAGATAAGTACACTTGCCTTAAAAAACATTTGTACGTTAGTAAGCCAGCTAAGAAAATACCATGTGATTCATTTTCATTCCGTTGTGTTTGTTATCATCTACTTGTTGGCATTCCATTCCATATTCCTTGTAAGTGTGTTCTTGGCATAAGTGTGTCTCGAAGGTACATGCGGCCTGCACTAGAAGGGATAAAACGCGGGCACTCGTGCGCACGAATGTTTGACCACCCCTAGTGATTGTGTGATACCATGTACTGGATTGTTGTGGATATTGCTGTGGATTTTGATGTTGCGACATCGCTGTTGTGGAATTGTTGTAGAATTTAGACCACTTATTGCCTCTCTTGACTCGTAGAACACGCATGTTTCGATTGCTATCATTTCCAGTCTGTCTATCATGCATTCTTGTTTACTTAAATTCCTGTCTTTCAGTACCCGCATGATATTAAACTGCCTTGTTTGTTATTTCATGAATTACTGTTATATTCTTCTGGCTTTACTTTCAATTTTTCTCAATTACTCACCGTCTAGTTTGTGACGGTGGGTGCAGATAGGACGGAGTGCAGTAGGGGCCAGGGACCTTGCCTAGGAGACCTTTTGTGAGTGTTGGACTTAAGGTATCGAGGTGTAGGCTTATGTTCATTTCTATTTGTATGATGTTTTACATATATATATATATAATTGTTTTAGAACTGGGGATATGATTTTGAGGTGGATTCCATCAATCCATTTCGTTGACTTAGAATTGAACATATTGGGGTTTTCCACATTTATATAGATTCCTAATTTCCCTTTGATTGAGTTATTTCCCAATATTTGATTAGAATATGATTTTGCTTCTGCTGTGTTATAATTGCAATAACTCTTTCATAAATCTTGAAATTTTGATAAAATGAGGCTGACTAGGCTCGTCAGGTTCGCAGAGAAACTGACTCGGGACCTGCACGGGTCTAGGCCGGGCATACCCAAATGCATTGGGAATTTGGGGCCGTCACACCACACATCTCAACACTCCACCTTGGACCGAAATCCATCCAAGGGGCTTTTGCTCGACAGGTCCTAATCGAACCGTCGGCTCTGATACCATGTTGAATTTTTCCGTCTTGCAGTATGTTACCCGCAAGCGGCCACCCGAGGCACTTCTCCGCGAGTCATTGATCTTCCCAGTACCGATATTGTCCCCAACTTAACCACCTTTCATCTTTTTAGGTGTAGGGTTTTATCTAAAAAGGCCTCGGTACTATTAGAGGGAAGACAATCACTAATATACTTCATTTAGAAGTTTTACTTTCCAATGTGGGACTATTATTTTGGTCCACACATCTCAACAATTTATTCTAGGGCGGAAGTTCCATGAAGGAGGTTGTTTTGATGCTAGAATATCAGTTGTACCTAGCTATACCTTTTTTGGAGAAGAAACACACTTTTATATTACAGTAAAACCTCTTTGGTCTTTTCCTTGAGACAAATCTGCAGCATGAACTAGAGGAGGGGATTCACCAATTACTATTTATAGTAGCTCCTTGATATGATAATGATATGAAAATTACTTTGAGTCTGATCGTCAAATAAATTGACTAATCTTCTTTGTTAGGCACCACGGCCTAGCATATGCCTCCAACTTCTTTAACAGCATTAAGATCAATAAAACTCATGGCCCTTTTAGTGTCGAAATCTCATCATACAAATCATATATTTATGAACCACTAAAGTTATTAACCGATATAGAATTTTGATAAAAAAAGAAAACAAAAATATAATCAAGCAAGTGAGGAAAAAGTTTAACTTGTCAAGATATTATAAAAGAAAAAGGAAAGAAGAGGGCAGGAAAAAATATAGAGAATGGTAAAACAAACAAATCAAAGGTAACCTTTACTCATCAATCATCAAATTAGAGATTCAAAAAGTCTCATGAAACAACAAAAGAAGTCACAAAGGGAAAACTACCACCCAAAAGCAACAAAAAAAAATCAGAAAGGAGAAACGGAAGGATGTGCTAAAATGAAACTGAAGGATGCGCTAAAACATATCTAACAAAAAATAGGTTGGGATTAAGGCATTGCATGGCAGAAATACAAAAGACAAGAAAAAGAAAAGATGTCTCTTTAAGGCAAAACATGAGAATGGTAAAGGAAACCAGATTCTAAGATTTTGCCGCTTTTGTTGGAGATACAGGTGACAACTAAGAAAAAATTATGACTTTGAAAACCCTTAAAAAGGCATGCTAAGAAGAAGCAAATGAGACTTTCGGGCAAAAGAGAATCATTTGCTCATGAACAAGACCGCTAAGGTTTCACATGACCTCGATTCGAGTTAAATTGCAATCAATTTCATCCAATTTATCTCAAAGGGAATATGATTCAAATTATATGACAACAACAACAATGTTCTACCACAAAGATATAGGATGAAACTTTCAAAATTTTAATTGTAAGCCTTGAAGCGCATACATAAAATTTATAAATTGTATGTGTTGAAATAACTGTCCCATCCCTCCTTCCCGCAAACAGTGTTTTCTAAGGAATATATCAAAGATATGAAATTCCCTTTTCCAATAAAAGCATAAATATAAGAGAGTGTGGTGTTCTTTCAAACTTTATTTCAAGCATTGAAACGGCACAAAAAGGTATATGAATCCTTAATCAACCAACCTTCAAGTCTAACCTCACAAAGTAGTTGAAGAAGCATATCCCAACAAAGAAGAGACTCCAACATTCCAATGTAGAGGTGCAAAAGTAATAACTTAAGTTTCAGAATCGTCTAGGTATTGCTATAATATCGAGAATGCCATAGACCAAAGTGGCTTTCAACATCGAATAAAAAATCGATATTGACGTGAACCCATATTTATATCCAAACGTCGAATTTGGATATCCAGAAAATTCATAAACAAAGAGAGTGGGGGAAAAGGAAAGGAAAAGGAAAAGGAAACGAAATGTAAAAGAAAACAATGAATCATAAAATGGGCAAATATCTGTTTCAAGAAAAACAATGAATCATCTATCATCTATGTTTGCCAGTTTGCCTTGTGAATCCCAATCAATTTTTATCAATCTATGTAAGAAAGAAACTTTATCTTTCAATATAACAAAGAAATGGACATCGAAGAGCGCAATAGTTCTCTGAAAAGCAAAGCAAATGCAAACAAGAATTACATATGAATAGTAAATAGGGACAGAGGCATGTTGAGTGTGCATGTTAGAGAAAAATGAATTTAAAATCTAGTTTGGCCGTTTTCAAAAAAAAAAATCTAGTTTAGCCCCTTCTAAATTTTCATTTTCAGATTTTTTTTAGCTGGGTAGAAAGTACAATTTTTTAAACAACTTTATTTATATGATATACTTATTGATCACCCCCGTGTTCACATTCATTATCTAACTATACAACAACAACATGGCTTCAATCCCAAATTAGTTGGGGTCGGTTAATACATTATCTAACTATACTAATTAAATTTCATTCTCTTGATTTTTCACACTAAATAACTCATTCAATATATTTTTAGCTTACTATCTACACTCACATGACTAGTACCATTTTATACACATATATAGTTGTATTGGCATCATTTCTTTCTATTAAACTTTGGATAACCTTAATTTGAAGAGACTATAAAGATATATTTCTTGCACTTGCCCTAACCGTCTTATACCCTTTTTGAAAAGGTTTAGAAAATGAACAAATCTATCTAATTAGATCTCCCTTCAATCAATGGCTCTAGTGAGCTTGAAGATAGTTATGAGAGTATTGAATTTGAATAGTTCGAGTAGAGATGAGAATTTGAAACTTTCTTTTTTTTAAGGAATCAATCACCCAACCTCACGGAGGTGGGAGCACGCCTTTTCCATTGCGTTGGTTGGTAGTTTTTTTTTTTTTTTTTTTAAATATCCGTGGGTGTCTAAGCCGCCTTAGCCCCTCCTTATTCTGATCCAACTAATCCCACGGGGGCTGATGGGAGCACCAGCCCTACAACCCAAGGAAACTTCAAGGAATAATGCAACTATCACAACTCAAACTCTAGACATTTCCCTCAATTAGCGCCTTACCGCTTGCGCCGTTGCCACTGCATAACACTCGTTGGGTGTGGGTGGTTGGTAGAATCTGAGACTCAAATCTAATGTATTCCCCTTAAAATTCAGTCGATTGGCATGCAATTTGATGTAAGATGAGAATAATTCATATGCTAAACTCTAAAAATGAGTGAATTTATATTATACTCAATCTTAAGAAAATAGAGCTTTGCGGTGTTAAAGTTCCCCCCCTCCCATCAATGTCTGGCTCTGCCCCTCATTATGTGTGAAAGATTCTCAATTAAACATCAACTAACATTGAAATTGCTTCGCCCACTAGTTCAAATGCATCGGAAAGAAAGCTAAAATGGAGAATGAATGAGTTGGGATGCGAACTTACTGAACATCCTGACTATATAAGTTGGAAGGGAAAACGGCTTCGGCGCTATCAATCCCTCACCAAAGTGCAATTGGGTGCAATAAAAAGCTAGCCCTGGTTTCAATTTGACACATGATGGTTCATACAAATGAATTTCTGTTTAATCTCCTATTAAGTTGGTGAGTGTCCCAAACGTATTTGTTGCTAGGCCCAAGAGAAACATTCTTTTTTTCCGCAAGCTCAAAATTTGATTGGGAATATGTTCTCAAATATTAAAATCAACGTCACACTGAAAAACTCCTTAGTCATGTGATTTGCATTGACATTATTCTCTCGAAATATATGATTGAAAACTCCACTCCACTCCTAGTTCCACAACAAGTTTCCTACATCATTTATTCCACGCCAGTTGCAAGCTATGTTTAACTCCTTATAGTTTGACGGAAAGAGGTGCATACCGACCCAACTTTGCTTGAAATGCTGCTCAAAAATCACCTTACCGACCCAACTTTGCTTGAAATGCTGCTCGAAAATCACCTTTCATCCCCCGTACCACTCCTGCCGTTGTGGCTTCCCCATCCTCCCCTTGTACATACACTTGTTACACAGTTTTGGGGTCCATTCGACACACGTTGAGTGTGCGAGAACAAATCTCGATGCTTATTCAATGGTCTCAACAGCAATGTAAAAATGTATACAAAAAAGTGTTGAAGATGTGTGAACCAAAATATTTAAATATCAATGTATCTTTAGAAAGACCGACATATATTTTCAGTATATTTTCGTGCGCACAAGTTGGGAATTGAGGGACCAATGGAATAAAAAATTAATCCGACGCCTTTTGTTTGAAACACTACCAACAATTCTAGCTTATCAGCTAGATTATTTTGAAAAAATTTAGTTGCCAAACACAACTCATTTGTCAAACTAAATTATCAACTATATTATAAACTAGCTGATCAGCTAGTTTGTACTTACCAAATATAGCTATAGTCCTACATCGATTAATTGTAATTTCATAAAAAAAAAAATAAAATAAGTGATTGTAATTTCATTAAGAAATACATAAATGATTATAGAACAAGTCATGTTTTCATCATTGTTTATGCTTGAAATCAAGATTTTTCTTAAAGAACTTGTTTCGTTATTTGTAGGACATTGCTGATTTAGCTACATTTTAAAGTTTTTTAAGACAAACATGAGAAATGCCTAATGGAAAAAGTAAGAGGGAGATGTATTTTTCGATATTTTTGTTAGTTTATAGGGTTTTCCCAAATGAAGATAAAAAAACCCTTGTTTTTGAAGTGATTCGATTTCACAGGTGCGAACCTCTAACTGTAGAGTTGGTAGAATCTTTCTCAACCTCTAGTTGGAGTATTAGTCATAGACTGGCCACCGAAACTCTAGATCGACGACCTTTAATTAGTTAGAAAGTCGGTTTGATCCCATCAACCTTTAGTAAGAGTATCGGTCGGAGCCCACCTAATCTCTAGTCAATGTGTCAATTAGAGCTCGACGAACCTGTGATTTGGCAATTTTCAAATGAACTTGAATGAAGGGGCTCTGTGGGGCAACACCGAACCTCAAACATAGGTCTCGACACTGCATCACTAACCTCACAAATTAAACGACTCAACAAATCCGAGGAACAACCAAATGAAACGAAATAATATAAGAAAATCACATCAACTTGGACCAAATGGTGCAAATCTCGCATTGGCAAATTGAATGACGCTCAGACTCACCAACAATAGCCACAGATGATTGAAAACACCAAGAAATGGTTCATCAAAAAAAGAAAAAAAAGAAAAAAACACCAAGAAATGACATCAATGCACCACAAAAACACCGAAAATTGACGCCATTATGATTAGAATCAATAAAAGATGAAAATTGTACGATTTAGAAGGTTTTAGTGTGATTTGGAAAGGTTTGAATGGTAGGGCGCGTTGAATGAGAGGTGCATTAAAAATTAGCTTTGCCTTTGTGGACAACTTGTATGCCTTTAGCGTGACTCAAAAAATACATGTCAACAATTTATTTTTTTGGAAGAGAAATCGAAATTTCATCAATCATTTATGACTCAAAACAGGACTAGACATAGAATCAAATACATTGATTCGTTAATCCTATTTATGCAAATAAATTGCTATTAATTTATTTTTTAAAAAAAATTGAAACAGGTTGACAATCAGGTATTGCTCTCTACAATGTTGAAACTCATGACAATACACAAAAGTACTAAAACCACAAAATGAATAACAAAACTTTCCAACAAGGAGAAGACAAAACAAAGACTTCTAACTAGAGAAAAAATTAACCATAAAGTAAAAACTAAAGATAAATCAATCCATCGCGCCGCACAAATCCACACACTGTTGATGAAGATACACCACAACAAGGATGAACCAATCTCTACAAATCTGATTAGATCTGTTGTTTATTGAATGAACAAAGAGCAAAAGGAATTTGATTGGAACCACCGTCGATCGTTGAGATGATCGACGACAGCTCAAGAACAAAAATCACAAAAGTGAATCAAAAAAAGAGTTTTAGGCAAATACATGTCAACAATTAATGGTTGAGACTTTAATAGTTCTTGATGGGCATGAGGTATGATTTGGCCTTGTTTCAAGTTTTAAGTCATGTTTGAGGGGTAACCTAGCTCCATCCACTTCCCCACTCTTGTTGGTTAATATTGTTCCATCAATGGTCAATGTCTCAATATTGTAAACAAAAAAACACTTTGACTCTGCCTTAAGGGTTCAATTCTTGGCTGCGACATTATATTTCCTTGATTTCTCTCAGATTATGGGATTAGGGTACCTGATTAACTCTCATGAGATTAGTCGAACCAAAGTAAGGAGAGGCCAAAAAATAATTCGGACACCCATGGTCATAAAAAAAAATGTTTCATTTTTTTTTTATTTTTTGTTTTTTGTTTTAAGTTTTTTTTTTTCAAGGGTCAATATGCTTCAAGTTAATTCTAACATTATGCTTGACAAATAATATTATTACCTTAAATTAATAAGGATGTTATCAACCAAGATGGCTATGGTGGAATGGCTCAAGTCCTTCATCCCTTAATGAAAAGTTTCGATTTCGAGTTATGAGAAAAGAAATGTTTTAAAACTCTTAACTAGAGCTTACAGGTGTTGTCAATATGGTCCTATATGTTTCTCCAAGTCTCAAATTATTCGGGGCAAAGCTAAAAAAAGCCTTGAAAAAATAGGAAAATGATTTACGTACACAGTTAAACAATTTGATCGAATTGAACTCTATCAAATATGTTACCCATTTTTTTTTTATAGCACTTAATCTTGAAATGCACACTGTAAATAATTGCTTCACATTTGATTTGATCATTTCCGAGGAGAGAAGTACGATCAGATCGTGTAGTGTTTGTTGTAAGAATCCCAATTTGGATGCAATGTTAACAAAATATAAGAGATTTTTAGAAGACCTACACGAGAGGAACTATGGTATGGAGTGGGTTTCCTAGCAAGCCAGAAGTTCTTACTTTTGTTTTGTTTTGGTTCTACAGCTAGAATTTATGTTGTCTTTCAACATCCTACTTCCTAAAACCGGGATTCCAAAAACAATAATAATAAAATAAAATAAATAAATAAATCCTCAGAGGTAATTGTTCAAGAGGTTGGAGGTTCGAGCCCCATCAAGGGAGGGCATGAGTCACAATAAAGGTAATTTCCAAACAATGTTAGGTCGGCCAAACATGGCCTTCCTAAACTTAAGGTGGATTGTTAAGGCATGTACGATTAGACTGAAATGTACTTAAAGAAACTTCTTTATGTTCTCAATGCTTACGTTGATACAAATCATATCATTTAATTATAGCACACATGATGCTAAGGCGAACCAGCTTCGTATCGACCTGAATTGTAAAGCAAGTACATTTTTTCATATTCCACAGTAAACAAGAGTACCTATAAAGCCTCGAACGGAATAAATGATAGCCGTACAAGTTCTAGGTGTTACATGTTGAGTTTGCTTTATTCTTCATTGCCTGCACTAACAGCATAGTGCCCGGCGTTTTTCCCCTGCACATGACACACCATGGTATCTAAGTTAATGTTGAATGAACCCAAGAAAAATAACTTAAAACTATATTCTGATTACGGAAAAGACGGTAATTTGACTGGGGGATTTCAATCATAGATACCTTTTTCCAACTCGCAAAGCATAAACATATTTACTAATGAAAATATATAATCTCCTCGACATGAAATCATGAAATAACATTTCACAAGTACAAAATGTCTAACTAAAGATCACTGTCACTGATCTCTTTCTCCACACACTCTCTCTTCACACGTACGCATGTAGAGCGAATGAGATTAAGCATAAATGAGGTCATCATGAACGGTAAAATACCTGAGACATCATACGCTTCTTGTTCAGTATTTGAGTCCTTGCCTTGTTGAGAGCAGAGTTTGGTGATTTATAAAATCTCTGTCGGCAATTAAAACAATGTAAACACAACCACCGTGAGTTAATGCTAACTCTTAACAAATCACTCATCTTTAAGCAAATGAAAATATAATATGCTTAAGAGCCAAAAGTTGACTTTTTGAATGACTTGGTCTCCATAAGTGTGGGTTTCTAAAAGACAATTAACATCACAATCTAAACTGAAATTCTTCAGTTGCAAAGAACACATCAAAACATTTGCAATATGCAAGAAGGTTAAAACTCTCCTCAGATTAGCCTAGCACACATCACATGCTTAGAGCAAGAAATGATAAGAAAAAAAAAAAAAGTACTTTCATAGGGTGCATATACAAAAAGTGCAGAAATAGCAATGGCCAATAGCAACTTCAATATCAAGAACCTAATCAATATCTAAGACGTGCCAGTAACAATGTTCAATTGATTTAATCTATACCTGACAACTACCTTCTCTTCTTACTTTGGGTACATAGACATAATGAATAGCCTAAAAAATTGAACTCAATTAGAAACATTCTTGCACAAGCTAGGAGTATAAAAAACCTCCAATGAGAAACATCACTAAAATCTAAATTAAAACAAGTATTTCAATAAAGTACAGGAAAATGTTTCGCCAACCCACTTTGGGCACGATTGGGTGTGATGCACTTATGATGTGTTGTGCACACCGCTCGAGGTGTATCACACGGTGCCCACCCAATCATGCCCATTTGATAGTGTCCAACGTGGGTTGCTTTACCAAGGTACTAAAGAAAATGCTTTTGTAACCCACTTTTGACACGCTTGATGGTGTCCATTGATTTGTGAATCTATGTTTGCACATACGAAAATTGAGGTGTAACCAAAGGACACCCAACAAATGTGCGTCAAAAGTGTGTCATAAGTGGCTTACTTTAGCATCTTCCTTTCAATAATGAATATTGCACACAACTACAAACAGACATTACTTTTTAGACAAAACTACAAACAACATTATTAATAAGCTATCAAACACAATCCACAACATTCATGTGCATTCCAGGAGTATTAACAAAATTCCTTACAAAGATTATCATTAAAATTCATTTTTAGCAAGTATTTTTCCAAAATGAATTATTAAATTATTACCAAATCAAAGTAAAAAATAAAAGTGAATTATTACAAGCATACACAATGTGCCATGAAACACTTAACAGTTGCAGAAGTGTGTATACGAGAAACAAAAATCCTATATTTTAAAAGAAAAAAGAAAGAACAAACCAACCATATACACCTTTCAATCAACTGAATACATAAGAGATCAGTCCGACCCAAAAGAAAGAGAGGATGTGTAGATGAAAATATCTATTATGACTACAGAATAAATTAGAACACAGAATGTTACATGGTGAACAAAAGAAAATAACAGCAAAATCATTTCAGGACATAATCAAGTTTATAACATATCCAATACAAAAAATCATATTTAATCACCAAAATCTGATGGCTTTAGTCACTCACAAATGGGTTAGATTATACTAGAACAGCGAAAATAAAAAATTTTAAAATAAAATTAAAATTTCTAAATTGCTAAGTAACTGTAAACATTAACATTTTTTTGACAGGAACTGTAAACATCAAGACAACAAATATTCAGATAATAAGAATATATAACTATTTAATTAATAACTATATAATAGACTATGGCTCTTAAAATTATGCGGATCAGACATAGCAGTAACTAAGGCTCTTAACTTGCCTCCTGACACAGAATGCATGGCAAGATCTTATGGACCAACTGGAACAACAAAAGCCCATAAATCCCGAATAAGAAAGTACTACATTTTAGTGTTTCTTATTCGAAAATTGCTAGATTATGATAATTGCAATTGTCTTAATAGTTGAGATTTCTTTTCCCATTCAATGAATATAATCCTATTGGTGCATTTGGAAGCCAATGGACATGGCGTTCATAACAATGAAGCTCAGCATGTTGAGAAAACATACCTTATCTAGCCTTGACGATTCGCTGACTCTTTCAGATTTTCTCTTAGGTGTAAAATCAAAAACATCTTGAAGCAATTCATTTTCCTATGTGAACATACAAAGCGAATTAAGAATGAATCTGGAGGAACGAAGAACACAAGAAGATATATGGACATTTTCAAAATGACTGGGATACAAAACTTCAACTTAAAAGTGAATACCTGCATGTGCTTGACAAATCCCCCTCCAAGGAACCGTTTCAGGAAGTTCACCTGTTAGAAAACATAAAAAAAAAAAAAAAGTTATCCTAAGAATCTAAGAGACAAAAATCCATCTCAAGCAAAAAAATAATACCTGAATTAAACGGGACCATGATGATATAACCAGCACATCTCCAGCAAACTTCATTGTCGTATCAGGATAATAACCATCCTGATATTCATAATAGTCTAACATCATTATTCTAGCCACATGAAAATCCAATGACAATCAAGACGAGAGAAGCAAACCTCTAGAAACTCCAAAACTTCCCGAAATAAAGTCTTCTGGCTATTAAGATCCTTTTTGGCGGAACCTTTACCTCCCGCTTCCACAGCTAGATCCCTCACTTGGTTTAAGATTTTTGCCCTTAATCCTTGTATGTGCATAGCCCCATTCCGAACTGAGTTGTCACTATTGTCCTTAGGTTCTGAGCAGAACTTCTCCAGGCTTCCTGCTTCAAAAATAACGGCTATTGCTTCACCTGCAGCTATTCGTATTGATCTATCATCCTTGTCCAGTAGACTTGATAAATAAGAAATCGACCTGAATCAGTTTAAAAATGATTAATACATCACAATATGTTGAAAAAAAAAGGTAACGAATTAGTGCAGAATTAAATAACTAACTCACTCTTGCCAACTTTTGGAATTAATTTTCCATCCATCCATTGTTGTAAGCAAAAATGACCAAGCAGATAAGGCAGCTGTCATTACTGCAAGAGAAGGTTTGGTAGGAACAACCTGAAAATGAACAGAAAAGAACAACTTTCATCCAACAGACAACTATAAGCATACCCTATTAGCTTCTATTAATAAGCACAACTCCACAAATGAATCCAAATTCCCAAACAAATTTAAATTAGACAAAGAATAACATACGTTTGAACCCAACTTTGGGCGCACGAATTGCCATATAATTTGCATTGCTTTTTCTGTCTCCTCCGAACAATTTGATCCAATAAAAGTGACAATTGCCAAGCATTCAAAAATCTACAAGTATTGAACGCATGTTATTCATAAATCATAAAATCAAAAATCAAAAATTAATTTTTAAAGATGTACATACATATGAGATTTTTGATGGATCTGTCCCAGACTTGAGAACTTGTGAAAGAGATGCCATGGTTTCACCCATTATTTCACGTGCTGCATTATTTTCAGCACCTACAGTAATTGCTAGCAAGCCTACAAGAACAAATTATGAATAATCATGAGTTATCTACTTTAATATGATGAATTGTAACATAGAAGGGTTATAGAGAAACCAATGGCATTAGAAGCTAGAGAAATCTCCTTTGTCGATCCTTTCTTCATAGAATTTAGGAATTGATGAAGTAAAGTAATATACCTGGGAAAAAACAACAAAAAAGTAATTTAGATTCAAACTTTAGCATAAACTTGACTATTATGCATATATTTATTTGCACAAATCACAAGAAAACCAAGCAATACTAAGAATGAGAGAGACCTAGTTTGCAAAAGCGTAGCATAACTGGAAAAAAATATTTTCCCACAAAAAAATCAGAACAGGGAAGTCACTGTTAGTTAGCACTTTAGATCACTCCAAATGAAATGTATTGGTTGCTAAAACTTGAGGTAAAAAAGAAAAGAAAATCCAAAATAATAATAAAAAATACTTACTTGTTTGCAACAAATTGATGCTGCAATTTGTTTCTAAAACCATCAATAAGAAGAGCCAAAGCCTTCTCCCTCGTGGCTCCCCTGTTTTACAAAAACAAAAATATTTTACAATTCAATATAAAACTTAAAGCACGAGTCTCTTTAATATAATGTAGCTGCAGTAGATGATAAAGTTCAAGGATGACACAGCTTACACAAAAACTGACTCATGAACTTCATAACACACAATCAAGCATAATAAAATTTGCAGCACACAAAAGTTGCAGAATCTGGATGGAGGATATTAACAAACTGCCCCCATCAACGTATGTGCCAAGAACAACACATTTTTCTTTTTCTTTTTTTTTTGTTGTGTTTGGCTTTGGACAGTGTTTTTTCTATCTATTTTGATTCAATCAGTTGCATTCATTAGGGAGATAATGAGGTAATGGGTGTGCAGGTCATGCTTCTAGTTTTTTTTTTTTTATAGTTTATCGGCTCGCCCCTTTCTTATTTGTTTCAGTTATTCTCAAATTCATTCGTGCATTGTCAATTTTTTTTTTTAATATATATTCTCAAATTCATTTGTGAATGAATCTGTGGGTTTCATCGAGGTGCATGATTGCAATCGTCAGTTGCTTGCTTCTTCTCAATGAAATGGTTCTAATGATAATTGCATTTTCTTTCCTAAACATATGTAGAAGAAAAAACACAATCCAAAATTATACCTTTTCTCATACAAGGCGTCTAGACATGAGTCCAAGCTCGCGTTCCCACCGTAAGCTTCTTCCGGCTCCGGCTCCGGCTCCGGTGCCAATGACGTCTCCGACATCGCTTCCGAAGAAGTACTCAAACTCTCATCATCATCACTGTCAAATAATTCACCTGCCTTCTTTTGTTGATTCTTACCTGAATACACCAAAAAAAAAACCAATCTTTGCTCAATTTCCCCAAATAAACAGGTCCAAAATCTCAACTTTCCACAAAAAAAAAAACACACATAAAATGGTGAAAAAGAAGAGATTCATCCATGATTCTCAAACAAAACCAATAAGCGATCAAATCAGAACCAAAATTCAACAAATTTAAACCCAAAATCCTTACACTTACGTCTTCCCATCGCTTCTTTGTGAACCAAATAGATCAAGACCTAGAAAAAATCCCAAAAACGAAAACGATGCTTGTTGCTACTGTTGATGGCGTAATTGAAACGGAAATCAGAGAACTTGGCGATTTCGTTGTTAATGTTGAGCTTTTTACAAGAACAGACCACCGATCGATCGACTGAATTAAACCTAGAAATCGACAAATCCATGAAGAGATTGAAAGACAACAATTGAAGAGAACCTAATGAAACCCTAATTTGGAGTCAGAATCGGAAAGATTGGATGGTCAAGGATAGACCACGAACAATGCTGACCCTCTTAATTTGTAGTTTTTCTCTACGTGTGTATGTCGGCGGTGTACCTGGATCAGCACGTCAAAGCCACCACGACCGTTGATTTCTCATATCTGAATATTGTGTTGACGGTGGAGATTTGTTGAGAATTCGTTAACGCGTGTCTGATGCGAATCTTTCGTGGACACGGTACCCGCCTGCGGCATATTCGTTTTGTGGTCCAAGACCTTCTCCAACTACAATACTCTATTTTTCTTTTTATTTTACAGTTTTGTCACATCAACTTTATTTATTCTCTAACTACAAACTCAATTTTTACACCAAAACTCTATTTCTTACTTTTATTTATTTTTTGTTATTTATTTGTAATAATTTTAATAAATTATTTAATCATTAAAAAATTATGAAAAAAATATATTCATATTTTTTTTGAAAAAGAAATAATTATTGATAATTTTTTAAAAGAAAAAAATAAAATGAAAAATAAAAAAATAAAGGAACTCTATTATAAAGTTGGGTGAATGGTGAAACTCACCATTCACCCAACTCTATAATAGAGGAGAAATAGAGTATGATTGAAGTAGTTTTACTCTATTTTAGAGTAAAACTCTAAAATAGAGTACCAATTGGAGTTGCTCTAAATTTTTTTTGAGATTTCCTTAAAAACAAAATAGCTTTTTCGAGGTTTTTTTTTTGAGAAAATACTTCCTCCAGTTACAAACATAAGTCGGTAAGGGCACAAGAATTAAAATAATATTAATTACAAGTGTAATGTAACGATCTGAAAATCTAACTCGTGTCACGTGTCATTTTAGGTCGTGCTTAAGACCATTTGCAGTGATACGCGTGTCTAATTCTCAGTCGTCGACACCGAAGTATGTTATTTTTGTTTGGTGTTTGTATTGGGAGAGGAAAAACAGACCCCATAAATTACTAAACATACCCCAATTTTGTAAAATTACCCAACTACCCCTCTATATAAAAAGATTTTTACTCAACATACCCCACTCACCCCCATTCACACAATACCCCAGTCACCTCTTTCAAATCGCCTTACAAAAAATCGACCAAATCTGACAAAATCCGAGCAAAACGACATGGATTCGACGATGTGGGTGCATTTATCATCTCTTTTAGTGTCAATTTCGAGGTTGTTTTGAATTTTTTTTCTCGTTGAGTCGTTTTGTTTGTGAATTTATTTTTAGGCTTAGGGCTTTGATTTGAGGCGTGAATCTTGCATTTTAGGTACAAAGTTTTGATGAAATTGGAAATATTAAGTAATTCCGAGCAAAACCCACTATTCTTTGTCATTTTCATGTATTTTTTGAGAGTTTTGAAGTTTTTGTATTCGTTCTGGTCGCCCGCGGGTTTCGGAGTAATAGAGCCGACACCTCTGAAGAGATGTTGATCGAACGGGGCCGACATCTCTAAAGAAGTTTCAGCCGGTTCCCACCGTCACCCATTGAAATCAAATTATCTTCGCATTATTGGTTGAAGTCGGCTGAGACCTCTAAAGAGGTGTCGGTTCTGTACCTCTTTAGAGGTGTCGGCTTTGTTCGTCCGACACCTGGAGGCAAGGGTATTGGGGTGAGGGTGAGGGTGAAGGTGATGGGGTACATGAAGTAAAAAAGTGGGGTACACTAAACAAGAGTATTTTTAGAATTTTAAGAAAAAAGTGGGGGTACACTAAGTAAAAAATGAGGTACATGAAGTAAAAATTTAAAAACTTGGGTACGTTTAGTAATTAATGGGGTTCGTTTAGCTTCTCCCTTTGTATTACGTATTTATTACTCGAATGTGTATCTAATAGTTCAAACGTGTGAAGACGTGTACGTTAAACGTGTTTGAGTTATGAGCAGGTTTACCTTGGGAAATGTGCAAAAAAATGAGTATTGGGTGAACGAGTTTTTAGTATTTAGTTGTCTGGGGGACAATTTAAATTAAAACACTGAAAAATGTAAATAAATATGATAATTAATTAATATTGGAACGCGTCCCAATCGATAGCGTTGTCAATTACACGCAACAGTGCGAGTTGTGTGCAGGCCCGATACGGGAATGCCCGTGAAAATCAATTGTTTGAGTTGAATAAAGGATATGGTCAAAGGACCAAGTCAACAAGAGTCATCAAATTATGTCAAAATAGTGAGTGGATGGAGTGAATGAGGGCCATTAGATCAACCTTGTGATATGGGGTTGAGTCAAGAAATGATATAAATAGGGTGTTAGTTGTGTTTTCACCACCTTTTCTCTCTCTCTCTCATTCAGTACAAACGAAATTTGCAAGGGGGTTTTGGTGATTTTGAGAACGAATCGAAGGCCGAGGGGCGACCAACTATGTGTATAAAGGTGAGATCTCGGATCCTCGTTCAATTCTCTTCGTTTTGGCGATAGTTTTGGGGGTTTTCGTCACGATTTTCAAACACCGAAGGGGTACACTGAATTTTGGATTTTTGTAGTGTTTTTGGTGGTGTTTAAGTGATCAATTGATAACATGTATATAAGGATTGGTGATGGTGTAAACAACTTATGAGATTTTTTTTTATCATTTTTTATGGATTTTATGGGGTTTTTTAATTTAAATGATGAACTTTCGAGTATTGATTATTTTTTTATGGTGGTTTCGAATGGTATTCAAAATTCGCAGGGGACGCCGCTAGGGACGATGTGAAGCCTAAAACTCCACGGCGTCCAGGGCAGTGAGTGCCTTGGAGGGGCGCTGTGAGTAACGTCGCAGGGATTATACCCCCACGATGTCAGTCATGACGTCCAGAGCAGTGAATGCCTTGGACACACGTTTTAAGTGACGTCGTGGGTTTGTGTCCATCATGATGTCACCTGTGGTGTGACACTGTTCACTTGTACAAAATTTTGAAAAGTTTTCAAAAACTTTGGGGATCTCTCGGATATCCAAATAGGTTCAAATGCGACCGAATACCAGAGAAATTGACCCAATTATACAAATGAATATATACTGTAAGATTCGACATACCTTGAATAGTGTGTATGTGTGTGTTGTGGAGATGTATTTGTGTTTGAATGACGTGTATTATATTTATGAAATAGTAAATGGACTAGCTGGATAACATAGGTACTCGTGAAGGTATACACACCCGATTGAGTCGCGAGAGTGTGAGTATGCCCGAGTGAACTAATTGGCGCACGAGTGTAGGAATAAAACAAGTGTGGATATATATAATGGGTTATATATAATATAAATTAATAAAAAAATAGGGAGGATAAACTTTAAACAAACCTCGAGATAACACAAATGTGTATCTCGAGGCAAGGATTTATATATAATCAAATCGTTCACCTCTCTGTTTCGTTTTCGATAGTTCGAGAGACCAGGAAGGTTGTTGATCGATCGAGAGGAGGGGGAGACCGAGAGGAAGGAGAGCTCGTGAGTGCTCCGAGTTACAACAAAGTTGTCACAAAGTTTAGGTTATCTTCCTCGCAAATTTGGTAAGTGTTCGAGTTCGTTTTCAATTCAGGAAAGTGGTGAGATTGATGGGTTTTAGAGTTAAAGCAGTAGTAATCGATTGTAATAGGTTTGTTGATGTTAGAAAGGTCTTTAGGACCATTGTTTGTGGAAGAATCGATTTAGTGTTAATGAATTTAATGGTTTATGAGTTTTTGAGAATAATTTGATGATTGGTGAAATTCTCCCTTGTTTATTGATGAATCTTCGTGGTTTCTGTTGGGAAAGGAGATATATGTGTTGTATGTGGTGTTTGATGTCCTCTTTGAGGTTGTAAGGGTTTCAAAGATATTTGGAGGAGTTGCAACAGAGCACAAATGATGCTCTGTTGCAGGTGTCCAGCAGCCAGTCATGCTGACTGATTGCAGGTTGGAATAAGGTTGCAGAGCAGCAGTAGCATACGCGCCAAGCGCAGTGCAAACTGAGTGAAATTAATTTAGTTTAAGTGGTATTTTTCTAGGGTTATGAGCCTAGACTTGGGGTTTGAGTCGATAAATGTCGAATATAGTTTGATATCAATAAATGTGGAATAGGTTCTCGAGTATTGGGAGACTGAAGTGAACCCCGAGAGCTAAAGAATCTAGAGTCAAGTTTAAGGAAACACAACCAAGGCAAGTGGGACTCATGTTTTTATTAATTATGCACGTAAAATAGTAATATGAGAGCACGTAGTATTAGAGACTGGGAATGAGGCAATGTACTGTGACTTAAACCTATTTTATTACTGTTTTACAAATGAAAATGAAATTCAGGAAGAGGTTTGGCGGGACGAATCGGCTTGGGATTCGAAACTGTGTTGGACGGGCCCAATACTGCGCCCCAGTGACTTGGAGTATCCGATCAATGCTTTCCATTTGAGTTGGTGGCACATCGATCATGAATTACCAGTTGTCAATGGTAATTCATGAGAGATTTCTGAGTGGGATTCTCTGTTTAGAATTGAAACGCAAATATAATTCACAGTACAGTTAAGAAAAGACTTATGAACGTGCATTTAGTTATATATTCTTTATATTCTTTTAATATCTTTTTAAATATGCATTGGAATCATATTGTTATGCAGTGATTTTGATATTTAGTTGATAATTGATGTATTCTTGAGAGTCATTTACTGAGTATATAAGAACTCAACCAACTTAACAATTTCAGGTTCTCGTTTGACCGCGGAGGAGAAAGGGAAAGGGAAGATCTAGGCGTTTATGATTCTTCTCTAGATGTAATGATACTGATAAGCTTGTATTATATACTGCTTGACTATGTTTGTATGATATAACTCGGTTGGGTTGCTTTTATTAATCGATGGATTTCCGTATTATGTAGTTTTGGTATATTGTATAATATTAACGAAAAAGCTTTAAATTTTCACTGCATTTGAATTATGTTTTATTCGATATATATAATATACATGTTGTTATCAGGTACAAACGAAAGGTTGCTACTCTAGTTAGGCCTGATCTGGAGCACCGGGGCTTAATTAAGGTTTCAGACCGGATATCCCCTAATCAAGATAAGGGATGTCACAGTTTGGTATTAGAGCCTAGCTTTACAAACGTTTGGTTTATTTATTCTATGATTAGTAAAAATGAAATAGCTCTGATAAGAGTTTAAATTATGAGTTCACTAACTTTGAGAATTCATTAGAGTTATGAATAACTTAGAGCCTGATAACCAAGTTTTTATCGTGGTTTTGGGGGGAAACTGGAAAATGAATTTATAAGTATACATTATTTGCTGAGTTTATAGACATCTATAGAATAGATATGATTTCTTTGTCTTCTCTTAACAATATATTGATGGTTTTATCTCCTTTGTAGACAAAATCCCATGGCTGAGCAAGGAGAGGGCTCTCTAGGGCTTAGACCTCAGGATGATGTTAATAGAGATGCATAATAGAAAGACCATATGGAACAGTTACGAGAGGTATTAGAGGCTTAGGGTGATGGCTCATATAATACCTCCTACTATACAACTAGATACTCAGCCTGTTGCTAGTCCTAAGGGCAATAGAGCTGAGGAAAGGGCAGATAATGTCGCTATCCCAGTGGCATCGGTGGCACAAGTTCAGGCGGCAGTCCCAACAGTTCCAGTGGTGCCTATAGATCCATAGAAAGCCTTATACCTGCAGACCATAAAAGAATTCATGAAATATGAAATCATGAGATTCGATGGCAGTATGGTAGATGGAGTCACAAAGGTGTGGATTTTAGAGATGGAATAACATTTTGAGGTTGTTAAGGTAGATGATCGGTTTAAGGTTCGATTGGTAGCTTTTGTGTTGATTGATGCAGCTAGGAAATGGTGAATTGGTTAGAGAGGGAAGCCAAAGTCCCCACCACATGGCCAGAGTTCAAAACTATTTTCTACAAATAATATTTCCCCAAACCGGTCAGAAATAGGAAAAAACCGAGTTTATTAATTTGAAATAAACTATGACTGTGAGAGAATATGAACAGAAATTTAATGAGTTGAGTGAGTTTACACCAGAACTGGTGGAGTTGGAAGAGAGTAAGGTAGATATGTTCATTAATAGCTTGGAGACTGAGATACATATTGTGATGTCTTCTCATCCCCGTACTAGTTTTACTTTTTATCTTTGAGAGTGATATGGAGGTTTGAGATGGCTATTCTTGCTAAACAGCCAGCACTAGCAGTAGTGTTACCACCATCTCCACAGTACCCAGGGAATTAGAGGGCTCGAGAGTTTGTATATATATTCATCCAGGGCAGTCATGTGTACTTATTGTTCCCTCTAATATCTTCATTAGAAATCTGATATTCTGAAGTCAGTCATAAAAGTGCTAAAAAAGCTTTCTTTCTTTTTCTTTATTTCTTTTTTATTTTTTACAAGAAACATAAGCTTTCATAGATAAAAAGGTATGTTTACCTTGACAGAAAAATGCGACATGAACAGTTCTAGGAGCACTTGTAACAACCCTCAAAATTAACACGCCTTATGTCGTATTGCCAGGATTGTGACACGGTTGCCGTGATGCGTGGAGTATTTCGAACTTCGGGATGTGGACACCGAGGTAATTTTACTTTTCTGTGATGCTTGTATTAGTATGTACGTCTAGTATGAGTCTCGAGCCGTTTGGCGTGTTGATAGTCCGAGTGAGGCTTTGCCTAGATTTAACGGGGTTATAAAACATAGAAAATGACAATAAAAACTTAATTAAATGATAATTAGACTAATTAACAAAGTTAATTACACTGGTGAGACCACGGGCACACGATACGCGAGTTATGGTGCATTGCGGGTTTGAGAATGTGAAGAATGGGCTAAGGAGTTGGTTAGTTAAACGACTTGCGTGTCACCTATATGAGTCCACAAGTGGAGTTAAGAGTATTGAACAGCTTAAAAGGGAGGGGGTAGGATCTACCTTGAGATAAGTGTGTGTAAGTAGATTAAAAGTGGGGCCTATATAAGGCCCATCTCACCACTATTTCCCTCATTTCACTCTTTCTCTGCTCTCTCCTCTCCTCTCCTCCTTTCCTTCTTTTCTATCTTGGTGAGCAAGAAAGCTGGACAACCACCTTGGGACGACAACTAGAGGCTCACTGGAGTGAATCTCCCCGGAGTTAAGGTGAGACTTCCACTCCTCTCTTCCTCTTCTACGTCTATGTGTTTATTTTGTTGATTTCTAATCGAGATGACCAAGGAAGCCGCATTAAACTCGATTCCGTCGAGTTTTTCGATGCCTTGGCGATCCACGGAGCGATCAACACCCATTTTTGTTGTTGGTGGTGAGTTTTATGCCTATTTTTGCTATTTCGTCGAGTTACGACGTATTGGGATGTTTTGTCATTCTAGACAATTTTCGGGAGTTTCACGACTATCCGAAGTCGATCTTGGATAGTCATGAACTCCCGTACAAGTTGGAGAAAGGCGCAGAGCGCGGCGACGCAAGCCGGGGTTTGAAAAACCTTGGTAAAACAATTCTGGACAGGACGCTGCGACTGACGCTGTGGGCACTGTGCCCAATACGCCACCACGGCGCCGTGACTAGAGTTGATTTTCAAAGGAAAATGTATGGCACCGTGGAGATGCCGTGAGCTAAGGGGCCGACGGCGCCTCCCATGGTGCCCAGGCCGGAGGAGAATATGGTACACGCTGTGACGATGCCGTGTGCCTTATACATGACGACGTCACCACGACGTCTGAATCTGAAATTGAATTGTAAATTTTGTTTAAAACTTGGAAGACTTGGGAAACTTTGGGGGTTATCTTAGGGGTATTTATTAACATAAACCCTATAAATTGGGGTTCAAACCATTGATAGGTAGTTGGGAATCCAAGGAAACGAACTAGAGTCACGGGAATGGTTTCGTGTCGTGACGTAGTCGAGTAAGTACACATGTGCTACATATGTATGTATGTTGGTAGGACAGTAAGAAAATTCCATATGATTCATCCATTATTGTTCTGATATATCTATGATCCTGTTGTTGGCATTCCATTCTGTTACTCCTTGGCTATGTGTGTTCTTGGCGTAAGTGTGTCGGGAAGGTATCATGTGGTCCGTGGTACTGATCACTCCTAGTGTTGTGTGTACTTGGTTACTGGATTTGAGAGGTGTTGCAATGCCTCTTTTTCATGCTTTGTGATGTTGCGATATTGCCCGGGGAGTTCTTGCGAGGTATTTGTCGTTTTACTATGAATTAAACCACTTATGGGCCCCGTTTGATTCTTAAACACGCATGTTTCGTTGTTATCTATGAGTCTGCTTATCATGCAGCTTGATTGTTTATTTATCTATCTCTTTCAATTGCCGCATGATATTTGGATTGTTTTATTAATAAATCATGAATTACTGTTATATTCTTCTGGCATTACTTTCGATTTCTCCTAGTTACTCACTGTCTAGTTTGTGATGGTGGGTGCAGATAGACCGGAGTATAACAAGGGCAAAGACCCCGTTCTTGGTTACTTTCTTTGAGGACCTATCGGAGTAGAGCACTCCATCAATATTAGAGTAGGTTTATTGTTTGTTGCTCGTATATTGTTTTTTGGAAATACTATGTTTTGGTTTAGTTGGGAACTTTGAGAGATTTGATATCATGTATGTTGTCTATTTTGATGATACCTGATTGTACATGAATATCCTTTCATTCGGGGTTTCTACATGAATAGAATTTTCCTGATTTCCCTTTGATTTGAGTTATTTCCCATACTTATAGTCTATTTCCGATGTGTAACATTTGATAATTGCAATAACTCACTTCATAAATTTGTAATCAGATGATTTGAGGTTGACTAGACATGTTTAGACTTGTCGAGTACCAATTCGAGAGCCTATACAGGTTTAGGTTGGGTGTACCCAATTGCTTAGGAAATTGGGGTCGTCTCAGTTGGTATCAGAGCCCAAGGTTTTAAAGACTTGACTCTTGATTTAAAGCAAAAACCATTAAGACAGCATAAGTTAGGAATGGTTGAATTTAGACCGGAAACCTTACGATCCTAATGAGAACTTTAGTTCGGGTGTGAGGGCGAGATTGGGATAAGTTGGATTTAACTTTAGTTCGGGTGTGAGGGCGATCTGATCTTCCAAGGGAACATGTTGCACAGAGAGTTGACCAAATAACACTTAATCTCGCACAAAATGAATGACAAGTTCAACATGTTTAGTACGAGCATGATAAACAAGATTCTTAGCAAGTGATGTAGCACTTGTATTATCACACCATACAGTTGGATAAACCTGAATGGGAAGATGTAATTCATTTAGCAGAGATTTAAGCCAAGCAATTTCAGTTGAAACCTGAGCCATAGCAGGGTATTTCGACTCTGTACTGGATCGATAAACTACAGACTGTTTCTTGGACTACCAGGAAATCAAGTTTGAACCGAGATAGACATCATAGCCAGCAACAGACTTACGATCATCAGGACTCGCTGCCCAATCAACATCCTGTGATAAAGAGATGATCTCCAGGTCTAAAAAAAATAACCAGATCAACAGTACCTTTCACATAGCGGAGAACGCATTCAAGAGCTTGCCAGTGAGACACAGTAGGATTCTGCTGATATTGATTAAGCTTGTTTATAATATAATATATGTTCGGCCTAGTATTGACCAAATATTGTAGCCTCTTTAGTAAACTTCGATACAGAGTAGTGTCATTAAAAAGAGGACCACCATCTGCATAGATATGTTTGCCAACAGAGAAGGGTGTATAATTGGAATTGGCATTAGCCATACCACTGCTCTACAAGAGTTGTTTGACATAAGATGATTGATTAAGATACTGTGAGCTTCCATGCCAAGAAAAAGACTCAGTTCACCAAGATCCTTAAGGGCAAATGTACTATGTAATCGAGCAATAAAAGACTGGATAGCAGCAGTGTTGGAACTAGTAACAATAATATCATCACATACACCAAGACATGCAAAATAATAGTCTTATTTCGAAAAACAAACAATGAATTATCAACTTTCGAATTTTGGACTCAGGTACAAAAGAAAACAATTCCAAATAAGGAAAATCTTGCTCATAAAACAACACATTACGAGTAATAAATACTCTCCTAGCTTTATTCATACAATTATACCCTTTATGAATGGAAATGCACCCCCAAAAAATGCACTTCTCCGACCAAAACTGATATTTATGTTTGTTATATGGTCTCAAATATGGAAAACAAGTACAACCAAATGTTTTTAAGATATGATAATCAGGAAATGTATTATACTGTTTAGTATATGGAGAGACACCTTTTAAAACTGGAGTAGGTAACCTATTTATCAAAAAAGTCGTCGTTTCACATGCATCCCACCAAAACTGTAAAGGCAATTTAGCATTTGATAATAAAACAAGACTCATTTCACCTATATGTCTGTTTTCTCTCAGCTCTGCCATTTTGTGCATGTGTGCAAGGACATGGATGTTGAAAAATATCCCAAATTGATTCAAAATAGGCTTAAAAGACCTATACTCACCACCCCAATCACAATGAACTTTTTTAATAGTACATTGAAATTGATTTTCAACAATTTTTTTAAAATGAAGAAATGCATTAATAGCATTAGAATTCAGACGTAATGGGTACAACCAAGTGAATCTAGTACAATCATCTATAAAGTGAATGTAATAGTTCTAACCACTGGGAGAAGTAATTGGAGCTGAACCCCATACATCAGTATGAATTAAAGCCAGAACATGTGAAGAAATCTTAGTAGACCCTTATTGGACACGACAAAAGTAGGAGATTTGTATGAAGACTTGGGATGTCCAAAAAATCTGTACAATCCATTATGAAGAACGCCTTGAAGAAGTATCTCACTAGTATTGATATCCTTCACCAGACAAGAATCACAACGAAACTCAATCAACACATTATTATCCCTAGTTAATTGTGACACACTCAGTAGATTCTTTTTAATACTAGGTACATATAAAGTATGATCAAATGATAATGTTGAGTTAAGGGAATGAATTAATGCAGAACCAGTGCGAACAATATGTAAATGATGGCCATTACCTACCATTAGAGACCGATAACTTCCATATGCTGTCGAATTTGACAGCTGAGATGGATCAGTGGTAATGTGAGAGAATGATCCACTGTCCATGTACCAGGAGCTATCAGGAACAGATTCAGGTGCACTGAAAAAAGAGTTATGAGCCTGATGTGGAACATGAGTGAATGGTCGAGGAGAGTGCATAGGAGGATTCCCATCATGACTTGTTACAACACCACGACTACTCATATACTTCATATCTGCACGACAGAATGTCCATACTTGTTACAAATCTGACAAGTTGGACGATTATTGTTTTGAAAAGCACCACGACTACGTCGTCCTCCACTGTGACCACGATTACCAAAACCTCTAGTTCCATTCCCATGAGAATGAGTTCCATAATTAGACCCATGTAAATTCATAGATTGTGGCTCAGATTTTGATTAGCCACATTTCACCTTAGCAGAATTTGTTGTAGGAGTTGAATCTTGAATTGAAACCGAATTGATTCCATGAATCAGATTGACCTGATCCAAAGTACTCTAAAAACTAAGAAGAGATGCCTGAAACTCCTGCCAATCCAAATCTAACTATCTCTAAAGCACTACAGTGATAGGTAAGTACTTCGATCCCAATCCGAGAAGAGTAGTCGAAATGAGATCATCATCGCTTAATGGTGCGCTTGCAATGGCAAGACCATCAGCAAGACTTTTCACTTTTGCAAGATATTCAACCATCTTCAGAGATCCCATGTTGAATTTTTCCATCTTGCGATACGTTATCCACAAGTGGCCGCTCACGGCACTTCTCCGCGAGACATTCATCTCCCCGGTACCGATACTGTCCCCAACTTAACCACCCTTCATTTTTTTAGGCGTGGGGTTTTATCTTAAAAGGACCTCGGTGCTATTTAAGGGGAGACAATCACTTATATACTTCATTTATAAGTTTTACTTTCCAATGTGGGACTATTATTTTGGTTCACAAATCTCAACACTCCACCTTGGACTAAAATCCATCCAAGGGGCTTTTTCTCGATAGGTCCCGATCGAATCGTTGGCTCTGATACCATGATGAAATTTTGACAGAATATGATAAGTTTTTCTCTTGTTTTCTTCTATTACATATGCCTCTATATATAGAAATGCAATTACATACAAAAGACAACATCTAAATAAGGTAGCACATAATTACAGGAGTGCTTTGTGCACAATCATAATCACGGGAGTGATTTGTGCATATTTCCTAATTACACAATAATTATAGGAGTAATTTGTGCACAATCATAATTACAGGAGTGATTTGATCACAAATCATAAAACTATGTTAGTGATTGATTCTAATAAGAATCAAGACAACTTTACATAGCCTAAATCACAAATTAGTTGGGCTCATGATAAACATCATCAACAAAATGGGTTGTTATTTCATTGTTGAAATCAAGTATATAAGACTAAATCAAATTGGGAATCAAACACCTTCGAATGGCTTTTTCCAAAGAATAAACACATTGGTACTAAAAGAATAAGGTTTTGAGACTATAAAAAACTGCATGTGCTCCCCAGTTGAAATACAATGAGTTGGGCTTTATAATGTAAATGAGCGCTCCCTCATAGGCATTTCATCAAACATTGTCAGGTGTCAACATTCATCCCATCAGATCCAGATACATAGCTGGCCTTGAATACCAAAGAAGTGAAAAGTAAAATTAAAACATCTGATGATACACAAAGACTATCAATTACAAAAAAAGGATATTTTACAACAAAAATAATAAATAAAGAGTTAAGAATATCATGCCTTGAATGGATAGAACATATGTTAACTATTGAGGTGGTCTCTGATATAGAAATATAGATGGAGGAGACAAGAGTAAATTCCCATCAAAGACAGTAGCATATAAAGTTGGTCCAAATCATCATGCATTAGAGCGTGATTGAAACCTAGAATACCCCATTTATAAATCAATATAAAATCATACAAGTCATACATAATCAATAAATTTCCAAATGACAAAAGCATATAACAAGAGCAAATAACCTATTGACTAAACAAATTCTCATAACCCAATAAAAAAAACAAAGCCCTTTAACCACATCGCAAAAATCCTTTGCATAAACAGCCATAACCCGTGAACCCGAACTAAAAATCACAAAGTTTCTTTCTTATGATAAAATTAAAAATAAGTAAGAGAAATTCTCAAATATTTGAGCAGAATTATATTGCAGAATTATACCGGAGGGAAGGACTCGCTCTCGACACTAACATTGTCATCGTGAACAATGATTACAATAGAGGTGACATACATTTGAAAATGCCAACATTTCCAACAGAATAGAGAAGTGTAAGAGGGGAGAGTTGAGGGAGTAGCAAGCCAAACGAACAACTAGGAAAATATAGTCAAGAAAGTGAGAAAGACTAAAGTATATCGTGTTGAAGCGAAGAAGGGAGGAATAGAAACCGTTCAAAAATGAGATCACACAGTTGGGCGCTATTCAAGAAGCACAAGGCTCAAAGTTGATAACAAATAATTAACCAATGCACCTAAAAGCCCCCAAAAAAACACAAATTTAACAAAAATACCCCAAATTTGGATGGTCATCCAATGCACCTAAAACCACAAAAACCCAACTCAAGATTCACAAGTTTGAGAGAAACCTTATTAAAAACAATGAAGAAGAAATAAAAAAAAAGTATTGCCCCAAGAGACAAATCAGAATGCCCATCTTTAAGCCTCAATCGGTCCGAACAACGCAGCCAAACAATACAATCAGAGACTTGAATCTCCACTTTCAATCGAAGAGAGAATCAGAAGTTGAAAGAGGAGGAAAAAGATTGGGGATAGAGATTAAAGAGAGACGCAAAGACTAACGCATGACTCTCACGTGAGAGACGATGACATTGAAAGAAGATTTAAGCCCTTTTTTATTAGGGTAATAGATAAATATATATGAAAAAAATAAGTAGAGTAAATGGGATAAAGAGTGCAAGCAATGGCAAACCCATATATCTTTCCTTTTTTTTCACATGATTTATAATACTAAAAAAATAATAACTCTGTGACATTGAGATATAAAAGAAAGCATCTCAAAGAAAATCAAATTGCTCCATGCTTAAAGAAATAGTACTAAAGGATGTAAATGAAGGATAATCTATATCGTGATACTTTGCATCTAAATTCCTATAGATCTAGAAATTTAGGTAGAATTTCTACCACAAGTAGTTTTAGAAGTAATTGAAGAAACTTATAAAGAACTATTGATAAGATACATATAGCTAAGTTTACAGTCCATGAATTACAATGTAAGTTACAACTCATCATGTCAACACAAGATTGTGATTGAATGAACTTGCATTTAACTGTCTTCTCCATTCTTCTTATTTTTGTTTAGAGAATATTAACACATTTCACAAGACATGGACTCCTCTTATACACTATGTAGGAAACGAAGTATTTGTGCTGTCTCAGAATACATACATATATTTATATATTATATAACAAGTGATACATGACAATTTTGACAGAAAAGAAAAAAAATACCACGGACGAAAGATTTAGGACTAAAAATATACTCTAAGCATACTTCTGAGGAAGCCTCCAAACTCAAAACCAACATGAAAAACTTCCATGATCTAGAGGCAATATGGAGACTTATATTCCTAGTCTTCTTCATTGACTCCTAACTCTAAGTGACTTCCTATCATATATATGAATTCATCCCATTTTCTTGGTTACCAAAACAAAACTATTTTAAGGCATCCCATATGTAGTTGTAATTCCGAATTTAGTTCATATCTATTTGCAGCCTAAACACAAAACACTTGAATAAGGAGGCGCAAAATTATTTACACCTTTTCATGGCAATTTAATGTGAATGCTTAATTTGAAAAAAAAATGGAAGAGAATAAAAACAAAACATCTTTTGATCACAACTAACCATGTGAAAAAGTCCAATGTAAGTTACATTGTCCCATGGATCCTATGACAAGATCTTTTTTCAATGAAAAGTAAGGTTTGGCCCAAGTCAGATGTTCTGCTAAGTAGTGAAGGAGATGCCGAAAATATCTACTATAGATAAAAATTTTATAAGCATATCAGAAATATAATTTGAAGATTGAAACATACTACACTCATGGACTCCTAAGCCCCTTATGAAGCATTGTAGTCCCTTATGTATGCAATGCATAGACAAAATAAAAATGCACAACTATCATATGAACTGTATCACTTTTTTACACATTGAATACATACTTACTAACAAATATTTAAATGCCTTGTCAAAGAGGGCGTGGTAATTGAGACTCTAAAGGAGAATTCTTCCACATTGAAAGGAACAACACAGATCTAAGACCAAAGAGCACAAAGAACACAATAAGTTGTAACCCTATTTGTTGGTGATTTGGGGTTCATGCGCAGCGGAGATTTCAAAACTATTTTGAGAAAAACCCCAACAGGATCCGAATCTGATTCCATTAAAACACGTTTAAACTATGAAAACTTAATCATACCTTAGTCGCAATGTATCTTTATGAAGGTTAATCGATCTCTAAGGCGCTGCCAACGACGAACGCCCTCTATCAGCAGTCCACACATGAACGGCGACCGAGATTTGAAGTGCTAGCTTCGAGAGAATACCAAACCTTTTTGTTTATCTCCAAAATGATCCAGAGCATAGCAAAACCCTAAGTCATTTCTTGTACTTGTATTCTAACTCAAAGCGTCTATTTATACAACCCTTGTATATAGATGGTTAAGTAAATTACACATATACCCTTATTTAAAGAGGTATAAATGTAATACACTATAAGGACGTTTCTGTCATGAATTTTATCATATAAAATTCATTCTTCCGAATTATTTTAAAATCTCGCAAAACCATTCTTAGTGTGCGACCCAATAGGCTCATACAATGTTGGCAGTGTACCAACACACATTTTGGTATACAAGTCATAAGCGGTCTCTAGCAAGATATTATGACTACCCAAGTTGTACGAATATCAAATCGATACAACCTAATCAATAGTGTATATAACATCCTTTTGTCACACGATATCCTTTTGATCAAACATAATGCATGGAATTGTCATCCAACATGTTCAATCATACTAGTCTCGATCTCTAGGTAGACTTAAAACATTCAAGTGAAATTGATCAATATCAATTCACTTAGACTAGGCCTTTTAACAGTCTAACACATCGAGGGATCCACTGGATATCTCTCTCTATATGAGAGGGACAAATTCTATCTCGATTACACAACTTCACCACATTATTCACACAGTAACCAATCACAACCTTTATACTCGTCCGGTTAAAGACAACGTTTGATTGCGTCAAATCATTGTATTCCTAATGTTGAAGTCTCTGGTAATCTCAAGTCATAGGACTAAATAATATACATATCATGAGAAACAACTATGACTTAATTCATGTGATGTTCTCATAGCGGGTCGGTCCAGTACTTTGTTTCTTAACAATTACTCATGATCTTGATTCGTATTGCTATACGTATGATCATCGTATGATCATCAATCAAGACTCACACTAGTCTTAATTCATTGTAGTTCCCAGTATAATAATCGACTAGGGACATTTAGGATATTTCTGTAAATAGCCATGGATCTTATTATAATGTAAACATGCAAATCAATTATAATAAACAGCAAATGAAATCCTCTATTTTATTAACTAAAATGTATTCATAAAGACTATTAATGGATTGACCTAGGGCACATTTCCCAACACTATTTTCATTCTAGAATCATTATTTTCTCAACCTCATAAAGGTATTGCCAAATCAACGTAATGAAAATGCTTTTCTACTTCATTAAATTCTCTTTATAGTGCGTATGCATTTTGAATGAAGTAATTTTCAAATTAAATATATTCCTTTTATAAAAAAAGAGGGTGGGTATGACGACCCAAGAATAAAAATAATCTACTAAGGGTAAATTGGTAAATTTATTGGATTAAAGAAAAACTCTAACCTATAGCCACTACATATATATTAAGTTCTTGTTTTGTTTGAACTAAAAACCCTAGGAGGAGTAGGAGAAGAAGGTGGCTGTGGTGGTTTTTAATCAATGGAGTTTTGGGATGTTTTATAGATCTAAGAAGGTAATTGCTCCCTCTCTTCTTTTCCACTTTTTTGTTTGAGTACTTAGTGGTTTTAATGGGGTATATGGGATCCTAAGTGGCGGTACCACATGGTGTCGCTGGAGTAGGATGGCGGCAGCCTTACCACTGTCGTCATGGAGGTCGTGGGGTGCCAAGGCAATGGGGGAATGGGGTGGATGGTGGTCACCCCATTTCCCCACCATTGCCTTTACCGTGGCTGGTCGCTTGGCCAGCAAGGTGGAGGGGTCCCCAGCATCGGCGAGCGCTGGGGACCACCCTCAAACAAAGGTCCAAGGTGGGGAGGGGTGGCGTTGTAGGTGGTGGAAACTCTTCCCCCACTCGCAACGAAACAGGGGCACGTTTCATGCCCCTTGTTTGTCCTTTAGGGACAACAGGACCCTGAACTGTTCCAGGGGCCTATCTGAACCCTAAGGGATGTTTACCAGATTGACCAGGGGTTAATCAATCCCCTGGTCAACTAAAACAGGGTCCAATTGGTCCCTGGTCAATAAATCAGGGACCAATTTGATCCCTACACTAAAATTTAAGGCCAATGAGACCTTGATTCGAACAACGGCGCACACCATCACCTCGGGGGACTTACGTGCAGGTCCAACACCCTGAAAAGGGCCCCTCGAATGACACATAACCTAATGAATCAGTACTGGTGGGCTCCAAAGACAAATAAAATAGAAATCTATTAAACTTTAAATTTAGTTTTCCATTAATTCGTTGTTGTTATAAATTGTCTAGAGTGTAAAGGTTGAGGGGGGAGCTCCGCTCATCTATCAAATGTGGCTTGCTACTAGTATATTTAGAATCACGATTTTAACTAAAGGACTTGGGATGGAGTTGTTGCCTACCTTGTTTGACCTCATGTAAGGCCTCTTGGGGAGCCATAGACATATGGTGGAACCAAGTCACCTTACATGCTTAAGGACCTCTTGGGGAGCCATAGCCAATGGTGGAACCAAGTCTCCCATTGCAAGGGCCTCTTGGGGAGTTGTGGATGCACGATGGAACCAAGTCACCTGGGCCTCTTGAGGAGCTGTGGACACACGGTGGAATCAAGTCACCCACACATATTTATTATATTTTTGATTATTGATCAACAAGGGGAGGCAATGACAAATGAAACCATGGACTTACATTTATATTTATTACTTCATTTGTATCTCTCTTGTAACCCCTTTGCATTGCTAAACTTGATTATTTATGCTTTAAAATTCTTGAATTATTTATCAGTGTTTGAAATACTTTACGAAACATGAAATGCTTACTCTTTATGGAATTGCTACCCTGCTAAAAATTGTCAACCATTGTCATGATTTCAAATGCATGCTAGATTTATTTTGCTTTATAGGTATATCTTGCATATTTGATATTTGAGCATGGCTGTTCTCTTATTGGGCTCCGTTGGTTCTTTTAGCTCACTCCACTTACAATGCAGGTCCATCAACGAGTGCGGTAGACCAAGACAAGGGGAAAGTCCTCATTTGAAGACTCTTTGTTGTGTGAGCCTTGCTTGAATATTATTTAGTATTTTGATTTGAAAATTATTAATAAGGGTTGTAACCTAGGTAGGTCCTTTGGGTAGATAAACTTTTCCTTTAGTTAGTTTCGTACATTTACGAACATTTGAAGGTTTTGGAAACTTTATGTTCTTTTGATTCGATTAGGTGAATTTGAATTATTCAATATTTTGGTTTATGGTGACATATGGTATCTAATAAAATTTGAATACCGCATACTACTTCCATATTGTCTATATGTTATTTCATAGGTTGCTTAGGCGTGTCATACTGTTATTTGGGCCTGGTTTAGGTATTGAGCTTAAATGGCGGTCTGGGCCGGATGACCAACCCTAGGTCAGGAAAGGATCATTTCAGTTGGTATCAGAGCATATGTATTTGAACCTAGGGAAACGTTAGGTTAAGGAAAACCTAAGTTTGCAGAGCCTTTTAAAATTTAAAGTTCAAGTTTAAGTCGAACAAGTCAATGGTATGAAACATTGGTTCAAGTCGACTTATGGTGCACACAGTCCAATCCTAGGATGGGAAGGGATTGAAATCTTGAATAAAACACTTATACGATGTCATTTGTTTTGTGTTATATAATATTTATCGTTTTTAGATATTTTAGTTATTCTCTTGACTTGTCGGACTAACTCACTTAAACTGCTCACAATGCATAATGAGTACTCGAGGTGGAAGTTCCTATGGTCGGGATAATGCCAGGGGTACACAGGAGATAGATGATAGAAAATGACGTACCCAGATGGAGCATCAGATGATAGAGATGACTGAAAATCATCGCAAGACGCTTGAGGATCTGACAGCAGCGCATGAGCGCATGAGGACTGAGTTGATGGTAACGATTAAGGGATAGAGAGCACCGCGGGATCTACTACTACATATGCAACCACATATTGGAGGAATGGACTTGGATCATATACTAGAGGTTTTGCAGGAGGAAGGGGACGCAGGCCAGTCAGTTATGGGGGCAGAAATAGATCCGGTGATATCGACACCTGAAATTAGTGCAAAGACACTAAGAAGGCTCAAGATTCAGAAAGAGTTCATGAAACATGAAGTCCACATTTTTATGGTGATGTTGAGGCTAGAGAGGCAGAGGAATGGATTTCTTGTATGGAGAAAAGGCAAGAAGTTCTGAAAATTGACAGTGGTACCATGGTATTCTGACGTCATTTCTTCTGGAAGGAAAGACACACAAGTGGTGGAAGTCAGTCGAGAGAACAGAGGGACCGATTGACACATGGTCCAGGTTTAAGAATTTATTTTTTGAACAATATTTTCCTTCGGTGATTAGGGATCCTAAAAGGCGAGAGTTTCTGAACTTAGTATAAGGCGGCAAGCCAGTGAGGGAGTATGAGTCAGACTATAATGAGCTGTTAGACTTTGCACCTGATTATGTGGCTACCATGCAGGAGAGAGTTTCTAGGTTTGTAGATAGTTTGGACACCCATATCAGAACTAGTGTAGCTGCGTGTCTACTAGAGACTTATGCACGGGTAGTGGCAAGTTCATGAAATTGTGAGGCAGCTTACTTGCTGGATCAAAACAGGGAGATTATGCCCTCGCAATGGTCAGCAATTAGGGACAACTATCGGGATGTCAATAGAAACAGGCATGGGAGGAGCATTTTACAGGGAAGCCATCATAAGAGGATTAGAACTGGAGGATACTCTAGTTGGTTCACACGCACCCATACAACATCGAGGATCCTACACTCTCAGACGGGGACCACCCCACACTCTCATATCCTTGCACCCTCGTTTACTCAGGGCATAGCTTTCGGGTCATCGCGTCCTCATTAGGAGTCTCAACTGAAGGGAAGTAAGGGTAGAGGGGTGACCAGGCCAAAGTCGAGCGCATCAGGGAGAGTCGTTCAGTCGTCTCCAACTTATCTGAGGCTACAGGTGATTTGTTACCAGTGTGGGACATCGGGCCACTACCAGAGCTAATGCCCTAACCCACTACCATTTAAGGGGAGCACAACCCCAGTTACTCGAGGAGGAGTCCATGCATTTGTTGTGCAGGACAGGGAGGCTACGCACTAGTTGGTTGCATATATGATTTCAATTAATGATCGAGGTATGCATACATTGTTTGATTCTGGTTCTACTGTCTCGCTTATATCGGGGAATGTTGTTCATGCTTTGGGGTTGACACCGGTTAAAGCACACACTTATCTGATTTTAAGCACAGTCTCTAGTGAACGAATTTATTTGAATATGATATGTGTTGGGTGCAAAATTAAAATTGAGGATCGCACGATGCCGTTTGTTCTACGGGTCTTAGAGTGCCTAGAGTATGATGCATTGTTGGGCATAGACTGGTTGGAGGCGTATCACGCTAAAATAGACTATTTCCATAAGATCGTAACGTTTCAAATTTCGAGTATCCCACTGTTCGAGTTCAAAGGTTGTATATTGGCTAGGGTTACCACCAGTGGTAGAGTTGCGACATTGGCAGAGATAAATTCTATTGCGAGTTTGACCTTCATGGGAGAAGGACAAGAAGTTCTAATTGAAAAGATTCCTGTGGTTAGGGATTTTTTTGATGTGTTCCCCTCAGACCTTCCGGGACTCCCTCCCTATCGGGAAATTGATTTCATGATTGACCTTATTCCTGGTACGTGACCGGTTTCTAAGGCACCTTACTGCATGACGACTACTGAGTTAAAGGAGTTAAAGGCGCAGTTAGAGGAGTTGACTAAAAAAGGCTTCATGACTCCGAGTGTATCACCCTGGGGAGCATTAGTATTTTTTGTGAGGAAGAAAGACGAGAGTTTGAGGATGTGCATAAATTACCGATTGTTGAATACGACGACTATTCAGAACAAATATCCATTTCCCAAGATCGAAGACTTGTTTGACTAGTTGAGGGGAGCAAAGTTCTTTCTAAGATAGACTTGAGATCGGGGTACCATCAGTTGTGTATACGGGAGGAAAACACATCGAAGACAACCTTTAGTGCTCGGTACGGACACTTCCATTTCACAGTAATGCCGTTTGCGCTTACCAATGCACCGACTATGTTCATGGATTTGATGCACTGTGTCTTTAAGTCGTTCCTCGATCAGTTTATGATTGTGTTCATTGATGACATAATGATATACTCCATGACCGAGTCAGATCATAGAAAACATCTTAAGAAAGTGTTACAGACTTTGAGAGAAAACAACCTTTATGCTAAGTTAAGCAAATGCGAGTTTTGGGCTTCTGAAGTGAAGTTTTTAGGACACGTGGTAAATATAGAGGGAATCTCAGTTGATCCCACGAAGATCGAGGCGATCCTTAGGTGGCAAAAAACCACTAATGTTTTCAAGATACAGAGTTTTTTGGGATTAGCAAGTTATTATCGACGATTCGTGCAGGGTTTCTCGTCGATGGCTTCGCTGCTTACCAATTTGATACGGAAAGATGTTGCCTATGTTAGGGAAAATACATGCGAGCAGACCTTTCAGTTGTTTAAGAAACGTCTTACTACCGCACAAATTTTGATCCTACCTGAGGCCGACAAGGAGTTATCAGTCTACATCGACACTTCGGGGATTGAATTAGAAGGTGTGTTAATGCAAGACAACAAAGCAATTGCTTATGCGTCCAGGCAATTGAAAGTACATGAGAAGAACTATCCAGTGCACGACTTGGAGTTGGCAGCGGTTGTGTTTGCTTTAAAGTTGTGGAGGCACTACTTGTACGAGGAGAAATTCATTGTCTACTCATATCACAAAAGTTTGAAATACTTATTCACTTAAAGTGAGTTGAATATGCAATAGAGGAGATGGTTGGAACTTTGAAAGACTACGATTTCACACTTGAGTACCATTTAGTGAAGGCAAATGTAGTGGTAGTTGCGTTGAGCCGTGTGCGACTAGAGACAGAGTCCGAGACCATGATGAATATTCAAGTGGTACCCGCAGATGGCTCAGTTGTTGGAACAAATGTCTCAGAGGGTCAAACATGTGTTCAAATGAAAGCAGAGCCAGTGGCTGTATTTAGAGTGGTTGATTGTTAGAGAGCTGATTCCGAGTATGAGAGGTACAGGTCACTCGCGGATAGAAGTGATAACATGGATTGGAGAGTTTTAGCTGACGGGCATTGAGATTTTGAGACATATTGTGGATACCATTACATAGATAGTTAAGAGATGATTTACTTCGAGAAGTGCACAGATCACGATTCACCGTTCATCCTGGAGGTAACAAGATGTATCAAGACATGCGTAGGATATACTAGTGGCCAGGGATGAAGGTGGACATCGCTACTTACATTCAAAATTGTGAGATTTGTCAGCAAGTGAAAGCAAACCACCGAAAGCTGGGAGGATTGTTGCAACCGTTACCCATTCCAAAATAGAAGTGGGAACACATAGTTATGGATTTCATTTCGGGGCTATTGACGACACAGAAAAGAAATGATGTAGTTTGGGTAATTGTGGAACGTTTGACTAAGTCAGCTCACTTTATCCATATCTCCATCGAGTATTCAACATACAAGTTGGGAGGCATTAATGTTGACAAGATCGTCAGATTACATGGAGTCTCGATGTTTATTATATCGGATCATGATATGAGATTTACCCTTCAGTTTTGGAGTGGATTTCAACACCAGATGAGGACTCAGCTTAATCTCAGTTCATCTTTTCACCCTCAGACAGATAGGTAGACTGAGATATTGATACATATACTTAAGGATATGCTCCAAGCTTGACTGTTATATTTTTTTGGAAGTTGGGAGAAATATATATCGTTGTGTGAGTTTGCATACAACAATAGTTTTCAAGCAAGTATTGGCATGGCACCGTTCGAAGTACTATATGGGAGACCGTGTAAATCTCCAGTCTGTTGGAGTGAGGTTGGGGATGCCATCTTGATTGGCCTGGAACTTGTGCATGAACAAACTGAGAGGATAAAGCTGATTAGGCAATGGTTAGTGACCACCCAAAGTCGCCAAAAGAAGTATGCTGACAAGGATCATCGAGATGTTGTATTAAAGGAAGGAGAATATGTGCTATTGAAAGGGCATTAACGATTCATTTTGAAGGGAAAATTGGCTCTCAGGTTTATCAGACCATTCAAGATCAATAAACAAGTAGGCCCTGTAGCTTTTTGCCTCGAGTTGCCACCACAGTTAGAAGGTGTACATGATGTTTTTCATGTTTCTATGTTGAGGAAGGCACATAACAAACATGCACCGACGATCAATTGGGAACAAGTTGATTTGAGGGAGGACGTGTTCTACGATGAGCAGCCGATCCAAATCATGGATAGGAAAGTGCATAAACTTCGCAACAATGAAATCTCGTTAGTTCAAGTTCGGTGGCAATTCCATGGAGAACAGGAGTTGACTTGGGAGCGGGAGGACTATATGATGGAGAATTTTTCTTCGCACCTTAAGGTATGGCTTTACTTTTACTTTCGAGGATGAAAGTTCTTAAAATTGGGGATGTTGTGATGACCCAAGAATAAAAATAACCCATTAAAGGCAAATTGGTAAATTTATTGGATTAAATAAAAACCCTAACCTATAGCCACTACATATATATTAAGTTCTTGTTTTATTTGAACTAAAAACCCTAGGAGGAGTTGGAGGAGAAAGTGGTTATGGTGGTTTTGAATCAATGGAGTTTTGTGATGTTCTATAGATCCAAAAAGGTAATCACTCCCTCTCTTCTTTTTGCCCACTTTTTCTTTTGAGTTCTTGGTGGTTTTAATGGGATATACGACATCCTAAGTGGCGGTACCATATGGTGTCATCGTAGTAGGATGGCGGCAGCCGTACCGCCGTCGTCATGAAGGTCGTGGGGTGCCATAAAGGGCACCTCGAATGAGCCACAAGGGAAATGAGGTGGATGGTGGTCACTCCACTTCGCCACCACCGCCTCTACCGTGGCTGGCCGCTTGGCCGGCAGGTTGAAGGCCCCAATGCCGGTGAGCGCTGGGGAACACTCTCAGATAAAGGTCTAAGGGTGGGGAGGGGTGGCGTTGTAGGTGGGGGAAATTCTTCCCCTACTCGCACGCACCAGGGGCACGTCTGGTGCCCCTGGTTCGTCCTTTAGGGATGAACAGTTCCTGGACTATTCCAAGGGCCTGTCGACCCTAAGGGACGTTGACCATATTGACTAGGGGTTTATCAATCCCCTGGTCAACTAAAACAGGGACCAATTGGTCCCTGGTCAATAAATCAGGGACCAATTTGGTCCCTACACTAAAATTTAAGGCCAATGAGACCTTGATTCGACTAACGGTGCACACCAGTGCCTCGGGGGACTTATGTGTGGGTCTAACACCTCGAGAAGAACCTCAAATGACACATAACCCAAGGAATCCGCATTGGTGGGCTCCAAAGACAAATAAAATAGATATCTATTAAACTTTAAATTGAGTTTTTCATTAATTCGTTGTTGTTATAAATTGTCTAGAGTGCAATGGTTAACATCGAGCCCCGAGCGTGCAAGGTGTTGTTATAGGCGTCGCGGGGAGTCGAGGTAAGCGGGGAGCTCCACTCATCTATCAAATTTGGCTTGCTACTAGTATATTTACAATCACTATTTTAACTAAAGGACTTAGGATGGAGTTGTTGCCTGCCTTGTTTAACCTCATGTAAGACCTCTTGGGGAGCCATAGACATGGTGGAACCAAGTCACCTTACATGTTTAAGGGTCTTTTGGGGAGCCGTAGCTAACGGTGGAACCGAGTCACCCATTGCAAGGGCCTCTTGGGGAGTTGTGGATGCACGATGGAACCATGGACTTACATTTATACTTATAGTTTCATATGTATCTCTCTTGTAACTCCTTTGCATTTATCAGTGTTTGAAATACTTTACGGAACATGAAATGCTTACTTTTTATGGAATTGCTACCCTCCTAAAAATTTTCAACACTTGTCATGATTTCAAATGCATACTAGATTTATTTTGCTTTATAGGTATATCTTGCATATTTGATATTTAAGCGTGGTTGTTCTCTTATTGGGCTCCGTTGGTTCTTTTAGCTCACCCCACTTACAATGCAGGTCCATTAACAAGTGTGGTAGACTGTGGCAAAGGGAAAGTTCTCATCTGAAGACTCCTTGTTGTGTGAGCCTTGCTTGAATATTATTTACTATTTTGATTTGAAAATTATTAATAAGGGTTGTAACCTAGGTAGAACCTTTGGGTAGATAAAATTTCCCTTTAGTTAGTTTCGTACATTTATGAACATTTGATGGTTTTGGAGATTTCATATTATTTTGATTTGATTAGGTGAATTTGAATTACTCAATATTTTGGTTTATAGTGACATATGGTATCTAATATTCCGCATACTACTTCCATATTATCTATATGTTATTTCGCAAGTTGTTTAGGCATGCTAGACCATTATTTGGGCCTGGTTCAGGTATTGGGCTTAAATGGTGGTCTGGGCCAGACGACCCAACCCTAGGTCGGGGAAAGGTCGTTTCAGTGAGGGCTTGGGTGTCGACGCATTAATAACTGTACATTTTTTAATGAAGTAATTTTATACAAGACCATACAAAAACCCTAATTCATAAAAGAATGTGCTAATAGTACCTCTTGAGGATTGCTTAGGTGTCGAAAGCAATGGGAGGAGCTATCGCAATGGCGGGAGTGTTACCTTCATAACATTTAGTGGTGGACAACATCTCTGGTTAGCAAATAGAGATTGTATATATCTATATGTCTCAAATTGGGGAAAACAGGGCTAGAAATGGAGAGAGAAATCGAAGAAGAGGGTGAGGCAGCGGAGTTGGCGTTGATCGATCGATCGAGCTTTTCTTGATGTTAGTAAGAGAAGATCAATCGATCAATAGAGAGAGAGAGATTGGAGAAGAAGAGTTGTGTGATGGGTTGTTTATAACTGGCTTTTGAGAAGGCAAAGTGACAAAACACATGAACATTGAGATGAGGGACTTACCCTATGAGAAAAGAAAAATCAGATTGAAAGATGGACGACGATGAGACCGTGAGTGGGAGTTGGAGATTAGACGTACACGTCGCGAGAAAGTTAAGAGTTACATCTGACGGTCGAGTGAAACGATATAACTTAGAGAGTACACACAAGACTTCTATTGACGTGTCGAGAAAGTGTTGATGTTGAAGTAACCATTTAAGCCCTTTTTTAATAGGTAATAGACTAGTTTCATGAACGTGCGATTAATCCCGCTATCGAATAAATTATGTTAATTATGTACAAAACTATAGAAAAAGACAAAGATAAATATGAAATTTAGTATAAATATATTATACTACGACATTCAATCAATGATAGCTATATTGATATATAACTTTAAAATGGCTTCTAATAGGATATGAACCACACATTAATTACAAAAATGTAAATGTAGTACGCAATTGGATATAATATTACAATAAAAATAACATATATGAGTGTGAACAAACTAACTAATATAAAATTTAAAAATATAAAATTTAAATATACAACACTAAATAAATTCAAAAGATGACAACGGAAATATCAAATGCCTACTGCTAAAAATTAGAAGTATTTAATTAAAAAAATTAAAAATTAAAATCCCATATGGGCTTCAAAAATGTATATATACAATTCAGTTCTTGTATTTTGTAAAAAAAAACTCAGTTTGAGCTATGCTAATTCAGTTTGAATATCTGGAAGAATACACATGTTTCTGCTACAAAATTTAACATTTTTATGAATTGCAGTTGATTGTTAAACAGGTCGGTGGTTGGACTCAACAGTATGCAGGTCTCACCTTTGTATCGGTGAGAGGAGCATGACATGAGGTCCCTTTACACACGCCTGAACTTCTTCTCGAGCTCGCCAAAGTCTTCTTGCCGGGAACTCCAATGCCACAGTTAACAAAACTAAGTGATTCCTAGATATCCTCTTGATGAAATATTGATAGAATATGATAAGTTTTTCTCTTGTTTTGTTCTATTGCATATGCTTCTATATATAGAGATGCAATTACATACAAAAGAAAACATCTAAATAAGGTAGCACATAATTACATGAGTGATTTATGCACAATCATAATCACATGAGTGATTTGTGCACATTTCCTAATTACACAATAATTATAGGAGTGATTTGTGCACAATTATAATTACAATAGTGATTTGTGCACAAATCATAAAACTATGTTAGTGATTGATTCTAATATCCCCCCTCAAACTGGAAGGAGCTGTAGTGACTTCAAGTTTGCTTCGTAGAAAAGAAAATCTTGGTAAAGCAAATGGCTTCGTGAAGATATCCGTGATCTGATCTTCCGAGGGAATATGTTGCACAGAGAGTTGACCAGATAACACTTGATCTCGCACAAAATGAATTTCAAGTTCAATATGTTTAGTACGAGTATGATAACAAGATTCTTAGCAAGTGATGTAGCACTCATATCATCACACCATACAGTTAGAGAAACTTGAAAGGGAAGATGTAATTCACTCAGCAGAGATTTAAGCCAAGCAATTTCAGCTGAAGCCTGAGCCATAGCACGGTATTCTGACTCTGTACTGGATCGAGAAACCATATACTATTTCTTGGACTGCCAGGAAATCAATTTTGAACCGAGATAGATAGCATAGCCAGTAACAGACTTACGATCATCAGGACTCGTTGCCCATTCAACATTTGAGAACCCTATGATAGAGAGATGATTTCGAGGTCTGAAACAAATAACCAGATCAGTAGTACCTTTCACATAGTGGAGAACGCATTTGAGAGCTTGCCAGTTAGACACAATAGGATTATTCTGATATTAACTAAGCTTGTTTACAATATAAGATATGTCTAGCCTGGTATTGACCAAATACTGTAGCCCCTAGTAAACTTCGATACATAGATATGTTTACCAATAGAGAAGGGTGTATCAATGGATTTGGCATTAGCCATACCACTTCTCTGTAAGAGTTGATTGACATAAGAAGATTGATTAAGATACAAACCACTCTTATTTCTGTGAGCTTCCATACCAAGAAAAAGACTCAGTTCACCAAGATCCTTAAGGGCAAATGTACAATGTAATCGAGCAATAAAAGACTGGATAGTAGCAGTGTTGGAACCAATAACAATAATATCATCAACATACACCAAGATATACGAAACAATAGTCTTATCTCGAAAAATAAATAATGAAATATCAGCTTTTGAATTCTGGAAGCCCCAAGAGATAAGAGTAGATCTGAATCTGTCAAACCAAGCCATTGGTGCCTGCCGTAACCCATAAAACGCCTTATGTAAGACACACGCATGAGACGGACAATGGGGGTCTATATAACCAATTGGTTGATTAGTAAACACTATTTCACCTAAAACACCATTAAAAATGCATTATTAATATCCGACTATCGAAAAGACCAGCCAAAATGGACAGCTATAGACAGAATAACCCTTACAGTTGACGCTTTCATAACTGGATTGTAGGTTTCTCCAAAATCGATACGAGGAACTTGTTTAAATCCTTTGGCCATTAATCTCGCATTGTATCGATTTATAGACCCATTAGAATTTCGTTTGATAGTGAAAATCCACTTATTGCCCACAATATTCTGATTTGAAGTAGATGAAACCAAAGACCAAGTACCATTATTAATTAGGGCCTGATATTCCTTATCCATAGCCTCCTTCCACTTAGGATTTCGTAGAGCTATTTCAGCAGTAGCAGGAATATCATACACAGTCTCATAATTAGTTGCTAAGAACACATTTTTCTCTTATTAATTCCATCCTTAGCTCTAGTTATCATATGATGTGTATTCATAATGTTCCTACGAATAGAATGAACAGACACATGTGTGTCACAATTAGTACTAGGATTAGGATTAGAATTAGGACTAGGACTAGGACTATGACTAGGACTAGGACTAATATGAGGACGAGAATTAGAAGAACCAGATAGAGATTGATGAACATTAGAAATAGTACCCTAAGAAGAAGGAATAGAAATAGCTAAAGGTATAAACCCAATATATATATCCACAATGGAGTTAGAAGCAGCAGAAGGATTAAACACAGGTACAAAAGAAAACAATTCCAAATAAGGAAAATCATGCTCATGAAACAACACATTACGAGTAATAAATACTCTTCCAACTTTATTCATACATTTGTACCCTTTATGAATGGAACTGTACCCTAAGAAAATGTATTTCTCTGATTGAAACTGATATTTATGTTTGTTTTATGGTCTAAAATAGGAAAAACAAGCACAACCAAATGTTTTCAAGATATGATAATCAAGAAATGTATTATACAGTTTAGTATAGAGAGACACCTTTTAAAACTGGAGTAGGTAACATATTTATCAAAAAAGTTGCTGTTTCACATGCATCCCACCAAAACTGTAAAGGCAATTTAGCATTTGATAATAAAACAAGACTCATTTCAACTATATGTCTATGGTTTCTCTCAGCTCTGCCATTTTGTGCATGTGTGTGAGGACATGGATGTTGAAAAGATATCCCAAATTGATCCAAAACAGGCTTAAAAGACCTATATTCACCACCCCAATCACAATGAACTTTTTTAATAGTACACTGAAATTGATTTTCAACAAATTTTTTAAAATAAAGAAATGCATTAATAGCATTAGATTTCAGACGTAAAAGGTACAACTAAGTGAATCTAGTACAATCATCTATAAAGTGAATCTAATGGTTATAACCACTGGGAGAAGTCCTATACATCAGTATGAATTAAATCCAGAACATGTGAAAAAATCTTAGTAGACAACGTATAGGGGAGAGCATGAATTTTTCCATTCGGACAATGAGAACAACTAACAGAAGAAGAGACATCAGAGTGTGAATTTAGATGTTGATTCATAACCTACTGAAGAACTTTGTGTGCATGATGACCCAGTCTAGCATGCCACAGAGTGATAGACCCTTATTGGACACGACAAAAACAGAAGCAGATTTGTATGAAGACTTGGGATGTCCAAAAAATCTGTACAGTACATTATGAGGAACACCTTGAAGAAGTATCTCACTAGTATTGATATCCTTCACCAGACAAAAATCACAACGAAACTCAATCAACACATTATTATCCCTAGTTAATTGTGACACACTCAGTAGATTCTTTTTAATACTAGCAACATATAAAGTATGATCAAATGATAATGTTGAGTTAAAGGAAGGAATTAATGCAGAACCAGTGCGAGCAATATGTAAATGATGGCCATTACCTACCATTAGAGACTAATTACTTCCATATGGTGTCAAATTTGACAGTTGAGATGGATCAGAGGTAATGTGAGAGGATGCTCCACTGTCCATGTACCAGGAGCTATCAGGAACAGATTCAGGTGCACTGAAAAAATAGTTATGAGCCTGATGTGGAACAGGAGTGAATGATCGAGAAGAGTGCATAGGAGGTTGCCCTTCATGACTACTCATATACTTCATATCTGCACAATAGTAACAAACAACAGCAGAATGTCCATACTTGTTACAAATCTGACAAGTTGGACGATTATTGTTTTGAAACTTGAAAGCACCACGACCACGTCGTCTTCCACCATGACCACGATTACTAGAACCTCTAGTTCCGCTTCCATGAGAATGAGTTCCAGAATTAGACTTGTAAATTCACAGATTGTGCCTCAAATTTCGATGAGCCACCTTTTACCTCAGCAGAATTTGTTGTAGGAGTCGAATATGAAATTAAAACCGAATTGATTCCATGAATTAGATTGACTTGATCCAAAATACTCTCCAGACTAAGAAGAGATGCCTGAAACTCCTGCTAATCCATATCTAACTGTCTCTGAAGCACTGCAGTGATAGGTAAGTACTTCGATCCCAATCCGAGAAGAGCAGTCGAAATGATATCGTCATCGCTTAATGGTACGCCTGCAATGGCAAGACCATCAATAAGACTTTTTACTTTTGCAAGATATTTAACCATCTTCAGAGATCCCTTAGTTTGATTGTGTAATTGTTTCTTCAAAACTTGGATTTGTGCTTTATTGCTTGAAGCACAATATCGTTCAATCGATTGCCACAATTCAAACGATGTCTTTCTTTCTTTCAGCTTCACAATACATGCAATCACTTCTGGTGTAATCATATTGATAAGTCAACCACTTAGTTTGCGATCTTGCACAAACCATTGCTTGTACATCGATTCACAGAACCATCAGAACACAACCGATCTGGATATCGAAGAGTACCAAACAGATATCCATCAAGATCCGTACCTTCAATAATTGGAATGATGATCGATTGCCAAAGAAGATAGTTGGAATGATCCAGTTTGATTGAGAGACTTTGACTCTATGAACCACCAAATGTGCGATTGCTTCCAAACATCTCAGATCTAAGACCACCATAAGTCTCTTGCATAGAATTAGATCTGGTTTTCAAAACCTTAGATCTATTCTTCATCTTGCCAAATATTCAGATCTACACCAAGAACTTTCAGATCTACGTCGCTAGACTCTTGATCTGTACGAACCAGGTACAGATCTACACAAACCTCCAGATCTACGTCGCTAGATACTTGATCTGTATGAACCAGTTATAGATTCGAGTTTAGAGAAGTCATATCTTCTTCCCAGGACCGTCGTTGGTGTTAGTCGCGATAGCTTTGATACCATGATGAAATCTTGACAGAATATGATAATTTTTTCTCTAGTTTTATTCTATTACATATGCCTCTATATATAGTGATGCAATTACATACAAAAGGAAACATCTAAATAAGGTAGCACATAATTACAGGAGTAATTTGTGCACAATCATAATCACGGGAGTGATTTGTGCACATTTCCTAATTACACAATAATTATATGCGTGATTTGTGCGCAATCATAATTATAGGAGTGACTTGTGCACAAATCATAAAACTATGTTAATGATTGATTCTAATACCTCTTGAAGTTCAATGTCAAATTAATGAAACAATGTGAAATCATGCTAGGAAGTTTCTTTTGTAGGGTGTTGGTTCCATCCAAACTGTAATGTCCTAATGATGAACTATGTAAGCTGCATCAATAAAAGTTTTAATATATGACATTAACATGAGCAAAACACAGTATTTTAATTTAATTTTTTGATGACCAACACAGTTGGTTTGAGTACTTTAACAGATGAGACAATTGGCACTAATAATAGGCAAACAATGGTATGTTGAGGAGTGTAGCATGATAAATTTCATAGATTTCAAGTCAAGTTCTTCCTCAAATGACATAACACAATATATTCCTTACAAGAACTTAACCTTGGCTTTTCTAAAATTGAGATAAGACAGTGTAACAGTACACTTTTTTCCACCTCTCAACCATGGACACATACAAAAACATTCCCCAACCAAGACTAAAAATATATACTACAGTAACAATTCTTTTCACTTTCACCTACTATATTTGATAATTGGATAACATTGGAATTCAAACTCCAACCTCCTTTTTGAAAAGCAAAGGTGATATACAACAGCTAAACTCATGCACCCTTTTCCTCCTCTCCCTGCCTTTATCCCTGTCATGATTATCTTTTTCTCTAATTCTCTAACTACTGCCACTCTTTTTCGCGATCTCTACCCTCTCTGACTTCCTGTCTCATGACTTCTATTTTTTTCGCGATGTCTATCATTTTCCCTATCAACATCATTGCCTCTATCCCTATCCCTGTTCCTAGTAGTTGATTTTCTTTGAGGGTTACGACTTCCTTTCCGACTGCGATGCTATTTCCTTGAAGAATCATCAGGTCCATCCCTCATCTCTTGAGAAGAACTCTCTGCAAGGGGGGAAAAACAAGTTTGATTATAAGCTTGTCGGAGTGGCTATTCTAAGGAAATATACAAAACTCAAGACCACTGAAATATAATTTTTCATATAAAAAGTTCTATAGCTAATTGAAATAATTCTACAAAGTTTCCTAAGTTTTTTTTTCTATTCATATCCTTTTTAGGGAGGAAAGGAAAGTAGAGCAAAGACCACCAGAGAAATGAGAAAATTTTAAACATCCAAGAATATTTCATCTTTTTCATATCACAGATATGTGTACTTACTGGTCCCTCTAATATCTTCATTAGAAATCTGATATTCCGAAGTCAGTCACAAAAGTGTTTAGAAAGCTTTCTTTCCTTTTCTTTATTTCTTTTTTCTTACAAGAAACACAAGCTTTCATAGATAAAAATGTATGTTTACCTTGACCGAAAAAGATGGCATGAACGGTTCTAGAAGCACTGCTAAAAGATACACTGCATATAGAAAGAACATTACCTTCTAGCACTAATCCTTGGCATATATAAATACATGTGAACAATGTATTGGATACCTAATCCACACAAATCCAACAAATTAAAATTGTTAAGTGCATCTTTCATAAAATAACTGAAAGAATTTGTATCAACATAACTGACCACTGGTCTATTCGCTAGCAAGTAATATTTGTATACTTCATAAAAAATGTTTGTGTCCTTCACATTATTACCAAAAACTCCTATACCCTTACTTTTGGAAAACTTTCATGTAGATGCAATGCAAATTAAAACACCAAAAAGGCCAGAATATTAACTAGAAAGTATAATTATGTAATCATGTCAAAGAGAAACTATATGGCATCATCTAATCGGTAAAAGTGAATAACATGATTATGTCAAAATTGAAAAGTTAACAATAAAGCAAGCTATAAGTTAAACCTACTTTATAGTTTAGATATTCAGTGACATTAAATGTCTGCAGCACAACACAGTACCAAGAAGTGAAGGGAACATCACCTTGAATGAAATGTGCGGATCCAAGATGCATTACCTCCAATGAAATGTGAAAGATGACCAAAAAGGTACACAACACAGTGCCCAGGAGACAACAAGATTCCAACCTGTTGAAATAAGTTATTTTAGTTCTAAATAGACATTAAGAATCTTAACTATTATTGAATAACAAAAATGTAGAAATCAGATTTTGTAACCGAACATGAAGATTAACAACAATTGAGCAACAACCTGACCTATTATTGAGGAAATTCATTACAACAATCAGGTTCTTGCCTTACAACATCCCATAACAAACTATACCATAGCCACCTTCAACAATTACATTATTATATGCAAACCATTCAAAAAAATCTCCATTAAATAGTTGATAAGAATTAATTTATATATCTAATACAAGAAGATCAAGTATAAATGATTATAAGATAAAAATTGTAAGATAAAATTTTGTTAAGTAAATGACTAAAGAGAACAAGATAACTCAAACAACACTTTAATTGTAAATTGGTTAGAAACTTACATTTTAATTAAAGGGATTCTACATGAGAACCATCCATGTAACGACCCATTTTTCTAATGGACTACCACGGGGGCCAATGTGAGCCCACAATTTGGCTTACCAGCGCCAGCTGTGCCTCACATTGAATAATATCCACCATTTAATCATTATTAACCTTATTAAGCCAGAATTTACTATTTAAATTGTTATTGAATTCAGTTCATTGTTTAAAATCATTTCCAAACCTTAAAATATCAGCAGAAGTCTTAAAATTATATTAACATCAGTTAATAAATATTGAATCATGTGATATAAACCATAAACCTAGTGTGGAAAACCCATATGATAGCCATATATCAATAAATACCTCAAAGGTCTCAAAATATCAACAATAGAAGGTATCTCACAATCCCAAACCCCAAAATGGAAAACAAATTTATATAATACAAATGCACAAGTCGGGCTCACAGTATCTGAATCAACGATACTTTGGTAGCTTGCCCTTGTCTCGACTCGTACTAGGATTTGCACTCAAGCTATCACAAAAGGCAGATGACGAGTCCAGAGTGAGTATTCCCAAGGAAATTAAGTGAGCCATACTGAAAGTAAATATTGGAATTTAAATAAAACTATTAAATAAACACGTAGGAATAAATACATGCAACTGTGATCATCGCATGGATAGATAATAGTGAAAGCTCAAAGTGTGTTCCTAGAGCCTATGGCTAGACTAACGCCATACTTCGAACTCTTCCACAGAATACCGTCGGTGAGTCCCACTCAAACAAGGCCAGTATCTGGATCTGCTAGGTGGTCGGTGTAGTACCAACGACGTACCAACACTTGCATCCTTGACATACATGTTATGGCCTAGTGGGCTTACATATAGAAATGGCACAGATGGAGAGCCTCAACGTCTGTCCATATAAACTACAACTAAGAATAGAGTATTGAAATGACTGAAATTGAATTCAAAAACCAAAGTAAGTAAATACTTAAGTAATTTCAGTTGGGATACTGCACACCTCAAACCGCACTCCAACTAATCCCAAATGTCATCCAATTAACGCCCCAAAATGTATACCAAATCCCCAGTCAGTCAATCCAAAGTCTGATAACCAAAATTATCCATATATTTTCCAAATTGGGAATCCTAATTTGAATCCCTTTTGGATCAATTTAAATCCCTATTAAATTGATTATAAACCTTTAATAAAACCCTAATTAAACCCATTTCAAAAAATTTATTTTAAAATTTTTATTTAATTTTCTGTCCCATACACCGCAGGTGGCGCCGCAGTGACCCACGCCGCTAAGAAGAAAACCCCACAACGTGAACTAAAGCGTGGGTGAAAATTTCATCTCTGGTTTGGACGTCGCAGGTGAAGCCGTGAGAGTTTCCTCCCCACGGTGCCCCTGCTGCGTCTGAACCAGTGATGCCCAATAGGGGTTTTTGAGCCACCTCGACTCGTCACTGCTGTCTGAACCTATCCTAACATCACATATAATCATCTAGAAAATATATACAACCATAACCCCTCGACAGAACTCGTCCGAAACCAAAACCTCGACAAAAATTGATAAAACCCTATTTTCTTTTTGCAAATACCAAAACTTCAACAACCATACCAACAACTCCTTAACCAATACTTCAATACATTACCAAAATCCATAACAACACAACCCCAAGCTGGTGTGCTCCAACCCATTCCCGAAATCCACATAAAAACTCAAACTTTTGGATCCGAAACGTAGACAACGAGATTCTAACCTTAGATCGTCGAACCCTTGTCGTATGATGCTCCAAATCACCTTTTGAAATCCAGAAAATCCTATTCACCCCCTCCAATTTTCATCCAAGATGATAGAAGAGAGAGAAAAGGTGATGAAATTAGGGAAAAACTTGACTTTTATACCCCCAATATCATCCCCCTCACTTGTGCACCCCCATGCATTATCTAAGGCTCAAAATGAGTAAATTTGTCTAGCTTAAGTGACTTCGAAGTGTGACTTGTTCCCTTGTTCAACACTAACTAATTCGAACCTCGGGTGTTCTAATACCTAACTCCCGCGCGTACACTCGTGTCTCTCACGTACTCTCGCACCACGAACTCATATACATCATTATTTATTAATTATTAATTGTATTTTATCATTTCCCATTTGTATATGACCTCCCAACCTAATGTATTGTCATTCACCTACTTCGTACCCGCGTCGACATGCTAATCGGGGCAAATACTTGTCACACTATCTCGCACAGCAATAACACAATAAAATACACACATCACGATGCCAATAACCCTAATTACACATAAACATCGAAAATTAAATCACAACAACACAAAAACTACTATTTATCTAGCTTCAGACGTGCCTTGGCCTATCTGCGGGTCCCACGAGCATCTGAGCTGTCAGCCACGCCTGCAACCACGTCATCAATAACAGAAAATTAACTTCGGGTTGTTACAATCCATGAGTGAAAACAACTCTTTGTAAACAATGTTTTATGTCGTGTTTGGTTGGTTATTTTAATTAGATGGTTTAATAAAAACTTTGATGCAAGTCGCAGTTGTAATTAAAGGGTTTAACAAGCATAAATCACTAAGAAATAATCAATTTGACCAAGCATATAACACTAAGGAATACTTGATCTGACCAAGCATTGCTCATTTATACTTCTAACATAATTGAACTCCATTTTCAATTTTCTAAAGGCTAGGCTAATTAAAAGAGTTCCACAAATTAGTAAATTGAAAAAAAAAATTAATAAGTTGTTTCAACTTCAAAAATAGTTGAATAAGAAAACAAAAACAGCTGAATTTGCAATATCCGTTTCCCTGTAAGAATTTAAAAAATTCCAATCGAATTCGTGCAATCAAGTTGAAAGTCTCAAGTTATAGAAGCATGTTAACTCAATGAAAAGAACATGCATATTTGGAACGAAATTTTCTGAAGAGTAACTACTGAAAATTACATTTCATTAATATAATTGTCAAAGTAGAAAAACACATTACTCTAAATTTGGAACAAAGTGTACAAAATTGGATTGCAGTGTCATCACCAATTGGTAGTGCACAAGATCAAATATAATCCATCATAACACTATAGATTATAGTATGAAATTGTCATTTTGATCACACTTATAAGAAGTCGAGGGAAGGAAATCTGGTCCAAACCAAATATTATCAAACTTTCTTTTAAATACCTTCAAAGACTCATAAAGTACTAAAAAAACAAGCTTTTTTAGGTCTTATTTTCAATACCTTCAAAAACTCTCTATAAATACCAATTTTCTAATGATGATCATCGCTAAGCACACTAAAACGTCGTGAAATCCTAGAAAGCATAAAACTAAATTAGGCAGTAATCAATGAATAACCTCAATTTCTTAGTTTTTGAAAGCCCAAAATCAAGCAGAAACTTGTAACAATCATGCTACCAACATATGGATAAAATTATTAATCTAACATAAAAAATCAAGCACAGCGAACTTATCTATAAGAAAAACAATTAGAAGAACAAACACTTTGAGTCTCAAATCTGTAAAATCAACGACAAAAAATCTAATCAGAACAACATACATTGACTCTCAAATCTGCAAAACCAAACACATTACCTTCTAGGACTTTGGATCACCAACTCTAGAGAGAAACTAGGAAAAGGGATGGGCGAATATTGCAATCGAAAGGGAAGTTGAGCAGTGAAAAAGAAAAATTGGGGGAGAAAAAGAAAGAGTAAACATATTTAGAAACTTTGAGAGACCCAGTGATTGAGAATAGATAAGTCTTAGATGAAGAGTTATTGTTGAACTTGAAGAAATCAAGATTAAAACTACACAAAAAAAGAAATCCTTATCGAGAATGAGAGTTAGGAACGGACACGGAGTTGGGATGAGAGTTGGAAACGCAAATTTGTACATCATCACCAAGTTGGCCAATTTTTAGATCAAATTCATTAAGTCATGGTTGAAACCCAAGGAAAAAATTCTAAACTTCACAATTCAATGCAGTAAACCTTTTAAGTTCAAATACTCACTAATTTCGTTACATCTTCAATTGATCTGGTTTCGCATATCGTTTCTTTTTAAGCATACTCAAAACCACTTCCTGGCTTATGGCTCACTTAGTTGTACACTTAGTTCACTCTTAAGATTTCTAAATAGCCAGTATTTATTCATTAAGAATGTCTTAAATTTTATAAGCAGAGCAACCCGACAAAGACGTAGCCACTCAATTTCATGAAATCACCATATAGGGTCTAAATACCTAACCATAATCCTTTTTTTCTGGGGGGTCTAAAAACCTAACCTTATTCCTTTTTCTGGGGGTCTAAACCACATGGTATCTGAACAATCCAATTACCTCGATCTTGCCCTGAGTGATACTAAAGCTGATTTGAGAGTTTATAGGAAATATATCAGATGCAAAAAAAAAAGAAATTCAATACTTTTTTATTTGAGACTAAATGCATACAAGGGTTACCTAGCAAAGTACCTATCTAAAACTCTATGAAAACTGCTAGCCGCTTCCCTTCACTTCTAGCAAACACCAAAATATACCTTATCAATTCTGAAGTAGCTAGCGTTCCTGCGCAATACGATTTTGATTCAGATTCTGGTATAAAGCATCGACCCCCCAAATGTTAATTGCAAGTTTCACATTGCGTGTAGATAGAATCCAAATCTATCAAACACATGAATTATTGTTAGTCTCAAAATGAATTTTTATCCTTTCATAACCAAATAAATCTCAATACCGTGATAAATACTATTCAAGTATATGCCATGATAAATGTTTTTAAAGGCCATGCTTGTTGATGCCCTCTACTCTTCTTGTAAAAAGTACTCAAAATCGCCAATTGAAAGAACCTTTCTCATAGTTCCACTTAAGAATCATAAATAGCACATTCCTGATATAATGATAGGGCCTAAAATATATGGAGACTCTACAAAATACATAATTAACATATCAAAATTTCAAAGATAATTTTTTTTTCAAGGAAAAAACATATCACAAATTAAAGAAAGACCATTTATCCCAACCAATGCATGACTTAAAAGGACAAAAGAGACAAAATCACAACTACTTAGAACACTAAACACTCCGAAAACAATCTAAACGGGTATCCAAATTGACACCTAAAATTAACTAAGGACGATACCTAAGAAAAAATTGATCTTCATCAGTACAAAAGTGATGAGGAAGCTCTTCCAAAAAAATGTGATGTGGGGTTCCAAGCTAATTGATCAGCAAGTACTTCAACATAAATCAACACCCATAACCTTCGATTTGTCATATGAACCAGCTTCTACTCCACTGATTCCCCAAAAATAGGAACGTGAATATTCAAACCTCACATATCAGGAAATCTATAACGATATTGAACACGAAAAAAGGTTAAGGTAGAAGAGAGAGATCGAATAATAAGGTTCAAGAGAGAGTGAAAATGATCAGAAAGGAAATCTATTAATGTAATAGGATTTGAGTGAGTTGAGTTATTGATGATGAAGAAAACAGAAAAGGGAAGAATATGAATGGAGAAATCGGGGGTTCAATGTCGACTTGTTTACTTCGAAAGGAAGAAGACTCATGGATAGAAGAAACACAAATCGGGATTGGATGGGAGGGCCAATCGTGAAGTCATTGATGAACCAATGTGAATGAAAAAAGAAAAGCCTGGCTAAATGTACCCCAGAAAAGTTGAACTGAAAAAAAGGTCAATCCTACTACAAAATGACCCTTATACCATAACTGTGATTAATGCACTCCACTACACTTTCCTCTCATTTTGTGCATCCCATCATCATCCCTTCACATACTCTCTACTTGTGATTTGTAGGCATCATTGAGTGGTTCGGCCTCACATGTTGAATCTCCTATTAGAGAGTCAGTCAAAGCCCACCAAACCTCTAGTTGGAGAGTCGATCATAACCTGTCGAATCTTTAATTGGGAATCAGTTAGAACCCACCGTACCTTTAAGTCGGCAGTTGTGAACTAAATCTCACTGAAGAGGTTCGGTTGAACAACACCAAGCCTAGAGGATAAGGCTCAGCCATATGTTGTCAAACCTAAAAAAGATGTCTCGACTAAATTTTGGAGTTGGGTGCTCTATTTCGGATGAAGGGGTATTTTGGTAAAAATGTGGGGTGCAATTATAAATTGGAATTTGAATTTGGGGTGCCATGCATAATCGGGTGCACTTTGCCGAGCTCAAAAAAATTGGGCAAAACTGTAGCTTTGATTCATAAACCGATGGGAATGCAAAAAAACTAGGGCAAAAGCATTGAAGTAAAAAGGGAATGAGGGGCTGATAAATAGAGAGAGGAGTTATTTATTTTAATTTTTTTGGAGTAAAAATGCAAAATTAAAAGGGTAAGTCAGTATTTTTCCTTACCATTTATAAATCCCACATTCGTGCTTTTATATAGTTGATAGATATAGATTATTAATAATCTATATAAAGAACTGTTTTGTGAGAAACTTTCACATATTGACACATGGTATGATAAATGTCATTGTTTCTATCTTTTAATTTAAAGAGGTCGTGGCACGTGCTGTGTATTTTTTAGTATTTCTATTTTTGGTAATGTTAATTAATTGAATGTAACGGCCCAATTTTCATTAATGTCGTTATTCGCGTATTTTCGGACGTGGATGTAAGCTAAGTTCTATAGAGACATCACGGACAAGCTAGGATATGCCTAGATTGGGCAGAAATATTATTTTTGACTAATTAACTAAGTAAATGCGATGATAGTAATTATTTCATGACTTATTACATTGCATGTGTGTATTATATTGATTAGACAAGGCGAGATAATGTGATAGGTATTTGCCTAGAAAAACATGCTGACACGGGTATCAGGTGGGCAAATGATAGAAATACTAGGTCGGGGTATGGGTCCACATAGATAATGTAACAACCCTTAATTTTTTATCCGACTAGTGTTGCACTAGTTAGGAACGTGACCCAGCTAAGTGATACTAGACAGTATTTCAAACTTCGGGAGTCGACACCGAAATAATATTATGTTTTCATGATTTGTGTATTAGTATTTTAGTCTTATGCATGTCTCGAGCCGTTCAGGCGATTTTTAGTTGAGTGAGGTTTCGCCTAGTCAAACGAGGGAGAAAAACACAATAAAGAATACAAATAAATGAATTTTCTAATAATTTAGTTAATTAGTTGATGGGATGTGGCGAGAGAACGGGCGCGACGAACCAAATTACAGAGTAATACTGACTGAAGAAACACAATATCAACGTGGGAGTTGGATAGTCTCGCAACATACGGACTATGGGATAGAAATTGTTAAATTAACACATCATAATGATGAGAACCATGAGATAGGCGTTGAGATGTGTATGTATGTTGAGATGTGATAAAGGGGTAAAAGACCCATAAGGGCAATTGTTTTGAAGAGTGTGAGAAGGATGTTGAAGGGCAAAAGGGTCATTTGACCTATTTATTCATATATATAAACAACAAAACTTTGATTTCACTATTCATCATCTTCTTTGCTCTAACCCACTGCCGCCACACGTCCCCTTTCCACTCGGCCTCACCGGAACCGACTACACCGGAGGTCCTCCTCCGCTCTCTCTCTCGGTCTCTCTCTCTCTCTCATTCTCTCAGTTTTCTCTCTCGGTCTTCTCTCTCTCACGGTCACATTCTCTCCCCTTATCGACTCTCTTTTGGTGACCGGACCACGACCCCCACCGGAGCTCTCACTGGTCGTCGTAGGTTCTCTCTCTCTCTCTCATTCTCACTGGTCTTCATGTCCTCACTACTGTCCACTTCTGGCCGTCACTGCCGTAGGTGACGATGGTCGAGGACGGACCCTTGTGGCCCACCGAAGTCCCCATATCCCCAGGGAGACCTCTGATTCGTGATACATATAGTGTTGTTGTCCCTATTCGGTTTGATCACATGTGTTGATGTTTGTTGGTCTCGTCGGAGTTGCAAAGCTCGGCGGTGCCACTGGTCGGCCACCATGACCTGGGGAACATCGGAGACCACGCTACACCCGTGCTTGCGCCTCATGGCTCCCGGAGTGGTCCATAACAGCGATGGTAATAAGGTGTTGTATTTTCTTTAGTTTTTCTCTATTGTTGATGTTTCGTCGGAAACCGCCCCAATTGGTGGCATTATGGGCCGGACACCATGTTCGAGGGGCTGTTGGGAACCATGGCTTGCCCTTGTTGGTACCCCGCTGCCCTTCGGTATGTCCGAGTTAGTTGCGTTTGGACTATTTAGTCTTAATTTCATGTTTATGTTCATTTCATGTGCGTTATGCTCCTCCTCACCAGAATCCGCTGCCATGGGCGACGCCACCGCTATGCCACCTTGATCGGGGATGTTAGGTACCAAACTAAGTCCATGCTTGTATCTCACGACTCTCGGAGTGGCCTAAAACAGCGGCGTTATTGTTTATATTATGTCGTTTATGTGTTGTATGCTTATTGTAACTTTCTCGTCGGAAACCACCTGTCATGGCGGTACTGTCATCGACGCGATGACATGGGGACTGCCGAAGACCTTAACTTGTTCGTCATGGGGTCTCACAACCCTGGAGCCTCCATATCAATGGTGATGCGTCGTAATGGCAAAGTTATGCGTGAGTTGTTTCTATTACGACGAGTAGTTGTCGACGTGACGTAGGGCATGCACATGGCCTTTCCATGTCGTGTTGGCACTCTACGGACATTAGACTACACTCGCAAGGTTCCCAAACTCGTTGGTGTATAGTCTTTTTGAGTCATGTTGTTTTTACGGATTTGTGTTTGAAGGTCAAGTATTGGTTATGACATCATGGTCATGTCGTCGGCTCATCGAGGCTATGACGTGACCCACGATACATGAGTAGGCTTACATGCATTGTGGATACCGATGTTGCTATACCATAGTCATGGTTATTGTCATGGTTTTTTACACTCGAGAGAGTATTCGTCTTTCTATCGAATTGTTGAGTTGTTTGAGTCCTTAAAACACTTGGGAGAACACTAGGGTTTAACCTAGGATTTACTTAATGACTCGACCCATTAATTAGAGTTTCCAACCTTGTCAGGTAGTGGGAAACTTGAGAATACGAGTTAGGGTCGCGAAAGTGTCTACGAGTTGCGATTAGTCAGGTAAGTACACTTGCCTTAAAGCTTGTGTATGATTAGTAAGCCAGTAAGAAAATGGCAAGTGATTCATTATCATTTATTCAGATTCGTTATGCTTTATTATTGGTATTCCATTCCATTCCTTGTTGTGTGTTTCTTGGCGTAAGTGTTTCGTCTCAAGAGTACTAGGACCTGCACTAGAGAAATAAAACGCGAGCACACTTGTGCGGGAGTGTGTGACCGCCCTTAGTGACCGTGTGACACTGAGTACTGGGTGGGTGGGCTTGTGTCCCTCCCATCATAGCTGTGCCTTCACTTGTGTCGATGCCCGGGAAGACCTTGCGAGGTCTTCGCTGTTATGCTATGATTTAGACCACGACCTCTTTTGATTCTTTAGAACACACTTGAAATTCGATTGATATCTATTAGTCTGTTTATCATGCACTTGATCTATTTAAATTCCTATCTTTCTATTACCGCATGATATTTAGACTGCTTTACTTGATATATCATGAATTACTGCTATCTTCTTCTGGCATTACATTCGATTTTCTCCAGTTGCTCACCGTCTAGTTTTTGATGGTGGGTGCAGATAGAGCGGAGTGCAGTAGAGGCAAGGAGCCTTGCCTAGGTGACTTTTTGTGAGGATTAGCGACTGAACTTAGAAGACATTATAGTAGGTTTTCATGTTTTGCTTATCTGTATATCGTTTCATATATATGTTTTGGGTTATAGAACTTGGTATCTCAATATTGGTATCATGTACTGATTTATATCTCACGTCCGTTTGTACATGAATATTTCGGGGCTTTCCACATTATAGATTCCTAATTTCCCTTTGACTGAGTTATTTCCCTTATTATAATTGTTTAGTTTTCCGCTGTGTATTATTGCAATAACTCTTTCATAAATTGTATAATTGATTGATTGGAGGCTGACTAGGCTTGTCAAGTTTGTCGAGTACTAGCTCGGGGACCTGTACGAGCCTAGGTTGGGCGTACCCAAATGCAAGGGGAATTTGGGGCCGTCACAGATAAATACTATTAAATTTGACATAATTGATATAGGAACATGACATAGGCTAATTGTGTTGGGTTTTGGGTTCATACGCAACGAAAAACTCAAAAACAATTTTTGAAAAACCCCAACAGGATCGCAAATAAGTTCCATAAAACAAGATGTACAAAAGTAAACCATACCTTAATTTGTGATTTCTTTATCTGATTGTTCGATCTCCAAGACATTCAAGCTCATGTCTTCTATCAGAAATCCACATACGAATGGTGACCGTGATTTGGAGTGCTAGCCCCAATAGAGATAGAAAACGTTTTTTTTTTCTCTCCCAAAATCTAGAGAACTCTAAAATAGCAAAAAATGAAAAATTTAATTCGTTTTAGGGTATAACCCTCTATTTATGTATAGACAAGCCCTCACTTAAAATCCTATTTGTAATACAACTATTGTATTTCTGCAGCTTAAGCAAATTACACATATACCCTTATTAATAAGTTATCATATAACAAATCATTAAGGTTTTTATGTCATGAATTTTATCATATAAAACTCATTACTCTGGACCAATTGAAATTGCACAAAGCCTATTTTTGTGTGCAACCCAATAGGTCCATACGACGTTGGTATGGAACCAAAAACCATTTTGGTACACAAGTTATAAGCGATCTCTAACAAGGCATTATGACTACCTATGTAGCATGAATATCAAAATCGATACAACCTAATGAATAACATATATCATATCCTTTTGTCGTGCGATATCCTTTGATTAAACATAAGGCATGGAAAGTCATCTTTAATGTTCAATCACACTAGTCTTGATTTTTAGGTAGACTGAAACATCCAAGTGACTTTGATCATATCAATTCACTTGGACCTGGTCATTTAATAATCTAACATATCGAAGGATCCACTGATATCTCTCTCTTTACGAGAGGGACAAATTATATCTTGATTACACACCTTCACATATTGCTCACATGATAACCAGTCACAATCTTTATAATCATCCGGTTAAAGACAATGATTGATTGTGTCAAATTACCATGCTACTAATATTGAAGTCTATAGTAATATCAAGTCGAATGACTAATGATAGACCTATCAAGAGTAACACCTATGACTTAATTCATGTGGTTCGATACCTTGTTCCTTAATAAATACTCATGATCTTGATTCGTATCCCTGTACACATTATCACCACATGACTATCAATCAAGACTCATAGTAATCTTAATTCATTATAGTTCCCTGTATAATGATCGACTAGAGACATTTAGTATATTTCAACAAACCCATGGACCTTATTATAAAGTAAACATGCAATCACTTATAATAAAACAACAAATGAAAATCTCTATTTTATTAACTAAAATTATAAGATAAACAATATTTATAGCTTGACTTAGGGCACATACCCCAACAAATTGTGGCATAATGGTACAGTACTGCAGATCGATGTGCCGGGTGCCGAGTATTAGAGTGCCCAAAAGTAAATAATTGGTGTTTTAGTATGGATAAGACCAAGAGACAAGTCACCTAGATGAGTCACCAAGGTGGACTTATTGACCAAATGTAGGCCATTTGATGAGCCTTTGGATGGCCATAACACACTTTATGAACTTGGAACTATATATATGATGGTTTGATGACCTTTTCTTTCTCCTTATGCAACAAATCCGAAAATTGAAGAACAAGGCAAAGGTTTTGGTGAGTTTTCTTGATGATTTGAATTGGATTGGGCTAGGAGATCAAGTGTTTGAGGTAAAATCTACTCTCCTCTCATCATTCTTTATTTTCAGACTGACTTTTGCGGGTTTCGACGCAAGTTTTCGAAGGGTAAGCTGAGCTTGTTAGTTTTTCAAGTGTTGCTATTTTTTGTGGATTGTGTTGCTATGATTTTAGTGGTGGTTTTAAGCATTTAATTGTGGAATTTATTAAGGTTGTTGAAGAAAAACGAGTTTTATCGAAGTTTTGAGGAGAAATCACCGGGTTTATCGAATCAGTAGAGGTTTAATGGGAATATATGGTTGGTTTGGAGAACCATAGGAGGTTAGAACGAGTCTGAGTCACAGCGGCGAAGCTGACGGGGTCCCGAGAAGACCCAATGCTAAAACTGGGCTGACGCCGTAGGCAGCACCGTGGAGAGTAAATCTCTACGGTGCCACCTATAATGCCCTTGGCAGGAGCTCACTGCCCAGGTAGCACCGTAGGGGACACCATGGAGATTTAACCACGATGACAACACCCACGACGCGGTGAACAGTGAATAAAAATAAAAATAAAATAAATAGTAAATACTTGGATTTCCACGGTTTAAGGTATTAAATGATTGATTCGAATACCAGGGAGTTAAGAAAACATAGTCAAGTGTTGTGCGCACATTCTGAGGTGAGAACGAGATTGGAATGGGGGTTAGTTTCGGGGATTTGAAACACGATTTGAGGTGCGTAAACCCCAACAAAAACACATCTATTTATAGATCTGTTTATAATGGTTTCAATTCTTGTAATGTTTATAATGTTTATAGATCTATTTATAATGTTTATAATGGTTTATAATGGTTTCGGGGATTTCAGGGAGTATATAATGGTTTCAATTCTTGCATTTACTATTCTTGTTGTATATTCCCATGTCATAACATTTATAGGTCTGTTTATATATAGACTTGGTTAGCATTTATTGGTTTTCACCATCGATAATTATTCGAAACAATTGTGTAAGGGGATTGAGCAGAATAGATTGTAGCAGGTGTACTTACGTCGTTAGTAGATTGCGGCCTGAGCTGTAGGGTGCACATGTCAAGTGGGTTGTGATTCGTTTCGCTCATCGTTAGTGGTTCGGGTGTGACCCAGTCTCGTTTTAGGTGACTGGGGCATCCAGATTGACGAAGTATGATCTAGTTTTTAGCTTGCGTAACACATTCGTCTAGTTTTATTGATGTTAATGTTGCACATATAATCATTACATTATGGTTATCTGTGATCATCTTGTATTGGCTATTAATTACGCAGGGTTTTATGGCTTCCCATACTCACTGCATGTTTAATTAATCTTATTTCTTAGTTTATGTTATTGTCTACTCGATGGTTTTCTTAGAAAGTTTACTCACTGGTCTTGTCATCTGGGTTTTGTAATGGCTTGAGTGCAGATCCTAATAAGACGACAAGTAGATGCTAACAGACTACTTGTGATTGCCCACCGTCTTGGACTAACTCCTACGTTTGATTTTTGATATTTTGATTTCATTTTGGGTTATTGAGGACTTTTGAGAGACTTGTGCATGTATGTAATTACATTTGGTTAACTTATATACAGTATATTGTTCTGGGTTTTCCACTCATGAGTGATGCTCTAAATTATGATGAAATGACATATCAAATTATCAAGTTATTAAGTCTTCAACTGAAATGTTGAATTATTGAAAATTGAATGATAAACTTTGATGATTGAGGTTGATGGATGATGTGGTGTGTGTATAACCTAGGAAAAGTGAATGTACTTGTAAATAGGCTGAGTAGAAACCGTGTTAGTTAGATGTCATATGACGCATGAGTACGAGTTACTCGAGGCAACGACGAAACAGTGTAAGTCAAATGTTCATACCGATACTCAACTGAAGATTTGTGCTCAGGTGAGGCTACAGACCGTATCTACACAGAGAGTGTCAGAAGGTTAGAGGATCAACTAGTTGTACAAAAGATTCAGTGAGTTGGCGCAGAGTGCAGAGTGTGTAGACTGGGCAGAGACGTTAGATCAACATCTGAGATACCATGGTACATTATGGATATCAGAGGTGCCAAAGTTGAGATACTCCAAGAGTCGCACCGTTCCTGATTCACCGTTCATCCAGGCAGGACCAAGATGTACCATGATATGAGGAGACACTTCTGGTGGCCTGGGATGAAGGCAGACATGTCAAAGTTTATCAGGAACTGTGGGATTTGTCAGCAGGTGAAGATCGAGCTGTTGGTTATTCGGGGTTCATGCGCAGAGGAGATTTCAAAACTATTTTAAGAAAAACCCCAATTGGATCCGAATCTGATTCCATTAAAACACGTTTAAACTATGAAAACTTAATCATACCTCAATCGCAATGTATCATTCTGAAGGTTAATCAATCTCTAAGGCACTGCCAACGACGAACGCCCTTTATCAACAGTCCACACATGAACAGCGGCCGAGATTTGAAGTGCTAGCTTCGAGAGTACCAAACCTTTTTGTTTCTCTCCAAAATGATCCAGAGCATACCAAAACTCCAAGTCGTTTCTTAAAATGAAAATTGAGTTTCGGCCCTTTTAATCTTTCTTGTACTTGTATTCTAACTCAAAGTGTCTATTTATACAACCCTTATATAAAGACGGTTAAGTAAATTACACATACACCCTTACTTAAAGAGGTATAAGTGTAATACACTACACTACAAGGATGTTTCTGTCATGAATTTTATCATATAAAATTCATTCTTTCGAATCATTTTAAAATCTTGCAAAACCATTCTTAGTTTGCGACCCAATAGGCTCATACAACATTGGTAGTGTACCAAAACACATTTTGGTATACAAGTCATAAGCGGCCTCTAGCAAAAAATTATGACTACCCAAGTTGTACAAATATCAAATCGATACAACCTAATCAATAGTGTATATAACATCCTTTTGTCACACGATATCCTTTTGATCAAACATAAGGCATGGAATTGTCATCCAACATGTTCAATCGTACTAGTCTCGATCTCTAGGTAGACTGAAAACATCCAAGTGACATTGATCAATATCAATTCACTTAGACTAGGCCTTTTAACAGTCTAACACATTGAGGGATCCACTGGATATCTCTCTCTATATGAGAGGGACAAATTCTATCTCAATTACACAACTTCACCACATTATTCACACAGTAACCAATCACAACCTTTATAATCGTCCGGTTAAAGACAACGTTTGATTGCGTCAAATCACTGTATTCCTAATGTTGAAGTCTCTGGTAATCTCAAGTCATAGGACTGAATAATATACATATCATGAGAAACAACTATGACTTAATCCATGTGATGTTCTCATAGCGGGTCGGTCCAATACTTTGTTCTCTAACAAGTACTCATGATCTTAATTCATATTCCTATACGTATGATCATCGTATGATCATCAATCAAGACTCACACTAGTCTTAGTTCATTATAGTTCCCAGTATAATAATCGACTAGGAACATTTAGGATATTTCTGTAAATACCTAGAGATCTTATTATAATGTAAACATGCAAATCAATTATAATAAACAACAAATGAAATCCTCTATTTTATTAACTAAAATATATTCATAAAGACTATTAATGGATTGACCTAGGGCACATTTCCCAACACGAGCATCGCAGACCAAGAGGATTATTACAACCACTCCCCATTCCTTGATGGAAATAGGAAGACATCTCCATGGATTTTGTCGGAGGACTATCGAGGACTACCAGGAGACATGATTCGATCTTAGTGATAGTTGACAGACTGACTAAGTTTGCTCACTTCATGCCAGTAGCATTAGAGTACACATTTGATCAGCAGAGCGTACTATTTGAGAGAGATTATCAGGCTGCACGATGTACCATTAACGATTACGTCCGACAGAGATGCTCTAAATATATGTCCAGGATGTGGCGGAGTATGCAGGAGCAGTATGGTACGCGCCTACAGTTCAGCACAACTTTCCATTTTCAAACCAACAAGCAAACCGAGAAGTTGATTTAAGTTATTGAGGATATGTTACGGGCTTACATGTTAGAATTTGGACGATCTTGGGAGGAGTACCTACCGTTATGTAAGTTCGCTTACAACAACAGTTATCATTCTAGCATTGAGATGGTGCCGTTTGAGGCTTTATATAGTAGAACGTGTTGCTCGCCATCGTGTTGGGCTGAGGCAGAGGACTAGAAGATTGTAGGGATTGAGATTGTTGTTGACCACATGGAGAAGGTTAAGCTGATCTTTCAGAGACTCAGAGGGGCACAAGAGAAACAGAAGAATTATACTGATAAGTATCATGCTAATATCACATACCGAGAGGGAACCTATGTATATTTGAAGGTTTCCCCTTGGAAGGGTCTTCAAAGATTTGGGGTGAAAGGCAAGCTTGCACAGAGGTTCATCGGGCCTTTCATGATTAAGAAATGGGTTGTGAAAGTTGCATACGAGCTTGAGCTGCATCCACAAATGTCAGGGGTTCATTTGGTCTTCCATATTTTGATGTTTTGATTGGCTAAGTTGAAGGAAGTTGTACGACTGATAGTTGACTTGAGTCAGATTGGCCTGAGCGAGGACAATTTTGATAAGGAGTATCCTATTCAGATCCTAGATCAAAAGGTACAACAGTTGAGGAGCAAGTCCATTCCTAAAGTACTCGTCAACTGGCAATTCCATGACTACATGGAACTCACTTGGGAGCGGGAGGACTACATGCAAGATAGATTCTCACACCTTTTTGAGTCAGGTATAACCCAAACTTGAATTTAATTTTGAGGAAGAAAATTCCATTTTGTTGGGAATATTTGTCATGGTCAAAAACTCTTAACCCTGGTTTAAATCCTTAATCAGGATCACCGACGCATGACGTGGAACCTACACCATGATGCGCACACCGACTGAGACACATGGTTGAGGTATATTTTATTTTTATGGTGACGCACTCTTAGTTTGTTGTATTCGTGTAGACTTAATAACTTAGTTCATGCAGTTGTAGGAGTCGAAACGAGAGTGGGAACATGCCTCGAGTTGCATGCGAGCCGTGGGACCGGGTAGATAGTGTTATGGTAAGTCATATTTCATTTTCATATTATTTGAAAATTTATTTGACAAGCCTAATGTATTTATTTAAAGCAAATCAATTTAGAAAGTCTATAGTTTTGAATAAAATTTATAACACATAGACTTATCTCGAGATTCGTGCTAACACACACTCCTATGAAAGTTTGTGTCTAAATGTGTGTCACCTGGCTGGAAATTAGTAGATGTAGGAGTCATTGATGGCCATAAGATCAACCTAAACTTATAAGGTGTGCACACTTGATGAAGACCAACCTATAAATACCATGCTTAGAGTTTTCTTCCTCATTTGCATATTTTTCCAATTGAAAAAGCAGAGTTGTACATAGGAGAATTTGTGCTTAAATTGGGGGTTCTAGAATACAAATCATCACCTAGATGGAGAAACAAGAGCTAGCAACTCAAAACATCAAACCTAGCTACAAACATATGCATTTATGCTTTAAATTCATGAGTTGTATGGTCTTGATCATGGGGCTTTTATGTTCAAATGGTTTTAAAGTCTTTTTCTCGCTAAGTTGATCAATTTAGACACCCTACTTGAGTCCCTCAAGCTTGATTTTCGCATTTGAATGTTTTGCTCAAATTTAGGGCTTTAAGCATGAAAGTGAAATTCTATTTTTTGATGGCTAAAATGGCTTTGAGTTTAAAAATAAATTTCATATTTGAATTCCTTGAGATTTTCCACTCAATCTACTGCTAAGAAGTTTATAAAATCGTTTTCATATTATCAAAAGGGTTTTTCAAAGACAGGTTGTTTTCTTCCCCAATTTCATGTAATGCATGCTTTAATTCATTTAAATTATGAATGAATGATGATATATGAAGTGTTTGGTGTATGTTTGTGTTGGGGAGGAAGTATTGGGTCTCTGATGGAAGAGAACAGGAACCCAAGGCTTTAGGGAAGGACAATTTTTGAGTTGTAGGAACCGAAAATCTGTTGCAGATTTATGGGTTACTACACTCAACGTGCTGGACATTCCAGCCAGCGCGTTGAGGACACCCAACGCATTAAGGATCTTCCCCAGCGCACTAAGTGTTCTTGGCAGTAGAGTGAGTAAAGCTAGAATAGACATTGCTTGAAGTGAGTAAACTCGTTGACACTTTATTCCCCATTTCATGTTCAATTTTATTTCTCATTTCAGTAGTCTATTTGACTATAATTACAATTTTACTCTCATATCATGATCCTTATTTGTTATTCCTCATTTATTGAGTTTGATGTTCATGATATTGTGATGAATTGATTTTCCTTGAATTCGTTCATGTGCCATATCTTTCTTGCTATTTTATGGTGATTACAATACAAATAACATGCTATTAGGATTAGAGGATTTATGAATGAGTCTATGGGCCTTGTACTCGCTTTTCTTAGGCCTTTAACTTATCCCTATGCCTTGATCAATCTATACTTGAGTCATTTTTCAATGTCTATAAATTAGTCTTAGCATCTAGGTCCCTTACTCGATCAAGGTGTATGACTCACAAGGTTAGATTCCCTGGGGAGGTTGGCACATGTTACTTGGCATTGTTTGGCACTCGGGGTTAAAGTCCATTAGGTGGTCGACACACTGAGGTTAGAGTCCTAGGTGACACTTGGGTTAGAGTCCCTTATGATATTATGACTATTAGGTTGATGTGACATAGCTCACGACTGATTAAACCTAGACCACTATTGCTTAGCCTAGAGTCAGTTTCTATTGTTTAACTCTGGTATTTATTGGCATATTGTCAATTTCAATATTTCTTATTATTATGCTTTTAAATACCTTTATAATATTTGGAAATGTAAAATAATCTTGTCAACATGGATTACAGTTACTTTCTTGTACTCACCGTCATTTTTATGACGGTGCTGATTTGTAGACCAGTAGACGCAGTAAGGAGAAAATGAATGACTACCTCTGAGCCAACAACGAGATCCTACTTTTGACTTTGTCGATCCTTTTGTTGTGTTGTGTATTATATTGTTTATGTCTTTCAGATACACTTTAGGTTGTATATTGGGTTGAGCGTTTAGTTCCCTGAACTTTATGACTTTCACACTTTTTATATTCGCCATTTCATGATATATCTATGAGATCGTTATTTCCTGGTTTCCATACTTAGGATTACTTTATTTGCTTTCGCATAATTATTAAACTTCTCCTATACAAATTGAAAGACTTTCGCTGAATAACTAAATCAATAAAAGTTCTAATTAACTCTGAATTTCAATAGTGGTATGACAAGTGCATTACTTATCTTGAACACAGTTAACGAGGAGTATAGGATATAAAGGTTAACTAATACATAGTTAGGTTTTACGTAGTTGAGATCAGGGCTTAATTATGGGATTAGGCTGGGCGGTGCCCTAGATTATGAGAGGGGTCGTCATATGATCATCTTAAGAAGAAATAAGGAGATCTTGCTGATTGCATACACAAACTAGAGCAAGCAAAGAATACACTGAAGCAACTGAACAGGGAAGGCTAAACTCAATGACATCTTTTCCTAGGGAAAAGAGAATAGAGATAACAAAGGTTTCAGTTATGTTGTAGGCACATCCTCAAAGATATCAACACCACAACAAACGGTGTTTTTCAAAGAAGCTACCACTACCAATCAGCAAGTCAGACAAAGATTCAAACCTATGTGCTATTATTATGGCATCAAAGGTCACATACATCCCAAGTGCTACAACATGATCAAAGAGCTGGCCAGAAAACAACACGAGATTACGCAGAGGGTTTCTGGAATAAATAAGCCAATCAGAACTTACAGGAGATGAATTCCTAAAAAGGAAGAAGTGTGTAATGTAGCGCACATGTCGCTGAGGTTGATGACGAGCACCGAGTGGTATTTTGACAGTGGGTGTTCTAAGCACATGACTGGTGATAAAAGCCTTCTTAAAAGTTAGCAGTCGTGTATTGAAGGACATGCCACTTTTTGAGATGGACTCAGAAGTCAAGTCACTAGGCAAGGAACGTTGGCAATAGAAGACATTCCAATATTAGAAAGAGTGATTCATGTAGCAAAGCTCAAAGGTAATCTGTTGAGCATCAGCCAGCTATGTGATCAGGGTTATTACGTGAACCTCATAAAGGAATAATGCCTGGTTCGTGATTCTAAGGGAGAATGTGTAATGGTTGGAGATAGATCATCTAACAATTGTTAACTGTTATGACAGCTGAAGAGCACCTGTTATAACACCAAGACAGATCTTATTGAAGAATGGCACGAAAAGTTGGGGCATGTTCATTACAGACATGTGCAAACTTTTCAATCTTGATGTTGTTCGTGGACTTCCAAAGTTTCAGCTCTCTACAAGGAGAATTCGTGGTCCATGTCAATTGGAAAAACAAAAAAGGGAAAGTCACAAGCCAATTGAAGGATGTAACACCTCAGCAATTCTTGAACTATTGCACATTGATCTAGTAGGACCTACTTAAGTTACCAGCATTTTCATTAATTGTTACATTCTTATTTGTGTAGATGATTTTTCACGATTTACATGGGTTTTATTCTTTAGAGAAAAATTAGATGTATTTAATAAGTTTCAAGATCTATTCCTGAAGCTTATGCAGAGAAGAAGTCCATAGGAAAATAGTTGGTCAAAGTTTGAAGTTATCATGGGAATGAGTTGAAAACTTAACTTTTCATGAGTTGTGCAAAAATCATGGTGTTCATCAAGAGTTCTCAGCACCCGTTACTCTTCAATAAAATGGAGTGGTGGAAAGGAAGAACAAACATCTACAAGAAATGGCGAGAGTCATAATCCTTCAAAAGAGTTGGCAACCAAGTTGTAGGCCGAGGCTGTTAGTATTGCATGTTATGTGATCAACAGAACTTATCTCCATTCAAATGTGCATAAGACATCATATGAGTTGTAGAAAGGTTAAAAGCCCAACCTCAGTTATTTTCACACTTTTAGTTATAAGTGCTTTGTGTTAAAGGACAAGGTGCCTTGGAAAGTTTGACAAGAAGAGCGATGAAGGGATCTTTTTGGGGTATTCCTCAATTAGCTGAGTTTATAGGGTGTTCAACAAAAGCACTGGGGAAGTAATGGTGTCAATCAATATGGTGGTCGATGAAACATTTCCTGAGATTCAACATCAAACAAAAGGAGATGATGAGGTGCAAGAAGCCACTGAGTCAGTCACAACAGACCCATCGAAAGTTGTTACAACTAGGTTCTCTTATGGTATTTCAACAACTTCCATAGCAAAAACTCCTGAGGGAGTATCATTAGTGTTGGCCCAAATGTTTTTATCACTTACACTCCACTCAGGATTTTGATGCTAACAAACAATGTGAAATGGTACTAACAAGTTAATTTAGTATTTCAGAATACATCTTGTTAGGAATCTTTTGTTCAAAAAGGAAAGTTGAGCTATGCACAAGTTCAAGTCAAAAAGTGACAACATGAAGCTAGACAAGTTCAAGAATCGGTTCATACAAGGACACAAGGACCGGAAAGACAAGAAATCATATGTACATCATTTGTAAGATATATAAGTTCCATTCCTATAAGCCAAATACATTAGAATCATGCATTCCATAAATTTCAAGTTTAAAAGAACTTAAAGTTGTGATTTTTGTGATTTTCAATTTCGTGGGTTTTAAAATGTTTTAAATCTTGCAAACAAGTTTCACAACATGTATTTGAGGTTTATAAACTGTTAAAATTGATTTTGAATGCACCGGTATGTGTTTAGACGATTTTTGGATTAACATTAAAAATATTTGTAGAAAAGCCCCTATGTTTTCATGAAATCGGGATTTTTGATTTTCAGAGTTTATGAAATCACCTAGGATGTCTAGACACGTTTTTAAGGACCATACCAAACATGTACAAAGTGATTTTAAGGTTTAGTAGAGTCATAGAGGTGTTAGGAAGTCGTTTTAAAAAACCAGCAAGTTAATTATTTTCAGGCCCCTGCACCCAGCATGGTGTGTAGTAAACTGGCAAAATTTTTCTAACTTCTTGCCCAACTCACTTGACACCTATCCAGTGCGCTGTGCAGTATTTTGACAGCTTTTTAAAGCTATACATCTTCCATTTGAATTTAGGGATCATTTTGGGCCCCTAGATCATATGTAATGGTCATATGAGGTTATAAAGGGTTTGACTACTTACTCAAATACCTAAGAACACCAAAGTTACAACTTGTGCTCCTAGACTTTCAAAAATCCAAGTTTTATACACATTTGAGCTAGATTTTTTATCACATACACTTGGTGATTTTCGGAGCTTTCGATTCACCGGTCGAGGCAACATAAGGGAGGTGTTCTAAGGCTTACAACAACTACTCTAAAACTGATTTTCATATTTCACACTTGCGGTTTTAAGATTTCTTGATTTTCTACCCTTTTTTGGGCTTAATCTATACTTCTTGATTGGAGTAATGTTTGAAAATCATTTGTTGTGTTCTTGAACACTTTTGTCTAGAGTTTTGAACTTAAACTTGATCTCTTTGAGCTTAAAACATATTTGAACAAGTTGTGCTTAATCTTGATTTTTAACAAAACCAATTGTTCACTTGATTTGAAATCGCACACGTTTTTATTGATACTCTTTTGTCGGGCTTCTTGACTAAACATTGTACATACTTGCTAATTTTATATACATCTTAGTTGGAGTTCATAGTTGCATGCATAGGAGTGGTTTAGCTTTAGGTGCCTTGTAAGAATTGGACTTATTGCCGCTTTATGTTGTAAAGCAAGATTTTAATTGTATTTATCAAACTTTGACTGTAAAACTTAGTGGGATCTAAGTCGAAAGGGAATACCTAGTTGAGGCTAGGCATAAATCCTAATTGAGGCTAGGTAAGGGAAAATCCTAGGTGAGTCTAGGTGGGAAAGTCCTAGGTGAGTCTAGGTGGTTGTATAAGACCTTATTGGGGTAAGACATCTTGTAAAAGACCTAGTTGAGGCTAGGCATGCACTAGGCTTGCAGGCTTAGGTTGTAACACTTATTGGTAATATAAGTGGGGGTTTAAAAATCCTAACCGGGGAGGTTAGGTAGTGGATGTAGATCAGTTGGATCGAACTACCATAAATCACGTGTCTCATTTCCATCTCTTCTACCCCCTTCTTAATTGCATTGCGTAGATATTTATTGTTGGTACGTGTGCTATTGTTGTTATTTAAGCATAAAGTTCTAAAAAGACGATAATCACTCGGTAACCCAATTCACCCCCCTCTTGGGTGACCTTCAATTAAAATTTGTACCAACATGGGCCAACAGAGAATCGAGCACCAAAATCTAAAAAAATCACCGTGCTGACAATATCATTGGCTCTGTTGATAATGGTTGATCACATGGGACACCACCAAAGTTGATTATCGGAGATTAGCCGAGTTAGTATGTTATGTCTCTTCCATTGAACTTAAGCATGTGTCTAATGCTTTACCAGATGAGTATTAGCTAATGGTTAAGCGAGAGGAACTAAATCAGTTTCATGGATTAGATGTTTAGGAGTTGGTTCCGAGACCAGCTCATGCTAATGTGATCGGCACAAAGTGAATCTTCAAAAATAAGTCTAATGCATAAGGACAGGTTGTCACAAATAAAGAAAGGCTTGTTACTCAAGGATATACTCAAGTAGAAGGTATCGACTTTAACGAAACTTTTGCTCCTGTAGCTAGACTTGAATCCATTCGATTGCTACTTGTTTTTGCTTGCTCTATTAGTTTTAAGGTGTATTAGATGGATGTCAAAAATGCATTCTTGAATGAAATGATTGTTGAAGAAGTGTACGTGGAGCAGCTTAAGGATTTGTAAATCCTTCTCATCTTGATCATGTGTACAAACTGAAGAAAGCCTTGTACAAGTTGAAACAGGCTCCTCGTATCTGGTATGACAGACTTGCAAAGTACTTACTTGATCAACGCTACATCAGAGTAAGCATTGCCAAAACTCTGTTTGTCAAACAATAGTCTAAAGCCATTCTCCTCGCTCAAGTGTATGTTAATGACATGGTATTTAGTTCATCAGCTCCGACACTTGTTACTGAATTTATACAAGTATACAACGTGAATTTGAGATGCGTATGGTTGGAGAGCTCACCTATTTTCTTAGACTACAAGTTCAGCAGACTAGCAAATGAGCTTTTGTGTCACAACATAAATATTATGTGTCCTTAGTTCAAAGGTTTGGCGTAGCACAGGCAAGGCACATGCGTACTCCCATGGGTACCGCAGAGAAGCTAAACAAGGATGATAGAGAGAAACATGTTGATCCCTCTTTATATCAAAACATTATTAGAAGCTTGTTATAGTTAACAAGTTGTCGAGATATTGTATTTAGTGTGGGTATATGTAACGACCCTAAAATCTAACTCATCCCATGTATCATTTTAGGTCGTACGTGGGTCCCTTGTCATGATACATGTGAACAATTCTTGGTCGTCGACACTGTGGTATGTTATTTTTGTTCGGTATTTGTATTATTTATCTATTTACGTGAATTTAGATTCCAACGTCCCAAACGTGTAAGGACGTGTATGTGTAAGCATTGATGCGGAGAAACTTGTTCGGCTTAGAGAAATGTGTTTTAAGAGCGCCAGGGCGAACGGTGGTCAGGTATTTAGCTGTTTCGGGGAAAAATAAAAATAAAACACTGACAAAATACATTAAAATGTAATAATTAAACGTTGGATGACAAGTTCGGTACGTTGATAGGTTCGTGGGCACACAGCGGTGCAAGTAGTGTTGCAAATCGGGTGCAAAAACATTGGGAAAGCGTGTACAAAAGTGTGTGTGCATGGGAGGGTTTCCCTAAGAAAGTCACATATTTGTGTTAGTGACATGTGTGAGTGGAGTGGCTGGTGAAAATGGAAGCAGTTGGATTGTTCTTAGGATACGCGCGCGAGATTTGATGAAGAGATATATATAAACTATTTTCTCTTTCATCGCTTTTCATTCTTCTTTTCACACAAACTGAGAACGAAGCTTGGGGAAAGGTTCAGCCCCCCAGAAAGTCTCCCACACTCAGCGCTCTCTGAATTTTGCATGTAAATAGTGACAAATCCACTCATCAAGTTCGTATATATATGGTTTGGTGGGATCTAGTGTGCATTGTGTATCTCGAGGTAAATCCGGTGGTCACTAACTAGACAGTCCAGCTCTCTTGGTGACATAACATAGGTGACTCTCAACATGGGAGTGTGTTGTAGCACGGATCCCGAGGTCTATCCCAAGGTTAGTTTAATTCAATACCAACTATTGGACACTAAGATGTGATTTTAATCATTTATTAAAACTATAGGCTACAACCTAATATGCATTCATTTAAATACCAAGGTTATGTACTGATTTATTCTAAAATGTATTTAACTAAGTTTAGACTTACCACAAGTCTTGTTACCCGGTACCCCGGCTCACGCGCAACTCGAGGCATATCCTCGCTCGCATCTCGACGTCGATAGTTGCAGGTACTGACTTAGTTAGTCTACACACATACACAACACTAGGCATACACCAGTACAAATATAAAATTTACCTTGGCCACGCGCCTCGATCGGTGTACGAATCTCATGCGGGCCCCACGTTACGGTCGGTGATCCTGATTAAACAAGTTAGTCAAGATTAGGAAATTGGGCCGTGACAAATATTCCGAAAAGGTTATGAAAACGATCTCGCATATAGTCCTCCCGCTCCCAAGTGAGTTCCAAGTCGATGTGGAACTGCCACTTGACGAGCACCTTTAGGATAGTTTTGTTCCTCAACTGTTGTACCTTTCGGTCTATGATCTGGATAGGCTACTCCTCATATGAGAAATCCTCGCTCAGGTTGATCTGACTCAAGTCAATTGTCGGTTGTGCACCTGCCTTCAACTCAGCCAGTCGAAGCATCGAAATATGGAAGACCGGATGAATACCTGACATCTGTGGAGGAAGCTCTAACCCGTACACAACCTTTCCAACCCGTTTCCTAACTCTGAATGGCCCGATGAAACGCGGTGCAAGCTTGCCCTTCACACCAAATCTCTGGAGACTTTTCCGAGGGGAAACCTTAAGATAGACGTAGGCTCCCTCGGAATAAGTGAGATCACTGTGGTACTTGTTTGTATACTTCTTTTGTCTTTCTTGGGCTGCTTTGAGTCTCTGTCAAATCTCTCGTACCTTATTGGTGTGGTTAACAACAATCTCAGGCCCTATTGACACTCTGTCCTCTGGCTCAGCCAAACACAACAGCGAGTGACATGGTCTGCTATACAATGCCTCAAATGGCACTATCTCAATGCTAGCCCAATAACTGTTGTTGTACGTAAACTAACATAATGGTAGGTACTCCTCCCAAGATCTGTCGAACTCTAACACACAGGCCTGTAACATGTCCTCTAGGACCTGATTCAGTCTTTCTGTATGCTCGTCAGTCTGAGGATGGAAAGCTGTGCTGAATTGTAGGCACATACCATACTGCTCCTACATACTTTACCACATCTTGGAAGTATACGTAGCATCTCTATCTGATGTGATGGTCAACGGTACCCCATAAAGCCTAATGATCTTCCTCTCGTAAAGTATACTCAGCTGATCAAAAGAGTAGTGCGCGACAACTTGCAGAAAATGAGCAAACTTAGTCAGTCTGTCAATTATCACCTAAATGGAATCATGTCTTCTAGTTGTCCTCGACAACCCTTTGACGAAGTCCATGGCGATGTCTTCCCATTTCCATCTCGGAATAAGAAGTGGTTGTAAAAGTCCTCCAGGCCTACGATGCTCAATCTTCACCTACTGGCAAATCCCACAGTTCTTGATGAACACTAACACTTCTGCCTTCATCCCAGGTCACCAAAAATGTCTCTGCATGTCGTGATACATCTTAGTCCTGCCTGGATGAGTAGTGAATCGGGAATGGTGTGAATCCTAAAGAATCTCCTCTCTCAGCTCTGGCATCTCGGGTATCCACAGTTTGCCTCTGAATCTCAGACACTGATCCAATGTCTCTACCTAATCAATACAATATGAACTCCACGCTAACTCGCTGAATCACTGGTATAACCTGTCAATCCTCTGACCTTTTGATACGCTCTGTGTAGACATGGTCTGTACTCTCATTTGTGCTCAAATCTCCACTAGGGTATCGGTAGGAACGTCTGACTGACCTGCTGTCACCGCTACCTCAAGTAACTCATACTCGTGCGCCATGTGACATCTGACAACCTCGGCGTCTCTGGTCGGTCTCTTACTTAGTGTGTTGGTGAATACGTTCGCTTTTCCTGGGTGATACTCCAAGGAAAAGTCATAGTCCTTCAATAATTCTAACCACCTGCACTGTCTCATATTCAGTTCCTTCTGTGTGAAGAGATACTTCAAACTCTTGTGGAGAAGAGTGTGAATTTCTCTCCATACAGATGATGTCTCCACACCTTCAGTGCATATACGACCACTACTAACTCAAGATCATGCGTTTGGTAGTTCTTCTCATGTATCTTCAACTGTCTCGAAGCATAAGCCACAACTCTACTTCCTGCATCAATACGCATCTAAGTCCCATGTGTGAAGCATCAGTGTACACTAGGAATCCCTGTCGAACCTCAGGCAGTGTTGATACTGGTACGGTCGTCAAGAACCTTTTCAACTGCACAAATGCGCTCTCGCATTCCTCATTCCAATCATACACGATGTCCTTCTGTGTCAACCTAGTCATCGGTGAAGCGATCTTAGAGAAACCCTTCACGAACCTGCGATAGTAACCTGTTAACCCCAGAAAACTCTTTATCTCTGTCTCTGACGTCGATGTCGGCCAATCCATAATCGTCTGAATCTTGGCCGGATCTACTGCAATCCCCGCTGCTCCAACAACGTGGTCCAAAAACTTGACTTCTGAAAGCCAAAATCCATGCTTGATGAACTTGGCGTATAAATGGTGCTCCCTCAAAGTCTGCAATGTCTCCCTGAGGTGCTGCTCGTGATCCTCCTGTGTCCTCGAATAGATCATAATGTCGTCGATGAAGACTAACACAAACCAGTCAAGGAATGAACTGAATACTCGGTGCATAAGGTCCATAAACACGGCGGGGGCGTTGGTCAGCTTAAACAACATGATTGTAAACTGGTAGTGTCCATATCTGGTGCTAAACACTATCTTAGACCGGTCCTCGTCCCTGATCCTAAGCTAATGATACCCTGATCTCAGGTCTATTTTGGAGAAAAATTGTGCTCTTCTCAACTGCTCAAACAGACCATCAATCCTCAGTAGCAGGTACTTGTTCCTGATTGTGGCCTAGTTCAGCTGCATGTAGTCGATGCACAATCGTATACTACCATCCTTCTTCTTCACAAAAAGTAATGGCGCTCCCCACGACGACATAGAAGGTGTGATGAACTCCTTTTCCCCTAAGTCCTTAAGTTGAGCCCTCAACTCCTCTAACTCCTTTAGGGCCATGAGGTAAGGTGGTATCGTAATCGGTCTGGTGCCTAGTACTAACTCGATGTTGAAGTCTACCTCTTGCGGCGGCGGTAGTCCTGGCAACTCCTCGAGGAAAACGTAAAAAAACTATCTAACAATCGGTATGTCCTCAAGTGGGTCTGCTAAGGTGTATAAGGCTACTAGAGTCTCCATCTCCTTACTAGTCGCCAATCGACCTCTCGTGGTATCGGCTCTCGATGTACTACCTCGGTGTACGAACATCGGACGTCCTGCAATCTCAAACAAGATGGACTTACTAAAGCAATCAATGTGAGCGTGGTATACTGATAACCAGTCTATCCCGAAAAGGGCGTCGAACTCTGGCATCTCAAGGATTATAAAGTTGGTGGGTAACTCTATTAATGCGCACCGAACGCGTCAATAAAATATTTCCTTAAACCAACTATTTGCAGATAGTGGCAAAGGGTCGATCCCACAGAGATTGGTAGTCTTTCTAAGGTTCTAAAAGAAAGGAGAAATGGGGGTTTGGAGAAAATAACTAAATTAATTATATAAGTTTATGAACAATTAATTTAAATACCTAAGCTTATGGTTCCATAAGACAAGATCAAGATTCAATGGCATATCATGGTCGTTAATCTTTCCAAAAATAATTATTAATTCAAATTCTCCTAGACTAGCTATGGAAAATCGACATCCGCCAAAAATTCCTAATTCCCCTAATCTCGATAGCTAGGACATCCGCCACTAACTACTTCCCTAATTAATGCATAACCCAAGACATCCGCCATAAGATTTAACACATTAACCACAGTAATAAACTTCTATGGGAATACTAATCCTAGATAACCGGATCGCGTCCGCTCCCGATTTAACCTAGATTCAATTGTTGCACACTCAAGAACTGAAAGGTTTTGACGGCAATCGGGTGAATGTTTGTTACTTATATTATTCGAAAAGTACAATTACGGATACTAATGAGTCCATTAACTATAGATTATCCACCTAAAAGCATGTACCGGCCATATACATACCCCAGATTTAAATCATATTCATTAAAACCAACAACAAAGAAATAGAAGAAATTAAATAAAATAAAATAATAAAATAAAAGATCTCACAAGTTATGCCATGAATCCATAATCTTGAATTGCTTCACCTCCGACCTAGGCAATGACTTGATTAGCTAGACATAATATCTATTAAAACTCTAAAGAAAAATAATACAAAAGTCTCCTTAATGAATAATAGATGTCTTCTATTTATACCTAAAGTCCTAATGTGTAAAACTACTAAGAATTGGTCTCGGAAAGAGAGAAAACTATTTTGGTGTTGCTTGGCGTCAAGGACACATGGCAGGCTGTCATTGGCTGTTTTCTGGGCGTTGCTGACGTGTCGGCACGTGATTGGGGAGAACTGGAGTCAGTGACTCGTTGTGAAGGGGTCTTGCGACACGTAGCAGTCTATGATAGATTGGAGCTGGAAGTCGGCGCCTTGCTGGACCAGTCGCGGAGCGACACGTGGCGGACGACTGTGTTGGGCGAATTCGTACAACTCTTACTGAAAATCTGGGAGTTTGTGTGGATGCGCATCTCGAGGCAGATTGAATAACTGGACGAAACAAGAAACTGTGCTTGTCCACGTGGCAGTCTGTGAGTGGTGCAAACGCTGTCGTGTGACAACGTGGCACTCTCGTATTGGCTGAACTGGCCTGTGAGACATGGCTTGGTGAATCTGCTTCTGACATGTGGCACTGCGGACTCCAATTACCCCATTGTCGGTGTAAATTTCGAGACTAACTCTCCCGGTATATCTAAATACTGCAAGTAAATACTCTATTTTGAGTATTTCTCTGCCCCAAATTCAACCGTGCACTCCGTTTCACTTGAAAATCAAAACTAAATATAATTAGACATATATTTTATAAACTTCCACACTAAACTATACTAAAATATACTATTAAATCCTATAAATACTGACTTATCATCTATCCCACTAATCTCTACTGGGACCCTATCAACTAGACTAGGTAAACCTTAACCCCGTCAGCGGTACTCAACATCACATGTACTCTAAGGCTAATCAGTGTATGTCTTAGTATGCCTATCATGCGTCCAGCAATGAAAGAAATAGTGGAACCGGAATCAAATAAAACATAAGACTCTCCACCGGCAATAGAAATCGTACCCTCAATGAGACTCCGTGTGGCGCTAGTATCTAGTTGTGCTACCATGTGAGCTGCCTCTCGGCTCTGTGGTGGGTACACTGTTGCTGGTTGTGGACATTCCCTCACTAAATGCCTCACCTGTCCACATCTGTAACATGATATCTGTCTGAACTGATCGAACTACGGCTGTCTCTGAATTGACGTCTATCCCTGCCCCTGACGAGGTCCCTCTCGGCATCTACCATCTTACTATTGATGCTGTTGTGGCGCTCGTGGTACCGGAAGTGCAAGTCTCTTTGGCGCTAGTAATGCTAGCCTAATTGGTGGTGGTGGTAAGGAACGTCCTCCTCTTGAGCTCTGTGCTGTGTGGCATATGACACCTGAGGCACAACTGATGTGAAATGTGAAGTCGTCCCTGATCCTTGGGAGCCTCTATCCTACCTCTTATGTGCCTTTCCCCTCTGTCACCTCCTCTCGAAATCTGTGGCTTACTTTGACGTCAACATCTGCCCGTTAGCTGCCCCGTCAGCTACTATGCCAAGGTAGTAGGTCTCGTGGGAAACTGAGCGCTCGTATATCTCGGTGAGTGTCCTAGCGCCCGTGCTAACTACATGGTATTCGATGTCTGCTTTCAGATCCACCCCAAAGTGATACACATCTCCCAACTCATCCCGGACTAAATCCCTAGCAAACTGCCTCAGTTACCCGTATCTGTCCCGATACTGCATAACTGACTCATCTGCCCTCTACCTCAAACACATAAACTCTATCCTCAGCATCATCATAACTGCTAGTGGGATGTATTGCCGGTAGAACTTCTCCTTAAACACCTTCCATGACCCGAAGTCTCCAACAATAGTTATCATTGTGCGCTACCAGACATCAGCGTCTCTTTACAGTATATAAGAAGACAAAACTGGGCATAGTCTATCCTCGATCCCTAGAATTCGATGTAGCTTCTCCTATGATAATATTCGTCCCGTAATCTTCTCGAAGTCTCTCTCTTCGTTGAAGTACACTGGCTGAAGGCAGAGAAAATCTTTCACCAGTTGAATCCCTATTGTTGAGCCTAAAGGGTTAGGTGTGGGAGTCGAAGTCATCTATGCTACCTCTGCTGTCGAAATAGTAACTATCGAAAGAGTCGATGTCGTTACCGTGTCTTGAATAATAGGTGTGTATGGTACGGGTTCAGTCTCTGGAATGATGAGTAGTACAGTTGTAGGTCCGATCATCAGATGTGTGTTAATCGTAGGAGTAGCGGCGACGACCTGAGTAAGTGCGGTGATCTGTGCTGTCATGAAGGTCATGAAGTCAGCCATCTGCTGTCCCTATGCTACTACTCGATCCGTCAACCTCTGATAGTAATCATCTGGTATAGCAGGAAGCTGATTACTGCTAGCACCCACATCGCCTGTGCAGCGTGCGTTCGTCATCGTCATCTGCATGTGGACAGCAATCTCCTATCAGCTACTACGAAGTATACCTGTATATACGTATACATATTGAAAATGATAGTATAAATATATATACTAATCCCCAACTCAGTTTCACTCAATTCCCAACAAAATAATTCCTAGGTAAGGTTCATATGGCTTCCACTTCTAAGGTTTGTGTTTTATTCAAGTTTATGTTTTACTTATCGATAACATAGTCTTTGATACTAACCAGGAAGTTGGTATGACAATTCTTAGTCAACTATATGCTTTGTCCCTAAGGTTTTAAAGCCTAAGCTCTGATACCAACTGTGACTGCCCCTCTTCTAATCTAAGGCACCGCCCGACCTAATCCCGTAATTAAGCCCTAACCACTATAAGTTGGACCCAATTACGTATTACTCAGCCTTTACTACCTATATTCTCTAATTTAAACAATTAGATTTTGTTAATGAAAGTCTTTACAATTTATAGCGAAAGTCTTAAATATATTAGCGGAAGCAAATTTTATAATCCTAAGTATGGAAACCAGGAAATAACGATCACTATATATATATATGCATGTAAACGACGAACATATATAAACAAAGTGAAAGCAAAAAGTCGGGTAGTCCAACACTCATCCCAATAACATCCCAAAAGTATAAAGACATAAGTAAACATAATACAAAAGTATCCTACATGTACGAGCAGCTACTCGCTCAAAGCTCAGAGGTAGTCGTCGATCTTCTCCTTGCCCGGCCTGGTGCTGCTTAATGGACCTACATCCACCGTCACAAACTAGAAGGTGAGTATAGTGATATTTAAGTACATTTCCAATTTAAACAAAAGGTATTTAAAAGCATAAAGTAGCTGAAGAATGCTGAATAAATAATGCAAGTAAATACCAACATTAACAGATATACATAGACTGACACAGGCTAAGTCGAGATGATCTACGTCTGGTCGGCGGTGAAAACTATCACCTATGGAGCTGTGCTCAACATATAATAATAATTTTTTTCTAATAACCTCAAGTGGCAGAGCTGTGCTCTACGCATATAAATCATCGATACTTGCCAACAACCCTGTGGCCCATACCACGTGTGCCGCCCATGTGTAGTGGCGAGTGCCGGAGACCACGAAAGACTGAAATCCCCGTGAATCCACACATCTCGTGTGCGATGGACACTATATAATCCCTACTTTAGATTTCAAAAATTATTATCCTACAATGCTATGATTTCAACACAAGTTAGGCTACAAAGCCCCAAAGGAATAGAATACAAGTCGAAACATAACAAATAGCCCTATAGAATGCATTTTCTAATAAATCATAATTCCTTTCCATAGAAATTCATCAAGCAATTCAAGAGATAGAGTCAACGATAATAACGCAAGGCATCATGCTATATCAACATTCCCAATGAACAGAAACAAAGGAAGCAAGATTTGGGAATTAAATCAGCAAGTCTGCAAATAGACTGAAAAATGATAAATGATCGGAATGAAATAAAGTAAAGAGTTCCCACAGTTTCACTTACAAGTCAACACAATAGTCCTAGTTATCCGGCCTCCCGATACCCACGTCCCTAGACTCCCGGTAGGCTCTCCTAAGTCCTGGTCTGTTTAGATAGTACATAGGGTTGATGTGTGTTGGTTGTATAGGTCATATACATGACTAGTTAAATTTTAGTGTTTTAATATTTTAATTTAAAAATAGGTTGTGAACAGTGCCCAATGCGCTACTGTTCTAGAGTGAACAGTAAAGCACCCAATGCATTGGCCAGTTACCCTGCGCGCTATTGTTCTTGGGGTGAACAGTGCTTCATCGTCCCCAGAACCAGCAGCTAGCGCGCTGGACAGCGAGAAACCCAGATTTTCCATAGGAAATTCTTGCTTTCTAGGCGTCCTGGGTACCATCAACTCGGTTAAAACAACATGCATGATTATAATATACCATATTAGACTCAAAAACTACCAAGAAACGCAAGAGAACCTTGGTTAAACCGGATCTATTCATGCATGGACTCTTTACAAAGTTTTCTTCCAAAAACCCAAATTTCTTCAAAAATCCTAATCAAAACCATAGATAACAGTTGAAACAAACATAATATGGAAGAAAAACATTTTATAAACCAAAATCCCAGTTTGAATAGAAAAACCCCCATTTAACCCTTTTTAATGGAAATAGAGATAGGGAGGGTGATTACCTTGGTTAGATCTAGTTGGTTTTCACTCCCAGCTCGAAAATCTTCTCTCAAATCCCCCCAGAAATTTTCCCTCACTCAGCTATCTCTAAATTTTGCATGTAAATAGTGACAAATCCACTCATCAAGTTGGTATATATATATGGTTTGGTGGGATCTAGTGTGTATTGTGTATCTTGAGGTAAATCTTGTAATCACTAACTAGGCAATCCAGCTCTCTTGGTGACATAACATAGGTGACTCTCAACATGGGAGTATGTGGCAATACGGATCCCGAGGTCTGTCATAAGGTTAGTTTAATTCAATACCAACTATAGGACATTAAGATGTGATTTTAATTATTTATTAAAATTATAGGCTACAACCTAATATGCATTCATTTAAATACCAAGGTTATGTACTAATTTATTCTAAAATGTATTTAACTAAGTTTAGACTTACCACAAGTCTCACTACTCGGTAGCCCAGCTCACACGCAACTCGAGGCGTGTCCCCGCTCACGACTCGACGTCGATAGCTGCAAGTACTGACTTAGTTAGTCTACACACATACATAACACTAGGCATACACCAGTACAAATATAAAATTTCCCTTAGCTACGTGCCTCGGTCAGTGTGCGCATCTTATGTGGGCCCTACGTCACGGGTCGGTGGTCCTGATTAAGCGAGTTAATCAAGATTAGGAAATTGGGCTATGACAACTTATACTCGAATGTGAACAATGTATGTCCTAATGCGTAATTTTGTTTTATTAATCACCACGAATTTCTATGTGAGATTCGCTTAGGAAAAACATGAATTTTAAGGTATAATACGGATGATTAAACATCAAAAATGGTAATTAGGGAATTATCATAAAATAATAAATAATTAAATAAAATATGGGAGCAAGGTTGTGTCTGGGAACGCACGACGTGCGAGTCATGAGATGAAACGGGTTTGAGTACGAGCGGTGTTAGCGAGAAATGGATTTGTTTTGAAGTTGTAGTCACCTATTAAAGTTTGGAATGTGAGTTAGAGTAGTAGGATGGAGTGAAGGTGGGATACAAGATGTGCCTCAAGATTCGTATGTATGAGTTGATGAAATGAGAAGTATATAAAGGTTACAACCTTTTTCTCTCTCCTCTTACTCTCATTTTTCATTCACACATTTGAACGAGGGAGAGAACGTGGGTTTTGGACTTCTCGAGCTCGTTGCGACGACGGGGATTGACCAATCACGCTTAAAAAAGTAGGCTCCCTACTCTCGTATTTATCTACACTTTGGCATTAAATTTGTGGGTTTTCGTCATGACGATTTCAGACTGAGATTTTCAGAAAATGTTGAAAATAAGTTTGGATGGTGTTTTTGGAATCAATTGGTTGATTAATTGATGTTTTGGTGATTGTTTTGAGTGTTTGTGGAAATTTGGAATTTTTTGGGACTTTTAATGAATTTTCTTGTGATTTGTGAATCGGGGTATTTATCGGGGTTTCGATGCAAAATGATATGGGTTTGATGTTGTTTTGGATGTCCCTAAGTGTTTGGGATAGACTTCGAACGCGGCGACACAAGCCGGAGTTCCGAAAAACACTAGAAAATATGTTCTATCTGCCAGATCGCGAGGGACGCCATGAGGATTTTCCCCCACAACGTCGGTCAAGACATTTGAGACAGTAAGCAAATTATTGTACACGCTTTAATTGAGGCCGTGGGTTTTAGGCTGGCAATGTCTCGACGACGTGGAAAATAATAAAAACAGATACAATTTTGAATAAATTTTTAAAATTTTGGGAAACTTTGGGGAACTATCTAGGGTCATGGAATGACTCTAATTGAACCAAATTTGGGTTAAATTATTGTTAGACTTTGAGAATTCGAGTGGACCAACTTACAGGTTATGGGAAGATCATAGTTTTGCGATATTTAATGTACGTTTTTCATACGATTGTAAGCCAGAAAGAAAATGCACATTAATTCATTTTCCATTATTGTCATTTCTATTTGAATTGAGCTATTTGTTGGAATTCTGTTCTATATTTCATTGGTTGAGTGTCTTGGCGTAGGTGTGTTGTGAAGGTATTCCTGGGTTCATACTAGATGGGCAAACGTAAGCACTGCATGCAGGGATGATGTTCACCCCCTAATAGTGGGTTACACCCCGAGTACTAGATGGTTGTGGACTGTTGTGACTATGAATTGTGGTACTATTGTACTACGTGGAAATTGACCACTTATGGGCCTCTTTTGACTATTTGGACACTCAAACTTTGTTGCTATGCTTTCTAGTCTGTTTGCCATGCAACTTGCTGTATTTCTTGCCTTTCAATACTGCATGATAATTGGACTATTTATTTAGTAACTCTTGAATTACTATTTACTTTCTTCTGGCATTACTTTCATATTTTTCACGCACTCACCGTCTAGTTCGTGACGGTGGTGAAGATAAAACAGAGAAGAGCAAGGAGAAGAAGTTGACGCTAGGTGATATCCTTTAAGGACTCTTGGAGCGTTTCTTTCCTTTACTCACTGTAAGTTTTGCTTCTTTTGATTGTGATTATCCTATGGTATATTTTGTAATACACTGGGACATTTATTGGGGATTGAGAGACTACGGATATCATGTATGATCGTACTGTTTAGCTTTGATCACTAGACACGCATGTATTTATCCATTTCTCAGGGTTTCCACGTGATAGGTTATCTATTTTCCTAATTTTCATTTACAAGTTATAGTTGATTATAGTGATTTCTGCTGCGAATTTGCTGATAACTTTATAATCCTATAACTCACACATTTAAAGAATAAAATAATGATGTATATAAGGATTTGAGGCTGACTAGGATGCGTAGACTTTATGAATAAGGGCTTGGGGGTCCACGTAGGTCTAGGCCGGGCGACACCCAATTTTACGGGGAACTGGGGCTGTCACAAGCATGCATACTGATATTACTCTATTTTTAATTGACATATGGTTGATGGTATACATATGCAGGCTTTCCACATTGTAGGTTGTCCTGACTCATGTCTTTGAGGTTGTTGTATTAGTTTGAGATGTTAAATGCCTTCGTTTATCTTTGAATAACTCATTAATATTAATAACTCTCATTTGAATTGCTTAATAAAGGATAAAAGGTAAGCTAAGGCTGACTAGGCTTGTGTTAACTGCGTGAGGGTTGACAAGGGTCTACGTAAGTCTAGGCCGGGCAGGGTCCAGTATTATGGTTGTAGAACTGGGGTTGTCACAGTATATGTGCCCAATATCTAGCTTTTCCCAACGAGTCACACCTAGTGGCTATCAAGAGAATTCTTCGCTACATTACAAGGTCCACTCATTTGGGTCTAACGTGTTCTGCTAAGTCTAACATTTCTCCAGTTAGGTACAATGATGCAGATTAGGCACGATGTGTAGATGATCATAAGAGCACACCTGGTGGATGCTTCTTTGCTAGAGCAAATCTTGTCTCCTGGTTCAGCAAAAAGCAGAACTCTATATCCTTGTCAACTGTAGAGGCTGAGTATATTGTTGCTGGAAGTTGTTGCACTCAACTGTTAGGGATGAAGCAAATGTTGTGTGACTACAACATTGTGTTACAACAACTAATGGTGTTCTGTAATAACAAGAGCGATATAGATATCTCAAGGAATCAAGTCCAGCATTCACAGACCAAGCATATTGATCTAAGGTATCATTTCATTCACGAGCTAGTTGAAAAATAAGAGGTATGCATTCAATACATAAGTATCGATGATCAATTAGCTGATATTTTGAACAAACCATTGGATGCAAATAGGTTCAAGAAGTTAAGGGATGCGTTAGGGTTTTGTTCATGCCCTGACCTTGTCTAGTGAATTCTATATTTTGTTTCCCCCAAATATTAATAAGGTTCTATTTTGATCTAATTTAAATAAAAAAAAGGGGAGATATATTGTTCGCCATTTGAGACCCAAGGTCGAGAGATGTCGTTGTCATCATTTTAGGGTTAACCACCCTTGATCAAAAGACCATCAGAGAAGTCTGTTACACCACCATCAACCTCTGAATCTGATGATGCATTGAACTTTGAGATAAAACCTGTTGGGCTGACTTTCTGAGCAATTACATGAAACATCTGAGCCTGGAGGATTACAATCTGTACATATGGAGGAGAATCAAGCTCTATTTCAACAGGAGACTACTTGTTACGGCAGATTAACCAGAACTGCCATCTGAAGAGGGCATTCCAACCCTAGATGATACTGCTGTCAATGAAGTTATAGAAGGTGTATGTTTAACCACATTAAAAACTGATCGAGAAAAATGGAGTAGACTCGGAGGTACTGCCTGAAGAAGTCCTTGGTGTTGAAACACAGGGATCAGAACCAGCTTCTAATCCAACCCTACAAGAGGAATTGCCGAATGATGCTCTATAGATGGAAGACTTGTCTAAATTTGATCAGCCTAACATAGTGAATATAGCTGATCAAGTAGAGGGACTACATGAACCTGAGCAGTCGAATGTGAACAATGAAGTTGATCAATCAGAGGACCAGTTCATTCCTGCTGAAACTGAGGAACAATACATTAATGATGAAGATGAGATCATTCCTCTAGCATCACTTAAGAGGAAACTCAAAGGAAAAATGCCCATGGAACCAAAGAGTAAGGCAAAGAAGGGTCATTGTAACGACCCAGAAAGTTGGTTATTTATGAATGATGATGTGTATTACATATTTATACTCGTATTTTAGTGACCGGACAATTAAGTCGGTGAACGAGTAGGAAAATTGGCCGAGTGGGTATCGACAATTGGGTTATGGGTACGCAGGAGATATAAAACACTATAAAACATGAATAATTGAGTTTTGGATAAATTAAATAATTATTTGGTGAGACGAGGTGAGATTAAGCGCACGACAAAGAAACACGGACCGAGGCGCGTTACTTGGACCCTGGGAGTTGGGTAGCTACGCAACACACAGGATGTGTGATAAGGAATTTTTAAAATGACACAGTAACATAAGGAGAGTCATGGGATTGGCCTTGAGGTGTATGTGTGTGTTGAGATGAAATAAAGAGAAAAAAAAAAAAGGGTATAAAAGTCATTTTGATCAATTGTATATATATATATAAACGTGAGAAAAACCTAATATTTTACAAACCCCTCACTCCCGCCGCGCTCTCTGTTCTTCCACTCCCTCTCGGTCGACACTCCATACTCCCCTCTCCACCGTTCGAGATCTCAGGTAGTGGTCAGAGGTCTCTCTCTCTATCTCTTTTTACCGTATTTCGTCCTCATTGCTCACTCCTCTGCTATCTGCGTTCAGCCACCACAACGGAGGCTGCTGGCGTGGACAGAGGTGGTTGGGGGTGTCACTATACACACGAAGATCATTGAATCTTGGCGGATGTGGAGTTCGAACACGTTTATTGGCCGTTGTTCTCTTTTCACTATTTTATTCTAAATGATGTTTTATGTGTTATAATTGGCCGTTTCGGTGTTGCAGAGATAGGGACTCGTCGGGGATGACACCCACTAGAATTCTCGAAAGCCCTAAAGCACACTACAACTGTGTTGATAGAGGTTGTGATTAGTTATGTAGTCAGCAGTCCCGTATGCTCCATGTTTTCGACTCTTTCTCTAACTGTATTGCTATCGCATTTTTGGGAGACCGCCGGAGTGACTGCCAGCGTCAGAGACAGTCGTGGATGGGTCCTACTACTCCACCAAAGCCCCACGTCCACGTAGTGTTGCTGGGTTTGAGTATATATGAGTGTGAGTCGTGGTTTGGTTGGCTATGTTGTAGGGTGTTCATGTTGGACGGTTGTCATGGAGTTGTCGAAAATCGCCACTACCAGCGGCGCTATGGGCTGGACAACACGTCTGAGAGGCTGTTGAGGACCATGGCTTGCCTTTGTTGGTACGTAATTGTCTTTCGCTGTGTCTGAATCAGTTGCGTTGGACTGTTTTGATCTTGATTTCATGTTGGTTGTTATTTTTTTTCTCCTCACCCAAATCCGCTGCCATGGGCGATGCCACCATTGTGCCAGCGTGATCAGGGATGTCGGGTACCAAGCTAAGTCCATGCTTGTGTCTCACGACTCTCAGAGTGGCCTAAAAAGAGGCATAATTATTATATTATGTCATTTATGTGTTGTATGTGTGTTGTAACCTTTTCGTCAGAAACCACCCATCTTGGCGGCACTGTCGTCAACGTGATGACATGGGGGACTGCAGGAGACCTTACCATGTCCACCATAAAGTCTCACAGCCCCGGAGCATCCATATCAGTGGTGATGAGTCGTAATGGCGAAGTTATGCTTGAGTTGTTTATATCACCTCGAGTAGTCGTCGACGTGACGTAGGGCATGCACATGACCTTCCCGTGTCGTGTTGGCACTCTACGCACATTAGACCACACCCGCGAGGTTCCCAAACTTGTCAGTGCATGGTCATTTTGAGTCGTGTTGGATTTGTGTTTGAAGGTCGGGAATTGATTATGACGTCGTGGTCACATCGCCGGCTCATCGAGGTTATGACGTGACCCACATACGACAAAGCTGAGCCTACGATATATGAGTAGGCTTATATGCATTATGGATAGCGAGGTTGTGATATCGTAGTCGTGGTTATTGTCATGGTTTTTCAAACCCGAGAGAGTATACGTTTTCATAACGATTTGACGAGTTGTGTAAATACATAAAACATTGGGAAGAACACTAGGGTTGACCTAGGGTGTAGTTGATGTCCTGACCTATTAATACGAGTTTTCCAACCTTGTCAGGTAGTGGAAAACTTAGGGATACGTGTTAAGGACTCAAGTTGTACACGGGTTGCGATAGTTCAGGTAAGTACACTTGCCCTAAAGCTTGTGTACGTTTGTAAGCCAGTAAGAAAATGCCATGTGATTCATTATCATTTATTCAGATTCGTTATTCTCTATTATTGGTATTCCATTCCATTCTTTGTTGTGTGTTTCTTAGCATAAGTGTTTCGACTCAAGAGTACTAGGACCTGCACTAAAGAGATAAAACATGGGCACTCTTGTACAGGAGTGTGTGACCACCCTTAGTGACCGTGTGACACCGACTACTGGGTGGGTGGGCTTGTGTCCCTCCCATCATAGTTGTGCCTTCGCTTGTGTCGATGCCCGGGAAGACCTCGTGAGGTCTTCGCCGTTATGCTATGATTTAGACCACTTATGGGCCTCTTTTGATTCTTTAGAAGACACTTGACTTTCGATTGATATCTATTAGTTTGTTTATCATGCACTTGATCTATTTAAATTCTTGTCTTTCTATTACCGCATGATATTTAGACTGCTTTACTTGATATATCATGAATTACTGGTCTCTTCTTCTGGCATTACATTCGATTTCTCCAGTTGCTCACCGTCTAGTCACTGCCTAGATGACTTTTTGTGAGGATTAGCGGCTGGACTTGGAGACCTTAGTGTAGGTCTATTATATCTTTTGCTCAGTTGTATGACACTTTATATATATATATATATATATATATATGTTTTTTATCATTGAACTTGGGGTTTATTTGATATTAGTATCATGTACTGATTTATATCTCACGTTTGTTTGTACATGAATATTTCGGGGCTTTCCACATTATAGATTCCTAATTTCCCTTTGACTGAATTATTTCCCCTATTTTAGTTTATTTACTTTCCGCTGCATAAAACTTGCAATAACTCTTTTATAAATTGTATAATTGATTGATTGGAGGCTGACTAGGCTCGCCAAGTTCGCCGAGTACCGGCTCGGGAACCTGTACGAGCCTAGGCCAGGTGTACCCAAATGCAAGGGGAATATAGGGTCGTCACAGTCATGTTGCAATAGGAAGGGCCCCTAGTCCTGTTATAATAGATGGCAAGAAAAACAAGAATGCCAAAGGCATGACCTCTGCGTCATCCTCCTCTGATGAAGAACACAGTAATATAGAGCAAATTCCCAGACTGAAGTCCATAGGAATTATAAAATATTTTTATAATGATGAAGCTAAGTCCAGATTTGAAAATGTCAAAAAAATGTGAATTGATGCAGAGAAGTACCTCAACTAGGGCACCTATGAGAAGAACAATATGACAACCTTTCTAAAGTCAAGGTCTATATTTAACATTTTTTCTTTTTCCCTCTAGATATAATGAAACATGGGTTAGAGAGTTTTATGCTAATCTTAAACTCTCGGTGAGTGATATATCATCACCATTTTTCTATAAGGTGTATGTAAGAGGGAAGGTTATTGAGTTTTCATCTATTGTAATCAATAGGGTTTTAAGGTGTATAGTTAATAATGGGGGCATAGATTTCATGAGGATTTTAGGACTGAAAATAAGATTAAGTCCTTGGTTAAAACCATTGCTACTAGGAAGGATCGAAGGTGGAAGAAGAGTGAGGAAAGGAAAGATGTGAAAATTTGAGCACCTTGTTCTATGTTCTATATTCTTACTGTATCTATAATCTTCTGCCCATTAAACACACCTCCACCTTTAAGAGAGACATGGGTATTCTATTGTATGCCATGGGGATAGGAGTACCTTGTGACCTTGGGGAGATAATCTTCAGAGCTCTTCTTTTCAGAAATGACCTTGAGTCTACATTTGATTTCCTTTTCTTTGCATGTCTTATTACTGAGTTGATGAGCTTTCAGAAGATTTCAGTTGAAAGACAAGATCATCGGGTTTCTACCACTCTGAGGACCATATCTTCAAAAATATTGAAGGAAGACTCTTCTCATGTAAATGATCTTCCAGTTGATGATGAGATTGCTCTTCATCCACCGTATCTGTTGAAACACGGTATTCAACCTATTGCAACCAACGATGAGGAAGTTTTTACTGAATCTTTCAAGTCTTCTAGAAAGAAGAAGAAAGACAAGGCTTCTACCAGCTCTGCTCCACCTGAAGAATCCACTCAACCAGCTGACTATGACTTTCATGATTATGATTTGAACCCTCGACGTATACAGAAAAGGGAGATGATGGAGGCGGTTCATGGTTTTTCTGATGGCTTTTTTGAGAAGCTCCTAGATTTTCTTCTTCTTCTTGCACCACCTCAGCAGTAATGAGGATGAGACATACATTTCTCTTCCAATGGTTTGTTGGACTAAGTGGTTAGTCACTCTAACTCCGACCGGAATTTTGATGGAAACAAACAAGGTGAAAATATACTAATAAGTTTTATCAAGTGTATTTCAGTTTCATCAAAGGTTGTGAAACATCACAGCATGGGTATTCGAGCATTCAAGCTATACAAGTTCAAGACTCGACATACATAAAGGAATGAAGACGAAAGATCAAGGCCACGAGTTGTAAAATTGATGTAAGGTATTCAAGTACACTTAAGCAAGCCTATTGCATTAGTTCATGCATATCGTGATTTTAAAATGGATTTTCAAATGTCAAGTGATTACTTGAAGACTTCGGTCCCATAAGTCTAAACTATGTTAAACTATATGTGTATGTTAATATCGCATTTTGAAAATCATTGCGAAAGCTTTTGAAAAAAAAGAAAAACTTGTTTTTGAAAGGTCTTTGAAAAGAAAAGCGCATATTTGCGTAAAAGTCCCTCGCAAATCATGAAACCGAGATTTTCCATTTTCGGGATTTGTGAAAATATCCGAACCATCCAAATAGGCCATATGAACCATAACAAACATGTATTATATGTTATATGAGGGCTTATTGAGTCTAGGACGTGTTAAAGGGTCGCTAACACAAGGGACAGAATTAATTATTCTGAGGTCCCTGCAGTTAGCGCATTAATACTGTTATTAGCGCGCTAAGTGCAGAGTTAGCGCGCTAGGTCTCAGTATTAGCGCGCTAATTGCCCTCCTGACAGCTTTTTTAAAAAGCTGGAAAACGAACGTTAATTCGAATTTTTTATCAAATCTCGGCCCTTGGATGCACACAATGGTCATATATGGGTCTATAAATATATACAACACTCCCAAACACAAAAGGCACATAAATTAGGTTTTAAAATCAAAGAAAATTTTTTGTGCTCAAATTTTTCAAGAGAAGGAGCTTGGGGTTTTCAAGCTACACATAGAGGCTGTTCCTTCAACTTCAAAACCAGCATTTTTGGGGCACTCTAAGGAGTACAACAACCTCTCCAGAACTGATTTTCAAGTCATCTTCTTGGGGTTGTAAGAAAGTCCATTCCCTAGCTTTTCTTGTACTTAAATTATACATTCTTGTGTGATTGATTTGGGAAATTACTTGTTGTGTTGTTAAACACACTTATATTGGGTTTTGTTCTTAAACTTGATTTATTAAACCCTTGGACTGATTTGAACAAGAGTTTGTGCTTAAACTCGACTTTTATCAAACTTCTTGTTCTTTGGATTTGAAACCGGTTTTGTTCTCATTAATCTATTTGAAACGGTTTCAGTTTTGAGTTTTGCATAAAATCAGTTTTATAATTGTATTTCTCAAATGTTTTCATACTTGCATGCATAAGAGTGGTTAGGCTCTAGGAGGCTTGCTTGTATTTGAACTTGATACCACTTTACTTTGTAAAGTGTAATTTCAATTGTATTAATCAAATATTGATTGTAAGACTTAGTGGGATCTAAGTCGAAAGGGAAGACCTAGTTGAGGCTAGGCATATATCCTAGTTGCGGCTAGGTGGAAAAAGTCCTAGGTGGGTCTAGGTGGGAAAATCCTAGTTGCGGCTAGGTGGTTGTATAAGACCTTATTGCGATAAGGCATCGTGTAAAAGACCTAGTTGAGGCTAGGCATCCACTAGGCTAGTTGGCTTAGGGTGTAACACTTATCATTAATATAAGTGAGAATTGAAAATCATAACCGGGGAGGTTAAGTAGTGGATGTAGATCGGTTGGATCGAACCACTATAAATCACGTGTCTCATTTCCATCTCTCCTACCCCTTCTTGATTGCATAGTATTGATATTTATCATTGGTGTATGCATTATTATTATTATTTGTGCATAAAGTTTAAAAAGGCGATAACTACTCGGTAATCCAATTCACCCCCCCTCTTGGGTGACCTTCAATTGGTATCAGAGCAGGTTATTGCTCAAAGTGTTACTAACGTATCTTTGAGTGTTTTTGTGCAAGGATGCAATCTCTAGATTTCTCTCGCCTTAGGGAAGGCAACTCATCCGTCCGACCTCCCTACTTTGATGGAACAAATTATGCTCATTGGAAAGTTCGAATGAAGTTTTACATTAGAGCACAAGGGAGACATTTGTGGGACACAATTTTAAATGGCTACTCTCCACCGAACAAGTCCTTGAAAGAATACACCGCCGAGGAGATCAAGATCGAGCTCTCAAATGATCAAGCCATGAATCATTTGTTTTGTGCACTAAGTGAGAACGAATTCAACCGAGTTAGCGCTTGTCAAACGGCCAAAGAAGTGTGGGAAAAACTCGAAGTGCATTATGAAGGTACACAACAAGTCAAGAACACCAAGTTGAGGATTCTTAAAGAACATTATGAGACCTTTCGAGTGGAGCCCCATGAAGACATAGCCACGGCCATCACAAGGTTCACGAAGCTCTTGAATGAAATCAAAAACCTTGGCAAACATTATGATCAAGAGAATTCGGTATACAAGTTCCTTAGAGGCTTGCCTAAGGAATGGGATGCGAAGAAATATGCTATTCAATCGGCTCAAAACCTTGGAAATTATACCTTTGATGCATTATGCGGAGAATTGACGGTTCATGAATTTGAGCTAAGAGACCGTGCTAGATTGGAAGCACTTGGTGGTTCGACCAAGAAAGAGTCAAAGAAGGAGCATGCCTTAAAAGCTACATGCCTATCGGGCGAAGATGATGGGAGCTCAAGTGAAAGTGACTCAATTGAACAAGAAGTTGCCATGCTATCAAGAAAGCTCAAGAAGGCAACATACAAAAGAGACAAGTACAAAAAGAAGTACAAAAGTGCAAACAACGCAAGCAAGTCACGCGAGATGATTTGCTATGAATGCGGCAAACCGGGACATAGAGCATCGGAATGCAAGTACTTGAGAAGAAGCAAGAGACATGAATCATCATCATCATCATCATCATCATCTAGCTCCGACTCCGAGTCAGAAAATGAGAAAGCCATCCTTTGCCTTATGGCAAGGAGTGAGGTAAGTGACTCTTCATCTTTTAATTATGATGATGTAAATGCATTGGATGATATGTCTATTATTCATGACCTAGGAATGAATTAGAAAAGGAGGTCAAAAAGACCAAACAACTCAAAAAGAGTTTGATCAAAGCCATTAGTGAGATTGAATCTCAAAATGAGATTATTGATGATCTCCAACAGGACTTAGAATTGGCCATAAATGAGAAAATAGGCTTAGCAAAAGAAATAGAGGACTTGACCACTACGGTAACCAAGTTTACAAGTGGCACCAAAATGTTTGACATGATGTTGGGCGCACAACGACGTGCACTCAACAAGAGAGGCATAGGCTATGGTGCAAGCCTATTGAGCTATGGAAAGCTTTTGGCTGAGTCCAAGAGATGTTTAAAATGCAATAGATCTCATAATGTTGGCAAATGTGTCCTAAATAGGGCCAATATAGGTAAACTTGCATGGGTAGAAAAGAATGTATATGATATACATATTATGGAACGCAAAGGTGCATGGGTACCAAAGTCCATGATTCATAGAGTGAATTAGATTCACTTTGGAACATGAATGTGCTAAAACGACAAATTGATATATAGGAGTTAAGCATGATAGGCCTTACATTAGTCTCATACACATAGCATGCATACACTGTTATTTTTGATGTCATGACTGCATTTCACATACATTTTATGTAGGACCATAATGAATCAATACAATGTAGTCAAGCACTTTTAGGCCAAATTCATTGACACGGCATGAGTTAGGCATTTCTCATAAATCGGACCTTCTACACATGTTTTAAGTGTTTTAATCATCTTTATATGGTGTTAATGAAGTGTCCATAAAGTTTGAGGTAAATCGGAATTGTGCGTCAAAAACTCAAAATTTTAATTTCGAAATTCCAGAGAGGAATTAGCGCGCTAGGTATTTTCATTAGCGCGCTAAGTCTAGCAATTAGCGCGCTAGGTCAATCAATTAGCGCACTAATACCCCCTGACCAGACAAACTTCACATTTACCATGTTTTAAAGTCATGTGTCAAAGCCATTGTTTTAAATTGGGGGAGAACTTTAGATAATGTGAATGACATTGATAGGGGAAAACTTTATACCCATTTTTTTGTTGGTATCTAATTTTTTGGGGGAGTAAGACATGTACCTAAATTGAGAAGTTTATTGGTATCACAAACTGAAACATGCATGTTGATAGGGGGTGCCTAGATTCTCGACTATTTCCTTAAGTTTTCATCTGATGCACATCGATAGGGGGGCACTTATTTGTTATCTTTCTCATAAAACGGGGGAGCTTTTCTAATGTATCGTGATTTTTCCGTGCCCCACTTTTTGATGGTATCAAACGGGGGAGAAAGAGTGTTGAACTTGAGAGAGTATAAATTTTATCCATTATTGTGATGTTCATACACTTGTATTATGTTTTATGCTTGTCAAGTTCACATTGTTTGTTATCATCAAAAAGGGGGAGATTGTTGGACTAAGTGGTTAGTCACTCTAACTCCGACCGGAATTTTGATGGAAACAAACAAGGTGAAAATATACTAATAAGTTTTATCAAGTGTATTTCAGTTTCATCAAAGGTTGTGAAACATCACAGCATGGGTATTCGAGCATTCAAGCTATACAAGTTCAAGACTCGACATACATAAAGGAATGAAGACGAAAGATCAAGGCCACGAGTTGTAAAATTGATGTAAGGTATTCAAGTACACTTAAGCAAGCCTATTGCATTAGTTCATGCATATCGTGATTTTAAAATGGATTTTCAAATGTCAAGTGATTACTTGAAGACTTCGGTCCCATAAGTCTAAACTATGTTAAACTATATGTGTATGTTAATATCGCATTTTGAAAATCATTGCGAAAGCTTTTGAAAAAAAAGAAAAACTTGTTTTTGAAAGGTCTTTGAAAAGAAAACTGCATATTTGCAGAAAAGTCCCTCGCAAATCATGAAACCGAGATTTTCCATTTTCGGGATTTGTGAAAATATCCGAACCATCCAAATAGGCCATATGAACCATAACAAACATGTATTATATGTTATATGAGGGCTTATTGGGTCTAGGACGTGTTAAAGGGTCGCTAACACAAGGGACAGAATTAATTATTCTCGAGGTCCCCTGTAGGTTAGTGCACTAATCTCGTTATTAGCGCGCTAAGTGCAGAGTTAGCGTGCTAGGTCTCAGTATTAGCGCGCTAATTGCCCTCCTGACAGCTTTTTTAAAAAGCTGGAAAACGAACGTTAATTCGAATTTTTGATCAAATCTCGGCCCTTGGATGCACACAACGGTCATATATGGGTCTATAAATATATACAACACTCCCAAACACAAAAGGCACATAAATTAGGTTTTAAAATCAAAGAAAATTTTTTGTGCTCAAATTTTTCAAGAGAAGGAGCTTGGGGTTTTCAAGCTACACATAGAGGCTGTTCCTTCAACTTCAAAACCAGCATTCTTGGGGCACTCTAAGGAGTACAACAACCTCTCCAAAACTGATTTTCAAGTCATCTTCTTGGGGTTGTAAGAAAGTCCATTCCCTAGTTTTTCTTGTACTTAAATTATACATTCTTGTGTGATTGATTTGGGAAATTACTTGTTGTGTTGTTAAACACACTTATATTGGGTTTTGTTCTTAAACTTGATTTATTAAACCCTTGGACTGATTTGAACAAGAGTTTGTGCTTAAACTCGACTTTTATCAAACTTCTTGTTCTTTGGATTTGAAATCGGTTTTGTTCTCATTAATCTATTTGAAACGGTTTCAGTTTTGAGTTTTGCATAAAATCAGTTTTATAATTGTATTTCTCAAATGTTTTCATACTTGCATGCATAAGAGTGGTTAGGCTCTAGGAGGTTTGCTTGTATTTGAACTTGATACCACTTTACTTTGTAAAGTGTAATTTCAATTGTATTAATCAAATATTGATTGTAAGACTTAGTGGGATCTAAGTCGAAAGGGAAGACCTAGTTGAGGCTAGGCATATATCCTAGTTGCGGCTAGGTGGAAAAAGTCCTAGGTGGGTCTAGGTGGGAAAATCCTAGTTGCGGCTAGGTGGTTGTATAAGACCTTATTGCGATAAGGCATCGTGTAAAAGACCTAGTTGAGGCTAGGCATCCACTAGGCTAGTTGGCTTAGGGTGTAACACTTATCATTAATATAAGTGGGATTTGAAAATCCTAACCGGGGAGGTTAGGTAGTGGATGTAGATCGGTTGGATCGAACCACTATAAATCACGTGTCTCATTTCCATCTCTCCTACCCCCTTCTTGATTGCATAGTATTGATATTTATCATTGGTGTATGCATTATTATTATTATTTGTGCATAAAGTTTTAAAAAGGCGATAACTACTCGGTAACCCAATTTACCCCCCCTCTTGGGTGACCTTCATGGTTGTCATTCTTATTTCACAAAGGGGGAGAGATTTTGGTTGTTGTGGGGAAGTGTTGTTATTAAGGGGAAATGAATTGTTTTGAAGTTTTTGTTGTTAATTGCTGATGGAGGGGGAGTAATTTCCACCGTGCTGCTGTTGTTTAGGTCATTAATAATTGGTCGTTATTCTGCGTTAGGTGGACTAATGAAGTGTTTCAAAGTTTTTGCTCTATCTAGTTCGTGAGATCAAGCAAAGTTTTTGGTTATATCTCTACAAGTGAAGCTGATTATTTATGAATGAACATTTGATTATATTGCAACAAAACGACTCTAGATGTTGTTGCAACAGACAAGGAAAACTGTTGATATGATATGATTAATTTTTTGTATATCAGTAGTTAATCTTTTGACTTTCTTATATTTGTTTAGATCTTATTGGATCACAAGTAATGTGATAGGACTATTGGTAGCCATGTGAATATTATGGTACTATTGGAAAAGTAGTTTCTATCTTCTTGAACTACTTATCTTATATGGCTCTTTATATCTTAACTCATTTTATTTATTTGTGACAACAAGAATGACAAAGGGGGAGATTGTTAGTGTTGTGGATGATTATCATCAATTGTCTTAAAATGAGTTAATGGCTTAATGTGGTCACGTTCTGATTTGGATAACCACAATCCGTTAAGATATGATGTAATAACAAGATCAATATCATATATAACAGAGCCCAAAATCTTATAGTTGTGGTTTGTTATGATCTATCCATATCCAAAATCGAACGAGAAGCTGTTGGAGTTCAGTGCAGATTCAGAAAGTGATATTTACCCATGTAATTCATGAGAAGAATGTGGAAGTTGTTGAGGATCAAGACAATCAGATTTTAATAATTGTTAGGATTTGAGAGCCTTGTATTTCATCTATATATATGCTAAAGTAGAGAGTATGTGCTCATTTATTCTAACTTTGTTTTATACAGTGAACGTGTGTGTTCATTTATTTTCTTATCGAGTTGCAAAGCCCCAAGGGACTTGGGTGGTAGTGTGAGGGGGAGCTTCAATCTTACAAGTGGGAGACTTATGTGTAGAATCCAGAAAAACGTAAGGAGATGCTAATGTGAGATTGGTGAGGGAGTCACTAAAGGAGTCATGTAGATCGTACGTGTTCTTAGTGAATTTTACATCTGGGCGTGGCCTCGCAGACATAGGTTGTAGACCGAAGTGCGAAAACAAATCTCTGGTGTTCAAGTATGTTTTACTGCTATGATTTACATTCCAGCACAGTTTAATTCCATGTTACAACATACTACGTTTCCTGTTGTAACACTCATTTGTTTAGTAATTTCAATTTTGGTATTCAATCTCGACTTTTGAGGCAGAAAAGTGGATGGATTCGAGAGTGGACATTTAAAATAAGGAAAATGATAAAAATGACCCACTTTTAACGCATGCGTTGGGTGCACACCCTTGTCTTTTAGCCGTTTATGGCTCTTTCTTGTCTCCCCAAGTGTGGGCCAACATCTAATAAAACACCATAAACGGCTAAAAGATAAGGGTGTGCGCCCAAGGTGTGTGTTGAGAGTGTGTTAGATTATCATTTTTCTTATAATAAAACTACCTAAATTTCGTGTTTCATGGATTTTTTTGGGCAATTTCATGCATTAGGTGTTTTAATTTAGTGCTGCTGCTGGATATGGTATTTTCACCAAGTTTTTAGCACGAGCTACTTGAAATTACTTTAAATATTGTTGAGTTGAAATTATACTATCTTTCTAAGATGAACCACTTAAAATATTATTTAATTTAGTTTATATTAAGTTTTTTTTAGGTATGTTAAAGTAATTTTTTTGTGTACTTATGTTCTAATAATATGAATTATGAGTCATTAATTGTTATTTTTGTATTTTTAAGGTTTTGGAGGTGATGGAAGCAATTTGATAGTTTACAAAAAAAAGATTGAATCTTTCTTTTTTTTCTTTTTTACTTTGAGAAAATTGAATCTCTTAAAACACTGACTAAGTAAGTCTTAAAACAAAATTGAATCTCTCAGATAATGATGTTCTTGCCTCAAGCCTATTGGAGGTTACACAGTTTTTTTTCTAATTTATTTGTATATAATATATTAATATTCGATCTTGCCTGTGTGCGAAGCGCGGGATGCTGACTAATTTACTTTTAATAGCACAACCCAACAATGCTAAGAAGCAACCAAACCATGACAAGCACCATAACCATCAAAATGATCAACGCGCACCAATCTTCAAGCCCCAAACAATCAACCTACGCTATGATACCACTTGTTAGGAAAAACCTCACGCAAGTAGCGAAACGCAAACAATCTCACTAACACTCAAACACACAAACTTTATTCAATTATTCAATAACTTCTCTAAACTTGTGTGTCACAAACTAACTTAGGGTCTTTATATAGACACCCTGACAAACGTACTAATTAAACCAAAAATACATAAATAGTCATTGCCCAAAAATAAACAAACTTAATTAGAACCTTCATAAACACAAAATAATTAGAAACTTAACTAAATATTAGACTTTCTAATTAAATTTCTTACAAAATAAAATAGAAACTAAGAGTTTTGAGCAAAAAAATCGAACGCCAAAATTTGAACCCATAACCTCTTACTTCCAAATTTCATACTAAATCATTGGGCCATTTAATTAGTTGGTAACCTAAACCCATGTTGAACAAGAATTATGAGCTCATATGGATTCAATTTGCATTATTTGGCTTTAAGGATCATGAAATTCGGCAAAGTCCATGAATAACTTTGTAAATTAGTGTGAGTTCGCAATGTGAATAGGCGTGAGTTCAAGGGTGTCAAATGTGTCTAGTAAGGCATAAGCTCGCAAGAAGAAGAAGAAGAAAAAAAAAAAAAAAAACGTAGGCTTGGGTTTAGACCATATGCTGGGTTTTATTTGTCAAAATTGGATATATATATATATGTGTGTGTGTGTGTGTGTGTGTGTGTGTGTTGTGTGTGTCCTTTTATTGTTTTAATATTTTTATGTGATTTCTTTAAACTTAACCCTTATCATGCATCATATTTCTCAACAAACTTTAACCCTACTAAAAACAACTGACGCCCATGAACTCACATCAAGAGAAAAAGAATTAATTTTACCCTAGCTAGTCTGCCTCTAATGCCAAGCCCCTCTTCTCCATAACTCCACCTCCTCCACCATCTCATAGACATGATTAAATATTGCCGAACCCGATTTCTATAATAGGCCTTTAGATATTGAATAATGAGTTATTTTACAAGTTAATATTACTAGAACCTACAACTATATACCTATTTAAACTTAGGAGCCTGCTATACTAACCCAGCTAGAAGCACCGACTTTGGCACCGCGTCCACGTGGCGCGTATGGAGTGGCCCCACCGACTGAAGCTATCAGGTTCCAATAAACTCAAATCGACTTTCCTACAAATAATGAAAAAACAATTCAAGATCGAGACAGCTGGTCTAAACGGCTGTCTCTAAATGTATTGTAGCTCTGACCCAGAATTGACTAGTTACCGTAGCAAATTTGAATTCCCCTCCAAAAAATTTGAAGAAGCCCTAAATCAGTTTCTCTTCCATCTTTGTGGCTAATTGAAACCCCTGTTCATCCCCTACCCTCTTCATCGCAAACTGACTGGTTCGTCGACATAGGCAGAACCAGTTACTGGTTTCATCGACACAACTAGAACAAAAACTCTGGTCTCTTATCGATGGGGGCTAATCGATTTTCACGAGCTCATCGACACAACCAGTTAGACCGACTAGATCATCCTTGTGTGGAAGGGAGGCACGTGATAAGGAGGTACATCCAAGGCAGCTGACTAATTCATCCTCGTCTCGGCTACATTGACATTGGAAAAGTAAAGAATCTCGTTTCTTATGAGGCAAGAAAATAGGACCACAATCACAGTCTTATGTGTTTCATGTAAGTGATTCATAAAATCTTTTGTTAAAGTTGATGTATTTTGTTGTTTCTAGTGTTTCGTTTATTTGAGGCAGGGAATTTAGGATTTTGTTCTCAGTGGCAGTTGAGATTCCTTTAGGATGTAGCATGTTTTGATGGCTGAAATCAAATTTTTTACTAAGTTTTTTATTACGCCATGGATAGTCATTGATTTTTTCTTTCATTTTTAGTGTTGGAATTAGCAAGTTTTGTTGGCTGAAATTATATTTTTTACTGGTTTAGCATGTTTAGCTAGCCGAAATCAATTTTTTAGGGATGGAATGAACAAGTTTAGTTGGTTGAATTGATTTGTCCTTAGGGATGATTATGTTTTGTTGGCTGAAGTAATTTTTACAGCCACGATTTACTCATTGATTTGTCCTTTCATTTAAGGATTGCATTATATTAGCCATAACTAAGAAGGAAATCTTTCACGTAACAGACCCCATATTACACATGGACTGTTGATGCAACAACACTCATTTTGTAGGTAATACGATGGTGCTCTCATTTGATTTGAACAGTCCAGTGGAGTCAGTAGTTGATTTGGGATCTGATGACATTGAACCAGCTAATGCAAATGGTCAAGTTGAGGAGGGGGATGAAGCTACTGGCACTGATAGTGTTGATGATGATGTAATTGCAAATGAAGAACTGAAGGCCCCTAAGTTAGGCATGGTGTTTGATAGTCCCGAAGATGTTAAAAAGGCATTTCAGGAGCATGCAAATAGGAATGGATTTGGAAACAAAGTTTGATCAATGGATAAGAAAGATGGAGTTGTTTGGAAATACGTTTTCACATATTATAAGCAAGGCTTCAATAATATCAATGGGGCTTACCAAAGAGGAGGCCTTAGTGCAAGGTATGGTTGTCATGCCCAAGTGAACGTTAGGTTAATGTCGAACTGTAAGTGGCACCTCAATAAGGTTTATTTGGAGCATAGTCATCCGTTCAGCAGCCCATCGAAGTCTAGATTTTATCGTTGAAATAAGTTCATTTCAATTGCACCTAAGAAGAGATTGGAATTTAATGCTCATGTTGGGATTTCACCGTGTAAGTCTTTCATGGCAGAGTCCATCCATGTAGGAGGGATTGATCAAATGACATTTAATAAGAAAGACATATGAAACCACATTGAGTCTGAATGACGACTTAGGATTGGATGTGGGGATGCGGAGGCAATTGTGAAACATTTTCAAAAGAAGCAAAAACAGAATCACAACTTCTTCCACCTAATGGCCTTAGGTGAGCATAATGAGCCGAGACATGTGTTTTGGGCCGACAACAGGGCTAGATCAGCTTATCAGTACTTTGGAGATGTGGTATCTTTTGATACAACGTACCTAACCAACAGGTACGACATGCCATTTTCTCCCTTTATCAGTGTAAAACATCAATCAATATATTTTATTGGGTTGTGCTTTACTGGGTGATGAGACAAAGGAAAGTTATAAGTGACTTTTAAGTACATTGCTTGATTGTATGGGGAAGGAGCCACAAGCCATCATTACCGATCAATGCCCCTCTATTGGGCATGTTGTAGCAAAAGTTTTCCCTAATGCGTGACGCAGGTTGTGTATGTGGCACATAATGAAAAAGGTGCCTGAGAAGATTGGCAGACATCATGACTAGGAACGCATTATCCTAAGGTTAAAAATGGCAGTTTACAACTCCCTTACTGCATATGAGTTTGAAGTTGAATGACCTAAATTGTTCATAGATTTCTCCCTCAGTGAGAAATTTAGTACTTGGTTGAAGAACTTGTATGCCATTAGATGGAAATGGGCTCCAGCATACGTGAACTGGGAGTTTTGGGCTGGGATGTCGACGACTTAAAGGAGCGGGGGGATGAATCATTATTTCGACGGATATCTTAACATAAAAACCTCTCTTAAAGAATTCATTGACCATTATGAAATGACATTACAGAAGAGGTGGGAGAGGAAGACGAATGAAGACTTCAAATCGTTTCAAAAAAATCATCCCCTGAATTGCAAATAACCATGCGAGCATCAAATGGTAAAAACATACACGGACAAGATATTCGAGATTATCCAAGATGAAGTGTTCTGGTGGTTGGATTGTAAGGCAATAATAGTCAGCAGCAACGAAGGATGCATATACTATGACGTGCAACCGATAATAGGCATACGCAATGATGGAAATGTGTTCACAAAAACTTTCAATGTCATTTATGATGTGGCCACGTAAGGAGTAATTTGTGTATGCCAATCATTTGACTTTAGGGGGATTCTCTGTTGTCATGCAGTTTATGTGTTCTGTAATTGAGATATCATGCACATCCCATTGCAGTAAATTAAGGATCATTGGAGGTAAGACTTCACACGCACATATGAAAAGGTCCTACACATAAAAAAGTTGAATGCTAGTGCGACGACCGTTATTGAATGATTTGACGTTATTGTTACTAGATGCACTCGAGTTGCTGACTTTGGAGCATAAACAGTTACAAGGTTTAAGCTTGTCCTTAAGACTATATAAAAGCTGAAAGGGCTACTTCTTGACATGCCAGATCGGGAGCCAGGTCCCGAAAATTCTATAGGACCCCAACTACCTGTGAGGGGTACTACTAATGACACAATTAAGGAGTTGAAAGCAGTTAAATAGAAAGGGAAGACCTTGTAGTTGGTTCAAGGCATCGGCAGAGAAAAAAACGAAGCAAAAGTCTTCCCAATAGGTGATGGACATCGATGACGATCAACCTCCAAAGGAATCCCAAGATTTTACAGTGTCCTCTCAAAATAAGAGCATCTGAAAAGAAGTCAACCACGAAGGCAAGTAAGAGAGTCACAGTCTCCAAGAATGTAATTACTAAATTTTAATAACTTTATTTATAATTTCATTACCGAATTAGTAGTGTGTATTATGAAGTTACTATGTACATGGTTAAAAAATGGCAAGGGAATGTGTCTAAAGGGGATGTTAAGGTGTCTAAAGGGGATGTGAAACCCAATTTGAAGTCTTCCCAGCAAGGGATGGAAACAGATGAATGGACACTCCCGGTGGAGTTCCAAGGGGGTCTTAGCCAACAACATTAGTAGTTATCTAACTTTCAGACAGTAGTTTATGTTAGTACTTTTATATTTTTCTTAACCCTTTTCATTGAAGTTAACATTTTATTTTGTTTGAACTAAACATGTTCATGTACTGCATTTTTTAGAAGGAAAAGGTACCAACTGATGTTGTTGCTTTTTGGGAGATGTAAAAATCATTTTGTTGTTTTTACAATATATATTTTGTTGCCTTGATAATGTAAGTTGTGACAGGGGGTCATTATCTCCAATGAACCTCTATATGGGGAAAAGGTACCACCTTATCATCGTAGACAACCTTGAAAATATTTTCTTACTATTTTTTGTGATAATGTTACTTGCATTCTTCCCTTAATCTAATGTAATAACACATTTTAAGTTAATTTGGTCGATCATCTATGAATGTTGTAGGTTGCAGTTTTAGAGAATTTATAGGGTAGGGTAGTGGAGGGTTAGTGGAGAGATGAAGAGGTGCATGCCCACCAAGTGTCAATATGAGGGTTGGGAGCTGCTATTAATGGAGAGTTTAATTGGTAGTGGGGGAGTGGATTGGGATTTCAGCCAACATTAATTGTGAGTTAATGGTGGTGGGTGGGGGACTGCATTTCACTTCCTCTTCTCATCGAAACACAATTGCCCTAGTTTAGCTTCCTCTTCTCTGTAACAAATTTGAGCAAGAACCTTAGAAACCCTAAGCGCACCAGGATGACGAAGGCAAAAGCTGCAAGTAAAGCTGGTGGTCCCTTTAGTCCCTCCACCAAATTGGATACTGCATAAAAGAAGGTCACTGATTTTGCGCTTAGAGTCAAAATTGAGAAAGGATCAACAAGCACTCGGCCCAAACGATCGTCTTCAAGACTGAGGAAGCTCGTGAGGTTTGCTGAACCTTTAAACACTGCAGACACTCCAGTGGTGATACCAGATGAACTCGTTGCAGATGAAAGTGTGAGGGTCACTCCAAAAGTGGGTAGTAAGAAGAATAAGAAGGCCAACCTCCCTCTGTTGTCGTTGCAAGAATTGGAGACTCATTTATTTGCAAGGCAAGTCATCAAAACGAAAAAGGTTGGATTTTCCTTACTTTGAGTCTGAAAGTGTTTGTGTAAAGGTATGTTTTAAGAGGTCAGTTAGCTTAAATTTATTGGAACTAAGTTTCCCATCAATGAATCCTACATAGCATATTTTTATGTATACTTGAACAAGTCTAAGAAAAAATCAAATGCTTTAGTATCATAGGTCAATAGGGTCTCTATAGAAGTTACTAATAGGATGCTCAGGAGCTTGTTTGAGTTGACTGTTGGAGATCACAAGTGCTATGGGTACCAAGAAGCTTGTAAGGTAGATGGTTACTCACATATGAGAGCATTTAACTATATCTGTGGGGGGGTTACACTAAGTGACCCCAAAGAACCTCTAATTTCTGAGATGGCAGTGGAGGCAAGGTTGGTGTATTGAGTGGTAATACATTGCCTCGTACCTAGACTTAAGCCATGCAGTTGAATGACCCATTTCGATGTTTTCATGGTATGGACAATATTGACTGCATGTTCTTTGGACTTGGCCTATATTACGGTTTAACATATGTTGAAGGCAACTACCTGAAGGAAACTAGGAGCTAAACAGATAGGTTTGTTGTATGTCAACCATCTATGCAAGTTGTTTGTGGAGAATGGTATGTCACCACCTTCAAAATATGAGTATGAAGTACTGAGAGACACCCGTGACATGATTGGAGAGAAGAACTTCGATAAGATGTCATATATGAAGGTGGATGGGAAGTGGATATCAAAGGAAGAAAGGAATGCCTCACCAAACACAAAAGAAGAAAAGAATGCCTCACCATATCAAAAAAAAGAAAGGAATGCCCCACCACAACCAGAACAACCAAATGGCAAGAGAAGAGGAAGAAGTCTCAGCTGAACCGAGGCAAATACGACTCTAAACAGGAAGAGGATGTCGTTTCTACAGAGAATGATGATGAGTCAGAGTACTCAACGGAGGGTGACTCTAAAGAACACTTTGAGTTTGATAGAGAAGATGAAGACATCGTGGAAGAAGATGGGGAATCATCCCCAGAAAAGGAAGACATTATGGAAGAAGATGGGGAATCATCCCCATAAAAGAACAAAAATGATATGTATGATAACATCCAGGAGAAAGAGGTCCAAAAGGAAGGTAATGTTTGATATTGATTCTTTTTGCATTGTGCTTATGTTTTCATGAGCAGTGGATCTGTATGTGATACACACCCAACCAATCCATGCCCAATAATGCATCTAACTCAAGGAAGTCCAACACTCTCAGGTCCGCTGGCATGACATGACCCTCTATCTCTACCGAACAATCAACACACAACAAGTTCAGGTAAATCTTGTCCCCAGCAATTGTGCTAAGGATCAAGGCTCTCTAGTTTAATAGGTCTCAAACCCAAATCATCAACCATACAACCCGAAAGAAAAAATATGGTAGAGCCTGAATCAAACAAAACATGCATGAAATGACTGCAAATGAAAACTGCACCCTCGATAAGACTACGGCTGGCAGTCGGATTTGGTGTAGCAACCGCGTGAACCTGCTCCTAGTTCTGTTGCTGCTACTGTTGCTGTCCTCGACCCAGTCATAGATACGCACTTATAAAGTGACCTAACTGACCACACTCCCAACCACCTCTCTAAGATCCTGCCCAGACTGTGTCCGCTGTCCCTGCCCCTGTACCTGACTAGACTTTTGTCCCTATCTCTGCACCTGACAAGAACTCTGACCTATATTTGGCCACTAACTCTACCATCAGTCCTTTGATAAAACTATTGTTGAGGACTTGACTACGCTAGTTGCTGAGGTGAACTAGCGTAACTCCTCGCAGGAGCAGCTGCTACTATCGCGGTAGACGATGAAGACGCAACAGATGCTACGCTCAGCACTCGATCACCCTGCCTCCACTATTTAGCCCTCTTCCTCCTCTTATCACCTCTAGACCCTCCAATTGACTATGAAGGTGGTGACGACATCGCCGGTGCCCCGGTGCATTTGCTCCTAAAGCTCTCACTATCCACAATCCTCTCATAGGCATCCTGTAATGTGTTCGGAGCTGTCATCACTACCACAGAACCGACCGAATTCAGTAAACCGTGTACAAAATAGTAAGCCTGGTCAGCGTCAGAATCGGCTGCACTATTGGCATACTCCATTAGACTTAAGTACCGATCCTTATACTGCATAACGAACACTTCGGTCTGATGTTTGATCGTCTGAAACTCGGTCCTCATCCGATTACGGACCGTAGGACGAATGTACTTCTTGTGAATCCTCTCTCTGAACTCAGCCCAATCCTTGGGCTTACCCTTCGACACTACCGTCGTGCACCACCAAATGTCAGCATCACCAAATAAACATGTTAAAGAAATACTCAGCTGCATATGTGCCGGGCCAAGACCTCGTGGATCTTCTCGTGGCTCCTCATAAACTTCTCCACTGCCTAGGTTAGTTCCCCCATGGAACTTTACCGACTGGTGTCTCAAAAACTCTCGAGCCTACCTCGCCTTAAGCGTCGCTCTAACACCACTATCAGTCAATGTGCTTGGCATATCCTCTGTCGGTGTTTCTGGTGTATGAGGTACTATCTTTGTCTATGTAGGTGCCTTCTCAGTCACTGCGGGTCCTACAACAACTGTAGGTTCTACTGGCATATCCTGAACTGTCGGAGCACTCCCAGCTTGAGCAACTGGAGCTGCTGATTTACTAGGTGATCCTGTCGCCTGAGCTATCAGCAGTATGAGAATCTCCTTTAACTGTTGATCATGTGATGAAATCCTCTGCGACATGCCATCCAACTTGCCCTATACATCACCCGTACTAGTCTCACCCGTACTAGGCTGATCGGTCATCACTATCTGAAAAGAAAGTGATTCTCAGACATAACTATCAATAATAAAATATACAACAATCAAATTGCTCATAGTCTAGTTTTTTCATTTCCCCAACTCTCATCACTTCCCAACTAAGACTTAAGTTAGGATCATAGGGTTCCACTCTAAGTCAACCATCCCTAACTTCCACTAATTAATTTCTTAATGGCTAAGGATTTAAATCAAGAGTAGAGTATTTAAAACTTCGGCTCTGATACCAACTGTGACGGCCCCAGTTTTCAAACCTAAACTGGAACCCCGCCTGACTTAGACTTACGTAAAACTCTAAGCCCATCTTGATGAGTCACGCAAGCCTAGTCAGCCTTAGGTTACCATTTACCATTCATTTACAAGTTTATAACATTGATTAGTGAGTTATCATCAATATAGCAGAAGCAAAAGCTCAAACTAATCAAGTAATCGCAGCCATGTAAAGATAAGACATCCTAGAGTGTGAAAACCCCGCATATGTATATCATCAGAAATGATCAGTCAGAGGAAAATAACCCAATAGATATACATGCCCAGAATCTCTCACATACCCAAACCCAAGTTTCAAAACAACGTATATATATATACAATAATAGAAAAATCACCTACTCAGCCAAGTGGAAAGGCGTGCTCTAGTGTCCTCAAAGTAAATCCCTAAGCTTTGGTGTCTTCCCCTTGCTGGACTATGGATCTGAACTCCGTCAAACACAAGAATGATGAGCCTAGGTAAGTAATGCCAAGTAGAACAATAATATAGCATTTCAAAATAAATAAACATCAACCCACATTAATGCTGATATAAAGAAAGGAATAAGGATCGCATGAAATGTATAAGACTGTAAATAGATCAATCGAAAAGTGAGTGTCTGAGTTATGAGATAGAATAGCAAGGAGTCCCGACAATAGTCGTTGAGTTGAGGTAAAACCTTCAAGACTCAGGTTCAGGACGAAAACACAGCCTACTAGCCCTAACCCTTGTGACTATGAGATATCCATAAACCAGGATAAGAGCCCTCAGTGTACACTAAACTGGGAGATATCAACAGCGTCTAGATAAGAGCTCACATCATAAGTAAAAGTAACCATAACTCCCTTGCAGTGGACCACTCAACCAACAGATATTCTAAAGGATATAATGATAAACAGAGCAATAACAACAAATTATAGCTCAAGAAATATCTGTAAAAGTTCTCACTAGTTTACTTTCCTATAATCCAACTAATACGCACTCAATGGACCTCCGACACATCTCCTAAGACCTCCCGTGTCCCGTCAATGTTCAAAATTCCTAATATACATTGAAATTGAAATTCCCATTAATTATCCTCCTTCTATCAAAGTTTTCATAATTTATTCGTTCACCCATTTAGGTCGATTACCTGGGTATTAGGTCGTATTCGAACCCATTGGGATACCCGAGAGATCCCCGAAAGTTTCCAAAAGTTTTATAAAATTTTGGTCCCTGTGAACAGTGACATGCTGCCGAGACGCTGTGGTGTCCAATGGCTTGTCGTGGAGATGAGGTCTCACTATCCAACTCGTACGTGAGTGACGTCATGACCTCATTTGGTCGTGGTGTCGTCCTCACAGCGTGTTCCCTGAGGCCCTGCCCAAGACATACGTGGGTGACGCCGTGACCTTGTTTGGTCGTGGTGGTGTCTTCGCGGCGTGGCTCTGAGACCTCTGCTCAATACGTATGTAGGCGACACCATAAGTTGGAATACTCACAGCGTCGCCACGCCGTCTTTTGCAAAACGCCTCTAAACCGGGGTTTTCGACACCTGGCTCACGTTGCCGTGCTTCGAGGCTATCTCAACTTTGACTAAACATCCAACAACACACCAATCCACCCTCGGCTCACGTCAAAACCTAACCAAATCATCAATTTTTCGAAATCATCCAAAATTCAACGAAAATCTCCAAAAATTCAGAAAATCCCCAAACACCAACACCACTTCACAATTCATGTTTTGATCACCTAATACACTCCCAATCCATTAAAGCATCCTATAAAAACTAAATTTTCCAATTCATTGTACGAATTTATCGCGACAAAAACCAACGAAAATATTACCAAAACGTAGATAATAACGTGGGGAATAGGAATCTCAGCTTAGATTCGAAGATTGATCATTCCTTCGGTGTCAAATCGCGACGAATCCCCCAGAAACCCCATCGTTTCGTTGTTTCGATCAAAAGAGAGAGAGAGATGAGAGAACAAGAGATGTGAGAGAAAAGTTGATGGGGTTGGTATGTATACCCCTCACCCATCTCTTATCACACACGGATCCCGAGACTCATCAAATGGCCACCATTCACTCTAGCCACCAACTGTGAAACCAACTCATGACTTCAATAGGTAACTCAATCTCCTAACTTGATGATTTGTCGCACCATACTCACGTTTCCAAGTTCGTTTCGAACACCAAACTTGTTCATCACGCTGCCCCAGACGTACCAACGTATCGAATGCGTTTACAACTTTTAATTATTATTTATTTTGTATTTTGTCAATATTTTTAATTTAATTAAGTGACTACTAATTACCCGAGCAACATTCGCCCGAAAAACCCGTTATTTCACGAAACCCTCGAGCTGAACCATCCCCCGTACCAATGCTCATACTCAAACATCCTTGCACGTTTGGGACATTGGAATTAAACATACGAGTAATACAATATAATACAAAACACTGAACACAAATACCATACCTCGGCATCGACGACCGAGAATTGGACAATTGTATCACGACAAGTGGGCTAACGTGCGACCTAAAATGACATGTGGCACAAGTTAGAATTTAGGGTCGTTACAATGAGGTTCAAGAATGGCGGGCCTAACTTGAGGCAAAGATTATGTAAAATTTGAGGGAAATAAGTTTGCCTGCATCCACCATCATTGAGGTTCCAAAGGAGAAAATGAAAACAAGGGGACGACCATCCAAGAAGAAGCTCAAGATTGAAAATAGTGAGAAGTTAACCAGGAGAACTCCTTCGGGACATGAGTATGCGGAGGAGAAAGCACGTCAAGAGTCCTTGAAAATGAAGAAAGCTCAGAAACAAGTAAAGGCAATGCGTAAAACAAGTAGAAGTGGAAGTTTTTCTTCCATACGTGGCAAAGGTCGTAGTAAGGGAGCTGCACTTAAATATGTTAGTGAAATACCTGAAAATTGGCGCGTGCACCACCGACAGACAATTGATGTTACCCCGGATGGTCATTGTGGTTTTTGGGTGACAGCACATGCGCTTATGATTTGAATGATGGTTGGATCAGGGTGAGGAGGGAATTGGTTGAAGAGATGGACCAGGATAGTGCCTTATATGAAGCTTACTTTCAGATTAAAGGCGATTACACCCACGTTCTAAATGCACTTAACTACTTTAAGTGCCCCCCAGTAACTCAGTAGGTTGGCTTACCTTTCCAGATATGGGCCTCATTGTGGCCAACCATTATGGGATGGGTGTTGTTGTTTTGTGTAAAATGAAAGAGTCATTGAATGTGTACGTCCCTAAGCGATGTGCGATACCTTCAGTAGCTGATAGACGCTTCATATGGATGTGCTTTATTGGTGGCAACCATTTCGCTAGAGTGACTTATTTACATTATGAATCTTCTTTTAAAGTCATAATGTTCATTGTTGAATGCTTAAATATTATTTTTTATTCTTTTTAGTTATATTGTTGTTCATTGTTGAATGTTCATATGTTATTTTCTGTTTGTAGGTAATGATGAGCAATGAAGTGCCTTTACCACCAATCGTTCCACAATGTTATCCTCATGCGATGCGTGAAAGTAGAGATTGGGAGGTCGGAGTTAATATTTTTGCACAAAATCACCAAGTTAGTCCCTTGGCAATGGTGGCACTAGATGAAGATTAGCATCCAACATGCAACTCATTTTGAAAGTATATATGCCTTGTTCTTGATACACATTGGTGTACATTGTTGTTTTTTGGTTATAGAGCACCATGAACATGCATATATTTTTGTTCATATCATGGACTTACATGTATGTTATTATCATTTTTATTGGAAAAGTAAAGTGGCGGCACACAATACGTTCTACTTCATTTGTACTAATTTGCATTGGAACCTAAATGTTCAATTTCATCTAACATGACCAGTAGCCAAGCAGCACCGACTTCAGTGAATGAATAACGGTTAAGTAGAACCGTTATCCTAAACAACATAACGGTTTTGTTTAGCCAATATACTATGATTACCCCACACATTTACTACCTGTACCCCACTATATATACATTACATTATTAAAAAATTCGACCACAGTCTTTGGTCTACACATATCAGTAATAATTTACCATCTTTTTAAGCTAATTTCGGTTTAACATTTTCGATATACTACGAATACCCCAAAAGTTTTCTATTTGTACCCTATTATTATATGTACATTACATTATAGAAAATTCGGCCACGAATTACCGTCGTTGGTTTACTTATATCGGTAATAATTTACCATCTTTTTAAGCTAATTTCGGTTTCACATTTCCAATATACTATGAATACCCCAAAAGTTTTCTCTTTGTACCCCATTATATTATGTACATTACATGATAGAAAAGTTTCGGCCCAATATATCCGATGTTGGTTCATGCATATCGGTTCTAATTTGTTGCTTCTTAAGTTATATACGGTTCTTTCTTTCTGGTATACTTCTATAACCCCAAAATCTTACTACATGTACCCCACTAATTTTTATTACTCATAAATTAGTCGAGGGGTAAAACTAGTAAATTTGTGGGGTATACCAAGCCTGTCAGTAGTAAGTTTCTGTTATATCGAATAGCTGACAGTAGTTTATAGCCGATATGTGTATGTATCTGGGTGCTTTAATAGGCTATTTTTTAACAGAAATGATGAATATTACAATTAGATATAAGAAGATTAATTCACAACAAAAATAAAATACCAACCAAAACAATAATTTTAACATTAAATCCAACAATGGGACATACTACAGAACTCTAAATGTCCATTAGAAACAAATATTTGTACCTTTAACAAATCATTCACAACCGACAACATAAGACATAATATAAAGCAAACATAAACTGACAAGTCTGTGTATACATTACACCTGTGTACAACTATACTGAAAACAAATCCACTAGCATTTCATCTGGGTGCATGTCGCATACTAATCATCATCAACTTCCACTATTTTTGCGGGTCCAGACTTTTGATTCTGTGGCAAAATGTTCAAACTGACCTCCCATGACTTACTTTCATCCTCCGCGTATGGCTCCCATTGTGGCGCAGTTGGTGGCAGAGGTGTTTCACAGCCCATGATTAGCTGCAAACAAAATATTTACAGTAAGAGCATTCAACAATGAAGATTGATACTTACAAATAACACACATAACGAGTAATGTAAAGAACTCACACTCACAAAATGTTTTCTCTCAACAAGACACAGCCAGATAAAGCGTCTATCGGCTAAGGAAGGTGTCGCACCTCTCGTGGGGAACCACACATTGGACTCAGTCATACTCAAGACAACAACACCAATTCCACAACGATTTGCCATAATGAGACCCATATCCGGAAAGGTTAACCAACAATCTGAGTTACCGGGGCACTCAAAGTAGTTAAGTGCATTTCGAATGTAGGTATAATCATCTTTAATCTAAAAGTAAGCTTCGTATAAGGCACTATGCTGGTCCATCTCTTCAACCAATTCCTCTTCACCGTGATCCAACCATCATTCAAATCATAGCCAAGTGCATGTGCTATGACACGATAATCACAATGACCATCGGGTAACATCAACTGTCAAACAGCGGAATGGCTGCCAAAAAGCTGGTATTTCACTTACATACCCATTTTGCACTACACCCCAAGTAATCATGCGTCTATTTGCAGCAATAGGGATTGCAGATTTTTCCTTTTTATTTGTTGGTCGTACACTTTCCCTCATTTTGACTTTTGGACTCACAATATCCTTAGACTTGACCTTCTTATTGGTTGTCCGAGCAATTTCCTTCACATTAACTTTTGGACTCACGATCTCCTCTGGAATGTCATGAATTATGTCCCTCAACTTCTACAAAATGTTTGCCCTCAAGTCCATCCCACCTTTCTTGAACTTCTTCTCAACTGCCTGTAATTCCGTAGTGATTTCCCCAATGTCTTCCACATTATCTTCCTCTAGTGTATTGAGCTCCACATTGTCTTCATTTGGTGAAACAAGCTCCGGTGTAGTTACCCTTTCAAGCGACGCATGGTCCTCCAAACTGTTAAACACCCTATGGTTGTGCACCCCACACACAACTTTAACGTGTTGAAAGCTGTCAACCTCATGCTTCATGAAAAGCTTAAACTGAAAATTGCATTTCTTGGTGGTGGCAGTAGTCTTTCGCCTGCAAGTATAGTGCCCACTTCGATCACAACCTAGAGTCATCCTAGCTCACTGACCAACGAGAGCATCAGATTTCAGAATGATCAAATCAAATCCATCATTGCCAGCTATAAGCTGTGCCCAAGCAATGGCCTGACTTTTATATTTTAGTGGCACAGTCGGTTGAAATGAGGGACTAAAGTCGTGGAATGCCTCTCCTTCCCCGAATTAACTAGCTTCACCACCCATATGAACCTATGGAAGGAAAAAAAGAACATATAAGTCAGGATCAAACTCAAAAGTCTATAATTCAATTCAATGTAATATGTGACGTCTGAAATAAACCGTTAGGTACACCTATATGTCGGTCAAAGAAAATCGAAATGTTTCACAGTGTATCGGTCACATTCCAACGTCAACCTTTTAACCCTATCGGTCTTGTGTGTTCGCATACCACGAGGTTCATAACCACGAACACAGAGTAAGCAAAAATGATGACTCATGCACAAAACAACACAACATTGACCTTTTATATATGAATTTCAGTTCCTTGTACAAAATCTACAAATCTTTGATAAGGATGCAAAGATGAAGCCCTTAAGAACTATAAAAACCTAAAACTCAAATAACAAGAAAAGAAAGCTGAAAGGTCAGTAGAATGTAGATAAAACAAGTTGAAATCGAATTTACCAATTCGGTTTTGAGTAGTTTCGAAAGGGTAAGCTCAAAGGTTATCAGGTTAGTTTCCTCAACGTGCCGAGCCGATTTGGAATGTGGTTGCGGCTGAAACGTGTCAGACGTTGTGGAGGTCGTTGAGGTCATAGGAGTCGTGGTCATGTAGCAATGTACCTTCTTTCAAATACTTAAGGCATATACGAGAGAGTAGTGGGGTATGAGAGAGTAAATCCCTATGCCCTATATATAAGGGGGTAAAAGATGGGGTATAAGTAGTAAATATATGGGGTATAAATAGTAAACATAAAAATGTAGGTTACCTTGTTTGGGGTACACTAAGTAAATAGTTGGGTAACGGTAGTATATCGAAAATATTAAACTGATAAAATAAACTTTTCACGGTAGTTAATGTCCGATAAGAATGAACCAATATCGGTCATTCATGTCTGGATTATATATGTAATATATATTACATATATTAGTGGGGTACAACTAAATTTGTGGGGTATTTGTAGTATACAAGAGAGCAGTTGGGAGAGTAAAGCCCTATGCCCTATATATAAGGGGGTAAAAGATGGGGTATAAGTAATAAACATTTTGGGGTATAAATAGTAAACATAAAAATGTAGGTTACCTTGTTTAGGATACACTAAGTAAATAGTTGGGTAACATTAGTATATCAGACATATTAAACAGATAAAATAAAATTTTCATGCTAGTTACAGTCCGATAAGAATGAACTAGTATCGGTCATTCATGTCCGGATTATATATGTAATGTATATTACATATACCAGTGGGGTACAACTACTAAATTTGTGGGATATTTGTAGTATATCAGACAAAAAACCATAACTAACAGCAATAGTCAGTAAATTCCAACCGATAAGCATGAACTGACGTTGGTTAATTGTGTCGGTATAACTATGTAATGTAATGTACATATAATAATGGGGTACATTTAGTAAAATTTTGTGGTATTCATAGTATATCAAAAATAAAAACCATTATTGACTTCATGAAGCGGTACTTTATGATCGATAGGCATGAATAGACGTCAGTTATTTGAGACTGAAATATCTATATAACGTAAGGTACATATTAGTGGGGTACATGTAGTAAATATTTAGGGTATTTGTAACATGCCAGAAATAAAATACCGACCAAAACAATAATTGGCAGTAGATAAGAATCGATATTCATGAACCAACATCGGATATTTTAGGCCGAAATTTTTCTATAATGTAATGTAAATTTAATAATGGGGTACATTTAGTAAATTTTTGGTGTATGTGTAGTATATCAGAAATGTTGAACCGAAATTAACTGAAAAGACGGTAAATTATTACCGATATGCGTAAGCCAACGACAGTTATTTGTGACCGCATTGTTGAATGATGTAATGTATATATAGTGGGGTACACGTAGTAAATGTATGGAGTAATCGTAGTATATCAGCTGAAAGAAACCGTTATGTTGTTTAGGATAACGGTTCTGCTTAACCATTATCTAATCATTAAAGTCGATGCTGCTTGGTTGTTGGTCGTCTAAGATGTAATTGAACATTTAGGTTCCACAAATGAAGTATAACGTAAGTGTGCCACTTTGCTTTTCCAATAAAAGTGATTATAACTCATGTTGTCTCCTCTCTCCCAGTATTCCTGTCTCAATCCTCTAAATGGGGCAGAGAACTGATCCTTCAACCACGCCAAACTCAATTTTTGGCCAGGATTCCTCTTCATCTCATCCTCTACAAACTGTGCTGACACCCCTAACAACCGATTAGTCAACACTATCATCTCAATGCGATCCTTGATTTTAGTAACCACAGTCTTTCCAATAATCAGGATCCTGAGTCATACCCACACGTCGTCAAGAGTGATAGTCATCTTGCTGAATGGTAAGTGAAATGTGTTAGTCTCTAGCTGCCAACTCTCTACAATGGCAGACATAAGCAGCCGATTACATCGGTCGTATGAGATATACCCCAATGGTCGTAAACAAAAGTCGTCAATGAGCTTGTCGACTCTTTCTTTCTTAGGGTGTCGCGCGATAGTCTCCCAAGGAGTGATCTAAATTCCATGGTTGATGCACTTTAAATATCCTCGACCCTACAAATATAAAAGAGTGGATTTGCCTAAACATATTGACATTTTCTAACAAATAACATTAACAAATGAATGAAGATCAATGAATAAAGATCACAAAGTGTGCCTGGTTATTCCAAATATCTACTAAGACGTGGTTTCCAAATGACGGCAAAAGCGATAAATTTAATGGCCCCTCAGGAAATGAAGTAGGCACTTCATCTGCATTGCCAGTCGATCTACCAGTTGTAGATGGACAAACAGCCGAGTCTTCTGCAATGTTTGAGTTGTGTGCAGAATCTATTGAATGGGTACGGCTCCCTTCAGTATGCACTGGGACCTCTATATTAACATCCTTATCTTTGACTCATCGCCTTTTTGGGGGTGGGTTTTCATTAATTTTCTTTCGGTGCGATGCAGTCATGCATTTCCTTTAGGGCGCATGGCTGAAGCGAGCCTGGTCGGGGTACTGCTGCGAGCTAGATCCCTCCCTTCAGTGCAATGGTGGTACTCGCAGAGGCAGAGGCGCCATCCTTAGCATCCTTTTCTTTTCGCTATGACGAAGGATGGTTTCGCACACACATCTTTTGTTTAGCCATAGCTAAATACATAATAAATGGTAGAGTGTAATTAGTCCCAAATCAACAAAATCAGAGAAAAACATCAATAAACGTGACAAACAATTCGATTTCCTAATTGTGGGTTAAACATATCCGAGATAAATAATTATGACATCGATCAAAAATAACCAATTGGGATCAAGACATAACGGTTATTTATTGCCGCCAATGTAATTTTATTACGGAAGTATATGACCGAGATCCTTAGATGATATCAGTCATGTGTGACCGACACCATTGAAACAATCAATTTCAACAAACTCTAAAACTAATTCATCAACACAACAACCAATTGACATATAAACACTGATGAAACAATCGAGAACTCAAGGGGAACAAAACACATCAAAATTTAGGGTAACTAACTTACCGAATACACCAGTGGCGAACGAAGGGATGGGCGGTGCTCCTTGACTTCGCCGACCACCGTCACTCACAAAAAATACACCAAATGCACTAGAGAGTTCGATTGATGGTTTAGTAAGGTAGAAAAATTGAAGAATGGTTGGTGGTGACTACCGTTTGTTAATGGGGTATACTGGGTGAGAACATGGGGAGGAGGTAGTTCAAATCGATGAGGGCTGGGGGTAATTTTGGAATTATGTGAAAATATGTGAGGTATAAACAGTAACAAAATTCTAAAAATGTGGTCCAATGAAGTAATGGGGTAAATAGAGTAAAAAGTGGGGTACGAATAGCCGCACCCTTTTTTTGTGGTTTGCTCTTAATAATTTGTGATTTGCACGTAGCCAGGCTGATTCGTGTTTTTATTTTTATTTTTTTGGTTGAGATATTTTTATTTTTTGTAATTAGATATTTGTGTATTAAGTGTGTAACTCGTTTTTTTTTTTTTTTTTTTTTTTTTTTTTTTTTTGTTTCATAAAGTGTGTAACTCGTTGGTTTACAAAAAAAAAAAGTATGTAACTCGTTGAAATACTTGACAAAAAAAAAAAAAAAGAAAAGGAGAAGTGTGGAAATTGGTGCATCAGTCTGTCACATTCATTCTCTAACCTTCGAAATTGGGGCACCGACTTTGGGCCCGTGTCCCGTTGCTGTCGTGAGATACAACTCAAGATTTGAAAAAGGAAATCGTGAGGTATATCTAACGGCTCCAGACTGGATCATTGCTCAAAGTAGATTATCAAATGATTAGAAATCCATAGAAGCTCTTGAATTTGCGGGAAGCCAACACACGCACACCCGCCTTGGGCGACTACTCTTGCAACTCCAAGAACCCCTTTAAGAAGGCCGTACCCCCTCTCCATTGTTCAATCGATTCCTCTCTATATTCTCTCTCTCGCTTTGAAATCTCCTTTGCGTTGAAACAAATCTCTCTGGCGAATTCGAAAAGGTTAGCATAGCATCGATTCACTGTGAACAAATCTTGGTTTCGCTTCCGATTCATCGCTGACCCATCACATTGCCTTGATTGAAATCGATTCATCTTGTAAACCCTAGATTCCGACTTTTCATTCAATCGGTTAAGCTTGGTGCTCTTCTTACTAATTTGGTTAATAATCCGCATTGGTGATTCAGATTTCGCGATTTGGCGATTTGGCGATTTGGCGATTGTGATTTCAGGTTTAATTTCTTTCGGATTCCGAATTTAGTTTTGCCCTAATTGACCGGTGAAAGTTTTCGATTCTTTCATATTTTTCTCTGTATGTCAGTTTCTTCATTGCGTTTCCTGTTTTGATTTCCAGAAACAAAAAAAAAAAAAAAAAAGGAGAGAATTTGAATTGGTCTGAGTCAATTCTAGGGTTTCTTTTTTGACTTTTCGATGAAGGAGGATCATCAGAATGGAAGCGTCAAGGGGAGAAGCAATGCTTATGCAATCAATCTCGAGAACTTCTCGAAGCGGTTAAAGGTGTTGTACTCTGAATGGAGGGAGCGCAGAGTGGATGTTTGGGGCTCTGCCGATTCACTTGTAATTGCGACGCCTCCGCCTTCCGACGATTTTCGGTACTTGAAATCCTCAGCGCTGAACTTGTGGTTGTTTGGTTTGGAGTTCCCAGATACAATCATGGTTTTCACGAGCGAGCAGATTCACATCTTATGTAGCCCGAAGAAGGCATCACTGCTCGAAGTATTGAAGAAACCCGCGAAAGAGAGTGTTGGTGCTGAAGTTGTGCTCCATGTGAAGCTTAAAAATGATGATGGAAGGGATTTGAGGGACAAGATTTTCGGCGCAGTCAGTCTGAAGTCCAAAAGTGATGGTCATGAAATTCCAGTTATTGGGCATATAGCAAAGGAAGCTCCTAAAGGGAAGCTTTTGGAGGCATTGCAGGAAAAACTTGGAAGCTCGAAGTTCCGAGTCGTGGATATCACAAATGGGCTGTCGGAGTTATTTGCGGTGAAAGACAGTGCCGAGATTATGAATGTGAAAAGAGCAGCATTTGTGACTTCTTCTATTTTGAAGAACTTTGTGGTTCCGAAGCTTGAAGAGATTATTGAGGACAGGAAGAAAGTTTCCCATTCTTCACTTATGGCGGACACGGAGAAAGCTGTACTTAAACTTGCTAACATTAAGGAGAAACTCAAGGCAGAGAATGTTGATATATGTTACCCACCAATTTTTCAAAGTGGGGGAGAGTTTGATATGAGGCCAAATGCATCGAGCAATGATAAAAATTTATACTACGAGTCCACTAGCGTAATCGTATGTGCCATTGGAGCTCGTTACAATAGCTACTGCACTAATGTTTCTAGGACACTTCTCATTGACATTAATGGAATCCAGAAGAATGCTTATGAGGTTCTTTTGAAGGCTCATGAAGCTGCAATTGCTTCATTAAAACCTGGTAACAAGGCAAGTGCTGCTTACAAAGCGGCCCTTTCAGTTGTCAAGCAGGATGCTCCTGAATTTGTCGATAGTTTTGCAAAATCTGCAGGAACGGGCATTGGTATTGAATTCCGGGAATCTGGGTTGAGCCTCAATGCTAAAAATGATCGTGTTTTAATGGTTGGTATGGTTTTTAATGTATCACTTGGGTTTCACGACTTGCAAGCTCAGACTGCGAATGTAAAGACTGAAAAGTTCTCGTTGTTGCTCGCTGACACTGTCATTATCGGAGAAAAGCTTCCTGAGGTTGTGACTTCAATTAATTCTAAGGCTTTGAAAGACGTGGCCTACTGTTTCGAAGAGGATGAGGAGGAAGAAGAACGGTCTAAAGCTAAAGATGAGTCCAAAGGCACTGTAGGCTCATGGTTAAAGGCAACATTGAGGTCAAAGAACCAGGAGATGTCGAAAGAGGACCTGCGAAAAAAGCACCAGGCTGAACTTGGCCGTCAGAAAAATGAAGAAACTGCTAGGAGGTTGGTTGGGAGAGAGCCTGCAAGTGGTCATTCTCTTGGAGATAGGAGAAAGTCAGGTGATCCGATTGCCTTTAAGGATATCAATTGTATTAGTCTTGCAAAAGATTTGATGGTTCTGATTGACCAGAAAAATGAGGCCATTCTCTTACCTATCTATGGTTTAATGGTCCCTTTCCATGTTGCCACTATCAAGAACGTGACCAATCAACAAGACAATCAAATACGAATAACCTTCTATGTGCCTGGGAGCCAAACCAATCCTGATGAAGCCAACTCCATGAAGTACCAAAATGTATTTGTGAAGGAAATCTCATTTCACTCAAAAGACCCTAGACGTATTAGTGAATTAGTGCAGTCGATCAGATCACTCCGACGGCGGGTTGCATCAAGAGAGTTGGTGAAAGCTAATAGAGCTTCCTTGGTTACTCAAGAGAAGCTGCAGTTGGCCAAAACCAAATTCAAGCCAATAAAGTTGTACGATCTTCGGATCCATCCTGCTTTTGGTGGGCGAGGGAGAAAGATGAGTGGTTTTGTTGAAGCTCATGTAAATGGGTTGCGGTATTCTACTTCAAGGCCCGATGAAATAGTGGACATCATGTATTGCAATATCAAACATGCATTCTTCCAACCTGCAGAAAAAGAGATGGTTACCCTCTTGCATATCCATCTACACAATGACATCATGGTGGGAAACTCAACGACCAAGAATGTTCAGTTCTATGTTGAGGTAATGGATGCAGTTCAAAACCTAGGTGGTGCAAGATCTGCCTATGACCCTGACGAAATTGAGGAGGAGCAGAGGGAGAGGGACAGGAAGAATCGAACAAATATGGAGTTCAAGAACTTTGTTGACAAGGTGAATGGTCTTTGGGGACAGCCTCAATTCAGAGGACCACACCTTGAATTTGACATGCCATTAAGGGAGCTTGGCTTCCACGGAGCTCTCCATATGTCTTCTGTATTCATTGTTCCAACTTCTACTTGTCTAATTGTTCTGGAAACACCTTTCCTTGTGATATCCCTAAGTGAAATTGAGATTGTTACCCTGGAGAGAGTTGCACTTGGGATGAAATACTTTGACATGACAATTGTGTTCAAGGATTTCAAGAAGGCGGTTTGCCAAATCAACTCAATTCCATCGACATCTCTCAATGGCATCAAGGATTGGCTCAACACAATAAACCTTAAGTACTACGAGAGTAATCAACTTCTGAAGTGGCAAGTCATATTGAAAACAATCACACGTGACCCCAAGAAGTTCGTCAAGGATGGTGGCTGGGATATTCTCAATGTGGACGCTAGTGATTCGACTCTGAGAACTCGGAGGACTCCGACCAAAAGTATGAACCATCTGACGACTCTTCTGAGTCAGATTCTCGATGAGGATGATGACAGTGATTCATTTGTGGAGTCTGATGTCGATGAGGATTTAGAAGATGACTTGGAGGAGGAGGAGGAGAAGGGAAAGACTTGGGAGGAATTAGAGAGGGAAGCAACTAATGCAGACATGGAGAATGGTGACGATACTGACAGTGAAGATGAGAGAAGGGTGAAGAAGGCTTTTGGAAAGTCTAGGATTCTCGAGACGAATAAGAGTGTTCCTCCAAAGAGACCAAAGTTGAGATAGAACATGTACTTGTTCTTTTCTGCTCATCTTAAGATCCTATAGAAGGGAAACATCACACTTCATATTTTTCTTGTTCATGATCAAGCAATTGTAAATCCATCTTTAGTTTTAGAACATGAGTTTTTTTCCTCACTTGTCGATGCATTAAACCATCCTTTGATTCGGCATTTCTCTATATGCTGTTTCATGTTCTAGCTTCTTTTGTTTTTCTCCACTTTTGGCTAATAATTTGCTCACTTTTTTGTTGTATTTAGTTAACACTATATCATGCACAACTTATCTGTTTTCATTTTTGTTATTTGGTAGACTTGCTCTATTTAATTGAACACCTTACAATGTCATTTCCTGGTCTTAAACATTTGGGGTTTGTCATTCATGATCATAGATTTATAATAAAAAATAACAAAAACTCAAAAACAAACTTGTTTTTTATTTTATTGGTGGTTATTTGATATTACATCCAAGTAATTTTGTTTCTTCAGCAGTAAATATTCAGTGCTCTGGGCTTATTTTGTATTTATTTTTTCAAGGGCTTTCTGGGCTTATTCACTTATTAAATTTTTCAATTTGTTTCAGTTCCTCTCTTGATACCAAGAGCACTTGTACGAAAATGCTTCTCTTATTGCTATAATCCTTGTTGACATATATAGATATCTTAATTAGTACTGATCTCAGACTTATCTAGGCATCATTTGTCTCTGATATATATTCACAAACCCAGAATGGCAGCCCAAGGCATTTAGGTAGTATTGATTTTTAGCATATTAAGAAGTCTTGTTCTGGTTATTCCAAGTCTTCTGGCTCTTTTTTCTACTGCAGTGAAAGCTTTTTTTATTCAAGTTCAACATATATACATGGATTGATATAGAGTAACCAATAAAGGGTTTTGGCAAATGTTGAAAAGTACGATGACACTTGTAGAATGACTTGCTTGCTTCATTGGAAGACAAGTTATCCTAGTGCTTTTAAGGAAAATGTTCTGTTAATTACAAAAGGAAGTAGAAAAAATAGCAATGTGCATGTTACATGTGCTATATAGGAATTTGACGCGTGAACCTGCGTTGTGGTTTGCTTGTGCATATATCCATTCACCATCCGAAGTATTCTTAAAACTTCATTGTAGAAATAGCTTAATATAGTTCTATTAGTGAAACAATTGGAAATCCCCATGTTATGGAGATTGTGTTTATGATCATTAATGATCATTTGCTTTTTAATATTGCTGTGCATTTATGATTATTTGTTGTGCTATATCGTTCCTAACCAAGAGGGTAAGCCAACTTATTACAACATTTCAACGAGTGAATGCAATAAATATTGTGGCGTAGCTGTTTTTGTTAGTTGGCCAATAACTTCCCTACATGTGAATCTATTGAACTTTTCTTCTCTTCTCCACCTCTGCTGAACCTTGACAAATATTGGACGTGCTTGAGTTGTAATTAAAAAGAAGGGCTACTTTCTTGAAAAAAAAAAAGAAAAGGAAGGGCTACTTAGCTACTGTTCTTTACACATTCAAGTTCATTCTTTTTTTTTTTTGATGAAAAGGAGGCGAAACTCCGAAACACATTCAAGTTCATTAAAAGGTATAGCTGATGGCTCTCATCAGTTCACTCTCAATGTAGACGACCAAATAAAAATACATTGATGAGTTAGTTTCTCTTTTGGGACCAATTTGTGTCTTACTCTGGTTCATGAAGACAATGCAAGATGCATCATTTACAGCATGTACTGACCACTGCATTCCATGTGACTCTCACATTGTTACTTGGCATCCAATAGCAGTCCTTATACTGACTTCAAAATTGTGGCAATACACATTGAGAAGTGGCGTATTGCAAAGTCTCCAAGCTAGTGAGTGCCGAGTGATCGACTTTGTGTGCGACTTTTCTAAGGCGGAAAATGTATTTCCCTCATTGAAGATGTTTTTTTATTTTTAATTTTTTATTATTATTATTATTTTATTTTATTTTTTTTGGGCAGAGCAGAAAAGATGGACAGTGGCTTCGTACTTGGTGACTTCAATTATGTGTACATAAACATGTGTGCATGAAAATATTTTGGCAGTTTTTTGTGATCATGAAAATATTTTGGTAGTCAATTTATCAATGTGTATGATGCTATTTGCGTTTAATTACAACTTATACTATCAACAATACACATCACATATTGAACGACTGTTTAGTTTTAGAGTAAGAAGTGCGCTACACATGAATTGTAAATCAGTATGCCCTATAGTTACACCAAATTAACCTTTTCGTAGGGTTGCGCTATGTGCACCTCCACATTATTACAAAGGCAATCCAGTGTATAAGGGCACGCTTTCCTATTACACAAACGTTGGGCACCCAACTTCTTCACTTAATGCCTCAAACTACACACTACCTCTCTCACAACTAACGCACCACACCCTTCAAACTCTTCCAAATCCCACTCAAACCTTCCCAAATCGCATGATTCTCATCCTTTTTGGGGTTTTAAATCATCTTTATGTCGTTTCTTGGTGTTTTCAATCATCTTCAACCATTAATTTTCCAATATTTATCATGCATCCCACGAACCTTGTTATATCTTGGTGGAAATGTTAGATCTTGGACAATATTGTAGCTATCCAAAAATCGTTGAATCAACTTTTTTCCAAAAGAAAACAAGAAAAAGAAGCACCTCATTGGTTAAGATCGAATTAAAAGAACAATTTGAATTTTATTGAGAATGTCTCTCGAAGTATTGTGAGAGTCCATATGTTCTAAATATATAATGTATTTACAATAAAGAAAGTGACCGTTAGAGATATAATTTTAATCCTTTCCTTATTCTCTCAAGGTTTGTTGTCATTTGTATGTCTCAATATCCTCCCGCAAACTTGGCCGAGGTTGAAGGCAAAGTTTGGTGCGAAAATAAACCAAGGTAGCTTTAGGTAATGGTTTAGTAAATATATCTACTCTTTGATTAGTGGAGGAAACATGTTAGGTAATGAGAAGACCTGATGCAACGCGTTCACAAACAAAATGGTAATCCAACTCAATATGTTTGTTGCGAGCATGAAAGACAGAACTGTCATGTATAAGGCACTAAGGATGTCGCAGTAGAGAACTGGTGGATTGGATTGAGGTATACGAAGATCACGTAAAAGGAAAGTTCGTCATGTAAGTTCAGCTACACTATGAGCCATAGAATGATATTTTGCTTTCGTGCTTGAACGTAAAATGGTTGGTTGTTTTTTTTGCGCACCATGATATAAGATTGCAACCTAAATATGTGCAATAACTAGTAGTGGAACGTCTAGTAGCAGGACAACCTGCCCAATCTACATCAAAAAAACACAAAGATCAAGTGTAGTGTTGCTAGTTAAATGCATACCAAAATTAATGGAGCCTTTGACATATCGCAAAATACGATGAACCATTTTTAAATTACCATAAGTGGGTGATTGCATGAATTGAGAAACAAAATTAACACTAAAAGAAAGATCTGGAAGTGTTAGAGTCAGGTATTGTAAAGCACCAACAATACTTTTATAGAAGGTTGAGTCTTCTAAGAATGTATCATGGGTATGACTCTTTGCTTTTGGCTCCATCAGAGTGCTCACAGGTTTGCAACCAATCATTTGTGCTTTGTCAAGGATGATATGTGCATAATGAAATTGAGAAAGAAATAGACCATTGTTAGTTTGTTGAGCCTTAATGCCAAAAAATGATGTATGCATCTAAGATCTTTCATAGCAAACACATAATGTAGAAATTTAACAAAATCATCTAAGAGTTGTGAGTTATAGCCTATGAAAAGCATGTCATCAACATAAAGAAGAAGTATTAGTGTTCCTAGGGAAGAAGTGCAAAATAAATAATAATGAATTGGCTAGACTACAAAAGAAACCATGCTTAAGTAGAAAAAGACTAAAACGATCAAACCAAGCTCTTGGTGCTGTTTGAGACCATATAGAGCTTTTTGAAGTTTACAAACATGCGAAGGATATGTAGGATCAACCATTCCCGATGATTGCTCCATATAAATGTTCTCTGAAATCTCACCATGCAAAAATGCATTTTTTACATCATGTCAAGTTGTCTAATTTCCTAATGACGAATAAGAGCAAGACAAAGGACTAATCTAATAGTGCCTGGTTTATCGACCTGTGAAAATGTTTCAATGTAATCTAATCCATCAATTTGGTTACTAGCTACTACTAGAGCTTTTAACCGATCAAGACTACCATTAGCTTTTAGTTTGGTTTTAAAAACCCATTTAGAGCCTATGACATGCATGTTAGGAACACGAGAAACTTAAGTCCATGAATAATTTTGTTAGAGAGCAGTGAGCTCTTCTAGCATGGCTTGATGCCACCCATCATGTTGAAGAGCATATTTCACTGTGCGAGGTTTGTAAGGAATATTTATATAAATAGTAGTTAGTGCATAATGCGGATTTGGCTTAAAATTTTCATTTTGGGATCTTATGACCATGTGATGATGTGAGTGTCCATCATGTGATTGTGGGTTCATATCTAGTGAATCATCACCTCTGTTTGGTGAATCAACAAGGGAAAGATGTGGGTCAACATGTGGAGAGGACAAGGTGGATCTAGGGGATAGAGGTTCATGATTGGTTGGGAGAGAAGGTGAAGTGAGAGAATTATCTTGATGTGATTCTAATGAATTGGGAACAAGAATTTGTTCCAATGGTTGTTGATCTTCATACATACAAGTTGTACTTGTAGTTGAAGATTGTTGGGTGATTAAAAAACTTAATTAGGTGGATGTAAGAGTGTGTGAGGAGCTAGGACCCTTATATGGAAACAAACTCATAAAAAACATATCTAGACACAAATATTTTTTGAGATTTAGGATCAAAACATTTATAACCCTTATGATTATTACTATACCCTAAGAAAACACAAGGGACAGTTTTGGGATCAAATTTATTGCGTAAGTATCCCATGTGTATGGCTAGCAACTAGATCCAAAAACATGCAACATAGAATAGTTAAGGTGAGAACCAAATAATTGAAAATGAGGTGCATCAAAATCAATAGATGAAGAAAGCAATTGATTAATTAAATAAACACACGTAGCAAAATCTTCAACTCATAAAAAATTTGGTACTAATGTCGATGTTCAATGCGAATCAATGTCGATGTTCAACTGTACTATTTGTTCGTGACCTGTTGTGAGACGTATCACGATGAGATAGATTGTTTCCAATAAGTGCAAATAGACCTTTCGTATTTCAGGCACTCCTCCATTTGAGTTTAGAGGTTGTAGCCTTTGGCTAATGTTCAACCGTATAGAAGTTGCGATATTTCCCCGAGATAGACTGTTGAGTCAACATCTATTGGAGACGAGACGCGAAGTCCTAATCGAGAACTATTCCTGTTGTTCGTGATTTTCCAGTCGTTTCCTTGTATCTTCCAACTTCCTCCACATCGAGACATTGACTTTATGATTGACCTTATTCCCTAAGTATCATCAGCTTCTAAGGCACCTACCGTACGGGGCGCTACCGAGTTGAAAGAGTTGGGTTGGGCAACAGAGGAGTCAATGGGGAGCACCCGGTGTTGTTCGCGAAGAAAAGGACTACGAATTGAGAATGTGTATTGACTACCGACGCTGAATAAGGTGACTATTCGGAACAAGTATCCGTTTCCCCGTGATCGATGATGTCATAAGGAGTCAAGCGAATGTTCGGATGAGAGCGGAGCCGTAGCATTGTTTAGAGTGATTGGTCGTCGAGAGCCGATTCTGAGTATGGAAGGTACAGGTCATTGGCAGATAACAGTGATGATGAGGACTGGAGACTATCAGGTGATGGGGCGTTGAGGTTCCAAGACAGAGTATGTATACCACCTCATAGACAGTTGAGAGACGATTTACTCAAAGAGGCGCATAGATCATGGTTTACAGTGCATCCGCGAGGCAACAAAATGTACCAAGATATGAAACGAATGTATTGGTGGCCGGGGATGAAAGTTGACGTCGCTACTTACATTCAAAACTGCGAGATCTGTTAGCTAGTAAAAGTAGATCACCAAAAGCCAGGAGGATTATTGAAACCATTGCTTATTCCACAATGGAAGTGGGAACACATAGCCATGGATTTTGTTTCGAGGCTGCCGAACACACAAAAAGGACATGATGCGGTTTGGGTGGTCGTGGATCGTTTGACTAAGTCGGCACACTTTATTCCTATCTCCATGGGATATTCAGCATACAAGCTGGGAGGCATGTACGTCAATGAAATTGTCAGGTTACATGGGGTTTTGGTGACTATAGTGTCGGATCGTGATCCGAGGTTTACCTCTCAGTTTTAGAGAGGGTTTCAGCACCAAATGGGGACTCAACTCAATCTCAGTACGGCTTGTCACCCTCAGACTGATGGGCAGACCGAGAGATTGATACAGATACTTGAGGACATGCTTTGAGCTTGTGTATTGGATTTCGGTGGAAGTTGGGGTTCTTTAGCTCACCCCACTTTACCCCACAGGTCCATCTACCAGCGCGATAGACAAGAAAGGCAAGGGAAAGGATCTATCTTGAAATTTCCCTTACAAGTGAGCCTCGTATAATATTAGTATATTGTTATTATTGGTTGTTTTGTAAACCTCGTACATGGGTTGTAATTTAAGACTTAGTAAATGGGTAGTTTCGAACCTCTATGATGTTATTATGAAGTTGTGTAAGACTTTAGAATATTAAAGATGATAGACCCTCATTATGTTATATAAGATAATATGGTTTTATTATGAGTATCTTTCGCACACTTATTACCATATAATGGACAAGAAATTTGATGAATATTGTTGGGTAAGTATGGACAAGAAATTTGATGAATAATTCCTTGTTGCTGAAAATGAGATGTAAGTTAATTGTTAACAAACTCACCCCACCATAAGAATGAAAAATCTTTATTTTTTTGTCAAATTAACGCAACACATAACTTTCAAATGCTAAGTATGCATCAACAAAATCAGATTTTGAATGGAGTGGAATTAACCATATATAACGAGAATAATCATCAACAATGTAAGCATAAAATAGAAATTTTTTCAAGAGAAGAAACTGGTGCTGGTCCTCGAAGATCACAATGGATTTCTTCAAAACAACCAATAGAAGACGAGTTAAATAGATTAAAAATTGTGTCAATTTTATTTTTTGAAGTAATATTAATCGAATTTCTTAAATGTAAAAATTGTAAAGTAGAATGTTGTGGGTATCCAAGACGTTGGTGCCACAAATCTTTTGATCCATGTCTTTGTCTATGCGAGAAATATGATTCCTTTGGATTTTATAGGACATAGAGATCTCCTCTATGCTTGCCTATCAGCAAAATGTGACTTGTCGCTCATTCCTTAACACAAAAAAGATCATTAGTAAAATCACAATTATAAGGATATTGATTCGTCAATTGGCTTACTAAAAGTAAATTTCTAGTTAGTTCTAGAACAACTAGAGCATCTCGTAAAAGCAATTTATTTTTACCATCTGATATAATTGTATCACCAATTGCATCAATTTTTAATGTAGATGCATCACCAATTAAAACAAAATCATGTCCAATATATTTTAGAAGATTATGAAGCAAACTTGAATTAGAAGTCATATGGTTGGAGGCGCCAGTATCAGTTGTCCATTCGGTGTCTGCAACTGTGGTATCTAAAGTGAGTGTGGCAAGTGCTTGAGGAATATCATCTTGTTGCACTAGTTGAGTTAGGAGATGCCAACATATTTTGGCAACATGTCCTTTCTTACCACACAGTTGACAACACTCATTTTGATACATTACTCTTTCACTAGCTAGTCATGTGATGCTTACCAAGAGGTGGTGGTCGAGGGCCTTGAGTTTCATGAAACTAATTTCTTGTAGAGTTAGAATGTTGGATGTTATTGTTTGTAGCCTGAAAACCACAACCTCTTGAAGTAAATAGATTGTTCTTTTCATTTGGACTATCATATGTCTGGCTTTGATTGTGTTGTCCATAGAATGCCTATGAAGCTGAAATTGATTCTTCAAACCAAGAATTTTTTGTTCAAACCCCTGTAAAAGTGAAAATACCTCCGTATAACTTGGCATAGGAGGTTTAAGTGTAACGACCCGAAAATTTACGTTATTTTTTGTGATGACGTGTATTATCGAGTTATACCCGTGTTTATGTGATAGGGCGGTGACGTTGATAAACAAGTAGTGATCGCCTCGGGAAAATATGTCCAATGGGGGTTCGACGGGCGAATTACGAGTTTACGATATCCTAGGGGAAATACATTTAAATAAAACACTGACAAAATAATAAATTAATGGTCACCGAGTGATACACGGGGTTATAGGCGACACACGTGGGTCATACAGTAGTATGCACGCCTGAGTATGCTTGTTGGCGCGTTCGACGAAATTGTAGGCAAATATATATTTATATGTATATGTATGTAATTATATATATATATAAATATTAAAAATCAAAAATTTAAAATGCAAAAGACCAAGAAGGACTTTGGGCTTATTAAGAAAGAGGATAAGATTGAGGGGCATTTTGGTAATCTGGTTACCCTTTTTATTTAACCCCAAAACCACCACCACCACACATAACCTATCAAGAGGAAGAGAGGGAAAGAGAGTCCGAGAGAGAGGGAGTCCGGGAGAGAGGAAGAGAGAGTCATTGGAGATGGGGAGATCGAGAGCTTGAGGTGCAGCAGCGACGTCAAGGCAGAGGTGAGTTTGTGTTGTTGGTGTTGTTGTTAATGAATGTGGCTGTCGGTGATGGTGGTGACGGGGGGAGCGGACGAACTGCTCTTGCAGTTCCTCCGAGGAGGGAGACGACATGGTCGTTGTCTCCCCTCCCTCCCATCTTGGATTTGTTTGTAAAAAAAAAAAAAAAAAAAAAAAAAAAAAAAAAAATTCGTTCATCTAGGAATGAACAATTCTGTTCGTTCCAGCGAACAATGAAGGAGATGATGGGTATGGGCTTGGTCAGGTGGATCGAGTTTGACCTGGTTAGACCAAGTCTGACCTGGTTGGACCGGGTCAGGGTGGTTCAAACCTGACCCGGGACCCACCCACCCATTATTATATAAATAAATAATTATTTATTTCAATTAAATATATTTAAAAGGATTTTAATTGAAATAAAATTCCAGAAAATAGGAAAAATTCAGGAAAAAAATCTAGAAAATTATAGAAAATTATATCTTCATCAAATAAAGAGAAATTTGGGAATTTCCATGAAAAGTGAAGCATTTGGGGTTCTTATGAGGCGTTATGTTGGGGATTTTGCCTTGAAAAGCGTAAAATTGGCAAAAATAGCCAAGAAATTTAGAAAAATCAAGAAAAATATGGGAAGTGGATTTAGAAATCAAGATTTTCCAAATAGGCTCTAATATGATGTAAAATGGATAAAAAAGATTACTAGGTGCTTAGTGGATTGGTGACAAGCGTGTGGAGTTGTTTTGGTGGCGTGTGAGAGCCGAGAACGCGGAGTTACGTGCAGTATTTGTGAGTAAAACCAACCAGAGTATTTACATTATTTCATTTGCGCATTTACTTGGTTGTTATCCTTGTTTGAGCATATTTCTTTGTGGATTATATCTTTGTTGGATTCACTTTGGTTATATCTATCCTTGTTGATTTATCGGCTTGGTTTTTGTTTGCATTCCTTAATGAATGGTCTATTTGGGTCTAAGTGGATAACATGGTGCTCACGGTATATGTCGTAAGTACATGAACTCTGGACGTGGTTAAAATTTGGGACCCGCAGTTTGGGATTGCGATGCCCGTATGCAAACTAAGTGTGGCCTGGGGCTAAGTGTCTTATTCTAGATTGCCTTGGGTTTGTATAGGTTCATAATCTTTCTTGGAAGTTAGGTTGTAAACTAAGTGTGACAACCTGGTAGACTTGGGACACTTAGATGCCTTTCCTTTTGCTTTGTGCTCTCGACACTCATGTATCGTTGTTATCTCCATGATTCACTTATCATGATGTCTTTTATATTCTTCATGATATCCATGCATGATACTAGTTTAGCCATTTATGTGACATTTGAAATATTGTTTAGACTCTATTGGTATTTTACTCTCTACATCACTGTACTCATCGTCTAGTTTGTGACGGTGGGCAGACAGACGAATAGATAAAGTCAAGGGATTAGCACTAGGCGATTAAAGGCAAGGACCACGAGGTCGTCTCCACTCGCGTATTGAGTATGTTTTGTATTAAGTATCTATATTGTTTTGTTGAACATGGGATTATGGGTTATAAGAGATCTTGAGCATGTAGGAAATTATTGATACTCTCTTTTGATTCATATGGTAGATATGATTACGGGGTTTTTACACCATAGGATTGTCTTAACTTGTGTTTTGAAGTTTATTGATTAGTTTGGAGTTTAATTACTTCCTCTGTATCTAACATTAACTCACTAATTGATTAACTTCACTTGTAAATACGTAATAAATGGTAAATGGTAAGGAAGGCTGACTAGGCCTACGTGACTCAGCGAGACTGGTTCGGGGGTTCACATTAGTCTGGGCGAGCGGTGCCCAATTCTAGGATTATGGAATTTGGGGCCATCACATTAAGCATTGTGGTTGTTAGGAAACTAATATTATGTAACGTCTATATTGATTATATAACGTCTACACTGATTGTGTAACGTTTACATTAATCGTGTAATACCTCCATTGATAATGTAACGTCTACATTGATTATGTAACGTCTACATTGATATAGTTCTGTATCATTCTATAAATAGGGCACTATAATGTACATTCAAAATATACAATAAACTTATTCTATTATGAAACTATCATGGTATCAAAGCTTGGTTTCTAATCTAAGATTGATTGACTTTTGAGTCGATGACCGATCCTAGATACATCTTAGTGCCTATTTTTGTGTTCAATTATGCTCTTATTTTGATTTCTTCTTGTTTCTCTTATGCGTCTTTACACATGTTTGTTAGTTGTACTAGTCTGTTTGCCTCTTCCGCATCGCTCAGTCAGCCCATCCGCCTATCATGTTCGCATAAATTTGATACCTTCCAACTCGCATAAACATATGCTTATGTCGAGATCCCCACTACTTGTTCTGTCTGCCGTCGACCATGTGTTGATTTGTTGTCAACTCTGTCAACTCTGTCATCCGTATGCTCTGTTGTCCTATCATCGACTCTGTCGACTCTGATGTTCGTTAGTTGTTCTGGCGACTCTGCTCCGATAGTCGCTCTTCAACTCAGCTCCATTAGTCGTTCCGCTAACTATGTTGTTATGTTAGTTGTTCTGTCAACTCAGCTCCGTTAGTCATTCCGTCAACTCAGCCCGTTAGTCGTTCCGCCGACTCAGCTCTATTAGTCGTTCCGTCGGCTATGTTGTTCTATTAGTCATTCCACCAACTATGTTGTTCCGTTAGTCATTCCATCGACTCAGTCCCGATAGTCGTTCCATCAACTTCGTTGTTCCATTGTTCAGTTATTCTTTTGTCCCGTCCGTGCATTGTCCGCTAATTCGAGTGTAGTTCGCGATGCCTGTCACTCTTGTTATCCGTGTTCTGTATAATGTCGAGTGCAGTTTGTGATGTCTGCTGGTCTTTTGTACCCATTTCACATCTGTTTGTTTTGTCGACTCATTTGTCAATTCTGTTTATGATCACTTCCATCCGTTCGTCGCGATCTGGTATCCCCACGCAGAATTGTCACCGACTTTATGTATCCTCATCTTATTCATTTGCAAACTCAAGTGGTTTCGTTGCCATCACCTTTAGTTTAAGGGGGATGTTAGAAACTAATATTATGTAACGTCTACATTCATTATGTAACGTCTACACTGATTATGCAATGTCTATATTAATCGTGTAACGCCTCCATTAATTATGTAACGTCTACATTGATTATGTAACGTCTACATTGATTTAGTTCTATACCATTCTATAAATAGGGTACTATACTGTACATTTGAAATATACAATAAACTTATTTTATTCTGAAACTATCAGTAGTAGTGAATGATTCATATTTTTTTCCTAAATTAGCAAGCAATGAATAAACTTTGTTTTTATCTAGAACTGGACTTCCAATAGCAGCAAGACTATCACAGAGACTTTTGAATTTTCTTATATACTCAGATAAATATTGATTTGAACCTTTCCTGAGGTATGTCAATTGTTGTCGAAGCGTGAATTCACGCTCTTGTTAATCCTGGGCATATTCTTCTTGGAGTGCATGCCAAACTGAATGTGATGTTTCCAAATCTATAACAAGGCCTAGAGCTTATTCAATAAGTATTCCAATGATCCATCCACGTAGCATACGATCTTCTTTTCGCCACTTGAGATAGTCATCAGCAAGTTGTTTTGGTCCTTCTCGATCTGTTGAAGGAGCATACATTGTTGGTTGTTTGTTGTCTCCAGTAAGTAGCCTAACCATGTCTTGGCTTTCTGCTAGAGCAAGGAATTGTTCATGCCAAAGCGGGTAATTTTCTGCTTTGAGTCTAAGAGTAACAAACTTTGCAACATTTAGTGAGAGAGTGGAAGCCATTGATTAAAGACTTTCTCTTATCATTAAAGTCTCTGATACCAAAAGAACAAATTGAATTAAAAGAACAATTTGAATTTTATTGAGAGTATCTCTCGATGTATTGTGAGAGTCCATATGTTCTAATATTTATAATAGGTACAATATTTACAATAAGGAAATTAGTCGTTAGACATACAATAAGGAAAGTGACCGTTAGAGATATAATTTGAGTTTTTTTCCTTATTCTCTCAAGGTTTGTTGTCATTTATATGTGTCTCAATAGTATTGAGGCTTCACTAAAACAATTTTGGTCTTTAATAGAGGTTTCAAAACCCCTAATAAAGATGGTGTTATAAATGTCATGTGGAAACATGTTCGATCGGTCTTGTTTTAATTGTTTTTTTTTACTTCAGTAGGAATCGAACCACGATCTCCGAAGTCTTGCCTTTTTGGCAAGTGATGTATTTACCATCTCACTTGAGAGGCTTTAATGTCGTGTTTTAATTGTTAATACATGTATTACATAGAGGTTGCTTAAAACACCTATTAAGTTGGTATTATTAAATGTCAAAACTCTTCTATGAATTTTTTTTTTAGAACAACTCTTCTATGAATTAAAACACGATCCATCAAACATGTTTCTCACATAACATTTAATAACACACATTTTTAATAGGGGTTTTGAAACCTTTATTAACGACCAAAATTGTTCGAGTGTTTTTTGGAGTAAAACCTCACACTTATAAATTGAAAGTGATTAAATTGAGAAACTATAAATTGAAAGTGGCTAAGTTAGGGAACATATATAGACTATATCAGCAAAGATTAGATAACCTCCAATACAAGTGCGGGCGGGCCCACCAAAAACTGTAGGCATGACTTAAACTTCTTACAACTAAAATAAAGGAGTCACGCTATATGCACCCCGGTATCCTCTCAGGGCACCTCGACTTTTTTTTTATTTATGGTTGGTTCTAAAAGAAAATGACACATTTGCCCCTGGGGTGCCCAAAGTAATTAGTGGGGTGCCTGCCGAGGTGCCCTGAGTAATCGGAAGGGTGCCTCTAACACGACACTACATTAACCGACATTACATTTCAGGTATCGATGGGAAATGACTAAACCTATGGTCTCTAGGGACACATATGATCGAGACATAAGTTGTGTTGGTTGGTGTCAATCGAGACATACACACGTCTCGGCACAAGGCCATCGAGACTACTTGTGCAGTCTTAGTGGTCACCATCGAGTTTGGTGTTTGACTAACCTTATATGGGTGTCGGTTGGTATAAACCGACACTATAATATGGGCCTCGGTAAGACATGACCGAGATCACTTTAACATGTGTCTTGGGTAGTGAGTTGCGTTATTTCACAAATTAGGGTCATTTTAGTAGAAGTCCTTAGGGTGCCCTGATAAATTGTTGAAGTGTCATGAGAGGATATCAGGGTGCACATGACAAGACTCAAATAAAGTCATATTATCAAACAGATGTAAGGAAAAGAAACACATACTCATAATGAAAGGCTCCAAGGCTTATAGCTTCGTAGTATGTAGCTATAGTTGAAAAGACAGCAGTATGTCTAGAATCTATATATCAAATGTGCTTGAATTAAAGTAATGACAAGACAAGAGAAAACGAATATCAATTGGACTTCCCCACCCTACCAATATAAAATGCCGGCCATCTTTCAATTAATGGGCCTCTCTTTTCTTTGTACAGATACTTCCCAACAGCACTTTTGCTTTGGCTTCAGAACCTTTGAGCCCACTATTCTCATCCTTTAATGGTTAAATGATCCAAACTACACAGTGCAATTCAGCACTGCTTTTAGAGGTAACCCTGGCAATGCCCAACCACTAGATCGATATCATCATCGAAGTCCCCACCCTATAGTATTGTTTGGGTCCATATGCATGAACTAATTATTAAGCATAACGAAAATTCATGTTAATTTAAAATGCATAATATATAGTCCCAATTCCCAAAAGTATAGCTATAATACCTATATATTAATTGAGTCCGTTCACAAGAATCTGCAACTAGCTACAAACGTGAATCGAACACGAATCCTCAACACCACTTAAGAAAAAACATAGAGACATCATGAAAAAATTGATTAGCTCGAAATGTATTCAGATAAGTAACATTAGGCATATAAATGAGGCGGAAATTCCCAACAGGATGGACCATACATATATGCTACCCAACTCCAAATATAAATGTATATATAGTTTCTCTCGAGCTAGTCATAGGGTTGGGGTCCACTGACTCTAAGAGAAATAATCGAACCTAATTTTAAAAAATAGGTTTGGACGCCCACAATTATAAAATAAAAATAAAACAGACATATATACAAATAGTTGGAGACCTAGGATATGTAGAGGATTATAACATTAGTGCTTCGACAGATTTGAATTCCAATATATCCACTCATGTGTACTTCATCATACGATTCATATAAGATCCATATATCAAGATATCACCATATACGCATTCAAAAAGCTATATGCTTGGAAGAAGCTTGTACAGTTTTTGGGAATGGATTTTGATTGATCAAAAATAAGAATCTACTTCAACCGATAAATAACATAGAAATCACATTTGGAAAGGGTACGTGGAGGCCTAACACTCTGATGATGAGGTAAATTAATCATGCCGGTCGGAGCCCAGTCCTTGATGAGGGTGCTTGTTCCGTAGTGCACGTGAAGTATGATTTGTGAGAGCGTCTGTCTTCATTCAGTGCCATTCCTGTGCTCCAAATGCTAGACAACCTAATTGATGTACTTGATCGATCGGCATGCATGTCAATTCGTGCTTTAAAACTCAAGATCAGCAATGTCGACATGTAAAGAAAGAAGTTCATGACCCTGCCTTTTTTTTTCCTTATCTGATCGATTAATGTATGGCCCATATATTTATCCTGCGTGATGATCAGAAAGTGCGTATCAGCTTTCCAAGAGCAGAACTCCAAGTCTCCAACCAACAAACATCATACAATATTGAAACTCAACAATATATAGATTTTTATATACTCATAAGTTTCTTTTTACATCTGCAGGGTACGTGTCTGGCTATATATATATATATATATATATATACGATTATCTTTACTATTTCACAGGAGACACTCCCTACAGGAGATATGTCTCGAAAACTTATTCGAACAACTAGTTAATTAATTAAATACCGACCTTTGCACCATTACTCATCATGATATTCAAGGTTGATGAGTTTTGAAAAATGATATAATTACTTTCTTGCTCACACTCTAAAGAAAGTGATTGGGTAACATAATTTTGATTCACATTTGTTAGAGTGATCTGTTAATGGACAAGACATATTAAAATGTGCATGTGTATATCTTGATAAATATCCTGCGGACTCTATTAAGCATGTAATTAGTATGAAGCTTTTTCAAATTGGAAATATATGTCCTGCAAAGCCACCCGTGATGATAATGAGTACACATCGATGGTTTTGTGCTACAAATACTTGAGAGCCAGGTCAGTATCAGTTTATAGCTAGTCTGGTTGAAAGTTGAAAGCAATAAGCGAGTGTCATCATTTTAATTTTGTGAAAAACAGAAATATTGTTGCAAAAAAAAAAAATAATTAAAAAGCAGAAATATAGTACATAGCTTGGTAGATAGAAAGCCAGCGAGTGTGCCATCTTTTTCAGGAAAAGCAGAAGCAGTACTTACTGTGATGCCAACTCTCTCTCATCACCCTTTCAATTCATCTTCAGAAAAGGATGCACATACTACAGTAGCAGCAAGAGAGGGCTACTTCTCCCAATCATTTTTTTTTCGTAGCCAATCATGTTGTTGTTGCTTTTATATATGGTGGGCGTGTGTTTAATTGGTAATTAAAAATAATTAATATAAAAAAGAGGGTGGCTATTCCGACCTCACTTTTTGCTTTTCATACCTCATTTTAAAATTCTTTTCAGCCCCCCTAATGAAATGACATTCCTGCTCCTATATATAAAAAGGTTTTTTCTCTTCATACCCCACGCTGCATGAACAAAATGCTCACCCTCTCCAAATCTCTCCCCACTTCCGACCTCCGCCTGATCAAATAAGTGCGAAACCACACAAAATAAACTCCATAAATTTGTTCTCTAGTCGATTCCTTTTTGTTTGTTTTTTACTCATTTGGTGGTTATTTGACTGTTCTAGGGTTATTGCATTTTTTTTATTTTTAGGGCTTCGAGTTTGGCATTGATTGACGCATTGTAAGGAGGAAAATGTTACAGGAATCACCAAAACAATGTAAACCCAAGTAGTACGAGATAATTTTTAGTATTTTTATGACTTTTTCGTCTGGTTGGACGTTCAATTTTTGGTGATGTCACCCATGATGTGCATACACACAGGATCGAAATGTACAACATGCATGTGTCTCGATTCTGTGGGACCGACAATGTATAGTTATAGCGGTGTATGTTGACTGATATCCATAGTTCCATGTCGGCTTTGTGTGACTAGGAAGCAATTGTAAGTCTTGCCCATGTTGCGTTGAGATGCTAACTGTACCCCCATCAATTGCTTTTTGTACCCGCCTTAACAGACACCACTCGAATGCAATCAAGTGTTTCGATTCAAGATCTCCGATATACACATGATTCGACACTCTACGCATCGATATGCTAGTCATGCCCTATCAAATTGTTGTGTGCACCTCACAATAGTATACTTATCATATACAAGAGTATCGGAGGAACGAAACAGCAAGATCTGTTAACCTCACAATAGTTTGGATGGACCAATATCAATAAAAGCATGTCGGTTAAGTGTGGCCGATACCTTCCCAACCATCTCGGTTAAACCTGGTCGAGTTACAAGGTCTCGGTCCTATGTGGTCATACATTTCAACACCTCCAACTGAAAACCTAGGAAACCTATAAAGTTAAGAAAAATACCACCAATACACTTGGAATCTCATGGGTAGCAAAACCGACAAAGTTTTAAGGTAAAAAAGTAATCCAAAAGACCAAAAGAAAAAAAAGATAATTGCGGTGGCCCCTCACGTAAATTCGACGAGATTCGAGTCACTAAAACACTCCTAAATGCATTGACAACCTCAAACGAGTGTTCAATAAGACAAGAAAATGAAGCAATAAGGGTGGTGACAAGTTTGGTAATGGGATACGTGAGTTGGGAATGTGTGTTTAAGAAGAGGTTTGATTTGTTGGGGGTGATGGTAGTTTTGGAATAATTTACAAAAAAGTGGGGTAAACACAGTAAAAAAACTTAAAACTGAGGTACAACGAAGTAATGGGGTAAATAGAGCAAAAGGTGGGGTCTGAATAGCAGCTAGGCCATCATTTTGAGACGGCTACTTGTGTCGTGTGAATTGTGCATTAAGATTTGTGCTTGCACATTTTGTTGTGTTGAAGAGACTGACTAGACCTGTTCATGGGCCAGGTTTGGGCCGGGCCCAACCGACCCTAGGCCTAAGTACCTTGGCCCAAGCCCAACCCACCACTTATATATGTTCGGGCCTATATCTTGGCCCAAGCCCAACCCATGCAAAAAATACAAAAACCAAGCTCAACCATCCACATATATTTTTTATTAATAAAAATAATTATATTTTTTTAAAAAAAATAAGTATTTTTAAAAAAATTTCTACCATAAAATTTTATAAAAAAGTATAGTATTTTTTAGATTTTGTATATATTTATATTAACACATAAATAAAACATAAAAGATAGATGTAGCATGTTGGTAAAAAACAATCATCATGTAGAGCTTCTTGAGGTCAAACCTTATCTCCATATTTTTTCTTGAAAATGTTGACATTCATTTAGTGGCGGGTCGGGCCGGACTTAGCTTTACAAGTAAGCCCAAGCCCGACCCAAATTAAATCGGGCTTAGGTGGACTCGGGCCTAAGAAAACTTGTTCAAGTCCTACCCATTGGTCACGGGCTTGGGCGGGCCGGGCGAGTACCCAAGCCCATGAACAGGCCTAAGGCTAACTTAACTGTGTGAGTGTGTGTCAAATGGCCATATATGTCAAGCCTAGCTATTCACTCTAACATTTCCCAACAAAATATGTTGTTGTAAATTGAGATGGAACTTGCTAGAAACTAGAGAAGGAAAGTAGAACATTACTAACTTCTACTACTATAAACTAGTACTACAAAGGAGAAGAGAAAAAATGAGAAGTTTTATATGTAACAACCCTCAAAATTTCACCCGACTTGTGTTACACTTGTAAGGACTGTGACCGGGCTATCGTGATACATCGAGTATTTCAAACTTCGAGAATCGACACCGAATTTATATTATGTTTCTGTGATGTTTTGTATTAGTATTGTAGACTAATACGAGTCTCGAGCCATTTGGGCGACTGTTAGTTTGAGTGAGGCTTCGCCTAGGTAAATGGGGTAGTTAAAACACATAAAATAGTAATAAATGATTTTTCAGATAATTAATATAAAATTTTTGTGGGGAGTAATGAGTTAACGGACGTGACGAGTCGATTTGTGGTGAAATATGGGTCGAGGAGCGTTGGATCAACACGAGAGCCGAATAACTAAGTGACACTCGAGTCACTTAGTGGAGTTCATTTAAAGGGTTGTTATGATGACACAACTTGAGAAGGAAAGCTAAGGGATCAGCCTCAAGATGTGTGTGTGTGCAACAAGATTAGGTGAGGGTCTATATAAAAGGGGCCACACCCTTTTGAGCACACACTGCTCATTTCTTTCTTTCTCCAACGTCCTTATTTCTTTTTTCTTCTCTTTTGTTCCTATTGCTTGGAGAGCAAGAACACCCATTTTGGGTAACCCATTTCTCACCGGAATCAAGGTGAGAACAACTATTTTCCTTCTCTTTTCCCTTTTCCCTGCTTTTGGGTTTTGTTTGATTAATTTGTTGTTGAGTCCTCGCCATGACATGGGCGGCTTGCCGGGGACGATCTGGGTGTCTCACTGGTGTCTCGGCAACCCCCGGAGCGATCAACACACGGAACTAAAGCTGCATGTTGTTGTTTTCCTATTGATTTGGTTGTTTCTTGTGGATTTGTTAATAAATTGGGGTATCTTGGATTCTCGGACATTGCTGAAGTTTTATAATGATCCGAGCTGATTTCAAAGGGTTTTGGGGTTAATTATACGTTGTGGATGATCGCCAAGAGTAGAGTCTCATTTTTCGTGTTCGGGAGTTTCTGAGATTTCAGATTTTCAAACCACGCCGTGAAGACGTTGTGCGGTTTGTAGCATGGCGGTGTCTCTCACATGCACGTGGGACAGAAGCAACATATCGAGATTTGGTCGTGATGACGTTGTATTGTGTTGATTGTGCGCGGCACTCTCACGACACCGTGTAAGTTCTTGGTTTTGGTTTTGTGTTTGTGGAAGACGTTTTCATGGTTTTCTTCTTCACGGCGGGTATGAGGCATGAGTTGTGTTTTTAATGGGCCTATTGTGTCTCGACCCAACAAGAGGTCTCTAAGCAACAAAGGCCCACGGGGTGTATTTGTGGCCTGTTTTCGTGAGTGTTCTTTTCACGGGTGTGTGGGTGTGCTTAACGCCGTGGGTGCGTTTTGTGTGTTGTTCTTTACGGCGTGCATGAAACGTAATGTATGTGTTTTGCGTTGTGCATTTTTACGTTAAGTGTGTGTGGGTGTTTCTGATGGGTTTTGGGTTTCATGCACAGCGGAGATTTCAAAAACTATTTTGAAAAAAACCCCAACCGGATCCGAATCTAATTCCATTAAAATACGTTTATACTATGAAAACTTAATCATACCTCACTCGCAATGTACCTTTCTTAAGGTTAATCGATCTCTAAAGCGCTGCCAACAACGAACGCCCTCTATCAGCATTCCACACACGAACGGCGGCCGAGATTTGAAGTGCTAGCTTCGAGAGAATACCAAACCTTTTGTTTCTCTCCAAAACAATCCAGAGCATACCAAAAACCTCTAAGTCGTTTCTTAAAACGAAAATAGAGTTTTAGCCCTTTTTAATCTTTTTCGTACTTGTATTCTAACTTAAAACGTCTATTTATACAACCTTTGTATATAGACGGTTAAGTAAATTACACATAAACCCCTACTTAAAGAAGTATAAGTGTAATACACTACAAGGACATTTCTGTCATGAATTTTATCATATAAAATTCATTTTTCTGAACCATCTTAAAATCTCGCAAAACCATTCTCAGTGTGCGACCCAATAGGCTCATACAACGTTGGCCGTGTATCAAAACACATTTTGGTATACAAGTCATAAGTGGCCTCTAGTAAGACATTATGACTACCCAAGTTGTATGAATATCAAATTGATACAACCTAATCAATAGTGTATATAACATCCTTTTGTCACACGATATCCTTTTGATCAAACATAAAGCATGGAATTGTCATCCAACATGTTCAATCGTACTAGTCTCGATTTCTAGGTAGACTGAAAACATCTAAGTGACATTAATCAATATCAATTCACTTAGACTAGGCCTTTTAACAGTCTAACACATCGAGGGATCCACTAGATATCTCTCTTTATATGAGAGGGACAAATTCTATCTCGATTACACAACTTCACCACATTATTCACACAGTAACCAATCACAACCTTTATAATCGTCCGGTTAAAGAAAACGTTTGATTGCGTCAAATCACTATATTCCTAATGTTGAAGTCTTTGGTAATCTCAAGTCAGAGGACTGAAAAATATACCTATCATGAGAAACAACTATGACTTAATCCATGTGATGTTCTCATAGCGGGTCGGTCCAGTACTTTGTTCCCTAACAAGTACTCATGATCTTGATTCGTATTCCTAACGTATGATCATCGTATGATCATCAATCAAGACTCACACTAGTCTTAATTCATTATAGTTCCCAGTATAATAATCGACTAGGGACATTTAGGATATTTCTGTAAATACCCATGGATCTTATTATAATGTAAATATGTAAATCAATTATAATAAACAGCAAATGAAATCCTCTATTTTATTAACTAAAATGTATTCATAAAGACTGTTAATAGATTGACCTAGGGCACATTTCCCAACAGTTTTGCGGTTTGTGTGTGGACTGTTTTGGGCCCAACAAGGGCCCATGACTAGGGATTGTGGTTGTGACCCCATATATGTCTGGCTTAGAAAGCTTTTTAACACTGTTTGGGTCCATTTTTGGACAGTTTTTAAACCAAGTTAAATGGGGATAAACTTAAGCCTAAAAACTAACCCTAAACTTATAAATTGGGGTTCCAACCTATGTCAAGTAGCTGGGAAACTGCGGGAAATGCGATAGAGTCGCGGAGTATTTACGGGTTGTGTTGTCAGGTAAGTACACTCACCTACGTGCCTTTGTATGTTAGTAAGCCATTAAGGAAGTCTCATGTAATTCATTATCATTTATTGCTATGCTTGCTATTATCCATTGTTGGCATTCAAATTCCATTAATTGTTTGGTATGAGTGTTATTGGCGTAAGTATGTCGTGATAGTATCATGTGGCCCGCACTGATGGGGAAAGTTAGGTATTTCCTACCAGAATTACTGCTACCCATAGTGTTGTGTGAATCTAAGTATTGAATTATGAAGGTGTCATGTGGCCCGCACCAGTTGGGGAAACGCGAGCCACTCTCTGCAGGAGTGCCTGACCACCCCTGGTGTTGTGTGAACTTAGGCACTGAATTATTTTGTTATTGATGTGGATTTTGACTGCTTATGGCCCTCTTTTGATTTTTAGAACACGCATGTTTTTGTTGCTTTTTTTCCAGTCTGTTTACCATGCACCTTGTCTATTTAAATCCCTGCCTTTCATTTACCGCATGATATGGACTACTATGCTTAATAAATCATGAACTACTGTTATATTTCTTCTGGCATTACTTTCGATTTCTCTCAGTTGTTTACCGTCTAGTTTGTGACGATGGATGTAGATAGACCGAAGTGCTCTAAAGGAAAAAGACTCTGCTTAGGAGATTACAGTTGAGGACTAACAGTTGGACCGACATATACCTTAGATGTAGGTTATGTTCTCTTGCTTGTATGATGCTTATTATATATGATGTTGTCATTGAACTTGGGTTTGATATTGATATCATGTATTGTTCATATCGAATTTTGTACATGAATATTCGGGGTTTCCACATAATAGATTTTCTGATTTTCCTTTAACTGAGTTATTTCCCATATTGTTTAGTTTTATTTTTTTCCACTGCTTATAACTTTCAATAACTCATTCATAAATTGTTAAATTGATTAATCGAAGGCTGACTAGACTCGTCAGGCTCGCCGAGTACTAACTTGGGACCTACACGGATCTAGGCTGGGCGTACCCAAATACATTGAGAATTTGGAGCTGTCACATTATACAACTTGGTGTGTTCTTTATAAGTGAAGGAACCCCCTTATATAGGGCCTTAGTCATAATAAGAATGAGTACATGCGCAAAGTATGCAAGTTACACCAAAGTCACATGTCATACAAGATTACAAGCTACATGACAATATATGAACAAGTGAATGTACATTGGAGAGAAATACAAGTTAAATAGAGTGCACAAGTTACATTCAATATAAAAGTCATGTTTGATGTTACAATTCAATGTGAGAGCTATACTTGACAATGTGATCATCCACAAGCTTAGTTAAGTGGTCATCAATTTCACAACACTCCCCTTTGGATGACATTTGTTGAGAGAATGTACCTCGTCAAAACCTCTAATAGAAAAACCTTGGGGGAAAAATCTAGTATAGGAAAAAGAGTATACTGTGCTCATCAATCTTAATTTGTAGTATGATATTATTGATTGCCTCATAAAAACCTTGCAAGGAAAACCCTTTAGGAAAAAACCATAGCCAAGGAAAAGAGTACAACACATTCATATACTTTAAGAGAACATGCCTTGTTAAAACCTCTACTAGAAAAACCCTGTGGAAAAAATCTATTAAAGGAAAAGGAGTGTATTGTTCTCATCAATCTTGACATGAGGAAAGCATTGTTAGCATTCCTTATTAAATACCTTGCTAGAAAAACCCAGTGGGATAAAATTATAACTAAGCAAAAGTTTACAACACATTGATCTATTTTGAGAGAATGAACAATCTAGTAAAGGAAAAAGAGTGCACTACTCTAATAAATTGTTACACAGAGTATAATATTGTTAGGATTGTCTCATTAAAAACCTTGCTATAGAAACCCAGTAGGTATATCTATAGCTAAGGGAAAAAAAGTACAATATACTAATCAATTTTGATAAGAACTAGGGAAACCTAGTGGGATTAAACCATAGCGAAGGGGAAAAGAGTTCAACGCACTAATCAATAACTCCTTTTTTATTCTCCCCCTGTTTTTGACATGGGTGAAATATCTTATTATTTTGCAATGAGTCTTTGCAAACCAAATTTTACTCTTTTGAGTGAGATAAATTTATAGATGAAGAACTGTTTTACTTGAAAAATACTTAATTTCCAAATCAAAGCTAACTTTTATTTTTCAAGAATCTTCCATCTTGAATTCTTTTTTAGGTATTCAAATGATATAATGACGTTGTTGTGATTTTTCACAATATTTTAGCCATCGACATGTGATGATATTACAATGAAGAAATAAGGATAATATAGATTACTTACATATTGTTTTCAAAGTAAACAATCATTGAGGTTTTGGTACGTTCATCTAACCAAATTATTTAAGTCCAACTGGCTTTATAGCGCCACATTTTATTAGACTATTAGTCCAACAACTTCTCGTTTCTTTAACGAGTTTAGCTAAGTTTGGATAACCTTTTTTGATAATTATTTCTTCTTTGATATTTATCCACATACTATTTGTGGTATTGGGTCATCATTTTTTAAAAGGATAATTTGAATCCTTTGTTAGGTTTCGGGGATCAAGCGCAGTGGAAGTTTTTAAAACCTTTTCGAATTTCCCCGAACCAGGATCCTATCAATTCCATTTGACTGATATATTAAGAGAAAAAACCACATCTTAACATGACCAACTCTATGTCTGTCTTGTTTAGTATTGATCGTCCTCTATCAGAAATTCACACACGAACAGACAATCACGATCTAGAGTGCTAGCACCAAGAATTCTAAGGCAAAAATTCTCACAAAAAACTCTCTAAAAAAATCTCTACCACAACTGTGACCCTAATGTCTTATTTATATTACATTACGTCAAGTTGTAAAAGAACTCTATCTCGTAGTCACACTCCAAATAGAGTCTTAGATTAAGTCCAACTTTAAAAAGATAAGATAGAGTCATAGATAATCTTTAATTACGAATCCAACAAGAGTTGTAATTTATCTAAAACCCAACTAAGAATTAAATTCATACAATAATTCCATTAGAGTCCTATTCAAAATAGGATTTACCAAGAGACCAATTTTCTAGTCACATTAGAAATGTAGGAGAGTTTTGAATCCTAGTCAAACTAGGACACTTAATGAGATTCTTCTAAATGAATTTTATAAAATAAAATTCATCAACCTAGACAATATTAAATCGCGCAAATCCATTTTTTGTGTGCGACCCAATAGGTTCATACAACGTTAGCAATGAACCAAAACCCTTTTCGACACACAAATCATAAGCGGCCTCTAGCAAGACATTATGACTACCCAAGTTGGATGAAAATCAATAAATCGATGCAACCTAATAGACAATGCATATCATATCCTTTTATCACGCGATATCTTTTGAGTGAACACACCCTTATAGTTCAATCTACTAGTCTCGATCTCCGAGTAGACTGAAATTGTCAAGTGACATTGATCCAATCAATTCACTAGACATGACCATTTGTTAGTTTAACATATCGAAGGACCCAATATATATCTTTCTCTAAAAGAGAGGGACAAGTTCCATCTTGATCACACAACATCCACACAATAGTCAGATAATGACCAATCACAAATTTTATAGTCATATGGTTAAAGATGTCGTTTAATTGTGTCAAATCATTGTACTCCTAATGTTGAAGTCTCTAGTGATCTCAAGTCAAAGGACTAAATGATATAACTATCATGAGAAACACTTAAGACATTGACCATGTAGCATTCTCATAGCGAGTCGGTCCAGCATTTGTTCCTAACAAATACTCATGATCTTGATCTATATCCATATACGCATAATCATCATATGACTATCAATCAAGACTCATACTAGTCTTAATTTATTACTGTTCCCATAATAATAACTGACTAGGGACGTTTAGAATAATACAATAATTATTCATGGATACTATTATAAGTGAAACATGTATCTAATTATAATAGCTAAACAACATTTACATAATTGTCTTATGACACATTCCCCAACATCTCCCACTTGCAATAGGTCCAATCCTACACATATCAATATTGTGTGACTTTAGTGTGTTGTTGGTGGAAGAAGTTTATTTATGTATCTACTACATTGTTTGATATTGATGTTCTGCATATCTTCACATTATTTCTCTAATAAGACAAAAGCATTTGAGTAATTGTTTAGATCTATAGTGTGATATAGGTTCCATAACCTAAAGTTGTCCATTGGTTTTACAATAAAATCCAACGTTGCTTCCAACACTTTGAATCACATGTTACTCAATCATGAACCACATGATCTAAACATTTTCTTTCGCTGCATCAAATGCTGCTAAAACTCAGTTTATGTTGTAGAACTTGTTAAAGTGAGTTTAGAATGTTTCCAATTCACTGCTTCTTCCAATGAAGTTAACATATATCAATATTGCGATCATTATTTATTTACAATAGTTTAAAAGTTTGTAATTTTATAACCATTTACAAAAATCACATCTTCGAAACCTTGCAAATCCAATACCATTTCTCAAGTGCTTCCAAAGTACTAAAGAATGTTATCAATACTCCTATAAGAAACAAAGAATGTTATCAATAAATATCCGATGACCTTCACTGGAATCTATGAGATATATGTGATGATTCTCATAGCTAATGTGTATGGAATCATATTCACATTGTCCAGCTTATCATTTTTTCTAAGACTTTGAGTTTTGCAGAGACTTATGTTATAAGGCATAAGCACGAATTATTCTAAGAATCTCGCACACAATCATGATGAGACTGAGGAAAGAGTCCATGAATTTGAGGCAAGAGCCCGATGAGTCAGTCATGCAATATAGAGACCGATATGGATATCTGAGACATTTTGTTGGGGACTTGGTGAAGAACGAGTGAGAGGATGTGTACCATTTCGGGGACAGTTTGAGGTTAGACATTAGGTTTTATGTTATTAGCACATGTGCCACTCAGTGAGATGTACAAGCACGCACTCTCCCACGAGACCTACTACTTGAGCAGGGTCGCTGACGGGACAGCTTTGAGCCAAATATTATCATCTGAGCAGGGATTTGACCAGGAGAGGCGGAGATAGAGAGGCAAAGGAGAAAGAACAAGGAGCGAGAGATTCCAAAGTTCAAGGCTCGTGACACCAGCCGTTGCGACTGTATCTCACGCGATCCCACCCATTTTGCCACCACCAGTTAGACCCACGTTACCACCTCCGCAGACATAGCGAGCGTTTGGTAGCAGAGATCGAGATACGCATGGACAGAGGCGAACTCAGACTACATGTACTGATCGGAGGAAACAGCCGACATGTTACAGGTGTGGTCAGGTCAAACACATCGTGGGATAACATCCACAACTGGCGAGATATCAGCAAGAGACCCTACAACCATGTGACAGAGAAAGGGCTCATGCGGTTGCAGGACCAAACCCAGTTGCAGTACGCGATCGAGTTGAGGTTAAATCCTAATTCGTTTAATATATATTGCATGAACTATCTGATTTAAATACAACAGTAGCATGCACTTATTAATCTACTAGAGAGCTAGTAGTTGGGCAGTTGAGGGAGAACTGACTGAGTCTGCAACTTAGTAGTGTGATAGGTATTCGCCTAGAAAAGTGTGCTGATGCAGGTAGCGGACGGGCAAATGACGTGAACACTAAACCGGGGAATGAGTTCACGTAGATAAAAATAATTAAATGTGACTAATAACGAATATAGGAACACGGCGTAGGTCGAATGTATCATCAAAGTTTCGAATGGCACGGTCGGGATGTCGGTGCCAGTATCGAACGCTCGGGAATGCGATAAATGGCATGTTGAGAAGATTAGATAAAGAACCAAGTCACCCAAATTAGTCACTTTGGGGTGGACTATTTGACCAAATTGAGTCCAATTGATGAGCCTTAGGATGGTCAAACACCCAAGATACTATAAATAGTCATTTTTACCATTCTCACCACCTTTTTTCTCTCCTCTCATGCTCTTTGACGAAAATTGGGATAGAAAGCTTGGGGTTTTGATGAACTTGGAAGTGATTTGAAGGAGATTGGAGCAAGGAATAGATGATCCGAGGTAAGATCTGAACTCCTCTCGTCGTTCTTTATCTTTTGGGCCGAGTTTCGTAGTTTTTGGCATGGGTTTTCGAAGGGTGAGTCGAGCTCACTGGTTGTGGGGTTGATTTTGTGGTTTTAATGGTGGTTTTGAGCAGTGGTTAGAGAAATTGTTGGTGTTGTTGATGAAAAAATTGTTTTTATTGGTGTTTTGACAGAATTCGCTGGGTTATCGAATCGATTGTGGTTTGTCGTGGTTTGTCGAGGTGTGAAGGGTTCTTATGGTTGGTTTGGAGAGCCATAAGAGGTTGGGACAAATTCAGATCACGGTGACGGGCCAGAGTTTCAAAAAACGCTGGAAAACCCATACACAGGGCTGGCGCCAACCACGACGCGATGGGCAGATTACTCCCCCAAACACCACCTGTGGCGCCACGTATAGTAATAAAAAAATTACCAACTTTGTTTAAATGGCTTACCTTATTGGGGCCTATATCGGGTATAATGTGGATTTAAAATAGTAAAAATGTACATATAAATTAAATGGGAGTTTCCGAATTGTGAGGTATTGTATTGATTTTGGAAATTAGGTATTTGGATTTATTTATAGGTGTTTGGGCACGCATTTGGAAGCGTGGAGTGACTGACTTGAGATAGTTGGAGTGCGGTTTGAAGTGCTTAAACCATTTAGGAAACACATTAGAGTATTTATTTGTTGGTTTTCATTTGATATAACTAGTATTGTTTATCATCGTATACTCTTTCCATGTGCTTACTTATATTGTTTAATTCACCATCGGATCTTGTATATTCCGATGTGAGTTAGTGGATTTGGGTAGGCTGGACAATAGGAACAAACTCAAGTGATGAACCAGTGGAGGGGGTGGAGAAGCCTACTAGAGGATCCTGATATCTGGTGTAGGGTTCAGTCCTGCTACACGACACATATTCGTTTAGGTGTATCGGTGTTATTTATGCATGCGTTTTATTTATAGTTGTTTGTTTACTGTGCATATTTATTTAACATATTATTGGTTTCAATTATTATAAATGTTGAGTTGTTTTCTTTTGGGTTTTACTCACTGGACTTGTCATTTGCCTTTTGTGATGGCTTGACTACAAATCCTAGTACGAGCAGGGATAAGGAGACGCTTGTAGACTACTTATGATTGCCCACTGGCTTGGACTGACTTGTATCTTTGTATATTTTGATGTTTTGATTTCATTTTCGGGTATTGGGAACTTTTTGATACACTTGTACATGTATGTAATTACTTTTGGTTAACTTATATATAATGTATTGTTTCGAGATTTCAACATAGGACTAATGCCCTTAAATATATGATAAATGAAATTTTAAATTATATATTTTTAAGGCTTCCGCTGAATTAAAGTATTTTAAATTTTAATAACTCTAATGAATGAGGATTAATGACATGTGGGTTGTGGGTGGCACATAAGAAGGTGATGATGTGGCAAGGCGGTGGGCCCACGGGGTATCATGTCGCTGGCATCGGGTTTTGAGGCCGGCACATTTTTTGAATCGGTTTTATATATCTCCACCCTAATGGTGAAAAAATTGTTTCATCGAAGTGACAGTTAATAGAGCTTGTTATAAACAAATCCCTTACTAGGGATTCAAGGCATTATATAATCGAAAAATACAAATATGAAATATTTTGTTGTTTGTCTAAAATGAGTTGTATAGAACTTTAAATGAACTAAATTGTCACGGCCCAAATTTCTAAATTTTAGATTTGGATCGTAATCGAGGTCATCGACCGTGACGTGGCCCGAGAGCGGTACGTGGACCAACAATTGTCTCAAGGACCGAGAAATATATTATATTTGATGTGGTAAATGCTTAGTGTATTGTATGTGTGTACCTTATACTCAGAATAGTTACGTTCGATAGTGTCGACAATTTGGCATACGCAGGGAAGTACTTCGAGTTGTGTGCAAACCGTGGGATGGGTAGCTAGTAATACGGTAAGTCATAAGTCATTTAAATGTGATTTAATGATTAAGCACATAGCCTTTGGTATTAATTTTAAGGCAAGTCAAATATGTAGCCTATGGTTGGAAAATATGTACACTTGGACTTACCTCAGGATACGTGCTAGAACACACTCTCATGTAGCTTGTGTCACACATTGTTTCTCTTGGCTGGAAAATAGTGGGGTGTAGGAGAAATTTTTTACTCTTAGATTGCATGGAGATAGGCAAATGCAACTTGATGAAATGGAAAACCTATAAATACAACACTTATGTTTTCTTTCCTTCAAAAGCACATACATGCAAAGAACAAAAGCAAATTCAGGGCTGGACTGAATTAATCAGCAAATTTTGTAGACAATCAAAGAGCCAAAGCTACCAAAATTCTCAAGGAGTTGGGAGAGATCAAAGCCTAGCCTAGGTAACACTTTTACCTCACTATGCATTCAAAATTCAAGGGTTTTGAGCTTGAATCCAAGGAGGCTTTTGCATGCAACCCATTTCAAAGTGTTTTCCATGATGTTTCTACTCATTTGTCACACCAATTCAGTCCCTAAACCCAATTTTCAGAATTCAAGTGTTTGCTCAAATGGGTTTTTATTCATGAAACTATGATTTTTTATCTTTAAAACAAGTTGGTTCTTGAAAACAAACATTGGATTTGAATTCTTTATTTTCGAGTTGATAATCCAACTATTAAAAAGTTTTAGAATCGGATTTAAATCGAATAAGTTATGGTTTTTCAAAGTTTTTAAGTATTATTGAGTTTTCATGAACATGCATGTCTTAATTCCATGTTTTTTATGAATGGATGATTAATATTTGAAGTGCCTGGTGTGTGATTGATGTTAGAGGAGGTTCTAGATCCTTGGTAGAGGAGAACAAGGATCTAAGGGAAGAAGGAGAGTGATTCCTGAGTTAGGAACCTAGAAAATCTGAAATGGATTTTCTGGGTTTCTGCTCCTAGCGTGCTGGATAAACCAACAAGCGTACTAGGGAATTTCCCCAACGCGCTGGGTGGTCTGGGCAGTACATTTATGAAATTTTCTAATTTTCCTGCAACACCTAACACAAGCTTAAACACATCTAAACTGACCTAGACACATCCTAAAACATTCTTAAACACCTCATGAACTTAGGGGATTGTTTTGGGAGTTTGGGTGTCGGAGTGTCGGGAAGCCAGATTTGCTATGACATTGTGTGCTTTGTAAGTAATTTTGTTGAGTAAAGTATTATGAATTATTGATTGGCTCTACTCAATTAATGAGTGTTCTTATTGTGATGATTTAATTGATTCCATATCGGTTACTTATCTATTTCTTGTTGTTTTGATTATTATTGGGATTATGAATAATATATTATTAGTGTAGATGAGTTGTTGGAAATTTACTCTTGCTATTCGCTAGTTAGTGACACTGAGCTACCACTTGCGGTTGAAGTGACTTAGTTCATGACCAACAGGGTAATACCAAACTGCACTAGTTTCACCCATTAATCACATGAGGATCTCGATGACTAATAGGATGATCTTGGGTGCACTAGTGATACTGACTATTACTTGAGGTTGATGTGACATAATTTATAACTAACAGGGTGGTACCTAAGTGCGCTGCTAAAGTATGACTACTTCATCTTGGTTCGATTTAAGTTGTTTAATTGTGGTATCATCTAGCATAGCCTTATTTTCAATGCATCTTCACTACTTTATGTTATTTATGCCTTTCAATATATTTAGAAATGTGGTATAGAATCTCCATATTTTACTTTCTACTTTACTGTACTCACCATCTTTTTTATGACGGTGGGTGCAGATCCATCGTCTAACAGGTCTAGTAAGGAGAAGATCGGCGACTGCCTCTAAGTCGGTGGTCCGATCGTACTGTAGACGTTGTAGGTCTTTTAATGTTTTATATATTTATTATTTATATTTTTTATATACTTTGGGTTGTATATTTGGGTTGGGAGACTAGCTCCCTGACTGATGTATGTATTAGGGTATTTATCAGCATGTGATTGTGATTTCTTGGTTTCCACACTTAGGATTCAATTTAAAGCTTCCACTAAAATGTTAAGACTTCCACTGATACTAAAATGTTAAGACTTCCGCCGAAATTAATATTTTATTAAAAAGGTTTTAATTAACCCTAAGTTTAATAAGGAAATAACACATGTGTTTACTTATCTTGGACGCGAGGAACGAGGAGAATAAGTTAAAGAGGCTGACTAATACGTAGTTCAATCTAAGGTGGTTAGGATTAAGGCTTAAGTATGAGATTAGACCAGGCAACACTGTGTTTAAGGATTCGGGTCGTCACATAAATATGATGTGTCAATGACTTCATATCTCAAAATTAAAATTAGTAACTTATTTTTTTAAATCAATTGAATGAATTGTCATAGCTAATATAAGTTAAAAATATATAAATACGCATGATACTACTTAGTTGATGCATAAGTTAAAAATATTTACTACAAGAATAAATAAGTCCATATGTTTTCATAACTAAATTATAAGTAGAAAATGATCGAGTTCCACAATAATTTTATTTAGAACTTGTTTAACCATCAACTTGCCTTAAGACTAGCAACACATGTATAATTACCAGTTGATAAAAAATTTTGGTTCCACAATAGATGCTCACGCGAATTGTCAATATTAATCACGTAATTGATGATCATGGATGATGGAATCAATCATTTCATCTTATGAATGTCATTAGATCATATGACGACATTTATTTCAATATGTCATATTCAAGTAAAATTCAGAAGATAAAGCTGAAAATTTAAATTCTCAGATGAAACAAAATCATATCGAGTGACTTCTGGATAAGGCATTGACAATATTATAGTTGTACCAAATATTGCATGAACACTAGTCTCTGCTAAGTTCAAATTCGAGAAATACTCTCTTTATTTTATATTATATTGTGTACATAGTACAATAAGCAAGACATGCATTATTCGCCATTATTTAGCTCATGATTTCAACACATCTTAATGATTCTATTTTATGGAGCAATTTTCAATAGTGAAATTCATAATTTTGCCTTGATTTTCAAGGCATGGAAAAGGATAAAAAATATTTAGTTATGTATATGACAATATTTAAGCAACATAGTCTTTCGTACGTGACGAAAAATGCCACAATTATGAGCGCTCATTGTCAATACTAATTTGTCCTTTCTAATGGTGCACCACTTTTATTCCAACTTTCAGTAGAATTATCTATATGATCTTTACCAGATCTTTTCACCTTTTCCACGTTTGTAATTTGCTATTGCGACCATGGTCATAGTATGCAACATATGCTTCTTAATTTGAAACTTAACCAATTGGACGCGAGTGATATTATATTTATAATATCTCAATATTTTTCTCAGCTACCATGAGATATGAAATAAATCCATAATATTTATTGAATTGACGTTTGCTCTCGATATTAATTTGCTGCAATAATAAATTGAGGCGGGCCATGTGACCTTTTATTAGAGTGGCGCTATGTGCACTTTGGTATCTTCTCAGGGCACCTTATTGATCAGGGCACTCCAACAATATATCAGAGCACCCCGAGACTCTTACTAAAATGCCCCTAGTTTACGAAGCAATGCACCCCACTACTCAAGACACATGTTAAAGTAGTCTCGATCGTGTCTTGTCGAGACCCGTATTACAGTGTCGGTCTATATCAATCGACTCCCAAATAAGGAAGTCAAACACTCAACTCAATAGGTGACCACTGAGACTATACAAGTGTGGTTTCGGTGGCCTTGTGTCGAGACATGTGTGTCTATCTCAATTGAATTCTCAGTCATGTGTGTCCGAGACCATAGGTTCGATTATTTCCCACCGAGACTTGAAACATAATGTCGATTAATTAGTGTCGCATTATGGACACCCCATCGATTACTTAGGGCGTCCCGGTAGGCGCCCCACCAATTACTTTGGGCACCCAGGGCAAATATGTCATTTTATTTGAGAACCAACATAAATAAAAAGAGTCGGGGTGCACATAGAGCGACTCTTTTTTTTATTATTGTCTCGTCAGTCATATTTTTGCATGGCCTTGACATACAAGTAATTAAAATTGAAGAGTTATAATTAATATTCGATTGATTAATTTTGTAGCATGAGACCCAACTGCTCATTTTGAGCTTTTTAGAGCATCACCAATTGTGGTCTTTATATACCTTACTCCATGAGGTGAAAAGATAATAGAAAGTGAAATGTATGCACTTTTCAAATCTCTAAAGAGATATTGGCGAAGAATATAAGTGGTACACATGTAGATGCTTAATATATATAATTTTAGCTTCTCGTTGCCTTGACAAGTAATTATATATTCTTGTCAACAACATTGAGGAAACTAATTCAATCAAGTGTAATGTTTTTAACAAAAGAGATGGTATAAATAATATTCTCCATATTATACAATTAAATGAATTTTCATGACTTGATTATTTTATACAAAAAATATACTATTTGAATAAGTTGGTGGGACAACCTTCAGGTTGGGTGGCGAGACAAAAGTCTACTTAACAACCATGCCTCCTCGAACGGAATAACCTGTCTCACTTTTAGTGTTTAGTTTTACTGGGAAGAAGGCTTACTCACTATCAACTCAAACTTACAATAAAATTTGTATTATAAAAATCAAGAATAGAACATCATTAATCATTAATAGTTTTATAAAAAAAACTGTATGTCACACGTTGACTTTTGATTTTGATGTAGAAGATCGTACAAGACGCAACTACAGATCATACTTTCGCAGTCAGTGTGATGCTAAATAAAATACATAATGCATAGATAATGTATAATTGATATTTTGTAGAATAATTACGTGGCATTGTTAAACCCGATGAACTTGTCTATGGACAACTTAGAGCTAATAGTTCCGCATCTTCTGGTTCTCAGCTTATGTATATTATTTTTTTTCGTTTAACATGATGTATGCATAAAATACCAACAACAAATAATACGTACTGCAATTTTGCACAAGTCACATGTATTGGTATTCTTATTTTAGTCAGATCAATTTGCATCAAATTCTAAAAATCTTAGTTTTCTTTTTCCTTTGCAAGGCTGATCAAGCTGGAATATCTTGATAGTGCACAACTTAAAGGTGATTTGATGCATTAAATACTATGATGACTACACAACATAAGAAAACCCCTACCGCTACCAGGTTATGCCTTTGACTATGCTCTATACAAGTAAATATATAGCTCATTCATGTGGCAAATTATGTCACCTGATCACTTTTCACAAGAACACAACATAAGCTTGGTTTGGAATGCTTAATTATATATGAGGGGTGATAAATAAAGACAAAAGCAAGTTCACATGACTTGGTGCATTGTGAAATTAATTATATGCAATTCAAGTAAAAGGCTTTCTATGTGTAAGTTGTCTTTGTTGACACGTGAGCATTGGTATATTGAACTTAAAATTTTTAAGATATGTAACCTTTTGTTTTATATCTTTAAAAGTTCTATTGCAATATGAGATAGTGCATATTATAATAAGATAAATTAACCATTATACAATAGAAATGAATTAAATTTGTTTGAATTAAAGGATAATGAAAGGCAAATTAAACAGTGGATACTTTCTTCAAAGATTGTAGCCGAGAAGACTAGTAATAGTCTAGCATATATAATTAAGCCATTAGAGGTGTGCACTCAAAAGTGTAGTTTAAGAAACTAACAGCTTTAGAATGGATCTTCAAAACTAAAATTTGAACAAATGCATTGATAAGTTATTTGAACTAATAAAAGTTATACCTTCCTAGCTTTCTCTTTGAAAAGCTTCTTGATCTCCAAGTCCATTTTCACATAGAGTATACTCGTGCTGATATATAACGTGTAATAAATGGAGATGGAACTTGCTAGAAACTAGAGAAGGAAAGTATAACACTTTTAACTTCTACCACTACAAACTAATACTACTACAAAGGAGAAGAGAAGAAATAAGAAGTTGCATACAACTTGGTGTGTTCTTTACAAGTGAAGGAACCCCATTATATAGGGCCTTAGTTATGATGAGAATGAGTGCAAGTGAATGTACATTGGAGAGAAATACAAATTAAATAGAGTGCACAAGTTACATTCAATGTAGGAGCCATGCTTGATGTTACAATATAATGTGAGAGCCATACTTGACAATGTGAACATCCACAAGCTTAGTTAAGTGGTCGTCCATTTCACTACAGCACATCTTTATCACTTTTTTTTTTTACAAGCTACATCTTTCTCACTTAATGGGACATGAATCATACAAGACACTTCATCGTCTAACGTGTCTTGAATATGTCTGGCATGAATTTCAAGAAAATATATATCATTGTATATCAAATGTACGTACTAAAAGAATATTGAGAAATTATTTTCCTTTTTTCTTATATAAAGCTAAGTTGCAACTTCCCTTGTGTAGGGTTGAGGGTTTAGGTATATTAAGAATCTGAGATTACCAGATATTATTAATGAAATCAAGAATATATTTTTTACTTAATGTGTGAATATATATATATATATATATATATATATATATTAAGTAAAAAAAAGTATATATATATATATATATATTCAATTGTATCACTCTTTCGATGTTTGCCTCTTGATTTTCTTACCCTTACCAATGTTTTCATTATTTAATTCCCATGGCATGGAGCCCTAAGCAACAGCCGTTAGATTGAAGACAAATCTCTAAGATTTGACTAGTTACAACAACTCAAAACTGGAAACCGAGCGTCTACGTCACAATGTAATTAATTGACCACTGCTGGCCTTTTTTTTTTTTTAAAGAATTGACTACATCTGTTGCATTAATTAAACATCCCAATTCAATTAATACATGGAAGATCAATTGTAGAAGTGACATCTAATAATTACGAGTTTCGTTACCACATTCAATTCGATAGTCCCTCTCTCGCCTATAATTAGTGTCATATATAAATACTAAAAGCCAATTAACAACCAAAGCATAGCCCATCAATTACTACCTTTTTTTTGTTAAATCCCATCTATTACTACTTATCAAAAAAGAAATTCGCATTTGATCCTAAAAAAATCCAAAAAAAAAGACATCATTTTAACTTACTGCCGATTAATTTTGATTTAGTTTATTTTTATTTTAAAAACTCATCATTTACTCACAAAAAAAAAACACCGCATTTGAACGTAGTTAACCAAAGTACTTAAGTACTTATTTATTTTTTAAAACGTATAATTACTTTTTTAGTTATTATAATTATAATAAAAACACATTAAAATTATATAAATCTCAACTAAGTAATATTTATCATTCCGAGCACATCATATATGCACCCTTACGCTTGTAACAATAAATTGATAAGCTTTCAATATATACACGAAGTTTTTTTTTTTTTTGGTACAATATATACACTAAGTTATATACATAAAAATGACAACTTCTTACTTTAATCTAAAAAAGTAAAACTATCCTACCATGCAAAAAAAAAAAAAAAAAAAAGTAAAACTATAAAAGATATGGTGTAAACCTATAGAAACCAATGTCTATTTTTGCAGTTATTAATATTACGATTGCAAAGTCTGATTTTTACACTAAAATAATCTCTTTTACTTAATTTTTTAAGACAACAAAAATATTTACCTTTCAAGAAAGAGGATCAAATCCAATCAACATCATTATTTTAAGTCCACATATGTAGGACGTTATGTACGCTACATAGTCAGTCCAAAGTGAAGATAAATGAGGACTCCGATAGTCCGATACCCATTTTTCATTTTTCATAAAGAAAAATGGGGGAGGGATCGATTCTAGCTAAGCTTATTTTTATATCTAAAAATAGGGGAAGGAGGTCTCAAGGCTATTTTTTTTTCATTCCAAAAAGTTTGGAGAGGTTATTGACAGGCAACATAAACTTTTGTCACTATTTATAAAATAGATCAAACATATATATATATATATATATATATATATAATTTAATAAAGGAGACGTGCTAAATTTAGCACGTAGGCTTTGAGTTTTTGTTCAATTAATGCTAGAGTAGATTTACATATAATGCTTGCTTTTAAAGAAAAGATTGTTTAAGAAATAAATAATATATCTATTTCTAAGGAGAATTATGATTGACATGATGATCTGATTTTGTTTAAATAAGGAGTTATTTTTTTTAAAGAAAAAAAGATATGTATAATCAGTGATTGCAAGACGTCGACTAGGCGGTGCCTTAGGTGGGCGGTGTCCTTCTAAGTAATTCTTAGAAATTTGAAGGGGTTATTTACAATTAAGTTTGATTACAAATTGAATACTTCCCAAATATGAAAAATCTTGATACAATTAATGGTACATATGAACCCAGAGACTTATTAGTATTTTGAAGTGTATATTAAGTAATAATCACATTGATTAATAGATGATTAGTGTTATTTAAGGACCTATAAATAAATAAATACTTATACAAAAACCTCTAAATAAATATTATTTCCTTTGCCTAAGTAACCCCTTGCCTTGATCAGGGAAATCGCCTTAACGCCTTGCAATCCTTGTGTATAATGAATAAGATTTTGTGCTTTTAAAGTTGTAAAGAAAATTGCAATTAAGTTTTTATTTTTGAAGGCGGAAAATTATAATTAAGTTGGTCAATTAATTTCTTATAATAATAAATAAAAATTACAATAGATAATAAAAAATTAATGTTTATTTTTTCAATTATTTAATTCTGTATATGGTTAACAATTGTATTAGGGAATTGAATGAATAGAAACATTTTTTAATTTTTTCGTTGAAAAGGCATAAAATGAATTAAAAATAAACTTTTTGATTCTATAATTTTTTTTAATATAAATATAGCTGATTTGAATTTTTTCATATATCATGTGCTAAAAGAAACTGACTCAAATATTATAATTGGAGTAATTAGCCCAACTTTAGTTTAATTTTATTTGGTTATAAGTGATCCAATGCGTAAGTTAATAATTTTTTATAAGGTAGTTTGATGTGGCTTAAATTAAACTTCAACCACTTAATTCTATACCATTTCAATGTTCTTAAAAAAATTCAATTTTTTTTATGATCGACCTCTGTGGAGTAAACTCACGGCCTCTCTTAACCCTTGCTTTTTGATAATTTAATTAATTACAAATGTTATATATTTTTTGTCCTATATAAATATTAATTCAATTAAATATAATTAAAAATAGTACTATGATTTAGTTCACCTAATTAATATATTTATTTTTTAACAAAAGAGTCAAATGCGACTCTGATCACTCATACAAACATACTGGTCATCTCAATGTAATTAATTATAAATATATTGGGACAATTTTTTAATAACTTTATTCAAACTATGATGTTTAATTTTTTAAAGATCCTATTAATTTATTTTATTTAGATAATTAGCTTAATTTTTTAAAGAAATATTACATTAAATATTTCATGAGGTGTCTAAACACTTTTCTATATCAGTGTAAACAATTGCATAGTCGATTTGATTTAAATGATGAGTACTATGCATATATTTCAAGATAAAGTGAGGGCAATATTATATTTATTACTTCCTCCAGTCAAAAATATATGACGTTTAAAATTTTTTGGCTTCAAAAAATATATGACGTTTTTAAAATTCGAGAGAACTTTATACCTCTTATACCTATTTTACCTATCTTTTAACTCAAATATTTAATTATAAGTAAATACTTGTCTTTCTTTCATTAGATGAAATAAAGAATTAAATGTAGGTAAGAATGTAATTTAAACTCATAATAAATATTTTCTTAATATGTGTATTTTGAGTAAAAAGTCTTATATTTTTAACTAGAGGAAGTAACTTTTAATAGGTAGTATATAATCAATTATGCATACATCATTTATGCAATATTGTAACAAGAATAACACTAGTTTTAATGGTCAGTGAATTAAAAATAAATAAAAACTGATCTAAGGTCCAAATAAGCAATGGATTAAATAACCCCACCTATTTCAGATGATGATGGGAAGCCGCATGGCGTAATAGTAATAATTGCATTTGTATTAGCATAGGAAGGTAATAACTAATACAAAAAATCTATTTGGACTTTTAAAGTCTGGACTCATGAGGTATTTTTTGAAATTTTTACAAATATTAAAGGAGTTTTGTAAGTTGTTATTTTGAAATCATTTATTGCTTGAGGATGACTTTGAAATTAAAAAATTTAAAAACCACCTTAGAAGTCTGACTTATGAGTCCAAGTAGCACTACTCTAACTAATAATTGTGTGTTTTTAAGGAAATCGATAATCTAACTCACTTTTAGGTGCACACTTGAAGCATGTATTTTGTCTTTTAATTTATTTATAATGTTTTATTAGATGTGAGATTCACGTTTAAAGAGACAAAAAAGGTCATAAATAGAGTAAAAGATAAAATATTCGCGGGTGGTAAATTATCATTTTCCGATGTGTTTCGAAGCAAATTAATTGGCTGTGAGAAAGTGGTGTTTCAACTTTCAATGTACTTTCAACGTTATTAATGTTCATTACTTGCATAGCAACTGGAACAACAGGTTGCCATATCAATCTAAGTCTCATATTAATCGTTGATGATTATCTGATATTTAATACCCATGCCATAAGTATTTTGTTGATTTTGATGGTAGAAGCACCCTCTATATATATATATAAAAAATCTATTTAGACACTAAAGGTTCGGACTCAAAGGGAGGTTTTTGAGATTTTTGTAAATATTAAAGGAGTGTTACAAGTTATAATTTTGAAGTCATTGATTGCTTGAGTATAACTTTGAAATAAAAAATTTTTAAAAAACCCCCTAAGGGTCCGGACTCATGAGTCCAAGTAGCACTACTCATATATATATATATATTCTACAATGTAATAAAATAATTTACTTTCAAAGCACATTTTTGACGCGAACTCTTATCTTTTAATCATTTATAGTTCTTTCTTATTTTCTCATATATGACCCTCACATCTAACAATATATCATAAACAACTAAAAAATAAGAATATGCACTTAAAGTGCATTTAGAGTATGTTAAATTATTGAACCCGTATAAATCCCCCCAATGAACAGGTTGTGCATTGCGTGGAGCTGATCATGAGGTGACGTAAATGAAGCAGAGAAAAGCCATTTTTTGACCCACATGTTTGACCCACGTTACGGTAATTAGAAGGTTCACTGTAGTTAAAGGTAGCTCACATTGGTCCACCCAGATCGAATGAGCCGGACAGCGGTGGGCGGGACCCTGTACATGCATGGTGCATATGTCGGCGAGAGCCACCACCGCTACTGCTCCCTCAAACCCGGATGGACGTCTGTCTGGGTCCCCAACGGGATAGAGCCCAACGGCCCAAGAGCTTGAACCGGTCGGGTCCGCATAACAAAATTAAAGGCCCCAACTATTGTGTGCAACAAAAATCGATGATATGTCTGAGTGTCTCGAATCACTCAAAACCCATGATTCTTTGACATGCACCACCACAAAGCGACTTATGTTTTTTTTTTTTTTTGGGTAGTGCTATTTGGACTCGTGAGTCTGGACTCAAAATATTTTTTAATTTCAAATACACCCTCGAGCAATTAATGAAACAACCATAATCACTTGTAAAATTCTTATTATACCCCTTAAATATGTACAAAAAATTTAATAACCTCCCTATGAGTCCAGACTTATGAGTCCAAGTAGATTTATTGTTTTTTTTTTGACCCACCTTCTGTCTACTTACAAAAAAGTCAAACTTAAAAAAGGTAATTTTATTCTAAAATGACCATTATGCCCCTAAATGCGATTAGTGTACCCATCACCTTTTTCCTCTTGTTTTGTGCACCTTACTATCATCCCTCCATACACTATTCTTCTTGTGATTTGTAAGGTATCATAATCAAGTGGCTCAGCCTTGCAGGTTCGAATCTTGTTGGAGAGTCATTCAGAACCTACTGAACCTCTAGTTGGAGAGTCGATCAAAGCTTGTCGAACCTTTGATCGAAAAGTCAGTTGAAACCCACCGAACATTTAGGTCGATAGTTGTCAACTAAATTTTACCAACAAGGTTCGGTTGGACAACACCGAGCTTAGAATATAAGTTTCGGCCATATGTCACCGAATCTAAAATAGATGTCTCGACTAAGGTTTTTGAGTTGTGTGCTTTGGTTGGGATAAAATGATATTTTGGTAAAACTATGGAGTGCTCTCATAAATTAAAATTTAAATTTGAGGTGCATTCAGAATCGAGATGCTCTACGTAAACGTTAGATAGATATAGCGGGACTGTTTTTTTTTTTTTTGGTACGACTCTTTTTTTTTGGTTACTAACTTGTGTGTCGATGGCGTACCAAATGACGTTAATACGTTAGCATCTTTCATGTAGCAAATACAGGGGTTAAGGTTATTTACTCCGACTGTAAAACTTTTATAAAACTCAATCTTGTCATCTTCACGAGTCATCTCTTCCGAACATACTTTCTTCATCTCTTGAATCGCACCTAACTCGCACCTAACTTTCGGCCACACCCCGGTGAAAATTCAACTGAATCTCATTAATTCACCATCATAAGCCCATTCTCCACTTCTTTTCAAGTTGATTGCTGGTTTTTTAGCTGTCAAAAGTGCGTCAAAATATGAAAATATCAAACTCATAATATATATATTTTTCTTCTAAATAAAGGTCTATATGTAGAGTTAGCTAAAAGAAGGGAGCCTCCTACCAAAAAAAAAAAAAAAAAAAAAAAAAAAAAAAAAAAGAAGGGAGCCAATTAAAAAAATCAATTCGAATGGTCAACACAATACAATAGGTGTTAGACCTTGACTTTACCAAAACAAGTTGACCACATAGGCACAAATCTTCTCTAAGAAGTGCAATGACATAAAATTGAGGTAAGAAACAAAGTTTAGTTTAGAACAAAATTTATAATTTGAGATAAATCAGACAAAATGAGCTATATCAGACAAAATTTAAGTTATTCAATTTGATATACTTTATAATTTAGGTTACCTAATTAGACAAAGTTTAGGTTATCCAACCAAACAAGATATGTCAAACAAAATTTAAGTTATCCAATCAGACAAAGTTTAGATATATCTCAAATTTATAATTTGAGATAAATCAGATAAAGTTTAGGTTATCCAATCATTTTAATTTGTTTCCAAATAAAAAACCAATTATATATGTTATTTTTTATACTAACTATACATGTTATTTTTTTAGGTGAATTATATATGTTATTTTAGTAGACTTTAATAAGGAATTTTTTTTTCTAAACTACCATATATATCCGAACTATCCGATTACTCTGAATTTGCTTGAGCCAAATACTATATAACTTACAAGTAGGGGGCTCTCAATATTGAGCAAGATTCTTTTTTAATCCATCTAAGCTAAAAATATAATAGTTTTATAGTCTTAATCTTTTTTAGCTCTTTTTTTTAAAAAAAAACTCAATTAACCAACAAAATGGCTTACATTAAATTAGTATATAATCACACAAAACTTGTCTCTATGAAACAAATTAATGTTTGTAAAATGTCCGATTATTAGAAACGGACATTTAATTTTCTTGGAAATTTTATAGTATCACCTTTTTCTCGTCGTGAGTTGCTAAATTTAATTTGACAAGAAAAAGTTGCTAAATTTATATGAAGAAAGTCAACATATTTAATTTGTGTTGGTCCCAAATGTTTGCATGAAAAGGACGTCTGTGAAAGAAACTGGTAAAGTGGGCCTACCAGCCTATGGGCTTCTTTCTTCAAATGACCCACAGTCGTCGCTTGATGAGTTACAAAACGCCCAACACATTCAACATCACCTCCTATTTCAGACTACAGATTTTTTTTTATTTAATATTTTTTAAGTGAAATACAAATTTTATTAATCATTAATATGACACGATAGAGGATTAGTCATGGAATCAATTATTCCAGTACATTGATTCACTAATTTTATTTGTTCAAAAGAACATCTATTTGCCATGAATCCGGTTGTTAATGCGACTGTAACAATGAAACAATTAATTTGACAATTAAGGACTTATCTTTACAAAAATCTAGAACACAAGACAATATACAAACACAACTAGAACTACATAATGCAAACATTTAACAAAGGGAAGAAAAACTAAAGACTTCCAACAAGAGAAAGATAAACTACCTACTAAATGCAAAAAACCTGAAGAAAATCAACAATCTAGCAGTTGCACAAATCCACGAAAAATTGTCGAGAGAGGTGTATTGCAACATGTATGGAGTCAATCTTCACATATCTTAACATAACTATAATTTATTGAATAAATCAAATATGAAAAGGTGTAATTGGAACCACTGCCGATTAGGGGTGGCAAAATGGGTTATGACACGATAACCTGACACGTTTAACACAAAGATTAGCGGGTTTGGGTTGAGCTTATGCGGGTTCGTGTCGTAAATTTGTCAACACGTTTATGACACGCAATAAATGAGTCATGTCATGGGTTGACATGCCAACCCACATGACCCACCAACTTATAAGGAAAATATATATATATATATATATTATTGTGTTTATCAAAACTGTTCAACAAAAACTATATAAGGTTATTTAATAAAGTAAAATATATATATATATTTATCTATATTGATATAGTAGCATGGAAATCATATTTGTCATATAAAACACGATAATAAAACAAAAATGACTGAATAATGTAATGCATTCTTGTAGGTTTTACACATCTCAATTTGCACTCCAATCCCGAAAAATACTCCGATCTGACCCCGCTACCCTCCCGACTATCGCATTATATTCCCTGAGTCCCGTAAGGTCATCAACCAGTGTTTCAAACTGATTTAAGGTGGTTTAAGTTGTTCTTATAAAAAATTTTCCAAACCAGCCCCTTAGTCATTTTCTGATCTTTTCTGTCCATAGCGCGCTAGCCAGGTCACTTAGCCTCCTATGTCTGAGTTGCATGATAGGGTGCCACCTAGCGTGCTACTCTTTTTCGTAGTGAAGAACAACATAACGCTCAGAACTAGTAGCACATTAATGTAACGACCCTAAAATCTAACTCGTGCCATGTATTTTAGGTCGTACGTGGGCCCATTTTTCGTGATATGCGTGTCCAATTCTCGGTCGTTGTCATTGAGGTATGTTATTTTTGTTCGATGTTTGTATTACTTATTTTATTACCAAATGTAAATTCCAATGTCCCAAATGTGTGAGGACGTTTATGTGCAAGTGTTGGTGCTGAGAAACGAGTTCAGCTCAGAAAATGTGTGTTACGGGCACCGGGCGAACGATTGACAAGTAATTAGCTGTCCAGGGGGATAATTGAAATAAAACACTGAAAAAATGCAATTTAATTAATAAATAAATATTGTGTAATATGTCCGGTACGTTGGTACGTCCATGAGCGCACAATACGAGTTGTGGTGCATTTCGTGTCCAAGAACTCAAAGTGTTAAGCGCAAACGACTAAGTTATGAAATGGAGTCACACAAGGGAATTATTTAGTTGAGTGTGAGGTGGTTAGCTGGTGTGAAGGAAGACCTTAGGATGTGCCTCGGGATACGTGCGTGTGTTGATGAGATGGATGGCTATATATAGCCATCACTAACTTTTCTCTCATCTCACTCATTTCTCATCAAACGAATCGGTGAAAGGGCTTAAGTTTCAATGGGTTTGTGGCGTGAATTAAAGGCCGAGGATCGACCAACCACGTGAAAATAAGGTGAGATCTCAGATCGTCGCTCAATTCTCTTCGTATGGACGCTAATTTTTTGAGTTTTCATCGTGATGATTTCGGACACCGATTTGGGTTTTCGTTTTTATGGGATTTTTGGTGATGAATTTGTCATCATGGGATGAATTGGAATAAATTGCTACGAGGTTGATGATGAGGATTTTTGAGCATTTTTGTGGATTCTTAGACGTAATTTTTGTATCAGAGGTTTCCGGACGTTTTGATGAGTTTTGAATGGTGGTTTAGGTTTATTTGGACATCCTTATAAGTTTGGAATAGACTCAGAACGTGGCGACACGACACGGGGTTTCAAAAAACCCCAGTTTGGTGTTCTAGTTTGGACGCTGCGAGGGATGTCGTGAAGCTCAAAGGCCCATGACGTCGATCACGGCGCCCAATGCAGATAGCCTGGCTAATGTTACACTTTAAGTGACTCTGTGGAGAGTTAGTCTCCATAGCCTCACTCATGGTGTCTGGGGCAGAGAGTGCCCATACTCCACACTTTAAGTGACGCTGCTGGGGTTTGACCCCCACAGCGCCACCTACGGTGTGACACTTTTCAAAGAGTAAATTTTGAGAAATTTTCAGAAAACTTCAGGGATATCTCGGGTATCCAAATGGGTCTGAATACGACTTAATACTCGGATAATCGATCCAATTAGGTGAACGAATAAAATTATGAAAAAATGGATTAATTGAGGATAATTAATAGGAAATTGTAAATAAAGGACTATTAGAGTATTTTAGTCATTAACGGGCGCACGGGGATTCGTAGGAGGCGAGTTGAGACATTTGAGTGCGTGTTTAGCTTCAGATACAGGTAAGTAAATCAGTAAGGAATTTTACAGTTATTTCATTAAGCTTTAATTTGTTATTGTTATTGCTCTATACCTGTTTTGAAAATTCCATTCTATTAAGTCGTCCGAGGGCAAGTGGGTCAAAGTGATCCTATGGTACGATGAGTTATTTGAGGTAATATGCCAGAGCCACGAACTCGGATACACGATACTGGTTCATGGTTCTCTACGGGGTGAGAGTTGCATGGACTTTAGGATGGTGTGAGTGTACCATGTCCTAAACTCCGAGTCTTGTAGGTGTTTTTTCCTTAACTTAACGACCATTTGGTCGGGACTACTTGCGCCTCTCTATTTATTTTTGGTGCACTCATTTTCGATTGATTTACAGTTATTTACAGTATTTAATTATTCATGCATTCCATGTACTTTCCTTTCTATTAGCATGAATATAGACTGATTTATTGTTTTAAAATGTTGTATGTATGTCCTGCTTGGCGTTACTTACCTGGGCTCGTCATTCTCGTGTTTGACTAAGTACAAATCCACAGTCCAACAAGAGGATGGCTCCACAGCTACGGGATTTGATTTGAGGATACTGGAGCGGCTCTTCTTTGGACTGAAGTAGGTTTTTGAATTCTTTTGTATTATTGTGTATATATATTTTGAAACTTTAGGATATGGGTTATGAGAGATCTTGGGACATGCATATCTTGATGGTACTCTCCTCTGACTTGTTTATTGATGATGATATACATATGTGGGGTTTCCACACTCTAGGTTGTCCTAATTGAGTGCCTTAGAGTTAGTTATTTTAGTTTGAGATTTATTGCTTTCGCTATACTTTAAATAATTCACTAATTGATTAACTTAACTTTAAAATGGCTTAATAAATGGTATATGGTAAGGAAGGTTGACTAGACTTACGTGATTCAGTGAGATTGGCTCGGGGGTCTACGTAAGTCTAGGCCGGGCAAGGTCCAGTCTTAGGTTGTGGAACTGGGTCACAGTTGGTATTAGAGCCGAAGTTTTAATACTCGACTCTTGATTTTAAATCACAACCAATTAAGACATAAACCAATGGTAATTAGGATAATGCTTAAACTTAGAGTGAAACCCTATGATCCTGACCTAAGTCTTAATTGGGAAGTGAGGAGAGATAGGGAATTAAAATTGGACTATGAGCTATTTGATTTGTTGTACTATTACTATCGATAGCTATGTCCTGATCGTGAAATCGCCTTCTTTTCAGATAGCGATGTCCAATCAGCCTGATACCAACGGTAATGGTTCAGGGGACGTACATGGGAGATTGGATGATATGTCCCATATGATTACGTCACATGATCAGTAGCTTCAGGAGATCCTTTGACTGCTGAGGACCCAGTGACACCATTACCCTCTACGTCAGCAAATCCAGTTATGCAGGTTGGGAGTGCTCGTACAGTCCAGGATACACCTGCAACACCCATAGTTCAGGCAGGACTTGTAGTGACCGAGGAGGCATAGGTTCAGGACGAGATATTACCATCTACACCACAGGCTGATGAGACGCCGAATACGCCGACTGATACGGGTACTAGGGCTACAACAGATGCAAGACAGGCTCGCAAGTTCCAACGGCACCATCTAGAGAAATTCTACAGGGGTACTTGCAATGACCTGAAAATTTATATTATTTTCTGTGTGATGACGTGTACTATCAGTATATACTCGTGTCTGTGTGACAGGACGATGATATTGAGTTGCGAGTGGAGTTCGCCTTGAAGAACATGACCAATGGGTATCAACGCAAGATTTACGAGTACACGAGTTGGGGAAATGAACTTGGTGGACGACCGAAAAATAAAATATAATAATAAATTAATTTGAGAAATTTTATGGGTCGTTAGTAACTTCGTTCAGGCGCAATGGTGTGAGTCGTGGTGCATGCCGGGAGCAGAAATGCCCGAGGAAACTTAATTATTAGTCAAAAAGAGGATAAGGATACGGGGGAATCACACAAGTGAGTGCCCAAGAGTTGTTGGGCTGGTGTGAAAGGAGATCACAAGATGTGTCTCGAGATATGAGTGTGAGCCAAGATGAGGCCCAAATTATAAAATGAGGGTCAACACCTTTTTCTCACTCATTTTTTCTTCTCTCTTTCCTTTCTTTCTCTATTCTCTCTCTCCTCAAGTGGTGGACGAACTGGTGGAAGGGAGTTCCGTCATTTCTGAGCACGGATCAACGCCGGGGATCGACCAACTACGCGATTTAAGGTGAAATCTCGACTCCCTATGCGTTTCTCTACATTTTAACACCAATTTCATGGATTTTCATCGCGATGTTTTCGCACCCTAAGTTGGGATTTTAGTTTTTTTGAGTTTATAACGTGGTTTTGTCGGGTTTGCGATAGCCGAGAAAGGTTTTATCAACGTAGAAACGGCGATTTGGAGGTGTTTGGGTTTTTGGTGATTTTTCGATTGATTCGGGAAACGAGGCGTTTCCACTTGTTTTGGTATGACTTGGTGGTGTTTCTCGGTGAGTATTGAGGTTTCGAAAAAGTCAGGAAAGGTTCAAATTAAGGCGACACTAGTCGGCGGTGGGAAATACCTCAACAGGGGGCTTTGCCGCGTCTGCCCTATTATGCCACACGCGGCATCGGGGGCCGTAAGCCACTGCCCCCGCGCCATGAGGGCGCCGCAGGGGTAAACCCGTACGACGCTACTCACAACGTCTGGGGCAGTGGGCTCCCCTGCCCCACGTCGCGGAGGCGTCGCCAAGGGAAACCCCCATGGCGCCACCACAACATCCTGAACAGTACCCATGGGTACATTTTCAAAAATCTTAGATAAATTTGGGGAATCTCTTGGGTATCCTAACGGGTTCAAATACGACCCAATGTCTGGGAAATCAACTCGAAAACATAACGAATAAAATTATAGAAAACTAATGAGGAATTTCAATTAAATGCGGAACACAACGCTAACACTGCCAAATTGGAACGAAAATGCTCACTAGGTGCTTAGTGGATCGGTGACAGGCATGCAGGGATGTTTTGGAAGCTTTTACATTATTTCATTTGTACATTTAATTGAGGTATTATGTTTGTTGAGTAGTACTTTCTGGTGGATTATGCATTTTTGAATTCCCTTTGTGATATCTATCCTTGATGGTTTATCGGCTTGGTTTTTGCTTGGATTTCTTAATGAGTGGTCTATTGGGTCTAAGTGGACAATATGGTGCTCACGGCCTATACTGTGAGTATACGGATTATGGACGTGGTTAAACCTGCAGTTTGGGATTGCGGTGCCCGTATGTGAACTTAGTGTGACTTGGGGCTATGTGCCTTATTCTAGACTACCTTAGGTTTGTGTACGTCCAAAATCTGTCTTGGAAGTCAGGTTGTAAACTAAGTGTGGCAACCTAGTGGACTTGGTCACTTAGATGCCTTTTCATTTGCTTTGTGCTACCGACACTCATTTATCGTTGTTATCTCAGTGATTCACTTATCATTCTATATTTTATAATCTTTGTGGTATCCACGCATGATACTAGTTTAGCCATTTATGTGATATTTGAATTATGTTAAGACTCTATTGGTATGTTACTCTGTACATCACTGTACTAACCATCTAGTTTTTTACGGTGAGCAGACCGACGAGCAGACAAAGGTAAGGGACTAGTGCTAGGCGATTGAAGTCGAGAACCACGAGGCGATCTCCTCTTGCGTATTGAGTATGTCTTGTATTATGTATTTATATTGTTTTATTGAACATGGGATTATGAGTTATGAGAGATCTTAGATATGTATGACATTATTGATACTCTCTTTTGATTCATATAGTGGATATGATTTACGGGGTTTCCATACCCTAGGATTTGTTTTAACTTAATGTCTTTGAAGTTCATTGATTAGCTTGGAGTTCAATTACTTCCGTTTTATCTGAAAATAACTCACTAATTGATTAACTTCACATGTAAATTCGTAATAAATAGTAAAGGTTAAGAAAGGCTGACTAGGCTTGCGTGACTCAACAAGATTGGCTTAGGGGTCTACGTAGGTCTAGGCAGGGAAGTGCCCAATTTTAAGATTGTGAAATTTGGGGTCGTCACAGAACTAATCTAGAGGCAACATAAAAGTACATGCGGAGTCACGAGAAGATCTATGATGTATTGGCCACACCGGAGCACATAAGGCCTAACATTTATTCAACTTCACTATTCTCCAAGGCTGATGTTTGGTGGTGTAGCATGGTGGCTACGAAGGGGAAGCTTAAGGACTGAGCTAAGTTCAATAGGAGGTTTGACTAGAGGTACGTTCCTCCTTCGGTCCATAACTTGAAAATGATCGAGTTCTAGAACATCCGACAGATGACCAGCGAATTAGTGATGCAGTATATGGACTAGTATCTATGATTGATAGAGTATGCTAGGGGCATAGCAAACACTGACGCAGACCAGGCTTTCTACTTCATATATGGCCTGTTAGATACTATTGGTTATATGGTGGTGACTACAGCTCTGAAGGCACTACAGGAGGCCTACGAGAGGGGTATGGTCAGTGAAAGTTTTTTTTAGCACGTGCACCAGAGCACCGGTTGCATCATCAACACCATCACAGTCATGAGTCAGTTCAGGAGGAGATAGGAGGAAGAATTGCTTGCATCTGCGAACTAGATTTTCCTATCTGAAACTTCGCCACTTGACTGATTAAGTTAAATAATTGAGCCATGATTAGTGTTTATGAATCAATCTCTAAAACACCTGCTGATTTTCTAGCTTTGGAATAATTCCCACTGTTGTATTTTGTGTCATAAGATCATGAAGCTCTAAAGCCCCATCTTCACTTTTGGTAATAAGAGAACCACCTGTTGCGGGATCCACTAATGTTCTCGAAGTATGGTTCATTCCATAGTAAAATATCTGCAGTTACGCCCATTTAACATATCCTTGTCCTGAATAGCTTCCCAGCATCTCTTTAAATCTTTCCCAAGCCTCACCAAGAGACTTAGTATCATCTTTCTTAAAATGATTGATCTCTAGTTTCCTTTCACTGACTTTCACTGGGGAAAGAATTTTTCTGGGAATCTCTTATATATATCTGCCAATGAAGTCATGTTTTAATTATTAAGGCCTTGAAACCAGGATTTGGCTTTTCCACCCAATGAGAATGAGAAAAGTCTCATCTTAATTATTTCTCTAGTGACTTTAGTAATGTAAACAATATCACACTTATCTAGAAAGCTCTCCATGTATGCAATTGGATCTTCGTTTTATAGCCCATTAAATATGCTATTGATAAGAGACGGTCTTAATTCAAATTTAGTGGTTTTGTCTGGGAGCCTCATCATTCCATCGTATGTCTCTTGCACCTTTTGGTTTGAAATAATCTCGAAGACATCTTTGTCCTCTCTCCCTGTCTTGCACTATCACGTTGCCTTCCATCTATTGTTCAATTGGCCTTGATTTTGATTTTAGTTTCTTAGTTGATTGTTCGCCATCTTAAGTCCATTTTTTTCTTTCCTTGCTTGTTACTTTTCTAAGTTCTATCAATTTCAGAATCGTAAGGTGCTAAGACTTGGTCTCCCTAACTTCGCATGCACTATCTCAAATCGAAGAAAGAAAACACAAAAAGATCAAGTGTAGATTGTCAATCAGGAAACTAAACACTTTTTTTATTTATTTTTGAAACTTAAAAGAATTTACTAGAAATTAAAATTCTTAAAAACTCTGTAAACTAAACTACTGGTGGTACCTATTCTTGGCAACAACACAAAAAACTTGATTTGTACAAAATCGACTATTCGCAAGTATAATGGTTCACTTGTAGTAATAGTGTAATTAACTAAGGTTGACTACATATGTCATTCCTCTAGGAAAGGTGTACGTGGACACAGATACGTAGTAAAACTCATTATGTTGTTAAGAAAATCCCTTTTTATGTTGATTAAACTAAAAAACTAAATCTAAACTATGAAAGCAATGTAAATTGGTTATGTTCTTATATAAGAGAAAACTCTTAGTTCACAACTTCACCTAGATAATTAAATACTATGCTTCTCAAATCCAGCTTCATTTATTTCTTTTATATGTGTGTGTAATGTACAATTAGAATAGACAAATTTTTTTAATAATCGCTTTAACCCACTATTATGGTGAGAAAGATTTTAATGTGCAAACTGGAACTCCACCTATTTGTGTGAATAATGTAAGTCTCATAAAACATTAAGTATCAAATCTTTAGGCTCATAAACACTTAAGCTTACTATCCATGTCTCCCAAATCAACAACTATCTATCGATGTTATACGTTTCATGGTTGTATTGTTCAATTTCACCTTAAAAGCTCTACGACCATGGATGCTTCTAATACCCCTAATCAACAAACACATGATCAAGATGTTCATAGCATTAAGCGTATAATCAATACAAATTCTAACCATTACACACATCTAAGACATTATAATCATTACTTTTGCATATCTTTCATACCATAAGATCTATTGATATCTAAGATAAATAGACTACTCACTAATCATCATAAAAAATACACAAATAATGAAATCCATTGTAATAAAAAATAGAATCAAATAACATTTTAATTAAATCAAAGAAAATAATACTGAATTACCAAACTTGGAGTCTTAAATATATTCGCCTTTAATCTCTCTCAATAAAAACTCACAACTCTCTTGAAAACTAAAAACTAGGGTTTTGTATGCTATTCTGTCAAAAAGTATTAAGTGTATGATAAATTGTATCAAAAGTATGTGTTAACCACGTCCTAAAACCAATTTATACTCCTAAATCTATTAAAAGTACGATTAGAAACTCTAAATAACAATTCCAATTGAATTAGAAGTCCAAAACTTTGTAATTTTGTTTCTTGACGTTGTCCATAAGTGGGTTATTGCCACATGTCTTAGCCACAATGCTGTCACATAGTTAACCCTCCTCTTATTTTCTCCTCTCTGTGAACTTGACGCTCTGTTGATGCTACCTGTACAATCCTACGACGCCATGATTGCATCACTCTCACTGTATTTCTTGTCCACACTGTTTATTCATATCCCACTTCGCCTATGCAATCACTACAACGTCACTTTTGTTGCCCACGACGTCAACTCTCTTTTTGTGCCTTTTCTTTTCTTTTCTTCATGAAATCCTTCCTTTGGCTTGTAGACCAATTAGAGGTAATTTTGGGATATTTAGACCAATTAGACTAGAAAATACATAAATACCAACAATTAGAGCTAATTTTGGGTTATTTAGACCAATTATACAACTAAACTACTCCTATATACAAGTCTATTTATGGAGTGATCAACAACCAAATTTAAGAGTGAAAACCCATGTGTGCCCACCAACTGTTACACATGAAAACCGATATCTGATCAAAATGACATAAATTCTTGTGAAGAATTCCAATGGATTTTATGCACCTCAAATACACGCTCCGACTTTCCTGGACTCCCAAATGTGACCTCGATTAACTCTAGTACCCGAGATATGATCCCCTTAGTCCTCTGAAGTCCATTTTATGTGTTAAATGTGATTACAAGTATTTTAGTTAGATGTATATGTCAAAAATGCAAGACAACTTCTTAAAATTGGGATGTCAACTGACATCAGCCCCATAGGTAAGTTACTTAACGTGTTGTTGTTCGTCATGCTGAATAACAATATAGCTCTTAGGCTGGATAACACGCTATCTATCCTGGATAGAAGGCTATCCAGGTCAGGCGACAGAATTCTCAACTAGAGAATGTTGTCCCCAACTATACAAATTGGCTTACTCCAACACCATTGACCCCATCCTCGATTCGTGGGGAAAACCAAACTCTGAAAATACCCGGATTTCAACATTATATCATCAATAACCATCAATTCTTGCATTTACCCAATATGGAGATTTTACCAAAACACAAATTAAAACTAAAATCCACTGTCAAATCCTTAATTTAATGATAAAATCAACATCAACAACATCATAATATGCCATTAGATCAGCCCCTTTATATTCAAACTCATTCCTCAGTGAATCAACACATAATTGAACTCATTTTCAAGCATTTTCATCAATAAGAATAGTGTGTTACCTTGGTTGATTGTGTTGATCTTCAATTTTGATCTCTCCTAGTAGTAAATTCAGCTCCCAAACTTTCAGGACACTCTACTTTCTTCTCAAATTGCATGCAATTGTGAGTGTTTTACTGAGAAAATCCACTAAGTTTTGTATTTATACTTTGGACATAATCTTGTATGCTATTTGTATCTCGAGAAAATCCTAGGACCTTCTTTCAAGCTGTCCATAATGAAGTAACATACCTTGTGACACAATGTTGCCTAGTTGCATATACTCTAAGATCATCTAGATGATCATCAAAGGTTCTTGATTTTTAAATGTTGACCACAGGTTTTTTCATTTGAACAAATTAAATCATACAACCATACTTAGGTTATCATATTGGGTCTACAAATTATTTCACAAGGTTACACTAACCCCCACTACCCCACACCTAATGCCCCACGCCTTGACACGAATCCCGAGGCATGCCATAATTTACATTATTTAATTAACTAACTTATGCTAAGGTTCAATTATTCACCATATAACACTAACTTAACCTAGTCTAACATCCCCATGTAACTCTTACTCGATACCTATGTTGACACGCATACCGAGGTAAATACCCATCTCACCAACTCTCCCAGTACGACAATGTACACACATGCGATGCAATATAATAATAAAATGATTTTAAACATCGCAAAATAGGCAACTTACACCAATAAATAACGTATTCCCTCAATTCTTGTGTTCGAGTCAACCGAGTTGTCCATGTAAGGTCCAAATTATGGTTGTTAATCTCGTGATTAACACTAATACTGGATTTCATCTCTACCTCTTTTTTCTTTGGTTTCAATGTATTTGTGATTGAAATGTTGTTTCAATGAATTATTCAATCGTATTGGAAATCTATGTTTTAATGGGGATTTGATACGGATCTTTAATGTGATTAAAGTGTTTATATGGTTTTAAACAAAAGAATTACTATTATTTTGGTTAGATTTGGACTTTTGAGATTCGACGTGCATTGTGGAGTGGAGGAATTGGGTTTTGGTTATGAAAAACCAAGTTTCGCACTCATCTTCGTGCCAGTGCCTCGCTTACAAGCGGTACAGTGCTGGCCAAAGCATTAACTAAGAAATTTTGGATTTCAATCCAATGATCTCTAGCGCTATGAAACATAGTGCATGATGCTGGGAAATTGCTTGGACTAATTCAATTGTACCATTTGACATTTTGAGCGGTTCCGTTTAGCGCCCCGAAGGTAACCCACGACACTTGAAGATTTTCAATTATAAATCGATTCTTACTATATTCTAAAATTAACTGAGTTTTATCGAGGTTTATATCGCTGAGACAAGGGTTGAGACAAGGTGTGACAATAATTTGAAAAAGGTTTTATATCGTTTCAAGATATTAATACGAATTAAATAAACTTACCTCAAACAAAAACACTAATAATAAGATACAAACCTATACCAATGAAGACTCAAAGAAAACTAGATAGGAACTTCTTGGACTAAGATTGGACAGGATAGCAACACTTCAAGTTAAGTTGGGTTTGCATTATTCTCAATCATGCCTTTGATATTAGTTATGTTAGGATTCACGTGGCAAATTTTGACATTTATTGGAATCCATCTCTACACTCTTCTTAATCTTGCTTATTATATCATTTGGATTCTATTGAGATGAATGCTTGTGAAACTAGTATACTTATATTGATGAATGCATCCTTACACCTTGAGGTCAAGTGTCGATGGCCACCGGTATCTTCTTGCATGGTTGTTATGTTAACGTGATGTGTATAACTGTTCAAATTTCATAAGTGATGCTTTGATGTCCTTCATGATAGTTTAGCGTTTCCCTTAATAAGTCATGTAGGTGTTCAATCATAAGTGTAGCTTTGATGTCCTTCATAGCGGTTCAGGGTTATCCTTTATTGAGCTACATAGGTTTTCGGGACCACATTTGTTGAAATATTTAGTTTCCACTTCTCTTGATTCTATGACATTCATGTATCGTTGCAAACTTGTTGGATTACCATGGTTGGGCATTGGTTATTTTATCTCTCATTTTATGGTACTTTTGCTTATGTACTTATTCATACTCGAGATGATAATAGGCTTCTTAAAATGCTCTTATTGCATGTTAGTTACTATTGCACTAGGTATTATAAGGATAATTAAGGGTAAAACAGACTTTTGCTTTATTGAGCCCGTTGGATCTTTTGCTCACGCCACTATTTTCCCCCCAAGTACCTCAATTGCAGCACAGGACAAAGGAAAGAACAAGATCGTAACATAGAAGCTCTTTTCTTGTTTGCAAGTTAATTTATTTATATCTATTTGGTTTGAGACATTTTATGTAATAAACAAGGGATTTCATATAGGTAGCCATTTGAGCCCATAACACTTATTTTCAATTTATGTTTAGTACCTTGTAAGACTTTTTCTTTTATTCTGGACCTTATTCAGACATTAATTTAAGGTTTTTTATTTCCGCACCTATTAGTCTTGATTAGTCTATTATAGAATGTCTTGGTTTAATTCCACAGGTTAGGCCTACTACATCATTGCCTGACTCGCTCGGTCATCTCGAGGGTTCTGGCACTGGTATAGGCCGGGGTGGTCCAGGCCATCGGGATTTAGGTCATCACTTTATGTATTAGGGTTTGTGTCTTGTTGTGGTGTGATTATAGTTATATGTAACTATAGGTGAATAACGAGGTTAATATAAACCCTATAGTTTGGAAATGAGTAATTAGTAAGCTGACGATATGTCTCGTAAAACGTGTAAGTCGTGGAGACAATGTACACAATTGATTGAGCTCATTGGTGTATTTGATAGGCTAATACGTACAATAATAAGTAGGTGTGTATATACATATTAAATCCAAAAGCTTACAAAACAAATACATAATTAATAAATTGGTGAATGCTTAATGTGACACACTAAGGTCGTGGGCAACTCGTATGAAATGTGAAAATAGTGTGTACACCCGAGTGTGCTTGTTGGCGCACACGGCAAGATTGTAGGTGCGAAAATATAAAAGTATGTATATATTTATATTTATAGTTTAAATATATAAATATATATAAAATGATTTGGATGAAAATAATGAAAACCATGGATGTGCCTTGAAGGGAGTTACATGTGTCGAGCGCGCACAATAAGTTTCTTGTATATTCTTATTATTTATATTAGTGATAAGTGGGAATCGTCTCCACAGGGAATTTGCAAACTTCTTAAGAAAAGGTTTTCCAAGGTCTTTTGTTATTTTATCAAACTAATGGAAGCGAAAACTAAAATGAGATTTAAAATTATGTAGGTATTTTAAAACAATTATTTAAGCAAAATTAAACTAAATTAAAACAATTAAAAATAACTAAATTAACTAATCAAAATTCAAATAAAGTAATCAATATAAGACAAACATCTAAACAATTATCCAAAACAACGAAGTATAAACAATCTTAAATCCTAAACATATTAATTAAAGTATAGTCATAGTCATATCATCTCATCATTATTATTAAATTATTAAACCCTAATCATAAGTAAGATTAATAGTTTCTATCAAACCATCAGTTTTCCTTTTATCAATGAAATATCCATATTCTAATCTTATCACCCTTAGTTTTTTGTAGGCTCAAAATAACTAATTGTACCAAAACAACATTATACTCTCTGAAAACTCTTACTACTAAGTCAATATTATCGGAGATAAGTTACATAAATATCGAACTTAGAACACAATTCACCGAAGACATCTAAATGCTAAAAGTCCTCTTAAATTATTCTTAATTACTACCATATATTTTTTTAACATATCTTATATTTAAAATAGTTCATATTTGTCATTTATAGGGTTTATAAAGCAAAGGTTTGAAATTGGGGTGACGAATGGAGTGAAATGAGTGTTTTTTGAAGCCAATGGTGTTTACCTTTGAAAGACGTGTTGATGCGCATCTCGAGACATTAGTGAAATTGTTGTGATGAACATGATTAAAAGACTAGCATGTTGTGAGAAGTATGAAGTTAAGGGACCCACTATAACGACCCAATATTTATCAAAGCATTTTATTTAGTAAATTCTGACTGGTACACCAGATCATATCTACGAGGACGTCGTGGATAGGCTAGGGCACGCTTGACTAAGCGTGATTAACTTTATTGCGTTTTGGGTGTTATATTGTGATGTTAATTGCTAAATTATGTCATAATGCATCGCATATGTGTACTTTCATTGTTATATCATGAAAGATTGTGTGACGGATATTTGCCTTGTAAAACATGTCAACGTGGGTACCAGGTGGGTGAAATACGTGTACACTAAGTCTAGAAATTTTATTTAAATAACTAAGGTCTAAATAAGGTAACGTGAAACATTAAATTAGATGTAACCATAGCCGAGGTGCGGGGCATTGGTTGTCGGGTGTTCTGGTGTTAGTGTAACCTTGTGAGATAATTTTATAGACCCAATGTAACTACCTTAATGCACATAATATGATTTATTTTGTCAATAAATATAAATCCTATTGTTGGCCAAATTAATTCACGACCTTGGATCTATATAGGGATGATCCTAGTTGTGGTGTCCTAGGTAAGATGAGTCTCCAAGTAAGTTACAAATGTGCAAGGACAGCTTGGTTAGGAGCATTAAGACCCTCGTAGAGATGGTTGTGGACATATGATGGTTAAGTCATATTTAATAGAGTTTCAGAAATTAAATTGATTTTGTAACGACCCTCAAATTTAATTCATGCCACGTATTATGTTTCAGGACTGTGACCTGACTGTCGTGATTTGTCATATTGTCTAAGCCTCGGGAGTCGACACTGAGATATATTTTATTTTTCTGTGATGATTGTACTATTATTTATACCCAAATGTGAATGTCGTATGTCCTAGTGCGTGATTTTGTTCTGTTTATTGTACCGATTTGTGAGTGAGATTTTGCTTAGGAAAATGTAAATTTTCAAACAAACGCGTGAAATTTGGGTATTTTAAACACATGAAATAATGATTAGTGAATTATTGAAAAATAATAAATAAATGTTGTGTACATTGGTATGTCTGGGAGCACATGACGTGTGAGTCGTGATGTGGTACGGGTACGAGAACTCAAGGTATGGAGCTAGAAATGGTTAAGTTGTGAGGTGCAAGTAACCCATTGGAGTCACAAGTTTGAGTAAGAGTGGTTTGGCTTTGGGGAAGGAAGACCCTAGGATGGCATCGAGATGGTTGTGTAGATGATGATGAAGAGGAGGATATAAAAGGCATTCTTACCACCTTTTTCTATTTCATCTCACACTCTCATCAAACAAAAATCAGGATTTAGAACGAGGGTTTCGTGGGTTTCGAGTTCGAAGCGACGTCGGAGATCAACCAACAACGCGTTTTGATGGTAGTTTTATGGGTTTTCGTCGCGGTGATTTCAGACAATGTTTTGATGTTTCGATTTTATTGTGTTAGGATGACGAATTTGTGATCAATGGATGGAATTGAGGGTGTTGATATAGTTGTTTTGATGATTTGGGAGATGGTTGTGTTTTTGGTAAATTTTAGGGAATTTTGGATGTGATTTTCGAATAAGGGATTTATCGATGTTTCAACATGAAGTAAAGGTGCTTTTGAGTTGTGTTGGACGCCTCTATAAGTTTGGGATAGGCACGGAATACGGCGATATAAGTTGGGGTTTCAAAAAACCCCGGATGTGTATTCAGGGTTGGACGCCACGAGGGGCGCTGTGGAGCATTAAGTCCCATGACGTCGATCACGGCGTACAAACCATAGACTAATGGGTTTGACGCTTCAAGTGACGACGTGGGTCATTTCCCTTTGCGACGTCGCTCACGACGTCCAATCCAGAAAGGTTAGGATTCAGCGTTTTAAACGACGTCGTGGGGGCCTGAATATGGCGGCATCATCTACGGCGTCCCAAACGGTAAAAATTGATTTTTTTACAAACTTTTTCAAAACTTTTGGAAACCTTTGGGGATTTATTTATGGTCATGTTATGACTCTAATTCAATCAAATTAGGTCTAAATGAATACAAGAGATTTAGGAAATCAAATTGGACAAGTTAGAGCTACGTGAGGATGGGGGTTTTTGCGTTGATTAAGGTATGTTAGTAAGCCAGTTAATGAGGTGCATAGTGACTCATTTTCCATTATTACTGTTTCTTTTGAATTGAGCCAATTGTTGGAATTTTGTTCTTATATTCCTTGGTTGAGTGTCTTTGGCATAAGTACATCGAAAAGGTGTTCCTGGGATCATGTTATCTGGGCTAACGTGAACACTTTGGCAGAAGTGTTGCCCACCCACCTAATAATGAGTTTCTTCTAGAGTACTGGATTGTTGTGGATTTGTTGTGTCTTGTTGTGGTTATAGACCGCTTAGTGGCCTCCTTTGACTCGATAAACACTCAAATATCATTGAAATACTGCTCAGTCTGTTTATCATGCAATTTGTGTTATTTATCTGCCTTCAAATACCGAATGATTCTTAGACTGCTTTATTGGTTATTCATGAATTACTGTTTATCCTTTTGGCTTTACTTTCAATTTATCAGGTACTCACCGTCTAGTTTGTGACGGTGGGTGCAGATAGGCAGAGACGAGCAAGGGAAAAGAGTCGTTGATTGGTGACTCCTTGAGGACTTTCCGAGCGGTTCTTTTCTTTTCTTCATTATATGTATTATCCTTTCTAACTTGTGATTATTGTATATTATGGTTTTGATAACAATGGGGTACATTTTAGGATTGAGTGACTAGGGATTTCATGTAATATCGTTTTCATTACTGTTGGTCACCAGATATACATGTTTATCCATTTTTTGGGGTTCTATATTATAGGTTGACCTAACTTTGTTTAATCTGAGTTATTTAACTTTGTTTTTAAGTTTCATTTTCTGATGTGAACTAGTTGAAATGACATAACCTAATAACTCATTCATAAATATGTTAAATTTATGATAAGGAAATTGATGGAGGCGACTAGGTTTGTGTTAACTTTATGGGGACGGACTCGGGGGTCCACGTAGGTCTTGGCCGAGCGAGACCCAATTTTGTTGTGGGAACTAGGGGCCATCACAGATTTAAACATATTCTAATGGCAATACTATAAATAAGGAAAAGAATAAAAGTGATGGACTAATTATTGTCCGTTAAGATGGTCCTAGTACTAAAATGAGTGCGTGGTGAGATAATGGGGATAGATTGGTTCCTAACCTTAACTACACAAACCTAACTATATAAAGGCCTTATAAGATGCTAGCCTCACTGTGTATTTGTGATTTAGAGGAAAACCAAGGAGGCTTGTTTGGTGGATTTGTGATTTAGAGGAATCGACACCAAAGCTACAACTAGTAGGTAAAATCTTGACTTTTCTTCTCTTTGATTTCAATATTTCTTGTTTTAATTGTTTTAGAAAGAAAACCAAGGTTTTTAATGGGGTTGAGGAGAGATTCTTGTGGTTTTATTCTTGTTTTGAATTCTTTCACCATTTCTTTTGGTATTCTTGATTCGAAATTGATGCGTTGATGTTGGATTTTGGTTTTGGATATAAAATTTGATTAATGAAAGTTTTTGTGATCTTAATCAAAGTTTTGTCACTGTTTTTGGTTGGACTTAGACTCTTGGTGGTCGGCGCAGATTTGGTTGTAAAGCCTAATTTCGTGCTTAGCGTCGTGTCAACGCCTCGCTTATAAGTGGTACGATGCTTACCACGGAGTTGCCAAGGGAGTTATGGAAATCCATCCAGCGGTCCTTTAGCGACGCAACCAAAGAATATGACCTTGGCGAATCACTGGGACTCATTTATAAATCAGTCATTTTGTGATTCAAAGATTTCAGATTTCAGTGTTTTCAAAAGTACTGATTTTTATCGAAATATATCACCAGGACAAGGATCGGGGAGATGGTAACTGACCCCAATATCCTTTGACGCTACGGTGAAAGCATGACATTAATTCGAAAGGGGATTTGATAATGCTTTCAAAATGTCAAGACAAGTTAGATGAACTTACCTTAATAAAATAAAGATTAATATGTTGTGTCAGTCAATAACAATGTAGATACTCGAGGAATACCACATCGAACTTCTAAGAGTAAGGAATTGGATTAGGACTTGCAGCGAATCGAGGTAATGGGGGTGTGCTTTACTTTCAATCATGCCATGTTATTAGTATAACTTAGTTCTCACATAAGTTAGATACTTAGGATGGGATGCCATATGATATTGACATGATTTCTTGCTATAATCTATGATGTCATGCATATACTTAATGTGGGGACTCGTAGATGCGAGGACCACACTTGTTACTCACATGTGTTGGTTGGTGCTAAAACATGGGTTCATGAGTTGTAGTGGCAAACATCTTGATCCACACAAATCATTATTCTTCGTGTTCGTAGTTGCTTACACAACTGTATTAGTAAATGCTAATACAAAGAACATGGGAGAGTATTGGTTGTTGCTAAGCTCCGAGAAACATGGGTCGGCTAGGGGTATATGTAAGGGTGATGGCTTGGATGAATACTACTTGTGTTGAGAAGCCTAATTAAACAACACAAAGACCAATATATCGGTTAGTGGGTCTATCTTCATCGAGAGCGGGAAATCGGTGACTTGTAATGATGTCGATAATATGTGGCATAATGGAAAACTATGACTTGCATTTATATCTATTAATCTTGCTTTTGTAAAATGCTTATTTCTTGATATCCCTGAGTTGAGATTATTATTCTTATATTTCTTTACTTATTGATACACATTAATTATATATATTTCTTTTTGGTATTATTTGGATGATTGACGGTAAAATGGGTCCTCACCTTACTGAGCCCATTGGAACTTTTGCTCACCCCAATACTTTTTCCCCCTCTAAGTACCTCATCAACTGCATTATAGAAAAAAAGGGGAAGGTCCTAGGCTAGAGGATATCCTTTTCTTATGTGATTTAGATGTATTAATTAATCTACTGTGTTTATTAGAACATGTAATAAAATAAGGATTTTAATGGGTAGACTTTGAGCCCGTAGAACTTATGTTAGTTGTTCAAGTTGTAATGACTATCTACCTATTATTTCGCATTTTTATAGACACAAAAAGTTTTTATTTCCGCACTTTAATACCTTAGTTGTTCATTTGTAGATAGTTGTTGAGGTTACTCCGCAGGTTAAGGTTCACTAGATCATTGCTCTACTCGCTGCATCATCTTGAAGGGTTTGACGATGGTCTAGGTCGGGCGGTCCAGGCCCATCGGGGTTTGGGTCGTCACTATCATCCCTTCCAAGGAAGAACTGTAAGGATGAGCTTGCTGATACTAAGGGGCTAATAGTAGTCGTTGTCCCCTAGGTACAAAATTTTGAAAGTTTAGGTTCCTGTGAGCATAACCAAGTTGGGATTCCTATCCTGTCCTCCATAATAATTGCCCTATTGGTCATATTGTCCTTTAGGTGGACATGAAAATTGTCTAGCTGCATTTACTTGTTGTGTATCCTTTTGCAATTAGTGACACTCATTTGTAAAGTGATTCGGCTCTGAACAAATATCGTATGTGTTTTCCTTTCATTTTTCTAACATCATCTGTCTCATCATGGTTTAAGTTGTGTTACTTCATTCTCAAGTCATGATGTCCTTGAAGATGCAGTAACCTCTCTTCTATCACTAGAAGGACCATATTGCTGGGCCTGGTTAGCTATCCTTTCAATGTATCTTTGGGCCTCGGTAGGTGTAATGTCCTTGAGACTACCATTACATCCAATATCGAGTAACCTTTTCTCATTGTAAGTTAGTCTCTCATAAAAGCTTTCCAACAAAAACTTCTCACTAAGACCATGCTGAGGATATACCTACATAGCCTTTTGAATCTCTCCTAATATTTTGATAAGGACTCAATATTCATAGTGATGTGAGATATTTCCCTCTTCAAGTGACTAATTCTACTAGCTGGCATGAAATCATCTTGGAATTTCTAGTGTAGCTCATTCCAAGTCCTAATAGAACTAGACGACAAATGAAATAGACAATCTTGTGCAACATCTTTGAGGAAAAAAAGATATTCCTTTAATTTAACTAAATCAGCAGCAATCGTAGTAGGCTTCATTCTTACTGCAACCATCTCAAACTTTATAAGGAACTTATGAGAATCTTCATTCTCTTTCCTATAAAATTAAGGCAATTTATGAATCAACCCTGTTTTCAACTCAAATTGACATGTGGTAACTGGATACTCAATACATAGAGTTAATGACCCTCTACGGTATTGGTTTGCTTTTTGAATGTGACTTCTCTATCCTACCTTGGTTCCTGCCTCTAATTTTGTTGTTTGTTCTGCCTAACATTCTGTGCAACTGGAAGATTATGATCTCTTCTGTTCTCTGCCATAGTCACCCTCGACCTTTCTTTCCTTCTCTTCTCCCTATTCCTCTTTTTGTTTTTCAGATCAACTTTCAGATCAATGGAACTAATGAATCTACGAAAAGTGATTGTTGGTTTTCTATAACCATAAAAACAAAACAGAAAAACCTAGAGAAAACAAATTAGTACCAACCCCCGACAACGATGTCAAAAATAATGTCACGTAGAACGACACCAATAATAACAGTCCCGAATTCACTAACTACAATTGATTTGTAGTGAGGCAAGTGCGGGGTCAAATCCATAGGGATTAGGATGCTCCTTTTTAGGTTTTAAAAAGGAAAACATGGGGGGGTTTTTTAAAACAAAAATGCAGTCGCACTAAAATAAAATACCACGAACATAAAGACTCGATTACTTAGAAAATGAAAATTAGTAAATAAGAAACTTTAGATCAAAATGCATATTGACATCCTAGGAATCAGATTCAATCGTCGGTTTAAGGGACTACTTTGACACTGATCCTCATATACAGTATTATAGTGACTCTCATCACCTCGTTCTCCTCATGTCAGTGGAGGGGACGTACGACACAACCACATACTAACTAGACCTACTAAATCCATCGGATATGTCGTAGATCTTCAATGGACTAACAACATTAACACTATATGACAACACCTATCATGAGTGGTAACTAGCTAATGTTGAATAATCCACCTGTCATGTGAAAATTACAATGCACCGCTACCCCTCTCATATCCAAACGACACAAAGGCATATCGATTACCAACAAAAAAAGCACCAATTGCCACCAAATGTAATCCTTATAACCGAGCAGCGGTAATATCACTTGCAATAGTTTTTTTAACAAAATTAGAGTGCACGTGCACTTACGCTATGACAAGGAAAAACTTAAGGTTTAAAATCATAATTGAAAACCTCATAGCAATAATGTAATCAAGAATATGAAAATCACATTAAATCAATATTAAAAATTTAAGCACAAACCTCCCGAATCCTAAAAATCCCTAAGAGTCACACACTTTGGTCTAGAACATGGAACTTAGCCACTCATTGACATAAAATCAAGAATCAACTTTATTCAAACCAAAGAACTCAACACAAAATCCTTAAAACGAAATTAAAAACATACAAAGAATGAGCAACAATGGAGTTATCTTCCTGCTCACTCTCTGGAGAAAATAAAAACAATGGTTCCACTCTCAAGTCTCTCAAACAAAAGAAAAACCTAAAAGTCAAATTAGAACTCCCAAAATCGTACTAGGACTTCTCTATTTAAAGTAGGTGTGCGATAAAATGAAATCTAATCCGAGTCTTAAAAATGACAAAATTAGAAACTGCCAGATTTTGGTTTTGTTCAGCATCATATGTGTAAATTGCCAAGGCGCTGAGGAAGCATTAAGGAGGTGCTACGACACTCTATCTCTGTTTCGTTCTAGCCCAACTCGAACCCAACACCGTAGTGCAATGCAAGGTATTGTCAAGGTGCTCCGTCTATTCTAGGAAGCACTCGGGTGCCACTATACTATATTGCAAGAAACTCACTTGAAATGTTACGGACGAAGCCTTGTGAAGAACCAAGAGAAAGTCGAAACTCAAAATACATGTTATGTACGTTTGATAAGTCAATAATTAGACACTGTTTTACAATGTGTTTTAGGATTATTTTAGATGTAAAAGTCTATATTACACTGAGTTTTCTCTTGTTTATATGATTTCTTGTAATATTAAGGTAAGTGAATAAATGAAGGAAAATGAGAAAGAAAGTGAAGAATTCAGTCAACTAGGGAAAAGACCTAACAATTTGGCAATGATTCATGAAATACACTAGGATTTGTTGGTTACATTGGTAGTAGAGAACACTAGTGAATGACCATCGAGTTGCAAAATATGATAAATACATAATTACACTTAGTCTTCGGGGTAGTATAGTTGCATATTAGGTCTTTTTATCCAGGAATGAGTTCTAATTGATGGTGTTTATATGATTTTAGGTAATCAAGATATAGGAGAGATAAAGGAAGGAAACCGGAAAGAAAATAGAAGAAAAAACACAAGAATATAGGCGACGTTGTGGCTATAACACAGACGGCGTCGATGAGCAATACAGGCGGCGCCAATACCACCGAGAGAAGAAAAATGTAGACATCCAAGTATGCGTTGTGGTGGCGCCATGGACTTACACATGGGGGCGTCAGTGCACTAATGAACAACGTCAGTATTGAGGAAAATAGAAAGTTGTAAAGTTTTGGACTTCTGTTTCATTTTAGAATGTAAATTAGGTTTTCTAATTGTGTTTTTAGTATATATAAAAGGATTAGGATGTGGTAAAATAGAAGATAGCATAAGTTAGACTTAGAATTGAGTAGAATAGTTTTAGGAGAGCAAGAAGAGAGTCTTGTTCTTGAGAATTTAAGAGAATTTGAAGGATAAGACATTGAAGACTCCGTTTGTGTAATTCACTAGTTGTTTCACTAATTTTATTAAAGGTATTACTTTATTTAATCTTTGATGATGTTTATGAATTTATGATGTTGATTTAAATTATGAGTGAGTAGTCGCTTAATTTTAGGGATTAATGGATTACTTGGTATAAATACTATGCATATATTAGATGAATGATAATAATTAGATTGCAATGGTTAGAATTTGTATTGACACTATACTTAATGCTATGAACATATTGGTCACATGTTTGTTGATTATAGGTATTTAGAAGTAACGATGGCCGTGGAGCTTTTAAGTCAGATATGAACAATATAACCATAAAACATTATAACATCGATAGATAGTTATTGATTAGGGAGACATGAATAGTAAACTTAAGTGTTTATGATTCTAAGGATTTGATACTTAATGATTTGTGAAACTTACATTGTTTACACCGATAAGTGGAATTCTAGTTTGCATAATAGAATCTTTTTCACCAAGATAGTACGTTAAAGTGAATCTAAAGGAAATTCGTCTATTTAAATTATGTATCGCAACACACATGAATATGATTTGAAAAGTATAGTAAAACATAGTATTCATTACCTAAGGTGAAGTTGTGACCTAAGATGTTTTCTCCATATAAAAATAATCTCAATAAAAATAACCACTAAATAGTTGATTAGTTTAGTTTAGTTTAAAAAGAAAAGAAAACCTTTTTTTACAAAAGAGTGAACAAAAATACAAGTAGCACATACACCTTTCTCTGTGGGACAATATCTATAATCAACATTAGTCGATACATTATTATTACAATTGAACCGTTATACTTGCGATTACGATCAAGTTTTTGGCGTTGTTGCCGGTAAAAAGTAGCCACTAAAGTTTTAGTTCACTTAGTTGTTAAGAATTTTAATTTTTCGTATTATATATAAATAAAAAGTGTTTTAGTTTCTAGTTTGATAATCTACACTTGATCTTTTTGTGATTTCTTTTTAGGGAATAGGTAGTGAATGCGAAGCCAAGGTGATTAAGACTTGGTACCTTACAATATTGAAATCAACTGAACAAGCAAAAACACTCGAGAAGGAAAGAAAAAAAGGAGACCAAGATGGCAGATGATAAAACAGAATATCAGAACCCAGTTTACGGTAAAGGGAAAATCAACCCGAAGTTGATCTAGTAGTATAAGACATAAAGCGAGGACAAGATGACTTTGAGACTACTTCAATCCATAAGTACAAGAGTCAAACAATGGAGTGATGAGGCTTCTAGCCGACACCACCGAAATCGAGTTGAGACCGTCTCTAATCAACATGGTGCAAAATAGCTTATTTCATGTGCTATCAACTGAAGATCATTTCGCACATGTTGAGAACTTTATGGAGACGTGTGACACTGTTCACATTATTGGAGTCAAGAAAGAAGTAATCAAGATGATACCTTTCCCATTCTCACTGAGTGGAAAAGCCAAGTCCTGGTTCCATGGAACACTAGAAGTATGACTTCATAAACGGATATCAATAAGAGATTTCTAGACAAATTCTTTCCACCCACGAAAGTCAGTGAAAGGAAACTGGAGATAAACCAGTTTAAGTAAGATGAGAACGAGTCTCTTGGAAAGGCTAGTGAAAGATTTAAGGAGATGATGAAACAACCTTCACAACATCACATCACATCACATATTAACTGGAAATGTAAACCATCCAAAATCCAACAAATAATTAACTAAATGGCTCGAAAGTAAATTCAACGGTAAATAAATCATCACTCGTTTAATCACGATAAAACCATGACCCGCCGGTCATATGATAACAAAACGGAGTTCTCAAGACAAACCAAGTGCTTAATAACGAGCTTACAATGATCTACACCTCAACTCAAGAACCAGGGCGTACTCCTTTCCAAGCTTTTTAGTGCTAAGAGTACCCTTAATCCCTCGAGACAGTTGTAGATACATTCTACTCCTATCTACACGGTCGCGTCGTCAGACTAGCCCATGCTCAAGCGTGTAGTCATAACCAAGATGAAAAACCATGCGTGACCACCAAAGCGATCACCGCATACGATAAGATAATCGAATAAATACACACCATGAAATTAAAGTGTAAATTTTCTCAAGGGTTTTACGCACATTTGAAATACGCTCTCCGACTTAGGACCCGCCAATTCGACCCGCCTAGCTCCCCGATACCCGAGCTATGGTACACCGAGTCCCCGAAGTCCATTTATAGTGTTTTTATACTTTTTTAAAAAAACATATTATATAATTTTATGTTTTTATAACATATTTTCATATTTGAGTTGTGGTATCTCTCTCATACTATGTCGGGGTTCCAAAAATACCTGGAAAGTCCCGAAACTACTTTTCTACCTTTTTCTTAATTTTCTATATTTTTCTAGAATTTTTTCCCCAATTTTTCTGATATTTTTTTCCTATTTTTCATATTTTCCAGAATTTAATATATATAATATATATATTATTTAATTTTATTTAATATATATTTTTCAGTGGGCCCCACCTGGACCGGCCCGGTTTGGGGGACGACGCGCAGCGCGCGCGTGCGTCTTCTTTCCCTCGAGACGAAATCGTCTCGGTATAACCGAGAGACGATTTTCGTCTCGGTTTCTCTTCTTCTTTTTTTTTTTTTTTTTTTTTTTTTTTCTCTCTTCAATCTTCTTCTCTTCTCTACTCCTATCGATTCTCCATCCATCGAAGACCTCCAAATCCTCCAAATTTCACACAAAACCCCAAGAACAAACCCAATTCTCGGATCACATAAAATTTTTTTCAAAAATTCGAAATCCACAATACACCTCCATTTTCCACAAATTCAATTCCAACTTAAATGGTTTATCAAACCAACCTCAAAAACACCAAATTTAAACAAAAACAGTGATGAATTCTCTCGAAATCGCAATTTCACATCAATACTCATTTTAATGAAAAATCAACAAAATTGCAAATTTATTACCTTAGCTTGAGTGTTAGACGCCGAAATCATCTCCCCAAGCCTTAAATCGACCTCTCCAACCTCGGATCTCTCCTTGATCTCCTCACAAATTCTTGAGAAATTTGTTTGGGTCTTTTTGCATGTCGATCAATAAGTGTATATATATAGTGGGGTTTTAATCTAGTGTGAACACGCATCTCGAGGAATTTGCTTGGAGATATCTAGGATGTGGATATGTGAAGTGAACGACTTCAACTAATTCAAATCTTCTACTAGGTGGGATGACCTAATAAATTATATAAAACAAACAACACACAACACTAGTAGATGCAAACGCAGGACGTTCATTGCTAACGAAGAATGGGGATAGAGCATTAGATCTCTTGGATCTTATGCCACAAAATGCAATTAATATAAGGAACCTTATTTTTCCACGACAAAGAAATCGTGATTAAGACTAATCCTTTTGAACTTGACACATAAGACGACTATAATGGCACGTGCAAATCTTTACTATGGGATGACAGATTAAATGCACTAGTAGATGCAAACGCAGACGTTGGGCTAATGAAGAATGGGGAGAGCTTAACAATTGGATCTAATCACCTAGCCATGGTGGTTAATCCTTTGACGACTATAATGGCTGTTGTTGCATACGAGCGATTAAATGAGTATGATTAATGAACATCAACTTGATGAACAATAGAATTTTAAGCAACAACGATGGAGTATGAGAACATCAACTTGATGAATGGCACCTCAAAGATATGGCACCTCAAAGATATTATCCAGGGTATACCAACCCAAACTTCTCATATGAAAACCCTGATAATTTTTTGAAGTCACCTTCAAGATTTGAGCAGGCAGTCCAACAGGGAAAACTGGGTCAAAGTGAAATGTTTACTTCATTGAGGTCAATAGAAAGGTTTATGCAAGCCATGGATGTGACGAATAAGGAGTGTCATTAAAGGAATGAGCAAGAAATGGAGAAGGCCAAGCAAACTCTTAAAAGGTTTCATGATGAAAGCCACCGGTCTATCAAGAACTTGGAAATACAGATTGGTCAATTAGCAATTGCCTTAAACTCAACAAAAAAAATGTAGTTTCTAAGTAACACAATGACTAACCCAAAGGAGAGTGCAAGTGTGGTAAAGATAGTGGGAAAATCGAAGGATGTCAATATGGTAACTATCAATATAACTGAGAAGGCTATTGATAAGGAGCATGGCAAGGAAGTGAGAATGGAGGAAATAGTAGGATCACGTCAAGATAACGTCAACACCTTGAAGAACGAGGATGGAGGAAAGTAATGGAAAGTGAAACAACCAAAAAAGAAACTCCATCGAAGCAATAAAGGAAATTCCAATCAAGGTGGAGCCTTAGAAGCAAGAACTCAAGATAAAGTTGACACCTAGATTCCAGCCATTCAAAATGAGAGACCCAGAGACATAAGCATATCAATTAACATTGGAGGGCAAAGTTTAAAAAATGTGCTATGTGATACGGGAGCATCGGTCAATGTAATGCCTTTCAAAACATGATCAATGCGGATTTGAAGATCAATGATCCCCAAATTACTAATTTGCAAATGGTGGACAATAACTTGGTACCAACACTATGGATAGTCATAAACGTACATGTGATAGTAGGGAGATTGTTGGGGCATGTGCCCTAAGTCAATCTATAAACATTGTTTATCTTATAATTTTAGTTAATAAAATAGAAGTTTTCATTTGATATTTTATTATAAGTGATTGCATGTTTACCTTATAATAATATCCAAAGGTATTTGTTGAAATATCTTAAATGTCCCTAGTCACTCATTATACTGAGAACTATAATAAATTAAACTAGTGTGAGTCTTGATTGATGGTCATGTAATAACAATGTGTATAAGGATATGAATCGAGATCATGAGTACTTATTAGGGAACAAGGTATTGGACAATTAAGTCATATGTGTTACTCTTGATAGGTATATCATTTAGTCTTTCGACTTGAGTTTACCATAGACTTCAATATTAGTAGCATGGTAATTTGACACAATTAAACGATTTCTTTAATCGGATGATTATAAAGATTGTGATTGGTTGTCATTTAAGCAATATGTGAAGGTATGTAATCAAGATAGAATTTGTCTCTCTCATAAAGAGAGAGATTTCAGTGGATCCATCTATATGTTAGATTGTTAAATGGCCAGCTCTAAGTGAATTGATATGATCAATGTCACTTGGATGTTTTCGGTCTACCTAAAGATCAAGGCTAGTACGATTGAACATTAAGGGACTTTCCATGCCTTATGTTTAATCAAATAATATCGCATGACAAAAGGATATGATATATGTTATTTGTTAGACTGTATCGATTTTGATATTCATGCTACTTGCATAGTCATAATGCCTTGCTAGAGATCGCTTATGACTTATGTACCAAAATTGGTTTTGGTTCACTACCAACGTCGCATGAACCTATTGGGTCACACACAAAGAATGGCTTTGTGCAATTTCAATTAGTCTAGAGCAATGAATTTTATATGATAAAATTTATGACATAAAAATCCTTATGGTTTGTTATATAATAACTTATTAATATGGGTGTATATGAAATTTTCTTAAACTGCCTAAATACAGTAGTTGTATTACGAATATGATTTTAAGTTAAGGCTTATCTACAAATATAAATAGAGGGTCATACCCCAAAATGAATTAAGAATTTCATTTTTGCTATTTTAGAGTTCTTTGGATTTGGGGAGAAAGTTAAACATTTTCTATCTCTCATAGGTCTAGCACTCCAAATTACGGTCACCGTTCATGTATGGATTTTTGATAGAGGATGCATGCTTGAACGTCTAGGAGATTGAACAATCAGAGAAGGAAATGACAAATTAACGTATGGCTTACTTTTCTATATCTTGTTTAATGAAACTTATTTACGATTTTGTTGGGGTTTTTCAAAAAACTGTTTTGAATTTTTCACTATGTATGAACTCCATAACCCAACAGAGATTCACTTTCATTACTAATTTTTAGATCCTGGATCATGAAAGGGGAGATGACGTTGATATGGTGTTAGGAAGACTATTCTTGAACACAACGAATGCTGAAATGATAGTAAGAGCGCAATGAGCATATACGATAAGCTAAGTAGTGAAACGATAATATTTGTTGAAGGTCATGAGGTCCATCCAAATGGGAATGATAAAATCATCTCCAATTTGGCAATGGAATTCCTTGACATAGACTCAGACTAGTAATGAAGGTGTCGGGCTAAAAACGTAAAAAGTAGTGCTACTAGGAGGCAACTTAGGGGTTTTTAAATTTATAAGTTTTCATTCTAAGTATTTGTTATTTTGTCGTTAACTTAGCATTCTAAACGAATAGAAGTATTATCTAACTTTTTAAATTTTCTGTGCGAATTCTACAGGAAGGACCATTTTCAGGGTGCATATTATTCGAAAGTGTGATGTCTCACCATACATCGGTATATCAAACAAGAACTTTAGAAAAAAGAAATTATAAACACCTTATTGTTGTAATTATGGGGACTATTTTACATATTTAGTTTTATATGTTGTATGTAAAGTGTTTTGATCGTGCAAGCTTATTTTTAAACCTTGAGGACAAGGTTTGGTTTAAGTTTATGGGCATATCATCACTATGGATAATGGTAAGAAGGACAGAAATGGTAAACATTGCTGGTGTGATCGTAGATTTTGTTTTTCTAAAGTAATGGGAAAGAGGAATGAACGGTAATGTATTTCATACACTTTGCATTTATTTATTATTTCATGCAATTGCATTTCATAGCATATCATTTAGATAAAACAAATTATTGAAAAAAATATGCATGTAGGTAATATAAATTAGGTTATATATAGAGTGTATATATAGGGTAGAAAAACTCATTTGAAGTTCATGCCATTAATTGAGGATGAGTAAGGAATAAATGTTTTGTTGATATGAAACTCAAGAGAAGTGTTTTGAATTATTTTTGAAGAAAATAATTAGCAGCCAACAATGATATATTTCATGAGTAAAAATTTAGATAGGGAAGGCTATTACTTGAAACAAAAGCAAAAAGAAAACTGGAACACTACTTGTGGAAAAAGTTAGTTCTCTAAAAGGTTTTATAATAAGTATTAATCATGCTTGTTTAGTAAAGTATAAAGACTTGATGCTTTAAAGGGGAAGAGATAGACAATAGTGCTTAATGAGAAGTTGAATTTAAAACTTTGTTCAATTGAAGTGAAAGTGAGAAGTGCTAACAACAGTTTATCAAATAAAAAATGAGAGTCCTATAGTTTCCATAGGAAAAGGAGCAGGAAATCTATAATAAGTAAAGGTGAGGAATATCCACAAGAAATGGAGCAGGGATAAACAAAAAATAAATATATAGAAAATCCAAATTTCCAAAAATAGGGCAGAAGAAAAAAAAAAGAGTAATGAGGAAAAAGGTGGTAGTTCATAAACTTTTCAAATAAAAAGATTTAGCTCAAGTACGGGTAACTTAATTGAATAATGTTTTTCTTTCAACTCTTTAAAGACCTATGGAATCTTGAAGTATTAACGTCTACAATAGTAGTATAACATATACTTATTTGTGAATTTTTCAGCTTAATGAGAAATCAAGAGATTGTAAACTTACTACTTGAGTGTCGAGGTAAAGTAACATTGTGATTAGTGATGGTTTTAGTTGTGAACTATTTTAAGTTCGAAAGTGAATTGTATTTGTGGTTGTGAGGCTACATGTTTTGAAAAGTATATTTTTTGAAATAAAAAGAGAAAGATTCTTGAGTGAAATGTTAACTTTACAATTATTTTAATTAAAGGATACTCCATGAATAATGTAAATAGAGTTTTATAGAGTATAATATTAGTAGCAGTAGTAGTAAGCATTCTTAGTGGTATACATTTATGTTCAGGACTAGCAAAATCATAAATTCGGGGTATTTGATAAGTGCATAATTAGATTTAGTTTTAGGAGTTGTTTAATTGCATATTAGGTCTATTTATCCCGGAATAAGTTCTAATTGGTGGTGTTTATGTGAATTTAGGTGATCAAGGCATAGGAGAGACAAATGAAGGAAGCTGGAAAGAAAATAGAAGAAAAAACACAAGAATACAGACGACGCTATGAGAGTAGAGTTGGCGTCGTGGCCTTAACACAGAGGAGCAGTTCAAGCGATGCCAAGACCACCAGAGAGAAGAAAAATGCGGACATCAAAGTTGGCATTGTGGCGGCGTTATGTGGACTTACACTAGGGGTGTCAGTTTACTTATGGACAACGCCACTATTGAGGAAAATAGAAAGTTGGAAAGTTTTAGACTTCTATTTCGTTTTAGAATGTAAATTAGGGATTCTAATAGAAGATAACACAACTTAAGGTTAGAACTGAGTAGAATAGCTTTATGAGAGCACATTGAAGATAGTCTTATTTTTAGTATTGAAGAGAGTTTGAAAGAGAAAACATTGAAAACTCAATTTGTGCAATTCAATAGTTGTTTCAATGATTTTATCAAAGTTATTACTTTATTTATTCTTTGATTGCAATGATGTTTATGAATTGTATGATATTGATTTCAATGATGAGTGAGTAGTCGTTTAATCTTAGGGACCAATGGATCCTATGGTATGAATACTATGCATATATTATATGAATGATAATGATTAGATTGTGATGACTCTATACTTAATGATATGAACATATTGGCCACATATTTGTTGATTATAAGTATTTAGAAGTAACCATGGCCGTGGAACTTTTAAGCCGGATATGAACAAAACAACCATAAAACATTATAACATCGATAGATAGTTATTGATTAGAGAGACATGGATAGTAAACTTAAGTGTTTATGATTCTAAGGATTTGGTACTTAATGCTTTGTGAAACTTACGTTGGTCACACAGATAGGTGAAATTCTAGTTTGCATAATACAATCTTTCACGACACGATATTTGGTAAAGTGAATCTTAAAAAATTTGTCTATTATAATTATGTATCGCAACACACATATATGAATATGATTTGAAAAGCATAGTATTCATTACCTAAGTTCATGTTGTGATCTAAGATGTTTTCTCTATATAAAAATAATCTCAGTAAAAACAACCACTCAATAGTTATATTAGTTTAGTTTAGTTTAGTTTAAAAAGAAAAGAAAACCCTTTTTAACAAAAGAGTGAACAATAATACAAGTAGTACATACACCTTTCTCTGTGGGACTATATCTGTAATCAAAATTAGTTGATACATTATTACTTCAATTGAGCCGATATACTTGCGATTAAGATCAAAATACAAAAGGAATCGATGGAAAAATTAGTAAAGCACATAGAGCAATTTATTGAAGAAGTCATCGATTTGTGTAGCAATTTGAAGAAGAAACATGATTCGCTAAGGATTCGCTGGAGTTGATTTCGAGAATATTGGATTAAACTAGGAAATTGAGTTTGATTAGGATATGTACATATTAGAATACTATAAATATGACCCTAGGGCTTCGAAAACAAGTGCGCCTCAATTGTCGACAACAAGTTGAAGAGTTTTAGTTTATTTAATTGTTCTTGCTTTTGAAGACTTGTTAGAGATTCAAGAGTTATTTAATTAAGGTATTTTTCATTAATGTATTTTAATTACTTTATTGCAATATTTACTTTCAATATGTGTGAGTAGTTTAATAATCTAAACATGAACTTAAAGTGTTTTGTAACGTAGTCATAGTAAAGAAGAATTTGTACTTAATATTTTAAATCTAATTGTATTCATCAACTCACGGTGTTAATAGATTCTTTTTGCGTATTACAATCATTAAACTCTGTGTTGCATTCATAGTGGCCAATGTGTATTTTGACATTTAGGTTTTGAATATAATATATGGTAGTAACTAAGATTAGTATAAAAGGTCTTATTACTGTTTAGCTATCTTAGGTGAATTGTTTTGTTAGTTATTTATTATTGTGGGGTTTCTGATAATATTAGCTTAGTAGTAAGAGTTTTCATAGAGTGTAATGTTGTTTTGTTACAATTAGTTATCTTAAGCTTTTGAAATACCAAGTGTGAAAAGATTAGGATATGACTTATTTTCATGGATTAAAGGAAAACTAATGGTTTGATAAAGAAAATTAATCTTACTTATGATTATGTATTTAATGATTTAGGGTTTGATGATTTAATAATTGAAGGGTTTAAAAATGCGATGATATGACTATGACTATACTTAAATTAATGTGTTCGAAAATCAAAACAGTTTCTGCTTCATTGTTCTTGATGATTGTTTAATTGTTTGTTTTATATTGATTTATTCGATTTGAATTTAATTTAGTTAATTTGCATTAATTTAGTTTAGTTTAGTTTAATTAGATTAAATATTTTCTTTAGAATACTTAAGTAATTTTATTTCCCATTTCATTTTTTTAGTTTCCATTAGTTTAATAAAATAATAAAAACCTCAGTAAAACTATTTTTCTTAGAAAGTTGAAAAAATCCCTGGGGAGACGATCTCACTCATCACTACTACAAATAATTTCTTAGTAATTTTCCTCGTTGAATGTCATATAACAAAAATGCAGTTGCACTAAAGTTAAATACGATGAAAATAAAGACTCATTTACTTAGAAAATAAAAATCAGTAAATAAGAAACTTTAGACCAAAATGTGTATTGACATCCTAGGAATCGGATTCAATCATCGGTTTTAAAGGACTTCTTTGACACTGTTTTTCATAGATAGTCTTATAGTGACACTCATTATGTGACGACCTGTCTCCGACCTAGGGTCGGGTCACCTGGTCCAGGTCGCCACTTAAGCCCAATACCTGAACCAGACCCAAATAACAATCTGGCATGCCTAAACAAATAAACCTGCGGAATACACATTGGCTAAACAAAGGATAATAATTGTGGAATAAATATAAAGAGATATCCTTAAGCCAATATATTTAAGTTCATAGAACATTAATAAAACTATACATGAGTTCATGCTCATTTAAATTAAACAAGTTTATTAAATCTCCGAAGTGGATCAACTAAAGGTAACTAGGATTCAAGCTACCCAAAGATCTATTTTAATTTTAACCCCAAGTTGAATAGTTTCGAAATCAAATATAAATAATATATATCAACAAATGCTCACATCAAGAGGAGACTTCAAGCTCGTCTCTCCCTTGCCTCAACCTAACGCTTTCATGGATACCTAAGATGTAAGTGGGGTGAGCTAAAAGAACCAACAGAGCTTAGTAATGCGGAAAACCCGCTCAACCATCAAATATGCAAGTAATACCTAATAAGCATGTAAAGTCTAGCATGTACTTGAAAACAATCAAGGATTTATTGAATAGTAGCATGGTAGCAGGATTTCATAAAAGATAGACGTATAATGAACCATCAAGTACCATCATGGACATAAGGTTTGTAAGCCACAAATAAATAGGAAATTCATCATTTCATAGTAAATATGACATATTCATAAGCCATTAAGTTGTAACAACAATAATCATGCATAATATTAAAAGCTTATACCAAAATTAAACAATACATAGCATAATTCTACGTCAATAACATGCAAGTTATATATCATGATTCTTTATTCATGGCAAGAAAGAGCTTGACAAATCATCACATAGATTCAAGCTTTCATGCAAAGGAGGCACGCGAGATTCTATAATATAAAATATAGTAATACGTATAAGTCGTCGTTCCATTCAATGCATACTAGGTATTGGCAAAAATTTGGTGATTGATTGTCCTACTCTCGAGGTGATGAAAACTACTAGCTAGCACACAGGCCTTATGTGCCCTTTCGTTGGTCCCATCAAATCAATAGTAAATTCGTCCAAGCCATCACCGATGCATTTCCCTATGTCTCAAGAGTACAAGAGAAGGAATTATAACTCATGTCCCTACGCGATACACTTATGAATTCAATTAGTCAAGTAAAGCCCTTGGTGGTGAACTTCACAAACATCCGGGGGCGTTAAATGCCCTCAGTGGAACTTAACAAACATCTTAGGGCCCTGAATAACATAGATGAGAAAAACAGTGCATTTACATTCCATAGATACGTAGGTTCGAAATAATACCATGACGTAACCCATAAATCCTAAGTCTTTAATTCAAATTGTGAATCCTAAACATAACTAGTAATCATGCCATATTTTATAATTGAGCAAGCTCCCCACTTACCTGTACTCGGCGCGCCTAAGACCACTCCTTGCACACTAGGGGCTCGATGTGAACCATCGCGTGTCACTAAGACAATTCATACAATATATCAATGCATATTCTATTACATAGTCATTAATTGTTTAACTTATTTACCTTTAGGTACTCATTAGTGCAGGTCCCACGGGTTTCGTGTCGTCTGGAGCCCTTATCGAGGTCCCGATGTCGCATTGTCGAGGATGTGACCTGTCGTCAAGTCCCCGGAGTGCGTGTGTGTGTCCTCGATGAAGCCGTAGAGGGGCTGGGACATTCCAACCCTTCATTTTACTATTGTAGGGACATTTTGGTCCCTGGTCAACTAGTCTGGTTGATCGATCAACTGGTCTAGCTGACCAGTTGACCAAACAGAGGGGGAGCTCGTGCTCCCCTTTGTTGGAGCCGTGGAGGGGAGCTTAAGCTCCCCTCTATTGGGCCCCTCCGCCCCAGCCTCTGGCGCTGACTACGTGGGGGGCCTCTGGCGACTGGCCAGTGGACCACCGCCTCCCCTGTCCGGCCGCCGTCGAGGCAGAGGAAGGGTGGCGAACCACCCCTTCCCTCCCCTCTCCATGGTTCATATGGGGTGGGGGAGGAGGAGCCTCCTAGTGGGGGCTCCCACCCGCCCCTCGTCTGGCGAAGATGGGGCTCTTTTATGGGGGCCCCATCGCCCACAACAGCGGCAGCGGCAGCGGCGTGGCAGTGGCAGTGAGGCCGCCGCCCTTGCCTTGATGTTACCACCACCACCACCACCACCCCCACTACCACCTTGGCCTTGTTAACCCCATTCCCTACCCAAAAATCTTAATAAATTTGAGAAAATTGATATGGAAGGGAACATTTACCTCTCATATTTTGGGTTCATTCTCTCCTTCTTCCTTGTTTCCTCATCTTCAAATGTAAAACTAGTTGTAGACATGAGGGAGGGCTAGAATTTGATAACAAGACTTATATAGTTAGGGTTTTAGAGTAGGGTTGTATACAACCTTATTTATTTTACCAAAATGCCCTTATGTGCCTCTGAATCATTTACATCCATTTGACTCTTGTTAGGCCCAATATTTATTTAGCCTAAGCTATACTTTTCACACTTAAACAATTCACAAAGCACACTTGCACACATTTAGTATTAAAAATCACTAAATTACCCTCGAGTCGGGTCAGATAGAATTCAGTTCGTTACACATTACCTCGTTCTCCTCATGTCAGTGGAGGGGACGTACAACATAACCACATACTAACTAGACCTGCAAAATCCCTAGGATATGTCGTAGATCTTCAATGGACTAACAACATTAACGCTATATGAGAACACCTATCATGAGTGGTAAGTGGTGTCGAATAATCCACCTTTCATATGGAAATTGCAATACATCGCTACCCTTCTCATATCCTAACAACACAAAGGCAAATCAATTGCAAACAGACAAAAGCCCCAATTGCCATTAAATGTAATCCCCTAACCGAGTAGCAGTAGAATCGCTGGCAATAGTTTTTTACCGAAATCAGATTGCATGTGCACTTACACTACAATAAGGAATAACTTTAGGTTTAAAATCATAATTGAAAACCTCATAACAATTGTGCAATCAAGAATATGAAAATCATATTAAAATAGTATTACGAATTTAAGTACAAACCTCTCGAATCCTAAAAATCCCTAGGGGTCACACACTTTAGTCTAGAACGTAGAACTTAGCCACTCATTGACATAAAATCAACAATAAACTTTATTCAAATCATAGATATTAACACAAAATCCTTACAATGAAATAAAAAACTTACAAGGAATGAGCAACAATAGAGTTATCTTTCGGCTCACTCTCTGGAGAAAATAAAAACAATGGTTCCACTCTCAAGTCTCTCAAAGAAAAGTAAAACTTAAAAGTCAAATTAGAATTCGCGAAATTGTATTAAGGCTTCTCTAAAGTGTAAAAAAACGAAATCTAATCTCGAATCTTAAAAAATGACAAAATTAGAAACTACCAAATTTTGGTTTTGTTCAGAGTTGTATGTGTAAATTGCCAAGGTGCTAAGGAGGCGCTTTGGTTCGACTTGATCCTAGGGTCACGCCAGCATTGTATGTACAATGCAAGGCGATGTTAAGGCGCTCCATTTATTCTTGAATTTTTAAGTGGCACCCTAGCGATTCCTTGGCAATTTCAGTACAACTAAGACGCCATATGTGCAAAATGTTCTAGGATTCACTAGATGAATCAGTGAAGCATAGAGATCAATTTATTGAAGAAGTCACCGATTTACATTACAAATTGATGAATAAATAGGATTCGCCAAGGATTTGCTGAAGTCAAGTTTCGATAATACTGGATTAAAACTAGGAATTTGACTTTGATTAGGATATGTAATCATTAGAATAGACCTTAGGGCTTTGAAAATAAGTGCCTTCAATATTCTATCAACTAAAAGTTGAGGAGTTTTAGTTTATTTTATTGTTCTTATTTTTGAAGACTTGTTAGAGAATCAAGAGTTATTTAATTAAGGTATTGTTTATTAATGTCTTTTAATTACTTTATTGTGATGTTTACTTTGAATACGAATGAGTAGTCTATTAATTTAAACAAAAATCCGAACATGAACTTAAACTGTTTTATAATGTAGTTATAGTAAAGAAGAATTTGTACTTAATGCTTTAAACTTAATCATATTTGTCAATTCTTATTTTTAATAGATTGTTTTTGCATATTACAATCATTAAACTTTGTGTTGCATGCATAGTGGCCAATTTATATTGTGATAACTAGGTTTTAAATTCAATACATGGTAGTAACAAAGATTAATTTAAAATGTCTTTACCGCTTAGATGTCTTAGGTGAATTGTTTTCTAAGTTGTTTATTATTGCAGTGTTTCAGATAATATTGGCTTAGTAGTAAGAGTTTTCATAAAATTTTGTTGTTTTGTTACAACTAGTTATTTTAAGCTTTCAAAAAACTAAGGATAATAAGATTAGAATATGGCTTATTTTCATTGATAAAAGGAAAACTAATGGTTTGATAAAGACTACTAATCTTACTTATGATTATGATTTAATGATTTAATGATAATGATGAAATGATATGACTATGACTATACTTTAATTAATATGTTTGGAATTCAAAACGGTTTATTCTTCATTGTTTTGGATGAATATTTAGATGTTTGTCTTATTTTGAACTAGGTGTTAACCCACGCTTCGCAATCGGGATATTTTAACTTCTATCAAACTATTTAAAACGTTTTCAAAATATAAGTTTTGGCTTTTGCAAGTGATTTTTGTTCTAAAACCAAACATTTACATTCAATAGTGTATTATAATGGCATGTTGAGAGGGCAGAAAACAACTAATAATGTGTTATATGATATTAAAGACCTTGGTGATGAAATAGCCTAAGTAAAAGGAAAAAAAAAAAAAAAACAAGTATGGGTTAAGTCATATTAAAAGGAGTTTTAGAAATTAAATTGATTTAAACATATTCTAATGGAAATACTGTAAATAAGGAAAAAGAATAAAAGTGATGGCTAATTATTAGCCGTTGAGATGGTCCTAGTATTAAACTAGGCGTTAACCAACGCTTTGCTCGCAGGATAGTTTAACTTCTACCAAACTGTTTAGAATATTTTCTAAGTATAATTTTTGGAATTTGCAAGGGATTTTTGTTCTAAAACCAAACACTTACATTCATGATATGGTATTGATGTCTTTTGTTGTTCTGTTTTGCTTATTTTTTGGTAACTTGAAATAAGGTAATTTTTATTGTAAATAGATACTTGCATAGTTGTATACGGGTTCAAGGATGTAAAACTCCTTGCCTATTATTCATTTTGGTCAATATAGTCTCTTTCTTATAAAAAAAACACTAAAAAAATCGATAATTAATAATTGGAAAAAAACATATTGTAAAATTAACTTTAACCGGTTAAAAATTCATAATTTTTTACCCTCTTGAAGCACATCTTCATCAAGAAACACAAACTTGTGTTTGGAAATCCTTAAAATATCATAAGGAAGTCTAACTTTGCTTGTATGTATGAAATTTAACCTTGGGTTCTCATCTATCTCAAATTCGACCAATAGGGATTGACACTATTCTTAGTGAGGATGTCGCAGGGGTTTCTATACTTCGTCTTTGCATTGTGTAATAATTGAGCAATTCTGCTCATTCTTGATAAAAAAGGAACTAATTTGTATTCCGTTCTTAAGTATCGGTTTTTATAATTGTATTTTGTTTTTTTTTACTTTTCACTTATTGAATGAGCCAAAATTTGTACAATTAGTTTTCTTTGTTAATTGTAGTTACAAAAAACTACTACACCTTATGAATTTTAGTAGGCAAAGAAGACATTAACCTTGTACAATATACATTGAAAATGATTGTGTTAAAAGTCAATTATTTTCTTGATTTTGTAGATCCCTATTCACGGGATTTAGGGATGGTATATTAATTTTGTAATTGCAATTATTTTCTTGATTAATATTGAGAAGCCAATTATTTTTTGAATTTAAAAGTAGAAAACGTAGAGCAATAGTATTTGGTAATTGATGGGGCTTAAAGCCATGTTTGAAAAAGTAATATAGAAATATATGGAAATGTTTGGAATGAAAGTTTGCAAATAAGGGATTAAAAAATTCGAAAGACCAAATTTCACTCAAAAGACCAAATATGGAGGCCACGTTTGGAAACATTTTCCACTTAGATGACTAAATATGGAAGCTACGTTTAGAAACCCTAAATGTAATATAGAAACGTTTGGAAATGTTTAGAATGAAAGCTTTTGTTTAATGAGGGAAGTTTCATTGATAGAAACATATAAACGTTTTTTTTTTTGGAAACGCATGGAATGGAAGTTTTTGTTTATTGAGGGAGGACTTTGGGGTTGCCACGTGGCACATCGAGAGGGCTGAAAATAACCACGTGGAAAGCCTAAGACATTCCCTTAATAGATATATAGATAGAATAGAAAAACTCGAAAGACCAAATTTCCACTCAAAAGACTAAATATGGAAGCCACGTTTGGAAACGTTTTCTACTCAAAAGACCAAATATGGAAGCCACATTTGGAAACTTAATATAAAAATGCTTGGAATGAAAGCATTTGTGTAATGAGAGAAGTTTTGATTGATAGAAACATAGAAACGGTTTTTTTATGTAAAGCATGGAATGGAATATATATATACATATAGTTACTTGAAATGAATTTAGATCAATTAATTTCGTTAATATGAATTTTTTAATTTAGTTTAATTAATTTAGAATACTTGTTCTAAAAAAATTGCTTTAGAATACTTGGATAATTTTAATTCTCATTTTAGTTTTAATTTCCATTAGTTTAACAAGATAATAAAACATTAGGAAAACTTTTTTTCCTAAGAAGTTGACAAAATCTCAGTGGAAACGATCTCACTTATCACTACTACAAATAATAAGGATATACGAGAAACTTATTGTACACGCTCGACATATATCAAGTTTCAGGTCGAACGATGCCCTAATCAGGATTGGGGTCATTGAACTTTTCTTGCCGCTAGTGCACTAATTACAGACGTAATAGTGTAGGAGGTGACACACGTAGCACATAACTCACTTGTTGCCTCGCATGCTTTTGGTCTCAAGTTAGTAACTTAGGAATCTAAGTTAAACTATACACGTTAGTGATTTGGTTACCTAGGTTTAGTGTCCTTTCAAACCTTAATGTGGTTGTCGCATGAAACTCAATTGAAGAGATTACATCAATTGAAGAGTTTTATCATGAAATTAAGTTCATTGGTAAACAAAACACCTAAAAAATACAAGATGAACTTCATGACAATAGTTCTTCATTAAATTCTCAAGAAAATTGGAGTCTAGTGAACCTAATTTCATCCTCCAATGGCTCAAAATTGAACCCTTAATCAGTTTCTTATGGTTTCCTTACAAAAACACCATCAATAATCAAAATTGAGAGAGAAAATAGATAAGGTTATCCATCATTTTTAAGATCAAAATCCCAATTGATGTAGTGGCCCCAAATTCTGAGGCCTACTATGTGATTCCTCGTGGGCCCATAGCTCTACCACGTCATCACCTTGTTATGCCCCACGCGCAACTCCCATTCTTAATCCTCATGCATCAAAGTTTATAAATTTGATGTACATTTAAATATACAACAATTTAAAAAAAACATGACAATTTAATATTTCATTTATTTTAAATTTAGAGCATTAGTCCTATGTAGAAAACTCGGAACAGTACACTGTTTATAAGGCAACAAAAGTAAATATATAAATGTACCTATGTCTCAAAAGTCCCCAATATCCCAACATAAAACCAAATACCAAAATGTACACGTACGAGTAGGTCCTGGACTGTAAACTGTCAAAGGTAGTCACCCAGTGTCTCTGCGGCTCTGCTCGTACACGGATCTGCACTCAGTCACCTAACAAATACAATGACGAGTCTAGTAAGTAAACTCCCAAAGAAAACCATCGACTAGATAATAACGAAAGCTAATAAATAAGGTAAACTAAACATGCAGTGAGTACGGATAGCCATAAGACCCTGCATGCGTAGTTAATAGCCAATACAAAATGATCACGGATAATCGCAATGTAACAAATACATGTGCAACAACCATATCGATAAAACCAGACGAATGTGTGATGCAAGTTAACATACTAGATCATACTTCGTCAATTCGGATGCCCCACTTGAGCATATCAAGCCTGGGTCACACCCGAAATACTAATGGTGGCCGAAACAAATCACAACCCACTAGACACATATACCCCACAGCTCGGGTCGCAATCCACTGACGGTGTAAGTATACACGCTACAATCTAGTATGCACGATCCCATACCACAATTGTCCTGAATAATCTTCGACGGTGAAAACCAATCAACACCGACCAAGCAACATATAAACAGACCCTTAAATGATATAACTTGTGAACATACAACAAGAATCGTAAATGCAAGAATTGAAACCATTAAATAGTCCTAATGTGTTTTTGTTACACACCTCAAATTGCGCTCCAACTCCGCCCGAACTAATCTTCGGTCCAATCCTGTCCTCACCTCAAAATACGTGTTTAATACCCGAATATGGAATCTTAAGTCCCTAGTATCTGAATGTATCATTTAAATCCTTAAAACTTGTAATTCCAAACATTTTTCATTTTATTTTATTTTCTCTGTCCTGGCGTAGTGGGAGGCTCCGCTGTAAGCAAATGCTCACGATGCCCACGGCAGTGTGGCCATGTCCTACACGTCATATGTGGCACCGTCGTGGGTTAATACCTACAGCATGACATAAAACGTCCAGGGCAGTGAGCCCCTGGACATCACGAATTGGGTGGCACCGTGGATCATTTTCTGGACCCCTCAACTTCGTTGCCACGGTTTGAACCTGCTCCAACCTCTCATGGTTCTCCAAAACTACCATAGTATACCTTCAAACCTGTTGGGTAATGTGCCCTAGGTCAATCCATTAACAGTCTTTATGAATACATTTTAGTTAATAAAATAGAGGATTTTATTTGCTGTTTATTATAATTGATTTGCATGTTTACATTATAATAAGATCCATGGGTATTTGAGAAATATCCTAAATGTCCCTAGTCGATTATTATCTCGGGAACTATAATGAATTAAGACTAGTATGAGTCTTGATTGATGATCATACGATGATCATACGTATAGGAATACGAATCAAGATCATGAGTACTTATTATAGAATAAAAAATCTTTGGACCGACCCGCTATGAGAACATCACATGGATTAAGTCATAGTTGTTTCTCATGATAGGTATATTTTTCAATCCTCGACTTGAGATTACCAGAGACTTCAACATTAGGAATACAGTGATTTGACGCAATCAAACGTTGTCTTTAACCTAGGACAATTATAAAGGTTGTGATTGGTTATTGTGTGAATAATGTGGTGAAGTTGTGTAATCGAGATAGAATTTGTCCCTCTCATATAAAGAGAGATATCCAGTGGATCCCTCGATATGTTAGGATGTTAAAAGGCCTAGTCTAAGTGAATTGATATTGATCAATGTCACTTAGATGTTTTCATCTACCTTGAAATCGAGACTAGTACGATTGAACATGTTGGATGACAATTCCATGCCTTATGTTTGATCAAAAGGATATCGTGTGACAAAAGGATGTTATATATACTATTGATTAGGTTATATCGATTTGATAATCGTACAACTTGGGTAGTCATAATGTCTTGCTAGAGGCCGCTTATGACTTGTATACCAAAATGTGTTTTGGTACACACGCCAACGTTGTATGAGCCTATTGGTCGCACACTAAGAATGGTTTTGCGAGATTTTAAGATGGTTGAGAAAAATGAATTTTATATGATAAAATTCATGTAAACGTCCTTGTAGTGTATTACACTTATACTTCTTTAAGTAGGGGTATATGTGTAATTTACTTAACCGTCTATATACAAGGGTTGTATAAATAGACGCTTTGAGTTAGAATACAAGTACGAAAGAATTATTAAAAGCCCGAAACTCTATTTTTCGTTTTAGAAACAACTTAGAGTTTTTGGTATTCGATCGTTTTGGAGAGAAACAAAAGTTTGAAATTCTCTCGAAGCTAGCAATTTGAATCTCGGTCGCCATTCGTGTGTGGACGGTGATAGAGGCGTTCGTTGTTAGCAGCGCCTTAGAGATCGATTAACCTTCAGAAAGGTACATTGCGACTGAGGTATGATTAAGTTTTCATAGTCTAAACGTGTTTTAATGGAATCAGATTCGGATCCTGTTGGGGTTTTTTCTCAAAATTGTTTTGAAATCTCCGCTGCGTTTGAACCCCAAAATCCAACAAAACCTCGATAAACCACGATCGAATCGATAAACCCAGCGATTTCTCTTCAAAACACCGATAAATACTATTTTCACAATTAAGAACAACCTCAAAAAATCCATCATTAACTTATCAAAACCACCATTAAAAAACATACAAACTACACTAAAAATCAGTGAGCTCAACTCACCTTTCGAAACCTTTGCCAAAACCCTCAAAATCTTGACTGAAAGATGAAGAACGACGAGAGGAGTATTGATCTTACCTCAGATGTTGGATCTCCTAGCTCAATCTCCTCCAAATCCACAAGAAAAGCTCACTAAAACCCCAAACTTCCACTACAATTTTTGGATTTCTCATGAGAGGAAGAGAAAATCTCATTTTTATAGGCTCCAAGTCATCAAGTGCGTTGTGTATGTCCCTAGCCTTCTCCAATGGCAAAGATTGAGTCGACAAGTCCACCTTGGTGACACAAATTAGTGACTAGGTCCTTTGGTCTTATCCTTGCAAATCACCAATAATTAGTTTCTCAAATGTTCTAATACCCGGCACCCGACACCTCGAACTGTCGAACTCAACTTTGACGATACAATTAGCCTACGCCACGTTCTTATATCAATTTTTGTCACATTTAATTATGTTTTCCTATGTGCCATTCACTGGCCTAGTGTTCTCGTAGTTCGCTCACCTAACATCGCATCAACACGTTTTTCGAGGCAAATGACTATCACACTATCTCACTCAATTTATCAATATAATACACACATGCGATGTAATAAGTCATGAAATAATCATTACCATCATAGTTACACAACTAATCAGTCAAAAATAACATTTTTTGTCCGATTCAGGCGTACAGTCACTTGTCCGAGGCATCCCCGTAGACCTAAGATGGCATCCACGTCAGAAAATACACGAATAAGGACAATAATTAAAATTGGGTTGTTACAATTGAACTATTGATATTCTTCAAGTACAATTGAGCTAGAACGTAAGCTCTTTTGCTTTAGTCTCCTCTGCTTCTTTCTTTTCTTTCTTTCCGTTTTTCTCTGTTATGCATTCATTTTGAATCTTCCTTTTGGTTTTGTTAGTTTTGGTTGAAAACACCTCATCAACTTAAGTGACAAGTATGCTAACACCATTATTGACTCCAATGCATTTTGAAAGTTTCTAAAGAACCGAGAGTTTTATTCAACTCAAAATTTGAGTACAAGTAAACAAGCATTTTTAGAAAGCAGGAAATACATAAAGGATAGAAACAAATAAGGGTAGTTGCAATCTCTTGTAACCAAACGTGATCTAATTTGATGTGGGATAACCAAAAAATCGGAACAACCCAATTCACACAATTGTAACACCCTCCCTCAAACTCAAGATGGGTTGGTGGAGACCAACTTGAGTTTGTCAATTAAATCTTGAAACCGTCTCGAAAGATGAGCTTTGGTGAAGATGTCTCCTGTCTGATTAATGAAAGAGACTACGACAAGCTAAAGGGTGCCTAAAAGGAGGTGTTGGCGGACAAAATGATAATCATTCTCAATGTGTTTCGTACGATCATGAAAGACATCATTATGAACGATCTGAATTGCACTACGATTGTCACAATGTAAGAGAGTAGCAGAGGAATGGTGCACTTTCATATCCTCAAGTAACCAATGAAGCTAGAGTAATTCGGATGTAGCATCCACAAGTGCCCGATACTCAGATTATGCGCTAAAGCATGAAGTCACTATTTGCTTCTTACTTCGCCAAGATATAAGTGGAGTTCCCAAGAAGAAACAATAACCAGTAGTAGAGCGACGATCAGTCAGATCACTAGCCTAATCTGTATATGAATAACCAGATAAAACTAAAGAAGAGGTTACAAAGAAGTGCAAACCACGAAATAAGGTGCCTTTAATATAGCGGAGAATACGAAGAACAACTGTGAAGTGTACAGTACGAGGGGCAGACATGAACTGGCTAACGATATGAATGGCATATGCAATATTTGGTCGGCTAACTGTAAGATAAACCAGACTACTAATAAGTTGACGATATAAAGTAGGATCTGGAAGAAGTATACCATCAGATGGAGTCAACTTAACATTTACATCCAAAGGGGTGGAAGTAATTGTGGCATCAGTAATCACAGAGTAAGAGATTAGGTCAGATGCATATTTGGCCTGTGACAGATAATAGTCGTCTGAAGTAGATATAACTTCAAGTCCCAATAAACAACTGAGGAGGCCTAGATCCTTCATATCAAAATATCACCGAAGATAGTGTTGTAGTTCATAAATGCCAGTAGAGTAATCCCCAGTGATGATTATATCATCAATATAGAGCAGAAAAAGGACTATCCCTCTATCTAAGCGGCGAGTAAACAAGGCCAAGTCATAAGGACTTGATGTAACGCTGAATTTTATGATTGTCACACTAAACTTCACATACCAAGCGCGAGGAGCTTGCTGAAGCCCATACAATGCTCGTTATAACAAACAAACTTGGTTTGAAGAGTGTGCATATCTAGGAGGAGGGCACATATATACTTATTCGGCAAGATTGCCATTAAGAAATGTATTTTTAACATCCATCTAAAAAAGGGACCAGTGCTTGATTGCAGCAACAATTAACAAGCTTTAGATAGATGTCAAATGAGCCATAGGAGCAAATGTCTTTTCATAGTCGATGCCATACTCCTGTGTGTAACGTTTCGCAACCAGACGAGCCTTATATCGCTCAACAGAACTGTCAGAATGGGTTTTTATCTTATAAACCCATTTGGACCCAATAGGAGTCTTGCTTGAGGAAATATCCACCAAGTCCCAAGTGTGTGTCTTTTCTAAGGCACATAATTCTTCTGACATTACTTGCTACCAATTAGGGTCAGTACTAGCCTTTCGATAGGAGAAAGGCTCATGTAAAGAAGAAATGATAAAGAAATAATGATAATCTTTAAGATAAGATGGAGGTTCAGTTACCCTATTAGAACGACAACGAGGAGGAACAAGATCATCAAAAGGAGCAGATTCTACATGAACAAATGTTGGAGTGATAGTGCAATTATTGAGCTCAACTGCATGACCTGCATCAGAAAAGGAATAGAGCTCGATAAATGAGTTAATGAAAAAGGGCTAAGAACTAGAGAGGGAAGTATGGAACGTTGATAGTTTAGAAAACATTGTATGTTCCCAAAAAGTGACATGCGTTGAGATTCGCAATCTCCGAGAAATAGGATTCCAACACCGATATCCTTTATGTTTAACTCCAGACCCAAGAAAAAAATAGAAATGAGCACGTGGCTTAAGTTTAGTATGCTCAGGGGGATTGAGAAGAACAAAACATACACTACCAAAAACTCGAAGATTAGTAAGTGTTTTACCATATAATCATTCAAAAAGGGGAGATGTTTTGTAAAATTAGAGTAGGAAGTCGATTTATGGTATAAACACACGTCAGGGCAGCCTTTCCCCAAAACTTTTCCAGACATGATGCCAAAAGAAGTTGAGCACGAATAGAGTATAAACTATAGTGATGTTTTCTTTCAGCTCTGCCATTTTGTTGGAAGGTGTAAGGGCAGGAACGTTGAACAAAAATTCCTTGCTACTTAAAAAGTAAGGAAGAACAAAATCTTGATATTCCAAAGCATTGTCAGTATGAAATATTTTTGACACATGAAAATTGAGATTTTATCATGGTTGCAAATTCAATATAAACATGTGACAGCTCAGACCGATGTTTTAGAAAATATATCCAAGTAAAACATGAATAATCATCAATATATGTCACAAAATAATGACAACCATTAACAGTGGAAGTGGGTGCAGGACCCCAAATATCATAATGAATTAAACGAAATGGAGCATTTGCAATATAATCACTAAGACTGAAAGAAGAAGCAGGTTGTTTAGCCAATTGGCAATGCATACAATCAAAAGATTAAAATTTTAAAACACCTAATGACCAACTAGAAATAAGAGGGCGAAGTTTACTAGCAGATGCATGACCTAGAAGAAGATGCCATTCATAAACTAAGGGAGAGGAAACAACAACAGGGAACTTTTGAGAAAGAGACAAATGAAGATATGTGAGCTCAAATAATCATCCCACCTTGCTCCCGTTTCCAAAAATCTGACCGTCTGAAGATATTGAACCTGAAAACCATTTCGAGAAAAAGATACAGATAAGCCATTATCACACAACTGACCAACTGAAACTAAATTTAAGATAAGATTTGGGACACAATGAGTGTCTGGCAGAGTTAGGTGAGGAGTAGGAGCAATTCATGTGTGAGTAATAGACATAAAACTTCCATTTACAGTTTAAATATATGAAAAAGACTGAAAATCTTTGCAATTGGAAAGAACAGATAACTGAGAGTTCATATGGTTACAACAATCGAAATCAAGAAACTAAGGTGTACTTGGGGTAATAAATAAGGCACTGGCTTTGGGGGATATCACCTGTTTGAGGAGTGCTTCTATCTCACTCAAAGGCATGGTAGGAGAGGAAGGTGACCCATCAGAGACAACAACAACAACAACAGAAGAATCGAACTTAGATGTCGACTTTGGAGCTCTCTTGGGACGAGGGCAGACTAGATAGTTCGACACTATATGACCACGCTCATGATAGTACCTACACTCAATAGTAGGATTGTTAGCAAATGCATTACCAGTTCCTTTGCAATTCCTACAAAATGAGGATCCAGACTTCAAACGTGATGGAGTAAGTGCTAGAGGAAGTTCTGAGGAAGTGGAAGGAGGTTTAACCTATTACAGCCTGATTTCTTCAAACAAGATTTCTTTTACAGTTGCATCAAAAGAAGGCAATGGGTCACGATATAGCAAGGCTGCATGAACTGACTCATACTCAGGACGAAGAGCCATCAATATTTCTATAAGATGAAGATGATCATGAGTGATTTGAACTTGTTGTAACTGATTCCAAATTGGTTGAATGAGGGCTAGAAAATCATTAATTGACTGACCACGTTCTTGCTTCAAATTGTTCAGATTAGTACATAACTGGTAATACTGTGCCAAACCAGAAATCTTGTATCTAACAGACAAAAACTCCCAAATATCTTTAGTAGTATCAAACTCAACAAATTAAATAATAGAGGGAGTAGTAATGTTACTAAACCAAGTGATGATCTTGTGATTTTTACGCTCCCAATCTTAACACGATCTAGAAACTTGTTGTTAGATTCCTTTTCACTTTGTTTAGGCTTTACAATGTCTCCTATCACAATACACCAAATCTTTCGACCAATAAAAAAACTCTTGATCTGTTGGCACACACAATGAACCGTGTATAAAAGACACAGATCAAGCAGAACGAGATTAACCCTCAGTCAGAATTGAGAAACAAGAAAATTCTTATGGTTCTGATTGTAATGGCCCAAATCCACATTGGACCGTCACGGGAGGCCACGCGGATTCATAACCGGTCACGTGGCTGGCAGCTGTGTTCCACGCTTAACTTCAACCACGCTTTGCCTCAAATCATCTAGTGAAAGTATTGAACATCAAAATGTACACCGGAAGCCAATATTTATTACAAAATCCTAATGTGGAAATCAAACCGAAATGTGACTATAACATACATAAAAGTCAAGATTATCTCATTATGTCACAATGTAAACATGACTCATATACAGTGTATAGTATGTCTCACTACCCATCCTAAACAAAAACAAGATATATATATATATATATATATATATGTAAACATGCACACGTACGAGTGGGGTAGTCCTCAGTTAGTCAGTCACATATATTCCTCGAGCTTTCCTTTTCCACTGCTCATACGTGGATCTGCACTCCAACTATTACAAGAGCCAGATGGTGAGTTCAGAGTGAGTAATCCCAAGGAAATTCACCAAGTAATTACATAAATAAAATGCAGGAATCCAAAATGCTATAAATAAACATGCGGAACAAAAGAATATAGACGATTGCAGAAGATCATCGCATGCATATCAATAGCAGAGAAACATAGTACATATACACTTGAAATCAGACCAAACCATACTTTGGGCTATCCACCAGGTACGACCTGCGAGTAAAACCATCCCACGGGTTGACTCTGGACCCTCTAGGTGGCCAGCGTAGATCCTCGGCGCACCCACATATGCCTACCATACCTAGGTAGCACAAATTCACCAGCGTATGCATAGACATATGCTCTGGTTCAGTGGACCCTATGCCTAGCACGAATGATCACCAGGTGGGGAGTATTCGCATCACCGTAAAGACACCAGGTAAGGAATAAACAACCTCTACAGTAAAGACACCTGGTGATGGTACGCTCAACCACCGTAAAGAAAGCACGAGATGGGAGTAAACTCCACCATCGTAAAGCAAAGAGGAATAGATTTGTGAATAAATGGATAGAATGTAAATAAATCAATTAATAAATACTAAAATGAAGTTCAATTGGGATACTACACACCTCAAACTGCACTTCAAATGTCGTTCCAAGCCCAACTCAATGCCCTAATGCCAATCAAATCACCAATCGTACTACCAAAGTCCAAAAAATCTGATAAATTCCAAATATCATAAACCTCAAATATTCGATTCAAAACCCTAATTCATCGATAAAATCATTAATTAAACACCTCAAATATTCCATTTAGACCCCTAGATTACACCCCATTTGGTAATTTTTTATTAAATTTTTAGTCCCATAACTGTCCAAGACGCCGCCACGTTCAACTCTCACGCGTCTTCACGGCGTCTTGGGTGTCGTGAACACGCCATCACGCTATCTCCTTACGGCATCTTCAAAAACGTCTCCCTCATATTATGCTCTGCCGAAGATGCCGCGGGTGGCGCTATGGGTTCTAAATCCCACGGCGTGTCTGACGGCGTCTTCGGCAGAGAGGGTTTTCCCAAATTTTCGAACCCTCTCGGATCGTGGCTGCGATCCGTGCTCGCACCAACAACTCATTAAACACCCCACAAAGCCCATGAAACCGAAACCCCTCGACAACACACGTTCGAAACCCAAACTCAGCATTTTTTGACCAAAAACCCTAAAATCACTTAGAAATCAAAATAACCATAGGAACAACACCAAAACTATAACCATAACCTCAATTCCAACACCAAAACCATAGCAACACCCCTACATAGCTGGTGTGCCCAAACCTCAACCCGAAACTATAATGAAAACTGATAAAACACCTGCTAAAACGTAGGAAATGGAGAGAGAGTTGAGAATCTTACCTCGTTTATCGATTCTCTTGAGTTCTTGAGCTTCAAATCACCACTTGAATCACTCAAAACCCTCTTACACTCTCAGATTTTTGTCCACAATGTTTGGAGAGAGAGAAGTTGATGAAAATCAACAACAACAACAACAATATATATACTTCCCAAGTCATCACTTCTCACCCACATATCTCAAGGCACCATTAAGGGCTGAGATTTGGTCAAAAGGTCTCCAAATATGCCAAAAACTTGACTTTGTTGACTTGGTCTAACTCCTCCTAGTTATAACTATTCAGCTTCCCGGGTGTTCTAATACCCGACTCTAGACAATTCGCTGTCCCGTTTCCGCAAACTAACGATCCCAAACGCTCCCATACCATTTATTATGAATTATTAAGTATATTTTATCATTAATTTAGTGTGTTTAAACCCCTAGCTTAGTGTACTAATGGTTCGTCACCCGATATTCGTTCATACGCAGTAGTCGCAGTGAATACCCGTTACACCAACTTTCACGTCAATAAACAATATAAACAAGCATATTGCGATGTAAACTAACCAAATTGGACATAAACATCGCAATTACACATAAAAAAACACACAAGACGGACTGTATACGTAATCCATACACTCCGAGTCCTCACTGTGGGACTTGCGTGTGTCCCTGCTGGCGTCCACGTCTGTAAATGACGTCACACATAAAGACATATTAGAATTGGGTCATTACAGTGATACCATGAAAGTTTTTGAAGAACCAAAAGTTTTATTCAACTTAAAATTTGAGTACAAGTATACAAGTATTTATAGAAAGCTAGGACTACATAAAAGATATAAGCAAATAAGGGTAGTTGCAATCTCTTGTAACCAAAAGTGATCTAATCTGATGTGGGAAAACCAAAAAATTGGAACAACCTGATTCATACAATCATAACTCATTCCATCCCCTCATTAAGATATCGTTATGTATCTCAAGCAAGATCTAATAGTTTTTAACGAACAACACCACCACCAAGGTTTTGTCTTGCCACCTCCTACTTTGCATGCATACACGTGCAAGACTTTAAACCATTGATGGACATTGGAGATGTGCTACAGGCATCTTGAGGTGTGACATTTTTCATCACTCTCTCAATGCCCTACACTTCCTACTTGCTATATTCATCTGCTCGACACTCGTGCAACACAAATCTCGAGGTAAGTCTAAAGTTTATTAATCTGATTAACAAACTATAGGTTTCATTAATATATTTATATCACTATATATAAATATATATACTCGTATGTATTTTCACACCTATAAATTCGTCACATGCGTCAACGGCACACTCGAGTATGCACACTATTTCCATGACTATACCAATAATTTGCTAATTTTTTAATTTCTCAACTATAGTTTTTATATTAATATACATTAATAGCCTATAGTACCATTAATTAACTTTCACACCAAATAAACACAATACAATCACAAAATCACACGCTCACAATATTTGAGATAAGCCAAGCTTAACCACAAACCTAACTTGAGTTAATTAAGATTCGTATTAACGTTAATCACCTGGTCAAGGTAACATGCATGTCATTACATTTTTTTTATCTTGATGGATATATAACTATTCGAGGTCATTTATGACTTCTGATGTGTGTATGTCGCTTCAGGTCTAAGTGTTGCTTTGTTGTTCTCATAGCGGTTTGGGGTTTCCTTTGATGAACTATGAAGGTTTTCGGGCTCATGCTAGTTGAAAAATCTAGTTTCCACTTCTCTTGACTCTATAAAATTCATGATTGGACATTATTTATTCTAACTTTATTTTATAGAGTTTGCTAATGTATATTGTTCATGCCCAAGATGATGGCAGGGTTTCATCAAGAATTATTGTTTCATGCTAATTATAATTATGCATTAAGTATTAGGCAAAACCAATTAAATAGTTCTCAAACTTTGAGGATTTTTTAGATTAGGCCCCTGAACTATTGTTTGAGTAATTTGAGCTCTTAAACTTCTATTTTGATTCACATTAGATCAGACCAAACGATAATACAAACGTCCTTTAACAACATCGAGTCATTGCGTATCTCGATGCGAAGAAGGGGATAAATAGCCTCTCAATCAGGATAGGGAAGGGTAAGATGAAGAATGGATATAATCGCAAAGGACCTCTAATCATGCAGGAGACTATACTTATCTTATTGAAATGCAACACAATATCAAACTCAAAATCCCAAGGACAAAGTAACAGATCAACATAAAGGTCATAAAATAAGAGTCCGGCTAAGTGCACCTCACCATTTACTGAGTGCACCATAAAAAAAGTCAAACTTAAAAAAGGTAAATCCTATTACAAAATGACCGTTATGCCCTTACTGTGAGTAGTGCACCCCACTACAATTTCAAAGTGCACCCCACACACTCTCTTCTTTGTGACTTGTAGGCATCATCGAGTGGTTCGGCCTCGAAGGTCCAAATCTCTTGTTGGAGAGTCGGTCGGAGCCCACTGAACCTCTATTTGGAGACTCAATTACAACTTGCTGAACCTTTAATTGGAGAGTCAGTCGGAACTCACCGAACCTTTAGGTCAGCAGTTGTGAACTAAATCTCACATAAAAAGTTCGGTTGAACAACACCGAGCCTAGTGGATAAGTCTTAGCAACATGTTGTTGAACCTAAAATAAATGTCTTGACCAAGGTTTTGGAGTTGGGTGCTTCGGTTCGAATGAAAGGGTATTTTGGTAAAAATGTGGGGTGCACTTAGAAATTGAAATTTGAATTTAAGGTGCCATGCAAAATTGGTTGCATTCAATAAATAGTGGGGTGCACTTAGTCAAACTCTAAAATAATGAACTGGTCAATGAATTGGTTAACAATCTCATCAGTCACCGACCAATCTCACCTTGTCCAACACTTTTTTACACTGATTTTGAAAAACAAAAACCCATTTTTTGGTTGTTGTGAACAATAAATTTCTTCAGATTCACCACTTGCCTCTCCTCCACACCAACATCTGCTATCATTCAATTTTGTCCCATTTCTATATGCTCGTGTATGGATTGGCGCTAGTTGTTGGTTTGATGTTTTTGGGGTTGTTGTGAACATTAAATTTCTTCATATTTATCATTGGCACCACTTGCCTCTCCTCCACATCTACATCTGTTATCATTCAATTTTGTCCCCACTTCTATATTCTCGTGTATGGATTTGCGCTAGTTGTTGGTTTGATGTTTTCACTAGGTTTTCTTTTTTAATAAGTTGTTGTCTTCCTTGTTGGAAGTTTATGTTTGTCTTCCCTCGTTGGAAGTTTTTGTCCGTCTTCTCTTGTTGGAAGTTTTATTTTCTGTTATGGTTCTATTGTTGTAGATGCAAAAGATAAGCGTATAAGTTGCACATAAGTTTGCAAACTTTTGGAACGTCGATTTGATCTCATTAAGAAGTGGGAAAAGAAAGCTATTGATGTAATTTCATTGTTAAATAAGATGTAATAGCAATTTCTATGTATGGAAATATCTTTTCATAAAAAAAAACTAAATTTCTTCAATTCATCACCAAATCAACATATCCATTTATTTAAATTTCTCAAAGTCATCATCAGTTTCTTCAATTCCTTCATCAACAATGACTCTAACTGCTTTTTTAGATGGACTCTTTATTACTTCTCTGTTTCTTTTAACAATGGAAGGACACAATCTCTATCAAAATTAAAGTTGAAGGGCTTAAATTAACTAAATAAAAGTTCAAGGACCACATCTAAAAAAACTTCAAAGTTTGAGGACCATAAGTTTTGCCTAAGTTTTACTTGGATGATTGAAGGCACACATGACTTTCATTTTACTAAGCCCATTGTTTATTGGTCACCTCCCTTTTAGGTACCTCAACTGCTACTCTAAATAAAAGAAATGGGAAGATTATCGTATAGGAAATTTCCTTTCCCGATTGTGAGTCGTGAAGACATTATTATCTATTCATTTTGGGGCAATGATGTATTTAAAACAAGGGTTTTGCATGGGTAGACTTTTGGAAACTCATAGTTCATTTTTGGTTATGGTTGTAAGATTTTCTACTCTTTACTTTCTTTCCACATCTTATAGACATGAAAGGCCTGTTATTTACGTTAGTTGTCTATTTGTAGATTAACTTGTTATATTTCATAGGTTAAGGCTTACCGGGTCATCGCTTGATATATGGGGTTATCTTAAGTGGTTCGACGATAGCTTGGGCCGAACTATTCGGATTTGCAGGGATTCGAGTTGTCACATGTTTTACTTTAAAATCAGGTTGATTTGTTCATATTGGTATGAATCTTGAAAAATAACTTTATTATTTAAAGAGTTTTTTAAATGTTAAATCTCATTTGATATAACTTTAATAAATAACATCTAAGTTTCATATCAAATATTTTAAAACTTTATATATATTATTGCAATAAGAGAGTGACGCGCGCCGAACGCGTCAATAAAATAAATATACCTAAACCAACTATTTTGTAGATAGCGGTAAAGGGTCGATCCCACAGAGATTGGTTTCTTTCTTAGGTAAGAAAAATAACAAAAAGGAAATCGGGGGATTTAGAGAAAATGAATTAATTACCTAATCTAAATATAAACAAAATAAATAAAATCAATTAAAATAAAGTTAAAAACAATTAATAAAAATAACACCTAGGTCAAGGCATACAAGTTCGGTTTGATAAAAAGATTGAATTTGGTCGTCAACTTATGTCAAAAATACAAATCACATTATCCTAGTGTAGTTATAGACCCGGTCGTCAACTTATGTCAAAAATACAAATCACATTATCCTAGTGTAGTTATAGACCCGGTGACGTACGCGGTTTCTCGCACTTCCTAATATCGATAGCCAAGGTACGACCGTTGACTACTTCCCTAACCAAACACGCAACCTGATCGCTAGTGTTCAGATTTAACGCGTTGGCCACATTATTTCGATTCGTGAATGCACTACACCTAGACAACCGGATCGCTAGTGCTTCCAATTTAGCCTAGATCCCTAAGGTATTTTAACCGGTCCCAAAAGGTTCTAATCAATTGGTAAAGTCAATTGCCACTAGTGTGGTCTTATCGCACAAGCATGGGTGCTTACAACTCACTAACATGTAAATCAAGGTTTAAACTAGTGTTTAACCTCAATTGTTCAATCAATACCAAAGAAAATAAAATAATAATGAAAAGCTTGAAATTAAAATATATAAATCTCACAAATCCATTGAATATGTGCAGTTGAACCTCCTCAGTCTTGCCTAGGCTATGAACTTAGTCCTTCATGATTGAAGAACTCAAAGTACAAAGAAATATAAAAGAATGGAGAGGGAGAGATATAGGAGAGAATGAGGAAAAGAGAGCCGATCCCCCTATTTTCTTTCTGTTTTGATCGTTCTCTATCTCTATCTATATATATATATATATATATATGTATAATGATCGATCCATATCTCTATCTATATAAATATATATATATATATAATATCTATATATATAATAATAATCGATCTATATATATCCTATATAAAACTAACAAATCTATCCACTTCCAATTCTCTTCTTCTTCTTGAACGACATGCCGTAATGTGTGGGTCCACCGAAGTCGCCTCGAGATGCGCGTTAGCACGCTTTTTGATGTAAAACATATCTAGGCATATGAATACTTTATTTTCATAGTTTTTCAGCCCGATTTCAATCGCGCGGTCTATAATACCTGAAAATGACAAATACAGATAATTAGACTAATATTTTGGAGACTTTACTACAAAAACACTCAAATATATAAAAATACTATGACACTATTACCGACTTATCAAATACCCCCAAACTTAGGACTTTGCACGTCTCGAGCAAATGTGTAAATAACAAAACACAAATAAACTAGACTACTAATATAGATATGTACTGACTCGACTAATCCTATACCCGATTCAGAAATTCATGGAGTCCCTTTGGTTTACATAGTCGCCAAACTAACAAGTCACTCGAGAAATTTCGGAGTTATGATATGTCAAGAACCGCAACCCAAACACAATTAAGATCACACTTTCAAGACAAAGATGCAGTCAAGTCAAAGGCCATCAACTACTCATGGGTTTTCTTGATCTATACATTAAAGCACACAAGTTTAAAATCCCATTAAATTGAGTGAAAGTACTCGAGCTAAATCTTTTTTTATTTGAGGAGTTTTCATAAACTTCCGCCTTTATTCTTTTTTTTTTTATATTCTCTATTCTTTTCTCCATTTTTTTTAAAGTAACACGGTCCCTGCTCCATTTCCTATGGACCGCTTTTCTCACTTTTTCCCACCACAAGTTTCCCTGCTCCATTTCCTGTGGAAACTTGTGGGACTCTCAATATTAAGAAAACTCCTGTTAGCCCTTCTCACTTTCACAATAATCAAACAAATTCCCCAATGTGGGTTAAAATATTATCACTTGCATAATTCTGACCGTCTGCCTATTTTGGTATCGTGCGCACGCTCAACCAACATACTAAGTCTCTAATCATGAGGTCATAAGAATGTTGGGCTACGACTTGATTGAATGTTTCTCCTAATTTCTCCTAAGTTTCAAGTCAATAGGCAACCAGAAAGCACTCATCCATAAACAAAGGCATGAACAAAGTCTCAGGTGACTCTAAATGCAACATATGCAACATATGACACTATGTAAGGTCTAAATGCAAGAACAAACATAGATAGACATATGTCTACTACTAATAATAATAAAAACTATACTAAATGCATGCATGAAAGTGTATCAACTCCTAATGACATGAGAAAGAGAAGTATGGACGAAAAATAAATGGAAGAAATGAGAGAATGAGTGATACCAAACAACGCCATTACCATCCATCAATCGCATATAACCGCATATAATTAAAAAAACTTAAACGATCTCACCTGCGGTCTTTCGCATAGAACTATCCAACTCAATCCACAAGTCCTAAAGTACCCCCAAACTTATTTTGAACCTTGTCCTCAAGGTTCAAAACAAGCCAAGAGATCTATGCAACAAAAGAGAGAAAAGAGTGGTGAAAAAGAACATGGATAAATAAATAAGAAGATAATACAAACTCATGCAATTTATTTATTTATTTATTTATTTATTTATTTTTTATAAAAGTCTCCAAAAACTAGTAAATGTGCAATATATCTCATGTCTAGGTGACTAAGAAAACTATGAAATAAACTCACCATAATAAGAGCAAGAACTAGTAAGCATGAGAGTTAACTCAAATGATTCCTATCAAATCTAGCGAGCCCGAAGTCTTTCAACTAAGGGTGAAATCAACAATATGATGGAATGAAGTTCAGAGTTTTGAAAATAAAAATCCAACCAAATCTTAAAACACCTAAATCTTAAAAATCAGCTAACATCCTGAAAGTGCTCAAATTATGCTAAAAAAAAATCCAAAGTCAAACCAGATGAAATTTAGGATGCTCCAGTGTCTCAGGTGCTCATGCATCAACCATAGTGCCTGAAAAAGTCCAAGAAATGGAAGTTAAGATTTTATTAAAACAAAAATAACTAAAAATTAAACTAAACTAAAATAATTGCTAGAAATAAAAAATGAAATAAAATTAAAAAAATTAAGCTGGGCTGCCTCCCAACGAGCGCTTTTGGTTAAAGTCGTTAGCTCGACTTGGTGTGAATGATCACGTAATGCCCTCTCCTTTCGAGATGTCGACAACGAATGACGCATTTATAGCTTGGGGCAATTCAGCAGACATGCCCTCCTTCAGATTTAGGAGCTCATTCGGGACTTCTAATACATAAGAATCTATCAAATCATGGTCATCTGACACAAAGGTGTCAACCATGTAGAAGATCTGCGAACGCTCCTTTACGACCACCCCCTTGTAAGGTCTAACAAATATGCATGGGAGGGTGGGTGGCTTCACCAACACCAGATGTTGGTCTTCCTTGCTCTCTTTTTGCGATTCCTCCGGCCTATCTAAAATGACATCAATTTCATTCTCGGCTTTATCCTCTTTCCTTTCGTGCAATGCTAATGTTCGGCTCATGTAAGGAAACTTCAATTATTTCCTCTGGTTCACTCCAATAGTCCTCAATCGGTGTAACCTCATTTACCTCAACACTCTCCAATGGGGTTGCACTCATGGTCTCAGCTGATATCTTATGGAGAATTGACATTATTTCTTCTTCAGCTTCTTGATCCCTCTGTTCAATCCATTGGTCCAATTCTTGCTCGGTGAGGTTCATATCTTGCTCAGTCTCTAGAAGAAACCTTATTATGTCCCTTGAAGGCTGATTCCGCATGGAACTATATGTTTCCTGCTGATATGATGAATTAATCCAGTCGTCAAAGGGGTATTTTTTGGTGATTGGAGAAAGCCAGTCGGAGATCATATCTTTCTCCATGTCTTCAATGGTTCTCCGTTGTTGTTGAGGACTCTGTGGACTTGGCCTAGACATACAAAAGTCGGGTTATGGCGATGCATAGCTAGAACTGTGATGATTTCCATACCTCGGATGGTAAAGACAAGCATACGTGGGATGAAAGGATTCCCCACAAAAATCACAAGCCTCGACCTGTTGCATAAAAGATTGCGAGTTAGAAAATTGATGTCCATTATATGACATACCTACCCCATTTATACTGTGGCGGCCCCAATTTCCACATTGGTCCGCCACGGGAGGCCACGCGGGCCCACAACTGTCCACGTCACTGCCAGTTGTGTCCCACGCCCAATTATCCATCATCGATCAATTCTTATTAAATTTGATTCAATTAATATCACATAACCTCAAGTTAGCAGCGGAAACTTAAATGAACAACACAAAGATTTATCTTGTATATTATGAGCAAAATGCCTAAGTGGAAACCATACCAAATATACATCATATACATCTCATCTGATTCTCAAAATATCAAAATGTACAACCGGTCTCTCAAACCCAAAACCTAATATAAAACGAGTAAACATAAACATACGTACGAGAAGGGTTAGAGCGTCAATCAATATAATCCTCAAGCTTGCCCTTTCCCCGGCACGTACTAGGATCTGCACTCAGCCATCACAAAAAAAAAACAGATGACGAGTCCAGAGTGAGTAATCCCAAGGAAATTCACCAAGTAATTACGGAAGTAAAAGTACTGGAATTTAAAATACTATAATTTAAACATGCGGAACAAGAGAAATACAGACAACTGTAAAAAGGACCATCACATGCATAAATATAGTGATAAAACAAAGTACGTGCACATAAAATCAGACCAAGTCATACTTCGGGTTATCTCCCCAGGCACCGACCGTAAACACACCAATGGGTTGGCCCTGGACCCTCTAGGTGGTCGGCGTAGACCCACGACGCACCCACACAAGCCTACCATACCCGGGTAGCCTATCCACCGGCGTATGCCTAGACAAGTGCTATGACTTAGTGGACTCTATGGCCGTAACGAATAAGCACCAGGTGGGGAGTGATCTCAACACCGTAAAGACACCAGGTAGGAGTAACTCCACTACCGTAAAGTCACCAGGTGAGAGTACTCAACCACCGTAAAGCAATAACGAAATGGAGTAAAGAATAAATGGAATTGAATTCAAATAAGTCAAACAGTAAATACTTAAAGTGAAGTTCAATTGGGATACTACACACCTCAAATCGTACTCCTCGTTATACAATTCAAAACCCCGGTCTAATACCTCCAAATTCCCGATAATACTCCCGATCTGATTTCTGACTAAACCCAGGCTTCAATTACTATTCTGAGACTCCTGGAATTCATTTATGAGGGTTAATTATTAATTAATGGGTTCATAATGTTAGTTTGACTCATTTTCTCATTTTCCAATTTTTGAGAGTCCAGTGAACAATTAGCGCGCTAATTCATCTAAATCACTGTTCATCGTTTTTCAGAGGGTAATTAGCGCGCTAGGTCCACCCATTAGCGCGATAATCGCGCTCTGTCCAGATTTTTACAGTTCAAAAATCCACACTCCAACTCCCTCATACGCCCATTCATTTGATTCCAACACCTCCAAAACTCATCATCCACCTCAAAAATACCATTTAAACACAAATTCATCAAGTTTAAACTCAAAATCCAAGAATCATCAAAAATCACATTTTCAAAACCCATTTTTCAGAAATTCATCAAACTCCTCTCAAATTAGCTCAAAATCACAACCATTTCATGCCATCCTCATACACACTCACTCTCAACAAAACCAAGTGTTTAATTCCCCAACAAATTCGAATTTCACAATTTCTAACCCATACCAAAAATCTCACAAAATCCAAGTTTATTGTGTCCATACCTTTTGATCTTGTTGTTGGATGCCAAAATCACTTTCTTCACCCTTTGGTTGATGATTTCACCCTCTCTTCTCCAACGATTCCCTCTTCCAAGCTTCCTCTCCAATCTCACTCTCTTCTCTCTATTGACCGATCAAGCATGTACATATATATACTTGGCCCCCATCAAATGTGTACACAAATCTCGAGAATCATCCAAGGGTTCCTGATCACCCTGTGTCACTCCAACTCCATACATCTTAACTTGACACAGATGGCCCTGTTGTGCATCTCGAGAATCATCAAACGGTTGTTGATTTATTCAGCTTAACTATAGGACTTATTGATTTCCAATTGATTTAGCATATAATAATTATCTACCCTATTCAATAAATTCTCAAAATTTATGAGTAAACTCACCGTAGTTTCCTCGACTACCCGGTACCCCGTGCCTCGTGTCCCGTGTCCGCACGCACCCCGAGGCCTTTTCTCACTCGTCAACAAACTACATTAACACACATATTGTAATGAAATTAGCTAATTTGTACATTTTCATCACAATTTACCACAACAAGCATACAAAACAGACTGTATACCTAATTCGAGTGCGTTCCAGCCTCGCTGTGGGACCCTCGACCGTCCTCGCTGGCATCCACATCTGCAATGACGTCATAAATTAACGGCAATTTTAAATTGGGCCGTTACAATTCTTCCCAACTAAATTGAAATTTCGTCTCGAAATTTAAGTTCTTACCAACACTCACCAGTAAATAGCTGAGGATATCTCTGTCTCATAATCGATTCGAGCTCCCAGGTGAGTTCCTCAGTCCCGTGATGCTGCCATCGTACCAACACCTTCGGAATCTCCCTGTTCCTCAGAATTTGAACTCTACGATCCATGATCTCCACAGGTTGCTCTTCATATGAAACGTCAGGACGCACCTCAATCTGTCTAATATCCACCATAGGTCTCGGTCCTGACTTAGCTAATCTCAACATAGACACGTGAAACACTGGATGAACGCTTGCTAACTCTGCTGGCAACTCCAATCTATATGCTACTGTCCTAACACGTGCTATAACTCTAAACGGTCCAATATATCTCGATGCTAGTTTCCCCTTGATCCCAAACCTCTGATGACCTTTCCAGAGCGAAACTTTCAAATATACCAAGTCATCCACATTATAACTCAAGCCTTCAAGATACCTATCAGCGTACTTCTTTTGTCTATCTTGAGCTGCTTGCAATCTCATCCTAATTTGTCGAATCTTCTCGGTATGATCAACAACCACTTCAGGTCCAATCACTGCCACGTCCTCAAAGTCCGCCCAACAAGTGGTGACTGCAAGGTCTGCCGTATAAAGCCTCAAATGGTGGCATACCAATACTTGCCTGATAGCTGTTGTTGTACGCGAACTCGCACAACGGTAAATACTCTTCCCAAGCACCTCCAAACTGCAAAATGCATGCTCTAAGCATGTCCTCCAATATCCGTATCAATCTCTCTGACTGACCATCTGTTTGAGGATGATAAGCCGTACTGAACTGCAGTCTCGTCCCAAACTGCTCCTGCATGCTCTCCCACAGTTTTGAAGTCAACCTAGGATCCCTGTCAGACACAATAGATAGCGGTACCCCACGTAGCCTAACGATCTCTCGCTAAAAAATAATGCTCAACTGAGGAAACGAATACTTCATCGATATAGGAATGAAGTGTGCAGACTTCGTCAATCTGTCAATAACAACCCACACAGCATTATGACGTCTGGCAGTCTGTGGCAACCCGCTTACAAAATCCATCGTAACATGCTCCCATTTCCATTGTGGAATCGGTAGTGGTTTGTAACAATCCAATTTGGTCTCTGTGCTCGGCCTTAACCTCGTCGACAAATATGACAAGCTCTCACATATGCACCCACATCGGCCTTCATCCCAGGCCACCAAAATAAACGTCGCAAATCATGATACATCTTAGTCCTGCCAGGATGAACTGTATACTGCAAACGGTGTGCTTCCTCAAGAATACTATCACGTAGTTCCTGCACCTCAGGTATCCACAACCTGCCTCTGTGTCTCACGCACTGGTCCGAACCACTAGACCAATCTGTGCAACCCAGATCCTGAGCCAAACAGCTGAAGCGAGCAAAATGTCCGTCAGCCCTTTGCCACTCAGCGACCCTCTCTAACGACACCACAGGAACACGCATCTGGCCACAGATATGAACATCAGCAAAAGCATCTGACAAACACAACACCATCGCGGCCTCTAGCAATCCATGCTCATGTGTCATTTGCCGCAGTACAGTCTGACTTTCTACACCACTTCGGTTCAATGCATCAGCAACTACATTCGCCTTTCTAGGATGGTACTCAATCGCGAAATCGTAGTCTTTTAGTAACTCAAGCCACCGTCTTTGCCGCATATTCAGATCTTTCTGAGTGAATAAATATTTCAAGCTCTGATGATCTGTGAATAACATAAACCGCTCCCCATAAAGATAATGTCGCCAAGCCTTGAGCGCAAACACAACTACAGCTAGCTCTAAATCATGTACCGGATAATTCTCCTCGTGGGGTCTCAATCGCCTCGATAAATATGCAACTGGGTGTCCTTCCTGCATCAACACGCATCCCAACACAGTCCCGGAAGCATCTGTATAGACCGAGAACCCTTTCCCTGTCTCAGGTAGAGCCAACACTGGCGCCGAAGTCAATTTCCTCTTTAACTCTAAAAATGCTGCCTCACAGTCTTCAGACCACTCAAACTTGACATCCTTCTTGGTCAACCTCGTCATCGGCGCTGCAATCAACGAAAAATCCTGCACAAACCGCCGGTAATAGCCCGCAAGCCCCAAGAAACTACGAATGTCTGCAACTGTCTCAGGTGTCATCCAATCAATGATCGCTCGAATCTTGTCTCCATCAACAGATATTCCTTGACTACCAATGACATGCCCGAGAAATTTCACCTCTCTCAGCCAGAAAGCGCACTTGCTGAACTTAGCGTACAGTCTGTGCTCCCTCAACGTCATCAAAACATCTCTGAGGTGTCTCTCGTGCTCCTCACAAGTCTTACTGTATATTAAGATATCATCGATGAATACAATCACATAACGATCCAGAAATGGCCGTAGTACTCGGTGCATCAAATCCATAAAGATAGCCGGCGCATTAGTCACCCCAAATGGCATGACTGTGAACTCAAACAATCCATAACGTGTGCTAAACGTCGTCTTCTCTATATCACTCTCCCGAATCCTCAACTGATGATAACCAGATCGTAAATCAATCTTCGAGAAAAACTTAGCACCCGCCAACTGATCGAATAGATCATCAATCCTAAGAAGTGGATAACGATTTCGAATCGTCACTTGATTCAGCTTCCTGTAGTCTACGCACATCCTCAAAGAACCGTCCTTCTTCTTAACAAATAGGACCGGTGCGCCCCAAGGAGACATACTGGGATGAATAAAACCCTTCTGTAGCAACTCCTCTAATTGGGACCTCAACTCTCCCTGCTCCGACGCTGACATTCGGTACGGTCGGCTGTATATCGACTGTGTCCCCGGAATCAACTCAATAATGAACTCAACTGCTCTAGGATGTGGTAAACCTGGCAAATCGTCTGGGAACACCTCAGGAAATTCACACACTATTGGGACATCCTCTACTCTAACCTCTGGTCTCAGGTCTGGCTTAACCACCATCCCAAACGCCTCCATCTCCTGTGTCGTAGCTAATCGACCTCTGGTAATCGGTAAGTCTGACGCCGTACCAACAAAAGTAAATACCGAAATGCCCTCAATATCAAATACTATCACCTTACCGAAGCAATCAATGTGTGCGCGATACGCCGATAACCAATCCATACCCAATAAAGCATCAAACTCTAAATACTCTAGGACACGTAAGTCGACAGGTAACTGGTGTCCCTCAATCTCTACCACACAATTTTGGTATATCCGGTTAGGATAAATCTTATCCCCAGCAGCCGTGTTAAGGACAAGATGTGGATCTAAAGTCTCAATAGATAACCCTAACTGTTCGACCCTACGTCCCGATATAAATGACAAAGAACTACCGGAATCAAATAATACATGCATAGAAACATCGCATATAGATAACATACCCTCGACAAGCTGATGAGTCGCACTCGATCCCATTTGCACGACGATAGTGTGTAAATTTGCATGAGCCCTCTCCCTAACTGGCTCAATCTGTGGTCGTGAGGATGAAGTTGACATCGGACAATCTCTTTGTATGTGTCCGACCTGATGACACCTGAAACATCGTCGTGTATTCTGCCAATCTGACTGTGATACTATATCTACCTGAGCTCTGTCACGACCCCGACCTCTCTGTGCTCTACCACGACCTCCTCCATCTCGCACACGCTGTCGCAGCTGCTCAAATGGTGCAGGTGCAGTAACGTACACTACCTGCCTCTCATCTCCTCTCTGCTGCTCGAAACGCCTAGCTCGTCGACCCTGATAATCATGTCTCTGTCGATCAGACTGCTCTCTCTGTCTCTTCGGTCTTTGATCAGACTGAGAGCTCTGTCCAGCCCTATCTCCAAGCTCACCCTAGTGTCGTAAATATGTCTCGCGAGCCAATGCTCTGTCATAAACACTCTGTAGCGTCTCCGCACCAGTCGCAACTATCACTCCACCAATCCTCTCATCTAGGCCTCTGATGAAGTAATAAATCTGTAATCTCTCCGTGTTAGCCACATCCATGGCATACATCATGAGATATCTGAATCGATCCATGTCGTGACACCGACATGGTACCTCGTCATGAGCCCCAAGAACTGTTCCCTCAATCGTAACTGCACCTCTGTGGGAATATACTCATCCAAAAATAACTGTCTAAATTCTCCCCATGTCGCTGGCGTACTATGTATATCAGTGTAGGTGGTCCACCAAACTGCAGCCTGACCCTCAAACAATAGCCTGAAATACGCGCCTGATCTACCTCAGGTACCTCCAACAACTGATGTAGTCGTCTGTGAGTCATCAACCAACGTCCTGCAACCTCAGGATCACTGACTCCCGTGAAGTACGTAGGATTAAATCTCATAAAATCCTTCACCATCTTCGCTGCTTCTGACATCCTACTCCTAGCAGTCGAAGTCCCTACCTGCTGCTCTATAGTAGTGGGTGTCACCACCGTAGTCTCGCTTTGGGTACTACCACAAAGCTCAACCCTCTCTATAATCGTCTCGACCCAGCCCGCTTTGTGTAGCAACAATAGGTGCTAATGCGGTCTGAGTGGTAGCAGGTGCAGCACGCTCAGCAGTCGGTGCTACTGCTGGCGTCCTCGAACTCCGAATGTACTCCATCAACTCGGCCATCCGAGCTCGCTTCTTCGTGCAATAGGCGCTACTCTCGTCGAATCAATCGTCGCTTTCGTCGCCTCTGCATCATAGCTCGCAAATCAGCCACGTCACTAGTGGTATGATCACTAGTCTCTCCAACCTCTGGCTGAGTAGTGAGCGGAGTACTAGGAGTCTGTCCGTCCATCATAAACTGCACACCCAACGTGCATTGGATCAGACTCAGTACATACGCGTATATTATATAGTATACAATCAAACATACGTATATGTATAATTTCCTGAATCTACCCGCCTCACATCACTTCCCAACTAAGTCTTTAATCATTCACTTGTGGTTTCCACATCTAAGTTTTATTCATTAATTTTATGCTCTTGTTAAATCTCCAATTCCCAAGTTTGACCTCGCTCTGATACCAAAATGTAACGGTATCAGAGTTAACTATCATCAACGCTTCATCCTTTAGGTTCCTCAAACCTAGGCTCTGATACTAAAATGTGGCGGCCCCAATTTCCACATTGGTCCGCCACGGGAGGCCACGCGGGCCCACAACTGTCCACGTCACCGCCAGTTGTGTCCCGCGCCCAATTATCCATCATCGATCAATTCTTATTAAATTTGATTCAATTAATATCATATAACCTCAAGTTAGCAGCGGAAACTTAAATGAACAACATAAAGATTTATCTTGTATATTATGAGCAAAATGCCTAAGTGGAAACCATACCAAATATACATCATATACATCTCATCTGATTCTCAAAAAATCAAAATGTACAACCTGTCTCTCAAACCCAAAACCCAATATAAAACGAGTAAACATAAATATACGTACGAGAAGTGTTAGAGCGTCAATCAATATAATCCTCAAGCTTGCCCTTTCCCCGGCTCGTACTAGGATCTGCACTCAGCCATCACAAAAAAAAAACAGATGACGAGTCCAGAGTGAGTAATCCCAAGGAAATTCACCAAGTAATTACGGAAGTAAAAGTACTGGAATTTAAAATACTATAATTTAAACATGCGGAACAAGAGAAATACAGACAACTGTAAAAAGGACCATCGTATGCATAAATATAGTGATAAAACAAAGTACGTGCACATAAAATCAGACCAAGTCATACTTCGGGTTATCTCCCTAGGCACCGACCGTAAACACACCAATGGGTTGACCCTGGACCCTCTAGGTGGTCGGCGTAGACCCACGACGCACCCACACAAGCCTACCATACCCGGGTAGCCTATCCACCGGCGTATGCCTAGACAAGTGCTATGACTTAGTGGACTCTATGGCCGTAATGAATAAGCACCAGGTGGGGAGTGATCTCAACACCGTAAAGACACCAGGTAGGAGTAACTCCACTACCGTAAAGTCACCAGGTGAGAGTACTCAACCACCGTAAAGCAATAACGAAATGGAGTAAAGAATAAATGGAATTGAATTCAAATAAGTCAAACAGTAAATACTTAAAGTGAAGTTCAATTGGGATACTACACACCTCAAATCGTACTCCTTGTTCTACAATTCAAAACCCCGGTCTAATACCTCCAAATTCCCGATAATACTCCCGATCTGATTTCTGACTAAACCCAGGCTCCAATTACTATTCCGAGACTCCTGGAATTCATTTATGAGGGTTAATTATTAATTAATGGGTTCATAATGTTAGTTTGACTCATTTTCTCATTTTCCAATTTTTGAGAGTCTAGTGAACAATTAGCGCGCTAATGAGATGAATTAGCGCGCTAATTCATCTAAATCATTGTTCATCATTTTTCATAGGGTAATTAGCGCGCTAGGTCCACCCATTAGCGCGATAATCGCGCTCTGTCCAGATTTTTACAGTTCAAAAATCCACACTCCAACTCCCTCATACGCCCATTCATTTGATTCCAACACCTCCAAAACTCATCATCCACCTCAAAAATACCATTTAAACACAAATTCATCAAGTTTAAACTCAAAATCCAAGAATCATCAAAAATCACATTTTCAAAACCCATTTTTCATAAATTCATCAAACTCCTCTCAAATTAGCTCAAAATCACAACCATTTCATGCCATCCTCATACACACTCACTCTCAACAAAACCAAGTGTTTAATTCCCCAACAAATTCGGATTTCACAATTTCTAACCCACACCAAAAATCTCACAAAATCCAAGTTTATTGTGTCCATACCTTTTGATCTTGTTGTTGGATGCCAAAATCACTTTCTTCACCCTTTGGCTGATGATTTCACCCTCTCTTCTCCAACGATTCCCTCTTCCAAGCTTCCTCTCCAATCTCACTCTCTTCTCTTTATTGACCGATCAAGCATGTACATATATATACTTGGCCCCCATCAAATGTGTACACAAATCTCGAGAATCATCCAAGGGTTCCTGATCACCCTGTGTCACTCCAACTCCATACATCTTAACTTGACACAGATGGCCCTGTTGTGCATCTCGAGAATCATCAAACGGTTGTTGATTTATTCAGCTTAACTATAGGACTTATTGATTTTCAATTGATTTAGCATATAATAATTATCTACCCTATTCAATAAATTCTCAAAATTTATGAGTAAACTCACCGTAGTTTCCTCGACTACCCGGTACCCCGTGCCTCGTGTCCCGTGTCCACACGCACCCCGAGGCCTTTTCTCACTCGTCAACAAACTACATTAACACACATATTGTAATGAAATTAGCTAATTTGTACATTTTCATCACAATTTACCACAACAAGCATACAAAACAGACTGTATACCTAATTCGAGTGCGTTCCAGCCTCGCTGTGGGACCCTCGACTGTCCTCGCTGGCATCCACATCTGCAATGACGTCATAAATTAACAGCAATTTTAAATTGGGCCGTTACACATACCATGATAGTATGAGTCTTCGAATCGATCATAATTATGGTAGTAGGAGGACATTGAGAAATTTCCTGCAAAAGTATTTGCAACAAGAGACTATATACAAAAATAAATAAATATATATATAACAAAAACCAAAGAAAGAAAAACCAATCCCCGGCAACGGCGACAAAAATTGACGCGCGCCGAACGCGTCAATAAAATAAATATACCCAAACCAACTATTTTGTAGATATCGGTAAAGGGTCGATCCCACAGAGATTGGTTTCTTTCTTAGGTAAGAAAAATAACAAAAAGGAAATCGGGGGATTTAGAGAAAATGAGTTAATTACCTAATCTAAATATAAACAAAATAAATAAAATCAATTAAAATAAAGTTAAAAACAATTAATAAAAATAACACCTAGGTCAAGGCATACAAGTTCGGTTCAATAAAAAGATTGAATTTGGTCGTCAACTTATGTCAAAAATACAAATCACATTATCCTAGTGTAGCTATAGACCCGGTGACGTACGCGGTTCCTCGCACTTCCTAATATCGATAGCCAAGGTACGATCGTTGACTACTTCCCTAACCAAACACGTAACCTGATCGCTAGTGCTCCAGATTTAACGCGTTGGCCGCATTACTTCGATTCGTGAATGCACTACACCTAGACAACCGGATCACTAGTGCTTCCGATTTAGCCTAGATCCCTAAGGTATTTGACCGGTCCCAAAAGGTTCTAATCAATTAGTAAAGTCAATTGCCACTAGTGTGGTCTTATCGCACAAGCATGGGTGCTTACAACTCACTAACATGTAAATCAAGGTTTAAACTAGTGTTTAACCTCAATTGTTCAATCAATACCAAAGAAAATAAAATAATAATGAAAAGCTTGAAATTAAAATATATAAATCTCACAAATCCATTGAATATGCGCAGTTGAACCTCCTTCGCAGTCTTGCCTAGGCTATGAACTTAGTCCTTTATGATTGAAGAACTCAAAGTACAAAGAAATATAAAATAATGGAGAGGGAGAGATATAGGAGAGAATGAGGAAAAGAGAGCCGATCCCCCTATTTTCTTTCTGTTCTGATCGTTCTCTATCTCTCTATATATATATATATATATATATATATATAATGATCGATCCATATCTCTATCTAGATATAAATATATATATATATATATAATATCTATATATATAATAATAATCAATCTATATATATCCTATATAAAACTAACAAATCTATCCACTTCCAATTCTCTTCTTCTTCTTGAACGGCATGCCATAATGTGTGGGTCCACCGAAGCCGCCTCGAGATGCGCGTTAGCACGCTTTTTGATGTAAAACATATCTAGGCATATGAATACTCCATTTTGCATAGTTTTTAGCCCGATTTCAATCGTGCGGTCTATAATACCTGAAAATGACAAATCAAGATAATTAGACTAATATTTTGGAGACCTTACTACAAAAACACTCAAATATATAAAAATACTATGACACTATTACCGACTTATCGAAGAGCAACCAATAAGCTCAAATATTTAATAGGAATATCCAACTTTTTCCGTTGCTACAGTTGAATTCTTGAAAAATCAACTTGATGATATTGAATAGTCCCTTGAACAATTAAAATTAGCGAATCACATTGCCAAGGTGATTGGTTTAATATATTGTCATGTTCAATGAATGTATTGAGAGCCATTGATGATTAACGAAATTTCCTAACTTAAAAAAAAACCCAAAACATTTAATAGTAAAAATAATTAATTGACTAACATTTTTTTTGAAGAGTGACTAACATATATTAAAAAATGAAATTTTGATTTGTTTCAAATTAAAATATCTTGCAATGTTAGAGTTAACCATTAGTGTGATAGTTAAGATAATATTATGCGTTAGGGAACTAAATAATTGGATAAATCTTACTTCTCCACTGATTATGTAATGTTACCACTAACTAATATCTAACTATCTCACTAATGGTTATCTCTAACACGCAAGGTTGTGCATTCTATGTGTGTATTGAAATATAAATAGAATGCTCGTCAAGTTTCTTTTTTTTTTGAACAATGATGCTCGTCAATTTATTGTCTAATCAAATAACGAACAAAAAAAAAATATTGCACTTGAACTCGAGTCAAGCTCAGGCTTATCAGGTCTTGTTCAAAATCAACCCGATTATTATTTGGACCAAAATCTTTGTATATTTGGTCTAAGTTTACAAAAAAATTGTCCAATCACTTAATTATAATCTCGACTACAGAAATAGGGCCACACACACAAAAAAAAATCACCCCTAGTTATAAGGTCAATAAAAACTTTGATGCAAAAAAAAAAAAAAAAAAAACCAAAGCGGGATGCTCGGGGTAGCTGGTTCGAGTCAGCTCGGCCGAGTGGGGACAACCACAACTCTCCAAGACCCTCTTCGCCTCTAATGCTTAAGATCTCCCAAAACTTTTAGAGTGGCGCACCCCACAATCCTCTCAAGACACCCCATTGATCAAGGTACCCTAGTAATTTATCAAGACACTTCGGTATTTTTATCAAAATGGCCTTTCGTTCGAAATGCGGGCACCCTACCACCAAATCGAATGAAACCCTTCTCTTCTCCCTTCTAACATCAAAGCCTCAATATACCAAATTCCTTCACTTTGTTGCTTGTTTAAGCTAGATTTGTTGTTTTTATAGTCGAATGATGTGTTTAACTTCAATCCCGTAGTGTTCGGTCACACTGGGCCGTGATCTGTCTTTTGGTCTCGACGTCCATTGTCGATACCATTGTGTGTGCGTCGGTTAATATCAACTGACATATAAGTGAGAAGGACCCTTAGACCATATAGCTGTGTATCACCGAAACTACTAGTTTTGGTCTCGGTGGCCCGTTACCAAGACATTAAGCTATGTCTTGGTTGCTTCCAACTGAAGTGTAATAAAAAGCTACGTTTGGGATTAAACTCGGTTGGTAATAACCGACACATTTTGTTAGTTATCGGTTATAGGGTACCAAGACATTACAACATATCTCGGTTCTGTGTGACCGATAAATTCGCATTTGTGGTTCTTCTTTGAAAATGAAAAAAAACCCACAAAAATCATAAAAACTAACTTGTCGTAGGTGACGTCCGCTTCCCACTCATTTTCTTCAACCATTAAACTCTAAAAATACTTAAAATTCGTCGAATCTCCAAGTGGCGACGGATCGACAAACGCGATGTTTGGCCTGCGATGGATCAACTTGACTACGTAAAAAAATCGAATTTTCAAAAGTGGGTGCCCTGAGAAGGTATTTAAATGGGCGTATAAATTGTTGGGTTAGATGATGACATTTTTATCAATTGGTTGTAAAATCAATTTTAATTAAAAATGACGGGGTGTCAAAGGATTGTGGGGGTGTCGCTAGCGTTACTCAACTTTTATTGCGAAACTAAGTGAAATTTCGCGGCACCAAAATCGCATTCTTTCCAAACCCACCCAGATTCTCCCTCATCAATCTCGCAGTGAAATCGCAGATTCTTCGCTTAAAATCGGCCGAGCAGATGCAGAGAAGAAGCTGCAGAAGAAACAGACAGAAAAATAATACTTGTTAGAAGAGAAAAAAAATGGATGACTCTTCTGCCTCTGCGGTCTCCCTCTCTAGTCTTCTCTGCACAGAGACCGAATCTTGTCTCGATGTATTAGAAGATGTGAGTGAGTTCTTCAATTTCAGTAGCGACGATTGTAATCTTCCGGACACCCATGAATACATAACAATGTTGGTCGACAGAGAGAAGAGCAGTTTTGGGATTCATGGATCGTCCGAAGTCCATGGATGGCTTAAATGCGCTCGCTTGGATGCGATCAAGTGGATTCTCGAAGTGGGTCTCTCTCCATTTTCGATTCTATCTTGATTTGCAATTCTGTTTTTTTTTGTGATTTTATTCTTTTTTTTTCTGGGTGGTTTGTGTTTCTGTTGATTTTAATCAGAAAAGGGCTTTCTTCGGATTTAGATTCAGAACTGCTTATCTGTCTGTGAATTACTTCGATCGGTTCTTGTCGAAGAAATGCATTGATGTAAGCAATTTCTCTGCCTTGATTTTTCTATTGAAGTTGGAATTGGTTGATCTGTTTTCCTCTTTATGGGCAATGCCAATGGTGTTGATTGCAGAATGAGCAGTCCTGGGCGATCGGATTGCTGTCGATAGCATGTTTATCGATAGCGGTGAAAATGGAGGAGTGTAGCATTCCTGGATTGACAGAATTTCGGGTGGAAGACTACAACTTTGAAAGCAAAGTAATTCAAAGGATGGAGCTATTGATTTTGAACACTTTAGATTGGAGAATGTGCTCTATTACTCCATTTAACTATCTCCATTACTTCATTACCAAAATAAGCGACAAATCTCGACCGAGAGACTTAGCATTTAGAGCCGTCGAATTTATATTTGCTATGGCTAAGGGTAGGAGAGTTGATTTATGATTGTACCCAATTGGTGTTTGATGAAATGTGGCTTCACTTTTTAACATGTTTTTTTTTTTTTTTTTTTCTCTTGGTGTGCAGAATTTGGCTTGTTGGATTATAGGCCATCTGCTATTGCCGCGGCGGCGATCTTAGCAGCATTGAATAAGGGACTAACAAGAGAAATGATTGAATTGAAGATGAGCTTGATCTCATCTTTTGGGTCTCTGCCCAATGTGAGTATTCGTAATTCATTGTTTTTTCTTTGGAATTGTTACATTCATAATCTTCAGCGTTTGAAGTGAAAAAGAATGAATTTTTTGTTTATCTGATTGTCTTCTCTTGGTCAGGAGGAAGTGTTATCTTGTTATAGCTTAATGCAAGATATAGAAGTTGAGAAATTTGAGGTACCAGGATATGTTATTTCTCCTGATCTATCGACAATTCGTTCAAGCTTTGGTAATTTCAATGAGAATTCTGCCATCACCTCTGTCGTCCCAACGAAGAGGAGAAGGCTTAGATTTGATGATTCCGATCAAAATTGCGAGAGTGAGAAAGATAAACAACATTAGAGTCACCATCAATCAATATTATTGTGAATCTTTGGTGTGAAATTTGGATTATGTGAATTGGGTTTTTGGTCTAATGTTTTTCATTTCAACATCTCCAAAGGGTGTTGAACAACAATACAAAGGAAAGAGTAGAAGAAAGGAATCAAGAAGAAGTGAAGTGATAAAAGTTAGAATTAGAAGTGAATTTTGAAGTCCACAGTGATAAAGCTGACTGAAATATGAGCAAGGTTGTCCAAGGGAGGTCCATGGAACAACTGAGTGTTGTTTTTTTTTTCACAAGCAACTCTAAGTAGTGAGAGAAAGATTGACAAGTTACCACTTACATATTCAATTTGTTGTATTTGTTTTTTCATTGTTTTTGTTTTGATCAATAATGCTTATAAATTTCTTTGAAGAGGAGGTGTGATACCAATGAAAGAGGGAGACAGCTATCCGTGTTGGTGGTTTATTTGACTCATCAGTGTTGCATTTTAGCCTTCAAAATTTCAAATAATAATGTGTGGAGATGAATGTCAAGGGATTTGTTACAATGTTGAAGGGTGATGTTGTTCTTTGATGAAGGTGGGCCATTCTTGGACATTGCTGTACAGGCCTGTCTTAGATAAACAAGTGTTGTTTTGTGTAAACAAATGAGATTATTTGCCTTTGTTCATACTTGTTAGTCTTCTTCTTCTTCTTCTTCTTTATTTATTTTATTTATTTTTTATGTTGATTCGAAGGTCCAACACATTTCATATATATATATATATATATTTATTGTGTGTGAGTGATTTGAACAAAAAGGGTGTGTTAAGAATTCTTACCCGGCTTTATATAGAGAACTTTGTAGCCTTTTGAGATCAAGTCTTCAACGATTTTTCTTTTCAAGTGTTTTGTTATTTAATGGTCAAAGAAGAAGACTGACATCTGCCTTGTACAATCAACAGCTCCCCATACTTGCAGTTGCAGAATAGAGTATGTTGAGTAGTCAGAGTGAAATTTATTCTATTCATCAATATTTGTGCCGGGGCACTTCACTAATAAGAGTCACACTGTCACACTCTCAATTGATGAATGCAAACAGTAATACCACAAACATGTGTTTCACGGCGTTTGTCGAAGGGGAAGGGGAGTGAGAAGGTGACTCGCGGACAAGTTATGAGTACATACCTTTTATTTTATTTTATTTTTATTTTTTTAATAATTTTGTAGTTATAGTGAGTAACCTTATCATTATCTTTAAATATAAAATTCTAAAAAACTAAAAAAAAAACTAAAAAATATGGTGTGTGCTCTTAGTGAGTGTCAATAGTAGGTCATTTTAACGTCTCTTTGGAAAATGATAATTTAACACATTTTGGAGGCACACTTGTGGTGTACATTTTGTCTTTTAATTTATTTATAGCTTTTTTCTTGTCTCACTAAACGTGACTTCCACATCTAACAAAATATCATAAATATATTAAAAGATAAAGTGTACGTCTCAAGTGTGTGTCCAAAGTGTATTAGATTATCATTTTCCTTTCTCTTTGTCAAAAGCCTATCAGTTAGACTTTTCTAGCATGGACTGTGCTTTTAACTTCTGTATCTGTTGAGGTCATGGTTGGGGCCAGACCCATAAAATCAATAACCCACACCTACTTGATCAATACATGTTTTGTATTTATTTATTTTTCTTACTGATACATAAATACAAAATCAGTTTAATATTTTGGATGAAACTGTTCACTTTTGATAAAGGCCTTGGCCTCATCAAATTGGGTTTGGCCTCAGTGACAATTCACTGACTGTTTTTATCAGTATTATAAACATATGCCACTAACAGTTTAATTTCTAGTTTACTATTTTTTTTTTTTTTTTCTAGTGCTAACTTAAGACCCTAAAAAACAACTCTGGACCATCAAGAGATTCAAGGCTTTGTCAGTAAAACAATTCTTAACTGGACAGCTTACTTAAAGTGCAAGGATTTAACTAGCAATACAAGATGAGAAAACCAAAGAGGGACCAGAGGAAAAGATATTACACAATGAGCTTGTGTCAAGGACAAAGAAAAAAATTCCTAAAGGGAAGGAAAAAAATATGGGTAGTGTTTATATGACATACATTTGTCACACACATTCCCTACATAGCTGTTGAGAACTTTTTGATTGTCCATTGAGATGTGCATGAGGAAATTTTGAAGTGTACCAAAAGTACATTGTCCGGTCACTTTCAAAATAGAAAAAGAAAAATCTCAAACATGGACATAGAGATAGAATAGAGAATTGAACACATTGTTGAGTCAGCTAGGCAATTTTGTGTTGGTTTTTGATTGGATAAGGTGCACTACTGTCAATCAAAGTTGTAGGGTGTGTTTGTGTGTCACTGCAAGATTCCTAGCAGAAATGGAGAGGGGCTTCATGGACTTAAATGAAAAACTGTCTCCTTAAAATGTTGGTGACCGAGCCCTCTTGGCTGGCACTGTACTATAAAATTCTGCACTCATTTACTGCACAGAGCTAATGCCCAATACTGCTTTACTAGTGCATCCCCAATTGCACATGCCCCTCGTGTGCAAGCGAGCCTCTATTTTATCAGTTCAAAGAGTTACAACTTACAACTTAAATGGCCTCCTCAACACCATTTTTGGGTTTACTTTTTTTTTTTTTGGTAGAAAAACAGTCAGAACTGGCTAAGTTATTATATATCCTGAGTATCTTGCTCCAAGAGTAACTCAATGGAATTTGGTATCGAATCCCAAATTACAAACTCTCCCACATTCTGAAAGGCGTCCTTTGCCAAATGGTCGACACAAGCATCATTGTCTTTATAGTTGTGGTAGAACTTCACTTCCTAATCACAACTCAAACTGCTCCTGATATCCCTCACCCGGGGGTCGTGGAATGGGCCTTGGAATGAACAGTTGAGCAACTTCACTGATTCCGTCGAGTTTACCTCAACAACTACCATCCTGATCCCCTTACTCCTAGCTAATTGGAGACCATGCTTAACACCCCATAGCTCCGCATAAAGTAGAGAGCATCAACCCAATTTGGATTGGAAGGCCGAAATAAACTCCCCTTTGTTGTCTCGAAACACTCAACGACAGTGGCCTTCTCCCTATTTGCCTGCACTGCCCCATCACAATTAACTTTGGTATAGTGTTCGAGGGGAGGCTCCCAGTGGCAGGAACGCCTCACTGCACTTGTTAGTGGCTTCAGAAGTCCCTCGGCCCTAACAATCTTATCAACCTTGTAGTATATTGATCTCACTAGTTCCGTCGACGAGATTTCATAGTCCCCAAACATAAATTCATTCCTCCAAAACAAAAGCCTCCAACACATAACACCAAATAAGATTCCCCAAGAATGATCTCTATCCTGGATGTTAGTGCTAAGCCAATCCTCAAGAGCAAGATTAAAAAAAGACGACCCTCTCGATGCAGGACAAATAAAGCTCCAAACCTGACGAGCAAGCCGACAATCCCTTAAGGCATGCAACACAATCTCATCTCCTTCTCGACATCGGTCGCACCTCCCATCATCCCTGATTATACAAGATAGGCATAATACATTCGTGGGCAACCTGCTATGTAACACAAGCCAGAGGAAGGTCCTACTACGTTGAGGTCCCTTCCATTTCCATACGTTATCCCATCGCTTATTCGAGGGATATCCATCCTCCCCTTAAGATAGTACGAAGGCTTTCAAAACAGCAAACTTCCCCCTTTTGTCAACATCCAACTGACTCGATCTGGGTTCTTTTTAGAATGAGGAACTGGGATAGAGCAGATCCTTTCATTGATCTCCACAGGTAGTAGTTGATGAATTTGCATCATGTCCCATGCTCTAAAAGGCGTAGTGTAATCAACGACACTTGCCTCCTAGTTAGAACTGTTAGATGGGAGAGAATATAGTTCGGGAGGATGCTTGCTTTCTTTACCTAATGATTAGTTCAGAAACGAGTTGATGTGTCGTACCCAATACTCCTAATGAGACCTAATTCGAATAATTCCCAGTTATTCCTTAAGTTTCTCCAAACCATAGAGCCTATTCCCCTTCTCTGTTGAACCGGACTCTTATCATCGCCTTTACAATGCTTGTTTTAAAGGACTTGGACCCAAAGTCTCTCCCTTTCCATGTGGAATTCCCAACACAATTTCATAATGAACTCCATGTTCTGATCATGGGCTCTTCGCAACCCAAAATCTCCTTTGCTCTTAGCAATGCAAAGAATATCCCAATTGATGAGATGTAACTTCCTATTATCTGTCGATGATCCCCACACAAAGTTCCTCACTAACTGGTCAATCTCGTCATAGACATGAACTGGTAATTTGGTTGATTGCATTTGGAAGCTGGGGATGGACTGAAGACACGCCTTTGCAAGTGTGATACGTCTTGCTAAGGAAAGTTGTTTACTCTTCTAGTTAGATAGCTTGGCTCTCAGTTTATCTACTACCTCCCCATATGTCTCTTTCCTGACTCTGTTATGCAGTATGGGGGACCCCAAATACTTTCCCAAGTTGTTCGTCATGCCAAACTTGTAACTTGAATTTATATCTTTTATAAGACTGTCCGTAACATTCTTAGAGAAAAATATCTTCATCTTTTGTTGGTTGATCCTTTGGCTTAAGCAGAAACCAAATTCTAGAAGGATTCCTTTAATGATTTGGACTTGTTGGAGGGATGCATTCGCAAATAGGTCGCGTGAAGAAAAAGTGCGACAAAATTAGGTCGTTCCTCCCCATCTTGACTCTTTCCAAGACCCCATCATCAATGTACTTTTGAATTCCTTAAGCCAAGATCTCCATACATGGAACAAATATATATGGTGAAAGAGAATCCCCCTAGCGAATACCCCTGGTAGGAGTAAAGCTGTCAGGAAGACCGCCATTCCATAAAACTTGCATCATCAAGGAAGAGATACAATTCATGATTCTTTGTTAAAGTGATTCCGGTATAGGTAAAACTCCAAGGGTTTGCTTGATGAAGAACCAACTTAGTCTGTCATAAGCTTTCTCTCAATCAATTTTTATGGCCATCCACCCTTCCTCCGGTCTTACTTTTAATGGTCTGAGTCACTTCTTGCACAATTATGGTGTTATCTATGAGATTCATACCCTAGATGAAGCTAGATTGCATTCAAGAGATCCATCTATTCATCAGAGGTTTGAGACTGTTTGAAATTACTTTCGTGATCACTTTATAAATCACATTACATAGTGTAACGACCCGTTATTTTATTAACGCAGTTATTTACCTTATTTCAGATTAGGACGCTAGCTCGGATGACACGTGGACACCGCGGATAGATTAGGCATGATCTGGACCTAGGTATTGACTGTGTATTGTTGTTTTTCTAATTTCGGTGATTTATTGATATTTTCATTTTCTTGATAATGATGTATTATCTGTCACCGGTGTGTAAAAGTAGTATTTGTCGGGCGAGGTTGAGCGTCGGGGTCCGTTCGTAGGACCGGCCAACGCGGGGTTGGTAGCAGTGAGGCCGGGCATTGGGGTTTAATTAGATTTAAATTATTTAAACATGCTATGATTGAGAATTTATTTAATTAAATGTAAACATATAAGCTTAGGCTAAGCTAAGGAGATTAAATTGGGTACACTAAGTGTGGGACCGCCTCGGGAAGCGTGCTGGACATGGGGCACGGGGTGCCGAGTGGTCAGGGAATTAGAGCGACCATATTCACAAATTTATGAAATTTATTGATGACTAGAATAGGTGTTATGAATTAAATCAATTGGATTATAATAAAGTCCTATAATTTGAAATAAATAATCAATACACCTAGGATTGTCATCGAGATACACAACAAGGAAATTCGAGATACATGGTGTTATGATAGGGTGTTCAAGAAGTTGGTGACACATGGTGTTCAGTGACCATTGGATTTACCTCGAGATGAGTGTGCACGTGAGATTAAAACACCACCTATATATATAACTTGATCGATCAACATGCAAATGCAACATTTGTTTCTCAAACAATTTGGAAGATCAGAGAGAGGGAAATCGAGGTTTGAGAAGGAGAATTCGAGCTTTGGGAGAGGGAATCCGAGCCTCACAACATCGATCCAAGGTAATCTCTACCATTTTAAAAGAAATTTTCGATAAAAATGTGATTAAAATGGGTTGTTGATAAATTCGGATTTTTGAGTAAATTTACAACTGTTTTTGATGAATTAGATGTTCTTGAGGTTTGTTTTTGTGGTACTTTGTTGATTTGGATCAAAGTTGTGGGAAATGGAGGTGTATTTGGTGATTTTGGATTTTGGGTTACATGCATGAAATTTGAGAATTGGGTATGTTTTGTGTTGATTTGAGGGGAGATTTTGAGATTCTTAGGGTTTCCAATGGATTGAGAGAGGAGAGGAGTGGAGAAAAGAAAAAGAGAAGCAACAAAGAAGAAGAGAAAAAAAGGAAACAGAGACGAAATCGTCTCTGGTGAATCGTCTCTGGGAAGGGGACGCATGCGCGTGGCGCGTGCGTCACCCGAACTGGGCCGGGCCGGTCCAGGTGGGCCCCAAAAAAAAATAATTTCTTTAAAAAAAATTAAAATTAAATAATATATATTATATATATTATTTGCTGGAAATTAGGAAAATAAGTGAAAAATATCAGAAAAATTGGAAAAAATTCTAGAAAAATATAGAAAATTAGAAAAAAGGTAGAAAAGTGGTTTCGGAACTTTTCGAGTATTTTTGGAACCCCGACCCAGTCCGGGAGAGGTACCACAATTGAAAAATAAAAAATATAATATAATATCATAAAATGATTTGATATGTTTCCAAAAAGTATAAAACACTATAAATGGACTTCAGTGACTGGGAAACCATAGCTCGGACATTGGGGAGCTAGGTGGGCATACTGACGGGTCTGGGAAGTCGGAGTGCGTATTTTCGGGTACGTAAAACCCAATTGAACACCACTACTGTATTTACTTATTTATTTCCATTGAGCTTTATTTCCTTGAAAATCTGTGAGTTATATTCCTACTGGGACGGTTATCGTTCCGTCTATGTATCCACGGGTAGTTAAGGTCGCTGGCTAGGTGTGTAGCGCGTGTTCTAGGAACTCGGTAGACGATATCCCAAGTTGGACTCCATTTCACGCGTTCGATTAGCCCACTAAGGTTAATGTCGCTGGGATACAGTTGTAGGGTCGGAGGCATGGGCCACGACCAGGGCTCCTGGTCCTAGTACACACTTAGTAGCTGTGTTCACACCCCTTTTGTCTATCTATGTGTTTATGTACATGCGTTTAGCTTTGAGCAGTTGTCTGCATATTTTTCCTTCCTTCCGCATGTTTATTGAACACTACTTATTGGCTCTGTTAATTATTTTCATTATTTATGCATGGTGGTTTTCCTTGGGATTTTACTTACTTGGCTCGCCATCTGCCTTTTTATGGCGGCTGAGCGTAAATCCTAGTACTAGCAGGGGCAAGGGGATCATCGGCGATTTCATCTGACTTGCCTACGCCGAGGCCTGCTGGTATATGTGTAGATATTCATATATTTTTGATATTTTGTATTATCTTTTGGGTTGGGAAACTGGATACACACTTGTACTGGTATACATACTGTTATAGTTGATCGCCTGTATGCACAGTACAACCAGGTTTTCCACTATAGGTTTGATAAGTAAAACTTTTATATATATATATGAATGCATTTTGTTAAACTTTAAATTCTTCCGATGTTAATTTCTTTGAAAATGATAAATTAAATGATTTTAACAAATTACATGATAACTACCTAAAGTACGAAGGCAGAGGGACACGTGGCAGCGACTTCCGGAGCTGAGGCGGGAGGGTAGCTGACCATGGGGTGGCCCGAGAAAATTTAGGGCTGCCACAGCTGGTATCAGAGCGAGAGTTTCGAGAAATAATTTGTTAAAAAGTTTTACAAGATAATAAACCTTAACAAACTAGATGTGGAAACCCGATGAGTCTGCCTAGAACTTTTAGTTGGGAAGCAAGAAAGCGGGTCGAGCTAGGATTGTTATGTAATATATGTATTGTTGTATATATATACTATACGAATATGTATATACGAGGCTGATTTGGACACGCATCACGATGCAGGACACGATGGATGGACAGTCTAGTGATACAGCGAGGGCTTCCGGATCGTCAATTCCCTTAAAGGACCGAGTTACGGCGCATGAGACTCAGATAGTCGAAATCTTACAACTATTGAGAGAGTAGGCCGCTATGATGGCTGGATTGGCTATGTCTAGGGAGGCAGTGGCGACTACGGGACCCACAGAGACCGCAGTTACTCTTACTCAGGTAGTGGTACCCGAGGTTCAGGCAGTCGATACTACCCCGATAGTAGCAGCAGTAGAGGTTACCCCGACGGTAGTGTCAGAGTATGTGATGGATCCGCAGGCCAGGAGGTTACGGGATTTCCTCAAGTTTCAGCCCGCTTACTTTTATGGAGGAGGAGACCCTGAGGCTGCAGGAGATTGGATTTTGTTGCACCACCGCCTACACAAGGAGTTGAATACGGAATTTAGAGCGAGACTATCTGGGACGTGTTTCAGATCAGATGCCGCAGTGTGGTGGACTAACTACCAAGAGACGCATGCTGATCCCGCGACTAGGGCAGAGTTCCGAGAGATATTTTATGACCAGTTCATACCTATGGAGGTGCGATTGAGATTGAGGGAGGAGTTTTTATCCCTGAGGTAGGGAAACCGGAGCATGATGCAGTATATGGATAGGTACCGATACTTGCTGCAGTTCTCGATGGATATCGCTGGCACAGAGCGATTACAGATCTACTACTTCATTCGGGGAGTGAAGGAGGACATTGCCAACGCGATCGTATCATCCGGGGCTCCGACAGTTCAAGCGATGTTTGAGCGAGCACTGACCTACGAGACGTTCTTGATGCAGAAGAACGGTCTTCCTATGACGGCATCGGCCGAGATGGAGGCTGGGCAGAGCTCTCGACAGGATAGGAGGCCGAAGAGACAGCGGGACCAATTTATTAGAGGTCGCCGGGGTGACCGCCGGGATGGCAGAGACAAACGTCAGGATAGCAGGGATCAGTATAGGGACAGGCAGCCTGTACACACCATAGCTCCAGCACCACAGCAGCGGCAACAGCCTCAGTAGCACCAGGTTAGAGATCGGGGTGGCCGAGACAGGGGTCAAAGTGACCGGGGTCAAGAGCCGAGATCGGATGATGTACGGACTGGGAGACGGGAGACACGCAGATGTTTCCAGTGCGGTCGGAGGGGACATTTGAAATTGGATTTCCGGGTGCCATCTCCACTACGGGAGCAGGGTCGGGAGAGAGACAGAGTACATGCAGTGGCACAGCTAGATCCAGGAGCTACCAGGCAGCTAGTTGAGGGTACGTTACTCATTCACAGTAGACTTATTCATGCCATGTTTGACTCGAGTAGTACATTATCTTTTATTACTGGACAGTTAGTGGGGGAGTTATGGTTGGACACACACATACTAGAGACCCATCTTGTTCTCAACACGGCTGCTGGGGATAAGATTTACCCTAATCGGATAGTTCGGGACATCATGGTTGAGGTTGTCGGACATCAGTTACCAGCCGATCTCCGAGTACTAGAGTACTTAGAGTTTGATGCACTCTTTGGTATGGATTGGCTATCAGCTTACCATGCACAAATAGATTGTTATGGGAAGAGGGTAAAGTTCCGTATTTCGAGTTTACTAGAGTTTATGTTGATTGGGAACGCCTCCGAATTGCCTATTACGAGAGGTAGATTAGCGACTGCTCAGGAGATGGAGGACTTTGCAGCGATCGTTGAGCCTGAGATCGGAGGATCTGTTAGGATTGAGGACGTACCTATAGTCCGAGAGTTCGCGAACATTTTCCCAGATGATTTACCCGGATTACCACCACCACTTTATTATAAAGTTATTACTAGGGACCCAGCCTATATCTAGCAGACCTTATCGTATGTCGTCTATGGAGCAGGAGGAGGTCAAGAAACAGCTAGAGGAATTGTTGGCGAAGGGATTCATTCAACCGAGTATGTCACCGTGGGGAGCGCTAGTGTTATTTGTGAGGAAGAAGGATGGATCAATGAGGATGTGTATGGACTATCAGAAGCTGAACCAGGTGACGATTAAAAATCGTTACCCGCTTCCAAGGATCGACAATCTGTTTGACCAGCTGACGGGTGCACAATTCTTCTCGAAGATCGATTTACGCTTGGGATATCACCAGTTGCGGATTCGAGAAGAGGATATCAAGAAGACCGCTTTCAGTACCAGATACGGATTGTTCAAGTTTACGGTGTTATCGTTTGGGTTGACGAACGCTCCGACAGTTTTCATGGATCTGATGCATCGAGTACTGAGACCTTATCTGGACCGATACGTGATAGTCTTCATTGACGATATACCGATATACAGCTGGACACGAGAAGATCACGGGAGTTATCTTCGATCGGTGTTGACGACGTTGAGGGAGCATCGGCTGTATGCGAAATTCAGTAAGTGTGAATTCTGGATGAGGGAAGTGAAGTTTTTGGGACATGTGATCAGCGGTCAGGGCATTTCTATTGAGGGAGACAAGATTAGAGCACTGATTGACTGGAAAAGACCGGAGACTATTTTTGAGATACGAAGTTTCTTAGGTTTAGCAGGTTACTACCGCCGATTTGTACAGGATTTCTCCACGATTGCAGCACCGATGACGAGGTTGACGAAGAAGGATGTACCTTTTGAGTGGTTTGAGGAATGTGAACAGGCATTTCTGGAGTTGAAGAAACGATTGATGACTGCGCCAGTGTTGGCATTACCTGAGCCAGGGAAGGAGTTAACAGTTTACACTGATGCATCGGGAATTGGACTGGGATGTGTTCTGATGCAAGAAGGACGACCAGTGGCTTATTTATCCAGGTGATTGCGACTACATGAGTGTAACTACCCCGTACACGATTTGGAGCTTGCGACAGTTGTGTTTTCGCTGAAGGCTTGGAGACACTACCTCTACGGAGAGAAGTTTGTGCTTTACACTGACCATCAGAGTCTACGCTACATTTTCACACAGAAAGATCTTAATATGCGTCAAGAGGAGATGGTTAGAGCTGTTGAAGGATTATGATTTTACGATTGAGTATCACCTCGAAAAGGCTAATGTAGTGGTTGATGCATTGAGCAGATGCGGGGTTGACAGTTAGACCGAGACTCGACACATGGGACTGTTGGAGATGGTGTCAGTTATGAGCATGTCAGACCTTTTGGTTATACAGGATCTACAGATTTGTGGTCAGATGAGGGTACCGACAGTGTCACTAGAATGGGTATCGGAGTGTCAGAGGGCTGATGGGCTTTATGGGCGGTTTAGTGGATTGGCACGGGATTCCGAGTGCACTAATTGGGCAGAGACATCTAATGGATGTTTGTGGCACCGAGGTCGACTATGGGTACCAGCCGTGTCAGAGATACGAGATAGTATATTAGAGGATGCCCACCGGTCGTGATACACAGTTCATCCAGGCATAACCAAGATGTACCATGACTTGCGGAGATTGTTTTGGTGGCCGGGATGAAGGCTGATGTTGGTGAATATGTTCGAGGGTGTCACATATGTCAGCAGGTGAAGGCAGAGCATAGGCGACCTGGAGGATTGTTGCAGCCGTTACCCATTCCTCAGTGGAAGTGGGAACACCTCGCTATGGATTTTGTCAGTGGATTACCCCAGACTTCGAGGCGACATGATGCAATTTGGGTGGTGATAGATAGACTGATGAAATCTGCACATTTTATACCAGTTTCGATGAGGTATACATTTCACCAGTTGAGCAGACTGTTCGAGCAGGAGATCATCAGACTTCATGGGGTACCGTCTCCATAGTATCTGACCGGGATCCCAGGTTCACTTCGAGATTTTGGGAGGCGATGCAGGAGCAGTTTGGTACTAGGTTGCAGTTCAACACGGCTTATCATCCTCAGACAGATGGCTAGTCTGAGAAATTGATACAGATTTTAGAGGATATGTTGAGAGCTTGCATTTTGCAGTTTGGAGGCTCATGGGAGGATTACCTACCACTGTGTGAATTTACCTACAACAACAGCTATCAGGCTAGTATTGGGATGCCTCCTTATGAGGCGCTGTATGGGAGGCGCTGTATGGAAGGCCCTGCAGGTCACCAGCGTATTGGGCAGAGCCGGAAGATATAGTTACGATTGGGTCGGAGATAGTTGTTGATCACACAGAGAAGATCCGACAGATTCGTCAGAGGCTTCGAGCAGCACAGGACAGGCAGAAGAAATACGCGGATAGATACCACGATAGTCTGAGCTATGAGGTTGGCGATATGGTTTACCTGAAGGTTTCTCCTTGGAAGGGCCAGCAGAGGTTTGGGATTAAGGGGAAACTGGCGCCGAGATTTATCGGACCATATCGAGTTGTAGCGAAGGTTGGCAGTGTGGCATACAGATTAGATTTACCGGCAGAGTTAGCAGGGATTCATCCTACCTTCCACATTTCGATGTTGCGATTGGCTAGGACCGGGCCACGACCCATGGTTGACGTGTGACAGGTGGATGTTCAGCCTGACGCAACTTACGAGGAGCGGTCATTGGCGATATTAGATCGTAAGATCCAGATTCTCAAGAACAGAGAGATAGCTAAGGTACTTGTGCGGTGGCAGCATCACGGTACGGATGGACTTACCTGGGAGTTAGAGTCGACCATGCGAGAGCGTTATCCCTAGTTATTCCACGGTATGTTCTAAACTAACTCAAATTTCAGGACAAAATTTCTTTTAGTTGGGAAGAATTGTAACGGCCCGTTATTTTATTAACGCCGTTATTTACTTTATTTCAAATTAGGACGCCAGCTCGGACGACACGTGGACGCCGCAGATAGATTAGGCATGTTCTGGACCTAGGTATTGACTGTGTATTGTTATTTTTCTAATTTCGGTGATTTATTGATATTTTCATTTTCTTGATAATGATTTATTATCTGTCACCGGCGTGTAAAAGTAGTATTTGTTGGGCGAGGTTGAGCGCCGGGGTCCGTTCGTAGGACCGACCAACGCGGGGTTGGTAGCAGTGAGGCTGGGCGTTAGGGTTTAATTAGATTTAAATTATTTAAACATGCTATGGTTGAGAATTTGTTTAATTAAATGTAAATATATAAGCTTAGGCTAAGCTAAGAAAATTAAATTGGGTACACTAAGTGTGGGACCGCCTCGGGAAGCGTGCCGAACATGGGGTACGGGGTGCCGAGTGGTCGGGGAATTAGTGTGACCATATTCACAAATTTATGAAATTTATTGATGACTAGAATAGGTGTTATGAATTAAATCAATTGGATTATAATAAAGTCATATAGTTTGAAATCAATAATCAGTACATCTAGGATTGTCAGCGAGATGCACAACAAGAAAATTCGAGATACATGGTGTCATGATAGGGTGTTCAAGAAGTTGGTGACACATGGTGTTCAGTGGCCATTAGATTTACCTCGAGATGCGTGTGCACGTGAGATTAAAACACCACCTATATATATATAACTTGATCGATCAACATGCAAATGCAACATTTGTTTCTCAAACAATTTGGAAGATCAGAGAGAGGGAAATCGAGGTTTGAGAAGGAGAATTCAAGCTTTGGGAGAGGGAATCTGAGCTTCACAACATCGACCCAAGGTAATCTTTACCATTTTAATGGAAATTTTCGATAAAAATGTGATTAAAATGGGTTGTCGATAAATTTGGATTTTTGAGTAAATTTACAACTGTTTTTGATGAATTAGATGTTCTTAAGGTTGGTTTTTGTGGTACTTTGTTGATTTGAATAGAAGTTGTGGGAAATGAAGGTGTGTTTGGTGATTTTGGATTTTGGGTTACATGCATGAAATTCGAGAATTGGGTATGGTTTGTGTTGATTTGAGGGGAGATTTTGAGATTCTTAGGGTCTCCAATGGATTGAGAGAGGAGAGGAGTGGAGAAAAGAAAAAGAGAAGCAACAAAGAAGAAGAAAAAAAAGAAACAGAGACGGAATCGTCTCTGGGAAGGGGACGCACGCGCGTGGCGCGTGCGTCACCCGAACCTGGCCGGTCTAGCCACCTAGACCGGACCAGTCCAAGTGGGCCCAAAAAAAAAAAAATTTTTTTTTTTTTTTTTTTAAAAAAAAATTAAAATTAAATAATATATATTATATATATTATTTGCTGGAAATTAGGAAAATAAGTGAAAAATATCAAAAAAAATTGGAAAAAAATTCTAGAAAAATATAAAAAATTAGAAAAAAGGTAGAAAAGTGGTTTCGGGACTTTTCGAGTATTTTTGGAACCCCAACCTAGTCCAGGAGAGGTACCACAATTGAAAAATAAAAAATATAATATAATATCATAAAATGATATGATATGTTTCCAAAAAGTATAAAACACTATAAATGGACTTCAGGGACTGGGAAACCATAGCTCAGACATCGGAGAGCTAGTGGGCTTACTGACGGGTCCGGGAAGTCGGAGTGCGTATTTTCGGGTACGTAAAACCCAACTGAACACCACTACTGCATTTACTTATTTATTTCCATTGAGCTTTATTTCCTTGAAAATCTGTGAGTTATATTCCTACTGGGATGGTTATGGTTCCGTCTATGTATCCACGGGTAGTTGAGGTCACTGGCTAGGTGTGTAGCGCGTGTTCTAGGAACTCGGTAGACGATATCCCGAGTTGGACTCCATTTCATGCGTTCGATTAGCCCATTAGGGTTAATGCTGCTGAGATACAGTCGTAGGGTCGGAGGCATGGGCCACGACCAGGGCTCCTGGTCCTAGTACACACTTAGTAGCTGTGTTCACACCCTTTTTGTCTATCTATGTGTTTATATACATGCGTTTAGCTTTGAGCAGTTGTCTACATATTTTTCCTTCCTTCCGCATGTTTATTGAACACTACTTATTGGCTCTGTTAATTATTTTCATTATTTATGCACGGTGGTTTTCCTTGGAATTTTACTTACTGAGCTCACCATCTGCCTTTTTATGGTGGCTGAGCGCAGATCCTAGTACTAGCAGGGGCAAGGGGATCATCAGCGATTTCATCTGACTTGCCTACACCGAGGCCTGCTGGTATGTGTGTAGATATTCACATATTTTTGATATTTTGTATTATCTTTTGGGTTGGAAAACTGGATACACACTTGTACTGGTATACATACTGTTATAGTTGATCGCCTGTATGTATAGTACAGCCAGGTTTTCCACTATAGGTTTGATCAGTAAAACTTTTATATATATATATATATATATATATATATATATATATGAATGCATTTTGTTAAACTTTAAATTCTTCCGCTGTTAATTTCTTTGAAAATGATAAATTAAATGACTTTAACAAATTACATGATAACTACCTAAAGTACGAAGGCAGAGGGACACGTGGCAGCGACTTCCGGAGCTGAGGCAGGGGGGTAGCTGACCACGGGGCGGCCCGAGAAAATTTGGGGCCGCCACACATAGACTAATTAGTCAAAATCTTGCAAAAATAGTTGGGAAATGAGTTTTTGGAAGTAAAACCAAAAGGGTGTTATTCATTGAATGAGGAAGAACTCCTGAGATAAAGAAATTCCATACACAGTTAAAGATTGAGTTCCCCACAACAGCCCATTGATCTTGGAAAATATTGGACTCCACCTGTTTGGACCGGAATCCTTAAAGACCACCATTGAAAAAATTGCATATCGAACCTCCCAAAAGAGGACTTCCGTAGCTAAATTAGCTCGTTCCACATAAGAGATAGCGGCGAAACGAACTGGCCATGACCCTGTTTGAAAGAAAGGTCCTCCTCAGCATACAACTTTTTATAAAAGTTATGTGCATTCTCTTGAGCACTTCCTGGTCTATAATCCATCTACCATCCTCACTATAAAGGCCCTTCAATACAGTTTGACTTCCTTCTCTACAGTGTATTGAGATGGAAGTACCTCGTGTTTCTGTCCACGTGTTGTAGCCATTGAGATCGAGACTTCTGGAACTAGATAAGTTCTTCTTTCACACGAACCTTTTCAAGCTTCTTTTGTAGATTATCTCTCTTAGTAAAAGTGTTTTAAAGGAGGCCAAACCAAGTTTGAGGTCTACTCTAGAAAGCTTGCTCTGTAAAGTTTTCTTTCTCTTGAAGACATTGCCAAATACTTTGGATTTCCAGGTATGCAGTTTCTCGATAAAATGTGTCGAGGCTAATGAGAAATTCAACTCCTTGTTCCAATTCGTACGAACAAACTCCGAGAATGACTCATGAGTAATCCAACTTGCCAAGAACCTAATTCTAGTCTTCAAGGGGACAACTTTACTATGGAGATATAATAGGATTGGGGGATGATCAGATTTAATTTTAGGAAGATGAGTAACTAAGCTTTCCAAAAATTGGACCCTTCATGCCTCATTACAGAGCCCTCTGTCTAACCTCTCCTGCAATCGACCTCTAGACCATGTGTACTTTGCGCCAATAAACCCCATGTCCTGAAGAAAGCAAGATTGCATAAAACATAATAGCTCCCTGCACTTGGAACAATTAACAAGAGCCCCTCAACACTTGTCCTTCGAACTTAAGTAAACATTGAAGTCACCAAATATTATTAAAGGTAAGGAATCCAAAATTTTAAGGGTGATTAAGTCTGTCCAAAATGAGCGTCTGAGCACTGCATCAGGGGATGCATACACTACAATTCCAAGCCCATCATCACTACCAGCCTGCCAACTAAACAAGATCTACTGGCTATTAGAGCTAAGGACATCGATGGAGATTGATTTGCCGTCCCATAGTAACCAGATGCCTCTAAAGAACCATACATCATCTTCTTTCCACTAATGAGAGAATCCCATTTTTTTATGACTATCAGCTGTGACACCACTTATCCAAGGCTCTTGTATAGCCACCACGAACGGTCTGTGTTGTCTTATTAAATCCTTAAAAACAGTAAGAAACAAATAGTGTTTTGCCCCTTGGCAATTTCAAGAAAGAAACGACATTGATAACACAATAACAAAGAAAAATAACAAAAAACATAGCTGAGACATGTTACAGCTATTGGCCATTACCACCATCCAGAGGGGTTCCTCTAAGCATATCTGCATCAGTAGCGACATAGACCTGAGATTGAGATTTCGCAAACCTGGAAGCTTCTTCAACTAACTTAATCCCAAGGTTAATAGACCATGTGTCATTACCTTCCTGGCACCTTCTCGATTTCTGATACTAATTCTTCCATTGATAGATTAAGGATTTCATCCTTTCCTTTATTTTGGTTAGCCGACTCGCCTTTGTTTATGATGTCTTGGAGGGGCTCCTTGATGCATTGCCTTCTTTGTGGTGGTTTCTCTTTATGAGCCTTAGGGATGTTAAGTGTTGTTGTAAGACACTAGGCTTCTTGAAGAGCAGGTTCATGTTCACCAGTTTTAGTAGACTCAGCCACAATTTGTTGGGCATTAGTGGGCTTGAGCCCAACGACTTTAAGAACGTATTATTTGGCCTGAGCCGAGACTTTTTCTTACTTTTTTCTAAATTATTATTCTTAGAAGCCTGTTTCGCATGTGTTGGATCCCTTTTAGAGGCAAAGAAGATCAAAATATCTCCCTGATTCGACTCCTAGATATTTGACATTTTCCACAAACTTATTCCTCGTGTTTCCTTGTTTTGAATTAGGCAGTTTGTTTGACGCGACATCCCGGCGTTTGACTTTCCTTTTTAAGACTCGCCCCCATGATCTGCGGGATTAGATTTTTTGGAATCTTCCCTTGACCTTCGATTACGCCTTTGTGCGATTATCTAAGGGATGAAATTACCATCATCTTCCGTCAGCTGTTTATGTCCTTGTTGAACACTATTAATTACACAAAATGAACTAGCATTTCCTGGGTTTGTTGCTTCCTTTGAGCCATTCAGAGGGCAAGCTAAACTTTTATGCCCCATTTTCCTGCATTTGAAACATATGCGAGAGATTCCTTCATACTCAACACATAGCCAGAAGTCATCCACACGAAAACTTGACATCAGAGCCTTAAAGAAATCTAATTCTATTGCAACCCGATCGAAACCACCCCTCTTGGCAGTACTAGTTGCTATATCCACCTTAATGGACTTCCCAAAAACATTCCCAAGTTCCCAAACTATTGAATCATGGTAGTAATCAGGAGGTAGATCAGGAAAACGAATCCACACTGTGGCATTCGAAATCGTTGCAGAAGATACGCTAAAGAACGAATACCATTGTAGCACTGACAACACATGGCCTAATATCCACCATGGACCACCCAAGAGAGCCTTGTCCCTGTCTGCATCAGAAACAAACTAAAGTAGGTAAAAGTCATGAGAGAGATCCATTACTCTGTACTTACTCTTAGGGATCAAAAGAGCACTAATCCTGTTGCACAACATCCAATCCAAGGATCTACCTATCAACTTAACTACTACCGCATTCTCCATTCGCTTCTCCATCTTAGCATTTATACTCGGTAAAAACTTCATTCATGGCCTGATATTATCCCTCTTTATGCAGAAATCCCCAACTTCTAGACCTATGTTCTTAGTAAAATGCTTGTTGACTCTACAGAGTTGATCTCTGTAGGATGGACGTTGATCTCCCTCAATGTCGACCTCCATGTTGAAGACGTACAAAACTATGTTCTCAGCTTGCGTGGATTTACTTTGTTTTTCTTTTGGTACAAACACATCTAAAATTGGTTTTATTATTTCAAATGCAGGATATCCTGCTCAAGGAGTAACACAATGGAATTTGGAGCAAAGCTCCATAATACAAATTGCCTCTCATTCTGAAATGCTTCCTTTGCTAGATGGTTTGCACAGGCGTTGTTGTCTTGGAATGTATGCCGAACAATTACCTCCCATTCCCTCCTAAAATTGTCCCTGATGTCCTGCACCAGAGGATCATATATATAGCCTTGCAGGGAGCTCATAATCAGCTCCACAGCCTCCCTCGAGTCTAGCTTTACTACTACCCTCTTAATTTCCTTACTCCAGGTTAACTGAAGGCCATATTGGACCCCCCATAATTCTGCATATACTCATGAACATTAACCCTACTTAGATTGAAAAGTCGATAGAAAGTTCCCTTTGCTATCCCTTAATACCTTAACGCATGTGGCCTCCTTCCCAATCGCACGTACTACCCCATTGCAATTAATCTTAGCCTAGCCCTCAGGTGAACATTCCCAATGGCCAGAGCTCTTTGTTGCATTTTTGTTCCACTTGAACAAGCCCTTTGCCCTGTAAATCTCATCCACTCTACTGTAAATTGAGCAAATGAGTTAAGATGTTGAGAGCACACGGTAGCCAAACATACTCTCATTCCTCTAGGCCCATAATCTTCAATAGGTCACCCTAAACAAGAGACCATAGATGTGATCATTTTGCTTTAGATTTGTAGTAAGCTAGTCCTAGAGGCCCAAATTGAAGAATGTTGAATCCCTGTATGAGCACAAATATAATGTCAGACCTGGCGGGCAAGATGGCAATCCTTTAAAGCATTAATAATAGACTTCTCCTCCCTCTGACACCTATCACACCACCCATCTTCTCTGATTGACCTTGCTAGACACAACATATTCGTAGGTGGTCTGTTGTGTAGAGCGAGCCAAAGGAAAGTCCTGATGCATTGTGTAATAATCTTCAAAATTAATTAGTAACATGTGTTGTGTTTTTCAGGACCGTGACCTGACAGTCATGACTTTTCATATTACTTAAGCCTCGAGAATTGACACTGAGGTATATTTTATTTTTCTGTGATGTTTGTTTGTCACTCGTCGAACATGCCAAATATATATTCTGTTGATATATACCGGATCCTACAACGGATTTATAGTAGTGGTAAAGACGAGGTTGAACTATAAGAACCAAGTTATTCCTTTAAGAGGTGTGAAAAAGGAAAATCGAGAGTTTTAAGAATGAACTAGATTAAGAGAAGACAAGAAAGTTAGCAAGCAAGGATAACAAGTAGAGAAGTAGAGAATTCAGTAAGAAAAATGATCCAAACCATCAACTTCACACGACTATCCTATGACAAATACACTGATCATTGACCTAAACAAAGATAGATTGAATGTCGCGATCTAGTGTAGCTATAGAATCTCGTAAGACGTAAATTCCTCGTTCTCCTATTACCGATAGTTAGGGTAAGACTTCTAACTATTACCCTAGTCAATTCACATAACCCTAGGCACGTACCTTAGGTTCAACATGATGATCGCTCTAATTCGTGATCCATGAGAACACTACACCTAGATAACCGGTACAATAAGCGTGTCCGATTGAACCTATGTTTCTGAGTACATGGTCTAAAACTCTGTGAGGGGATTAACGCAACCAGAATGGCCAGTTGCCACAAATATGAGTCTTTTGCACGATTATATATGCATTCAACTCGATGGCGATAGGTCTCAAACTACAACTAATGCGAGGGCCCTTCACATCAATCAAGAAACCACGATAATAATTAGAACAATACCAAAGAAACTAGAAAACAACAATCAATCAGTGAAATTAAAGAATAAATAGATCTTATAGAGATTAGAAAGTCATAAAATAGCCGCGATCGGTCTCCGGCTTGAATCCCCAATGGATTAGCTGGACATAATTGAAGTAATACACCGTGTTCCCTTTATTGAAGAAAGACACAAAAAGCACAAAAACCCTAAAATAATATGTTTTTGGCCTCCATGTGTTCTTCTCCAAACAAAGGATGCCTCTACCAATCTCTCAAACCCTAATTTATAGATGTGTCTTTGTAATGGTTGGAGTGATTTATGCCCGTTTGAATATTTTTATGATTAATGACATGATTTGTGCATCAGGATTGATTTGGGCATTTTGTGCTGGTTCAAGACACTTGTCATGTTTGATTGGTCAAAAACTATGCTCTGCTGACGTATCGAAAGCTCATTGATTGAGGAAGGTGTTGGTGACGTGCTGGTGCGACACGTGGCAGTGCATGATTGGTGGAAACAGCTAATTGGCATGACAAGTGGTGTGTGATTGGTGGAAACAGCTTGTGAGATGGAGCTAGACTAATAAAATTCCATCACGTAGCAGAATTAAATACTCTATTACGAGAAAACCCAGGCATCCGATTACCGCAAGTAAATACTCTATTTTGAGTATTTTTCTACCCCGATTTTAACCGTGACCTCGGATTCACCTAAACGTGAGAGATGAATATAAATTTAGTGGTATTTTGGAGACTTCGACATAAAAACACATAAACAAATGGTATGCATATTAAATGACTTGTCATTTGTTGTGACGGCCCCAATTTCCCATAAAACTAGATTCTGCCTGGCCTAGACCTACGTGAATCCCCAAGTCCTTACTCGTGAAGTCTACGCATCCTAGTCAGCCTCAAAGCCTCAAATATACCATTAGTTAATTATTTATATGCGTGAGTTATAGGATTATAAAATTATCAAAAAAATTCGCAGCAAAAATCAATATAATGAACTATAACTAGGTAATGGAAATCATAAATAATAGACAACCTAATCGTGTGGAAACCCTAAGAAATAGATAAAAACATGTATGTCTGGTGATCAAAGCTATACAACACGATCATACATGATATCCCTAGTCTCTCAAATCCCAATACATGTCCTAGTGTTGTATAAAACATAATATACAATAATCACAGTCAAAAGAACAAAAATCTACACTGGGTAAAGGGAATGATCACTCCGAGAGTCCTCAGAGGATATCACCTAGCATCAACTCCTTCCTCTTGCTCGTCTCTGCTTTATCTCTATCTACACCATCATCACAAACTAGACGGTGAGTGCTTGAAAAAGAGAAAGTAATGCCAGAAGAAACTAAACAGTAATTCAAGATTTCTCCAATAAACAGTCCAAATATCATGCAGTATTGAAAAGCAGAAAGTATAACAAATAGCATGATAAACAGATTGACAAGCTGTGTAGCGGCCCCAAGTTCCACATTGGTCCGCCACGGGAAGCCATACGGGCCCACAACTGACCACTCAACTGCTAGCTGTATCCCACGCCCAATTATCCATCATCAATCAATTTCCTATTAACTTCAAATTATGTGCTAACCATTTCGGGTTCAATTTAACATAGGTTCCTTTAACATCTCTTAACCTCGAATTACGCAGCGGAAAATTAAATGAACAACATAAGATTTATCTTGTATTTCATGAGCATAATACCTAAGTGGAAACCATACCGAATGTACATCATATACATATCATTTAAATCCTCAAAATATCAAAAATATACAACCTATCTCTCAAATCCTAAAACCCAGCATAAAACGAGTAAATGTAAACATACATACGAGTAGAACATTCTTAGAAAGATTGGCACATTCCTCTGCTAGTAGAAAAAATAAAAAATTAAAATCAGTAAAAAGGTTAAAACAAGGATCTACATCTATAATAAGGGAAGTGTAATGACCCGTTACCTTAAGCACATGATTAGTGTTAATTCGAATCCTAAATAACCTAAGTTAGGCTCATGGTTATCCCTGATTAGTTACGATTAGTGTGAGTGTGTGGAATTGCGCGTCATATTGTGTTTGTATTGATTATATTAGTACGTATGGATGGAAATAAAGGAATAACTAGACAAATGAGGGAACACCTAATACCATATATGGGCTAAGGAGGACACACATGTTACGCCGAGTGTGCTCGTTAATGTGAATTATGTATTGGTAAACGTAATTATAGGCATAGATATATTTATATATATTGTGGTATATATAAATATATATTAAAATGATAATAATTGATGAATAACGGGTATTAAGTGACACGGAGTGGTCACGAGTGGACATGTGTAGGCCACTAGGATGAGTATACTCTGAGTGAACTTGGTGACGTGCACAAGAACTGAGAAAAACTTGGAAAATTTGTCTGGTTAGTTAACCAATGCACTGGGCATTAGCTCTAGCACACTAGCCTATTACGTAAAAGGATAATTTTGGGGATCCTCGAGATGAAATAGTGCATATCTCAAGGCAATTATTTTATTATATTTTCACCACCTCTTCTTCGTCATTGATAAAACGAGAAATAGAGAGAGAAGACACAGTGAGCAGAGGGAAAGAAAGAGACAAGAGAAAAGATGGAGAACTTGTTAGAGCAATGGTGAGCTTGGGATGGAGAGCTCGAGGGAGTTAAGATCATGCGAGGTGAGTTGTAGGTGTTGTTAAGGTTGATGGTTTTGGTTGGGGTATTGATATTGATCCATCGTTGTTGTGATCATGCATGTATAATGTAAGTCCTCGTGTGAGGCCCTCAGAGGTTGCAGGGTGTTTGGTCAGATTTGGTTAAGTCATGTGAGGCCCTAATGCATTGGCTGATCTGGACGGGATGGGGGAGAGCAGTAGGGCAGCGCGCTACGCATTCGCCCTAGTGCTTTAACCACTGTGAATAGTGAAAAACCGTTTTAAGTTGAGTTGGTTGGCATGAGCTTTGGATTTGGTTTATGGGTTTAGACTAGTATACATTGAACTCGAATTGATACCGATGGGTATGACATAGGTATTTAAGCATTGGAAAACGTGATGGAACCCAAAAAGCTAGGAAACCCAAAGTAAAACCTAGGAAAGCTCCGAACTAGTAAGTGGAACTCGTATATTTTACTAATTATGTAATGTAAAATAGTATTATTAGAGCACGTAGTGTTCTGAATTGGAAAAGGGGCAATGTACTGTGATTTGACTTGTTTTACAAACCGTTTTTAAATAGAAAAATGAATTCAGAAAGAGGTTTTACAGAATGAATCGGCCTTAGGTTTGGAATCGTATTGGGCGACCACCCATCATCGCACCACAGTGACCTGGAGTATCCTGATCAATGCTTTCTTGTTGAGTTGCGGCACATCGGTCATAAACCAATTACATGGTCAGTGATTGGTTAAGTGACGATGTGGGAAGGTGACTCTACTTTATTTGAGTTAGTGGCACATCAATTTGAACTAGTCAAACAATCAGTGGTAAGTTCTTGACGATGTGGGAGTACGACTTTGTTCAAACAATCGGGTATAGTTGCAATGGACCAATGAACTTTCATCCGTTATGTATTGTTTATATTTTTTCAAATGCTCCCTTAGATAGGCATTAGATTCATGTTGTTATACATTATCCTTTAATTGATAATTGATGGTTAGTATGAGAGCCATTTAACGAGCATGTAGGAGCTTACCCACCTTAACATTTTTAGGAAATGGGCGTGCACTGGAACTCAAGATTGGGAAGATTAGGACTCTTCTCTTTATGTATTGAGTTTCCCTGTTATATAGGTATTTCATTGGATACTATTTTGTAATTATCAAGGTGGGAATACAAGTTTAATACCAAGGATTATACCGGTTATATATATCTTATCTGTTATCAAAAAAGTTTTAAATTTTCGTTGCATTTTGTTTCAATTGTTTATTGCGATATCAAGATATACAGGTTATTGTCAGGAATAGGTAAAAGGTTGGTAGCTCTAATTAGGTTTGATCTGGTTTACTAGGGTTTAATTAAGGTTTCAGGCCGAGTATCACCCTAATGGAATTAGGAGATGCTACAGTTGGTATCAGAGCCTGGCTTGTAAAGATTGGTATTAGTATTCCACTGATAAGTCAATAGATAACTTTGATACAGTGGGTATCAAAGAACGGGTTTATCACTTTCGAAATGGTTTCAAATTATGTGATAATTCTGATACTATTTGGATGTGAAGCCTTAAGTTGTTACCTGTATACCAAGTGGAAGTTTAGGTTAACTGACATGGAGATTGGTTATCAAGTCAGGGATAACTTAGGACTAAATAAAAGACTTTTATCGATTTTTTTTGGGGGGGGGTAATGAAAGATAAAATCTTAAGTATGTATTTGTTGTGCTTTATTATATCTATGTAATAGATATAGCTATCATGTCTAGCCTATAATTAATTTTGAAGATCTTATCTCACATCTACGACTTGAAAAGTCAAAAGAGGGTTGATGCTGAGGATTATTGGGACTCTGGACTTTAGAAATATTATAATAAAGGAAGATAGTGGGACGATAATATGATAGTTTGTATCCATCAAGGACTTAGAAATTGAGAAAATATTAAGGATATGGGGTTTATTGAAACCTAAACCCTAATGATACAGTTATAGAAAGGAGAAGAGTTTACATATAACTCTCATATTGAATAGTCTATAATGGTCTTTGTTCTCACTAATGTTATTTGGTTAGTAGTAGTCAATTCAGAAGGAACAATTGGTCCTGGACTTGGAGACATATGTCAGAAGAAGGGATATTAAAAGGTAAACTAAACATTGAATGACTGTTATTGAAACTCAAAGGTGATGATTCACTTTGGGTAGAATAAATACTAGTAGTGTGACTAGTTTTGTAAGATTAAAGGTCAATTAATGAGAGAAATAGCAGTGAATGATGATGAGTACCTAGTTGAGGTTAGGTAACCACTAGATTATGTAAACTTCATTAGTGATTATGAAGTATAGAATTTTAGATATGGTGCTAGTCCATACTGGAATAGTGAAAGGAAGCTTGTCAGTATAGTTGTGGTGTAGCTGCACATATTGAAGGTAAAGTAAAATGTGGAAAAAGGCTTATTATTGTTGTTGTGGTGTAACCACACTCATTAATAGACCAATAACGAGAAAGGAATGATGTGGTAGAGCCACGCATAGGGAAAATAAACATGAGATTATCAGATTGATGTGTAGATCAATGCTGGAAGGGTAATGAATGAGTTAGTGGCGAAGTTACACTAAAGGTGAATAGTCACAATAAGAGATAAAAGTTGACTCTATTATGTCTGTTGAACTATTATTACTTTTAGGGTAAAGTTAAATCGAAATTGGAAGTGAGAACTTGTGAAGAGTCAATTCCAAATACGTAAGCCTAAAAATTGGGAAGGCCAGATTTAAAGGATTAACGTCAACTCATCTAAGAATTTTTCTGGGCATTGAGGTAGAAAGATTCAAAGACATGACACTATTGTCATCAAAGATATTTAATATATACAAGCAATGTATTGTAATCAATCTTATAAGTTGAGAAAAACATGGTAGTAAGCTAGTAAGATGTTTTGGTCTAATTTCTTAGACTGGTACAACCTGAATTAGGGAGAACGAGTTGCCAATGAATTTAAGGATTGAGAATCAAAAGAATGGTATGTATGATAATGGGAATGAATAAAGGAAGTAGTGTCAAGAGATTGATAATAACTGCTACTTTTAATGGAAAGTTTTTTTTAAAAAAAATCTTTAATTTTCTACGAATAGTGATTCGTGGAAATATAATTATCACTTGAAATTCAAAAGGAAAAAATAGTTGTAGATCCATAATGGAAACTCAAGACTGATGAATGAAAAATTGAGATGTTAAGGTTTCAAGAAGTATGGCTATCAGAGTTAATTGAAATCTTATCACAATTTGGGGTTAAAGGATTCATCAATTACTTGATTTTCAATACCTAACCAATGATCAATTCCATTTTACTCGATATACTATAGTAATTGCCTAATTCTAAGAACTCAATTCGTGTGATGAGTTAATTTAAACTAAATTACAAATGAATATTCATTTCGCAGGATTGACAACTCATGTGGTTAATTACATAAAACTGACTGTTGTCAAGAGTTGATTAAGATTTAGTTATCATTGAGTAAATATCAGAATTGAGGAATATAAGGTCAAGCAGTGGCTTGATAATGGGAAAGATTATGATAAAAACCATAGAAACTCACTAGAGCTCGTGCTATGTTTATCAATGAAAAATGTAGAGTTGTTGAACTCTATTGGAATAAGATTATTATTATGTTGACAATGATGATAGTATTAAAGAGTTGAAGACTTAGAAAAGGTAGAAACATTATCGTAAAGTTATGTGAACTTTGACGATAAATTGGTGTATACCAGATATTGTGAATGCAAGTACTAAGTTTCAACTATAAATCGTTAAGAGATGTGCTGAATTTTAATTAGGAGTCAATAGGTTTAATGAAGACTAAGACAATTGGTAAATTATCTTATATTCAACACATAATCAGAAAAAGTGTGATTTTAGAATGATTGAATGATACAAATAAGGTATACAAGGAGTTGTAGTATCATTATATTGTATATTCAATCAACACTAGAATGAAATGGAGATGAGTTGTAGATGATACAAAGATGCATTAAGAAAGAATTGAAATATAGTTTAACTACAATAATTGCTTAATCATACTTGGATAATGGAAAAGTTAGAGGTTAATCCAATACTTTTATCTTGGTAGTTGTCTGTTGATACTATGAAGCAAGAGATTGTAGTGCACACATTTGATTTAGTTCAAGAGGAATTAATATGAAATAATTGTGTTGGTAAGAGTACCAAATAATTGTAAGGCATCACTTGATAAGGAAAGGTTAGAAATACATGTTTCAAACAATAGATGGAATGAATTGTAAGGATAAAGCTTAGGATTAAGATAGTGATAGGAATTCCAATTTAATTATGAATCCATTCAAATGGATAGTTTGTGCAAGTTCATGCATTCATTCATTTAAGGTTTGAAGTACAGTTCTATCAGGTGAGAGGTTTGAAGGGTTTGAAAGTCTTCTAGTCATTCCTAAGATTAGAGAATCTTAAAGGAATCACTAAAAGATACTTGAGAAGGATGGAAACCAATGAACTGGTGTAATGTGATTTGAGGAATCTTTAAGCTGTAAGAGTTTGAAGAGTATAGTTTTGGTCAGAGTAAAAAAGATTCAAGGTGAAATAAATAACCTAAAACTATGAAGATAATGAATTAACTATAAGTTATTACCCACACAAAGTGATTGCGATTGGCAATGCTTTGAATAGAGAAAGGGACATGAGGTATAATTATAATAAGAACTTCTTAGTACTATCTCTTCAAAGAGATAGGTAATAATGACGAATGAATGGAGCCCTACTCAGACATATCATCAACTGAGATGTTGGAGTCGATAATTACCAGTTCATTTCTTTAGAAATTAAGAGGGAGACTGAATTTAAGGTATTATGTTTAGAGTAGTGGGTAGTATGCAAACTTGACTGTCTAATGGGATTGTGTTAGATGTATTGAATTCTGAAATGAGAACCTAGTTAGGTAATAGGTTGAGCAAGAATCATTTAGAGAATCGCATACATTTCTTTATATTGTTAAGATTATAAAGGGATACAAGGTTTATTCAGTAAGTTAAGTCTGAATAAGTAAACCTAAAGAGTTAGGTAAGTTCTTGCCTATACATGATGAAAGATAGGAAACATAATGGTGGATTATGTGATGTGATAAGATGTCAGCAAAATTATAATTTGAGTTGTAGTTGATAATTAATCTAGGCTGCAAATTCTTGTCAGTGAGAATATGAATTATTCTTGAAAGGATTGAGCAAAATTTATGTATGAGAGATGGGAAATGGTAGAATAATTAAATTTCTGAATTGAGATTTGAGACTTGCTTCCAATGAGGGAAGAAGTTATGAACATAGTTGAAAACCATTTTCAATCTCTATAAAGTATATTTCTTTCTTATTGACAAAGAAACTGAGGTTATAATCCTAATTCCAAATAATAGACTTCTCTATGTTAGTTTCTTTAAAATGTGTATGCTTAATATTATCCTACCATGAGGGTAAAGGATAAGGATTGGAGATACTAGTAAGAATGAACGGATGAAGCAGTGAGAAATTACATAGAGAACATAAGGCAGACTAGTGGATATAAAACTATAACATTAGAAAGATATAGACAATATGAAGTAAAATACTGAAAATTGTAGTTATAGATAGACAAAATCTATAAGTTTCATGCAAGTATTGGAAAGAAATTGCTAAAAATGTTGTGTTATCGACCTTGCCATTCACCGATGGCTGGAATGGAGGTAGGAGATACACATATGTTGACCTTGTTGTTCATTAATAGTGAACAAAGGTAGGAGATATAATGATTGTCAACTTTATCGTGAGATGGAGGGAGGTAGGAGATACGATACTATTGATACTTAAATAGATTTGTCAATACTTGACTACAACACTATTGAAAAAGAGAAAACTTGATAAATGTCATAGGTTATTGGAGTTTTCAAAGGATGATTTGAATCTTTTGAAAATCTCACCTATGAACAGGTTGTGTAGATTCAGATTAGGCTAAAATAATGGAGTGATGTTATTCACAACCATTAAATTGAAAAAGAAGAATGAACGGTAACTTAGTTACGTTTATTCTTAAAGTAAAGTTAAGAAAATCTTTATTCTACTAATATGATGGTGTAACCACATACATTAGACAAGCGAAAGAAGAGATAACTAAGGAACAAGAGTTATAATGGAAGAGTAACTTCCATTACTCGTCGAAATTAGTGGTGACTTGTATGTTTCCTTTAATTTTGAGGACTAAATTGTTGCTAAATTTGGGAGACTGTAACGACCCGTTACTTTAAGCACTTGAATATGTTAATTTGAATCCTAATTAACCTGAGTTAGGATTGTGGTTAAGCTTAATTAGTTACCATTAGTGTGTGTGTGGAATTGCATGACCTATAGTGTTTGTATGGATTGTATTAGTATGTATGGATGGAAATAAAGGAATAACTGGACAAATAAGGGAATGCCTAATACTATGTGTAGGTTAAGAAGGACACACATGAGTTGTGGGATAGCATTTATGCCGAGTGTGCTCGTGGCGTGAATTACATATTGGTAGACATAATTATAGGCGTAGATATATTTAGATATATTGTGGTATATAAATATATATTAAAATGATAATAATTGATGAATAACAGGTATTAAGTGACATGGAGGGTTTGAGTGGACACGCTTAGGTCAATATGTGTATGCTGAGTGAACTCTGTGGCGTACAGAAGACTGAAAAAAACTTGGAAAATTTGTCTAGTGAGTTGACCAGCGCACTGGGCATTAGCCCTAGCGTGCTGGCCGACGAGGTAAAAGGATAAGTTTAAGGATCCTCGAAATGACATAATGCATATCTCGAGGCAGTTATTTTATTATATTTTCACCTCCTCTTCTTCTTCGTTGATAAAACAAGAAAGAAATTGAGAGAAAACACAGTGAACAGAGGGAGATAGAGAGAGTGGAGAAGAGATGGGAGCTTGCTGGAGCGATGGTGAGCTCGAGATGGAAAGCTCGAGGGAATCGAGACCAGGCAAGGTGAGTTGGTGTTATTGTTGTTGTCTATCATTGTTGCTAAGGCTGATGGTATCGGTTGGGGTATTGATAGTGATCCATTGTAGTTGTAATCATGCATGTATGATGTAAGTCCTCGTGTGAGGCCCTCTCTAAGGTTGCAGGGTATTTGAACTCTGTTTGGGTCAGATTTGGTTAAGTCAATGGTGGTTGAAGTTACAATAGTTCAGTTGACTAGCACGCAAAGGCACTGGCCTTTAACACTGGCCAATCTGGACTGAATAGGGGAGAGTAGCTGGGCAGCGTGTTGACCAGTGTGAACAGTGAAAAATTGTTTAAGTTGAGTTGGTTGGCATGAACTTTGGGTTTGGTTTTAGGGTTTTGACTAGTATACATTGAACCCAAATTGATACCAATGGGTGTGACCTAGGTATTCGGGGCATTTGGAAACGTGATGGAACCCCGAAAAACTAGGAAACCCGGAGTAAAACCTAGGAAAGCTCAGAACAGGCAAGTGAGACTCGTATCTTTTATCAATTACGCAATGTAAAATAGTATTATTAGAGCATGTAGTGTTCTGAATTAGGAATGGGGAAATATACCATGATTTGACTTGTTTTACAAAAATATTTTAAATTGAAAAATGAATTCAGAAAGAGGTTTGAAGGACGAATCGGCCTGTGGTTTGAAACTGTGTTAGGTAGCCACCCATCACCGCGTCTCTAGTGACTTAGAATATCCCGATCAATGCTTTCCTGTTGAGTTAGCGATATATCGGTCGTAAACCAATTAAATGATTAGTGATTAGTTTATTGACGATGTGGGAGTGAGACTCTACTTTATTTGAGTTGGCGACACATCGATTTAAACTGGTCAGATGATCAGTGGTTAGTTCTTGACAATGTGGTAGTGTGATTCTGTTCATATTGTTTCAAATGCTAATTTAGATATGCATTGGATTCATGTTGATATACATTATCCTTTTATATTAATTGATAATTGACGGTTGATATGAGAGTCACTTACTGAGCATGTAGGAGCTCACCTACCTTAACATTTTCAGGAAATGGGCGTGCACTAGAACTCAGGGTTTGAGAAGAGTAGGAATCTAACATCTTCTTTTGATGAATTGAGTTTCATTGTTATATAGGTATTATATTGAATACTATTTTGTCATAATCCAGGTAGGAATACGGGTTTAATACGAAGGGTTATACCGGTTTTATATATCTTGTCTGTTATCGAAAAAGTTTTAAATTTCTACTACATTTTATTTCAATTGTTTATTTTGATATCAAGATATACAGGTTGTTGCTAGGAATAGGTACAAGATTGTAAACTCTAATTAGTTCCAATCTGGTTTACTGGGGGTTTAATTAGGGTTTCAGGTTGAGTATCGCCCTAATGGAATTAGGGGATTCTATATGAAAACTATGGTGTTGCCACGTGGCGGTTTCTAGCCCTTTCGATGTGCCACGTGGCACAACCAACATCTCCCCTAACTCAAACACATTGAAATTCAAAACTTCAAATCAATTCAATGAAATTTCCATATATATATATATATGGGTTTTTTTTTTCTACAATACTAAAATGGTATTATATATTAAAAACTGTCAAATTAAAAATGATTCCTTAAATGTTTTGGAAATTAAATTGTCAACCTCTTAATTACACTAATTACCTCCCAATCGAAACTTATATTCAAATTTACTTGTATCTACTCTTTCTTACTTTAATGAATCTTAAATCTAATCTTTTTTTGACGAAATTAAATCTAATCTAACAAGAGAAGATTTAAAATACATGTTTTTTATTCTTATTTTTGCTACAATAATACATTTTTTTATAAGACCACTAAAATGGTATCATATATTACACACACTACTAAAATGGTATTAAATATTAACAACGGTCAAATTCAAAATGATTCCTTAAATGTTTAAATCGTCAACCTCCTTAATTGCACTAATTACCTCAATCAAAACTTAAATTTAAATTGTATCTACTTTTTCTTAAGAAAATGAATTTTAAATATAATGGGAAGATGAGAAGATCTTTGTAACGGTTCAATTAAATTAAAAGGACACGTTACATTTCATACAAAATTGGCGCCCACTTAATTAATATAATATGAAACTGTCCATTAAATTAATTCGAAACTATTAAAATTTTAAAATGATATAACTATTGTTTGTTTTTTCTTGAAACAATAATGAGGTTAGGATTAACAAGTTATAACTTGGGATGAGAGGTTTTGACTTTTTATAGCTATTTTATTTTCAATGTTTCTTATATTCAGATTTTTTACTTTAAGTTTTGATTATGATTTTTTTCCTTTATATATATATTGGTTTTTTAAAATGATACACATACACACACACACACACACACACACACATATATATATATATTTAGGGTTTAGGTTTTAGGTTAATAATCACTATTTTTTTAGTTTATATATATATATATATATATATTGGTTGAAAATATCTAGTACGTGTTGTTTATATTAATAATCACTATTTGTTTAGTTTATTTTACAAAATTAAAGTCTCATTTAAATATAAATTATAGATTCTAATGCGTTTTTTCACATACTAGGAATGTATATCTTCCAACACGTATTCATTATTTTCAATTTTCTACTTTTCGTTTGATTCTGATTTCTTTTTTTTAGTTTTCATTTTAGTATTGAATCAAAATTCTAATAACAAAATGATTGAAGAAATGACATGTATTGGTTGACAATCTCTAGTACGCGTTGTTTAGATTTATGATCTCTAATTTTAAGTTTATTCAACAAGATCATTTGTTTTTATTATATATCATTCACTATCTCAACAAAACTTATTTGAACATTTCAAGTTTCCTTATGTCGCATGTTTCTACCATAACATTTTTTATTTTAGGATTTTTTCAACTATTTTTTCTTGCTCTATTCGACTTTTTTATAGCTATTTTTATTTTTTTTTATTTCTTATATTCAGATCTTTACCTTTGAGTTTTGATTTTGACCTCTTTTCTATTTTTCTATTCAGTATGAAATAAAAATATTTTAGAAATGACATATATTGATCGACAATCTTTGGTATGCATTGTTTAAATCAATGATCGCCACTTTTTTAGTTTATTCTATAAGATGCTAATTTGTTTTGTGTCAGCAAAGTTTTCATTAATCGCTTCTCAAAATAAAATCTTCTATATATAAAGTTTTTTTTTTTTTGAAAACTTTATATATAAAGTATTAAATTGAGATTTTACCAATGTTTACATAAGTTTTTTTTTTCTCTTTTTATCACTTTCTTTTTCTCTCAAATTAATTTTATTAGGATTTTATTTTATCTAATCATATGCAAAAAAATTTTAAACTTTCGAGGCACATTCTCTATTTTTACTACAAAGAAATTAGATGATATTATTCCTTATTTTGAATAAGGACTCTCTAAGTGTTTTGGAGATGACACATAACTTGCTTCTAGATGAATCAATGGGTAGAGAATGTAGGCACCCTTTTGAGTTATGACTTGTCTGACTCTGAAAGTCTTGATTTGGATGCACGTGTGTCCGAGTTTGTTACACCATCTGGGTTTGGGGTAAGTTGAAGATTCAACAACTACTACCTGCGGCCATCTGTGAGAGGATCCAGGCTATTCCAGTACCTCATCCCAGAAGGGGTCTAGATCGAACCAGCTGAATGTTTGACAAAAGAGGGAACTTTGCTATATTAGAAGCCTATGAACTGGCTCAGGGAGAGGATGATAACTCAATACGTCGCAGGGAGTTTGTAAGGAAATGAATTGGGCCTCAACGCATTAGAACTTTCCTTTGGCTCACTCTATAAAACAGTCTACCTATGAATGTGTTGTTTCTAGCAAGGTCAATCAGAGAAGATGGGAGGTATGACAGGTGCCGGAAGGAGGAGTCTTTGATTCATGCACTAAAAGATTGCCATCTTTCCCGCCAGGTCTGGCATTCTACTTGGGCTCATATAGTAGGTTCCATATTCTTCAATTTAGGCCTCGAGGACTGGCTCACCACCAATCTGAAGCAAAAAGATCACATCCGGGGTCTTTTGTTTGGGGTGACCTGTTGGAGATTATGGGCCTAGTGGAATGAGAGTATGTTTGGCGACTTTGTGCATTCAACGTCTGAACTCATTTGCTCAATTTACAGTAAACTAGATGAGATTTTCAAGGTAGAGGGCTTGTTCAAGCAAAACAACAATGCAACAAGGAGCTCTGGCCATTGGGAATGTCCATTTAAGGGTTGGGCTAAGATTAATTGTGACGGGGACATACGTGCGGTTGGGGAGGAGGCCACATGTGCTGGGGTGTTAAGGGATAGCAAAGGGAACTTTCTATTAGCTTCTCAATCCAAGTTGGATTGTTGTTCACCACTCTATGCGAAATTAGGGGGGGTCCAATATAACCTTCAGTTAGCCTAGAGTAAGGAAATCAAGAGGGTGGTAATAGAGCTAGACTCGAGGGAAATTGTAAAGCTGATTGTGAGTTCCCTGCAGGGCCATATATATGATCCTCTGGTTCAGGACATAAGGGACAATGTTAGAAGGGAATGAGAGGTGATTATCCGACATACATTCCAAGACAACAACAGTTGTGTAGGCCTTCTGACGAAAGAAGCATTTCAAAATGAGAGACGATTTGTATTGTTGAACTCAACTTTGATTTCCATTATGTTACTCTTTGAGCATGATATTCTGCATTTGAAATAATAAAGCCAACTTTGGATGTGTTTCTACCAAAAAAAAATTTATTCGAGATTATGTAGTAAGATCATTTTTTTAGTTTTTTTTTTTATTTTTATTTTTTCTCATTAAATTAATTATTTTTTAACTAATATATTGACACTTAGTCTTACCCGTGCGTGAATCACGGGATTCCTACTAGTTTACATATAAAAGGGAATTCATAAACAAGGAAATATATAATTATGGAGTAATTTGTTTAGGTTTCTTAATATGAGCAACATTTGCATTCCTAATATACAAAATTCTTTAATAGACAACTTTCCTTAACAATTTTCTTTCTTGAATAGTTAAATCATCTGTAAATGATTAAGTGATAAATGAGTTGCGCTATGTGCACCCCGATATCATATCAGGGCACCCATTGATTTTTAATGAAAAACTGGTTTTCTTAAAAAATGTCTAATATACCCTCCCGACACTACCGATTCACCATATGCCATTTACCCTTCCAAAATCTTGCGTACTCCACCCTCAAACTCCTATTTTTTGCTCCAAGTGAAGTCGATCTGTCTAAGGCCAAACATCACGTTCGTCAATCAGAGAGTGTGCACGAAGCTTGTAAGTCTTAATTTTGACGTTTTTATGTGGTTTAATCATCTCAATTGGAGGTTTTTATGGTTAAAAATAGTTTGGGTTTTTGTGTTGTAGGGTTTGAAGGATTCGACATGTTTCAAGTTATTTTAGGGTCTAATGGGTGAAGAAATTGAGTTGGAGGTCGACGTCGCACATGATAAGTTTTATTTTCGTGGTATTTGTGTTCTTTTTATGCATTTCTAAAACTTTCCCAAGGACCTGATTATGTCGGTCACACAGAACCAAGATATAACAAATGGTTTTGGTTAAGGATAGCTGAGACTTGGATATAAGTCTCGATATATAGTGATCGAGCTCACATTGGGGCCAATCATCACATGTTTCGGCCAAAGGGTACCGAGACTTAGCCAATGGTTTCGGTCTTAGGGTATCGAGAATCCATAATGAATCTCAAACTTGTGCTACCAAGATTCATTTTTCCAAGTATTTTTCAAATTTTCATAATCAATTCTTATGACACACGTTCTCTTTTTTAGGACAAGACATCCATATCTAAATTTGAAGAGTGTACTAGTTTGTTCACTTGGGAACAACCATTCTCTTCTAGGAAGGAGGCTATTGATTAGGTACAAGAATTGGGTTGTGAAAGGAAGTTTGCATAAGTTACAAAGATACTGGACATTGGAGGGATTAGCTATAGGGGTAAGTTGAAGCTTGCATGTGAGAGGTCTGGTTCAAATAAAGATCTTTAACATATAGTAGGGATGTCCAAAGTGGTAAAAGTTTAAGAAAAACATAAGACAAGAGAGGAAGATGAGGTAACTCAAGGCCTCACACTGGTACCAAAAAATATGAGTGCCCTTTTTTGATTTACATCAAGGAAGAGTCAGACTCTATATGATATTCGACTGTGCTATGTGGGTGGCACAATAATGAGATTGCTAACTACTTGGAAGGACACTCCTATGTAGAATGATTGAATCCCGATGAAAAGGTTGTAATGGGCATATGATTAGGGGTAATGTGATGCTACGACATATCTTCAATACATTGAGGCAAAGGGATAAGAACAATGCTTCCACTCTGTAAAAAATATACAATGCACGATAAAAGGATAAAGAAAAACAGCTGATGGGAGAACGCAAATGCAACAACTGTTGCATTTATTGGACACAAATAACTGCATGTCGTGGCATAGGAAGGAGACTCATATAAATATTGTGACAGACTTATTCTGGGCACATTCTAACTCTATCAACTTGGTCTAGTGTTGCCTGTATATGCTTCTCATTGACTGCATATACATGAAAAATATGTACCACATGCCACTGTTAGAGATTGTAAGGGTGACTTTGAATGAATTGACTTACTCGGTTAGGTACGACTTTTTATGAAAGGAGACTAAGGACAACTACGTCAGGGCATTAGAGAATTTGAAGCATATAGTGGATGAGTGTTCTGTACTGGGTGTTTTTGTCACTGATAAAGACTTGAGACTTATCAATGTAATCAAAGAAGTTTTTTCACAATCGTCTCACCTACTTTTCACGTGGCACATAAACAAAAATGCATTGACCAACACCAAAAAGATAATCGCTAGAAATAAAGACTTCATTCTCTTTAATGATAAATAGACGCCATTAATGGATGAGTGAAATATGATCCGATTATGGAGATGTAAAAGGGTTGGTCAAGTACTTTGAAAACACTTGGGTGTAGGAGTTCAAGGAAAGATTTGTATCGGCATAGATGGATCATATTTTACACCTTAGAAAGACCACAACGCATATAGCTGAGTCGTCCCATTCGAATATCAAGAAACGTGTTGGCCACTATCAAACAAACTTAACCGAGATATGGAGTGTCATTAATGGCTAGATAGACGGCCAACACAAAAAGATCAAGGCATCATTCAAGAAGAGTTTGAATGTGGTTCAACACAAGTGTATGAGTTCTTTGTATTGCCGGCTACAGATTTATGTATCTTAAACACCACTTAATTTAGTTCTTCAAGAGGCTGAGTGCAGAGGATGTTGGGAAAGACCAATATATTTGTGGTTATGAGCTATGTAGCACACATGGCCTTCCGTGTGCACACGAGATTAACATACGTCTTTTGGTTGGTACACCTATACCACTTGCCGACGTTCACATTCATTGGCAGAAGTTGAGTCTGATGGTTGAAGTATCTATCGATCGGTCTGACTATAAATTAAGTGATGAGATTTAGAGAGTCATTGATAAGTTTGTAACTTGTGTCGATGAGGGTGCCCATTCGAGAATCATTGAACAATTGAGAGAGATTAGCAATCCTTACTTGATGTCGCGTATTACACCACCCTCAAAAGTGAAGACAAGAGGGAGACCCCCTTTTCTAATTCTTGGGTGGATGCCAAGTCTAGTACGAATAAAAAATAAGGGAAGAGGAAAGTAGTCAAGAGGAAAACAAAGGAAGATGATACATCTACGACAAGACTTCTATGTGGATTTGAATTTGTTCCTGGTCATGAGGAGTTTGCTTGTTCATGAAAGAAGCAAAAGCCAAGGGCCCAAACATTGCTAAAATCTATTGAACATGTAGGGCTTCTATGGGTGTGTCTAAGGTCGCTTTGCATTCAGCCGGATTGGGTTCCATACGTTAAGAGTACTTTCGAAGTGGTTAGTGATAGTCAGTGTAGCTTCTGTTGTATTGTTGTCAGTCTCGAACTCCCTGAGGCAGATAGATGAAGGATAATTAGAGAGATCTTGTTCATGAATTGGATGAAAACTGAAGTCCATGGGACGAGCTTTTTGGCGATGCTTATGGAATGACTAGGCCAAGTGTGGATTGCATGGTTGTGAATGATGTCGGGGGAATAAGTGGATGACCCTTCTTGATATGTGGCTTTTAATTGCAACCATATTTAGTGTCATTTTAGTAAATGTCTCCCAAAACAATTGCTTGACCTATACTCTACGTAATGCCCCACCGACATCTTTTAGTGACCGGGTTATCATTGGTGTGACAAACATCAAGAAATGTCATTGTGTTAGGATAAGTTTTCTATACTTTACGTACATTATTTTATAGTTTTTATAACTTATGTGTTAACGATTTCCAATTGGCAGGTGAAGTTGAAAGTTGATGCACCGCTCCACCTATTTTCCCTATATGGGACACCTTTAAAGAATAGGATGCTGTCAGGTATGGTAGGAGATTTTGCGTCCACGAACTCATACCGGTTCTTTCATCTCAACTAGTCACGCCTGATGTTGTTGACTTAGCATCACCTTAGCTAAGTGAAGAAAGTTGAAAATCCTTTTTTCTACAAACCTAATATATCATTATATACATGTATGCAAATTTTTTATAAGTTTCACGAAACTCATACTACTACAAAGTTCATTATATACATATACACAATTTTTGTATATTTTGCAAAACTTATACTATGTTAGTTGATATCTAAACAATTGCCTTGTGGGTTTGAATCATTGTAAACTCTAATTGTGTACATTATTTTGTTGAATGGGTATTTTAGATGGTTTTAATATTGGCTTCTTCTTCAAATATGGTTGAATTCATGGTTGGAATCTATATGTATGTTTACTCTTATTTGTTGCATCTTAGAATAGATTGTTGAACTATTGCCATATTACATTTTTGTTCAAAATTTGAACGTGACAGACCTGTAGGTTCGGTAACCTAAGTTTTATCTCGGACCTATAGTAACGACACCTCACATATCTCGGCCACCCTATATCAAAAGAAGACCTTGAACCACAGTTTTCTATTGAACGAGACATTCCGCACGTGACATTAAATGGGGTGCCCTACAAACTGTTCGGGTGCCTTGAGAGAAACTGGGGTGCCTTGAAATATATTGAGTTGCCCGTACAATTCTTGGTTGTGTACCATTGAGACTAATGTAAGATGTGGTTTCCTGACACCTTTTTAAATCTATCGGCCACCCTATACCGAAAGAAGATCTTGAATCCTAGTTTCCTATTCCGCACGTGACGTCAGACGGGGTGCCCTAAAAACTAATAGGGAGCGTTGAAATATATTGGGATGCACCCATTTTTCTTAGTTGTGTACCACCGAGAGTGTCAGAGATGTCTCGAACCTGAAGTACCGATACTTATGGGTATTGTCTCAGACTTATGGTTCCAATACATTACCTGTAAATTAATTTGAAAGAAACAAACACATTACATAACGACAAAATATAAAAAACTATTTGTACGACATGAAAGTTCTAAAACAGTAATCAAACCATAACATCAGATCAATACTCTTCAAATACTCACAAACAAATTAGAATAAGTATCACAAATAGTACTAAGGAAAAAAACCAGTTTAAGACCAAAGTATTAAACTCTCACAAACACTCAACACTTGTTTTTCTTCTACTTACAACTCATGTATGCATTATCGTGCATGCGCTTGTTCTTGGAAGGCGAAGTAACATTAGGCTTGGACCCGATTTGGGTGTTGTCATGCAGGGAATCCCTTGTAGGTGCAAATGGTGCCATTATGGTGGTGTTTGTGGTGGTGGTGGCGGTGGCGGTGGCGGTAGTGGTGAGACCTATCCCAAGACCCTTACCCATAAGGAAGTCCACGACATTATTTGCCATTTTAATTGTAGCCTTGGTTTTCGATGCACCTTCCGACAAATTTATCTGGGCCAACGTGACGTCCAAAGCTTGTCTATTAAGCTGTTCAAAATCAAATACACACAATCAATAAAAGTTTACAACTTGAATCTCAAATTTAACCTACAAATAACCTTACCTCCAATAGCTTATAGTCCGCAATAGTATCGATGCTGTCTTTACAATTCATTGGTTTTTCAATGATTGGATATGAAATTCGTAGAAACCAGGGCATATATTTTAGTATGGCCATGAACTCCAACCTTGCCTTCTCGCTCGATATTCGAGCGACAGTAAATGAATAAACCACCTTACCCAGTTCTCTGGTTGGAATACATACTTAACCTAATATTTCAATGCAGAAGGGCCTTGGTCTACTTCGAGAAGGTAGTATGGAACATCGGGTGCCCCTTGAACATGGCCAAGCTGTCATAGGAACCTCTCCGAATGGGTTGGTTCCATAATGTCTAAGTACATCAAGGTGCCAGAGTAGAAGGCCAACGACGGAACGATAACATCAGGCCTTATGTCAACGTACAGATCTCAAGTCACCTATACAAACCAAGGGAACAAGTTATAAAAGTTACATAAATGTGAACTTGAAACCAAAGAAACAAGCAACTTCCTCACTAGACTATATCTTATCAAGAGTTTGTGAATAAAAGCTAGTTAGTCCGCATTCGCAATTGTCTCTTATTTCTGTAACCACTTAAAAACACAAGGTTGAATATTTTTGATATATTTTACGTTTGACGCGGCGAGCTGAAATTTGAAGTGGTCATACACCCATCCCTAAAATAACAAAACTCATAACTTAGGAGAATTAAGTAGTGCAAGTAGACAAATAAAAATTACAACAAACAAAGATTTCTAAAATAGTACGTAGCTCAAGCAAAGTTAGATACCCTGCAATTTGTAATACCTCGACTCTAGTAGCTGACCTATATGATGGTAAAGGTAAGCTAAAGCAGCTGCATCCCATGTGTAGTCTCCCACCTCATCAAAATTGCCTAGAAGCTTGAGCAAATCGATGGGGACTTGTGACCTACTCTTGTCAGCAAAAAAAATGTAGGATAATAGGTACAACAAGTATGCAAGTGCAGTGCATTCAACCTTTGGAAAAGTAGACGACTTTACCTTAAGGCACTATGTACTCTTCCGCCAACACTTTGTCACAATCAGACCTCTGGTAATGTTAACCTCAGCCTTAGCTTCTTCAAGACTAACCCCGAGTAGCTTGAAAACTATGTCGATTGCATTCGCGAAAGACACTTTGGTTTACCTTGCAAAATTCTTAATCGTTACCACCTTGCCCGTCACCGAGATCTTCAATAGAATACTGACATTCTCCAAGGTGATATACATTTCACTGAACGATAAGTGAAATGTATTCGTCTTCAGTTGCCACCTCTCAACAAATGCGGAGATTAGCTCCTTGTTGCCTTTCCAATACGAGCAGTCTATAAGTGGATACAACATGAACTTCAATGTCGGGTTGGCAAGACTACAAGTCTTACTCAAATAATTGACCCCCCGTGGTTTATGTAACGTCCCTCAAATTTAATTTATGAAACGTGTCGTGTTTCAGGACCGTGTCTTAGCCGTTGTGACTTGTCATATTACTCAAGTCTTGGGAGTCGACACTGAGGTATATTTTATTTTTTATGATATTTGTATTATTATTTATACCTAAATATGAACACTGTATGTCCTAGTGTGTGTGATTTTGTTTAATTAATTGCCATGGATTTCTTTGTGAGATTCGCCTAGGAAAAATAAGAATTTTAGGGTATAATACAGATAATGAAACACTGGGAAAATGGTAATTAGTGAATTATCATAAAATAATAAATAATTAAATAAAATGAAAGAATGTGGTTATGTCTAGGAACGTACACAGTGTGATTCGTGAGGTGAAACAGGACTAAGAACGCGAGTTGAGAGCGAGTATTGGCTAACACTTACTAGAGTCTTGTATGTGAGTTATAGTAGTTGGATGGAGTGAAAATGGAATACAAGATGTGCCTCGAGATTCATGTGTGGGATGTGATGACATGAGAGTATATAAGGCCATCATTTTTTCTCTCTCCTCAATCCATTTTTATTTTCATCGAACAAGATAATGACAAAGGAATGTAGGTTTTGGGTGTTCTCGAGCACGTTTCGACGTTGGGAGCCGACCAATCACGCGTAAAAAGATAGGATCCCAACTCCTCTCGTGTTTATCTACGGTTTGACGTCAGTTTTGCAGGTTTTCGCCACGACAATTTGGGATGAGATTTTCAGAAAATGTTGGAAATAAGTTTGGGTGCTATTTTTGGAATCAATTGGTTAGTTTATTGAGGTTTTGGAGATTGGTTTGTGTATTTGAGGGAAATTAAAATTTTTGGGGTTTTTTGAAGAATTTTTGTGTGATTTATGAATTGGGGTATTTGTCGGGGTTTTGATGCGAACCGAAAGTGGTTTGTGGTAGTCACGGATGTCCCTAAGAGTTTGGAATAGGCTTGAAATGTGACGACACGAGCCGCAGTTTCGAAAAACCTCGAAAAGTGTATGCAGGACCCATGTCGCAAGGGTGTGGGCATTTATTGCCGACGATGCCACACATGGCGTCAGGGGTAGTAAGCCCTCGAGTTCACACCATCAGGGCACCGCTACGCCACCACCGCAACATGACACTGTTCACAGGAGGGATTTTCTAAAATTTTGGAAAATTTTGGGGGACTATCTAGGGTCATGGAATGACTCTAATTGAACCAAATTTGGGTTAAATGAGTGCTTGACTTTGCAAATTCGAGTGGGACAATTTAGAGGGTTATGCAAGGATCAGAGTTTTGCGGTATTTGAGGTACTTTTTCCGTAAGATTGTAAGCCAGTTAGAAAATATACATTAATTCATTTTCCATTATTGCCATTTCTATTTGAATTGAGCTATAGTTGGAATTCCATTCATATTTACTTGGTTGAGTGTCTTAGCGTAAGTGTGTTGTGAAGGTACTCCTTGGTCTATATTAGCCAGGCAAACGTGAGCACTGCCTACAGGGGCGTTGGCCTCCCCCTGATAGTGGGTTACACCCTGAGTACTGGATTGTTGGGAACTGTTGTGACAATAAATTGTGGTACTGCTGCACTGCATATAAATTGACCACTTATGGGCATTTATTGACTCTTTGTACACTCAAATTTGATTGCTATACTTGCCAGTTTGTTTATCATGTAATTTGTTATATTTTCTGTCTTTCAATACCTCATGATAATTTGGACTTTTTATTTGGTAAATCTTAAATTACTGTTTAGTTTCTTCTGACATTGCTTTCATATTTTTCATGCACTCACCGTCTAGTTTGTGATGATGGTGCAAATAGAGCAGAGGTGAACAAGGGAAAGGAGTTAATACTAGGTGATATCCTCTTAGGACTCTTGGAGCGATCCTTTCCTTTACTCCTTGTAGGTTTTATTCTTTGGACTGTGATTATTGTATAATATATTTTATAAAAACACTGAGACATGTATCAGGGATTAAGAGACTAGGTATATCATGTATGATCGCACTGTTTAGTTTTAATCGCCAGACATGCATGTATTTATTCGCTTCTCAGGGTTTCCATACGATTAAGTTATCTATTTTTCCTGATTTCCATATATTAGTTATAGTTAATTATAGTGGTTTCCACTGCTAATTTCCTGATAATTTTATGATCTTATAACTCATACATCTAAATGATAGAATAATGACGTATATGAGGACTTAAGGCTGACTAGGATGCATAGACTTTGTGAGTAAGGGTTCGGGGGTTCACGTAGGTCTAGGCTGAGCGGGATCCAGTTTTATAGGGAACTGGGGCCGTCACAGTTGGTATCAGAGCAAAATTAAGGTTTTAGTACCTGACTCTTGATTCAACTTACAACCAGCATAAAATAAAAACTACCAGAAATAGGAAATAGTTGGAACTTAGAGTGGAACCTTATGATCCTAAGTTAAGGTTTAGTAGGGAAGTGAGGTGAGTTGGGAAAGTAAAACTTAATGCTATATGTTATATCTGTTGTGATGTATTATACATATCGGTAGCCATAGACTAATTCGGGTATTCACATTCTATTTTAGATTTGCGATGATGGATCAGACGGAGCCCTGTGATGATAGTGGGGCTGCTGGTCCTTGTGTTATCAATGTTGAGGATTTTCAGGCCTTAACAAAGAGAGTTGCTACCCAGGATCAAAGGTTAGTGGAGATCTTCAGGATTTTGAGGACACCAGTTATTGCTGCACCATTACCACCATCTACCTATGACTATTGCAGCGATACTGGAGACTGTTGTGTTACCACCGATATAGGCTGAGGAATTGCTTACAGTACCTCTTGCTTAGACTGACACAGTGCTTGCTCAAGTAGATGAGATAGGCCTTAGAGCAACAGCTGTTGCTAGATAATTGAGGGAGTTTAAGAGGCATAACCCGAAGGAGTTCTTTGCGGGTACAAATCTGGTGGTTCCTAAGATGTTTCTGAAGAGCCACGAGAAGGTTCACTGCATCATTGTGACTGAGGAGCACATACGAGCCTCTATTTAATCTTTTATGTTATTTGGGGAGGCTGATGACTGGTGAACTACGATAGTGTCTACCATAGGGATGCCTAAGGACTGAATAGAGTTTAAGACCCAGTTCAACTTAAAGTAGTTTACTCATACAGTTCTGAGGGCAAAGAAGAACGAGTTCTCCACTGTTAAACAACTTACAAATGAGTCTGTCATGGATTATATGGGATGGTACCTGCAGTTGCTACCCTATGCTAGAGGTTCAACAAACATAGAGACTGACAAAGTCTACTACATCATGGAAGGGTTGTTACCTGAGATTGGAGGTGTCGTAGTCTCTATTGATCCAGAGACATTACAACGAGCTTATGAGATGAGCTTGGCTAGGAAGGGTTATCTGCACATACATCTAGAGGAAGTTAGACCTGTTACGTAGGAGACACGTTATGAGGGTCGACATGATAGGAAAAGGAGGAAGAACAAGAAGGGTTTTAGGGAAAATAAAGCCTAAAGTAGTAGTTCAGTTGCTCCACCAACACGACCAGCATAAACTACAGTTGTTGCACCTGTACCTGCATAGAGTTTCACTTATCGACCACCATAGTCAACTCGACTTGCACAACAGCTGAGGCAGTATTCTGAGAGTATAGATATTAGTAGAGGAGGTGGATAGGTACAAACTCAGACACAGACACAGAGATTGGGACAGGCACAGTCTTAGAGGTCTGGTGAGACTCAGAGACCTCCATGGGGATATGGGCAGGGTTAGACACAGGGGTAGGTATTATTTGGATCAAGGGAGACACGTACTTGTTACAAGTATGGTCAGATCAAACATTTACAGCTTCAGTATCCTTTGCCGACGAAAGCTCAGCCACAACATCACCAGCAGCAGTGGGAGAGAATCTAGGCTGCTGTTGAGCCAGACCAGGGAACGTCTCGTAACGTTATTCAAGGTATTTCTTTGATTTGCAGTACTTTGATGCATACCATGTTTGATTCAGGTTCTACAGTTTTATTTATTTCTAGACGCATGGTAGATGCATTAGGGTTGAGACCTATTAGGCTTAGTAGACCCTTGATCCTTAGCACAGTGGTTGGGGACAAGATATAACTAAACTTGTTGTATGTTGATTGTTTGCTAGCTATAAAGGCTCACGATTTGCCTAATGATTTGAGAGTATTAGAGTTCCTAGAGTTTGATGCATTATTAGGCATGGACTGGTTATGAGCTTATCATACACATATTGATTGTTATGGGAAGATTATAACGACTTTAGTGGCAAATGGTACGGATGTTAGATTTCAGGGTACAACTGCTTTATTACCGATCACTTGGGGTAGAGAAGCTAGTAGTAATGAGATTGAGATATTTACGAGTGTCATGAGCACTGCTGAGAGACTAGAGGTCAGTATAATTGATGTACCAGAAGTGTGCGAGTTCACCGATCTGTTTCTTGAGGATCTACTAGGAGAACCACCGCCGAGAGAGATAGATTTCTTCAATGACTTAGTACCTGGGACTAAACCCATTTCTATACCACCATATAGGATGGCACCTTGAGAGTTAGAGGAGCTCAGGACTCAGTTGGATGAGTTGCTAGAGTTGAGATTCATTAATCCTAGCATGTCACTGTGGGGTGCACTGGTGTTATTTGTGAAGAAGAAAGACGAAAACTTATGGTTATGCATTAACTACAGACGGCTAAACCAGGTAACGGTGAAGAATACGTATCCGCTTCCTCGTATAGATGATTTGTATAGACATGAGGTTAGGTTATCACCAGCTCAGGATTAGGGTTGAAGACAGGAAAAATACTGCATTCAATACGAGATACAACCATTATCAGTTTACGGTTATGCCATTTGGTTTGACTAATGCGCCAGTTATGTTTATGGCTCTCATGCACAGAGTACTAAAGACTTATCTGGATAGATTTATGATTGTGTTCATTAATGATATCCTTATATACTCCAGGACTCTTGAGGAGAACGAAAGAAATCTCTAGATAGTTCTACAGACTTTGATGGACCACTAGTTGTATGCCAAGTTCAGTAAGTGTGAGGTTTGGCTACCAGAGGTCAGATTTTTTGGTCATGTTGTTGGAGCTAGCAGTGTTTCTGTGGATTCCGCGAAGATTAGAGCAATATTTGAATGGCCTACTCTGACTACAGTGATATAGATCCACAGTTTTCTGGGATTAGCTGGGTATTATCGTCATTTTGTACAAGATTTTTCCAAGATTGCTACATCGATGACTAGAATGCTTAGAAAAATGGGAAGTTTGAGTAGGATGAGAGTTGTGAGGCAGCATTCTCTACTCTAAAAGAGAAGCTAACGACTGCACCAGTTCTTGCATTGCCTGAAATAGGGAAGGACTTGGTGGTTTACACTGATGCGTCGAAGGTTGGGTTTGGTTGTGTATTGATGCAGGAGGGCAAGATCATTGCATATGCATATCGATAGCTCAAAGTTCATGAGAAAAATTATCAGACGCATGATTTTCAATTAGCTGTTGTGGTATTTGAGTTGAAGATTTGGAGAAATTACCTGTATGGTGTGAGGTTTGATCTTTTCACTGATCATAAGAGCTTGAAGTGTTTATTCTCTTAGAAGGAGTTGAATCTGAGACATAGATGTTGGTTAAAACTCCTTAAGGATTATGATTTTTCACTTTAGTATCATCCTAGGAAAGCCAACGTAGTTGCAGATGCTTTGAGTAGTGGGATCTAGTGATGAAGTAATTGTGTGCCATATGACTCAAGAGTATACGTTACTCGAGGCAGTTGAGATGATGAGTTTAGTTGAAGTGCTACCTACTACCAAGATATAGATTTGTGGTTAGATAAGGATGCAGACTAATTCACTTCAGGTAGTTCATGAGGGACGACAAACTGATGAGTTGTATAAGAGGTTTAGTGAGATGGCTGATAGTTTAGATTATCTAAACTGGATTCGATGGACATACGCATGTTTGGGGTATCGAGGGCGATTGTGGATTCCATTAGTGGCTGATATATGCACTGAGATACTTCAGGAGGCTCACCGTTCACGTTTTCCGTTCTTCTGGGTAGGACCAAGATATATACATATATACGACGTCTCTTTTGGTGACTGGAAATGAAAGCCAATGTTGAGAGTTTATACAAGCGTGTGAGATATGCCAGCGTGTGAAGGCTGATCATAGGCTACCTGGAGGATTGTTGCAGCCTTTTCCCATTCCATAGTGGAAGTGGGAGCACATTGCTATGGATTTTGTCAGTGGATTGCCTCGATCATCTCGCGGACATGACAATATCTGGGACCAAGCTTGATTTGAGTACAGCGTACCATCCACAGACTTACGAACAGTCCGAGAGACTGATTCAGATGTTAGAGGATATTCTCAGGATGTGTGTACTGGAGTACAAAGGATCTTGGGAATAATACCTTCATTTATGCGAGTTTGTGTACAACAGTTTCCTGGTTAGTATTGGCATAGCACCATTTGAGGCATTATATGGCAGACCTTATAGATCACCATCTTGTAGGGCAGAGCCTGAGGATGCAGTGACAGTTGGGCCTAAGATTATTGTTTATCATATTGAGAAGATATGACAGATTCATTGGAGACTGAAGGGCGCTTAGGAGAGACGGAAAAAGTGTTATGATAAGTATCATGACGAGTTATAGTACGATGAGGGAGCCTATGTGTATTTTAAGGTTTCGCCTAAGGTTCTGAATCAACGGAAAACTTTCGCTTAGGTTTATTGGTCCTTTTCAGATTGTGAAGAGAGTCGACAAGGTTGCTTATGAGTTGGAGTTGCTGCCTCGGCTTACTAGAGTTCATCTAGTTTTCCATATTTCTATGCTTTGACTAGACAAGTCAAGCGAAGGACGACAACCGACGGTAGATCTAAGTCAGATTGAGTTATGTCATGATATCACTTATGAGGAGCAGCCAATTCAGATTGTGGAAAGGAAGGTCAAGATACTGAGGAATAAGGAGATACTTTCAGTACTCATCAAGTGGCAATACCACGGAGACGAGGAATTGACCTAAGAGTTAGAGACTTATATGCGCGAGTATTTTCCTCATTTATTTGATTTCGGTAAGTCATTATTTTAAGTAATTATTAGATAAATTTCAAGGATGAAATTCTAATAAGTTGGGAAGACTGTGACGACCCTCAAATTTAATTGGTGACACGTGTTGTGTTTTAGGACAGTGACCTACCTGTTGTAACTTGTCATATTACCCAAGCCTTAGGAGTCGACACTGAGGTATATTTTATTTTTTTGTGATGTTTGTATTATTATTTATACCCGAATGTGAACATTGTATGTCCAAGTGTGTGTGATTTTGTTTTATTAATTGCCACGTATTTTTGTATGAGATTCGCCTAGGAAAAATAGGAATTTTAGGTTATAATACATATAATTAAATACTGGGAAAATGGTAATTAGTGAATTATTAAAAAATAATAAATAATTAAATAAAATGAAAGAGCGAAGTTATGTCTAGGAATGCACACGGTGTGATTCGTGAGGTGAAACGGGACTGAGAACACGAGTTAAGAGCTAGTATTGCCTAAGTATTGAAGATAAAGTCATCTATTGGAGTCTTGTATGTGAGTTCGAGTAGTTGGATGGAGTGAAAGTGGGACACAAGATGTGCCTTGAGATTCATGTGTGAGATATGATGACATGAGAGTATATAAGGCCATCACATTTTCTTTCTCCTCAATCCATTTTATTTCCATCCAACGAGAGAACGAGAAAGGAACGTGGGTTTCGGGTGTTCTCGAGCACGTTGCGACATTGGGAGGCAACCAATCACCCGTAACCTCTCATGTTTATCTATGGTTTCGCATCAGTTTTGCGGGTTTTCGTCAAGATGATTTTGGACGAGATTTTCAAAAAATATTGGAAATAAGTTTGGGTGGTATTTTTGGAGTTAATTATTTAGTTTATTGATGTTTTGGTGATTGGCTTGTGTATTTGAGGGAAAATGGAGTTTTTGGGGATTCTTAAAGAATTTTCATGTGATTTACGAATCGTGGTATTTGTCTGGGTTTTGACGTAAACCGAAAGTGGTTTGTGGTAGTCACGGACGTCCTTAAGAGTTTGGGATAGGCTCAAAATGCGACCATGAGAGCAGGGGTTTTGAAACCCCCTGGAAAGTATGTGCAGGACCCTCATTGTAAGGGATGCTGTGGTCATTTATTGCCTACAGTGCCACACACGGCATCGGGGGCTGTGAGCCCTCACACCATAAGGGCACCGCCACGCTGCCACCGCAGCGTGACACTGTTCATAGGGATTTCTAAATATTAGAAAAGTTTAGAGGACTATCTAGGGTCACGAAATGACTCTAATTAAACAAAATTTGGGTTAAAGGATTGCCAGACTTTGAGAACTGGAGTGGGACAACTTAGAGGGTTATGCGAAGATCGGAGTTTTGCGGTGTTTGAGGTACTTTTTTCGTACGATTATAAGCCAGTTAGAAAATATACATTAATTTATTTTCCATTATTGCCATTTCTATTTGAATTGAACTATTGTTGGAATTCTATTCTATATTTTCTTAGTTAAGTGTATTGGCGTAAGTGTGTTGTGAAGGTACTCTGTTGTCCATATTAGATGGGCAAATGTGAGCAATCCCTGCAGGGGTGATGTCCACCCCTTGATAATGGGTTACACCCCAAATACTGGATTGTTGGGAACTGTTGTGACTATAAGTTGCGGTACTATTGTGCTGCATATAAATTGACCACTTATGGGCCTCTCTTGAGTCTTTGGATACTCAAATTTTATTGATATGCTTGCCAGTCTGTTTGTCATGTAATTTGTTACATTTTCTATCTTTCAGTACCACATGATAATTTGGACTGTTTATTTGGTAAATCTTAAATTACTGTTTAGTTTCTTCTAGCATTACTTTCATATTTTTCACGTACTCACCGTCTAGTTTGTGATGGTGGTGTAAGTATAGTGGAGACGAGCAAGGGGAAGGAGTAGATACTAGGTGATATCCTTTGAGAACTCTTGGAACAATCATTTCCTTTACTCACTGTAGGTTTTGTTCTTTTGACTGTGATTATTGTATTATATGTTTTGTAAAACACTGGGACATGTTTCAGGGATTGAGAGACTAGGGATATCATGTATAATTGCGTTGTTTAGTTTTGATCACCAGACATGCATGTATTTATCTACTTCTCAAGGTTTCCACATGATTAGGTTATCTATTATTCCTTATTTCCATTTATTAGTTATAGTTGATTATAGTGATTTCGACTGCGAATTTCCTGATAACTTTATAATCCTATAACTCCCACATCTAAATGATAGAATAATGATGTATATGAGGACTTGAGGCTGACTAGGATGCATAGACTTCACGAGTAAGGGCTCAAGGGTCCACGTAGGTCTACGCCGGGCAGGACCCAGTTTTATGGGGAACTAGGGCCATCACATTTTATGCACTTAAGCAAAGGGCGATGCTGCAACAAAAAAAATTGAAGTCAAAATACATCGACAAAATGGAATTATGGGTAGCAAACATAATTTGCAAAAATAAATGATCTTCAAATCAAATACATACCTCATTATTTAAAATAGGCTCCACAACATGATTTTTGAAGCTCGTCAATAAGGAACGATCGATAGGACCACCGAGAAAAGGAGTGGATGGGTCATTTTCACACTCTTCTACGTTCCTTGTGGTTGCACCACTAGTAATCCCGCTCAAATGACGTTGGGATGTGCTTATTGCATGTTGTTCTTCTCTTGAGGCCTGATCATTATACTCAGATGATTCAGATGCCTCATCCCCCCTCTCAGTATGACCATTCAGTATGTCATGCTCGGGAACATGTGATGCATCGCCCTGTACATCATCTCCGGCAAGACGATGTGCAAGTATGCCCTTTTGCTCATTATTTAGTGTAAGAAATCCAAAAACTCCAATAGAATATAAAGTTTCGGTATTACAGGACCGACACATGCTCATGTGTCTCGGTTATACAACACCGAGACTTTAAGACAAATCTCGAAACCTAGCCTCCAAGGCTACTAAAAAATAGACTTTAGAACTTTACTTGGTTGGTTAACAATGAAATATGCATATATGTCTCGGTTACACAACACCGAGACCTCAACTCAAATCCCAGAGCCTAACCTCCAAGACTACTACAAAACAGACCTTAGAACATAACTTGGTTGGTTAACACCAAAATATTGGGCTCTATATCAGTGGCATGAAATCAAGACCTAATGCCTTGTCTCGGTGGTCTACAACCACATGTTTTTTTGTCCTTTATGTTTAGTGTCGGTGGTGTTTGACTGATACCTTTTAAATGGTCGTGACAACAAAGTACCGTGATACCATAACAAGGCATGACCCTGTGTGACTGACCTTTACGAGTTTGGGAAACAAATCCAAAATTAGGTAGATCAACGCTAACGATGACCAAAACCAATGAAATGAATAATAAATTCATAGAAAATAGTCATTTTCCTTTTTGAGAATGCCGATGGACTGAAATCACCCAAACTAAGTAACCCGATTCCTTTTCCACCACTTTGTCTTCTTCCTCAACAAAAATCGCCCAACGCAAAGCAAAGGGAACACCACAATCAACAAAATTGAGCAACAAACCGAAGGGAATGGATGATTTCTTGGCAACTTGGACGACAGAGAAGGGTGTGGGAAGCTAGGGTTGTAAAGTTTTAAAGCTTTGAGAGGTTTTGTGGTGCGATTTTGTGAAATACTCTCGAAGTGGGCACGTTTCGAACAAATATTAAATGAAGGGCATTTTGGTAAAAGTCCTAGGGTTCCTTGAAAAATTTCTTCAGTGCCCTGATCAGTGAGGTGCCCTAGTAGTATACCGAGGTGCACATAGCGTGACTCTTAACTAATAGTCAAATATATCTACAACAATACATGAGTTCAAGATTTTCGAAACCCGCAGGAAAATTTTAATTAGATATTTGAGGGGCATGCATGAACACAACAGTGAATCTAAAGGGTGGGCAAGGTGGTCGGTCGCCCCTACTTTCACGAACCCCCTTATGATACCCATATATATTTTATGTTACCCCCGCACTGCCCCTCTATGGCTATAGTCGACAAACCCTTTTTTATTGACTATATAAATATAGTATGTGAAGTTACTAATATGATGTATTTATAGTGTCTTGAGGGTATCTTTTATCATGCCAATTGTGTATTGTTGATACGTATCAATGTTGTTAATTAGGGGTAATGTTGTTGATTTTAGGAGAGGTTTTGTTATTGGGAAAAAATGTCAATTGTATAGTGCAATCTAAAAAAATAAGTTCATATATAGTTAAGTAACAACTTGTAAAAATTATATACAGAAATACAACTCTAAATGGTCATATAAATACTTGTTGGAAAGTTCTTGAAGTCTACTTTCATCAAAATCTTATAGATCTTGATTCTGAATTGTGGTTATAACTTTATGGGCAAAAAAACTCGACTAAAAGTAAAACTTACACTTAATTATAAAAATACCCCTCCAAAAATTCAAAGACAAAATGACTTTTCAAACCCTTTCTTTTTATTGTTTGGAGCTCTAAAATTATTTTGGAAAAGCTTGGGAGAAGGGAAAGCATCGAATATTGACAAATGACTTGCATATGCTTTATAGCAGAAAGATCAAAACATTGTCAATGCAATGTGGTTGACTGCAATTGTAAAAAATCTTTTGCAAGAGTTAAGGAAAAATGGATGTGGTTCACTGTTCTAGGCGGTTAATGTATTTTATGTATACCTGTGCAACGGGCAGGCCTGGGCAGGCTCGAGCGAGTCGAGGCGAGCTTTTTTTTTCAAAGCCCTGTCCAGGCCTGCCTAAGTCCAAACTTTTATCTGTTGGGCCAGGCTTAGAAGGGCTTAGATGGGCTTGTTAATAATTTTTAGAAAGTGAATATCTATGATAAATATTTAATAGAAACAAATAAGGAAGATTTGTTCTAGTGGTTAGAACATTTATTAGGTGGTGGAGTGACTCAAGTTCAAACCTTTCCGCCCTCACTTTATGTGCATTTTTGGGAAATGTCTATAAAAAGTCTACCACATATCCAATGCGGGCTGAGTTCAGGTCGACCTTGAACTAAAAGTACTAACCCATGCCCGCCCATTAAATTGTCAAGCTTTAGTGGGCCCAGGCCGGGCTTTGTAGTTTATTGAAACCCAACACCGGCCAATGTCGGGTAGGCCTAGTGGGCCCCCAACTTAGTGAACTGGCCTAATTTTGTGTTAAAATGTCTATTCTAGTGTCAAGTATGAAAAATAAAATAATGGTTTAAGGTTGTTTAAGTTACAAGGGAAAATGAGTTACTTATTATTACCATTATCATGTTGAGACTTTTATTGTAGCAGTTGACTTACTTGTTGCTAAGATGCATAATTAATTCAGTGAATCTTCTACGTACAAAGTTATTTCCTTGATTGTTAAGCTTCTATGCATTGGTAGTCTTGATCAAAGAAAATTATTTATTAGATTTGATCATGATATGTTTCCTTAACTGTCCAAGATTTATGCTAATCATGATTTCTCTGCACATGACTATGTAATCTTGAAACACTAACTTCAAGTATACATTTATGATGTGAGAATAAGTTCTACAATTTAAGGTTGTAATGATCTTGCAAGTTTTGTTGTGAAGATGGTTCAGACTCAAAAGCATTTGGTTTTTCCATTAGTTTACCGCCTTATCGACTTAGCATTGATCTTACAATGACAACTACAACAATTGAAAGTGTTTTCGTAGCAATGAACATTGTAAAGATAAGATTGCGAAATAAGATAGGTGATGAATGGTTGAACAACTTAATGGTATTACTATATGGAGCGAGACATATGTATAGATATAGATGAAGAAAGATATTGCAGTGTTTTCAAAATATGCAAAATCTCAGGATTCAACTCCTTTCATGTAGCGACCTCAAAATTGGAGGCCGCCACGTCATGCGTTACGGGCCCACAACATTGCCTCATCACCGGCCTCACTGTGTCCCATGTGCACCACGTTATACATTAACCCATTCAAACCTCAATTTATGGCTAATTTATATCATTTTCAATTTCAAGTTAGCCAATGGACTTACTTCATCTGTTAAAATTATAATTTAATCATCAAATATAGCAGAAGACTTATTAGACATGATTATTCATATAAATAAATAAATTCATGTCATATGATCATCAAGCTAATGTGGAAAACCCATCAATATATATACCAAATATATACCATAAAGTAAATCCTCAAATGGTATAATATACAAGACAAGGTATCTCGTAATGTATCCCTTACCCAACAGAAAACAAAAACATAAACAAACGTATGAGTCAGTGTCCAACTCCGGCCAATCACAGGTAATCCTTAAGCTTCTCCTTGCCTCTGCTAATACTAGGGTAAGCACTCAAGCCATTACAACAAAATAGATGATGAGTCTAAAGTCAGTAATCCCAAGGAAATTCAATGAGTAATTACGGAAGTAAATATAGGAATAAAAAAAAGACTATTAAATAAACATGTGGAATAGTAAATAGGCAACTGTAAATGGAACATCATATGAATATAAAATAGTTAGAAATCAAAAGTACGTGTAAGATTCTGGTCATACTATAACCATACTTCGAACTATCCCCTGGCACAAGTGAGTAAACTCCAATATGACTGAAACCCCTGAATCCACTCAGTTGCCGGCGTAGACCATGATGCACCGACATTTGTATAGTAACAACAATCGATTCAACTATTCACTTACGTACCTATGATACATATGTTATGGTCTTGTGTGCCACAAGGACGCAACAGAATAAACCTTAGAGGGAGTAAACTTAGCCAACCATAATAATAATAATCCGAGAATGAGAATACTGAATAAGTGAAAATAAATCAAATAACGAAGCAAGTAAATACTCTAGGGAATTTCAATAAGGTTATTATACACGTCAAACTGTGCTCCAACTAGTCCAAATAGTCCCTTCACGTCCCTCCACGCCTCCAATTGTGTGTTCAATACACGTCAATAAATCCTAAATCACTGTATTTGGAAAGTCAAATCAAATTCCCAAACCTCGAAAATCTCCCATTTCCCATTAATATGTCAATTCTAGCATTTTTATATCACATTATGCCAATCCAACTAAACAAGTTGTTAATTTAATTTAATTTTTTTATCTTTATTTTTCCATTTGAACGTCGTGTGTGGCGTCATCGTGTACAAGCCCCAACAGTGTCACTTAAAACATAACAAGGGGTGGCCTGTTGTCCCAAACGCCGCCATAAAAAAGAAGGCCACGACTTTACTTAAAACGTGTAGTTGGGCAGCTCTCTACCAACACGTCGTGGGGGTTTTACTCCCCACGACGTCTCTGGCGATGTCCTTGCTAGAAACATTCTAATGGGCTCAACACCTCACCTCGTCGTCGTGGTCTGAACTCATTCCAACTACCAAGAGCTCACCAAACCAACCATAAGGAACCATAAAAACCTTGATGAAACTCATCCAAAATGGAAACCATGACAAATCTTGTCAAAACTTCATTAAAAGCTGCAAAATTCAATAAAACCACCAAACCATCATCACCATAGCCAAGATTTGTTCAAAACCAATTCAAAAAACATATCACATCTCAAAAATCCAATGAGCTCGACACACTCGTCAAAAACTTGTGTCAAAACATGCAAAAGTGTAGCCGAAAGTTAGAGAATGGCGTGTGGGTTATAAGGGTCCTTATAACCCCCAGCACTTTTGGTTCTCACAAGTAGGAGAGAAAAAAGGTGATAAAAATGAGGAAATTCTTGATTTTATACCTCCAACTTCATCATTTGTGTTGTGGACATCTCTAAGACACTCCAAGGACTTATATTGAGTCAAATGGTCTACCAAATGGTGAATCAATGTGTGACTTGGTTCTCTTGGATTTATCCTTCCATAACTTAATTGTTTGTTTCCCAGATGTTCCGGTGCCCAGCCTCGCACTGCAACGCATGCTATTCGCGTACGATCACGTCACTAAACCACTAAATGGTGATTTATATTAGTTATTTAATACGTTTTATTTATTGCTCATGTGTGTATTGTCCCCAGGCCTAATGTATCTGTAATTTGCCTACCTGGTACCTGCATCTATACAGTACTCGAGGCGAATACTTGTCACACTATCTCGCTCGGCAATAAAAATTTAAATACACATATTGTGATGCAAACTAACATAATTGAATAGACACGTCGTAAATTAGGTAAAACAACACATAAAAACGAACTATTACTTAGTCAAATGTGCCCCAAGCCTAGCTGTGGTGTCCACGTGGTGTTCAATTGTCGTCCACGTCTAAGAGTGCATAATAATAACGACATAATTAAAATTGGGATGTTACAGTTCTTCCCAACAAGGGGAAACTTCATCCCTAAATTTGAAATAAATAAATTCGTACTGGCAAATAGCTGAGGTTTTTCTTTTTGTTGCAGCATTGTAGACTCGAGCTCCAAGGTGACCCTCGGTCCCATGATGCTGCCAACGAACCAATACCTTAGGGATCTCCCTGTTTCGCAATGTTTATATCTTACGATCCATAATCTTAACCAGATGCTCCTCGTAGGTCTTGTAAGGCCGAACCTTTAACTGTCTGACATCAACCATCGATCTCGGTCCAGACCTAGCCAGCCTCAATATAGAAATGTAAAATATCGGATAAACCCTAGCTAACTTGTATCTTGACACTGAACGGTCTAATAAACCTTGGTGCCAGTATTCCCTTGATGTAAAACCTTTGATGACCCTTCTAGGGTGAAACCTTTAAATATACTAAGTCATCCTTCTCGTAGCTTAGACCATCGTGGTAGTTGTCTACAAATTTCTTTTGTCTATTCTGGGCAACTTGAAGCCTCTACCTAATCTACTTGATCTTCTCAGTATGAAAAACAATAACCTCAGGTCCTATAACTGTTGTATCGTCTAGTATAGCCCAACATATTGGTGACATGCAGGGCCACCATACAATGTCTTAAACGGTGGCATCCTACTACTCGTTTGATTGATGTTGTTATAAATAAACTCACACAAAGGTTGATAATCCTCCCTCGATCCACCAAACTGCAAAATACACGCCCTGAGCATACCCTCCAGAATCTAAATCAACCTCTATGGTTGACCGTCAGTTTGAGGTTGGTATGCCATGTTGAACTATAATTTAGTGTCGAACTGCTCCTTCATACTCTCCCAGAGCTTATATGCCAACCTGGGATCCTTGTCGAACACAATAGATACTGGTATACCGTGAAGCCTAATGATCTCTCTCAAAGATAATGCTCAGCTGTTGGAAGAAATATTGCATCAAAATCGGAATAAAGTGCGCCGACTTCGTCAACCTATCAATCACTACCCAAACTACACCGTGTGTCCTCATAGTCTGCACTAGGCCACTGATAAAGTTTAAAGTCACATGCTCCCATTTCCATTGTGTATGGGCTACGACTATAGCAATCAAGTTGGTTTTCTATGCTCAGCCTTCACCTGTTAGTAAACGTGAATGCCTACATCAGCCTTCATCCATCGACACCAAGACAATCGCCGCAAATTATGATACATCTTGGTCTAACCAGGATGAACAGTGTACCAAGATTGGTGTGCATCCTCGAGAATGCTGTCTCTAAGCTCCTATATTGTAGATACCCATAACTTGTGCATCAAGCACTCGTCTAAAGACCTAGACCAATCAGTGTACCCTGGATCCTGAACTAGATAGGTGAACTGCTCATATAGCCCGTCAACCCTTTGACACTCAGCAACCCGCTCCAAAGACACAGTAAGAACTTGCATCTAACAACAAATTTATAGCTCAGCAATAGCCTCTATTTCACATATCAGCGACGCTGCCTCAAGAAGTTCGCACTTATGTGTCATATGTTGCAGTATAGTCTGACTATTAATGTCATTCCGGCTTAATGCATTACTTACAACATTCACTTTACTCAGATGCTTACTCAATGGCGAAGTCATTGTCCTTCAGTAACTCGAGCCATCTCCTCTGTCGCATGTTCAGATCCCTCTTAGTGAATAGGTGCCTCAAACTCTGGTGATAAGTGAACAACACAAATCTCTATACATAAAGATAATGCCTCAAGGCCTTCAGTGCAAACACAACAAATGCAAGCTCCAAGTCTTACATTAGATAATTACCCTTGTGAGGCCTCAACCGTTGAGATAAATATGCAACTGGGTGTCCGTCCTGCATTAGCATGCATCCCAACTCAGCGATCGAAGCTTAGTATAAACGAAAAAGCCTTCCTCTGCCTTTGATAATGTTAATATTAGTGCAGAAGTCAACTTCCTTTTCAGCTCCTAAAAAACATCATCACAATCATCTGACCAATCAAATCTAACATCTTTCTTTATCAACCTCATCATCGGTGCTGCAATTGATGAAAAATCATGATCAAACGCTGGTAATATCCTGCCAAACCCAAGGAACTCCGTATGTCTGAAACAGACTCATATATCCTCCAGTCAATGATCGCCTAAATCTTGTCACCATCCACGGACACTCCCTGATTACGCATGACATGTCCGAGGAATTTCACCTCTCCCATCCAAAAACTGCACTTAATAAACTTAACAAACAACTTATGCTCTTTCAGAGTCGTCAAAACCTCTTTGAGATGTCTCTCATGCTCCACACGAGTCTTGTTGTATATCAGGATGTCGTCAATGAAAATAATGACGTATCAATCAAATGATGGTTTCAAGATCCTGTGCATCAAATCCATGAAGATCGTCGATGCATTAGTCAGCCGAAACGACATGCTTGTGAACTCAAAAAAATCGTCTCTCGTACTGAAGGCGATCTTCTCGAATCTTCATCTGATGATATCCTAAGCGTAGATCAAAATTTGAGAAGAACTTGGCTCCTGCCAATTGGTTGAATAAGTCATCGATCCTAAAAAGTGGGTAACGATTCCTGATTGTCACTTGATTCAACTTTTAATAATCCACGCACATCTTTATGGTGTTGTCCTTTTTCTTAACAAAAAGGACTGGAGCTCCTAATGAGACATACTAAGGTGAATGAAACCATTTTACATCAACACCTCCAACTGGGACCCTAATGTAAAGACCCAGAAATTTGGTTATTTGTGAATGATGATGTGTAATATGTATTTATACTCGTATTTGAGTGACCGAACGATTTAATCGGTGAACGAGTAGGAGAATTGGGTTATGGGTACACGGGGGATTTAAAACACTGTAAAGAGTACAGATAAATGAATTTTCTAATAATTTAATTATTTCTTTGTACGAGATAAATGCAAAAATATGCCTGTGACGGGGAAACACGGACCGAGGAAACAAGATGGGTCAGGAAAAATTGTTGGAATATGCGGGTGTTGGGTAGATATACAACAAATAGGCCATGGTGTAGAATTGTTAAAGTAACATAGAATAATAGTGGAAAGCCCTTAGATTGGCCTCGAGATGTGTAGTTAGATAGAGATGAGTGGCCACAAATGTGACAACACCCGACCTAATCTACTATACGTCACTGTTCACACCATCACTTGGTGTTTAAAAACCCCACTTTTTCTCCCCTCCATACACACATACACCACGGTCTCACCCCACCTTCTTCTCTCTTCACTCTCTCCTACCCTCACTCACTCACGGCCTCACTCTCCCTCATCTCACCACCGCCTCTGCTCTCGCCGGTGAACGAACCAGGGACGCCAGGGCCACAGTCACCAGAGGTACGTTCTCTCTTCTCTCTCTCTCACTCTCTCTCGGTTGTCTTCTCTCTTGAGTTCCCTTACTCTTCTCTCTCGGTCCACTCATTCTCACGGCTTGGCTGTGTCCACGCCATTCACCGGAGATGTAGTGGTGGCGAGGAAGCTCGCCGGAGGTCCCACATCCTCCCCTCCCTCTCATGTTCACTCGATCTCTCTCTCACTCTTGGTTTCTTTCTCTCCCTCTTCTCGGCCTACACCTCCACGCCCACTGCACCGCCATGCCTGGCCGGACCAGTGGTGGTCAGAGGTCACTCCCTCACCGGAGTCGAAGTCGTCCCCTCTCTCCTTTCCTTTCTCTCAATTTTCCACTCACTGTTTTTTATTTTTTGTTGTTGAAACCGTGATATGTGTGTGTATGTATATTGTGTCGCCGTTGGTTGGTCGCTGCGGAGGTATTGCTTCCGGTTGGGGTGGAGCATCAGGGTTCGCCGAAGTCCCTCCGCCCTTGATGTGGTTTTTGGTTCATGTTTATAGGATTGTGGTGTGTGTATTTCCATTTTTTTTCATGTGTTGTTACTATTTCGGCCCCTCGCGAAAAATACCCTCACTGGCGGTGCCACCGCCGGACTACGATGACTGGAACACTGTTGGGGACCCTACCAATCTCCTACGTGGGTCCCACAGCCTTCAAAGTGGCTAAAACAGCCCTATTTAATGTTGAAAAGTTGTCATTTCATGTGATAGGGGTGGTGGAGCCTCGCCGGAAACCGCCACTGCCGGCGGTGCTACCGGTCGAACCATGACCAGTGAAGGTTGTCGAGATCTCACCTAACATTGATTGATGTCTTGCAGCCCTTGGTTAAGTCTGAAACAACGTTGTTAATGTGTTTTCGTAGTGATTTCATGTGTTATCAACTTCGAGTCCATATTTGCGTATGTTGAAGTAATTCCAAAATGGTAGAGGGTTTTTCAGCTTTCCCATGCCATGATAACCCTTCTCCGATGTCGAACAACACCAGTGAGGTTCCATGTTCGTTTGTACATGTCAGTTCGGCTTTCATGAAGAGTTATGCTTGAGTATTGGTTTATATTGAAACATCGTGTGGCGATGAGTGGTTATGACGTCTGGGTCGCGCCGACGGTCCTTGAGACTATAACGTGACCCACACTGATCGAGCCGAGCTTACAAATTTACAAGTAAGCTTACATGTGTTATAGTATTTCTAAAACCCAAGAGAGAGTATTTATTTTTCAATTTTCATCGCGTTATTCGAGTCATCGAAACACTAGGAGAACACTTGGGATACAACGTAGATTTAGTTAATGATTTGACCTATTAATACGAGTTTCCAACCTTGTCAGGTAGCGAAAAACTCGAGGATACGCGTTAGGAGTTGCGGGAGCGTTGTACATGGGTTACGATAGTTCAGGTAAGTACACTTGCCTTAAAAAGCATTTGTACGTTAGTAAGCCAGCAAAGAAACTATCATGTGATTCATTTTCATTTCTTTGTGTTTGTTATTATCAAATTATTGGCTTTCCATTCCATATTCCTTGTATGTGTGTTCTTGGCATAAATGTGTGTCTCGAAGGTACATGCGGCCTGCACTAGAAGGGATAAAACGTGGGCACTCGAGCGCACAAGTGTTTGACCACCCCTAGTGATTGTGTGATACCATGTACTGGGTTGTTGTGGATATTACTGTGGATTTTGATGTTGCGACATCGCTGTTGTGGAATTGTTGTGGAATTTAGACCACTTATTGCCTCTCTTGACTCGTGGAACACGCATGTTTCGATTGCTATCATTTTCAGTCTGTCTATCATGCATTCTTGATTATTTAAATTCCTGTCTTTCAGTATCCGCATGATATTTAGACCGCCTTGTTTGTTATTTCATGAATTACTGTTATATTCTTCTAGCTTTACTTTCAATTTCTCTCAGTTGCTCACTGTCTAGTTTGTGACGGTGGGTGCAGATAGGGCGGAGAGTAGTAGAGGCAAGGGACCTTGCCTATGTGACTTTTTGTGAGCAGCTGGACTTAAGGTACCAAGATGTAGGCTCATGTTTATTTCTTTTTGTATGACGTTTATATATATGATCGTTTTGGGACTGGGAAATATGTTTTGAGGTGGATTCCATCAATCCATTTTGTTGACTTGGATATGACTATATCGGGGTTTACCACATTTATATAGATTTCTAATTTCCCTTTGATTGAGTTATTTCCCAATATTTGATTAGAATATGATTTTGCTTCCGCTGTGTTATAATTGCAATAACTCTTTCATAAAACGTGAGATTTTGATAATTTGAGGCTGACTAGGTTCGTTAGGTTCGCTGAGAAACTGACTCGGGACCTGCACGGGTCTAGGCCGGGCGTACCCAAATGCATTGGGAATTTGGGGCCGTCACACCTAATGTAGCGACCCAAAAGTTTATGTTATTTTTTTGTGTGATGACGTGTATTATCGAGCTTTACTCGTGTCTGTGTGATAGGGCGGTGACGTCAATAAACGAGTAGTGATTGCCTCGAGAAACGTGTCAAATGGGTTTCGACGGGCGAATTACAAGTTTACGGTGTCCCGGGGAAATACATTTAAATAAAACACAAACAAAATAATAAATTAATGGTCGCCGAGTGATACGTGGGGTCATGGTCGACACGCTTGGGTCGTACGGTAGTGTGCACGCCCGACTATGCGTGTTGGCGCGCACGAAAAAATTATAGGCAAATATATATATATTTATATATGTATATGTATGTAATTATATATATATATATTAAAAATCAGAAATTTAAAATGCAAAAGACCAAGAAGGGCTTTAGTTTATTAAGAAAGAGGATGAGATTGAGGGACATTTTGGTAATTTGGCTACCCTTTTTACTTAACCCCAAAACCACCACCACCACACACAACCTATCAAGAGTAAGAGAGGGAAAGAGAGTCCAAGAGAGGGAGTTCGGGAGAGAGGACGAGAGATTCATCGGAGACGGGGAGATCGAGAGCTTGAGGCGCGACAACAACATCAAGGCAGAGGTGAGTTTGTGTTGTTGGTGTTGTTGTTGTTGATGAATGTGGTTGTCGGTGATGGTGGTGAACAGGGGAGTCTGAGAAGGGAGATGACATGGTCGTTGTCTCCCCTCCCTTCCATCTCAGATTTGTTTAAAAAAAATGATTACCAGGTGCTAAGTGGATTGGTGACAAGCATGTGGAGTCATTTTGGTGCCGTGTGAGAGCCGCGAAAGCGAAGTTACACGCGGTATTTGTAAGTAAAACCAACTAAAGTATTTACATTATTTCATTTGTGCATTTACTTAGCTACTATCCTTATTTGAGCATAATTCTTTGTGTAATATATCTTTCTTCAATTCACTTTTGTTATATCTATCTTTATTGATTTATCGACTTGGTTTTGATTGCATTCCTTAATGAGTGATATATTTGGGTCTAAGTGGACAACATGGTGCTTACGGTCTATGCCGTGAGTACATAGACTCTGGACGTGGTTAAACCCATAGTTTAGGATTGCGGTGGCCGTATGTTGAACTGTATATGATGTTGCGGTGCCCGTATATGAACTAAGTGTGACCTGGGGCTAAATGCCTTATTCTAGATTGTTTTGGGTTTGTGTAAGTCCAAAGTCTATTTTGGAAGTCAGGTTGTAAACTAAGTGTGGCAACCAGGTGGACTTGGGACACTTTGATGCCTTTTCTTTTGCTTTGTGCTCTCGACACTCATTTATCGTTGTTATCTCCGTGATTCACTTATCATGTTATCTTTTATATTCTTCGTGATATCCATGCATGATACTAGTTTAGCCATTTACTCGACATTTGAAATACTGTTTAGACTCTTTTGGTATTTTACTCTCTACATCACTGTCACTGTCTAGTTTGTGACGATGGGCAGACCAGTGAATAGATAAAGGAAAGGGATTAGCACTAAACTATTGAAGGCGAGGACCACGAGGAGGTCTCCTATCGCGGATTGAGTATGTTTTGTATTAAATATCTATATTGTTTTGTTGAACATGGGATTATGGGTTATGAGAGATCTTGGGCATGTAGGACATTATCGATACTCTCTTTTGATTCATATGGTGGATATGATTACGTCATTTTCACACCCTAGGATTGTCTTAACTGGTGTGTCTTAAAGTTATTGATTAGTTTGGAGATTAATTGTTACCGCTGTATCTGAGAATAACTCACTAATTGATTAACTTCACTTGTAAATACGTAATAAATGGTAAATGGTAAGGAAGGCTGACTAGGCCTACGTGACTCAGCTAGACTCGCTCGGGGGTTTGCGTAGGTCTAGGCCGAGCGGTGCCCAATTTAAGGATTATGGAATTTGGAGCTGTCACAGTTGGTATCAGAGCCTAAAATTTTAAACTTGGTTACTAAGTTAAATCACAATCCACTAAGACACAAACGGTGGAAGTTAGGACAATGGTTGAATTTAAAGTGGAACCCTATGAACCTAACTTGAGTCTTAGGTTGGAAGTGAGGAGAGTTAGGGAAATATAAAAAAAATTTGGACCATATGAGCTATTTGATGCATTGTATACTGTTACTATCGATAGCTATAGCTTGATCGAGAACCTGCTTTTGTGACAGATAGCGATGGTCAATCAATCGAATTCTAGTGGTGGCGGTACAGAGGATGCTCATTGGAGACTTGATGAGATGTCTCAGTTGGTCTCTTTACATGGCCAGCAATTCGAAGAAATTCTCCGATTATTGAGGGCACAAACTATGCTAGTGGGACTTGTAGTGACTGAGGAGGTAAGGGTTCGGACAGAGGTTGTACCACATATACCGACATATGATATGTCAAGTACTCATATCGACACGAGTATTAGAGCGACAACTGAGGCGAGGCAGGCTCGTGAGTTTATGAGACATCATCCAGAGAAGTTCCACGGGGAACTGACCTTGAGGCTGCAGAGAAGTTTATGAGGAGCCATGAGAAGATACATGATGTATTGGCTACCATGGCACACAAGTAGCTGAGTATATCTTCAGCCTTACTGTTCGGCGAGGTCGATGTTTGATGGCGCACTACGGTGGCATCGAAAGGAAAACCTAAAGACTGGGTTGAGTTCAAATAGAGGTTTGAGCGAAGATACATCCCTCCTACAGTCCGCAACCTAAAGAGAATTGGGTTCCAAAACATTCGACAGAGGTCAGACGAGTCTGTTATATAGTATATGGACCGATACCTGCGATTGATGGAGTATGCCGAAGGAGCAGCTAACTCTGACGCCGACCAGGCATATTATTTTGTGCATGGGCTACTCGACTCGATTGGTTCGATAGTTGTGACAACAGCTCCGAGTATATTGCAGGAGGCCTACGAGAGAGGCATGGCCAATGAGAGCTTTGATAGTACACGTACCAGGGAGGTTACAGCATATCCAGTGTCAGGACTGGATGGTGATTATGAGGACGATGACGTGGAGATGGTTGCACCACAAACACGTTCAGTATTTACGGGGTTAGTTTCATTTGCTCCAACGACCTGCGTCGCTAGGCGATCACCTCAGGGTGTACAAGCGGGGCGACATCAGCCATATAGTACCCAAAGCCGAGGTAGTAGATCGCAAGGAAACAGACGATGTTACCAATGCAGGCAACCAGGACACATAGCCATCCATTGTCCTCAGATGGCGAGCATGTCATAGGCCAGTGCTCCATTATACGTGCAAGAGAGAGCACATGCCATTGCAGACCTAGTTCTGAAGGCGACGTGAGATCCAACAGCGGGTAAGAGTTATTTTGCATCTTGGAATAAATTTGTTGTGTTTGGTCGATAATTTATATTCGACTAGAGTGAACTCTAGGTGAGTCTAAGTTAGAATAGACTCTAGGTGGGTCAGTAGTAAATGGTGATCTAGGTACATCAGGATTAGCAGTGGCTTTAAGTGAGTCAGACTTGGGGAGACTCTATGTGAGATTGTTAGTTGAACGTGCTCTGTGTGAGAAATGGTGAGGAATTCTGTGTGAATACACCCTTCGAGGTATGATAGATATTTAGTTGTGTGTGACGACTCTACGTGAGTCAACTTTTGAAGGGGAGGAGCAAACTGTATGTAATACTCCTGACTTTGTGTGAGCCCTGACTCTGTGTGAGTCTAACCTTTGAAAGGATATCTAGCTGTGTGCAATGACTCTGTGTGAGTCAATATTTTGAAGTGGTGGACAAGGCTGGGTGCTAGGACTCTGTGTGGGTTTAGAAATAAAAAAATGGACTGTGTGTTAGGTCTTTATGTGAGTTTAGACTCTTTGTAAGTTAGAGTGGGTTATGTGCATAGGTTCGATGGAGTCTAAGATTTATGTGAGCCTGAGTGGAGTCACATGTTTTAACTCTAGGTGAGTCTACGTTTTTTAGGGAAAATGATACCGATCTAGGTGTGCGTGTTCTATGTGAATCTAACATCTACCTGATAACCTTAAGTAGGACCGTAAATTCAAACAAGATATCGTGCTAAGTGCACGTATTCTATGTGAATTCGATATTTTACCTGAAAAACACTCTAAGTGAGCCTGTAATTTACGGAATAACCATAAACTGGTTAGGTTAGTTGGTGCCTACCAGTTAGAGAGCATGGTCTCACCTACTCACATTTGAACGGGCCCATGAGAGGATGGTGGAGGGATTGTTTAGAGAGTACTTTCCCTGTTGAGTGCGTTTTATTAATATTTCGCTCGAGTTAAGATTAATTTCAAGGATGAAATTCTTATTAGTTGGGAAAACTGTAACGACCCAAAAATTTATGTTATCTTTTTGTGTGATGATGTGTATTATCGAGTTATACTCGTGTATGTATGATAGGGCGATAACGTCGATAAACGAATAGTGATTGCCTCGAGAAAACGTGTCGAATGGGTTTCGACGAGCAAATTACAGGTTTACGGTGTCCCCGAGGAAATACATTTAAATAAAACATTGACAAAATAATAAATTAATGGTTGTCGAGTGATACGTAGGATCGTGGTCGACACGCGTGGGTCATACGGTAATGTGCACGCCCGAGTATACTCGTTGGCACGCACGACGAAATTGTAGGCAAATATATATATTTATATATGTATATGTATGTAATTTTATATATATATATATATTAAAAATCAGAAATTTAAAATGCACAAGACCAAGAAGGGCTTTGGTTTATTAAGAAAGAGGATAAGATTGAGGGACATTTTGGTAATTTGGCTACCTTTTTATTTAACCCTAAAACCACCACCACCACCACCACACACAACCTACCAAGAGGAAGAGAGGGAAAGAGAGTTCGAGAGAGGGAGTCTGGGAGAGAGGAAGAGAGAGTCATCGAAGACAGGAGATCGAGAGCTAGAGGCGCGGCAGTGACATCAAGGCAGATGTGAGTTTATGTTGTTGGTGTTGTTGTTATTAATGAATGTGGCTGTCAGTGATGGTGGTGATGGGGGAGTCCGAGAAGGGAGACGACATGGTCGTTGTCTCCCCTCCCTTCCAGCTCAGATTTGTTTAAAAAAAATTGTTTACCAGGTGCTAAGTGGATTGATGACAAGCGTGTGAAGTCATTTTGGTGCTGTGTGAGAGCCACGAACGCTGAGTTACGCGCTGTATTTGTGAGTAAAACCTACTAGAGTATTTACATTATTTCATTTGTGCATTTACTTGGCTGTTATCCTTGTTTGAGCGTAATTCAATGTGTAATATATCTTTGTTGGATTCACTTTTGTTATATCTATCTTTGTTGATTTATCGGCTTGGTTTTGATTGGATTCCTTAATGAATGGTATATTTGGATCTAAGTGGACAACATGGTGCTCACGGTCTATTCCTTGAGTACACGGACTCTGGACGTGGTTAAACCCATAGTTTAAGATTGCGGTGGCCATATGTTGAACTGTGTGTGACGCTGCGGTGCCCGTATGCGAACTAAGTGTGACCTGGAGCTAAATACCTTATTTTAGATTGTCTTGGATTTGTGTAGGTCCAAAGTCTGTCTTGGAAGCCAGGTTGTAAACTAAGTGTGGCAACCTGGTGGACTTTGGACACTTTGATGCCTTTTCTTTGGCTTTGTGCTCTCGACACTCATTTATCGTTGTTATCTCCGTGATTCACTTATCATGCTGTCTTTTATATTCTTCCTGATATCCATGCATGACACTAGTTTAGCCATTTACTCGACATTTGAAATATTGTTCAGACTCTATTGGTATTTTACTCTCTACATCACTGTTCTCACCGTCTAGTTTGTGATGATGGGTAGACCGGTGAACAGACAAAGGCAAGGGATTAGCACTAAACGATTGAAGGCGAGGACCACGAGGCGATCTCCTCTCGCGTATTGAGTATGTTTTGTATTAAGTATCTATATTGTTTTGTTGAACATATGATTATGGGTTATGAGAGATCTTGGACAAGTAAGACATTACCGATACTCCCTTTTGATTCATATGGTGGATATGATTACGGGGTTTTCACACCCTAGGATTGTTTTAACTGGTGTGTCTTGAAGTTATTGATTAGTTTGGAGTTTAATTGCTTCTGCTGTATCTGAGAATAACTCACTAATTGATTAACTTCACTTGTAAATAAGTAAAAAATAGTAAATGGTAAGGAAGGCTGACTAGGCCTGTGTGACTCAGCGAGACTCGTTCGGGGGTTCGCGTAGATCTAGGCCGGGCGGTGCCCGATTTAAGGATTGTAGAATTTGGGGCCGTCACACTTAACTCCTCATGCTCAAATGCAGACATTAAGTACGGTCGGCTGTATATCAGTCATGACCCTGACATTAGCTTAATAATAGACTCTACTACTCGAACTGGTGGTAAACCTGGCAAATCATCCCGAAAAACATCAGGAAACTCATAAACCACTGGAACATCCTCAAGTTTGATCACTATCCTTCGCTTTAGCTTAACAATAGCAGCAAACACCTCAATCACTTGAGGCGTCGCTAATCGGCCTTTGGTGATCGATAAAGCTGTCAAGACTCCGACAAATGAAAACCATGGAACCCCCTTAATATCAAAAGTAACAGTCTTATTGAAGCAATCTTACTATGCATAGTATGCTGAAAACCAATTCATGCCTAGTAAGATATCAAACTCCTGGTACTCCAAAACTCGTAAGTCTACCAACAACTGATGACCCGCGACCTCAATTACAGAATCCAAACATATCTGGTAAAGGTGTATCTTAGCCCCAACTGTCAAATTTAGAATAAGATGTGTATCTAATGTCAGTGTCTATAAGCCTAACTCTCCTACTGTGTATTCTGCAAGAAAAGATAAAGTACTACCATAATCCATCATAATATACATAGTGGTACCGCAAATAGATAATGTACCTTTAACAAGTTGTTTGGTCTTCCCCCTATCTGGTGGTACGGCAGTATAAGCAATAGCATGAGTCCTATCTCTAACCTGATCTCACTCAGGTGGTGGTAGTGGAAACAGTCTCATACACTCAACCTTCAAATGCCCAATTTGATGGCATCAAAAGCAACAGTGCCTGTCCTGCCATCCAACATGTCTGACAACCAATCCCTGACTCTAACCTCGGCCTTGACCCTGACTCCACTATCCTCTGTCACGACCTCCCAGGTTTTTGATATATCGCTACTTATGTCTAGGCTGCTTAACTAGCGTAGGGGCATCAACATAAACCACATGGCGGTTATCATCTCTGTTGATCCTCACGTCGATCTTTATCATCTCGATGATCAAACTGCTAATCACCTCTGCGAGCACACTGTCTCTATCCCTGTCCAACTTGATGGTCTTTCTGCCTCTTCGACCTCTGCTCTTGTTGTGGACTCTGACCGGACTGAACTTGATATATTGAAGGCTTAGATCGACTGGATCTCTACAACAGGTAAGTCTTATAGACAAGATGTGACGACCCCAGTTCCCTATAAAACTGGGTCCTACCAAGGCCTAGATCTACGTAGACCCCCGAGATCATACTTGCAAAGTCAATGCATGCCTAGTCAGCCTCAATCTTTTTTTTTCTCATTAATTTAACAACTTAAAATTTGAGTTTTTAGATTATATGATTATCAGGTAGTTCGCCGCGGAAATAAACTATAATCAAACTAAATAACTCAATAAATAGGAAGTCGGTAACAACCTAAAGTGTATAAACCCTGAAATGGTCAGATAAACATGTAAATCTGGCGACCAAATATAACAGTAATATGATACATGATATCTTAGTCACTCGATCCCTAAAAGTACCAGTGTTATCAAAAACAATATATATAGTACTCACAAATCATAAAAGGACAGCACATATAGTGAAGAAAAGAAAAGAACCACCCCGAGAGTCCTCAGATGAAGTCACAAATCAACGACCCTTTTCCCTTGCTTGTCTCTCTCCTATCTATACCCACCGTCATAAACTAGATAATGAGTACGTGATAAATGGAAAGTAAAGCTAGAAGGACATAAACAGTAGTTCATGAATAACTAATAAAGAAGTATAAGAATTATGCAGTATTTAAAGGTAGATAAATAACTCAAATTGCATGATAAATAGACTAACAAGCATTTCAATGATATTAGAGTGTCTATCGAGTCAAAAGATGCCACTAAGCGGTCTATAACCATAACAATCTATAACAATCTACTACTCGGGGGAACTCATGATTAGGTAGGTGTGAAACACTTTTACATAAATGCTCACGTTAGCCTAGCTAACATGATCCCAGGAGTACTTTCTCGACATACACATGCCAAAGACACTCAATCAATGAATATAAGAAAGAAATTCCAACAAATGACTCAATTCAATAGAAGCAACAATAATGGAAAATGAATTACTACGCACCTCCTTAACTGGCTTACTAACGTACTTCAATCAACGCAAAAAACCCTAATCCTCGTGTAGCTCTGACTTGTCCAATTTGATTTCCTAAATCCTTGGTATTTATTTAAACCTAATTTAATTGAATTGGAGTCATAACATGACCCTAAACAAATCCCCAAAGATTCCCAAAAGTTTTGAAAAAATTTGTAAAAATCAGTTTGTTACTGTTTGTGACGCCGCCATGCTCAAGCCCCAACGCCGTCAATTAAAATGCCAAAATTCAGCTTCTCTTGATTGGCCACCGTGAGTGACGCCGCAAAGGGAAACGACATGGCATCACTTAAAGCATCTCAACCATTTCCCTTTGGTTTGGGGGCCGGGATCGATGCCGTGGAGTATGGCACCCTTAACATGACAAAAATTCTAGGGTTTTCGATAACCCCAGCTTGTGTCGCCACATTTAGAGCCTACTCCATTGTTGTAGGGACCCCGGACACAAACTAAAACGTCCAAATCCACCCATTTTGCCAATATTCCCCGAAAATCCAAGAAAATACCAAATATCATTAAATCCATTCAACCATTTCAACACCCTTTGAAAACCCACATTAATACCTCATAAATTACCACCACTCATGTAACGATCCCAATTCCACAATCCTGAATTGGGATCCACCAGGCCTAGATTTACGTAAATCTCGAGTCCCAACTCGACAATCCACACAAACCTAGTCAGCCTTACTTACTCCTTACCTTCTATTAAATTAATTAAATTAAGTTGTTCATTATTAGCGAGTTATCAGATCATAGCAGAAGAAAATTAATTCCTAAACTAAAAATAACAACCCTAAGACATTAACCATTGATTTATCCCAGAGCCATAACCTAGAATGTGGAAACCCCGCATATGTATACAAACATCAACTCATAAGAGATTACATCATAGTATATATGCCTAAGATTCTCTTAACACATATCCTAATGTTTATAAAACATATACATATATTACATAGGACCTACCCAATAGGTGAGCATTAATCGCTTAATAGTCCTTCACCTCAGTTGCCTATTGCCAGTCCTTTACCCTTCTCTGCCTTACGATACGATGAGTCTGCACCCACCATCATAAAAAGGACGGTGAGTAAAGAAGTAGAACAGTAATAACCAGATAGATATCCAATATCATTGCAAAAGTCAAATAAATGACTGACAGAGTATTATGCGTAGATATCACAAAAAGTATGGATACAACAAGATAATGAATTACTAGGATATCAACGATAAATGAGTGTAAAGAGCACAAAGCAAAAAGGCATCTAAGTATTTCAAGTCCATCAGATCGCCACACATAGTAAATAATCAAACTTCCAAGACAAATTCTGGACCCACACAATCCAAACATCTTAGAGAAAGGTACACAGCCTCAGCTCACATACAGTTAACATACAATTACCGACACACAGTCACCGCAACCCCAAGCTATAGGTTTTAAAACATCCAAAATTCGTGTACTCATGGTATAAATCGTAACCACCATATTGCCCACTTATACCCAAATACCAGTCATTAGGAATCCAAGAAGAACTAAGCCAATAATCCACCAAGGATAGAAATCAACAACGAAACTCAGGAAATCAAATTTCATCAAGAAATATTGCTCAAGAAAGATAACAGCCTAGTAATTGCAGAAATGAAATAATATTAAAGTTCCACTGGTCTTACTCGCAGTAAATGCACAAAACTTCGTGTTCGCAGATCTCAACGATCCACAAATTAATCCCGTAGATTAGTCACCAGTCCCCTAAACACCTGGTAATCATTTCAATTCTGTTTGGTTGCATTAGAGTTCTATTTCCATTAGATTATAATTTCCTCATTTTCTAAGTATTATTCCTTTTTCCATTTTTCTGGGTCAATTCCCAGATATTGGGTCATAGTTGAGCCCATTTAAATACCCGAGAGATCCCTAAAGTTTTTCAAAATTTTCAAAATTTTAGTGTTGTGAATAGTGTCACGCTGTGAGAAAAATACCCGTCGGTGTTGATCAAAACGTGAAATTTCTATTGGCACAGCTCTAGACGTCGTAAGTCACGCCGTGGCCAATATTGCTGGTGGGATCACATAAAGCGTGAATTCTCTAATCCTCTCTATTTCAGATGTTGTGGCTGAAGTCGTACAATACAGGCTCCACGGCGTCCATCGCGGCGTCACTTTCTGAACACATTTTAGGGTTTTTTGACACCTCGACTCGTGTCGCCGCATTCCGAGGCTATCCCAAACTTCTTAGGACGTTGTTACCAACCCAACACCACCAAAAACTCATAAAACCAAGCTCAACCAAAATCCCAACTCGACCAAAACACCTAAAACCTACGTCAAAACGACGATAAAAAAGTGATGAGTCGAGATCTTACCTCAACTCGGATGTTTGTTGTGTTCGCTCGACCCCCGTTTAATATGTTCTTCGAGTCGAACCCTACTTGTAGTTAGACGTCATCGTCTTGTCACACAAATATGAGTATAAATAGGTACTACACCAAGCCGTATAATCATGACCCAAACTTTTAGATCGTTATAGTCTTCCCGACTAATAAGAATTTTGTCCTTGAAATTAAACTTAACTCAAGTGAAATCTTACTAAAACACACACACCAGGAAAGTACTGCCTAGCCAATCCTAATAATCAATACTAGACTTACGCAGAGTCAGAGCACCTAGCTCCACTCAGATTAAGCTCACACAGAACCTAACCCAACCCCAGCTCACACAGAACCTAGATTCACATAGAATCGCTATTCAAACTCACACAAAGTCTAGACTCACACAGAGCCCTAACATACATCCTTATCCCTTCTAAGCTTACACAAAGTCCTGTTACACAACCTTCTTCACTAAGGTTAGAACTCACACTAAGTTATGTTTCACACAGAGTTAGAAGGTTCACACGCAGTTGACTTCTCCCTTTGAAAGTTGACACACAAAGAGTCGTAACTCATAGCTACTACTCACAAAATCCCTCACTACTAATACTCACACAGAGTACTCCTCTACAACTGACTTACACAGAGTCATTTCAACAAGTGACAGAGCTAGCTCTACCCTTGGCTCACCTAGAGTCAATTCTAATATCTGACTCACCTAGAGTTGTTGCTAACCTGGACTCATCTAGAGTATCCTCAGGTCAAATTTAAAATACAGACCTTCAACATAAAATCATGCCTAGATGAAAAATAAATCTTACCCACTTTTGGGTCTCGCGTAGGTGCTGCATTAGGATCTGTAACCAGTCGTGCTCCTTCCCGTACATGCAACTAAGTGCTATCCTGCGGCACCTCAATTATAAGAGGACAATTTCTAGCGATGTGTTCCCACTGCCTACAACCATAACATCGTTGTTGTCCCTGCGATCCATTGCCTCCACTCTGGGTACTATACGATTCTTGTTGCCTCGTATGTACTCCTTGAAGTAACTGTCTAACGACTCCCGTCGTTGCAGTATAAGGAACTGCCACTATAAATATTACACCTATCGGTACCGCAGCTACCTCCATATCATCCTCCTGACTTTTCCTCTTCCTGCCATCACTTGAACTGCCTCTCACATGTGATGATGATAACGGTACAATCGATACTCCGGTACGCATGCTCACAAATAGCTCATTGGTCATACTCCTCTCGTATGCCTCCTGTAACTTCTTTGGAGCTGTAGTTACCACCTTATAACCAATAAAATCGAATAGACCATGCATAAAGTAATATACCTGGTCTGTCTAAGTATCAGCTATGCCCCCGACATACTTCATCTGTCGCAAGTATCGACCCATATACTTCATTACTATCTCGCCGCTTATCTGCCTGATGTTTTGAAACTCAATCCTCTTCAAATTATGAACTGAAAGAGGAATATACTTTGCATTGAACCTCTCCTTAAGCTCAACCTAATCCTTAGGCTTCCTTTTTGTAGCCACCATGTTACGCGCAAAGTGTCTGCCTCTCCGAACATAAATGCTGATGAGATCAAAGCTCTCATGTGTTCCGGTGTGGCTAACACATCATGAATCTTCTTGTGGCTTTTCATAAATTTCTCTGGAGCTTCGAGTTCTATACCACCCTGAAAAATTTTTAGATGATGTCTCCGAAACTTACGAGACTTTCTCGCTTCAGCAATTGCCCTAATACTCATATCCATAGGCGTAAACTTCATACCTTCCCCCTGGTTAACTGATGCCGCAGAAGTAGGAAAACCTATTATAGCCTATGCTCTTAGAAGATGAAGAATCTCCTAAGTTGTTGGCTCTGTAATGTAAACAACTGAGATACTTCCTCCATACTGATCTGAGAATCCTTTGCACCTCCATCACTGGACTCTAGCTGATCGGCAATTGCAATCTGTCACGAAAGCGTATCCTCGATTAGATTATAAATACCGATAGTAATATTATTCAACACATCAAATGGCTCAGAGTCTAGTTTTAAATTTTCCCAACTCTCCTCACTTCCTAACTATGCTTTCAGTCAAGATCATAGGGTTCCACTATAAGTTCAACCATTATCCTAACTTACACTGATTTGTGTCTTATGCTAGTTGTGATTAATCAAGAGTCAAGTATTTAAAATTTGGCTCTAATACCAATTGTAACAGCCCCAATTCCACAATCCTGAATTAGGCATCGCCAGGCCTAGATTTACATAAACCCTAAGTCCCTACTCGGTAATCCACGCAAACCTAGTCAGCCTTACTTACCCCTTACCTTCTATTAAATTAATTAAATTGAGTCGTTCATTATTAGTGAGTTATCAGATCATAGCAGAAGAAAATTAATTCTCGAACTAATAATAACAACCCTAAGACACTAGCCATTTATTTAACCCCAGAGCCATAACCTAAAATGTGGAAACCCCGCATATGTATACCAACATCAAGTCAGAAGAGATTACATCATAGTATACATGCCCAAGATCTCTCATAATCCATATCCCAATGTTTATAAAACATATGCATATATTACATAGGACCTACCCAATAGGCGAGCTTTAATCACCTAGTAGTCCTTCACCTTAGTCACCTATCGCTAGTCCTTTACTTTTCTCTACCCTATGATAAGATGAGTCTGCAACCACCGTCATAAAAAGGATGCTAAGTACAAAAGTAGAACAATAATAACTAAATAGATATCCAATATCATAGCAAAAGACAAATTAGTGGCTAATCGAGTATCATGCGTAGATATCACAAAAAGTATGGAAACAACATGATAATGAATTACTGGGATATTAACAATAAATGAGTGTCAAAAGCACAAAATAAAAAGGCATATAAGTGTTCCAAGTCCATCAGATTGTCACACATAGTACATAATCATACTTCCAAGACAGATTTTAGATCCATACAATCTAAACAGCTTAGAGTAAGGTATACAACCTCAGCTTACACACAGTTAACATACGATTACCGACACACGGTCACCACAACCCCAAACTGTAGGTTTAAACATGACCAAAATTTGCATACTCATGGTAAAGACCGTAACCACCATATTGCCCACTTAGACCCAAATGACCATTCATTAGGAATCTAAGAAAAACCAAGCCACTAATCCATAAAGGATAGACATCAATAAACAGAACTCAAGAAATACTGCTCAATAAAGATAACAGCCAAGTAATTGCACAAATGAAATAATATTAAAGTTCCACTAGTTTTACTCACAGTAAACACGAAACTTCATGTTCGCAGCTCTCAACGATACCCAAATCGATCATGTAGATTAGTCACCAGTCCCCTAAACACCCAGTAATCATTTCAATTTAGTTTGGTTGCATTAGAGTTTTGTTTTCATTTTATTATAATTTTCCCCATTTTCCAAGTATTATTCTTTTTCCATTTTTCTGGGTCAATTCCCAAACGTAGTCAAGCCCATTTGAATACTTGAGAGATCCCCGAAGTTTATAAAAATTTTCAGAATTTTAGTGCTCTGAACAGTTTCAGGTCGTGAGAAAAATACTCGGCGGCGTTAATCAAAATGTGAAATTCCCACTAGCACTGTTCTAGATGTCGTAAGTCACGTCGTGGCCAATATTGCTAGCGACTTCACAAAAAGCGTGAATTCTCTAATCCTCTTTATTTCAGATGCTGTAACTGACGCCGTGGCACACAGGCTCCACAGCGTCACTTTCTGAACACATTTCTGGGGTTTTTGGATAACTCGGCTTGTGTCGCCGAGTTTTGAGGATTTCACAAACTTCTCGGGACATCATTACCAACCCAACACCACCAAAAACTCGTAAAACCAAGCTCAACCAAAATCCCAACTTAGCCAAAACACCTGAAACCAATGTCAAAATGACGATATCAAAATGATGAGTCGAGATCTTACATTAACTCAAGTGTTTATTGCGTCTCCGCATTGTCGAAGCTTCAGAACCCTCATCCAAACCCTCTGTTCACGAGAGAGAATGTGAAAACATTGAGAGAGAGAGAGAGAGATAAAGAGATAAGAGAGGATTTATCCTTACCTTATCATCAGCTACTAACACGTTTTCACCTCCCGACCACACCACGACTTCCCCATCACACACGAATCAAATATTAACCACCCGAACCCTTTCCTAGGTTAATTAATAATGTATTTTATTTGTGAGTTTCCCACAAATATCGTTTCCTCGGCACTGTGTACCTATATTTTCTCCACCTGACCACCATTCAACACATTTTTCGAGACGAACCCTGCTCATAATTAGACGTTATCGTCTTGTCACACAGACACGAATATAAATAGGTACTACACCAAGCGATATAATCATAACTCAAACTTTCAGGTTGTTACAACATACTTCCAAAATTTTCACAAATTCATTAGAGCAACTCTACAAATTTGGATATTAGAAAGAACCCCCAAAACCCTACTCAAAATGTGCAAAATCGAAATGTAAGACGGGATGTCACCTTTGCCGAGGAGCTCGCTCGATTCCTTGCTGTCAATCCGTCCCAAAATTGCTAAGAGCTCACTCCCAATTCTCCAAGTTCAATCAGATATTTGGTATTGGTGTTGTGTTAATGAGAAGAGTGAGAGGTTTGTGTGTGTGAGAGTCAATTCTTCATCTCTCCTTTTATACTTCATCATTTGATCAAGTGTGCAATACGTATCTCAAGGCACATCCATGAATTTCCTCAAGGCTGTCCAACAACTTAAGTGACTTTATTGGTGATACACTCTTATCCAACAAGAACAATTATCTCAACTATGGGTATTCTGATACTTGGCTCAGCACTGGGACTCGCATATCGCATACTCACGTCTCTTCTAACCGAAACGTATTCACATATTAATTATTTATTTCATTTATTATTTTTAATAATCCACTCATTTTCAATTTATGTATTTAATTACTCAAATTATACCCAGTTATCTAAAAATTCACATTTTCCTAGGCGAAACCTCACACGCAAATTCGGTGCAATAAATAAAATAAAATCATAGACTAGGACATACGACATTCATATTTAGGTATAAATAATAGTACATTCATCACAAAAAAATAAAATATACCTTGGTGTTGACTCCCGAAGCTTAGAAAGTATGACAAGTCATGACAGTCAGGTCATAGTCCTGAAACGCAACACGTGGCATGAATTAAATTTGAGGGCCGTTACAGTCTTCCCGACTTATTAGAATTTCTTCCTCGAAATAAAACTTATAATTATCTCAAAGTAACAACTCAACGGAATCAAAACAAGTAGGGGAAGTGCTCGTGCATATAGGACTCTAACTCTCAGGTCAACTCCTTGTCTCCGTAGTGCTGCCATCTAACGAGAACTAAAGGTATCTCCTTGTTCCTCAGTATTTTGACCTTCCTGTCTATAATCTGAATTGGTTGCTCCTTATAAGTAACATCCTCTCACAAGTCAATTTGACTTAAGTCTACTGTCGATTGTCATCCTTCCTTTGACTTATCTAGTTAAAAGCACAGAGATATGGAAAACTGGATGAACTCCAGCGAGCTGAGGAGACAACTCTTACTCATAAGCAACCTTGTCGACATTGTCCAAAATCCTGAATGGATCAATAAACCTAGGTGCAAGCTTTCTTTTGATTTTGAACCTTTAGAGTCAAAACCTTTTGATAAACATAGGCTCCCTTGTCGTATTGTAACTCGTCGTGGTACTTGTTATAGTATTTCTTCTATCTTACTATAGCACCCTTTAGTCTTTGACGAATCTGTCATACTTTTTCAGTATGATCCACAACAGTCTCTGGGCTAACTGTCACTGCATCCTCGGGGTCCGCCTAACATGAGAGTGATCTACAAGGCCTACTGTAAAACACCTCAAATGGTGTCATCTCGATACTATTTTTGTATGCAAACTCACATAAATAATGGTACTCTTCCCAATATCCTCCATACTCCAATACATACATATTGAGCATGTCCACTAACACCTGAATCAATCTCTCGGACTATCCGTCTGTCTGTGGATGGTACGTCGTACTCAAATCAAGCCTCGTGCCAAACTAGGCCTACATGCTCTACCACAACAATGATCTGAACTACAGTCCTCTGTCTGACATAATTGACAACGGAACTTTGTGTAATCTGACTATCTCACGCTCGTAGAGAATGCTCAATCTGTCAACTGTATGTGTAGTGGATACCAATATAAAATGTGCATATTTCGTCAACCTGTCCAAAATTACCTAGATATTGTCATGTCCATGAGGAGATCGAGGCAGACCACTAACAAAATCCATATCAACGCGCTCCCATTTCCACTATAGAATGGGAAGAGGTTGCAGCAAACCTCCAGGTCGCCTATGCTCAACCTAAACATGCTGGCATATCTCACACGCTTGTATAAACTCTAAAACATCAGTTTTCATCCCTGGGTATCAAAAGGGACGTAGCATGTCAGCATACGTCTTAGTCCGACCCAGATGAATAGAAAAATGCAAACGGTGAGCTTCCTGAAGTATCTCAATGCGCAAGTCAGCCACTAATAGATTCCACAATCACCCTTGATACCTCAAACATGAGTCTGAATAATCTGAACTATCAGCCATATCACTGAAACGCGGGTACAACTTGTCAGTCTGTTGTCCCTTAAGAATAGTCTGAAGCAAAATAGTCTACATCCTCATCTGACCACAAATTTATGTCCTGATAGTAGCCAGTACATCCACTAAACTCATCATCTCGACTGCCTCGAGTAATGCATACTAGTGAGTCATATGACACATGACTACCTCAGCATCAGATCCTCTTCTGCTCAAAGCATCACTAACTACGTTGACCTTCCCAGGATGGTACTTAAGCGAAAAATCATAATCTTTCAGGAATACTAACCAACGTCTCTGTCTCAAATTCAGCTTCTTCTGAGAGAATAGGTACTTCAAGCTCTTGTGATCAATGAACAGATTAAACCTCACACCATACAAGTAATGTCTCCAAATCTTCAACGTAAACACCACAGTAGCCAACTCTAAATCATGTGTCGGATAATTCTTCTCATGAATCCTGAGCTGTCGAGATGTGTATGCAATAACCTTGCCCTCTTACATCAGAACACAACCCAAACCAACCTTCGATGCATTTGTATAAACTACCAAATCCTTCCTTGTCTCAGGCAATGCTAGAACTGGCGCAGTCGTTAACTTATCCTTTAGAGTAGAGAATGCCTAATCAGGACTCTTATCCCAGTCAAACTTCATATTCTTCTAAGTTATTCTGGTCATCAGTGTAGCAATCTTAGAAAAATCCTGCATAAAACGGCGATAATACCTAGCCAATCCTAAAAAATTATGGATCTATGTCACTGTAGTCAGAGTAGGCCAATCAATCACTGCTCTAATCTTCGCAGGATCCATAGAAACTTCGCTGGCTCAAAATACATGCTCTAAAATATGACCTCTATAAGCCAAAACTCACACTTACTAAACTTGGCGTACAACCGATGGTACCTCAAAATCTGTAGAACTATCCGGAGATGTCTCTCGTAATCCTTACGAGTCCTAGAATAGATAAGGATATCATCAATGAACACAATCACAAATCTATCAAGATAAGTCCTCAGTACTTTGTGCATGAGATCCATAAACATAGCTGGCGTGTTAGTCAAACCAAATTGCATGGCTATAAACTAATAATGGTCGTATCTCGTACTGAATGTTGTCTTCTCCCTGTCCTCATCTCTAATCCTGAGCAAGTGATAACCTGACCTCAAGTCAATCTTCAAAAACCACTTCGCTCCCGTCAACTGGTCAAAAAGATCATCAATACGAGGAAGCGAGTACTTGTTCTTCACGGTCACCCGATTTAGCTGTATATAATTAATGCATAACCTTAGGCTGTCGTCTTTCTTCTTCACTAATAACACCGGCGCGCTCCATGGTGACATGCTAGGATTAATGAATCCCAACTCCAACAACTTGTCCAACTGAGTCCTTAGTTCCTCCAACTCTTAAGGTGCCATCCTATACGGTGGTATAGAAATGAGTTTAATCCCAATGACTAAGTTGATGATGAAATCAATCTCTTTTGGCGATGGTAGTCCTAGTAGATCCTATGGAAATACGTCCATGAACTCGCACACTATCGGCACGTCTCCAATACTCATCTCCAGTTTCTCAACAATACTCATGACACTTGCAAATGTCTTAGTCTAACTACTCATGGGTATCCTGCCCTAGTGATCTGCAGTAAAATAGTTGTCCCTTGAAAACTGATCTTCGTACTATCTGACAATGAAATCATAATAGTTTTCCCATAACAATCAATATGAGCATGATAAGCTCCTAACCAGTCCATGCCTAACAATACATCGAACTCAAGAAACTCTAGCCCTCTCAAATCAATAGGCGAATTGTGACCCTCTATAACTACTAAATAGCCAACACACAACAAGCTCAAGTATATTTTATTCCCAGCAGCTGTGCTAAGGATCAAGGGTTTACTAAGCCCAGTAGGTTTCATCCCTAAGCATTTACCATGCGTCTAGAAATAAATGAAACTGTAGAACCTGAATCATATACGGTATGCATTAAAGTACTATAAATCAAAGCCATGACATCAACAAGATTGTGGGAAGCTCCCTAGTCTGGCTCAACAACAATCTTGACTCTCTCCCTCTACTGCTGCTGATATTATGGTTGAGCTCTCGTCAACTGTGGATACTAAAGCTGAAGATGGCCTGTCTGACTACACTTGAAGTAAGTACGTGTCTCTCGCGATCCAGAAGATATCCCCTGAGTCTGACCCTATGCACGTCTCTATGGAGGTCTATAAGTTTGAGTCTGACCAGACCTCTATGTTTGTGCCTGTCTAAACCTTTGTGTCTATGCCTGTGTCTGTCCACCGGCTCTACCCATCTCCGTACTCTTAGAATATTGTTTTTGTGATTGTTGTACAGGTTAAGTAGCCTGTGATGGTCGACTAACAAAACTCGGTGTTAGTATAGGTGGAACAACAGTCGCCCGTGCAGGTCGTGGTGTTGGTCCAACTGAACCACTGCTCTGGGCTCTACTGTCCCTGAAACCCTGCCTATTTTTCCTCCTCTTCCTATCATGTCGGCCCTCAGACCATGTCTCCGGATGAACAGGTCTGGCCTTCTCTGGATGAGTACGTAAATAACTCTCCCTAGCTAAGCTCCACTCATAAGCTCTTTATAATGCATCTGGCTTAGTGGAGACAACAACACCTCCAATCTCAGGTAACAAACCCTTTGTGAAGTAGTACACCCGATCAACATTCTATCTACCGAGCATCCAACATAGGGTAGCAGCTGTAGATATCGTCCCATGAAATCTATGACAGACACTTCTACAAATTGTCTCAAATTAGAGAACTCATTCCTCTTCTCCCTCATCACGGTAGGAGGAAAGTATTTCAAATTGAACTGTATCTTGAAGTTTATCCAATCCTTGGGTAATCCTCTGGAAGCTACCATTATAGTCCACCAGTCATCAGCCTCCCCCAATAGCATCGAAGAACAAATAGAGGCTTGCATGTGCTCTTGAGTAGCTATAATGTTGTGCACCTTCTTGTGGCTCTTCAGAAACTTCTCAGGAGTCGCCAAATTTTTACCACCATAAAACTCAGTAGGGTTATGCTTTTTGAACTCCTGTAACTATCTCGCCTCCGATAAGGCCTTAGTGCCCTTCTCTGCTGCTGTAGCATGCACTATCTCAATTTGTATGTGAAGTACAATAGGTACTACCTCAGTTTGTATCAGTGGTAACATAGTAGTCTTCAGTATCGCTGCAATGGTGATAAGAGCTTAGAAATAACAGTAACTATCGGTGTATCCATCTCCTGAGTAATGGGCAATCCAAACATAGATGGTGGCGATGGTGTAGCTGTAACTAATGTCCTCAATATCCTTAGTATCTCCTATAACCTCTAATCCTAGGACATGACTCTCTGTGTCAAGGTTTGGAAATCCTTAAGACTAACAACTCAACAACCCACAACCCCAATATCATCACTAAGCTCGGTCTAATCCATCATCACGATATGCAATAGAAAGCAAATCCTCGAATTAGGTGATAAACCTTGGTCTCTGATACCAACTGTGGCAACCCTAGTTCCCCATAAAATAAGGCCCTACCTTGCCTAGACCTACGTGGACTCCCAAGATCATACTCGCGAAGTTAACGCATGCCTAGTCAGTCTCAAACCTTTATTTCCTCATCAATTTAATAATTTTAAAGTTGAGTTATAAGATTATATCATTATCAGGTAGTTTGTAGCAAAAATAAACTATAAACAAACTAAATAACTCAATAAATAGGAAGTTGAGAACAACCAAAAGTGTGGAAACCCTAAAATGATCAGATAAACATGTAAATCTGGTGACCAAATATAACAATACGATAATACATGATATCCTAGTCACTCGATCCCCAAAAGTACTCAGTGTTATAAAAAATAGTATATACACTAATCACAAATCAGAAAGGACAGCACATAAAGTGAAGAAAAGAAAAAAAAAATACCCCGAAAGTCCTCAGAGGAAGTCTCCAATCAACGGTCATTTTCCCTTGCTCGTCTTTACCCTATCTGTACCCACCGTCATAAACTAGATGGTGAGTACGTGGTAAATTGAAAGTAAAATAAGAATGACATAAACAGTAATTCATGAATAACTAATAAAGTAGTCTAAAAATCATGCGGTATTTAAAGGCAAATAAATAACTTAAAAAGCATGATAAATAGACTGACAAGCATTTCAATGATATTTGAGTGTCTATCAAGTCAAAAGAGGCCACTAAGCGGTCTATAACCACAACAATCTACAACAAATCGACAACAATCCAATACTTGGGGAGAAACTCATGATTAGGTGAGTGAGAAACACTTCTGCTAAAATGCTCATGTTAGCCCAGCTAACATGATCCCAAGAGTACCTTCTTGACACACTTATGCCAAATACACTCAATCAAGGAATATTAGAAAGGAATTCCAACAAATGGCTCATTTCAACAGAAACAACAATAATGAAAAATGAATTACTATGCACCTCCTTAACTATCTTAGTACTATCGTATGTTTGTCTTGGCTTTGTCCCAAGCCAAAGAGGCGTTATGGCAGGTGCGTGTACCTCAATCAACATAGAAACTCGATCCTTGCGCGACTTTAACTTGTCCAATTTGATTTCCTAAATCTCTGGTATTCATTTAGATCTAATTTGATTGAATTAGAGTTACAACATGACCTTAAACAAATCTCTAAAGTTTCTCAAAAGTATTGAAAAAATTTGTAAAAATTAGCTTTTTACTGTTTGGGACGCCGCGGGTGATGCCGCCATGCCTAAGCCCCCACGTCGTCATTTAAAATACTAAAATCTAGCTTCTTTGGATTGGACACCGTGAGTGACACCGCCAAGGGAAATGACTCACGGTGTCACTTAAAGCATCTCAACGATTTTCCTCTAGTTTAGGAGTCGTGATCGACACCGTGGAGGTTTACACTCCACTGCGCCATTCGCGGCGCCTTTTATAGTACTTAAATTCAGGGATTTTCGACAAGCCCGGCTCATATCTCCGCATTCGGAGCCTATGCCATTGTCATAAGGACCTCGAACATTAACCAAAAATCCATTCAAACCCCACTAAAATGTCCAAATCCAGCCATTTTGCCAATATTCTCCAAAAATCCAACAAAATACTAAAAATCATTAAATCCATTCAACTACTTCAACACCCTTTAAAAACCCACATTAATACCTCATAAATGATCACCATACACTCCCAAAACTTTCACAAATTCATTGGAGCAACTCTACAAATTTAAATTTTAGAAAGAACCTCCAAAACACCCTATTCAAAATGCCTAAAATCGAAAGGAAAAATGGGATCTCACCTTTGTCGAGGTGCTCGCATGATTCCTCGTCGTCAATTCATCCTGAAATTGGCAAGAGTTCACTCCAAATTCTCCAAGTTTGATCGGATCGTTGGTGTTGGTGTTGTGTCGATGAGAAGAGTGAGAGGTGTGTGTGTATGTGTGTGAGTCAACTCTTCATCTCTCTTTTTATACTTCATCATTTGATCAAGGGTGCAATACGTATCTCGAGGCACATTCATGGTTCTCTTCAAGGCTGTCCAACAACTTAAGTGACTTGATTGTTGACACACTCTTATCCAATGACAATTATCTCAACTACGAGTACTCTGATACCCGGCTCAGCACTGCGACTCGCACGTCGCGTATTCACGCCCCTTCTAACACTCAAAACGTATTCGCATATTAATTATTTATTCCATTTATTATTTTTCAATAATTCACTAATTATCAATTTTTGTATTTAATTACCCAAATTATACCTGGTTATCTAAAACTTCACGTTTTCCTAGGCGAAACCTCACACGCAAATTCGGCGCGATAAACAAAACAAAATCACACACTATGACATACAACATTCATATTTGGGTATAAATAATAGTACAATCATCACAAAAAAATAAAATATACCTCGATGTCGACTCACGAAGCTTAAACATTATGACAAGTCATGACAATTAGGTCATAGTCCTGAAATGTAACACGTGGAACGAATTAAATTTGTGGGTCGCTACACAAGAGCTCGATCATAAATCTTCTGGAGTATACGCGCTCCACTAGAAACAATGATGCTCATAATCATCTCATCCAAACCACTGACAAAGTAATAGATCTAAAGTCTCTTTGTACTGGCCACATCTATGGTATATGGGAGCAGGTATCTGCACCTCTCCATATACTGTTAATCTAACATATTGCTCTACCTTAGTGCCAGAAAATCCTCCCTAAGTCTCAATTGGACCTCCATCGGAATGTACTCATTAAGGAAAAGCTATCGAAACTCGGCCCAAGTCGTTGGAGTAAGTCGTCTACCAAACCACCACCTCTCATCTCAGACAAAACTGGAAAGTCATGCCTGGTCTACCTCCTCAACCTTCGACGGCTTGTGTAGCCGCTAATGGGATAATAACCATCTCCTAACCAACTCTGGGCCACCAACTCTACAGAAATATTTAGGGTTAAACCTCAGAAAGTCCTTAACCTTCTTCGCCTCCACTGACATCACACTACCTGATGTCGATGCAATCGTTGGCTACTTAGTCGTGGCCAGATTAATAATGGTCGTCTCTGTTGGCAGCACAACTGGAGTTGTCCCCTTGCCCAATGTCTCTAAAACTACCGCCTGAATTGGGGCTTGTGCTGTGACTAGTACTACTGTTGCCTAGGTATTAGGTGTAGCCAATGCCGCAGTCTGTGCTGACATTGCGGCCACCTGAACTCGTATAAAATCCATAAACTCCACCAATTGTGCCTACTGCATCGCATACTAGTCATCCATCATTTGCGATATTGCCTACAAAGTCATAGTATCCCTTGTCGGGTTACTAATATCACCAACATTAAGTTGGTTAGTAGGAAGTTATTCGTCCATCTGGATATACATCGAAGAACGTGTGTCGAATCAGCCTCAATATATATATATATACACGTGTACCATATGTGATATATAATAAGAAACATAACACGTATATAGCCCTAATACTACCTGCCTCACAGTCACTTCCCAACTAGAGTTCTAAGGCAATTACTTCAGGTTTCTACAACTAAGGTTTATTTAATTAAGTTTTATGCTCTTTCGATAAACTTCCTGAGGTTCATTGGAACCTCGTTATGATACCAAATGTAGCGGCTCCAAAATTTGAGGTTACCACGTCATGCGTCGTGGGCCCACAGCCTTCCCTAATCACCAGCCTCTGTGTCCCATATGCACCACATCATATATTAACCCATTCAAACTTCAATTTATGGCTAATTTATATTATTTTCAATTTCAAGTTAGCCCATGGACTCAATTCATCTGTTAAAATCATAATTTAATCATCAAATATAGCGGAAGACTTATCAAACATGATTATTCAGATAAATAATTAAATTCATGTCATATGGGCATCAACCTAATGTAGAAAACCCATCAAAATATATACAAATTTATACCATAAAGTAAATCCTCAAACAGAATAATATACAAGTCAAGGTATTTTACAATGTATCCCATACCCAACTGAAAACAATAAAAAAAACAAACGTACGAGTCAAGGTCCAACTGCGGCCAATCACAGCTAATCCTCAAACTTCCCCTTGCCTCTGATCGTATTAGGTTTCGCACTCAAGCCATTATAGCAAAACAGATGACGAGTCCAAAGTGCGTAATCCTAAAGAAATTCAATAAGTAATTACGAAAGTAAATACAGGAATCCATAAAGACTATTAAATAAACATGCGGAATAGTAAACAGGCAAATGTAAGTGAATCATCGTATGAATATAAAATAATAAGAAATCAAAAGTACATCCAGGATCCTGGTCAGACTAGAACCAAACTTCAAACTATCCCCAAGCACGCAAGTGAATAAGGAAATCCCTGAATTCGCTCAGTGGTTGGCGTAGAACTTGGACTATTGACATATGTATAGTAACAACAGCCGGGTAGACTATTCAACGACATACCTCTGATACATAAGCCATGGTCTAGTGTGCCACAAGCACACAATAGAATACCTCGACGAAAGTAAACTCAACCAACCGTAATAATAACAATACAGAAATGAAAATACTAAATAAATGGAAATAAATAAAATAACGAAGCAAGTAAATACTCGAGAGAATTTTAATTAGGTTACTACACACCTCAAACCGCGCTCCAACTAGTTCAAACAGTCCCCTCACGCCTCTAATTGCGTGTCCAGTTGTAACGACCCTAAAATCTAACTCATGCCACATGTCAATTTAGGTAGTATGTGAGCCCTTTGCCGTGATACAGCTGTCCAATTCTCGGTCAACGACGCCGAGGTACGTTATTTTTGTTTAATGTCTGTATTATAAATTACTACCCTGAATGTTAATTCCAATGTCTCAAACGTGTGAAGACGTTTGAGTGTGAGTATTAGTGTTAAGAAACGAGTTCGGCTCGAGAAAAATGTGATTTATGGGTTTTAGGTGAACAATTTACGGGTATATGGTGTCTCTAGGAGATACATTTAAATAAAACACTGAAAAAAATAAAAAATAATAAAGTAGTGGTCGCCAAGTGATACATGGGATTATAGGCAACAAACGTAGGTCATACGGTTGTGTGCACGTTCGAGTGTACTCGTTGGCATGCATAACAAAATTATAGGAGCGAAATTACAAGTGTATATATATATTTTTATATAAAGTATATATATAAATATATCTATATATAAATCAAAAGGAAATGTGAAATGACCAAATGGGTATTGGGTTTGTAAAGAAAAAGGATAAGAATGGAATGGTATTTTGGTAATTTAGCTACTTTTTATAAAATTAAAAATCACCACCACCAACACACCATTTTCTCCCCATTTTGAGAAATCGAGAGAGAGAGAGAGAACGAAACGGAAGAGGAGAGAAACCAAGGAGGTCGAGAGACCAAGCCGAACGTTAAGGCGATGATGGTTAGTGTGATGTTGTTGTTGTGTCGTTGTGGTTGTTTTGATGGTTTAGAAGTGGAGGAGCTCGAACGAACTGTGAAGCAGTTTGTCTGAGGAAGGCGGAGAAGGGGAGATCACTCCCCTGCATGAATCAAACTTAGGGTAATCAATCACTCCCCTGCTTGAATCCAATGGCCTCTACATTCCTCTCTCTTTCAAAAAGTGTGCCACCACTTTGACTTTCATAATACAGACCATTAGAAAACTGTGCCACCACTTTGACTTTACTATTTTAAAAAATAATTTGGGACTTAAAATCTAAAGTTTACCAAATAGGTAGACACGAAGTGGATTCTCGAAGACCTAAGGGCCTGTATTATGATAGTCAGATATATGCAAAGGTCAAACCGAGTTATTTTGAGATTTAATTTAACATCAAAATTTAATGATTATAAGGGGATTGTAATACATTGGCAGGCACACCTAGATTAATGAAGGACGAATCAGAGTTGTATGAGTGCGTATTAGCTTTGGATATAGGTAAGTGAACTAGTGAAGAATTTTATAGTTATTTCTTGAGCTTTAATTTGTTGTTATTGCTCTGTTCATTTATGTCATGGAATTTCCATTGGTTGAGTGGTCCATTGGCAAGTGAGTCACGGTTACTATTTACCTGTGATATGCACTATTATTTGGACGCTATTGATATCTTCCAATTGAGTGTACGTTGGGGACACTTAATTGGAAGATATTAATAGCAAGGAGTTTCGTCCTGAACTCAGGTCTGCTGGGCTTTTGTTGCGACTCAACGACATTTTGGTCGAGACTCCTTGCTATTCGGATTCGTATTATAGACTCTCACTTTTTGATTGATTTATTTATAATCTTTTATATTAATGCGTTCCTTGTTCCTTACTTTCTATCAACATGAATTAGACTGTGTTATTTATTTTGAAATGCTATATTTATGTCATGTTTTGTGTTACTTGCCTGGGCTCGTCATTCTTGTGTTTGACAGAGTACAGATCCACAGTCCAGCAAGGGAAAGGCTCCACAGTTAGGAGATATCATTTGAGGATACCAGAGTACTTTTTTCCTCTTATCTGATATAGGTGATTCATTTTGTATTACTTTATGTATATGTTTTGAAACACTAGGATTTGGATTTTGCGAGATCTTGGGCATGTATATCTTGTTGTTACTCTCCTCTAACTGTTCATTGATGATGATGATATACATATGAGGGATTTCTACACTCTAGTGTCTTTAAGGTTTTTCATTTAGTTTGAAGTTTAATTGCTTCCGTTATAACTATGATAACTCACTAATTGATTAACTCAACTTATAATTGCTTGATAAATGATAAATGGTAAATGAAGGCTAATTAGGCTTGTGTGACTCCACGAGATTGGCTCAAGGTCTGCGTAAGTCTAGGCCGGGCGGAGCCCAGTTTAGGATTGCAGAATTGGTGCCTTCACAGTTGGTATCAGAGCCGAAGTTTTAAATACTCGACTTTTGATTTAAATCGCAATCCATTAAGACATAAACCAGTGGAAGTTAGGACAATGATTAAACTTAGACTGGAACCCTATGATCCTAACTTAAGTTTTAGTTAGGAAGTGAGGAGAGTTGGGGAAATTTAAAACTAAACTACGAGCTATTTGATTTATTGTATATATATATATATATATATATATATATCGATAGCTATGTCCTGATCGTGAAATCATTTTCTTTCCAGTTAGTGATGGTCGATCAGCCCGATACCAGCGATAGTGGTTCGAGGGATATATAAGGGAGATTGGATGACATGTCGCAGATGATTACTTCGCATGATCAGTCGCTTCAGGAGATTCTTTGACTGTTAAGGGCACAGGTGCAACATCACCTCCTACGTCTGCAGCTCCAGCTACTCAGGCTGAGAGTACTCCTATGGTGCAGGATACACCTGTGGCAGCAGCAGAATAGGCAGGACCCACAGTAGCTGAGGAGGCACCAGTTAAAGTTGAGATAGTACCTCCTATACCTGATACATTGGCTGAGGATATGTCGAGTACGCCAACTAACATGGGTACTACGTCTACAGCTGAGGTGAGGTAGGTTCGCAAGCTTCAGAGACACCACCCAAAGAAGTTTCACCAGGAGGCTGTGGAGAAGTATATGAGGAGCTACAAGAAGATACATGATGTACAGGCCACACTAGTGCATATATAGCATATCATCAGCTTCACTATTTGGCGATGTTGATGTCTGGTAACGTAACATGGTATCGTCGAAGGGGAAGCCTAAGGACTAGGCTGAGTTCAAGGAGAGATTTGACCAGAAGTACATTCCGCCTACGGTATGTAACCTGAAAAGGACCGAGTTTTAGACCATTTGACAGAGGACCGGGGAGTCAGTGATGCAGTATATGGACCGATACTTGCGTTTGATAGAGTATGCCAGAGGTGTAGCCGACATTGATGCCGATCAGGCTTATTACTTCTTGCATGGTGTACTGGACTCTTTTGGTTCTATAGTAGTGACGACAGCTCTGAGGACACTATAGTAGGCCTATGAGAGGGCTATGGCCAATGAGAGTTTTTTTAGCACACGCGCCGGAGCACTAGTTGCATCATCAGCACCAGCACAATCAGGGGATGGTTCTGGAGGAGACTGGATAAAGAAGAGATCTAGCCAGATGAGGCAGAGAGATCGAGCTCAAAGCGTGGGATCTATTGCATCTTCGCCTTATGCAGCGTATACTGCGCCAGTATTAGTTGGTCCGATACAGAGCTACGCTATCGCACCACAGCAATTGGCACCGTCATGTCCTTAATATTAATATTATCATAGGACAGATGGAAAATGTAGTGGCCATAGATGGGGTCAGAGTTTCAGTCAGGTGCAGAAACATGGACAAGGCAGCGTCGTTTGTTTGGATTAAGATCTCAAAGGGCTTGTTGGGAGTATGGATAGATTGGTCATTTCATCAATGTATGTCCACGATGGGCCAAGGGCAACCGCAGCAAAGCTGAAAGCAGGTTCACGTAGTGGTCACATTGGATCTAACTGCCAACCGTAATCTGATTGAGGGTATGGTTTATATTTGCAGTCGATTCATACATGACATGTTTGATTCAGGCTCTACTGTTTCTTGTATTTCGGATCGTATGGTTGATGAATTGAGATTAAGACCCACTAGATTAGAGAGACCTTTGATCCTTAAGCACAGCTGCTGGGGACAAGATATACCCAAAGTTGTATGTGCTGATTGTTCGGTTGAGATAGAGGGACATATCATGCCTACGAACCTGAGAATGTTAGAGTTCCTCGAGTTTGATGCATTGCTGGGCAGGGATTGGTTAGGTGCTTATCATGCTCAAATCCATTGCTTCAGTAAGAGAGTCACATTTCAGATTCTAGGGCATCCGGAGTTTAGTTTTCAAGGGACTTTGACTAGTTTGCCTATCAACAGAAGAAAAGTTGCCACTAGAATGGATGTAGAGACGTTCGCTAGTTTATTGAGTACGACGGAGTGGGTTATGACTAGGTTGGAGGAGGTATCAGTGGTATGCGACTTTCCTGATGTATTTCCAGCAGAGCTACCAGGTTTACTGTCGCCTAGGGAGATCAATTTTATCATTTACTTGGTCTCAAGGACCAAACCTATTTCGATTTTGCCATACCATATGGCTTCGAAAGAGCTATAGGAGTTAAGGAGTCAACTAGATGAGTTGTTAGAGTTAGGTTTTATCTACCCGAACATGTCCCTTTAGGGAGCACCAGTTTTGTTTGTCAAGAAGAAAGATGGCAACCTTTGATTTTGCATTGACTACAAGTAGTTAAACAGGGTGACAGTGAAGAACAAGTATCCACTTCTGAGCGTTGATGACTAGTTCAACCAGCTGAAAAGAGCACAATCATTCTCGAAGATAGATTTGAGTATGGGTACCATCAGTTAAGGATTAGAGTGGAGGATAAGGAGAAGACTATTTTTTGTACTAGATACGGGCCTTACCAGTTTACAGTCATACTGTTTGGGTTGACTAATGCCCCAGCAATGTTTATGGACCTGATGCATCGAGTGTTAAGACAGTATTTGGATTAGTTCATTATCATGTTCATTGACGACATCTTAATCTACTCCAAGACTCATGAGGATCACGAGGAGTACCTTAGGACAGTTTTGTAGCTATTGCGAGAGCACTGGTTATTCACCAAGTTAAGTAAGTTCGAGTTTTGGCTTGTATAGTTTGAATTTCTTGGACACATCGTCGGAGTAGGAGAAGTGTCAGTGGATCCCATTAAGGTCAGAGCAGTGATTGATTAGCATACGCCGAGATCCATGTCAGACATTTGCAATTTTCTTAGCTTGGCGTAGTATTATCGGTGCTTTGTTCAGGACTTCTCGAAGATTACGACACCTATGACGCAGTTGACAAAGAAAGATGTTAGATTTCAGTGGACTGACGAATGTGACCAAGCATTTCAGACATTGAAGGAACATTTGACTACCACGCCAATACTAGTGTTACCTAAGTCAGAGAAGGGTTTTGAGGTGAACATAGATGCTTCTATGGTCGGTTTGGGTTATGTTTTGATGCAGGACGGAAGAGTGACTGCCTACACGTCGCGACAACTAAAGGTTTACAAGAAGAACTACCCACATATGATTTGGAGTTTGCGGTAGTGGTGTTTTCGTTGAAGATTTGGCGCCACTATCTCTATGGTGAGAGATTTGTGCTATTCATTAACCATAAAGAGTTTGAAGTACCTATTTACTCAGAAGTAACTGAATATGAGATAGAGGCGTTGGCTTGAATTTCTCAAGGATAATGATTTATCTTTGAAGTACCACCCGGGGAAGGCCAATGTTGTTGCAGACGCATTGAGCCGTGAAGGGTCAGACTCAGTGGTTATTACCTGATACATGAAACATGAGTATGGTTTGCTTGAGGCGGTCAAGAGGTTGTATGCAGTTTATATTCTGACCGCTACCAGAGTATTGATTTGTAGGTAGATGAGAACTCAAACAGACTCTATTCAGAGTGTACTTGATGGTCAACTGGTTGATGAACAATACGGGAGATTTTTGAAGTTCGCTCAGAGTTTAGATCACCCAGATTGGAGTCAGTCGACAGACTTATGCCAGAGGTTTAGAAGGCAATTGTGATTCCATCAATAGCTAAGCTACACAATGAGATACTTCATGAGGCACACAGCTCACGTTTTATGATTAATCTGGGCAGGACCAAGATGTATACAGATGTGCATTGTCTCATTTGGTGGCCGAGGATGAAAACTGATGTTCCTAATTATGTTCGAGGGTATGAGATTTGTCAACAAGTTAAGCCTGAGCATCGTTGACCTAGTGTGTTATTATAATCACTACCCATTCCACGGTGGAAATGGGAGCATATTGTCGTGGATTTTGTCAGTGGGTTACCTCAATCTCAGCACGATCATGATAGAATTTGGGTGAGTGTGGACAGGTTTACTAAATCTATGCACTTTATATCAGTTTCGAAAACACATCAAGAGGATAGGTTGGCTAGTTTATACGATCGGGAGATAGTTCGACTGCATAGTGTACCTTTATCGATTGTGTCTGATAGAGAACCATAGTTTACATCACAAATTTGGTAGAGCATGTAGGCACAGTTCGGCACGCAATTAGATCTTAGTACCGCCTATCATCCACAGACTGATACACAGTCAAAGCATCTGATTCAGATTCTCCAGGATATGCTGAGGATGTGTGCATTGGAGTATGGTGGGTCATGAAAGGAGTATTTCACTTGTGTGAGTTTGCCTACAATAACAGTTATCAGGCCATTATTGGTATGGCACCATTCAAGACACTTTACGGGAGGTAGTGTAAATCTCTATTTTACTGGGTAGAGCCAAAGAATGTTGCAGCTATTGAGCCAGAGATTGTAATGGATTACATAGAGAAGATACGCCTGATCAGATTGAGACTCTAGGGTGCATAGGAGAGGTAAAATAAATACTATGACATGTATCATGGGGAGTTAGAGTACCAGGTCAAGGACTACATCTATCTGAAGGTGTCTCCAATGAAGGGTCACAAGAGGTTTTGGATCAGAGAGAAGCTTGTGCCAAGGTTCATTGGTTCATTCAGAGTTGGAAAGCAGATAGGCAGAGTTGCATATGAGTTGGAGTTGCCACCTCAGTTATCTAGGATTCACCATATGTTTCACATCTCTATGCTGCAACGGGATAGGTCGAGATAGGGCAGGCGGCCGATGGTGGACTTGAGCCAGATAGACTTGAAGGAGGACATCACCTATGACAAGCAGTTTATTCAGATACTGGACCAAAAAGTGAAAATCCTAAGGAACAAGGAGATCCCGTCAGTCCTAGTCAAGTGGCAACACCATGGGGACGAGGAGTTAACGTAGGAGCTCTAGTTATACATGCACGAGTACTTTCCCTACCACTTCTAATTCGGTAAGTCTTTCCTTTAGTTTCGTTTTAAAATTCGAGGACGAGATTTCAATTAGTTAGGAAGATTGTAACAACCCTAAAATATAACTCGTGCCACGTGTCAATTTAGGTCGTACATGGAGAAGGTCACCCAAGAGGAGGGTGAATTGGATTACCGAGTGGTTATCAATTTTTTAAAACTTTATGCTTAAATAGAAATGATAATGCATACACCAACAATAAATATCTATGCTATGCTACAAAGAAGGGGGTAGAAGAGATGGAAATGAGACACGCAATTTATAGTGGTTCGATCCAACCAATCTACATCCACCACCTAACCTCCCCGGTTAATATTTTCAAACCTCCACTTATATTCCCAATAAGTTTTAATACCTAAGCCCGCTAGCCTAATGAATGCCTAGCCTCAAATATGTTTTTTACACGATGTCTTATCGCTATAAAGTCTTATACAACCACCTAGCCGTAACTAGAATTTTCTCCACCTAGATTTACCTAGGATTTTTCTTTACCTAACCTCAACTTGGGTTTATGCCTAGCCTCAACTAGGTCTTCTCTTTCAACTTAGATCTCACCAAGTCTTATAATCAAAATCTTTTTTCAAATACAATGAAAATTTTGCTTTACAAAGTAAAGCAGCAATAAGTCCAATTCTTACAAGCCACCTAGAGCTAAAGCACCCCTATGCGTGCAAGTAAGAGTTTGCCAATTGAGATGCCTTGTGAATTGAGTTTTTAAAGGCTAACTCTCAATATTGAAACCAATCAAGAAGAGTATAAATTAAGCTCAACTTGGTTCCAATAAATGACTAATTGATGCACAAGTAAATATGCAATTTTACACTCAAGTTGTGCAATCAAAACCACGGGTCAAAAATAAGTTTAGACTAAAGATAAGACCCTTGTAAGTATGTTGTTAAAACAACACAAGTATGAAACCATAAAATCAAGTATAGATTAAGCACAAGTAGGTTTCAAAAACACATGAACAAGTGGTATATGAAAATCAAGATAAAGACCAACAACTTATTCAAAATCAGTCCTAGGATTAAAGTGGTCAAATATAAGTGTCAAACCCAATACAAGATGCTCAAGAACACAACAAGCGATTCCCAAACAAAAACACGAGCCAAATAGTATGATTAAGCTCAATGAGTGTAGAAAATCAAGAAACCTTACAACCAAAGTGTGTACTCTGAAAAATCATATTTGAAACATGAGTTGTAGGCTTTGGAACACTAACTTCAATATTCAAATGCAAGCTCTCAAATATTCTAAGTGATTGTGTGAACAAAGTTAATAAAATTAGGTGCAAACTTGAATTTTGAAAAGTGTAGGAACAAGAGTTGTAGTGTTTGTGTTATAGGTTTTTTTTGGTACTTGGTCAAACCATGTATATACCCGTATGATCGTTGCTAATGATCCAAGGTCCTAAATGATCTCCAAATTCAAATGGAAGGTGTGGATCATTACTTTAAAAAAACTATCAGGAAACTGCACAGCGCGTTGGAGAAATTGTCCAGCACGCCGGGCAATACTTAGAAAAATTTTCCTATCTTGACCTGCACTGCGCTGGAGAAATTGTCCAATGCATTGGGTAACACTTAAAAAAATTTTCCTATCAGGACATTACACAGCGCGCTAGGGAAATTGTCCAGCGCGCTGGGCAACACTTAAAAAATTTCATGTTCACTGCAGGGGCTTTTAAATATATAACATTCTGATTTTTCAAATTGACCTCCTAACACCTCTACGGCTCTACTAAACCTTTAAAATCACTTTATGCATGTTTAGTAGGGTCTTAAAAACATGTCTATATATTCCGGATGATTTCACAAACCCCAAAAACTAAAAATTCTGATTTCATGTAAACATAGAGGCTTTTCTACAAATAATTTTAATGTCAATCCAAAAGTTATTTAAACACATACTGGTGCATTCAAAATCGATTCTAACAGTTCATACACCTCAAATACATGTTATAAAACATGCTTGCATCATTTAAAATTATTTTAAAGACCTCAAAATAGAAAATCACAAAAATCAAAACTTTAAGTACTTTGAAAAAATGAAACTCGTGGAATACATGATTTTAATGCATTGACTTGTAGAAATGAGATTTATATACCTTACATGACTTGTTCAACTTGTGGTCTTATCTTTTCGGTCCTTGTGTCCTTGTATGAGCTAAGTCTTGAACTTATCCGGCTTCATATTGGCACTTTGACTTGTTCTTGTAGAAACTTCAACTTTCTCTTTGAACTTGTGATTCTTACAAAGTTTGATGTTCTAAAACACTTGACAAACTTATTAGTATCATTTCACATTGTTTGTTAGCATCAAAATTCCGAGTGGAGTGTAAGTGATAAAAATAGTTAGGCCAACACGTAGGCCCTTTGCTGGGATACAGTTGTCCAATTCTCGGTCATCGACGCCAAGGTATTTTATTTTTGTTTGGTATTTATATTATATTTTATTACCCAAATATTAATTTCAATGTCCCAAACGTGTAGAACATTTGAGTGTGAGCGTTGGTGTTGAGAAACGGGTTCGGCTCGAGAAAAACATGACTTACGAGTTTCGCCCAAACAGTTTACGGGTATACGATGTCCCGAGGATACATTTAAATAAAACACTGACAAAATGAATAAAAATAATAAATTAGTGGTCGTTGAGTGATACGCAGGGTTATAAGCAACAAACTTAGGTCATACAGTTGTGTGCATATCCGATTGTGCTCATTGGCACGCACAACAAAATTATAGACGTAAAATTACAAATGTATATATATTTATATATAAAGTATATATAAATATATCTATATATAAATAAAAAGGAAATGTGAAATGACCAAAAGGGTATTGGGTTTGTAAAGAAAGAGGATAAGAATGGAAGGGTATTTTAGTAATTTGGCTACCCTTTATAAAATTAAAAATCACCACCACCGACACACCATTTTCTCCCTATTTTGAGAAATCGAAAGAGAAAGAGAAAGACAGAGATAAAGAGAACGAAACTGGAGAAGAGAGAAATCAAGGGAGGCCGAGAGATTGAGCCGGGTGTTCGAGGCAATGAAGGTTAGTGTGATGTTGTTGTCATTGTGTCATTGTGGTGGTTCTTTTGATGGTTTTGGGGAGGAAGAGCTCGGACGAACTGCTTCGCAGTTCGTCGGAGGAAAGCTGAGCAGGGGAGATCTCTCCCCAGCTTGAATTGAACTTGGGGTTGGGTTGGACAACCCCAATCGATCACAAAAAAAACAACAAAGACAACTAGATCTGCGTTCCTCTTTTTTTCGTTTTCACGAAAGTGAGAGGTGGGAGGGGATCGCACGTGGGTTGTACATGTGATCCCCAAGTGGGTTAGGCCATTGGACCGGGCCAAACTCAAGCCCAGCCCTGTAGGTCAGGCCTAATTTGACCCACCCAATAGGGGTTGAACCGTGTCGGGTTGAACTGGACCCAATTTAGGGGGACCCAAAACCATCCCCTTAATTAAAAATATAAAAAATATATAAACTAAGATAAAATAATAGAAAATCATATAAAATTAGAAAAATTCAAGAAAATTCACGAGAAATTAGAAAAGGTTTAAAAATTATAAGAAAGTTGGTTTTGAAGCCATCGAGGGATTTTATGCTGAAAAGTCTCCCTGAAAAGTGTGCCACCATTTTGACTTTCCTATTTTAAAAAAATAATTTGGGAGTTAAAATATAAAATTTACCAAATAGGTAAACACAAAGTGGATTCCCGAAGACTTAAAGGTATGTATTAATATAATCGAGTATATGCCGGGGTTGGACCGGGTATTTTCAAGATTTAATTGAACACCAAAATTTAATGATTATCAGGGGATTGTAATACATTGACGGGCACATGAAGATTCGTGAGGGACGAGTCAGAGTTGTGTGAGTGTGTATAAGCTTTGGATATAGGTAAGTAAACCAGTGAGAAACTTTACAGTTATTTCTTGATCTTTAATTTGTTGTTATTGCTCTGTTCATTTATTTCTTGGAATTTCCATTGGTTGAGTGGTCCATTGGCAAGTGAGTCATGGTTACTATTTATCTGCAATATGAGCTCTTATCTGGACGTTGTTGATACCTCTCAATTGAGTGTATGTTGGGGGCACTTATCCAGGTCTGTAGATATCTCATACTTATAAGGGTTAGGGCTGGTAGGTTGTCTCATCCCGAACCTGAGTTTACTGGGCTTTTGTCACGACTCAATGACCTTTTGGTCGAAACTCCTTGCTATTCGGATTTGTATTCCGGACCTCACTTTTCGATTGATTTATTTACATTATTTTATATTCATGCATTCCTTGTTCTTTTTTTTTCTATCTACATCAATTAGACTGTGTTATTTATTTTGAAATGTTTTATTTATGTCCTATTTGGTGTTACTTAACTGGGCTCGTCATTCTTATGTTTGACATAGTGCAGATCAACAATTCAGTAAAGGGAAGGCTTCACAGCTACGAGATATCATCTGAGGATACCAGAGCAGTTCTTTCCTCTTGTTTGATATAGGTGATTCATTTTGTATTACTTTATGTATATGTTTTGAAACACTAGGATTTGGGTTTTTAGAGATCTTGAGCATGTATATCTTGTTGTTACTCTCATTTGACTGTTCATTAATGATGATATACATATGCGAGGTTTCCACACTCTAGGTTATCCTGACAAGTGTCTTTGAGGTTTTTCATTTAGTTTGAGGTTTAACTGCTTCCGCTATAACTATGATAACTCACTAATTAATTAACTCAACTTATAATTGCTTGATAAATGGTAAATGATAAAGGAAAACTGACTAGGCTTGCGTGACTCCACAAAATTGGCTCGGAGGTTCATGTAAGTCTAAGCTGAGCGGGGCCCAGTTTAGGATTGTAGATTCAGGGCCTTCACACCAGTACCGGTCAATAAATCCTAAATTACTATTTATTTGTAAATCAAATCAAATACCCAAACCTCTCTCCCATTTTCTATTAATATGTCAATTCTATCATTTTTATATCACATTATTCTCAGTAATGATCCCCAGTTAAGCCCCCCAATAGGCCAATCCAATTAAATAAATTGTAAATTTAATTTGATTTTTATTTTTATTTTTCTATTTGGACGTTGTGGGTGGCACCGACATTTAGAATACCTCATACGGCGTCACTTAAAAAGTGACAAAGGGCCTGCTATCCCAGACGTCGCGAGTGACGTCGCAATGAAGAAGAGGACCATGACGTCACTTACAACGTGCAACTGGGCAGCTCGCTGCCCAACTCATTGTGAGGGATAACGAGGGGGTTTTACTCCCTACGATGTCTCTGGCAGCGTCCTTGCCAGAAACACCCTAATAGGGGTTTCTCGGCACCTGGCTCATCGACATGGTCCGAACTCATTCCAATCTCCTATATCTTTCCAAACAAACCATAAGAAACCATAAAACATTGATGAAACTCGTCCAAAACGTAAACCCCGACAAATCTCATCGAAACTTTGGTAAAAGCCATAAAATTCAACAAAACCAAAAACCATCATCAACACAACCAAGAGTTGCTCAAAACCAATTACAAAATCATAGCAACTCCCACAAATCCAGTGAGCTCGACACACTCGTCAAAAACTTGCGTCAAGACACACAAAAATGTAGCCGAAAGTTGGAGACAACGAGAAAAGTACGAATCTAACCTTGGTTCGTCGATTCCTCACCAGTTGCTCCTCCAAATCACCTCTCAAAACTTACAAAACCCTCACAACCCACTCAATTTTCAGATTTCTCACAAGTAGGAGAGAGAAAAGGTGATGAAATGAAGAAATTCTTGATTTTATACCTCCAACTTCATCATTTATGTTGTGGTCATCTCTAGGACTCTCCAAGGGTTTAGATTGAGTCAAATGGTCTACCAAATAGTGACTCAATGTGTGACTTAGTCCACTTGGTCTTATCCTTACATAGCTCAATTGTTTGTTTCCCGTACGTTCTGGTACCAGACACCGCACTGCAGCGCGTGCTATTCGCTTACGATCGCGTCACTAAACCACTAAACAGTGATTTATATTAATTATTTAATACATTTTATTTATTTCTAATGTGTGTATTATCCCTCAGTCTAGTGTATTTATAATTTGTCGGCTCGATACCTGCGTCTACACACTACTCGAGGCAAATACCCGTCACTATCTCGCTTGACAATAACATTATAAATACACACATTGCGATGAAAGCTAACATAATTGAATATACAAATCACAAATTAGGTAAAACAGCACATAAAAATGGACTATTACCTAGTCAAGCGTGCCTCAAGCCTAGCTATCGTGTCCACGCCATGCTGAGCTATCATCCACGTCTGAAAATACGTAATAATAATGACTTAATTAAAATTGGGTCGTTACACTTCACGCACAGTTTAGTGGTATTTTTATTTTTTTTTAAAACAGTGGTATTTTAATTTACATTGCAAATTATTATGATTATTAAATTATTATACTACTTTTTTCTTTATTAGTATAATTATTTGTTTGAAAAAAATTAGGTGAAAGTTGGCCCTCCCCAACAAGATTTTCTAGATTCGCCCCTTCAGGAAAAATATATGTATTTTATACATGATATATAATGACTCTAAAATCTAACTCGTGTCACGTGTCAAATCTAGGTTGTACGTGGACCTTTGTCGTGATACGTGTGAATAATTCTCAGTAGTTGATACTGAGGTATGTTATTTTTGTCTGGTATTTGTATTATTATTCTATTTACCTGAATTTAGATTTCATTGTTCCAAACATATGAGGATGTCTGATGGTGAGCATTGATACGGAGAAATGGGTTCAGTTCGGAGAAACGCATTGTATGGGCACCCGAGCGAACTTTTTGTCTGGTAATTAGTTTTTTGAAGACAAATTGAATAGAAACACTGACAAAATATAATAATTTAAATGTGGTATGACAAGTTTGGTTATGTATGGTAAAAGAATTGGTCTATAAGAGCTTGGTATGTCATAGAAAAAGTTAAGATATATGGGGTTTGAGTGTGACAAAGACCAGTGTTATGGATGTTTTATGAAGATAGACTATTTTGCTAAGAGTTTGGCTCAATTTGGTAAAAAAATTGGATTTAAAATGAGCAACGGAAGTCAAAACATGTCAAAATAGAGATTTATGAGAATTAATAAATAAAAAGAAATAAAAGGTGATGTCAAGCAGCTGAGGATTTATATATATAAATGAAAAACAAAGAAAAAACAATCGATTCATTTCTACATAATGAATTTGGTTCGTTCGAATGAAACCTCTCCATTTGGTTCTTCGCACGCAGAGCTCTCGACGTTTGATTTTGGTTTAGTTTCTCTCCGCAAAATAGTAGAACATAGCAAGACGGCCAGTTTAAGCTAAGTTGTCACGATTGAAATGAGGGATTCAGCCCGAAATTTGGTAAAACCTCAATTCAGGGTGTTTTTTCTCAATTCAATTTGAGATCTCGTGATTTTTCAATTTCTTTTGCAGGGTTTTCATAGAAATTGGTATTAATTGTTATGAATTGATGTATTGGGTTGATTTGTGTCAATTTGAGATAAATTCTACCAGTGTGGGATAGGATTTTGTGATTTGAAGTGATGCAACTTAGTTAATAACAGATTTGAAGATGTTCTTGTAGTTGATATTAATTTATATTGGGATTTTGAATGAATTGAATATTGGTTTTGATTTAAATGAACTCCACGGGCTGTGAAAATATTTAAAAGTTGGTATTGAGTGGTGTTGTGGTGTTTGTTGGCGAGATTTGAGGATTTAACTGTGAAAATATTGATTTGAAGAAATTTTAATAGTTCAAAATAAATAAAGTTTTCCTTGTCAACATGCCATATGGAAAAATTCATAACTCCTCTGTTTTTTATCCGATTTAAGTGTTCTTAGAGTTTATAGAAAGTACGAAATGTGTACTACAAACTCCTTTTAGGTTAGTATGACAAATATTGTGGTTTTCAAGGTTAAAAGTTACCTTAAATTAGCTAGTTGAAGTTATAAATAATTATTTTTGGAATTAGCTATCGAGCAGACTTTGGTCGTAGTTTTCAAGATGTCTCGTGATTTTATTTCACTTGAAGCTTTACCATAATATAATTGAGTATACAGGGTAGTTATTTGAAGCGTGTGAGTGTGTGTTAGCGTTGCACATGGATAAGTAAACTAGTGGAGAAATTTACAGTTATTTCTTTGAGCTTTAATTTATTTTTGTTATTGCTCTATTCTGTTTTAGAACTCTATTATGATTGAATGGTCCAAGGGCAAGTGAGTCAGCATGATCCTTGAGATTTGGAGGGATGCATGTTATTATTTTTGGAACTTGATATTCACGAGCCGATCTTTTGGTTCCTATATAAAGGGTAGGAATTACTTCACTAGATTGCTGAGGAATTCCTATTCGCGTGGATTTAGGATGGTGTGAGTTGGCCATGTTCTAAAACTCCTAGTTAGGATGGTGAATTTCTTTGGCTCTGCAAGAGCTTGATAGATATTTCTCCTCAACTAAAACGACTAATTCACTAAGTCAGGACTACTTGCGCCCTTCCTTTTGATTCCTAGACACTCATTATCGATTGCTTTCAAATCTACTTTCAGTCTTTATTTATTCATTTATTCCCCGTCTTTTTCTTTCTATTAGCATGAATATAGACTGTTATTTATTTTTGAAATACTGTAGACATCCTGCTTGGCGTTACTTACCTGGAGCTCGTCATTCTTATGTTTGACCGAGTGCAGATCCACAGTCGAGCTAAGAGAAAGCTTCTTAGATAGGTGATTTTCATTAAGGATTTGAAGTTGTTCATTTTTTGGTCTCGACATAGGTTTGATATTTTATATTACCATGTATGTGTATATATATATATATATATATATATATATATATATGTTTTTAAACTAGGTTATGGGAAATGAGAGATCTTGGGCATGGATATGATGATATTCTCTCCTGTGATATACTTTTGGTAGTGATGTATATATTTATTGGGTTTTCACATTTCTAGGTGATCCTAACTTATGTCTTAAGGTTATTACATTAGTTGGAGATTGTAGTTGCTTCCTCTTATCTTTGAATAACTCACTAATGTTAATGATCTCATCTTAAATTGTTGTATAAATGGTAGAAGGTAAGGTAAGGCTAACTAGATTTGCGTGGATTGCACGATAATTGATTTGGGGTCTACGGAAGTCTAGATCGGGCGGGGTCCAGTTTTAAGTTTGTGAAACTAGGGTCGTCACAATATATCTTTCCATCAATGTAAAGAGAGAGATAGGAAAAAAAATAAAAAGCAGAAGGATTAGGTCTTAATAGGATCACATATTTTGGCCACTTAAATAGTTAGTGTTACAATATCACACCCCAAACACACAACGGAGTGCAGAACATGAACAGTGTGTATGAGCCTTGGGGTACAAACTTACGCATCCGAGATGCATAACATGGTTTTAAAAATCAGTGGGGTGTTGTGTGTTATGTTTTATAAGTGACGCATACATTTGCTTCTTAGTATTGGAATCCAATAGAATCTGCATTAAGGTGCATTTGATAAGAAATGGTGAAGAAAAAAGCGCAAAAAGAAAATTATCTAATAAATTTAATGGGTTGATTTCATGAAACGGACAAAAATCAACAAATTAATTAGCAACTTTAGAATCAAACAAGCACTAGCTCATTTCTAGTGTTGTGAACTAGCTCTTGTCCAACAGTATAATTAATTTATGGAAGTAACTACAAAAGATCAGTTTTGTCCCTCCATCGCACCTATTTAATTTATATTTATTAATTTATTTTTCAGATCTCAAATCCTTAATTTTCTTTTCACATGTACTGATTGAGGTACATAACCCGTCAGTAATGCAGTGAATGCAACTAATTAAAATAGAAAATTAGTGTTTTGTTTTATAAAATTGTCGGAGTGGTTGAAATTCCATAATTGATTAATAATTAGCTAATGCACGTCATTAGTTCTTATAGTTCACTTAATTCAATAAGAAACAACAGTAATAATATAATTCTTTCACGAATAAATTATGATTATAAATGTGCTAGAATAACTTGCGGAAACAATATGCATCAAAAAAAAGGAAAAATATACTTGCAAAACTAATCATGAGAGGAAATCCCTTACGAAAAATATATAATATTCTTTCTTTTCTAACAATCGATCATGCTAAATGTTAGTATCAAGAACATCAATTACGATTGAGATCGACCAGTTATGTTGTCATCATGTTGATCAAGTTATCAGTTATGTAAATGACTTACTCCAAAGCATGGTCCATGTGTTTGAAATCAGAAGATAAACTTTGGTTGATTTGGTGAAGATATGCAGTTGCAACAGGATGCAGCTTGAGCAGTTGTAACTGAACCTCTGAATCCAGTTTTATTACGAATTTGATCTTATCTATAACTAGCATACGAGCAACTCAAGATCTCATGGAAGTTGAAGTTGCGGTTCAGAGGCTTATCACCACGTGTTTAGTGTGCACAGATGTGATTGTTTCAAGATGAAGATTGGGCTGATCCTAACCGAATTTTTTTAGATTTGTAGTTAGGATTTAGTGTACTTCATTATCTATATAATGTGTCAAAGTAATTGAGTCTGTACCTAGTTGAGTTGACTCATTTTTACTTTGTATTGTGAACATGTTCACTTCTTTGATCGAGTTGTAAAACGTCAAAGGGACTTGGTCGTTCTAGTAAAGGGGAGCCTTACACACAAGAGCAGTCTTATGCATGTAATGCCACATAAAAGAGTGTAAGAGAGTGATAGGAGGAGCTCAGTAAGGGAGTTTCATCAAAGTCATGTGGTTCGATGTTGTTATACTTAGTGGATATTACGTTTGGGCGTGACCCCACAGACGTAGGTCGTAGACTGAACTGCATGAACAATCCTCTGCGTTCTGGTTTAATTTACATTTTCGCATTTAAGTTTCTGTTTATTGTTTCTAATTACAAACATCATTTGTGTATTCTGTTGTAACTACATTTGGTTATTTCAATTGGTATCAGAGCGGGCATTGTTAAGCCTTTGTTTACAGAGACGAGTGAGATCAGCGTACTAACCATATGTCTCAAGGAAACCAATCATACAAGCCTAAGCGTGTCTCAAATACGAGGCCACCATGCTCACCAATACAAACTACATGTATTGGAAAGTGCGCATGGAATGATAAATCCTGTACATTGATGTCAAAGCATGGAGAGCCATTGAACGAGGATACACATCACTAGAAGTTGATGGAGAGCCAAAGGATCTAGATGACTGGACAGAAGCCGAGGAGAAGCCGTTGTCAATAAATGCCAAAGGACAAAATGCCATCTTTGGTGTTGTCAATTAAGAACTCCTTAAGCTTATCTCATCTTGCAGAATTGCAAAGGAGCTTAGCAGATACTTGAGAACTTCTTCATAGAAAATGATGATGTATGAGAGACAAAAGTGGTACTCTTGGCTTCCCAGTTCGAGAGCCTGAGGATGGGAGAAGAAGAAACTGTAGTTGAATATACAACCAAACTTAAGGACATCGCCAACCAAGCACAACAACTTGGTAAGAAGTGTTCCAACTAGAAGCTAGTGCAAAAGGCAATCATATCACTTCTTGCCAAATATAATGTGAAAGTTGTTAATATTCAAGAAAATTGGGGTCTCAAAGAATTGAGATTTGAGGAACTCATGGGATCACTCACCACTTATGAGATGCATTTGTACCAGCAGAAGAAGTTAAGAGAACTTGCTTTGAAGGTTGTTGCACAGTACTTTCCATCTGAGAAGAGTACTACTCAGGAAGAAGATGATGTTGCTCTATTAACTAGAAAATATAATAAAATGTTTCAAAAATCTCAGGGCATGAAGACAAGTGGAAAAGAAGATTCCACCAAGATAGAAGTCGAGACAAAGGCTGTTGATAAGAGCAAACTCACGTGCAGAGATTGCGGGGGAGTTGGTTACTTTCAATCTTAATGCCCATCTAGAAGGAAGGATAAGTCATTGTCTACTATCTGGAGTGATTTTGATTCAAAAAGTGAAGGAGATCACGCCAACAATCATGTTACCTTTACTACTCACATGTCAGAAGCAACTGCCTCCTTAGTATCCCCTGTTGCAACCACATGCAAAAAATCTAATCTATCAGTTCGCATAAAACCAAAATAAGTTATAAGTGTTTCAGATGATTCTGATTGTGATTTAACTAATTATAACAGTCATTCAGAAATCAGGGCGAAGTATGATGAGATGATTATCAAATGGGAAGAAGCGGCTGCATGCAATCTAGCACTGAAATAGTTACTCAAGGAAAAAGAAAGGGAGCTAACAGAATGCAAGTGTATGCTGAGTAAAGCAGAAACTACCCTTTTGAAAGCTGAATAAAGGGAAGGCTACACTTGATGATCTACTTATGCATGGAAAAGGCTATAGTGATCATAGAGGCCTTAATTTTGTAAAAGGATCATCCTCCAATGCTCCAATTATTGAACCTGTGAAGTTTGTCAAAGCACAACAACACAGTGTTATAATCAACAATAAAAGAGAAGGTTCAGACCTACATGTTACTATTGTGGCATCAAAGGACATATTCGTCCTGAATGCTACAAGATGATTTGAGAACTGTCTAAAGGTAACATGAGATCTCTCAAGCAGCCTCTCAAAAGTAAAAGAATCATCAGCACCAAGGTTAGAGAAGATGGATTCCAAAAAGAGATGTTTGTCATGTTGCACACATGTCACTAAAGTCCATATCATCATCTAAATGGTACTTTGACAGTGGGTGTTCAAAACACATGACTGGTGATCAAAGCTTCCTCAGCAACTACCAGATGATCCTGGAAGGTCATGTGACCTTTAAAGATGGTGTTCGAAGTCACGTTATTGGAAAGAGAACACTAAAAGTTCCAGGGTTACTTACCTTGGAAGATGTTCTTCATGTTGAAGATCTGAAAGGAAGCTTACTGAGCGTAAGTCAACTTTGTGATCAAAATTTCTATGTAAACTTTACTAGAGATAGATGTCAATTGTATGATGTAAATGTTGGGTTTTGGGGTTCATGCGCAGCAGAGATTACAAAACAATTTTGAGAAAAACCCTAATAGGATCCGAATCTGATTCCATTAAAACACATTTAAACTATGAAAACTTAATCATACCTCACTCGCAATGTACCTTTCTGAAGGTTAATCGATCTCTAAGGCACTGCCAACAACGAACACCCTCTATCAGCAGTCCACACACGAACGGTGGCCGAGATTTGAAGTGCTAGCTTTGAGAGAATACCAAACCTTTTGTTTCTCTCCAAAACGATCTAGAGCATACAAAAACCTCTCAGTCATTTCTTAAAACGAAAATAGAGTTTTGGCCTTTTAATCTTTCGTGTACTTGTATTCTAACTCAAAGCGTCTATTTATACAACTCTTGTATATAGACGGTTAAGTAAATTACACATATACCCCTACTTAAAGAAGTATAAGTGTAATACACTACAAGGACATTTCTGTCATGAATTTTATCATATAAAATTCATTTTTCTGAACCATCTTAAAATCTCGCAAAACCATTCTCAGTGTGCGACCCAATAGGCTCATACAACGTTGGCAGTGTAGCAAAACACATTTTGGTATACAAGTCATAAGTGGCCTCTAGCAAGACATTATGACTACCCAAGTTGTACGAATATCAAATCGATACAACCTAATCAATAGTGTATATAATATCCTTTGTCACACGATATCCTTTTGATCAAACATAAGGCATGGAATTGTCATCCAACATGTTCAATCGTACTAGTCTCAATTTTTAGGTAGACTGAAAACATCTAAGTGACATTGATCAATATCAATTCACTTAAACTAGGCCTTTTAACAGTCTAACACATCGAGGGATCCACTGGATATCTCTCTTTATATGAGAGGGACAAATTCTATCTCGATTACACAACTTCACCTCATTATTCACACAGTAACCAATCACAACCTTTATAATCGTCCAGTTAAAGACAACGTTTAATTGCGTCAAATCACTGTATTCCTAATGTTGAAGTCTCTGGTAATCTCAAGTCAGAGGACTGAAAAATATACCTATCATGAGAAACAACTATGACTTAATCCATGTGATGTTCTCATAGCGGATCGGTCCAGTACTTTGTTCCCTAACAAGTACTCATGATCTTGATTCGTATTCGTATGATCATCAATCAAGACTCACACTAGTCTTAATTCATTATAGTTCCTAGTATAATAATCGACTAGGGACATTTAGGATATTTCTGTAAATACCCATGGATCTTATTATAATGTAAACATGCAAATCAATTATAATAAACAGCAAATGAAATCCTCTATTTTATTAACTAAAATGTATTCATAAAGACTGTTAATGAATTGACCTAGGACACATTTCCCGACAGTAAAAGGAGAATGTATCATGACCGGTGAAAGGTCATCTAACCAATTGTTACTTGTTGCAACAATCTAGCAGATCTTATTACACCTTAATTGCACATACAACCAAAGTTTGGCACCATAAATTAGGGCACGTACACTATCAACATATGAGGAAGCTGTCAAATTTGAAAGTTGTTCGTTGCCTACCAAAGTTCAGACTCACTGCCATTAAAATATATGAGCTATGTCAGCTTGGGAAACAAAAAAGGGAGACTCATAAACCAATAGACAACTGCAACACCTCAGCAGTGTCAGAGTTACTTCATATTGATCTTGTTGGCCCTACTCAGGTAACTAGTATATCTGGTAAAGATATATTCTGGTGGTATGTATGGATGACTTCTCTCATTTCATTTGGGTTTTGTTCTTGAAAGAAAAATTAGATGCTTTTAAATACTTTAGTGAGTTGTGTTTGAAGCTAACAATAAAAAAAGGCACATTGATGAGCACATTGTGAGAATAAGAAGTTATCACAGCAAAGAGTTTAAAAACTCAAAGTTTCAAGAATTTTGCAAGAAATTTGGAATACATCAAGAATTCTCTGCTCCAAAAATGCATCAACAAAATGGGGTGGTGGAAAGATAGAACAGACATGTGCAGGAAATGGCCAGAGTCATGATTACCTCCAAAAATCTTCTAACTAAGCTATGGGCTAAAGTAGTAAGCACAACATGCTACATCATCAACCGAACATACCTTTGTCCTTTCACTCACAAAACTCCCTATGAATTGTGGAAAGATAAAAAGCCTAACCTTGCTTACTTTTACATTTTTGGAAGCAAATGTTTTTTCATGAAGGATAGGAAAGGCTTGGGGAAGTTTGACAAAAGAAGTGATGAAGCAATGTTCTTGGGATACTCATCATCTAGCAAGGTCTATAGAGTACTTAGTCATCACCCTCAAAATGCCATGGAATCTATCAATGTTGTATTTGATGATTCTATTCAAGAGAAGGAAACTCTATAGGTTGAGAAGAATGATGATGATCTGTTGTCGATTACAACTACTCCCATTCCTCCAGTTGCAACCGATACAGCAGCTGACTTAAGAACAAATATTGGGCAAAGTACTCATAACAGTAATGAAGAACTTTCCTTAGTGGATCATGAACCTTCAACCAACATCTAGAAGGACCATCTAGCATATAACATCATTGGAGAAATGTAGGAAGGAATTGTCACATGAGATAAAGGACGAGTAGACTACAAAAGGCTAATCAGGTATGTTTGCTATGTCTCCTTTGTTGAGCCTAAAAATGTGAATGATAGACTACAAGATGAATACTGGACTCTTGCTATGTAAAAGGAGCTAAACCAGTTTCAAAGGCTTGATGTCTGGACCTTGGTTCCAAAACCACAACATGCTAATGTAATTGCCACCAAGTGGATCTTCAAAACAAATCATATGTTTAAAGAGAGGTTGTCAGAAATAAATCTCGACTGGTAGCTCAAGGGTATAATTAGGTAGAAAGAATAGATTTTGATTATACTTTTGCACCTGTAGCACGTTTAGAATCTATTCGATTACTTCTTCCTATTACTTGCTATCTGGGTTTTAATTTGTATGATGTCAAAAGTGCATTTCTGAATGGCACCATCAATAAGGAAGTGTATGTAGTGCGGCCAAAAGGATTTGAGAATCCCTCCTATCCTGATCATGTGTTTCAACTGAAGAAGGTTGTGTATGGGCTAAAACAGGCTCTAAGGGTTTGGTATGACAGACTTGCCAAGTTCTTACTGAATCAAGGATACAAAAGAGGAAGTGTTGACATTGTCTATTAGAAACAAATGTCTTCTTTTCTTATTGCACAAGTATATGTTGATGAAATAAAGTTTCGTTCTTCTTATCAGGCTTTGGTTGATGAATTTGTTACTAACATGCAGTAAGAATTTAAGATGAGTATGGTGTGGGAGCTCACTTACTTTATTGGTTTACAAATTAAGCAAACCAACAAAGGTACATTCCTTTCCTAACAAAAATACACTTGCTCTTTAGTCAAGCGTTTTAGATTAGTATAGGCAAAACATGTCAGAACTCCTACGGGAATTAATGAGAAGTTGTCTAAAGATGATCGTGGGAAGCCAGTGGATCCATCCCTCTACGAAAGCATGACAGGAAGTCTTTTCTATCTCAAGGCCAATAAGCCTGACATGTCTTTCAGTGTGGGTGTATGTGCACGCTATCAGGCTACACCTAAGGAATCTCACTCGACCGCGGTCAAAAGGATCATTTGAATATGGCTAGTTCTTCAAATTTGGGTTTGTGTTATTCTTCTAACTCAAATTATTCTCTAGCTAGTTATAGTGATGTTGATTAGGCGAGAAGTACAGATGATCGAAAAAGCACCTCAGGTGAATGCTTTTTTACAGGAACTAATATGGTTTCCTGGTTCAGTAAGAAGCATAACTCTATCTCACTCTCCACGACCAAGGCTAAATATATTACAGTAGGAAGTTGTTGTACTCAGCTGCTGTGGATGCAAAAAATGTTGAAGGACTACAACATTCAATTACAACTACTATTGTCTTCTGTGACAACTAGAGTGCAATAGATATCTCCAAGAATCAATTCCACCATTCTCGGACTAAGCACATTGAGTTGAGTACCATTTATTCAAGAACTTGTTGAAAAGAAGGTAATCACTATTGAGCACATTTCTACTTAGAATCAATTGACCGATATCTTCACTAAAACATTTGATGCACATAGGTTTGAGTTCCTTAAAGGGGCTATTGTGTTATGTACTTTTCCTATGTAATTCCAAGTGTTACTCTTTCCCTTTTTTATAATGAGGTTTATTTTTTTAAAAAAAAAACTAAGGGGGAGTAACGGGTTTGGCTTGTTTCTTTTGGTTTTTTATATTTATGACGAGTCGTTAAGGCTTTGTTATGCTTTCTTACCGTTATTAAGAATGGGTTCAGAGGATTAGTTAGTTTTGATTTTTTTTATTATTTGTATTGGTCCCTATTAATTATGGGCTAGTATGAGTTTAAATAGGTTAGGTAAGGACTTTGTGATATATTATGCTAATTGATTTCTCATCCTGATCAAGTTCATCAATTTCCTTTGTCAAGAACTACTGATCTTCTTCTCTGAGTTGTGATCACAGTTTTTACTTGATCTCATCACCATAGTTTCAACTTGAAGCACAAAGAGGTCATCCCTGCCAAAGGCTCCTACTCGACCAAGAAAGAAACAAGTCAAGAAAGCCATGAAGGTTCTAAACCCTACGCCTCTATCCATTAAGCGAACTTCATCTCCGGTTCACGAGAAGACTACATCATCATCAAAAGGTCTTCTTCCAATTGTGATAAAGGCACCTCATATGAACAATCCACACTCTTCCACATCAACAAAATCTGATAATCTGCAACTGTTCCTGATGTTACAAATCTTCCATCCACCATTAAACCTCCTAATGAGAGTGGAGTACATATGACGGTTGATCCACCCATCAACATTCTTGAACAAGAAGCTCTTGTTGTTCATAAAAGGCCTGATGATGATGTTGCTTCCCCAGGAGATGAAGCTCATGAAGAAACAACAACAACAACTAATGAGCCTAGAGCTAAGGATGTAGAGCACGACACTCAACTCCTAGCTCAGGAAAGTTTTGATGATCTTGGAAGAGTTCAAGATTATGTTCATACTACGACAATTAAATATGATGATGATGAAGAGGATAATATTCCTCTAAAGTCTTTGAAGAGGAAAGCACAAAAATAGAAGGCTCTGAAAAAATGGCAAAAACCCAAGGTTAGGGATATAAGTCATCTGGTTACAACCAAGGATAGAAAAGCATCGGTTGCAATCGAGTCTGATGAAGATTTATTAATAGAATCAGAATCTGAAAAGCAAACATCGGATTCTGATAATCATATATTTATGCCCTATTTTTGTGAGCATTTACTATATTTTTAATGTGTTAAAGTCTCCATATTAGTTTGTAAATACTATTTTTTGTTATTTATAGGTTATTGATGATTATGGGCCACAAATAAGGTGTTTAAAATCTTTTTGATGATTGACCTCGTAAAGCGCACCTTTACAATGTCCGAGACAGCTACATGGGGCCCATTTTAGGCTTTGGTAAAGGTTGGATGATTTGCGAGAAGAGTTGGAGTGCCAACATTGAAGAAAAATGCATGCAATTTGGCTAAGGCATGGAGTAAAGCTGGTGAGGTTCAACATATTTAGAAATGTACCCTAGGCCAATTTTATAAATATTGTTTAACTATTATAAGTAGATGCATGTTTCTTTTATAATAGTATCCATGAATAATTATGTATTACTCTAAACGTCCCTAGTCAGTTATTGTTGCGGGAACAATTATAAATTAAGACTAGTATGAGTCTTGATTGATAGTCATATGATGATTATGCGAATACGTATATGGATCAAGATCATAAGTATTTGTTGGGAACAAATACTGGACTAACCTGCTATGAGAACGCTACATGGTCAATGTCATAAGTGATTTTCATGATAGTTATATCATTTAGTCCTTCAACTTGAGGTCACCAGAGACTCCAACATTAGGAGCACAATGATTTGACACAATTAAACATCATCTTTAACCAGATGATTATAAAAATTGTGATTGGTCATTGTCCGACTAATATGTGGAAGTTGTGTGATCAAGATGGGATTTGTCTCTCTCTTTTAGAGAGAGATATCTATTGGGCCCCTCGATATGTTTGATTGATAAATGGTTATGTCTAGTGAATTGATTGGATCAATGTCACTTGACAATTTCAGTCTACTCAAAGATCGAGACTAGTAGATTGAACTATAAGGATGACATTCCATGTCTTAAGTTCAATCAAAAGATATCGTATGACAAAAGGATATGATATACACTGTCTATTAGGTTGTATCAATTTATTAATTTTCATGCAACTTGGGTAGTCATAATGTCTTGCTAAAGGCCGCTTATGACTTGTGTGCTAAAAAGAGTTTTGGTTCACTGCCAACGTTATATGAACCTATTGGGTCGCACACAAATAACGGACTTGCGCAATTTAATATTATCTAGGTTGATGAATTTTATTTAATAAAATTCATTTTAAAGATTCTCATTAAGTGTCCTAGTTTGACTAGGATTCGAAACTCTCCTACATTTCTAGTATGACTAGAAGTTTAGTCTCTTAGTGAATCCTATTTTGAATAGGACTATAATTGGAATTAAAGTATGACTTTAATTCTTATTTGAGTTATAAATAAATTATAACTCTTATTGGACTAGTAATTGTATGTTGTCTATGACACTATCCTTTTTAGAGTTGGACTTTATCTAAGACTCTATTTAGAGTATGACTATGAGATGAACTTCTTTTACAACTCGACCTATTGAACTATAAATAAGACATTAGGGTCACAGTTGTATAATGAGATAGACTTTTCGTATGAGACTTTTCTAAAGAGATTTTTCTAGAAAGTTTTTGTAAGAATTTTCTTCCCTAGAATTTTTGGCGCTAGCACTCTGGATCGTGATCATTCGTTCGTGAGTGGATTTCTGATAGAAGACGCGCGCTTGAACGTCTTGAAGGAATCAATCAACACCAAACAAGGCAGACATGGAGTTATACTTGTTAAGGTATGGTTTTTCTCTCTTGATATATCAGTTTAATGGAATCGACAAGATCCTGGTTTGGGGATATTGGAAAAGGTTTCGAAAAATTCCGTTGCGAATAAACCCTGAAACCCAACACAACAATCATAGATACTCCTCAAGACACGTGATGCATCATTGTAACAATTCATTACTTTAAGCACATGATTAGTGTTAATTCGAATCTTAATTATTCCAAGTTAGGCTCGTGGTTAAGCCCCATTAGTTATGATTAGAGTGTTCGTGGATTTGCCTGTTGTATAGTACTTGATTGGACTATATTAGTATGTATTGATGGAAATAATGCAGTAAATGTGATTAATAAACGAATGATTGGAGAAATGATGGGATGTCTAATACTATGTGTGGGTCAAGGATGACACACATGTGACGCGAGATATCGTTTACTCTGAGTATGCTCGTGGGCATGTACTCCATTATTGTAGGCATAATTATAGGCGTTTATATATATTGTGGAGTATATATAAATATATATATATATATATATGGAAATGGAAATAATTAATAAATGGTGGGACATTGGACACTATGAATGAATCACGAATGGACTCGCGGGAGTTGCGAGTATGGGTGCACACCGAGTGGACTCGGTGGCATGCACGAGGATCGAGAAATGGTGGCCAAGTAAGGGTTGTATATATATTTATATATTAAGTTATATATATATATATGAGTACTTCTATCATGGGAGCCAAATATATATTCATGTCATGGTTACACTATTTAGAACCATTGGATTTAAATCCAACACATTAATCTAAGCGACATAAATGCACAAAGTACTTAATGCACAACACATTTTGAATGGTTCACATGGCAAGGATATATATTTGGAATCCATTGTAGAATTTCCCTATAGATATATATATATATATAAATTATGAACCTAAATGGATAAGTGTTACTGGGTAATTAGCAGCGCGTTGTTCATTTTAGGCAGAACGCTGGCCAGTGGGGTAACTGAATAATACTAAGGGATCCTCGAGATGACATATCTTGGGGCAGTTATTTTATTATATTTTCACCGCCTCTTGTTTTCTCGATAAAATGATAAAGAGAGACAGAGACAGAGAGAGAGATAGATCAAAGAACCGAGAGGAGAGGGAGGAGAAGGAGAGAAGGGGACCTCGAGTACGTTGAGACGGTGTTTATCGATGTGCATTGTTAGTTGATTGTAGTTGTTGTTCTGTTGTTGTTGTTGGAGTTGTTTGGATTTGGTTGGGGGTTGATGTGAGGATTGGTTAGTGTTCTGATCATGCATAGATGTTGTAAGTCCTCGTATGAGGCCATCTCTAAGGTTGCAAGATGTTTGGACATCATTTGGGTTAATTTTGGAGATATTGAAGCTTGCTGGTTATAGTCGTGCAATCGATCAGTACGCTGGGTACTAGCCCTAGCGCGTTTACCGATCTGGGCACGACATGGACTAGAGTAACTAGGCAATATGAATAGTGACCAGTTATGAATAGTGAATAAATTGTGTTTAAACAGTTATAAACAGTGAATGAATAGTGAATAAACAGTGAACACGATCTAGAGCATTGACCAATATGAACAGTGAATACTGTATTTAAGTTGGTTTATTTAGCATGAGCTTTGAGTTTGGTTTAAGGGTTTAAACTAATATTCATTGGAACTGAATTGATACTAATGGGTATGACATAGGTGTTGGGCGTTGGGAAATGTGATGGAACTCGAAAAGCTAAGGAAACCCAGAGAAAAAAGTAGGAAAGCTCAATATAGGTAAGTAAGACTTATGTTTTTCATCAATTATGCAATATAAATTAGTACTATTAGAGCACGTAGTACTAGAGACTGGGAATGAGGTAATGTACTGTGACTTAACCATGTTTTAAACTATTTTACAAAATGAAAATGGATCCAGAAAGAGGTTCAACAGGATGTATCAGCTAGGGGTTTGGATTATGTGTTGGAGTGGTTAACCAATATTGCGTTCTCGTTTACCTAAATTATCCCGATTTATGTTTTCCTTTTAAGTTGGCGGCACATCAGTCATAACCAATCAGATGATCAGTGATTGGCATGTTGATGATGTAGGAGTGCGACTTAGTCCCAAAAAGTGTAACCAAAATGTAAGTCATAGTACAGTTGCAGATAACCTGTGGAATTGCATTCAGTTATGTATTCTTTATATTATTCCAATATCCTTGTTAGATATGTTTTGGATTCATATTGTTACGCATTATTTGTTGATATTTAGTTGGTAATTGATGTACTCCTGAGAGTCACTTACTGAGCATGTAAGTGTTCACCCACCTTAACATATTTGAAGGATTTCATGCTAATGGGAGGCTAAGGAACTCACCCTAACCTAGGTTAGGGGAGGATCGTGGAGGACTCAACCACATCGAATATTGCAATGTGAGGTTTTTCTATTATTCACTAATTTGTCTATCTTTCTTGTTATTGGATTACGAACATAGTTTGAGTTGGGGTTAGTGTAGTGTACAATGCACTTTCTTTAATTTCGAACCTATAGCTAACTTAAATTGATTGCATCCATAATTGCTTAATTAATTGAACACCAAGTGACAAATGGTTTACGCGATTGGTACGCTCCCTCGGTCACTCTCATGTAACAAGCAAGTCTAGATTAAATTAAGCATGCTATATGTCTTGGTTATTTAGGAGTGATGATTTCACCGAGCTAGATACGGCAAGTGTGCTAAGTCCGAAGGTGCTACACCTAGGGTTGTACACTCGTCCGAGTGTGCTATACCAACATAGGAAACCGATGAGTGTTAGGTATTTTCGAAGCTCTATTGCCACTATAGATGAATTAATTGAGGTCCTATCTTTTTGTGTGAAAATTGACGACCATTGCATGTGATTGTTAAGTCTAACTTGTGAATTCCTGAAGCCTAGGTTAGTTTTCCCATTATTGGATTCATCACTTCATTCCTATTTACTTGCTTGTTTATTTTAGTTTACTTGTTTTTGTTGTTTGCTCGTGTTTTGTTTACTCGCATTAGTGTTAGTTCACTCCACTCTCTTTAAAATCGATTTTTCCCTTGTTTTTATACCTAAAGTAACCCAATTCCTTAAGGTTCCCTTTTTTTGCCTCTACTACAAAATAATGTAGAAAATGGTAACCTAATAAGGGTTATATTTGTTATGATATGGATGAACAATTGATCAAGACTTTGTATGACCAATCATTGTTAAGCATGGCTCTTACATTGAATGGTAGTATCAAACGTGGCTCTTACTTGCATCCATATCCAATGTACTTATTATTCTATGTATTGTCAATGTTGCTTGTAAAGAGTTGTATGACATGTGATGTGTGTGTTACTTGTAAACATTGTCTTAGTACATTTATCATCATCACCAAACGATCTATATAAAGGGTGTCAACCTCATTGTAAAACCACACCAAGTTGTATACAACTTCTCATTTCAACTCTCTTATTTCTTCTCTTCTACTTTGTAGTTGTAGTTCTTTGTAGTAGTAGAAGTTAGTAATTCTTCTACTTTCCTTCTCTAATTCTAGCAAGTTCCATCTCAATTTACAACAATATTATTTTTGACGATCTCGACAACCATCAAATTTTGACCATGAAGATGCTCTTCTTGGTCTCAAGTTAGGCAATCATAGAGGTATGACTCGTAGATTTCTGGACAAGGAGGCTGAGACTAGTTTCGAAGTTGTGAAGGGAAAGAAGTCTCATTTTGAAACTTTTCTAAACAACAAGCATTACACTAATGAAAATCTGGTAACTTTTCTCAAATCTAGATCTTTTCACAAGGTTTTCTCTTTTCCAACCAAATACAATGAAAATCTGGTTATGGAGTTTTATGCCAACCCAAGGATAGTTGTTTTTTATGATGCTTCTCATTTCCAGAGGGTTTATGTGAGAGGGAAGTATACTGAGTTTTCTCCCAAAATTATTAATGAGTTCCTGGAGAGTCCTATGAACAATAAGGAAAAGAGGTGTCCTGAGGTGCTTAAGAAGTCCAATTCCATGACCACTCTTATCAAAACTATTACCTATGGGAGGGTTACATTTTAGGCAAATAAGAAAGAAACTAAGGACACCACTGACATCAGAACCCAATATTCTGTTCTATATAACCATATTACAGACAATTTACTGCCTATTAGACATGGAAATGATTATGATAGGGAGATGAGCATTTTACCGTACGTCATAGGTCAGGGAGCACCTTGTGATGTTGAGGAAATTATCTTCAAAGCTATGTTGAAGAGAACTGAATTGGGGTCTACTTTTGAGTATTTGTTCTTTCCTTGTTTGGTTACTGAACTTTTAAGGCATCAAAAAGTATCAGAAGATCGAAAAGATTTGTGGAATCTAGCTAAGGCCAGGGGCATCTCCACAAAGATCAAGAAGCTAGACTCTACACACTTAAATGACCTGCCAGTCACCAAGCAGTTGGCTAGGTCACCTCCATTCAAGTTGCAACATGGTATGTCGTCCGTTGCAATTCATCACCAGGAGGCCAGCACGTCCAGATTCCCAAAGGCAAAGAAGAAAAAGGGCAAGAAGACTACAATAGAGACTTCTTCAATGCCACCCATGCTTCATCTATGGCAACACCAGCAGCAGGGGGACATTTTGAATCTGAGCTGGATGGAAGTGACTTTCTTGATCCAAGGAAGGAACAAGAGAAGGAGCTGATGTGTGCAATCCGAGCTTTGCCTGTTGATCTGTTCCAGAGGTTGTTTGACTTCCTGAAGCTCATTGCTCCTACTCCACCGTAAGATGTATCGTATGGCTCTCCCTACTGCATTTTAATATTGTCTTTATGGTTGTCACAAATGAGGAGAATCTATAGTGTAAGGGGAGTAAATGTTGCATTTGCTTGCAATTTTGGCTCATTTTGGAGAGTACAGTTTTATTTTAACTTTCTTAAGTTTGTTTTGACTGAAGATACTATTCATGACGCTATTCATGAAGTTTCTGCATGTGATTCATCTTGGAATTTTTTGAAGACTTATTCATTTTCGAAGATGTTGAAATTAGTTACAACTAGAAACTTAATGCAGGGTTATAACTGAAGATGGAAGCTGTTGAAATCTTATGCAACAATATCTGAAAACTGTCGCTATTAGAAATTCACCAGCAATATTTTTATTCTTACTTTCGTAATTTTGTTATTACTGGAAAAGCATTTTTCATATTGACGATGCTTTTATGTGACTCTTCATGACGGAGCAAGAAGATTGTTGATTTTATTTCTAAGTCCTTCATTTTAATGCTGATACATTTGCTCCCTTACCTCATTTACCTTGTGACCATCATAATGACAAAAGGGGAGACTGCTAGTGTCAAGATCATCAGTTACGATTGAGATCGACTAGTTATGTTGTCGTCATGTTGATCAAGTTATCAGTTAGGTAAATGACTCACCCAAAGTATGGTCCACGTGCTCAAAATCAGAAGATAAACTTTGGGTGATGTGGTGAAGATACGCAGTTGCAACATAATGCAAATTGAGCGGTTACAACTGAATTTTTGAATCCAGTTTCTTACGGATTTGATCTTATCTATAACCAACCGACGAGCAACTGAAGATCTTATGGAAGTTGGAGTTACGGTTCAGAGGCTTATCACCACGTGTTTAGTGTGCAAAGACGTGGTTGTTTCAAGATGAAGATTGGGCTGATCCTAACCAAATTGTTAAGATTTGTTGTTAGGATTTAGTGTATTTCATTATCTATATAATGTGTCAAAGTAATTGAGTTTGTACCTAGTTGAGTCGATTCATTTTTACTTTGTATTGTGAGCATGTTATTCACTTCTCTTATCGAGTTGTAAAACGCCAAGGGGACTTGGTCGTTCTAGTAAGGGGGAGCTTTACACACAAGAGGAGTCTTGTTCATGTAATGCCACAGAGAAGAGTATAAGAGAGTGATAGGAGGCGCTCAGTGAGGGAGTCACATCAAGAGTCCTGTAGTTCGTTATTGTTATACTTAGTGGAGATTACATCTGGGCGTGGCCCCATAGATGTAGATCGTAGACCGAACTGCGTGAACAATCCTATGTGTTCTAGTTTGATTTACATTTCCGCATTTAAGTTTTTGTTTACTGCTTCCAGTTACAACCATCATCTGTATATTAAGTTGTAACCACATTTGGTTATTTCACTACATACTATTTGAATTCAACAAGTTTTACGGTGCAAAGAGCGCTAATGAACAGATAATCTTCAAATCATGCGGAGAGATAATTTCGGCATCAATACAAAGAGACAATTTAAAGGTTTCATAATTTGATTTGCTTCCTTCATCTTTTTTCCAAGACATTCTGATGAACTAGCTACTAAACTTTCCTAGAAAACATACATGCACTGCATATTTGCATTTCATTATTAAACTCTGCATATTTGCATTTGAACAGTACATACATACATTGTAAACATAAATGCTAATTACAAAATACCTCGACACAAATTAGCCAGAGAATTTATATCGCCTCAGACTTCAAGGTTAGTAAAGAAAATGTGCCACAAAATTATGTAGCTGGCGTGTTATTCTCCATTGCCATTGCATCTCAATATCTACAGATTATCTAAGAAAAGCCAACCAACTGAATTTTCTAAGGCTTTCTACAAGTAGGTGTCATGTTCTACCCAAGTATCAATTTAATCCGACGGGAATCATCTTGACAGCAGCAGCAACTGGCATGCTTAAAAACCCGACAAAAACACTTAAGAACCACTGCTGTAGAGAGAGTGGAGTTGTGTTCGCAAACGAACCAAGAAACTCAATGATTATGATTTGGAATAGCACAGTGCAAGTAAGCACAGCAACAAACACATAGTTCTTCAATATGCCCTTGAAGACATTTATCTTCTCCATATCTCTGGAGCTTATTTCATTGAATACCTGCAGAAGAACATATATGCAATGTAGTTAAGTTGGATTCTCCCACAAAAGTTCAAATTACAAAAGATTAAAAGTAAGACATTTTTGTGTTGGCATGTGTAGCTGCAATTTTTGTTTTTGTGTTTGTGCGCCCATCCAAAAGCCAATTTGAGAAGAAGATCAAAAAGGTTTTACAAGAACTACAAATTCGTGTACATAAAGAAAGTGTCTAACGAAAAAAAATGATGACTTACTCCAAGTTGGACCGAAAAACTTGAGCAATAAAAATTGTAAAAAGGGAAGAAATTAATTAAGCTTACTCTAAGTTAGGAAGAAATATATCACTAAAGTTTACCTGGCAAAAGACGAAGGAGTTAAAAATGAGCGTGTTCAGAACCAGGTCCGACTCTAGGCCACTAAGCTGAAGCATATTTTTCCCTTCTCTTTGGAGATACCATATGACAATCAACTGATAAAGAGACTGCCCAAAGATATTCCTCCACATCACATTGCTAATAAAGTTCCCATTTCTTCCAGAAGGCGCTCTCTTCATCAATTCATCGCTAGGGGGCTCAGTGGCAAGTGCAAGTGCTCCCAATGTATCCATGATCAGGTTGACCCATAATAGCTGGACAGCAGTGAGAGGTGCGCTTCCTGATATCATGCAGGGCAGAAAGAAAGACAGGAAGAGAGGTTATTTACTTTGAGAAAATAATTTGTCAAGTAGGTAATGAAAAGAAAAACTAAATCAAGCATCAAAGATAAATTCGTGGGAATTTGTCTATATATACCTGTTAAGCATGCAGATGAAAAATTAACAATCAATGCAACCACATTGACAGTTAATTGGAACTGCACAAATTTTTGAATGTTGACATAGACTGAACGCCCCCATTTTGCAACAGTCACGATTGTGGAGAAATTGTCATCTAAGATAATAACATCAGCACTCTCTTTCGCAACCTGAAATCCAGAAGCAAAAGTTTGAAACTAGTATTCACAATGACTTTGAAACCACCAAATAGGAAGATAAAAACATCAGTGTCATATTTGAAAGCACAACAAATTGACTAGAGAATACGATTAATTCACATTCAAGATTAAGAAGCTAAAAGCTCTACGACAACATGTTTCAACAGATTCATATAAATTGTATTTTTGAAAAGTTAATATGAAAATACAGAAATGATTTAAAATATGAAAGTTGAATTCTTTCCAAAATCACAATGGGTTGAGCAGGTAAACTGTCCACTACAATAAATAATCAACCAGACTAAGCATTCTCAATTCAATAACTTCTCTAGTTATGCCTGATATTAACTTGCAATGTAGTCATGAGTCACAAGATAGAGCTTAATTCTTGATAATCCAAAATTTCTAGAGTATTATTCCTTCTAGTGCAATAAATAAACTTGCTTCATTTTTTCATATAAGGGAACCATTCATCATATTTGGGCAACAAATGCCTTGAAAATTTAGTTTACAAATCAAAAGTAATCACCTCAGTTCCAGCAATGCCCATTGCAAGTCCAATGTCTGCTTCATGAAGTGCAGGAGCATCATTTGTTCCATCCCCAGTCACAGCAACAACTTCGCCGAACATGTTCTTCAAGTGGCCAACCAACGCGTGCTTATCCAATGGAGAAGACCGAGCCATAACCTGGGCACAAAATCATTATCTTGGTAGTTAATAAAAAGAATTTTTTACCTTAAAAGAAAATGAGAGAAAGGACAATGATTTTGAAATGGAAACATTCATACCTGAATTTTTGGAATTATTTGTTGCAATTCTTCCGAACTCTTCTCTCGAAACACTGGACCTTCAATAGCTATACCTTCATCAGTTAAAATTCCACATTCTCTGGCTATGGCCTTTGCCGTATTTATGTTGTCACCCGTAACCATTCTTACAGTAATCCCAGCTGATCTACATATTGCAACAGACTCCTTTACCCCGGGGCGAACAGGATCTTTGATCCCCACAATCCCTATTAAAGTATAATTAGTAAATGGAATAGGGTCTGAGGCAGAGAACTCAGTCCCCACATCCTTATAAGCAAGACAGAGGGTTCTAAGAGCTTCATTAGCGAACTCTTCAATTGTATCCTTCATGCGGTTAATGGCCCCTTCGTCGAGAAAAACCACCTCACCCCTTGAATCTATCATCTTGTTACAAGCATCCAAAACTATCTCCGAAGCACCCTTGCAATGAGCACGTAAAGATCCATCAGGAAGCTGTAACACTACTCCCATTCTCTTTTTCTCAGAATTAAACGGCTCAACTTTTACAAGTCTGCACTCTTTGCGCACGTCCTGGAAATCTCCACCAAGTGACATGCCGAACTCCAAGAGAGCAGTCTCTGTTGGTGTCCCCAAAATCTCAACTTTCCCTTCTCTGTTGACAACAACCTCTCCGCCGGTGTTATTAAATATTGACTCTAGAAGAATTTTCCTAGCAGAATTTGGAACTTCAGAGCATAGATTATGAATCTCATTGGAGTTGCTTACTTCTTTCACAATATCACAAATGCTTGATTTGACAACTGTCATGTGATTGGTGGTCAGCGTTCCAGTCTTGTCGCTGCATATCCCAGTAGCAGATCCCATTGTCTCGCAAGCAGCAAGATTGCGAACAAGCGCCTTATCATTCATCATCTTCTTCATGGCAAAAGCCAAGCTCAATGTGACTGCCAAAGGAAGCCCCTCGGGGACTGCAACTACCACTATAGTTACTGCTACAGCGAAGAACTCTAGCATGGTCACTGCATCATCAATGGACCATACCCAGTGAGTACCATTTTGGAGTTTACTTTGAAGAAGGCCCTGTACCATGACTGCGAAGGTAACAATAGCGAAAAAGAGGCCTATCTTTCCAATGATCGTTGCTACTCCATTAAGTTTCACCTGCAACGGGGTCTCATCATTCCCTCCTTCGCTAATGGTGGCCATCAACTTACCCCACTGTGTTTTCATTCCAACACAAGTCACTAGCATTTTGCACGCCCCGTCTTGGACTTTAGTTCCAGATAACAGAAAAGGGTTCTCGGCATTCACCATCACTGGTTCGCTTTCGCCAGTTAAGCTGGATTCATTAATCAACACATGGAATCCAGAGACAAAAAGGCCATCTGCTGGGACAAGGTCACCTATTGCAAGGTGCACAATATCACCAGGGACTAGCTCATATACAGAAAGCTTTTGCCGGTATCCATTGCGAGTAACTTGAATTGTGATGTTCTTTTTCTCATTGTCCAAATCTTTGAACTGTAAAGATTGTCTGTAATCACTTGTAGCAGTGACAAAAACAACCAAGAGGATACTCGCAACTATTCCTAGACCATCATGAGCACCTTTTGGCCATCCTTCAGTGGCTACGCCAACAAGAAGGGAGACCACGGCACAAACCGCAAGAATTATCAATGTCATGTCGTGCAATGCATCCCATATAAACGTCAAGAAACCCCGTGCTTTGCTTTCAGCGAATTTATTCACTCCATATATTTCTAGCCTTTGATTATGTAAATTGTCGGTGATAGAAAGCCCGTTGGTGGTTGATGTGCAAAGCTTGTCTGCTATACCCGCCACTCCTCCATGCATATCGAGCTTAGGTTTGTTGTGGAATTCGACAATGGATCCCAATTCCGTGGCACAAATCTGAAACCCTGCAGCTTTGACTTCTTTTGGTACTACGTATTTGCAATATCCTTTTAGGCCTGAAACATTAAAAGAAAGGCAGAAAGTTAAAATCAAGGAATGAAAAGCAAAGAGCAAAGAGATGATCACTGAATCACTTTAAATGAAAACACTTACTATCAACAAAGTGCTGAGCCCCTTTGGTAACCAAAACAAGGGTTCTAAATTTTTCCTACAATATCCAGAAGAGCAAACAATTAGCAACTATTCAATCTTTAAACAAAAATATTTACCTCAATTGAAAAAAAAAAAAAAATCTTACAAACTTGAAATACTTTTAACTTCTTTTTCAAATGTACATTTCACATTATCAAAACCAAATGTCACCCATGGTTTAACAATAATCTAGAATAACCAACACTTGAAAAGACTAGAAATTTTCACCAAATCTTCATCAAAGCCATATAATTCATTTCTTCTATATCGTCTTCTTCATCTTTTCCTAATCTCTTTAGTGTTACAATCCCTCGGATTATTTCGAATTGGAAAATTCAACAAGCAGAATCATGTCTGTAACTGTTTTATAATTATGGAAACAGAATCAACTTAAAAAGAGTGGAAATGGTTTAGAAATCAAAATTTCAAAATTCAAAGCAGAACATGTACATTCAAAGAACAAAAAAAAATTTCATCAGTTTTCAAAAAAATAATCATCAAACTCAGCCCATAAATCAAATATAAATGTAAATAAAGAAGGCAGCTATTGGGAAACATATATTATGTTTCCATATTGAGACGACCCAAATTCTTCACCATTGACTTCTCTATTGATTTTGTTTCCCTAATGTATATCTTACATTGTTGCTTGTATTGTAAGTCTCCATATATAGAGCATCAATCTAGTACCATTGACATCAATTGAATATACAATTCATACAGTTCTATAGAACTTATCATACAAGATTGATGCTCTATATATAAAGACCTACAATAAAAGGCAATAATGTAATACAAGGAAAGATATACATTAGGGGAACAAAATCAAATGAAGAAGTCAGTGGAGAAGGATTTGGGTCGTCTCAATATCGAAACATAATATATATTTCCTAACAGCAGCAAAGAACTTAACATACCATAATGGTGCTTTGCATGGCCTGTGCTTGGGTGCGCTTTGGCAGATTCGCAGTGAATCGAAACCTCCGTTTCGGATTCTTCACAAATCCACATAACTTCCTCCATCGCTCCAGTGCCTCATTCGTCGTGTTCTTGGCCTTCACCTCCCCAAAACTCTTCTCCAAATACCTCTCCATCATCTCCCCCAAATTCCCACCAAACGTCAGACTTCAGAGGAGTTTCGACAAACAAATAGAAGACCCAAGTGAACAACAACAAGAATCAATTAACACAGTTACACAAACAATACTGAAAATTTGAATTGGGTTCGTTCTCATCTCAAGTTGCCATTAATATATACAGCATTCTTTTTGGACTAAGTTCTGCGCGTTTCTTTGTGAAAGAAAAAAAATATATATATATTCTCCGCGTATTCCTAGAATATGTTAGTTTCAAATTTATGAAAATGTGGGTCCATTAAATTGTCTTGACGCGGACCCATGCGTTTTCCACATTCTTTTTCTTTACTTTGTATATGAGGGAAATGGTTCTTGTATACATGCAGAACATTCACAGAAATGACCACGAACATGTTCGGAAATGAGTGAGAGAGAGAGTTTCGGTGTGCGACAGTTTCGTGGAAAATCAAGGACTCCGATACTTTCGAGTCATTGGACAGCATTAATACACATTAAGATATGGGTGCGTACATCTCGATCAACCATGTGGCAAACGTGGGCGTGTGGACCAGTTAGGAGGGTAGCGTGAAAGTTAATAATGTAGATCGGTTGGGTTTACTGTAATATAATTTTAATGCTGAAGTTTTAAAAATATGTACTTTAGTTCGTGTAGTTTACTTCAGATTAGTCAAAAATATCTTTGGGTTAGTGTTAAATTTCAAATATTATTATTATATTACTTTTTTATGATGTACATATTTATTTTACCAACCGTACCCTTTTGAGTTTTAAAAAATTATAACTTTAGTATCTAGACTCTCTACTATATGTACATAACTATATTTATTTATGGGTAAATTACAAATTGGTACCTAAGGTTTACTATAATATTCACTTCAGTCTCTGTAGTTTCAAAAATATGCACTTTAGTCCCTTTAATTTACTTCTAGTTAGTCAAAAATATCATTGGGCTAGTGTCAAATTAAAATATTACTATTATATTAGTTTTTTATGATGTGACATAATTATTTTATCAACAATTGCCTATAAGTTTTTTCAAATTCTCTCTTTCCTAATAATCCTTAACTATATGTACAATTTTATATTATTTTTTTATATTAGTTTACGTATACCCAAAAATAAAAAATAAAACTATCAATTAAATTGTCGCATTATTTTTAAATTTACACATTTCTATAATTTATAAAAATAAATATACAAGATATTATTAAAGGCTATAAAAGTAGAAAATCAAGATTAAAACCAAATGCTACTCTATTAATAATAATTAATATACATAAATACATACAAAAAGTTTATCAAAAAAGTTATTTTAAAGAAGATTTATAAAAAAATAAAGTCATGATTTATTTAAAAATATTTGGTCTTTATTCTTTATGTGTTTGTTCTTTGTAGTGGTAAATTAGTCTTTCCACATTAACTCAATTATGGTTTAGAAAAAGTTAGTAGTGGGGACCAAAGTGCATATTTTGAAACGTTACGGACTAAAGTGTTAGATTAACTTTTCCTAATTAATCTCTATTATATGTGACCCATATTATGTTGTTACGTACTTCATGTTTTGGGCCCACAACTTGATGGTAGTTGGGGCATAATTGTTTTGAATATGTGAGTTTTAATTCCCTCCCCTCTTTCTTCAAATTAAACAGATTCCAATAACTGTAAAACAGTTATTGGGATATGATTTATTTAAAACCGCATTGAGATCTCACCATCAAGGATAGTGGTATTACGGAAGAAGGAAGAGAGGGGAAAAATATTCTTAAGTTTATTGGCAATGGAAGGAGGTATGTTTATATTTTATGATTTATGATTAAATTAAAAGTGTTATATAGATCAGAAAAGACAACATTGGTATGAGAGATTGGTTAAACACTTTTCATTCATCAGAGTGGTTTAAGTCGATGTTTAATTTTCGCATTATAGATCAATACTTTGATCGACTTAACTTTGTGTTTTTGGGTATATTGTGTTTTTTGGTATATTGTATCTTTCTATTCCGATGCCGATATATTTGGCGTTAAAGAATTTGGATCTATAATAAATTGATATATATGGCATTGGATTCTCGGATGAACTAAAAATTTGGATTTTATTTATATACATGCGTTGTGTACTATTTGTTTGTTTTGGTACAAATTATTTCCTACAAAGTAGGTGCATGACTAATCTTTCCTATGTATTATTGTTGATTAACATAACAGTTTGTTTATTCCTTATTAAAGTAATTATTCACGTTGTGAATGCTATTTGCCACGTTTGACTTTTGGAATTAAAAACACTTAGGTAATGAATATTTATATATAAATTAATCAATTAATAATGCCTTTAAAGAATTTGTTGTTGACCACATTGAATTTGTGATATACGTGTGTATATAATAATAATAATAAAACTATTATATACACACGATTATTAATTGATTAATAATAGCATTTGTCACATTATTAATTGATTAATTTATTGTCATGCATGTATACATATGATTGGCATGTATATCTTGATTAAAATAATAATAAAAAAATTAAAGTATGCTTAATTAAATGTTTATTTAATGAAAAGCTTGTTAGTCACCAAAGTGGCCTATCTTGAATAGATGTTAAATATTTAATTAAGATCAATTAATTATAACACTAGGAGGTCACCCAAAGGTGGATCATTGCTTATAATTAATGAAACTTAAGAGATTTATCTTCATACTTAATTAAAATAGGTATGTTTTATCCAATGATATCTTACTTATTTTCCTAAGTATGATTGATTGTCTATGAAAGTATGCTTATTGAGAATTTGATATAGCATGAATTATGTATTAAAGTATCACCCAAAGGTGAACTTAAATACATAATAAAAGTATTGTATGTCTGAATCTATAAGATTTAACTCAAAGCATTAATATAAATAATTTTGTTATATTCGCAGCGTCCTCTAATATGTTTGCTTTGGGTAAGATGATGGTTAAGTTCAATGGGCTTAACTACAATGATTGGTCTGAACAGATCCAGTTTCAACTGGGTGTAATAGACCTTGACCTGGCAATCATTGTAGACAAAAAGCCCGTGGCCATTACTGAGGACAGCTCCGAAGAAGAAAAGTCTTTATATGAGGCTTGAGAGCGGTCTAATAGGCTAAGTTTGAATTTGATACGAATGACGATTGCAGAAAAATGTTAAAGCCATCTATGTCCAAGACAAGCGATGCAAAGGAATTCATGATCCAACTAAAAGAGTACTCACAATCGGACATTGCTGACAAGTCCATTATGGGAAGCTTGATGAGTGAGTTGACCACTAAGAAATTTGAGTGGTCACAGCCCATCCATGATCATGTGACTAGTATGTCTAATTTGGCGGGAAGCTCAAGGGCAATGGGTATGGACGTGAGTGAATCATTTCTGGTTCAGTTCATTATTAATTCCCTTCCTCCTGTGTTTGGTCAGTTCCAGGTGAATTACAACACCATAAAAGAAAAATGGAACTTGCAAGAAATCAAGGCCATGCTCGTACAGGAGGAAGGGAGATTAAGGAAACTGAAGAGTCACTCACTTCATCTCACTATGCATGATGGAGCTAGTAGCAGCAAAGCTATCCTAGGAAGGAAGGACAGAAAGAAGGACAAAGCCCCAATAAAAGTCCATGATGGTCGAATCCATAAGGAGCTGAGGTGTCACTTCTGTAGGAAGAGTGGACACTTCAAGAAAGACTGTCCGAAACGAAAGGCATGGTTTGAGAAGAAAGGTATAGATTACATTTCTGTATGTTTTGAATCAAACTTAATTGAAGTGCCTAATAATACCTGGTGGCTTGATACTGGTGCAACTACTCATGTTTCACATATTATGCAAGGATTCCTTTCAATCCATCCCATAAGCGGAACTGAAAAGTTCTTATTTATGGGGAACAGAATGAAGACACGCATATAAGGGATCGGGACTTACAGATTAATCCTGGATACTGGATACTTTTTGGATTTAGAAAAGTGTCTTTATGTTCCTGAATGTTCAAGGAACCTTGTTTCTGTATCAAGATTGGATTGTATAGGTTTTAATTTAAAGATTGGAAACAGTTGTTTTAGTTTATTTAAACAAAAATACTATTATGGTTCTGGTATTTTAATTGATAACTTATATCGTTTCAATCTTGATAGTATGTTTGTTGAATCCTTGTTTAATGTTGAGCATGTTATTGGAAATAAACGTATTGCACATGATGAGTGCTCTGCTTTTTTTTGGCATCAAAGATTAGGTCACATATCCAAAGAAAGAGTAAAGAGGTTAGTGAAAAGTAATATCTTACCTCAATTGAATTTTGTTGACTAGGATGTATGTGTGGATTGCATTAAGGGAAAGCAAACCAAACATATATCAAAACATCCTGCCACAAGAAGGAGTGAGCCTCTTGAATTGATACACACCTATATTTGTGGTCCTTTTGATGCTCCATCTTGGAGTGGTCAAAAGTATTTTATCACCTTTATTGATTATTACTCACGATATTGTTATCTATATTTATTGCATGAAAAGTCTTAATCAGTGGACATTTTAGAAGTGTTCATTAATGAGGTAGAAAGGCAGCTAGATAGAAAGGTAAAAGTGGTGAGATCTCATAGAGGTGGTGAATACTTTGGAAAGTATGATGAAAGTGGACAATGTCCAGGTCCATTTGCAGATTTCCTTTAAAGACGAGGTATTTGTGCACAATACAAAATACCTGGTACACCTCAACAAAATGGTGTAGCTGAAAGGCGGAACCGTACTCTTATGGATATGGTTAGGAGTATGTTAAGTTGTAACACCATATCTTCATCATTGTGGATGCATGCCTTAAAGACTGTCGCATATCTGCTGAATAGGGTTCCTAGTAAATCAGTTCCTAAGACTCCTTATGAACTTTGGACTGGGAGGAAACCTAGTTTAAGACATCTTCATGTTTAGGGATGTCAAGCAGAAGTACGGATATATAATCCACATGAAAAGAAACTTGATGCAAGGACTATTAGTGGTTACTTCATTGGTTATCCTAAAAAGTCTAAAGGGTACATATTTTATTGTCCTAACCATAGTACGAGAATAGTTGAGTCTGGTAATGCTCGGTTCATAGATAATGGTAAAAACAGTGGGAGTGAAGAACCACGAAATGTGGATATTCATGAAATTCAATTGAAAACTCCTACATCTAGCATTTCTCCTCAAATTGTTGTTCCTCTTGTTGTATCAAGGTTACGCAATAAACCCGGACAACAAATCATTGTTCCAAATTAGGAAAATGAACTTATTGTTAATGAACCAGCTAATGATGCACAAGTTGTAAATGATCAAATAGAACCACAAGAAATAACATTACGAAGGTCTGTAAGGATAAGACGACCAGCAGTATCAAATTTCTATGTGGTTTATTCACTTGAACATGAATGTGATTTGAGCATTGACAATGATCCAGTCTCATTCAAACAAGCCATGAAATGTGATGATTCTGAAAAATGGTTTAGTGCCATGAAAGACAAGTTGAAATCAATGGATGACAACAAAGTCTGGGAATTAGTCAAGTTGCCTGAAGGTGCAAAGCAAGTTGGTTGCAAATGGGTCTTCAAAACAAAAAGACACTCACATGGCAATATTGAAAGACATAAAACCAGACTTGCCGCTAAAGGTTACAATCAAAAGGATGGCATTGACTATAAAGAGAATTTTTCTCCAGTTTCAAAGAAGGACTCTTTAAGAATTATAATGGCTCTGGTAGCTCATTATAATCTTGAGCTTCACCAAATGGATGTGAAAACCGTCTTTCTGAATGGAGACTTAGAAGAGGAAGTTTACATGGACCAACCCGAAGGTTTCTTGACCACAGGAAAAGAAAACTTGGTGTGTAAATTGAAGAAGTCAATATATGGATTGAAACAAGCTTCCAGACAATGGTATATTAAGTTCAATAATACCATTACATCGTATGGTTTTGTAGAAAACACTGTTGATCGGTGTATATACATGAAGATCAGTGGGAGCAAGTTTATCATATTGGTTCTATATGTTGATGATATTCTTCTTACTGCGAATGATGTTGCTATGTTACATGATCTATAAACTTTGAAATGAAAGATATAGGTGAGGCATTATATGTGATAGGAATAGAGATATTCCGTGATAGATTGCAAAGATTGTTAGGTTTATCTCAGAAAGGATATATCAATAAAGTATTAGAGAGATTTCAAATGGACAAGTGCTCTGCAAGAGTAATTCCAATTCAGAAAGGGGACAAGTTCAGTTTAATGCAATGTCCTCATAATGATTTGGAACGTCAGCAAATGCAATGCATTCCTTATGCGTCATTAGTTGGGAGCTTAATGTATGCCCAGACTTGTACTCGATCGGATATCAGTTTTGCTGTTGGAATGTTGGGTCGATATCAAAGTAATCTTGGAATGGATCATTGGAAAGCCGCAAAGAAAGTACTTAGGTACTTACAAGGCACTAAGGATTACATGTTGATCTACAAACAATCAAGTCATCTCAAAGTGATTGGGTATTCTGATTCAGACTATGCTGGATGTGTGGACTCGAGGAAATCTACATTCGGTTACTTGTTCCTATTGGCTGGAGGAGCAGTTTCATGGAAGAGTGCGAAGCAGACTGCAATTGCTACTTCAACTATGGAGGCTGAATTCATGGCATACTTTGAGGCCACTATTCATGCATTATGGTTGCGGAATTTTATGTCAGGACTTGCTATAATAGATAGTATAGCTAAACCTATAAGGCTATACTGTGATAATTCCGCAACAATTTTCTTTTCGAAGAATGACAAGTATTCAAAAGGTGCAAAACACATGGATTTGAAGTACTTGTCTGTCAAAGAAGAAGTGCAAAAATAAAGAGTGTCGATTGAGCATATTGGTACTGATCTGATGATAGCGGATCCGTTAACTAAGGAATTCCCGCCCAAAACGTTTATTGGCCATGTTGAACGTATAGGCATTATAGACAAGTCCTTGTTAACATAATATTGTGGTATGTATACATACATTTATAATTGTATTGCTCATATTATTGTCATGACACTTATGAATTCAATTAAAGCTTTGTCTTTGCTTATATACTTGTTACCTTCATTATATTTCAATGAGATAACATTACGGTTAGAGGGTTGAATTATCCTTATTAAAGTTATACTGGTTGAGTTGATTGTGATACATGGAAGGAATCATGTCGATTAAATGACTTGTGACCGCCATGATCTAATCATTTTAATTCAGTGAAAAAGTGATTTGATAGATTCAATAAAAGTGTGCAATTGTATTTTATTTTGAATCATCAGGTCATAACATGGGTCAAGTGGGAGATTGTTAGATTATCTTTTCCTAATTAATCTCTATTATATGTGGCCCATATTATGTTGTTACATACTTCATGTTTTGGGCCTACAACTTGATGGTAATTAGAGCATAATTGTTTTGAATACGTGGGTTTTAATTCCCTCCCCTCTTTCTTCAAATTAAACGGATTCCAATAACTGTAAAACAGTTATTGGGATATGATTTATTTAAAACCGCATTGAGATCTCACCATCAAGGATAGTGGTATTACGGAAGAAGGAAGAGAGGGGAAAACATTCTTAAGTTTATTGGCAATGGAAGGAGGTATGTTTATATTTTATGATTTATGATTGAATTAAAAGTGTTATATAACAACATTAAGTGCATGTTATGGTAAACTTCAGGGGCCAATTTATATTTTTACCCTTTATTTTTTTTTAAGAATTATTCATATATTTTAAATTAATAAAAATCATATTTTGCAATAAATAAATAAATAATAATAAAAATGTGAGTATGTTTATTATTTAATAATAAAAAAATTAACAATCTATATTTTGTATATAGGATTGGGTGTGCTTACAATTAAAATAGTAAAGTCATGTTTATTGCTACATAAAATAAAAGAACATGCACAAAGGTGTGTAAATTTATGTATACCCAAAAATAAAAATTATTAATTAAATTCTTGCCTTGTATTTTTAATTTATACCTTTCTATAATTAGTAAAAATAAAAAAAAAAATTTGAGTCACCATTTTGTGTCTTTTGTAGTGGTAGATTAGTCTTTTCACTCTAACTCAACCATGGTTTAGAAAATGTTGGTAGGAGGGACCAAAGTGCATATTTTTAAAACCTCGAGGACTAAAGTGCATATTATGGTAAACCTCAATGACTAATTTGTATTTTACCCAATAATGTATACCAAATAGCAACATGCCACTTGTACGATGTACATGTGTTTTAACACTTTTTCTCTCCCTACTTTTATTCTTTTCTGTCCATGCGACGTGTTGATGTTGAGAAACATTAGCAGCTTCACTCTCCCAACATTAGAGCATCTTCAATTGGACCATGGATTGGGGTGAAAATGGGTCCACCTTGGATAAAATCCACATCCAACTCAAAAAATGTTCTCCAATGGGACTATGGATTGCTAATGTCTAGTTGATGTGGCAGGGTATATAGATAGAGGGTGTCTACCCCAATTTCTACTTCTAGACATTATGGTAGACATTCTTTCCATTGCCACATCATCACTTTTAGTTGGAGAAATAAAAAAAAAGACATAATAGCCTCAAAGAAAAAGAAAAAGACAAAATAAATGACATTATCCACATGAAAAAAGAAAAGTCACCATCCATGGCCAAATCCACATTACAATTAGAGATCATTTTGAAATTTGAATGTCCATTTAGTGCCATATAGGATAGACATCCTCCCAACATCTGGGATTTGACATCAATCCATGCTCTAATTCCACATTACCATTGGAGATGTTATTAGCAAATTTCCTCCGAACAAGTCTTCTATAACGTTAAAGACGATGCGTCGATGTTTACCGAAAAAAAAGACGACGCGTCAGTGCCCTTTTGAAAAAGAAAGTAATTTTTGAAGCTATTCGCCCCATACACTTAAGGCCTCGCTTGCATTTTTGCCAACTTATAGGGAAGTTTTCTTGCAGGCAAGGTCGGCTCTAGGCTTTTAAGGGTGCCCCTAAGCGAAACTTAAAAATGGGGCCCTCCTTAGAAAAATGAGGCTCGTCCTATGCAAACATTTTTTTCTTTAAAATATGCACAAGATAGACGATATATAGTTATAAAATATTTTCACTAAACCTATTCCCCTTTCCTTTTTCAGGCTTGGGCCGGTTATAAATTTCGTATTCCATTCGCTGAGTTAAATATTTTTTCATCTTGATTAAGGTGATTAATTTATTATTTCTTGTTTTAATGATGAAAATATTTCAATGAAATTTTATTAATCTATTTTTTCTAGCATATTTTTTTATAAACATTAAGGCTAAACCATTCAGTCTTTCTTTCGACATTGTTGATCTCTAACACTACAAGAAAAATGACATTTAATGATGGGGTATTCCGTCACTAAATAATACTTCCCCGTCATTAAATAATTCTAGTGACAGGAAAAGTCTTGTCACCGCCAGCCCCTAAACGCTCCGAGGCTAAAGGTCTATAGTGATGAGACTAGGTCACGAGGTTAAAACTTATTCGTGACCTTACAATTCCCGTCACTAGATTACACTTTTAGCGACAAGAAATCCTCTCACTATAAAAAGTTCTCTGTCACTAAAATGGTAAACTAAAAAAACACAATTATTTATTATTGTATTGTTTTTTCCGTCACTAAATGTTTTTTTTTCTGTGATTAAAAAGTCTTCAATCCCTTCATTTGCACTTGTAACCTGTTTTTAAATGGGTATTAACTACAAAATTATCAACATAATAAAACAAAGATATCCTTATTATAAAAAAGCAATGCATTACATAAGCATTTTTATTGGTCTCATAAAAAAAATTAGAATATTCGCACTTTAAATATATGCTTACATACTTTAAAAAAAAATGCTTACAACAAGCATGACTCTTGATAAACACTTAAAACTAAGTAAGTGGTCTTCAAAAGTTCTATGTGAACTTCTCTTACACAATTACTTGTTGTTCGTTGCTATGATGAAAGTCCAGTTTAATATATCGTATCCACCAAAAACTTTTCTTGCCAAGAAAATAATATTATACAAGCTCAAATGTATAATATAAGAATAATATGGTTTCACAAATGTGAATATCATAACACCACACTATACACTAGCTAGCCACATGTAAGGTAAAGCATTCAAACTCAAAATTAACGCAATACATAGATAGGGAAATTTTAAAAACTAAAAAAATAACTAAGCATTCATTTGCTAAAAAAGTAATTAAGCAATTATATAGACTTAATTTAGATATAAGCATGCCAACAGAAACACTTCATTTTAACTATATGCACAAACACTTGAACTCTTGAATTCTTGTTATATAGTTTATCAAGCGCTTGCACCATAAAAAGACTAGGTGAGAACGCCATAAAAAATGAAGTATGGATTTCTTTTTTCACTAAAATCATTGTTCCATATATGGAGTGTATCTAGATGATCGAAATTAATGTCTTGTGATGCTCTTCATTCCCTCTGATGGATAATGATAAGCATGTGTGGCCTACTATTAGTTAACTGAAAATACATTAAAATATAATCTAATATTGTGGTTTCCTAGTCATGGGTGGCAGTATGATTTTTCTTTTCGCATATATGAATGCCTTGAGAGACAACAAATAATATCTACAATATATATTACATCAACAATTGAACAGCTCACATGACAAGCAAATCAACACTTCACTTAACTAATCATGAAGTATAGCAACTCTATTCAAGTAATCTTGTCCATGGATGAATGCCCTACCCATAAAAAATTTATCCAACACATTGATAAATAGAAGTAAGTGTCTCTAAGGCAGAGTAAATAATGAGGCATACTATTCCAAACTTATGTAAACAAAAACGAATCTAATTAGTTCTCTTCAAGTAAAAAAAAAAAAAACAATTATATGTACTAAAATTCTATTTTATTAAACTAAATTAATCTTTATATTCTCATATTCATGTTGCAAAGGAATCTTCTCCAATTTAGAGAAAATGTGTTTTTGAATCCTCTCTACTGTTACGGCCCAAATTTTTAACCTTTGATTAATTCCTTAATCAGGATCACTGACCCGTGACGTACGACCCGCATGAGATGCGCACATCGACCGTGAGCAGGAACTCGTCTCGAGTTACGTACGAGCTCGGGGACCGGGTAGCGAGACTTGTGGTAAGTCTAAACTTAGTTAAATGTGTTGCAATTAAATTATTGCATAGCCTATGATTTTAATTAAATGGAATCAAATTTTAAAGTCCTATAATCCAATTTAAATACAACCACCATAGGACTTGCCTCATGATACGAGCTAGCACACACTCCCACATTGTGGTGTCAATGAAGTGTGTCACTGGAAACTTGGACAGCCCAATTTAGAGCCTTAAGATTTTCCTTGGGATAGGGTAAGCATATTAGATCAAAACCAAAAAGTATATAAGCCAACACTTAGCCTATTTTTCATTCCACGCATTCCTAAACAACCAACACTAGGGCTGGAGTGATAATTGGGGCTAGTTTGCACAAATTGGTGGAGGAAGAGGCCAATCTTAGCAAAAAATTTAGGAAGAGAAGTTACTCTATCTAACTACAACACTAGGTATACTCATTTCATTCTTTCCATGCTTTCAATTTAATGCATTTTGAGTTATGGATTCAACGGGTTTTTGAATTAAATCAGTTTCAAATATTTGGGTAAGTATTTCAAATCAAAATAAAAGTTTGGATTTGGTTGTTCAAGTCGTATTTTCGGATTTTACAAGTTTGCTCAAATTTGGGGTTTTTGCATGGTTTTATAAATTGGATTTGTGGGTGTTTTAAATGAGTTTGTTTATGAAAACAAGAAGTGGATTTGATTTCCTTATGATTTGCTGATAATCCAGCTACCAAAGATTTTGAAAAACAGTTGGATTTTTTTCAAGTTTCAAGTTTTTGACTCTTCACATGTTCATCATTGTTCTTGCCCAAATGCATGTTTAATTCGTGAATGAATGTATATATATATATATATATATATATATATAAAAGTGTCTGGTGTTTGTTGATGTTGGGAGGTTTGTGCTAGACCTTGGTGGAGGAAAACAAGGTTCAGAAGCTATGGGGTAGTGAATTCCCGAGTGGGAAACCCAAAAAATCAATTGCAAATTTTTTGGGTTTCTACACTTAGCGCGCTGGGCACCCTGATCAGCAGGAATTTCATGCAAGTCTTCAAATTTTCTGCAACACATAAACACCAACCTAATCCACCTTAACCGCTAAACCAATTCAAACCATGGTTAAACACCTCAGGGGCATAGGGAAGTGTGTCGGGAGTCCGGGTAAGAAAGTTCGTGCATTAGAAGGCCGAAAAATAGCTAGAAAATTGTTTGAGTGTGAGTAATCCTATTTGAACTATTTATTTTCATTTCATATCTATTCTATTACTGTTGATTAGTCTATTTGACTATATTATGCCTTGTATTATGAATATCATGAATTGTCATGGAATCACGTCATAATGAGTCTTGTTATCATGATATCTTATTTCTTTAAATTTCATTGATTCCTTCCATATGCCATATGTCTACCTTGTGGTTATTTGATATTTGATTTGCAAATAGCATACTATTAGGTAGTCCCTTTAATGTGAAACGTGAATTTGTATTTGTTATAGATTGTGCTTTGTAGCATAACAACTTCTTGAATTCCTTTATGAGTCATTCATTTATATCAAAAGTAGTTTTAGAATCTAGGGTCCATTGCACAACATAGAGTAAGTGGCTCACGGGGTCACTGGACTTCGGGGATGTCGGCACTCTCTACTATACTCGCACGACTCACTGCGTAATGAACCGGGGCGTTCGGCGAGATTTGAGATAAATGATTTATACGCGTAGAGTAGAGATTGATGATATATGTAGAGCACAGCTCCATAAAAATAGTGGAAAAGACTAAGTGATAGTTCTCACCATTGACTGGACCTAGATTTTACTGCTTAGTCTGTGTTAGTTTCGCTTGCATTTCCGGTATTTTTTAGCATGTTTATTTAGAGCATTTATTGGCTATTACTATATTTTTAAGTACTTTGGAAATGTGCATAAATATGTCAACTGGGAGTTAACATTATACTTTTGTACTCACCGTCCTTTTTATGACAATGGGTGCAAATCCGTCGAGTAGTAGACCAGGCAAGGAGAAGATTGGCAACTACATCTAAGCTTGGAGCGTGCTACTGTCTGACTTGTAGGTTTTTGATATTTTGTATATTACAGTTATTATGTCTTTAGTACTGTTGGGTTGTATATTATGTTAAGCGTTAGTTCCCCAACTTTTGACTATCATTTTGTTAATATGTTCGCCACATATTTCATATATATATATATATATATATATACATATATATAGTGATCGTTACTCCTTGGTTTCCGCACTTAGGATTATTTAATTGTTTCCGCTACCTTGTTAAAGACTTTCGCATAAATTCTGAAAAGACTTCCACTAAAATTATGTTAAGACTTCCGCTAGATAATAAAATTATTAAATTCTTAAATAACTCTAAATGTTGTAATTGTTAGGATTAGTGTATTATTTATCCTGAACGTGATCAAGTGGTAATTGGGATAGAAAGGCTGACTAATACGTAGTTAAGTCCTACGAATCAAGGTTAGAGCTTAAATTACAGGATTAGGTCGGGCGGTGCCCTAGATTAGGAGAGAGGTCGTCACATCTACACTCCTATTCATTTAGTTATTGAAACCTCTGATAAAAAAAGTCATTAAACACTGCACCATTCACTATTAAAGAAAAGAATAACAAAAAAGGTATGATAACATACCTAAGCCAAGATTGGCCCCATAGTTGCTCATAAGCCCATTCCATGTATCTCTCCAATTTTTTTGTTGATCTACATAAAATCAAACACCAAAAAAAATTCTCAAACATAACTCCTCCACAATAAACAAAATAACAACTAAAAAAATTGACTATAAGAACCACATAAATCAAGCAAATTAAGAATACAAGTCAATTATTAGTAAGATATATACAATAGAGGAATTAAGTCAAAGTTCATTAGCATCATCACATGTATTGAACCATTGCACACCTGCAGACATATGTACACACATTTATAAGATAAAAAGACAATTAGTCAAATTCAACCAATATAATGTTTTTCTAGCATCCCATATCTCCAAGAATTGGAACAAAATGCTACACACGATTTGCAGATCCATTCTTTAGTACTTTTTTTCCAATAATAATTTTAATTAACCATTAATAATTTTTTGTTACTAGTTCACCCCTTAATAGCTTGTGAAAATATTTATTATTCCTGTCACCTTCCTTGAGCCATTCAACCCTGGACCTTTGTCACCAGTGTTCTTCTTCAAGGTTGAGAAAACGTTCAAGTTGATTCTCCTTTCTTTTAATATCTTCCATCACCCCAGGTTCTCTACATTTCTCATATAATTCCTTCACTTCTTTTTTCAAAAACTTGATTTTATCTTTGATACTTCCATATATTCTACCACTCCACCTTCGAAGAGAGCCTCCACAATGAGCAAATTTTTGTTGAATTCTAAGCATAATTGATCTTTGGATGCCATTTCTATCTGCCACCCTTCATCTATAATTTGTACACATTCTTCATTCTTCATTCTTCACCCAATAAGGTTCAAACATTAATTTCTTTCTAGCCTTCATTTCAGAAACCCAGACTGAGGATATAAACAAAGTTATCTGAACAGATCTGTGATCAGATTTATGGTACTCTAAATTCTAAACTTGAGCTGAATGGAAATGATCTTTCCATTCTTTAGTGGCCAAGAATATGTCCAATCTCTGCTAGATATTGTCTTCCCCGGATCGCATATTATTCCATGTAATTCTTGATCCAGAAAAACCCAAATCAATAAGAGAGCATACTGAAATTGTGTCCTGGAACTCCAAGATAGCATTAAGAGATTTATCTAGTCCTCTTTCCTTCTCATTCATACAGGTGACTTCATTAAAATCTCTTCCACAAACCCAAGGGATTGTATTCATAGAAGCTAGCCTTTTCATTAACATCCAAGAATGATGTATATCTTCTCTTTTAGGATTACCATAGAAACCCGTGAACTTCCATTGAAAACCATCTTAGTAATACTAGTATCAATATGTCCAGGTGAATAGGACTTAAAATCAACTATTAAATTCTCCACCCATAAGATCATTAGTCCCCCACTCTTCCCTTTATTATCAACATGAAAGCAATTATAAAATTCCAACTTCCTTTTAACATCACAAACTCTTTAATAATAGAGCCTAGTCTCCAAGAGAAAGAGTATACCCAGAGAATGTTTACGAATAAGACTTCGTAAGGAATTTAGGATGCAAGTATTGCCCATTACTTGCACATTCTAACATATGAAATTCATGGTTGTTAGTTGTCCTAAGTCTTCAAGACCGCCATTGAGTTAATAGGAGAATCAGAAGAACCAACAACATAAAGTTCTTTGATTTTTTCGACTTAACTTTAAATTGCCTTTCATATTTCATCTTCACATGATGGAGAGATGGATAATGGATAGTAGCAACTTTGGATTTTCCTTTAATGTTGGGATTGGACAGTTGGGAGGACATATTGTTGATTGAACGAGCATTAACTTTCCATCTCCTTTTTGAGGTGGTATCTAAAGAATGACTCTCCACCCACTACAGGTTCTGATTAGCCAGATGAGGAGAAGATTCCCCATCAATTGGCTTATTGCTTGAAATAGTTCCCTTCAAGGCTTCTTTCTAGTGAGATAAGATGGGCAACATAGATTTTAAAGTATCCATATTGTCATTAGAAATAGTAAGAGTTATAAACTTAAAAAAAGTAGAACTTAACTCAGGATAAGTAGGAACACCTACTGAGAGAGATGGTATAGTAAGGTTGAGGATAATGGTAGACCCAAAACAGTAGGAGAAAAATCATGCATACTACCTCCAACTAGCACGCTAGAGATCGCACCCAGTTGCCCCCCCTCGCCCCATAATTTTTATTATTTATAGTTTGATCCCCTTTATCAATAGTTACCATAATTGATTCAGTTACTAAACCCATCTCATACATTGTAACTAAATTTCCTCATCGGAATCCATTGGAAATTCAGGAATTGCCTAGAGTCCGAGGACATCCCGAGAAGGACTCCATTGTAATCCAGATGTTACTCTTCCCCGTCCACCTTTAGCAATGCAAAACATTTTTGCATGCTTATCCTGAATATGGGATAATGGTTTGGCGCGGAGCCAATTACCATATTTAAATTTGGAAGGATCAAGATTTGTGCCTTCCAAATCCAAACATTCCATATAGTGATGACCAATAATATCATACTGAAAGAAAAATCCTAGAAGACGTTCATATTGAATAACAACTGGAACTTCCTTCTTAATTTCTTCCAAATATGCCTTCCAAACTTCAAAGGCTCCAGCAAATTAATGGTAACTTTAACACGAAGGGATTTTCCTTTACAATCTTCAATATCACCCAGATCTATACATTTAACCTTCCCAAAGGCAGAACCAATATTTTGTGTCGCTTATTCACTTCTACAAGCCAAAATGACTTTAAAGATTTGAATCCAGAAAGGAGCAAGAGAAAAACCTAATTTCGACAGGTCACCAACACTGTCCGGCTTTACTAGAACAATGAGTTAATTGTCAAAGTTCCAAGGACTTCGGATAAAGATATGTTGTCTATATGCTTTGTTGTGGAATTTGAACATGTAAATATTATCATTGTCAACAACTTTAATATCAAAACCATTGGCAGTATACCAAACTTTTGGAATTGTAGATATAAAACCCTATCTATTGATAGGTTGATTATCAAAGATTTTCCCAACCAAACAATTGGCGAACTGTGAAACACCACTTTCGTATAGAGATTTCTCCATACAAAGAGTCGGGCTATCATCAACATCCAAAGCCTCTTGAAGTCGTGCAAGATCAAAAGAATCCATAAAATTACTATAATGTAACCAAAATCACTTGAAAGGGGGATTGAAAGAACAAAAACTCACAGAGAGTAGCAAAGCCAAGAGAAACATATAAAATCAGTGTGAAAATCATAGAGAATGTAGAAATCACCCTGAGAAAGGGGAGGAACTCTCGCCATTAGAAAGGCAAAACGTTTCTTATTTTACAAATTATCACTTTAACGAAATTGCTTACAAAATTTAATTTCACTTTTTAATAAATCTACAATTTTTTGTAGCACATCGTTATATATGTAATTCAAAAAGAAAAAAAAAGCATATATTGTTATATGCAATTGAGATAGATAGTTATTGAATCGTGCATGTCTATTTATTTATTTTTGTTTATTGTAGGTGTTCAAACCTTTTTAATCCCTCTTAACTTTGATCCAACTAATCTATATAAGGAATTATAGCTGGTGCCCAACAACATAACCTCTACTTCAATCGAATCGGATTTATGGTGCTCATTTCTTAGCCACTACACACCACACCTCTTAGAAGCATGCATACGAATTTTAAAATTGTCTAAATGACACTAAATGATAACTAAGTAGTAATTAGCAAATCTATGTATCAAAATTATGCCTACCTAGCTAAGTAGATTTTTTTAGAACTAATATAATAATTGTAAGAGAGAGAGAGAGAGACATTGTTTATTGGACAATACAATATTGACTCAATACTTAAAGTCACACATTAAATCACCCATCTATTTTGTAACCTTACAATACATTTTGAAATATGCATGCACAAATCTCAAAAAGGCATCACATGGCTTTTAAAAAGGTGTACGACTTAGTGTATAACTTTTAGTGTGCCAAAATGTCATTGACTTAACTTTTAGGATGGGCTAACTAATGCAAAAAGAAAAAAAAAAGGGTGGGCTAGCCTTTGTGTTCTACTATTTTTTTCTTTTTTTTTTTAATTAAATTGGCTATATCTAATAAGGGGTTACATACAACTTGTCCAATATATATATATATATATGGAAAATTCTACAATGGAGCTCAAATCTATACCCAAGCCAAGGGAACCCCTCAAAATGTGTTGTACATTAAAAGTATTGTACATGTATGACACATCGATTAATGTGTTGGATTAGAATCCAATTGAGTGTCCTATTCCATTTATGTAATTTAGTGTAAATTAAAACTTTTCTTAACATGGTTAATTATTAGCGGAAGTTTTAGTTATTCAAATATGCGGAAGCTTAACAAAATGTAATGAAACAAACTAGAATTTTATGCAGAAGTCAATTAAATAAATCCTAAGTGTGAAAAAACAGGAAATGACATCGTATATATAAGATAACCTCAAAATACAATAAAGTCGTTTAAGTCAGGTTGGGGAACTAACGTTCAACCAAAATATACAACCCAAATGTGTAAGAAAGATATATATAACATATACAAACAAAATACCAAAATAAGACCTACAGTCTAATGTCGTGGCATGCCGCTGACTCAGAGATAATTGTCGATCTTCTCCTTACCCGACCTACTGGTAATCGACTCTGCACCCACCGTCATAAAAAAGGACGGTGAGTACAAGAAAAAAATAGTAATCCCCGATGACAAGTTTAAATTGCATTTCCAAATATAATCGACTGGTATTTAAAAGCATATAACTAGGAAAGCTGGAAAATAAACCATATGCAAATAAATACCATAGTTAAACAAGTAAAACTGACACTAGACTAAGTAGTGGTGAATTAGGTCCGATCTACAGTGAGCCAAGTCACTCCGATCCCATAATCATAAAAAACAAGGGACTCTAACCCAAGTGTTGACATGGACTCTAACTCCGGTGTGTAGACCACCTCAGAGACTCTAACCCCGAGTGTCATACAATGTCATCAGGTAACCTGTGCCGACCTCCTTAGGGACTCTAACCCCGTGAGTTGCGCACATCTCGATCGAGTAAGGGACCTAATTTGGAAAGACTACTTTTTATTTTCAAGAATTAACAAGTATAGTGTAACGACCCCACAATCCCCGTGCAAGCCTCAAGTCATCACTTGGCAACCTGACGAGCTTAATCAGTCTTCGATTTAATCGATTTAGTAATTTATGAAAGAGTTATTGCAATAATACACAGCGAAAAACTAAACAATAATAACAAGGGAAAATAAGTCAATCAAAGGAAATATATGAATTCTATAAGTGTGGAAAACCCCGAGTATTCATGTACAATTCGATAAGCATATATACATGATACCAGTCTCACCAAAAATGCCAAGTTTAATAATCCCAAAAACATAAATATGAAACGATATACAAATCAACAAAACATAAACACATACTATAGAGTCTCTCTGATCCCGCTGCTAGTCCTCAAGTAGGTTTCCTAGGCAAGGCCCCTTGTCCTTACTGCTCTCCACCCTATCTGCACCCACTATTACAAACTAGACAGTGAGCAATTGAAGAAATTGAAAGTAGTGCCAGAAGAATGTAACAGTAATTTATGATTTTAACAAACAAAGCAATCTAAATATCATGCGGAAATGAAATAATAGGAAAGTAAATAAATCAAGTGCATGATAAACAGACTGATAGATAAACAATCGAAATTTGCATGTTCTAAGATTCAAAAGAGGCTCATGAGTGGTCTAATTTCACAGCAATATGGCAAAGACCTCGCAAGATCTCCCCGGGCAATGTCGCAACATTAGCGCAGCTTGAAATCGAGAGGCATCGCAACACCTCTCGAATCTAGTACCCAGTACACACAACACTAGTGGTGGTCAGTTATCCTTGCAGAGGGCACCCTCGTTGTCCCAACTAGTGTGAGACCACATGATACCTTCGAGACGCACACTCATTATGACGGCCCCAATTTCTGGGGTTGCCCTGTGACCCACGCCCTCCGCTCGCAAGCCCAGCAGCGCCTGTCACGTCACCAGACACATCATCACTGCTGCCACGTCAACAGCTCTGTAAAGTGATGCTCCGTTTGACTAATCCTACTATATTAAGTTGTTTAATTTATTTAAACATCCAGTAGGTGGGCAAATTTTAATAACAATAGCGGAAGCGTTTAATTCGTATTTTATGAGAAATTAATTAAGCCTAAGCAGTGGAAAACCCGGAGATAACACCATGTATATAACTGAGACAAAGTAAACAGTAATCCATATACGTGTGATAAAGTTCTAAAGTCCCCAAAACCCAACAAAACAAAATATACATACATGATATCAAAACACGAACTATCAGCAGCAACGACCTCAGAGATAGTCGCCTAATACCTCATTTCCCTTGCTCTTGCTCGTACCAGGATCTGCGCTCAGTTGCCCAATATATATAGCAACGAGCCCAGTGAGTAAATTCCCAAGAGAAGTCTACACGTTAATCATGAAAAACCACAATACTCTGCGAGACATGTGAATATGACCCTGACAACAGAAATCATATTCCTATGGCTGGCAGTAAACAATATCCACAATAAAACCATCGATCTCACACAGTAGAAATAATACATCATTCAAGAAATCTAGTTCAACCAACGATATCAATGAAAACTAGATAGAGGTGTGATGGAATCTAACAAAACTAGATCATACTTTGTAGATTCGGATGACCCCGACTGAACACATCAAGTCTAAACCATATCCGAACTACTAATGATGACCAGAACAAATCACAACCCACCAAACACATGCACCCCACTACGCGGGTAGCTATTCGCCGGTTGAGCCCAGCACATGCGCTACAATCTAGCCCGCTCAATTCCGTAACACAACCATCTCGATTAACCTCCGACCATGTAAACAAATCAAACCTCGACCAACCCATGATCATAATGCATAAACATGACAACCAGATAAGTAACAAAGCATTAAATAAACAATTTGATAAACAATCATTTACATAGACACACCACGAATGAAATAAAGTGTAACATTCTCAAGGGTTTTACGCACCTGCAACTACGCACTCCAACTTCCCGGAACCGTCAATCCGACCCGCTTAGCTCTCCTATGCCCGAGCTATGGTTCCCCAGTCCCTGAAGTCCATTTATAGTGTTTTATATTATTAATAAAACACATTATCTAATTTTATGATATTATATCATATGTTCAATTTTTCATTTGTGGTACCTCTCCCGGACAATGTCGGGATTCCATAAATACCCGAAAAATCCCGAAACCATTTTTCTACCTTTTTCTTAATTTTTTATATTTTCTTAGAATTTTTTCCAATTTTTCTGATATTTTTTCAACTGTTTTTCTATTTTCCAGAAAATAATATATATAATATGTATATATAATATATATATTTTTTTTCATCTTTCTTCTCTTCTTCTTTTTCCTCCTTCAACCTCTCACCCATTAGAGACCTCCAAGACATCAAAATTCTACCACAAATCCACCAAAACAAACCTCAATTTTCAGATCAAAATACATGTAAATAACCAAAAAATTTACCAAATTACCTCAATTTTTCACAAATTCAATCCAAATCAACAAAATCCCCAAAACCAACCTTAAGAACATTTAATTCATCAAAAACAGTAGTGATTTCCATCAAAAATTCGTTTAAACCTCAACCAACAAAACCCACATTTTTTACAAAAATCCAAGTTTATAAGGGATAGATTACCTTTGATCTCACGTTTTGACGCCTAAATCTCTTCTCCAAGCTCCAAAGATCTGGTTCCAGCAGTTAATTCCCCTCCAGAACTCGAAATCTTCCTCTCAAATTTTCTCTTCTCTTTTTGCATGTTAAACCCGATCATGGGTGTTTATATGTGTTGGTTTTAATCTAGCGTGTGCACGCATCTCGAGGAAGATCGGACGGTTCTTGATCACCCTGTTACACCTTATTATAACATTTATTTCCTTAAATCACCTTGTTATGCATCTCGAGGATTATCGTATGCATGCTAATTTTTCCTATCAAACTTTAGGACTTTAATTAATTCATTAATACATTTATTCAACCTTAGGTTAAATCAATTAATACATCATATAAAAATCATAGGTTAGTCACACTAACACTCAGCTACCCGGCAACCCATGCCCCGTACCCTGGCTACCCGATACTCGGTACCCGGTCCCCGACACGCACTTCGGGACCTATACCCGACTCGTAGCCTTTCCCGATGTCAACTTACACACATGTGATGTTTATATAAACAATAAATTCCCACATCACAATAATAGACATACAACATACACAAATAACACAATATAACCTGGGTACTCTTATCCGAGTCCACCCAGCTATTCCCGTAACGCCCAAATTACCCGTTAATCCTCGTGATTAACACAAATCCCGATTAAATTAATTTGGGCCGTTACACTCATGCCAAGAACATACAACGAAGAAAATGGAATGGAATTTCAAACAAGGGATCAATTCAACAATATCAATGAATAGAGGATGTATAAATCACATGTTATTTCCTTACCGGCCTACTAACATAGACACATATAAGGTACGTATGTACTTACCTGACGACGCAACCCGGTACCACTCCGTGACTCTAATGCGTTTCCCGCAGTTTCCGACTACCTGGCATAGATTGGAACCCCAAATGTTGATTTAGAGTTAGTACCTCATCTTAGGATGTTTCTAGTATGTTTAGTTTAAATATATTTAATTAAGGCGACTCAAACCATTGTGGATCAATCTATCTCTATGGTTATTGCCTTTTTACAAAATATAACTCTCTTTAGGCTCTTGTTGGGCACATTTATCAAGCTTATACTCACCTAAGGAAGCCTTTTGTGTGGACACTTATTAGACCTAGATATATAAGCTCATTCTTACATTTTATGCATTTGTTTTGGGCTTTAAGTTGTACCTATTGTATTAAATCCCTATTGGGCTCTACACAACCCATGTATACACCATTTGTGATTGGTTATGGACCCTTATTAAAATGTGTGTATTGGGCCTTAACACAAGCCCATAATCATTTTAAAACAATGTCCATATCCATCATCCTTTTTTTTATTTATTCACACACATACAATAATACACATTATGGTCACACCCCCACATTTGATACACCCCACACTTGGCACACCCCACTGTTATGTGCACACAACACCCTACTGTTGTGTGCACCCCATTGTTGTATGCACTTCATGCACTAAAGATATCACACACTAAATATACCCCAACTACACACACAAAGACTAGTTAATTCTCACAATGCACACACACACCACTGTTGTGTACACCCCACTGTGGTGTACACAGACACAGTGAGATGCACATCCCATGCATCCACACACACACAAAATCGTCACCTATACACAACCCAAATCATCTACACACATGCATAACTGTCCATATAATACCCACGAAACAGTCACACATGGGGGTCTCCTCCGGCCGGTAGTGTCGCCGGAGGATGATCACCGGCCAGCCTTGACCGGCACTCATCCAAACTGTGGTACCCACGTCAACAACAGTTCAAAAACATGAAGAATAGTGAGCAAAGAAAACGAGAGAGGGACAGTCGAAGATGGCTCACCTTGGTGTCTCCAATGGGTGGCCGAGGTTTCTAGTTCCATGAGGGTGAGGATGGTTGCCGGTCCAGGGAGGAGAAGCCATTGTCACGGCATGGAGGTCAAGAAGAATGAGAGTGAACTGCCGAGAGAGAAAGAGAAGAAAGAGATAGGAGGAGCTCACCTAAGCGTCTCCGGTGGGTGGTGGAGAGGTCAGCTCCGTGGTGGGTGGCAGTGGTGACGGTCCAATCGAGAGTGAGAGAGAGAGAGAGCTTGCACAGTCGAGAGTGAGAGACCGTGAGGTAAGGGATAACGAGAGAGAAGAGTGTCTCACCTCGTCAACGGTGGTTCTTCGGTCTCGCTGGCCTCGTCGGAGTCAACGTCTTTGGCGGAACGTGGTGGCAGTGGCGAGAGGAGGGATGAGGTGAATAGTGGCGACTCTTAAGTTGGGAAGATGATGAATAGTGTGTATTAGGGTTTTTGGATAACACGTTTTTATATTTGTGTACTAATGTGTAAAATGACCCTTTTGCCCTTAAGTCAACACTTGTTCATTTCTTGGACAGTTGCCCTTATGGGCTATTTACCTCATCATCATGACTTAACACACATACATATCTCAAGGCTAATCCCATGGCTCTCCTCATCATGCTGTGTCACTTTAACAATTTTTATCGTATAGCCCGCATGTTGTGAAGCTATCCAACTTCTCGTTGATATTGTGTTTCTTCGGTCAGTATTACTTCGCAATTTAGTTCGTCGCGCCCGCTTTCTCGCCACATTCCATCAACTAATTATTTAAATTATTAGAAAATTCATTTATTGAGTTTTTTATCTCCCATTTAACTAGGCGAAACCTCACTTAACTAAAAATCGTCCGAACGGCTCGAGACTTGTAAAATACTAAAATATTAATACACATCATCATTCACAAATAACAAAATTTTTGGGTCGTTACATATAGATTTTCAAGGCATAGAATATCTAACACGTAAAAAAATAATGAGTACAAGTCCATTTAAATATTTCATGTATATAATAACCTAATAGCATGCTATTTAACATTTGATTAACCAACTAGACAACAAGACATAAGCATGGCACAAGGATAGAAGCAATGAAAATCAAAAGAAAATTGATATTATGATAATAAGACTCAATCAAATGAGCATAGAACACAACTAAACTCATGATATCATAATACAATGGTATAACAGTCAACAATGACCATAAAAGAACAAGTTAATGGAATGAAATGCTAAGTAAAGTTATCAACTGGTATACTCACAATGCAAGCAAATTCCTAGCCTATCTAGCCTCATCCCCGACTCCCGCACCCGAACTCCCGAGAATCCCCTTTATTTCCTAAAGTTCATTTTATATCATTTTAATTGATTTAAAGCCACATTAAGTGAATTTATAATATTAAACCAAAATTTAGAACTTCATTCCAAATTTTTAGTTCTAGCTCATTTTTCGAGTTATATTGGGGTGCCAAATGTCTAAAAAGTATCAAAAACCAATTTTCTATCTTTTTTCCAATTTTTTTATATTTTTTAGAATTTTTTCATAAATTTCTAGCTAATTTCTATAATTTTTTTTATATATAATTATTTTTTTAATTAAATGGGTGAACCAGGTCCAACCCGGTCTGGCCCAATCGTGTGCGCGCGTGCGTCCCCCCTCCCCTTTCTGGCTCTGTTCATCTTTTTCCTTCTTTCTTCTTTCTTTTTTTTTAAAGTTATATAAACACTACTGATTTTCGAAATTTAAGGGTGTTTCAAGTGATTTTTTTATGAGGAATTGAAATATGAAATTAGATTTCAAAAACAACCTCTTTTAATAGCTCAAAAATCCTCAAAACCGAAATCACATGAAAACCCCATTTTTGGCCAAACTTGCAAAAATCCGAAAATTAAACATGAGAATGGAAATCAAAGCTTATAAATACTTCACAACAAACATTTAAGTACTTACATGTGATTAAAACAGAACCCCTTTGATTTGAGCTATAAAATCATGAAATTGAATGCTTGAGAATGAAGAACAATACCTAAGATTGTAGCTATGGTTGGGGTGTTGGTTCTCTAACACTTGGTGATGCAAATACCCTTTAATCCTTCCAAATTTCGAGCAAGTTTTCTCTAAATTTTTACAGCTAAAATACATGTATAATGAAGCATCCAAGAATAAGGACGGGTATATATAATTGTGGGTTTTGATCAAGTAACTCCAATGTGACACAAGTGCATAGGAGTGTGTGCTAGCACATATCCCTAGGTAAGTTCAAGTGTTGTAGATTTTTAAAACAAACTATAGGACTTTGATTTGATCCACTTTAATACTACAACCATAGACTTAATAGTTAATCCCATAATGCATATGAATATCCTAAAATTCATATTAATATTAAACAAGACTCACCAAAGTGCTAACTACCAGGTTTCCCAACTCGCACGCAACGTGAGGTGTGTCCCCACTCTCGTCTCAACGCCTACACTGTACGAACCAACTCAGTAAGTCTACACATTACATTACACTAGGGATACAATCAATACAAAATACAATATACCTCGGTCACGTGCCTCGGTCGGTATACGTATTACGGTGTGGGTCTCACGTGATGGGTTGGTGATCCTGATTAAAAGAAAATAAAACGAGGTTAGAGATTTGGGCCATGACAGCACACTTTGCCTTTTACTATTTATGGTGTTTTGTTAGATGTGGGACCCACACTTAGGAAGACAAGAAATAGCCATAAATAGGCTAAAAGACAAAGTGTGCGCCTCAAGTGTGCGTCTAAAGTGTGTTAGATTATCATTTTCCATATATATATATATATATATATATATATATATATATATATGAAATTCTACAATGGAGACAATATATACTCATGCCATGAGAACTCCTCAAAATGTGTTGTGCATTTATATCGCCTCGATTATTGTGTTGGATTTAAATCCATTGGTTCTAAATAGTTTGGATTTAAATCCAATGGTTATAAATAGTGTACCCATAACATGAGTATATATTTGGTTCTCATGGTAGAAGTACTCATATATATATATGTTTTCTCCATTTTTTAGGAGGGGAGGGGTAAGAAATATAGGTTGGGGAAAAAAATTTGGGTGTAGCCTTGGCTCTGCCTTGTATACGTCTACGTAGTGAAACTTCATACGATTATTACAAGGTAAATTATTTAACTTTTCTCACCCTTGTATATGTGTTCTCCTCAGGCAACGATCTTATGATACGAACCACACAGATCTGGAGGCACTTCCTGGACCCTCAAGCAATGTTGTGATCGACAACCAAGCCCAAGTTGATACCGATAGGCCGAAACGCCTGCTAAGAGGCCCAACTGGTTAAAGGGATTATCACTATTAGTATTTCAGCGTGGTTTTAATTCCTGTTATGTAAGAGTTCAATCCAATTAAAAAGGCCCAGATAGTGTTCTAAGGGTCCAACTATGATAGGGTTTCCTTGTATAAATATAACAAATTTCAGATATGAAGTCAGGGAAAAATTTGCAATCTTATCTTCTTCTTGTTTTTCGTAAATTCCGTTTCCATTGGGGCCAAAACCCTAACATCTTGTCATTGTCAAATTTCTTTTTCGTTTTAGTAATTAATCTCATTTAAAAAAATAAACGAAAAAATCTCTCAATATTAATTACTGTCTCAATTACCTTAAATTTTTCATCTTGGTCAGACAAGTAAAGAAAAATAATTTTTTTTATAAAATATGTACAAAATTTTTTGAAACAAAATATATAAACCTTTTAATCATAGGTAGCTTGGAAATAAGTGTGGTTTCGACTAATTATTTCATACTGCACGTTGGAGTAGTGTAAAAATAATTATAACATGGGTTCAATTACATAAATTATACTTTAAACTAGCCGATGCACAAATACAAAATGAAGAAACTAGACAATGTATATAACACTATTTTCTCAAAAAAAATAAATTGTATAACACTACTACAATAATTATGCATTATCTGTTGTGCCGCGCTTAGTAAGCTAAGCAAGCCTGATTCTCCGGGCACTATGGTAGGATGTGGATCGATCATGACATGACCAGAATGGACTTCTCCGGATGGGTAAACGAAAGTGACAAAGTTGCTTTGACTACTGAACCATGCATGTCTGTTGGAGCTCCTACGATGCGGCTTGGAGCTTATTCGTAGAAATGAATCAATTTGGATAGTCCTTTGTGGACATAAGAATTTCAAAAATAAAAAATAAAAATAAAATAAAAATAAAAAAACTTGGAAAAAAATGAGAAGGGGTGTCCTAGGTTTTTCAAAAAATAAAAACAAAAAAATATTTCTTTTTCAATTGCCTTCAATTTTGTAAAATATGTATAATCTTTTTAGAACTAAATATATAAACTTTTTAATCATAGCTACGGGATTAATGTGTTTTGGACAAATAAATTCACAATTGCTCCTATCAAGAAAATAATTTCAGAATTGCACATTGGAGTAGTGTAAAAAGAATTAAACCACGGATTCAATTACATATATTATATTTTAATTTAACTAGCCAATGCCACAAATAAAAAATAACAAAACTAGACTTATTAATTGTATAAAACTATTTTCTCAAAAAAAAAAAAAAAGTGGAACACTACCACAATATTTTTTTTTGGTCAACGCACTACCACAATAATTATGTATGGACGCATGTAGCTTTGTCACTGTTAGCAATATACATATACTTCATATCAAACTAAGGAGCTACCCACTTGATTGGTAGTACGGACAAAGTTTAAGTGTAAGGGCACATTATATATAAATGAGAAAAAATATAAGATTTTGTCTACCTTAATATTGATATAGATTTGATTCTACGTAATTATAGCGTTATTAATAATGAATATTTAATGAGCAAACAAACATCAAAATTGCATCATTGAAGTTGGTAATTTTTTTTTTTTTTTTGGGGGTTAAAGGGGAAGCTAAATATATATAAGCCAATTGAAGTAGGTATATTTACTTTGATACTGAGGCCGGCCCTTTGATACCAGTAAGAGAGGAGAGAAATTGAAGCACGCAAGGAGAAGCCAATGAAATCACTAACATGGAGTAAGTTGCATCGACCAATATATCGCGATTTGATTGATGATTTCTCCATCTCTAGCTCGTGCCAACTTAGCCTCATCGTCGGTTAATTTGCATCTCTAATTTAAAAAACCAATTTAGACCTTTAAAATGCACATGTGACTAGTGACCAGATACCAAATCATTGGAGACATATACATACGTAGGTTAAATAAGGTTAACTCAAAAAAAATAACTAGTTTATTGAGAAGAAAATATCATCATAGTTTAGAGAATATTATTTGTAACAAAACCATGTAAACAAAAGTGTACGTATATATATATATATATATATATATATATATATATATATGATCTTCATCTAATAGTACACCCTCACTGGGTCTGGGGCCATTCATATTGTAACATGTACGTGTGCAACTCTCTAACAAGGAAGTACAAACCGTCAGGTCTCACAGACCAGTCACACTTGTTATGGCACCGGAAGGGGTCGACGATGATCTCGAAGCGGCCAGAGGCATCCCTCCACTCCATCTCACAGTTATAAACCAAGTTGCTCTTCAAGAAGTTGAGATGAAAGCTCCACTCTTTGTAGTAGTGATGAGGGAGAACTTTAGCCCCAAGATCATTCTTATCGGATCGACAATGGAGCTTGAGAGGCAGATTATTGCCTAAGTGATTCCTGATGCGCAACGTTGATTTTGCCGTTGAGAGGTTGATGAGAGCAAACACAAGTACTGCCATTAGAGCAGGTTTAATCCAAGGGAAAGTTGCACCCATTCTTTGATGTATTGTGTGCTCCCTATAATTTGACAAGATCTCTAAACTAATATATATATATCAATGGATCGAAATGCATGACAAGGTTTTGCTACAACGTGCCCATTTTGTTGAAGGAAAATGCAAGAACGCACACCCCTAAGAAGCACCCCCACCACAAAAAAAAAAAAATCATATTTGAATCTCGTCTCCTAAGATGGACACGGATGATTAGATAAGGGGTGTGCTTTGAGGGATATGGGGTGTACCTTTTAGGGTGTCAGACAAAGTCCTTTATTTAGTCCGGATTCACTGTGCCCACTTCTCTCTTGTCAGTTACCTTTCTTTTGGCATTGGTTTCCTAAATAATCAAGAATTTATTGAATCGAATTTTCTTTATTTATTAAAAAGATTTTACAGTAACGTATTATGATTAATTATAAATTTAAAGTGATTTCTCTCCAAACAAAAGTTTAAGCTAGCTAGGGTCAAATTATTTTGATTCATATATACAACTAGCTAATTAATTCGTACCTATGTACCTTTCAAAATGGGTGTGACCATGATCTTCAATTTCTATAATTCGAATGGATTGGCCCAACAGTAGTAACGAGCTTGAAATTGAGTTAATTAGGTGCAACAAGTTCAATTCCTTCATGCGTTAAGATTGTTCAGACTATTAAAATACACTTAAGCCAATTATGCTAGGACCTTGTGGAAATAGTGCCTGAATGCCCACCAATACCGATGTCGAAAAGAAAAAAATAATTTGCTTCAATTTCTTTCACAACTGAGCAGTAGTGTTACAGCTATATATGTGTTACTGTAGGATTTAAAATGATGATTCTGAGCTGAAGTATGATTGCACTTGATGAAAAAGGTAAAAATGACTACACGCCAAACGAAGCGTTAACCTTTTTAATTTTTAGTTATGTTTTTTTTTTTAAACCACAGTCACCTGTTATTCATTCTAAATATCTCGTAAGTACATTTAAAATAAATTAGGATACAACTTCTCACTCGTTTCGACTATATATAGAACTAGCTTCCCTTATTAATGTATGGGCCGCTACATTCGCTGATCGACGAACAAAATAAACACTATAGGGCCTTAATTCTGTTACCAACTTCACACAATCATCAATTATAGCTTCAAAATATGATTTCTTTTGTGCCTATTCTGGATTGCCTGAACCACCCCAAGTGCATCAGACTCTAACTTTACTCTTCTCTTGCCTCTGTCCTTCAGTCAAGATAGTGTCTCTCTAACTCCAATAGCCTTAGCTACCCTTACCTCGAATACCCATTTCATACTTTCCTGCTAAGCCAACCACGAATCGTCTATCATTGTCCCTTAGAACCACTTCATATGAGCTAACTTCACTCTCTTCAAACACTATTGCATCTACATTACAAGTGACAAATCCAAATCCTTCCCTCGGTCGTTGCCAACTTGTTGGGATCACAGTCGATGGCTTGACCTAGGGGGTATGTCTTCTCTGTTTCATTGCCTTCCATGTTGCTAGGTATGACTTTGCACCCTTGAGAATATGTGTGTGATTGATATCGATTACTCAAAATTGTAGAGTTTCAATTATTCCATATGCTCCATATCACCATTGCCACCATTTCCATCACTTCTTTTGTAGAGTCATTGAACAGTTCACTCATCCATTCCATAAAAAAATTGTGTGCTTGAGTGGTACTAATTTTCAGTTCTTCCCAACATTTCCTTGCCTTAAAACATCCTACTAAAGCATGGAATACATTTTCAACTTCCAATTTACATGCCCCACACATTTGTTCAATTGGGACTCTCCGACTAATCAGGTTAATCATCGTTGGCAAGTAGTCGAGGACTGCCCTCCACAGGAAAGTTTTAACTCTTGGTAGTTCCCAAAATTCCAAATCCCACTCCAGAATTCTACCCTTCTTTGAGACGTACTCCCATTTACATTTACCACAACTACTTTATAGGCACTATTTACAGTATATATGTCTTTTGAGTTACCTTCCCATATCCATTCATCCTTACTACAATGATAATAAATTGGAATTGTCTTTATCAACTTCTGATCTCTTTTCTCAAACATATCATGTAAGATATCCTCATCCTAACTTCGAGAATTTTCGTGCATCAAAGTATCGACTGTTAGGTTAAAGAACTCATCGGGTTTGAACCTTTTTGTTTTCCTTGTCTGGTAGCCACGGATCACCAAACACTTGGATTAAAGTTCCATCTCCTACTCTCCATCTACATTGATTCAAAAGTGTTGACTTTGATGCTATAATACTTCTCCAAACATAACTCGGGTTCCTTCTTAAATTAGCATAAACAAATTGCGTGTCTGGAAAATATTGCGCCTTCAGTAATCTCGGTGACAATGATGTGGGATTTTCAAAAAGACGCCATGCTTGTTTCATCAACATGGAAAATAACGGACCTTTCTCATTCCCAATCCACCTAGCTTCTTTGGCACCCACAGTTTGTTTTAGTCACCCCGTCGGATCCCGCCATGCTTATCCACGTCCGATAGCCACAAAAATTTGTTCATCATCTTCTCCAAACTGTGGCACAATCTCCTTGGCAAAAGGAATACACTAATCACATAAGTAGGGATGCTCTGAATAACTGATTTTAGCAGTACCTCTTTTCTAGCTCTAGACAACAATTGCCCTTTCCACCCTTGTAATCGACGATGAGCCTTGTCAAGAATATATATATAAGAATGCTTCTTCCTTGTTTTCCCAACTTTACTTGGTAGTTCCAAGTAAAATCTAGTTGCATTGATCTCTGTGACATGAAGTAACTGGCAAATATTCTCTGCAACATCGTGCCGAGTATTTCTACTAAAGTGCAGGGATGATTTATGGAAGTTAATAGTCTGGTTAGTCGCTTCTTCATAGACTCTCAGACACTCCTTCACAGTCTCTGTCTCTTAAACAGTGGCCTCAAAAAAATAAATAACTATCATCAGCAAAAAAGTGGTGAAAAATAACAGGTGCATTATTGGCAATCTTGCAACCATGTAGATTCCCTATCCCCTCCGCACACAATAGAAACAAGTAAGGAGAGATAGGATCTCCTTGTCGAATACCTTTAGAGGTGATGATAGGACCGACTTCAAGTTCACCCACAAGGAAAGTGTACTTCACCGATGAGACATACATCATCATCAAGTCCATCCACCGCCTCGCAAACCCTATTTTGATCATGATTACATCCAAAAACGCCCATTCAACCCGATCATAGGCTTTGCTCATATCAATCTTTAGAGCTGCATCCGTGTTTTTCTTGTGTCTTTCTGTAAAGCCAGTGATTTACCTCAAAAGCAGAGATAACATTGTCAATAATTAGCCTTCCCAAGATAAAGGTGTTTTGACATTCAGAAATGATTCCCGGTAATACAAGTTTGAGCCTATTTGCTAACATTTTAAATATAATTTTATAAAGGACATTACAAAGTGAAATATGTCTCAAATCAGTAACAAACTATGGCTTATTTTTCTTCGAGATGAGTACCACTAGTGTATCATTCAAGTTCTCGAGAAACTGCCCCTCCTATAAGAATATTAAACAAGTTTGAGAGATGGCCTGTCCCACAATAGGCCAAATTTTTTTTATAGAAAGCCGAATTCATGCCATCCGGTCCTAGACTCTTATCAGGGTGCATAGAGAAAATAGCTTCCTTGACTTCCTTAGGCGAGAATTGATAAAAGAGTAGTGCATTTTGTTCAGCTGTTATTCTCTTCTCCACGACTGCATCAACATGCCCTTGGTTTGAATTGAACAATGAAGAGAAATAGTCATTTACTAATGCACCCAAACCAGTTTCCCCATCATGTCATACACCATTCGAATCTTTAAGCCTCTGAATTGCATTTTACTTCTTCCTAGCTAAAGCATAGGAGTGGAAGATTTGGTGTTCAAGTCGGCTCCTTGAAACCAATGTTTTGTAGCCTGCCTCCAAAATTCATCTTGTTGAGATAGGGCCCGCAAGTACTCTATTTCAATCTTCTTATAACACTGGAGTAAAAATGAGTCATGTAGGCCTTGGAGGGCATTCAGTCTTACTCGTAGCTTCTCCGCTTTATCTGTAAATAGGCGTGACGTGTTCTTTCCCCACTATTGAAGTTTACTTTCACATTCAGCGATTCGGTGTGTCACTGGTAAGAATGAATTTGATTCCCAACTTCTCCGAACATCCCTCTTCACGTAACCATGAGTTCTCAAATCGAAATTTGAATTTTTTCTTGATGACTCACCAACTCGAGATCTCCATAAATAATGCTCTATGATCAGAGCATTAGGTTCCAAACTCTTACCTCATCAAACATTTGTCTCCATGTTGATGTGTTCATTGCCCTGTCTAACCTTTCCTCTACCCAGTTAACAGAGTCCCTGTGTTTTTCCCAAGTGAAAGGATACCCTTTCATTCCCAAATCAGTAAGCAAACAATGCTCTAATACCCCTAAAAAACCATTAAGGCACCACTGCGGTTGCCTTCTCTCCCTTTTTTTCCTTTATGTGTGCCATATCATTCAAATCACCAACCACAACCCATGGTACATTGGATTGGTTGCTAAGTGATCGAAGTAGGTTCTAAGATGCCCGCCTTCTTGAGATCTCCAGGAATCCATAGAAACCAGTAAATCGATACGACTGAATACCTTGCAATGATATCATGACATTGATAAAGTTTAAAGAAAATGACTTGATTTGCACCTGCTCCGATTGTTTCCACAAGAGCATTATGTCTCCCCCATGACTCTCATCTTTCTGTATGTAAACCTTCAAACCTCAATTGTTTACGAACTCAATCTACTCTCTCATGATCTACTAAGGTTTCCATAAGGAATACCAAAATGGACTTATATGTTTGGACAAGGTTCAATAGAACTCTCACTAACCGCGGAGAGCCTAATCTGTGATAGTTCCAAAATACTATACTCATCTTGTTTAGCGGGCCCGGGTATTCATTGGGCCTACTGCAAACAAGTTTTTTAGATCCTGCATCTCGGGAACTTGTGACCCATTTAAGTCAATTTCCATCCCCACCCTTAACTGTTTTGGATTTGCCACCAGTTGAAAAGGGAGTTTAAAATCTGAATTTCCTTTAGTTAACTTTCCATCTATGCCTCTATCAATCACGTCCTCCATGCTTGTGCAATCCCTATGACTAGGGAGTTTAGAATTTGAGTTTTCATTAGTCAACTTTCCATCTATGCCTCTATCAATCACACCCTCCTTGCTCGCGCAATCCCCCTAATTTAGTCTTCAATTGTGAGCATGTGAGATGTCTGCCACATCACCAGACTCAGCGCCACCTCCGAACACTAAAATTTTCCCACCGTCTTGGTTCCTCAACCATCTACTCGAAGTTGGGTTGCTCATCCTTCGAACTTAGCTCTCAGAAAACTTTCATACTTCCTCTTTATGGGTGAATTTTCATAATCAAACAATACATCATAGAACTTCTCCAAATGTCCTATCAACCCACAATAGAAACAAAATGTAGGTACTCGTTCGTAGACAAATTCGGCTCAAAACCATTTTCATCCACTCCTTTTCATCTTCATATTGATCAGCAGGAGTTTCCTCACATCCATACGTACTTTGATTCATAGGTAATCAATCCACATATTGCGTAAACTTTTCTCATTAGTTTTGAAAAATACTCTAATGTTGTTCACAATTGATTTTGCTACTTGCTCACTGACAACTTGTGAACTTGTACCTATATTTCAATCTTATGCAATTACAATTCCACCAGTTGGTCAGACTCTTCTAGTTGCTTCCACAATATTGTTTGTTGATTAAAAGTCTAGGGGCCATCGTCTTTGACTCAAAGAACATCTCGATCATGGAAGAAGGTAAAAATGAATAAGTTTAGAGCCTTTATCTCCCTGGCGTACATACCCTTTATCGTTTTCCATATTATTGCCAAGGTGTCTCTCATGGCTCCAAAGTTGATTGGACGATCTGAGAGAAACCTTCCCACCAGAATCTTGGAGCAATCAACCTTTTCTTCTTCAACCTAACCCTCTTCAAGGACAAATCCTTGTTCATCATGTCCATCAATACTTAGATCATCGCAACACTCATGAAATCTCCCTCTTTTGATGAATACACCATGGTTATAGGGTCGAAATCAGAAAAAACCAGAATCACACAAATAAAGAAAAAACTTATCACAAGGATAAGACGCAACAACACGCCATTAGGCGAGACATCTCTTTGATTATTGTTATCTACAACAAGAAAAACCTCTTAGATTGCATTTTTACAACATATGTTGTCTATCCACGTAGCTTTACTGGTTAATTTTTAATGATCGTCCCTCACTCAAGAAAATCAATGAAGTCGATCATTAGCCCAATCCCCTTTTTTTCTATGCTGCGGCTTCCAAACAGAGGATTCCCTCCATCTATCTATAATAATAATAATAATAATAATAATAATAATAATAAATGGCTAAAAAATAAAGTGTGCATCCTAAGTGTGTACCTAAAGTGTATTAGATTATCATTTTCCTATATATATATATGGGTTTTCGATTTATAGCAAAATAAGGATTTTGAAAGCACACGTCCAAGACATTAGGCAGCTGAGAGAAGAATTTGATCTATGTAGCCGATCACAACTAATTTGAGATTGAGGCTTTGTTAGTTGTTATTAAATATTTAACACTACAATAATATATAATCTAACTCCACTACTATACGTTGGAGTACCAATTGGTAGTAAACTACAATGACATCAAACATTTATTTTTATTTTTTTTGATAACTATGGGTATCCGAACTTTTTTTCAACCCCTCCTTACTTTGGTTCGACTAATCCTATGAGAGTTAGTCGAATGCCCCAACTTCATAATCTGGGAGAAACCAAAAAAATATAATGTTGCTACCAAGAATCGAACCCGAGACCTCTACCTCAGTCAGAGTTTAAGTGTTATTTTTTTTATTAGCAAAGACCAATTCCGGTCTAGGTTACATCTGTAACTGCATGATATCCTGCTCCAGCAACATGAAAATTTGATTAGGAATATGTTCTGAAATCTTAAAATTAACATTACACTGAAAACTTCCTTAGCCATGTGATTTGCATAGGCATTATTCTCTCAAAATGTGTGGTTGAAAAATACACTCCACTCCTTGTCCGCTTCCCTTAGAATATCATGAATCAGTGAATCTTGAAATTGGCCCTGCGATGAGTCTATAATAAGATCAATTGCTTCTTGTGAGACTAGCTCCACAACGAGTTTCCTATATCCTTTATCCCACGCCAATTGCAAGTCATGTTTAATTCCCCCATAGTTCGGCACAAAGAAGTGAACACCGACCCAAAGTGCTATTTTCTTTACTACAACACCACAAACATTTACTCCCTCTAGTCATAATTATATGACGTTTTGGACAAAACACAGTTTTTAAGGAAGGTTTTAATTACATGTTGAAATTACTATATTATGTTGGACCAAGTGGTTAGTCACTCTAACTCCGACCGGGATTTTGATGGAAACAAACGAGGTGAAAATGTACTAATAAATATCAAGTGCATTTCAGTTTTTGTTAAAGGTTGCAAAACATCACATCACGGGTATTCAAGCCATACAAGTTCAAGACTCGACATTCATGAAGGAATGAAGACGATGTTGGACTAAGTGGTTAGTCACTCTAACTCCGACCGAAATTTTGATGGAAACAAACAAGGTGAAAATATACTAATAAGTTTTATCAAGTGTATTTCAGTTTTATCAAAGGTTGCGAAACATCACATCATGGGTATTCGAGCATTCAAGCTATACAAGTTCAAGACTCGACATACATAAAGGAATGAAGACGAAAGATCAAGGCCACGAGTTGTAAAATTGATGTATGGTATTCAAGTTCACTTAAGCAAACCTATTGCATTAGTTCATGCATATCGTGATTTTAAAATGAATTTTCAAATGTCAAGTGATTACTTGAAGATTTCGGTCCCATAAGTCTAAACTATGTTAAACTATATGTGTATATTAATATCGCATTGTGAAAATCATTGCGAAAGCTTTTGAAAAAGAAAAACTTGTTTTTGAAAGGTCTTTGAAAAGAAAACTGCATATTTGCAGAAAAGTCCCTCGCAAATCATGAAACCGAGATTTTCCATTTTCGGGATTTGTGAAAATATCCGAACCATCCAAATAGGCCATATGAACCATAACAAACATGTATTATATGTTATATGAGGGCTCATTGGGTCTAGGACATGTTAAAGGGTCGCTAACACAAGGGACAGAACTAATTATTCTGAGGTCCCTGCAGTTAGCGCGCTAATACTGTTATTAGCGCGCTATGTGCAGAGTTAGCGCGCTAGGTCATAAAATTAGCGCGCTAATTGCAGTCCTAACAGTTTTTTTATAAAGCTGAAAAATTCACTTTAATTCGAATTTTTGATCAAATCTTGGCCCTTGGATGCACACAACGGTCATATATTGGTCTATAAATATATACAACTCTCCCAAACACACAAGGCACAAAAATTAAGTTTTAAAATCAAAGAAAAACATTTGTGCTCAAATTTTTCAAGAGAAGGAGCTTGGGGTTTTCAAGCTACACTTAGAGGCTGTTCATTCAACATCAAAATCAGCACTCTTGAGGCACTCTAAGGAGTACAACAACCTTTCCAGAACTGATTTTCAAGTCATCTTCTTGGGGTTGTAAGAAAGTCCATTCCCTAGCTTTTCTTGTGCTTAAATTATATATTCTTGTGTGATTGATTTGGGAAATTACTTGTTGTGTTGTTAAACACACTTGTATTGGGTTTTGCACTTAAACTTGATTCATTAAACCCTTGGACTGATTTGAACAAGAATTTGTGCTTAAACTTGATTTTTATCAAACTTCTTGTTCTTTGGATTTGAAACCGGTTTTGTTCTCATCAATCTATTTAAAAGGTTTCATATTTGAGTTTTGCATAAAATCAGTTTTATACTTGCATTTCTCAATTGTTTTTATACTTGCATGCATAAGAGTGATTAGGCTCTAGGAGGCTTGCTTGTATTTGAACTTGATACCACTTTACTTTGTAAAGTGTAATTTCACTTGTATTAATCAAATCTTGATTGTAAGACTTAGTGGGATCTAAGTCGAAAGGGAAGACCTAGTTGAGGCTAGGGTTTAGGGTTGCGGCTAGGTGAGAAAAGTCCTAGGTGGGTTTAGGTGGGAAAATCCTAGTTGCGGCTAGGTGGTTGTATAAGACCTTATTGCGATAAGACATCGTGTAAAAGACCTAGTTGAGGCTAGGCATTCACTAGGCTAGTTTGCTTAGGGTGTAACACTTATTGATAATATAAGTGGAGTTTGAAAATCCTAACCGGGGAGGTTAGGTAGTGGATGTAGATCGGTTGGATCGAACCACTATAAATCACGTGTCTTATTTCCATCTCTTCTACCCCCTTCTTGATTGCATAGTATTGATATTTATCATTGGTGTATGCATTATCATTATTATTTAAGCATAAAGTTTTAAAAAGGTGATAATCACTCGGTAACCCAATTCACCCCCCCTCTTGGGTGACCTTCAGACGAAAAATCAAACTACAAGTTGTAATATTGATGTAAGGTATACAAGTTCATTCATGCAAGACAAATGCATTAGTTCATACATATCGAGTTTTATAAACGAATTTTCAAATGTTAAGTGATTACTCGAAGTTTCAAAATGGAACTTTAACACATGACTCGGACTATAAGTTTAAACATTGTGAAACTATGTGTTTATGTTCATTTGTATTTTGAAGATCATTGTGGAAGTTTTCGAAAAAAAAAACTTGCTTTTCAAAGGTTTTTGAAAAGAAAACTGTAAATTTGCAGAAAAGTCCCTCGCACGTTATGAAACTGAGATTTTCCGTTTTCGAAATTTGTAAAAATATCCGGACCACCCAAATAAGCTTAATGACCCATATTAAACATATATAACATGTTATATGAGGGTTGGTTGGGTCCCGGGTGTGTTTAAGGGTCGCTAACACAAGAGACAAAATAATTATTTTGAAGTCCCTGCAGTTAGCGCGCTAATGCTATCATTAGTGCACTAAGTGCAAAGTTAGCGCGTTATGTCTCAACATTAGCGCGCTAATTGCATTCCTGACAGCTTTTTTAAAAAGCTGGAAAACAAACTTTAATTTGAATTCTTGATGAATTCTGGGTCCTTGGATCCCTAGAACGGTCACAAACTGATAAGATGGGATGTCTAACACTATAAAACCACCAAGAACATTGTTTTGAGAGAACAAGGAAGAAACACACACAAAAGCTCAAACTTACAAAAAAGAGAATATTGATTTGTGTGAAGAAGACAAAGAAGATTCTTAAGGCTGTTCATTCACTCCAAAATCCAGCACTTTTCAGGCTTCCAAAGGTATACAAGAATCTCCTAAAAACTTATTTTTAAGTCATCTTCTTGGTTGTAAGAAAGTCCTTGTTCTAGACTATTTTCTTGTGCTTAATCTACATAGTTTTGTGTGTTTGAATTAAAAATTATTTTGTTGTGTGTTTGAACACCTTCATCTTGGGTTTTGCACTTAAATTTATTTTATTAAACCATAAGATTGGTTTGAACAAAAATGTTGCACTTAAACTTGATTTTTGTTAAACTTTTTGTTCTTAGCTTTGAAATCGGTTTTGCACTAATACATTAGATTTTTGAAACGATTTCATATTTGGGACTTGCAAAAAATCAGTGACATATTTGCATATTCCATTTATTCTCATACTTGCATGCATTAGAGTTGTTAAGCTCTAGGAGGTTTGTTAGTGTTTGAATTTGATACCACTTTACTTTGTAAAGTGTACTTCATTATTTTTCAGTTATTTATTGTAATTGGATGATTATAAGACTTAATGGAATCTAAGTCAAAAGGGAAGACCTAGTTGAGGTTAGACATAAACCCTAGTTGTGGCTAGGTAGGAAGTCCTAATTGTGATTAGGCATTCTTTAAGCTTGTAAGCTTAGGTTGTAACACTTGTTAGCAGTATAAGTGAGGGTTTAAAAATCCTAACCGGGGAAGTTAGGTAGTTGATGTAGATCATTGGATCGAACCACTATAAATCATGCGTCTCTTTCCATCTCTTCTATCCCATTCACTTGCATATCATCCATATTTGTACTTTGGTGAGCATATAGCATTTTAATTATTGAATTAAATTAAAAAGGGCGATAACTTCTCGATACACCCAATTCACCCCCCTCTTAGGCGTAGTTTCATATTACCCCAGATAGAAAAAAGAAAGAATGCTTTAATTAAGCTATTGAGATCAAATTAGTATTAAACGCTTAATGGTAGGATTGGTAAAAGTTGTCTTGAAATTGTAAGACGTCTTATATTAATTGAAATAAAAAAATTTTAAAACGTCATATAATTATGACTGGATAGAGTATTTTTTTTGTAAGGTAAAGATTATATTATATCAATAAACAGGAGAATTTTCTATTTACAAAACTCAAACTCGAGACCTTGCAAAGACCAACTCCCTTACCAATTGAACCAACCGATTGTTGGTTAAACATAAACCATTTGCAAGGCTCTTTCCACTAATCAAACTTAATAAAGTGCTTTTCTTATGTCTCATGCCATGTCTATTAGTGCCAACAACAGGGACTAGGGTTCGGTCCATCTACAGGAATTGAAATTGATACTCCGCTGAGAACGAATTGATTCTTTTGCCACTCACATACGAAGCAGTTTTTTTTTTTTTCAAGAATATACCAAGCAGTTGTTGGCTCAATATGTAGTCTTTTTAATTAATTACTTAAATGATTCTCACTTGGAGAAAGATAAGGTGGCATAGTATTTTTGATGGAAGGGATACTCTCGACAATTGTACAGCAAATGTGAAGTACCGAAAACATGTCATCCAATCAAAAACTTCTCTGTACGTAGTTTTCAGAGAAGACTTCTTTAGAGGTGCTATCGACACGTGGAGCTTCTTTTTCAGTGGCGCAACTGAGTTGCACACATCATGCTGCTAGTTCAGTAATAGAACAACACTTGTCAATGATAGGTTGGAAGTTGATATTACAGTGATCACACTGTCTCTCAAACCATTATAGGAACTGTAGCATGTTGATGAAATAAGTCGCACCTGTTTATCGATGGCGAAAGTACATGAGCATGCATAAAGGGTTACACGTACTTATTGGATCCCCAACCCACGTCGATGTTATCACCACTTAATCTTATGCCCATTCTTGTTAGCATTTTGGCAAACCGTCAATGTGGATGATATATAATTGAGAGGTCTACATCCACAATTAGTTAATCCCTAGTTGGAAAAGACTTAATTTTTTTTTAGATCAAATTGGTTAAAATATCATAACCTTTTACAGCTTTTGTTATTATATTCTAACATTTTAAAATTTGTTATTATATTTATAACATATCTAGATTGTAAAATTTATATTCTAAACTATTTTTGAATTTCAAATTTGACGATGTGACACTTAAAATAATGAGTTTAAATCATAAAATTAATAATCATTTTGATAACTATGAGTGATTAAGTGACTTTTTAAAATTTATATTAAGGCGTCACCTCATCAAATATTAAGTTAAAAATCGACTTGAAATACAATGTAAATAATTTAAAAAGGTTAGAATATAATAACAAATCTCAAAAGGTTAGATTATAACAACAAAAATTATGAAAAATTAGAATATGTTAACCAATTAAGCCTTTTCTTTAAGCAAAGTTTAATTTCGAGTTTCCTAGATAGATAGCTTAGGCAAGACACTCATATAGGGCTTGCATTGCATGACCGTGTGGACAAGGCATTGCAGTTAGCATCAAGTACCACAAAAAAAATACAAAATAATAAAAATAACAATAACAATAACCATAACCATAACAATAACAGAAGGTATGTAATTGATCGAAGAATCTAAAACAATTAATGTAAATTATTTCAAAAGCATTTTTGAAATGGTGCATGTGGGTTGTTTCACTTCCGGGAGTGTCATTTAGTCCCATGAATGCAACGATATAATCATTTTACACGAGAAATTTCTTGTTAACTCACATTAAAGATCATATTTTCATGTTTGGTTCAACTTTAAACTTTTTGAGAAGTTGCAAACTTTTAAAAAATAAAATAAAAAAATTGACATAAATAACCTTCAAACAAAAAAGTGATATGTGTAATAGAGATTATTAATAAAGAGTAATTATGTCCATTTTACAGGAAAGTTGACATTACAAAGCCAATCAAACAAAATTAGTTTAAACTTCCATGTAAGATATTTCACTCTCATCAACCCCCAACCAAATAAGGCCCATTTGATAGGAGAAATAACAAACCACGAAAATGTTAGTTTGTTACAACATTTAAGTACAACATTAACAGTTCTATTGGATCATGTATTGAAATATGCATACACACATCCCAATGTGTATCTAATGTACCTATCATTGTTGTAGGTAAAGGTTGTACCCAAAGTACATAACTCTAGCATTTCTCTTCTTTTTCTTTAAAAAAACAACAAACAAAAAACAAAAACAAAAAAAGAAATTTATCTTGTCCTCTATCAAGCTAGCAAAGGAGACGAGCAGCTGATGTGACTTCAACAGCTCCAAAAAATAATTATCACAATATCCATAATTTTTTATTTTTTTTATAATTGTGTGTGGTGTCTAGATTATCCTCACTAATCCACACACGAGGCTCTCGCTCTATCGATCGGGAGTGAGACCAAGTGGCCCAATCAATCTTACATACAGGGGAATTGAAATCGATAGTATCCTTAATTATGGGTTATAAGCAACTGCATTCAAAGTATAAACTTCGAAAGAAAGAAAGTAAGCAAATTGTTAAACACTTGAACCCAAAGCCTTAGCAAGCAATGCTTAATTACAATAACAACAAAGTTTCAATCTTTAATTACTTGGGGTCAACAACCTAAATCAAATTCTTCAATTGCGCTCAATTAAGAACAATTGATGGATTCTTCAATTGCGCTCAATTAAGAACAATTGATGGTGTGCTTTCCAACTCTTTTAAAACCTCATAATCAATACATATCAAGTTAGCTTCGATCTACCTTGCATCATTTAAGTTCTTCAATTTCCATTGAAATGAATTTCTAAATAGAAGCATTTGTAGGTTGTCCAAGGAGTGTTGAACCATCACAATCGTTCTCCCTAATTTGTCTCATTTAATGATGCTCCTACTTTTCTTTAAATTTATATATTTTTTATTCTATCTTTACGAGTGTGATCATATATTCACCTAAGCATCATATTTCTTTACCACCGAATATTAACTTCCATAAAGAATAGCAGACCTAATTGCAATTGCACAAAATTCCCCTTTTAGCTTAGTAGGGTGGGTGGGCAATGCAAGTCGCCTAAGAAAAAACTAAGCCAACATTTTTTGTCACATTTTATTTACAATAACAACAAAGTTTCAATCCTTAATTACTTGGGGTCCGCTACCTAAATCAAACTCTTCAATTGCGCTCGATTTAGTACAATTGATGGTGCGTTCAAGTATTTTAAAACCCTCCTAATCAATACATCTCAAGTTAGCTTCGATCTACCCTCCATCATCTAATTTCTTTAATTTCCATTGAAATGAGTTTCTTAGTGAAAGCATTTGTAGCCGTCCAAGGGGGTGTTGAAACCATCACAATCGTCCTTCTTTAATATGTCTCAATTAGTGATGCTCGTACTTTTCTTTAGATTTATGTATTTTTTATTCTATCTTCACGAATTTTACCATATATCCATCTAAGCATTATGTTTCTTTACAACCGAATATTAACTTCCATAAAGCATAGCAGACCTAATTGCAATTGCATAAAATTACCCTTTTAGCTTGGTAGGGTGGGTGGGTAATGCTAGTCGCTTAAGAAAAAACTAAACCAACATTTGTTTTGTTACATTTTATTTATTAATTTGTTGGTGCGCTTGGCTTACTCTCTATATCAATGTATATATATAAATAGAAGAATTAATTATAGGAATTGTCAATTAATTCTCTGCCAATCATAAAGAAACTTTAATAAATTATTTTGTTTGGGTAGTTATAAATTATTCAAAATAACATCTTCAATCATAACTCTGAAAAAAAAAATATGTTCACTCGTAAGACAGTGTAGCCTCTATGGACAATTCAACAACCACCATAATAACTTATATTCCAAAATCTAAAACAAAAAGTCAATAATCCTTTCCAAAATGAATTCATTGACATTGGTTGAAAATGAGAAATACAAATCTCTTGGTTAGAACTACAAAGAAAGAAATCAAACAAGAATTAAACTCTTGAAAAGAGTCCCAACAAGCACAATTCAGATCTCTTTGATCTACACAAATCCTTGACAAGCATGAGGACAACTACTTTCTTATTTTTAGTTTTTTTTTTTTACTTCAACGGGAATCGAATCCACGACCTTCCTAAATGGTAGGAGAATAGAACTCTTTGATCTCTATAAATGGGTACTTTCTAATGAAGTGATTCCCCGAGCCCACATCTTGGTAAAGGGTCATCCCAACAGTGATAACCCCTGCAGCAGCTAAGGTCAGTTTACGTCCCAACTAAAGACGATTAGGCAATTGGGGGCGGGCATACTTTGTCAAATCGCAAATGGTACAACAGCTCAAGGGCCACTATTATCAATGTAAGAGAATTGAACAATGAACTTTCTCACACCAAAAAAAAAAAACAAAAACAAAAACAAAAAATAAAACAAAAAGGCCCACCACCATTATGGAAATAACTTGAGCATTATTAGGTTCACTAAGGGCTCCTTTCCATAGAAATGCTAAGCCCACAAGAACATCAGTTCTGGTAAAAACGAGCTAAAAGCTCCAAGCATAGTTGAACCAGGCAATCGACTGACAAAAAAAAAAGAAAATAATAATCTAACACACTTTGGACGCACACTTTGTTTTTTAGTCATTTATGATGTTTTGTCAAATATGGGGCCCATGCCTGAGGAGACAAGAGAGTGCGCCCCAAGTGTACGTCCCAAGTGTGCGCCTAAAGTATGTTAGATTATCATTTTCCAAAGAAATATTACGACCTCAATTTTAATAAGATAGGTTGGACGACAAATGACTGAAGGACGAAGAGCAAGATCTAGAACAGGGAAAAAAGGAAAAGTAACAAATTCAGAGCATGAAACAAGGTTACCAACGAACTGAAGCCAAAATCCATGAGCTCCAAAAAAAAAAAAAAAAAAAAAAAAAAAAAAGAAGCGTTGGGAACAACATGCAGGATTCCACATTAGGGGGTCCTGTCAAGAATTAAGATGTGAATCTAATGTGAGCATAAGTACTTGTAAAGGATATGCAAACCAAAGTCCGATGAGACTAATAAACCAAAGACTCAATTTCGCCCAATGATATTGTGGTGAAACAACGTGACTAGAAATAAATAGAATTTGAGTTTTCCATGTGTAGAAATAGAGCTTTACGTCACTACCCAACAGCGCCAATTAACTTATCCTGCTTAATATAAGGGTTTTGGAAGAATAGACTACATAAATGAAAAATCAATAACAACTTTGCATTGAGAATAACAAATCAATATCATTGAGTGAGAGGTGGATCACAATATGCTATGCAAAGAGGCGAACTTCTCTTCTATCAGAAAGCAAGTTGTTTCTTGATGTCGGCAAATTATGTAAGAACTGGTGACTGTTGAGTAAGAGCACACACATTTTTGCTTCCTATCTTCTATATTAAAACATTCTTTCAAAGATTCTCAGGTCGGTTAGCAACTTAGCATCACAATGTGCAGTGCAAAGTAGCAGGACCCATTTTTTTTTTTTTTTTTTTTTTTTTTTTTTCTTTTAATCAGAAAGCAAGTTGTTTCTTGATGTCAAAAATTGATGCAAGAATTCATGACTGTTGAGCAAAAGCATGCTTGTTTGCCTTGTACCTTCCATAAGAAAATTCTGTTTGAAAGATTTTCAGGTCATTTAGCATGTTGTGCTTCTGACCGTACCAACAGCAAGCAGTAGTACTATCTGTAGTTCTCATCATTTGATCAATTGCATAGCTCTAGTGGTAGAACCTGAAGGTTTAGGCATGCATTTATATCTTGTGTAGATGGTGGACCCTAGAAGATATGATTATACTTGAAAAGATACTAGAAAGTGGAAGAACTCTTAAAAGCACACTACATATGTAATATGAACTCCACTCTTTCAATGTTTAATTGCCCACAGTTACTAGTTTGTATTACCCCTTCAACTTCTTCCTATTTAATATGCTAAATGCATTAATGAACCATAATATACAGAAACTACAATTTTCTAGATACAAGTATACAACATACAAATTAACTACTGAACTTTATAATTGTAATCACAATCTTGAATCTTGTTTAATTCCTAACATGTCTCTGAAGGCAAAACCTTGAAACTTGTTTAATAACTAATTGTGTCACTAATAATGACTACTGTAAAAATATTCAATTTCTTTCCATAAATTTAGCAGTAAAATTACTTCTTCAGAAAGGAACCCTAAAACTATATTCTATAATTGTTAGTTTCTATGGCGATATTTCAGGAAACATGGTTTTTTTTTTTTTTGAAACAAAATAATTATTGAAAATTTATTTATATATAAAATTTATTTGTATAGGGTTTTTTTTTCTCATAATATAAAATAAATAATATGTTTATCATCTCAAGAAAATAAACAATATGCTTATACATATTATATGATATAGTACTACATCAAGGATTGACTTTAAGCCAATATCTCTTTACTCTAGTTATGGATGAAACAACTAGGCATATTCAAGAGGATATACCATGGTGTATGCTATTTGCAGATGACATTGTCTTAGTGGACGAAAAAGAGATGGAGTGAATAGGAAATTAGAACTTTGGGGGAATACATTAGAATCTAAAGACTTTAAGTTGAGTAAAACGAAGACTAAATACATGCACGATGAGTTTAAAAATACTAGACATAAAGATGGAGTGGTAAAATTAGAAGTAGAAGTTCCTAATGTAAAACATTTTAGATATCTAGGATCAATCATACAAAAATGATGACAATATTGAGAATGATATCACGTATAGAATTCAAGCTGGATGGAAGAAATGGAAGAGTGCAACAGGTGTGATATGTGATAGAAATATCCCTACCAAGTTAAAAGAAATATTTTATAGGACAGCAATTAGGTCAGCTATGCTCTACGGAAGTGAACGTTGGGCGGTAAAGCAACAATAATTATATAAAATGAACGTAGCAGAATGAGGATGCTTAGGTGGATGTGTGGTAAAACTCGTAAAGATAGAATAAGAAACACATAAATTCAAAGAAAAGTAGGAGTAGCACCAATTGACACAAAGATTGGATAATGGTGGTTGCGGTGGTTTGGACACCACCAAAGACGGGCTACAACTGCCCCCCACTAGAAAACTTGACTCTATATAAACTGAAAAATTTGGAGAGGAAGGAGTAGACCGAAGTTAACTAGGGATGCATTAATCAGGAGGGACTTGAATGGTTTGGAATGCACACCATCAATTGCACAAAATCGAACGCAATGAAAGAGTCTGATCCATGTAGCCAACCCTTATTAATTAGAGGCTAAGGCTATGTTGTTGTTGTTGTTGTTGTTGTTGTTGTTGTTGTTGTTGTTGTTGTATATCATATGAGATAGTAATAAAACAAAAAAACGTCAAACCATATTTGTTGGGGTTGGTTACATGGATCAAACTCTTCCATTCAACTTGATTTAGAACATCTCCAATGAGGTTGTGGATTGGGGGTGAATGTGTGCCAACTATGATAAGATAGACATTGGGTTAAAAAAAAGTCTCCAATGGCAATTTGGATTTGCTCTATGTGGATGACATGACATAGGCACTGTCTATCGCACTCTCTAGAAATAGAGGTTGTTTATTAAAAACGAAAAATTCAAAGAGAAGCGGAAAAATAGCCAACACATTTTATTTTTTCGTTTTTGGTTCATTTACATACTTTGCCCTTTTATTTTTCTTTAGTGTTTTCCTTGTATTTATCATAAAGTATATAAAAGATAGTATATTATATACACAAATTAATAAAGTCTTGTTTCCTATTGAAAAAATATAGTATATGAAAAATAAGATAATTACAAATAAGTTTTAGAGAAAAAAGATAAATACAAATAATAGTGTTACTTTTGTCGGTTGTTATTATTTATATGAATATAACTGAAATTAAATGCATATAAAGAACATCCGGTTTATAATAAATATAATATTTTTTATATAAAATAATTGTTAAATAATTATTAATAACATGAAAAAATTTTAAAAAAATGCTACTTCATGGATAGAAGGTGCAATCCAAATAACCTATTGGAGACACTTTTTAAGGTTGGATGTGCATTTATGCCATAGAGTGGACATCCCCTCCACATCCATGACGTGGCGGCAATCCACATCTAAAATCCACATTTAGCATTGGAGATGCTCTTAATGTCAATCCCATATTTGTTGGGGTCGGTTATATGGATCAAGCTTTGCCATTCAACTCGATTTAATGTAGTTGAACATGTGCTTTCATAATATTTTGAATACTTCTTAATTAACGCATCTCAAGTTATCTTAGGTCTATCCCTATACTGTCAAATTTATTTAGTTTCTACCATATCGATTGTCGAGTTTTCTAACTGGGGCCTTTACAGACCATCTTTCAATGTGTTCAAACCATAGCAACCTCTTTCCCTACTTATTGCGCTGATTGATGCTACTACTACTATTCGTTGAATCTCTATATTTCTAACTCATATATACAAATTTCACCACAAATCCACCCAAGCATTTTCATTTCAGCTACACTCATTTTATGCTATTGCTTATATATACACTCATTTCTTAATATATATAAGCATGTCCTTTAATGTCATTTTGCATTTATCAGCTACTTTTTCACAAATTATCAGGTTTTCACCTTCTAATTAGACTTTCATTGTTCAGTTAGATCATAGCTAGTTTTTGGATTTACAAATTTTAATGCTAACAAGAAAATGAAATATAGTTATAACCCAAAGAATGAAAATATAATAAAGAATACAAGATTTAAAATCACCACACAAATAAGAAATGAATTTTAATAATTTGCCAAAAGAAAAAATAAATGATGTCTAAATTGATCAATACCATTAAAATACATCTTTAAAAATATTAAAGATCATACATAACAATAGGAAAAAATTAAATACTGTAAACCACACATAAGAAATAAATTTTTAAAATTGCACCTAGATGAAGTTATTTATAATTCTATAATGTAAAAATTTTATGGAAAGTCCCTGCAATGAATTAGACTTCCCCAAATTAATTCAAAACTTTAGTGAACAATCATAGGAAAAGGCAAACTTTTCGATCCTTGGTTCCAGCCTAAAGGTTTAGCAAGAATCTAGTACAACAATTTTATTTTATTTATTTGAAAGTTGAAATTACAAATAAAAACATGCTCATAATGTCAAGCAAGAATTTTTCCTTTCTTGGTAAGATCTCACTGCAGCATATAACTTTTTGTATGTACTTAAAAGTTTTCTCACGTGAAAATATGGTAAAGAAACAATTAATGCACTTTTAAACAAGTGTATTAGTTCCAATATATTATCAAGGGTACAAAGAATTTTAAATGCACACCATCAAGTGCATTAAATCGAGCAGAGTGGAAGAGTTTGATTCATGTAGCAGACCACGAGTAATTTGAGTTTGAGGCTTGTTGTTTTTAGGTCCCCAAATTGTTAGTAAAGCTTTTTCTTTAATTTTAGTCCTTCCTTTACTATGTCCACATGCCATCCATAAAGAGCAGACAAATCAATTGGAGTATAACTGTTTTTCTACATAATTTTCTTGGTACCAAGATTGAAAACCATCTTTGTACAATATTTATGTGGCTGCTAACCAGTTTCAATTTTATGACCACACAACCAAAACTAATCTAATAATTTCTAACCATTAAACAACAGTGTGATACCTTGTTTCTATTTTAGTTTTTTTTTTTTTTTATCCTAAATGCCACATAGGAATCTGCTGTTACCAGATGGGCTTGTTGCCTAGGAGTTGCCTTGATGCCTGAAACACAATGAATGCAATGGAGAAGATAACTTCAACCAGCATGTTCTAACTGTTAGAAATTAAAAAGCTATATCAGCACTGCTTACTACCAAATTTCCTCCAATTAGGCAACAGAATTCCATGAACATAATTCATAAAGAAAGCGAGGAATCAAAGGATCAGCAATGCTTACGTTGGGATGATTTCCATTGAAACCAAACTTGAGTATGCGCGACACCTGCCAGAAGTGGTTCCTCTCTAATAGCAGTCTAAAATCAGGTGATAAACAATGTGCCTATTCATAATTTCAGCTGCATATATCTTCAATATCAGCGGCAATTTCTGAGCTCCCTGAAGAATACTTATCTGAAGAATTCACAACCAGCTGACCACAAGCACCACTTATATCTTGACCCATTTGCTTGCGAACTGTTGTCCGAATATTATAGAAACCTCTGAGAATCTTCTGGTACTTTAATACATTTAACTCATTGCTAGTTCTGAAATGACTCAAACTACCTATAGGGTTGAAGGGTATGAGATTTACAACCTGTTACATAAAAAGAACAACAAACATTAAATGCAGGAGAATTTTCGTTACCGCTGAGGACCGGACTCTTCTTATTATTTGCAGAAAATGAGAAAGACAGAGCATGGTTATATAACCCATTAGAAATGATTTTCAAAAATAATGAAAACAAAATAATATAAATTTAAAAATATAAAAAAATGACAGTTTCTAATATGAAAAATCAGAATTCTACTCATTCAATGAAATGAATGAATTCCCAATTCAAAGTATTCAGTTTATTGCAGTTAATGAAATTTTTGTAATCACAAAATATCTTTTCCAACTGTAATATCTGGGACACAATTCACATGCTTCAAGTACATATATGGGACTCACCACTTGAAGCGTCTCCAACAATTTCCCGAGCTGGTGTGCATGCCATTCTTCATCATTAACTCCATCAAGCATTATGTATTCAATGAAGATCTTTTGTTGACTGACAAAAAGAAGACCAACATGAAAGTTATTCATAAATTTTCAATCAACAACAACATAGCCTCAGTCCCAAATTAATTGTGATTAGTTACATGGATCGAACTCTTCCATTGTGCTCGATTTAGAGCATTCAACAAAAGAAAAAAGATTGGCTCCTCACCTATTCTTTTGATAGACTAGTAAAGTCTCCATAAGTTTGTCCAGAGGAAAAGCACGTGCTGCTGGCATTATTTGACAACGAATTTCTTGAATGGGTGCATGCAATGACACTGCTAAGTTCACATTTGGCAGGTCAGAGTGAAACTTTTTGATAGCATGGACAATCCCAACCTGAAAATTAGATGAAGTATTGAATTGTTCAGCAGTAGCATCATAGATGCACCAAAATATCACATTCTTGGATTTCCAAAATTCACAATCATCCCTATGTTTCATCAGTCAACACTCAACAAGCAGTAGCAGTGCACCATACAGTCCATTCGGTTCCCATGGAATGGAAGCGAAACCAAAGCTTTACTGGTAACCACGTGTTTGGTTTGCATGCTACGAAAGCCGCGTTGTTACGCAACAGCTGATTCTCATTGTTACGCAAAGACACCCTCCCCCCCTCTCTAGCTAGGCCTAACTTTCTAGATGGAAAAAATGACTCTTTTACCCCAATTAAACTATCTTTTCTCCATCGCATCCAACCTCTATTTGAGGGTTATCTTTTTTGCCATTAACGCACAGTAAAGAATCTAAAGATGGAATGCATATCTGTTTTTAGGTTGTTTTCTCTTTTATCCACCATTAACACACAGTGAAGGTAGGAGTGTGCATCTTATGGGGTTGTCTTCTCTCCCATTAAAGCATAATAGAGATGGCCGGTATCTTTGGGTTAACTTCGCTGACATTAAAACATATTGAAGATGGAGTCTCGGTTTGAGATTACAATTTTGGGGCTTGATGTTTAATTATTTGTTTCTGCTCCAAATTTACAACTCTGTTTTGTTCATCAAGAGATGAAGATGGTGGATATAAAGATCATTTAATCTCAAACCCAACCCCATTCACATCACAACCGAACTGCATAGGGATCCCTATATCCAGGCAATCTGGCTTGGGGATTGTACCAATAAATGTTTGGATAGTTACCCACCCACTTGAATCGAATGCACCAATAATTGTTTGGATAATTACCCACTTGAATCGAACGCACCAATAATTGCTAGGCTGGCAGAAAGAATTAAGAACAGAACACCATTCTTTCAACTACTTATTTATCATGAAACATCAATCACGACCAGAGATAAACTAACAAAAATTTATATGCCAAACAAAGCAATATTCTACCACAAGGACTTGCATGTTTCATGAAAAATGATCTTCCCAGAAGACAAGAGAAAGGATTGAGACCACCAACACTTGCAGATCATGCATCAGTATTACTTAATGGTAGCAAATTGTTCACTTATGAGAGACCCAAAACATGTATTACAGAGATGAAGCACAGACTTAGCTCAAGCAACCACACAAGAGCGAGATCTCTGAACTTGCAATTAACAACAAGAAATAGAGTATACAAAGAAAACCCAGGAAGAAGAAGACACCTAGAGAGATACCAGACTCTACTGCCCAGACACTTAAAAGGTCGACTTATGGCATGAAGGACAATCCTAGGCCATGTACATTGGTATATCTCTAAGAAAACTAATGAAAAAGAAATTGGGATCCTATATTGCAATAATCACCAAGAGATTAGAAGGCTATAAAATAAGCATATGGAACAAAAAGGAGACTATAAAAATCACTTCAACCAAAAAGAATGACAAGAAACATTGAATATATGTTTCCACAATAGAGCCTTGGTTCGAAAGTAATTACGGTGGTTCATTCATGAGAATCAAGTTGTGTTGGCTACTCATCATCAGTATCAACATTGTATGAAAATGGTTTTCATACAATCATACAAGTAAAATCTCACTTGAAGCTAGCTTATAAAGAGTCCACGGGAAATTTATTTCTTCTACACCTAGATTGTCTCCTTTCCCATCCTTTAAAGTAGGCTATGGGTACAAAAGTCGATGCTAGGAAGATAAATGGATCGAGATTGAAGAGCTGATTTTTGGCAAAGTCTTCTGCTCCCTTAATGTTTTTTTTTTTAGTTCTCTTGACATAATGCTCTTTCATTTCAAAACAATAACCGACCCTTCAATGTTTTCCTTGTCACATCTCAAAACCAGTCTCTCCCTATGTTTCCTTTCCATCGGTTGCCACCTCCAGTTTCCTATAAATGTTTACTATGTTCCAAAAGAGAGGAGGGGATATAGTTGCTTTTCTTGACCATTTCCATTCTAGTCAGCTCCACCTCCATCTAGATTTAAGAATATGCTTGGGAAAAATTCTAGCAAATGCTTCTTTGAGAATTTCTTACCTCTTACACTCTTTCATTCGGAATTTTACCTTCTAAAGAAAAAGTAGCTGGCTGAATTTTAGCCAAAATATTCCAATCCCAGTGGATGCATCAATAGCAGCAGATTTGTGAAAAGAGCTAAAAGTTGCCCTTTTCTCTACATACGTAAGCACCAGGCACATTCAAAAGAAGAGAAAAACTCCACACAAAAAGGGAGGCCGCGTGAAGACCTTTGAGATTGAGAGTATTGTGCCAAGCAACATATTAGGATTATGTTGCAGAAAGAGGACTTCTCAAGATGGATTCAAAGAAAAAAGAGAATGAGTCGTGTTGTGAGCAGAATAGCTTAACTATAGAGCATACCATTGACCTTGCCACGAGAATCAACCAACTAAGAATGAGAAAAGCCTTACTTGATTAAAGAATCAGAAAGAGGTTCATGCAGCAACACCAAACCTCCACTGTGCCGTTCACAATTAAGAGAATGGCTGCAGGAGCCAAGATAACATTCATTGCCAATTCTCCTCTAGTGTCACTCAAATTTAAAGGATGGTCCATAAGCCACCAAGCATTATCTAATGGACTCCAAGAGTCAGTTTTCAAAGGATAAATGCAGAAGAGCTTCACCTATGGAACAATTTTAGAGGCTCACGTACATGAGAATGTTCCATCCAGAGTCAAAGCAGTGGTATCTTGACCAAGCTTGCAATTATGTGGTCATTTGGCATGAAAAAAATAGATGAACTTTTGAAGGAAAGTGGAAAGTTGGACTTCGGCTAAGCCTCAAAGGTACTAGTAAATAAATGGACTTTTATTTGTAGAGCAACAAGGGATACTGCAATGCTGATTGGTTGAAGGAAAGGCTTGGCTGAAAACAGTGGTTAATTAAATAGTTTAACTGGATCCTAAAGAGTATTATGGTGCACATAACTTGAGTATGTAAGAAAATTATTTCTCTTCAATATTTTTGTGCAACTCCATTCAAGACTTGTTCATTGGGCTGGACTTGGGTCTTAAAAATCTAATAGAAGCTTGGTGTCGCCCAGGCCCGCGAAAGCCTGACTAATTAATGTGTGGGCCTGGGTTTGTGCTTTTGGTTCAGGTCTGGTCCGGCCCGAGCCCAGCCCCCATGTAAGTTTGGTTGTATTTTATTTATATTCTTGTAAAAATTAATGTTGTTTGTGAGCTTTGAACCCAAGACCTTTTAGTACTTAGGAAAAGTTCTAACCGCTACATTTAGGTTTTGTTGTGTTTTATTTATATTCTTGTACATATATTTAGTTTCAAAAAATGTAAACAAAACAAGGATTTGAATAACCAATTATATGAAGGGAATTAGTGGAACATCATCACAAAGGACGATAATATGTAAGTGCTTCCACTTGCGGGTATGGACATCGGGATGAGGAGCTTCTTCGCATCTACAAGAATGGTGCTCCTTTTTCTTTTACGATGGGAACAAATTAGTCCATAGTCAAGGCTTGTATGGGTAATAATGCCTTTTGTTCTTGTCGGTTGAATTGTGTGTGTGTGTGCATCATATTTAAAGCCGAGTCAGGGCAGGGCCTGAAAAATAAAACCCTCCTAGGCCCGACCCAAGTCCAACCAATGAACAGGACACAAACACACAAAACAAAGCATTGTCTTTTCTCATTAAAAAAATAAAAATAAAAAACTAAAACAAACAAGAATCTTAACACGTGGTACACCAGAATAATAAAGCAGGAGTAATGTCAACTCATAGTTACTTACAGTTGATATTGTAATTTTCCTTGGGGACAAGTTAAATGGAAATCCAGTCATTATTTGGACGGCTTGCACTACAGAAGCATAGTTATTCAATGGTTCTCCCATACCCTGCTTGTAAGAAAATGACAAAAAGTTCTGAGAGAGAGATTATGTATGATAGAGCAAAGGCATACTAGAAATCATGCCAAGTGTTGGGTTTTCTCCATTAACATGAATAATCTCAATTTCTATCAAAAAAAAAAAAAAAAAAACATTTGTGTGCTGAAACAGAAAAGAAAGCAGAATCCACCAATTTCAAAGATGGAAATCATTACAAGGCATGACAAAAAAAAGGGAGCCTGGAACTTGAATAATGAAATGGAGACTTTCTTCCTTGTCGAATAGTGTGTAAGCAATGTAACCATCCTATTTTTGAATTCTTGGAGTGTCATTGTAAAAAAAAAAGTTGCCAGCTGGCCCTAGCCACTAATTCTCACACTTAAAAATAACCATCTTGGTCTTTTCATGATAAATCCATATTTGCAAACTAACAAAAAATAGAATGAGAGAAACCAGTCATGACTGTCTACTGAATTTTATTTTACTTTTTTGATATCCATGGGTGTCTAAACCATTTTCATACCCTCCTTACTTTGGGTCGACTAATAACGCGGGACTGGCACCCCAACCCTGTAACCCAGAGAAACCAAGGGGATATATTGTAATAATCGCTATCTATTGATTTGTAAATTCAGATCATTGATGTAGTAGAAAATGCAGAAGAGGCTTTTCTTTTAAAGAAGAAATGATAACATACTTAAGAAGCGTCTATTCGGACCCCAACTTTTGCTTCTTGTACCCTATTTTTTAATTTTTTGCTTCGTTTACCCCACTTTTTACTTAATTTACCCCAAAACATTTTTCAAAATTCCAAAAATACCATTGTTCACCCCATACCCCATCACCCTCACCCCAACACCCCTCAATGCTCTATATTTCTCGGTTCTATTCATTGTAGAGCACTTGTACTAAGTCACCAAGTGTTGTAGGAGTGTTTTTTTCGTTGAACAAGGTCGGATGTGGTCACGATGTGTCCTAGAAATGAAAAAGTGTCACTCACAGGATTCGATCGCACAGAGCTGACACCTCTGAAAATGTATCGGCCGATTCTGACAGCGACCTCTAAAGGGTAACGGTTGAATCTGACCGAGGCCTCTAAAGAGGTGTCAATCAAATCCGACCAAGATTGTGAAGAAAACTCAGTCTCAGTGGGCGACGGAGGGATCCAAGCAAGACCTCTTTAAAGGAGTCGGCCCTGTGCGTCCGAACCCCGCGGGCAACAAGAACGAACAAATTTTTTTTCAAAACTCTTAAAAAATATATGAAAATGACAAAAAATTGTGGGTTTTGCTCAGAATCACTTGATATTTTCAATTCCATTGAAACTTTGTACCCAAAATATAAGATTCAAGCTCCAAATCAAAGCCCTAAACCCAACAACAAAACCACAAACAATACCGACTTAAAAAGGAAAAAACCACAAAATCGACACTAAAAGAGATGAAGAATGCACCTACGACGTCGAATTGATGGGGTTTCGCTCGGATTTCATCGGATTTGGATTGGTGGTGAGAGTGCAGTTGGAGAAAGGGATGACTGGGGTATGCGTGAGTAAAACCCTTTATATGGAGGGTTAGTTGGGTCATTTCACAAGGGTGGGGTAAAAGAAGCAAAAATAGAGTCCGAATAGCCGCTGCCTACATTTATTATATAAATCAATTATACAATGTCACCACAAATCGAGGACAACATATTGATAGAATCTCAAGTAAAGCGAACATAGCTTTTAAAGATAGCAAACCGGGCGGTAGGTATATTAGTTATTTTCCTATTGTCGAGTTGTATAAATAAGTAGTTCAGGGTTATAAGGGGACATGTGAAAAGTATTAAGAATTTAGAGTTCTACTCTGGTGAGTAGTTAGGAGAGTCCAGCCTCTCAAATAGTTGTGGGTTTCTTGTTCCTCTTTATTATTATTATCAATAAATTTTCTTGTCTTTCTTTATTTGACCTTTCATTATTTGTTGTTCCATTGTGAATTGTAAAGATTGAATAGAGTTGTATCAAATTGGTATTAGAGCTCATGTTCTTTGAGACCATAGAGATTTCTTAGATGGTTTGAGTCTAAGGAGATTTCGATGGCAAAATTAAAGAATGCAATGAATCGGCTATTTCGGAAAATGAATGTGTGGATGCAAATTCAATCTCATTCTGAAGTTGAAGCCCCTATGTTGAATCCTTCTTGCTCTAATGTTGAAATGCCTAACGAAGTTGAAGCCCCTACATTGAATCCTTCATGCTCTAATTTTGAAATGCATAACAAAATTGGTGGTGATGATTGTATTTCTTCAAAAGGGAAAGATCGGACAACGATGCAATCATCGATTGATGATGTGGTAGTGTACCATACTGTTAAGGAAAGTAATAATGCAAATCTCATAGTTTTATAAACTCCTATTGAGAAGGAAATTGAAAGAATTGGCAAGATTGGTGGTGGAGAAAATAAATCACAAAGTAGGAAAGAATAAGATGAAGTGGCGTCAAAAAGGATTGGTAAGGAAAGTATGGTTGTGAATTTTCCTAGAAAGGAAAGTGGTTTTGAGAAAGAAGGTTGGTTGCATAATTATGCTCTTGGGTCGCAAAAATTGGGAAAGACGGCGCAATCATCACAACACGTTCCAATTAATGGTTTGAGGCAAGTTGGAACTGATGCACCAATACTTGTATTCATCAAGAAACGTGGATTTCATGTGGATGTTGCAGTGATTGCAAGGCGTCGCCATAGGCGTTTCTAGGCAAAATCACCTAGGCGATGGGTTAGGCAATGGAGGGGTTTCTTAGCACATTTTGAAAGTCTTGAGGGAGGTCTAACTAAACTTCTATAAAGATAAGAAACCTCTTCATAATTAAATGTTTTTATATATAAACAATAAGATTTAGCACTAGTCCCCACCAATTTCACAACCCTTCCCCTCCTCACCATTTGTTGTGCCCCACCACCATCCATTTTTCAATCTTCGACAAGGATAATGGTGAGCTTCCGACATTCCAACAAGTTTCCGACAACTCTCCGTCAACTCTGAAAAAATTTTAAAAAAAAGAATTCAAAATTTCTGTTTTTTAACTTTTTTTTTTACTTTTGTTTGTGAATGAGTTTATTTCTTCTTTGTGCTAAGACTCTAAGAAACTTTGTGCTAGATAATAGGTTGCTTGATTTGTTGTTGAAACTTGAAACTTTAAATTGCATTGTTGTATGAGTTGTAATGTCATTTATTTTGTGTTTTTTGAAGGTTTTTTTTTATTATTTTTTTATTTTTAAGAATGAAGCTTTAACAGTAATGTGTATGATGTAGTAGACAGACAGTGATTAGTAATATTATAGGCAAACAGGTATAGAAAATTAAGTTAATTTCAGGGGCCTCCAAATAAATATTCTTTTGTCGCCTAAGCAACGCCAATCCTTAGAAAGGAAAACGCTTACGTATCGCCTTGACGCCTTGCAATCCTTGGGATGTTGGTCAAAATCGTTGTCTGGATATGGTTTAGAGTATACCATGGACATCTTATCCCATGTTCACATGGCTTTCTTTCATCAAGTCTTCAAGTTATGTCTCTATAGTCCCTTTGGCCTCCTACTTCTATTATTGGCTTAGGTATCGCCATTTTGTTTTCATTGATACTTTGAGAGTTTTTCCTTTATCATCATTCTCTCCATCGAAGGGACTGTTTTTGCAGGGTATTGCTTGTGTGAGGCTGACTTTAATCATACCATGGCCCTCTCTTTTCAGTCAGTTTCGCTCCTCTCATTAACTATTTATGTTGCTTTGCTTATCTTACATTTGGGGCATATTTCAATCTCTTTCCTGCTCAATTTTGTGCACTCCACCTTAAGGACAAGGTGGGTTTTAAAGGGGGCGGTCATGATAGAATCTCAAGTAAAGCAATCACAGCTTTTAAAGGGGGCTGACCGGGCGGTGGGTATATTAATCATTTTCCTATTGTCAAGTAGTATAAATAAGTAGTTTAGCGTTTTATGCGGAGACATGTGAAAAGTATTAAGAATTTATAGTTTTACTCTGGTGAGTAGTTAGGTGAGTCCAACCTCTCGAATAGCTGTGGATTTCTTGTTCCCCTTTAGCATTATTATCAATAAAATTTATTGTCTTTCTTTATTTGATCTTTCATTATTTATTGTTCCATTGTGAGTTGTGAAGATCGAATAGGGTTCTATCACATATCTGGTAACCAACTCATTAGTGCATGACCCAAAATGTCTATCAATATCCTGCCTTTCTTTATTACCAAACTGAGGAAGGTTACGTAAACATATTAGTTATTCAGCAGCTAAATTCTTTTAGTTATAAAAAACAACCACTGAATCCATATAGTCCTTGCAAAAGACCATCTAAAAAATAGATGACTGGACAAAAGTACTGTCAAGACAGCTTTGTAGGGGTTCTTTTTCTGCACCGTGCCATTGGCATTGCCCTTCTTCAAGTTCACGAGCCATCCAAAAACTTTATTCTTTGATGGAAACTTTGCTATCCAAAGAAAACCAGCTTGTGAAAATATTGGTTCATTTGGATTATCAATAAGACTCGAAGAAAGTATTGATATGAAAATAGGCCTGATGACTCTAATCTTCAAGAAACTGGAATGAAAGGTGTTATATGGACACTTTCTAAGCTAGCAAGAAGACGTACAATGTCCTCTTCCTCCATCCTAGAAAGAGCTCTTGAAAAATCAAAATTCCAAGATGGAAAGAAGGATTGCTAATGATTATTGGACACAGAAAATGGACTTATTCTGACAACGAGACAATGCAAAAAGTGATGGAAATCATCAGCAAAATCAGAACTCCCACTTCAGATCAGAGAGGACTTTCATATTGTTGATTTCTATGTTATGAGAATCTACTGATTGGTACATTATATGACAGAAAATATTCAAATAGTTATAGCCCCCACAGAACTATATGAAATACTATTGTTTCAGCTACTATGGAAATCAAGAATAGATTCAGATCATTTAAAGTTTTCCAGCAGAAGCTTGGAATGATGTTACTTTTGGAAGGCATCAGGAACTAATCAGACTATGGGGATAGCAGAGCAGATGAGGAGATACTCACAAGCATTGAAGGAAAGAGATTTCTGATATGATAAAAGGGATGCTAGGGTGATCCAAAATTGGCACGTGAAATGGACATTCACTTGTGTGTCCATTAGATGCACATAGATTTCCGTGCGCATATAGATGCACACACATTGATGCATAAATCAATGGACACATACCGTGTGTGTCCATTTTGGGTCAACTTAGATTTTCCATGATAAAATATGGTTTTGCTGTCAGCACATGATCACCAGCCAAAACTACTATGGGGCATGGTAAAGGTGCGACTACGGCATGAAAGAATTAAAATCTGAAGCTAATAACAAAGAAAGAGAAACAAACATACCATGAAAACAACATTGCGTATGTTACTAAAGCAAGAGGCGTGGATTAATTGTTCTACAATTTCTCCTGCTGACAAATTGCTTTCAAATCCCATACTCCCAGTAGCACAGAACTTGCACCCCATCTTGCAACCCACCTAGAAAGTAAAATTAAAAAGAAGAGCATAAATGTAAATGCATAATAAAAAACAAACGAGAAACTAAACTTTCAAAAAAGGTCAATTTTTTTACTCAACGAAGTTTATTGAGAAACCAGTTATTTCAACATTAATCTTCATGCTACAGATGTGGCAGTAAAAGCAAAGTGGCGTAAGTTGGTCAGTTAAATACTCAAACAGAATGACTAAAATCCAAATACCATGGCTCTGGATTATTGAAATGAACAATACTTGATCTCCTGACACAAGGAAAATACATACCTGAGATGATATGCAGAGGGTTGCCCTCTGACCACCTGGACGTGGTTTTCCAGCATATTTTCCCAAACGAGTATCATATCTCATAATGACAGCTTCTACAAAAGACCCAGTCTAAGAGAACAAGGACAACAATAAAATCAATCAAAAAGAAAAGAAAAGAAAAGAAAAGGAGGGGGTGGGGGCATGCAAATAGTATTTAAATACTAATCTATCGCATAAAACAGAGAAATATGGTCTTCAATAGTTGTCATATCTAAAATTGTTTCGTAAAATTGATGGGCACACGATTCGATTCAAAATGTAAAATGTGGAATTTTGTTTGATTTTTCTTATTTCTTATTTCTAATCTAACAACAACAGCCTATCCTCATTCACAAATTAATTAGGGTCTGCTACATGGATCGAACTCTTCCATTGTGCTTAATTTAGTGCAATTGATGATGAGCTTTCCAACCCATTCAGATTCATCCAAATTAATGCGTCCCAAGTGACACAAAGATATAGTTGGATTGGGAAACCACAAATCCAAAGCAAATAACCAAACGCAAGAATAAGCAATCTCTAACCTCACTATTGCTCCAACACATGGCATAACACTAGGTAGAGAGGGTCATTACATACAATTTCCTACGCTAAAACATGTTACGGATATATACCTTATTAAAAATCACCAACCAACCAAAAACCTTCACCTTGTTTTCCATTCAATATGAGAAATGGGAAGAGTAAGACAGTTGGGACCACTACATAGATAGGAAGTGCAAGATATGGAAGAGAACATATACCCCTGATTTATCTAAAGGCCACAATTGATAATGTAAGCCAAATCTAGCCTATAACTGCATCCAATCCGTCAACGAGGAAGGTAAGACAATCAATGTTTGTATCACTATATTTATCCTGGGAATAGAAACTCCCATTAGTTGAGTGGATTTCGCCTAGAATGAGAACACCCACTAGAGTCATTGCAGCTGCTAAGAAGTAAAGGATCATAATGACATGGGAATACAAAGGAGTCAAAAACTCTCGTGAACAAAGCATCATTAACCAAATAAAGTGGCTTCCAAGAAAGTCATCTTCAGATCATATCATCTCTACACTAGGAGCCTAGATCATATGAAGGATAGATGGAAGTTCAAAGAAATTCAAGATGCTTCCCGGTATGCCTTCCTCTGCTTATGATAGTGAATTGAAATAGTTCCTCTTGCCCTAGTAGCAATCATCTATCGTCTGACTTCGCTACACACTATGATGCTCTAGATTCGCCTCTTCTTGTAGAACGATGATGGCGTACTAATGTACTATAGTATAAATGCTAGCATTCATGTTCCCAGCAACCTAATCTAGTAATCTCCTCTTAGGTCAACTGTCAAACTGAACGATTCGTTCTTGAGTTGGTTTTGTATGTAATAACACACATTATTATGAGCTCATTGAAGTAAATTAAAACAATTAGTCCCCATAATTATTCGCTTTGCCTCCGCTATCACAATCAAACAGAACCTCCTGAGATATTTTATCAGCGGAAACAATTGATCCAAAAACTATATGAATGCAAGTCAGAGTAGAGAAGTACTTGTAATTTGACAAGAAGCTTAGTAGTCACATTGTCGATGGATTCAACAACAGAATGTAGAGTCGAAGTGGAGGATTTGAACTTGGACACAAGCAGTGGATATGCAGCAGATGGCAATGAAGCTACTTGGTCCAATTCACAATTAGGGTTCCGAAGAACATGCCTGCACCATTAATCAAACAAAACCGTTTAAGCAACAAGATTTTGTCTAGAGAGAGAGAGAGAGAGAGAGAGAGAGAGAGAGAGAGAGAGCGTACTTCCATATGAGGGGGATGAAGTTTGTGCTGATTCCAGCGTTCTCGAATTCCCTCTTAATGGCTTCCAAATCAAAAACGGAACGAAACGCCATGGGCGGAGCTTCTCTGTTTTTCAAATCAAGCCTCGAGAACCTAGGTTTTTTTCTCTCTTTTTTTTGATAAAGACTTGGGTTTTGTTTTCATGAATCAACTATAGGGATGAAAACTTTCTGGTGATTTTTTCAAATATTTTTTTCTAACATTTTTTTTTTTGAGGAACAAAAAAAAAAGTAAAAAAAAAATAATATATATATATACTAGTTTCATAACGTGCTCCACACGATTAAGCCCGCGAGCGAAAGAAAGAAATAATTTTAATCGCATGGTTGTCGAAGTGGGTAGTCCTTATTTCTGATTGAGCTGGCTATATATAACAACTTGGATACATTTGTGACCCGTAATAATCTTCACTTCTAGATATTTTTCACTTGCTTGTATTTTCAGATGAGTCTTTGGATGAACTATAATATTTTATTAAGTTGTTTCTCTATTGATTATTTTGTGATGGGATTGCTTGTTTCATGTTACAGGCATATTATCCAGCTATGTAGGAGATCAGTGTCCATATTGTGTTAGGAAGCTGAATTACAAGAAGCATACAAAAGAAATGCATGGCACCTTCTTGCAAAAGTGTCACTCTCCGAAGAGCGTTTCAAAGAAGTGAAAACTCTTATTTTTGGAGCGTTTCAAGCTTGGAAGAAGAATTTGAACTGGATATGATTGCTGCTTCTCAACATGCCATAATTCTAGGAAATCAAGAATGCTATGTACTGCGCAATAGTGATGAATTAAATGATGTTTTCCATGGTGTTACTGATCTATGAAGCAAATGTGGTAGGCAAATCATGTGTGACTGTTGCCAAAGTATTTGATTAAATAATATATGAACATCAACCACTCCATATTTCATAAATAGTAGAAATGATTATATTTGCAATCTAAAATAGTAATACATGAAGAGTTTATTTACAGAGGACATTGTGAAAAGAAAAAAAAAACTAATGTACATTCCTGCTTATGGAGATCTACAGAAGAAATATCATGCAACAGGGAATTGTAAAAATACTCCCCCGCTGTCCGAGTGATGCTCTGCAGCAGTATGCTTCAATATTCTCACACCAGTGGGTTCTCGTCGCTCTGTTCAACATAGGAAAAAATATATATAAATGACAACAATGCTTTAAAAATGATGAAGCACACACAAAGTTATATATTGGATAAGTAAGAACAATTTCAAGCAAATAATGACTTACCATTTGGCATTTCCCAGATAAGTCAATTGATGTAAAACCTTAACAATGCTGCAAAGATTGTATTGACATTTCCAAGGTTAGATAAGTGAATTTCCATAGCCATTCCAACATCCTCAATTGTTGAATTATCATTAAAAGTAATAACCATCAATACTAAATTGGAATAGGATGAAGTGGATGAGATGGAGAAGCAAGTGAGGTCGACCAAACCAGAATAGATTGTTTGTGGGCTTCATTGGGAGGTTCCGTGAACGACAGCTGTGTTGTTACTGCTCTTCAAACACATTTTGATTGTGATAACTTCTAGCTTTGTCCCTACTAGTAGTACTATACGCATTGGACAAATATTTTCATGATCAGATGAAGGCAAAGCAATAACTTTTTATTTTATTGACCTTACCAGCAAAGGAATGAATGGAAGCTAGAAATAGTTATAAAACCCTGCAGGCAATCAAGTGATCAACAGTTAGAGCAAAAGGGTCTAATGTGAGCTAGTGCAGTAGGCACATATTTTCGTAGCAGGAACTCCTACCATGTGCATTGAAAAAGATGAAAAGTATGGAGAAGATTCAAATCCAGAACCTGCAAAATAGTAAAAAGTATAGAAATTGAATTTAATGAAACATCGACCTTTGTTTAATTTATTATGTATTGTTATTTAAGATTGATGGTTTACCTCATTCCAACAACTTGTTCAAAATCTGCATTAAAATACGAGATGAAGTCAACCACTGACCCATAAGAATTAGAATGAAATTAATCAGGACTCACAAGCACATATGCACAGCATGATAATAGAAACATCCATGTATCCATTTATAGGCGATTTGGAATAAACCAAGTAAAAGGCATTCATTTCTTGACGTATGGCATGTCAAAACACAGACAATCAAACTTATTAATTCTAAGAGAGTACATACTTTGAGATGGATACGGCCACATAGCTCATCTGCAAGTTTCCTGACCTCTTCAAATTTGTGTTCATTAAATGCCCTGATTGGCAAAGGAAACCAATAAAACCACAGTACAAATAAATAAGACAGTGAGGCAGATCCAGCTAAATAAGTGTAATTAATGTACAGCACATGTACCTCTCCATTACAAGGTCTCTAATGCTAATGGGACTACGCACAATGAAACCTCTTCCTTCGAAGCCTTACACAATTAAAAAAACAACATAGATAGTTCAACTTGAGCATTAAAGGAGATAAATTACAGGTAAGCAAATAAAATAAAACTGTTAGGTGAAGCTTCATTTGGTCAACCAAATTAAATTCATTCCTACTCATAGAATGCAGTGTCCAAACCAAGGACGGTTACTACAGATGTTGGCTGGAAACCCAAGACTAAAGAAACAAAAGGTTGTACGAAGTACAAGTAAATACCACGTATAGTTATTTGGTTGAAAACGTGACCTTACACCACAGAGGAGCCTAGATCATTAAAAACTCTCAAGGGAAGCATCCTGATTATGAGTAGAGGACAGAGGTAATCAAGCAGACACTGAGTTTGCCATCCCTTCTGCATCAAGGCAAAGTATATATAACAAAAGAATGGGAAATAAATGAGTTAGAAAGTAAAAAAATAGAATAGGAAAGTGGAATTGTTCTATTCTAGGACTTAATCATCTCTACAAAAGATATACCATAATGTAACATTGCCAAGGTAGAGGTCTGCAATTCACAGTAGTAGAAGAGAATGGAAATTTGACATCATTTGCCTAAGTATTTTGAAGTCCCATTAACCAAACACATGTATGATAGGCAACATGTTATATTTAGCAATAGATTTTCTCATTCAAAGGCTAAGCACGTGTACATCAAATTAACATATCCTTCATAAACAGTCTTTCGTGCTCATGAACCAAATTGACAATAACTTGACTGTATTTGAGATTTAAATATCGTCTTTTACTCCAACAACTTGGTAATTGGTTAGCACCCTTGTGGAATTAGGCTGGCTCTTTGAAATTAATAACAACCTATTAAAAAGAATATTTTTATAAATACAAGCTATGCAGTTAGATTCTCTAACTGCTTAAATTTTCAAAGGTGACTTGAAGAAAGGTCATATTATACAAACAAACTTATTCGGCATGAATACTTTGAGGAAGGAAATCCATCAAAGAGCTCTAAAGAAGCTAGTTCTGATGTTCATAAACCAAATTAACAATTATGATGATAATCATTGGGAATAAATTAGATGCATCATCATGCTTCTTCCTATAAACATATATAAACAAAATAAACTCTCATGCATTTAAAGTTACAAGCAGATTAGAAGTATAATTCAAAATAATTCAGAAGATAAGAAGCAGTAATTAGCACCTTTCGAAATCTGAAAGGCCTGTCTAGGCATTTGAAAGGATATTAAGTAATTTGAAATAGCTAGAGATGCAGATCATGTGAGTAGAAAGATTCTTAGCATGCTGTTGACAAAAAAATACATTATACATCACTGTAGTTCAGACAAGGATGTAAATTGAACCAATATATACAACATACATATCATAGAATATGTAAGTTGCAGCCAGTGTTCATTATAGATTTCTCAGAGGTTTAAACATTTCGTAACATTAAAAACTTAGACTCCTCTACCACAAATTAAGAATTAGACTCTCTCACTTGGGGAGATCTTAAGTGGGCGCCCTTCCCAAGTGCAATGGAGGTCACCCATTAAACCAACCACAGCAATCCTCCCTAGAAATCTATAGATATTAATGCCATCTATAGATATTAATCAAGAGACACACCATCTTTTCGTAAATTGAAACACTATTGCCCCATTGTTCGATCCATATAGCCGACTCAAACTGATTTAGGATTGAGGCTTTCAATAATGAGAAAAATGTATTTCAATGCTGCAATTATGCATAAAAATCAAGAAAACCTGGATGGCTCCAACCAAATTTGCAACCAACCTTGAATAAGAGTCGATTATTGCTATAAACCTCTTACTGCAGACTTGATGTTAAATGGAACTTTTTAATTAAGTTGATTGTAAGACAAATCCTTGTCTATCAAATCAAGAGAGCAAATGATTATCATCCTAGTTGAAGCACTTACAAAGATAATTTCAACTAAATTCAATTAGATCAAGTACGTACAAGGCCTCTAAACTTATAGAAGGTTAATAGGTGCCTACTCTTCTACCAATCATTCATATTGTATCCTTTATTTCATTTATTAACTAAGATCCATTCAGCAACTAGAAGCTTGATACTTAATAGCCATCATTCTATTAAATGAGAGACATTCTTTCTAGAGACATCATCTCACTGCCAATTAATCAAGAACCTATAAGGTTCATACGGCATAATGCTCACAAAATCACTCTCTATAACCTGCAAAGCACTTCCAAATATTTGCAAGATTATTGGACCATCTTTCAGATATGCATGTCATACTATCAGGACGAAATCATTTGTCAAATTATTAAAGCAGGTTGTGCAATTCCATTCATATTTCATATCAATACCTAAACAATAAATAGGGAAACAACTATTCTCTAGATATAAAAATAAAAGTCGAGAGTATTGAAGTACACTCTCATATTCCTTCTTCAAAAGTTTGCATATAGTATGTTAATCTCACACCAAATCACACACTATAAGACACTATTAAAGCAACATAATTTTCTTATAAAGTGTTAAACCCATTAACATATTAATGGAATGAATGCATACCAAATATTGTGAACTTAACACTCAATTAAGATCCCAAAAATGGAAAGCACAAAATTAGTGAGAAGCAATAAAGTGAGAGTATGAGACACTTTACTTGTGAAAATATTGAAGTAACTAAAGAAAAAAATATATAACTAACTCATCATAATCTAGGATGACTGGATGACTAATGGCTTGACAAAGCAAACAATAACATGGAATGTTTTTCTATCTAAATGCTAATAACTGAGTCCTCGTTAATGATTTTAGTTTTTAAGCTTGTAAATATTCTTGCCATACTTGGAAAATTAGTAACTACATTTGGAATCTATCAATGTATTTCTAAAGTAATAAATCATATTAAAATTAATTATCTATACAAAGGCATGAAGGGAAAAAAAGAACATCAATGCAAAAAATTTGACCAAAAAAAAAGGTGGGATGGAGTCTATCAAGACAAGCGCCTATGGAAGATCCAATGCCCACCCTAAGTAATGGAAATGCCTTCAGGATCTCATTCCCATTAACATATTATGAGAGAAGAGAAAATTGACTACGAATCCCTTATGCCCTTTATGCCAAGAAGCGCCAGAGACCCTAACACACTTCCTTACCTGCCCATGATATTTTCATAGATCTTTCAATTTGGCTGCCCATGATCTCACCCAAAAGGCTTTGTACTCATTTATTCACTGATACCATGCCGATAAATATTTGCACCTCTGTACTAAAGTTGTTTGGTTCAAAGAAGAAAAATATGCTATTGAAAACAAATAAGTTTATATTAACCACTTGTGTTTCACGCAGCAAAATTCCATCTGTCATAAACTTGATGGAGCAGCTGCTTCCAACCCTCCTGTCATACCTTACTTGAAAGGCCACTTCCTTCCCTAGACGAAGACCAAGTTCATATGCTACTCTCTTGGCCGTAGCAAGAATTGCAACATGGCATGGATGGCTAACACCAATAATTCCCTTTGTAGAATTGTAATCGCTTGAGCCATAGCCAGCCTCATACAAGAACTGCATATCAAAAAAATCAATTGCAGAGATGATACCCCTAACTTTTAAAATGAAAAAACAAGATTTCAGTCACCAAGACTACATTATTTCATGACGTTGAATGAAAGAACAACATAAGAAAGGGGCAAGTTAAAGAGAAAATTTAAGTATAACACAATCATGCTCATATAGGTTTAGTGAGATAAAAGGCCAACCAACTTCCATTATTAATTTATAAGCTTACTATGACAAGCAACCTTGGAAATTCTAAGCCTACTGTTTACTTATAAAACAAATAACATTCAAAATGATGGATAAGCAATCAAAGCAGAGAATGAAGCATTTCCAATGACCAATAGACCATGAATTAAAATATTAGTCAACTTGTTTTGTAACATTAGACCAAGATGACAATCAAAAAATGGCTAGGACATTATTTATACAAAGAGATTGTATTGATAATCAACTTGTTTTACAATATCTAGTTCCTTATTTTTATTAATGTTAGTTGCCACCATCTTGTTTATAAGCATAATGTATTTAAAATTTCTTCGCTCACGCTTCGTATTCACATAGGTAAGCAAAAACTCCTTCAACTTTCTAGCATTTTGAAAATTAGCTCCAGTAAAGTAAAGAAAATAGGCTTGAGAAAAAAAAGCAAAGAAAACCAACTTTGAGTTTTAATAGAAACAAGAAATTGGAGCAGGACCTTGGTTTTAAGTCATTTGTTCTTAAACTCACCTATGAACTAAAGTGGTTCGACTGAAGTAGCATTCACGAGAGACAACAGTTCTTTGTAGACAATGTTCTTGGTTCGATTTGTTTGATTACTATTATAAGAAGGCTTGACAAGAACTTTGATGGCAGATGCTGTTGTAGCACGTGATAGCGCAACATAAAGTTGACCATGTGAAAATATAGGTTCTCGTAAGTAAACTCCAAGAAAGTCCAATGTTTGTCCTTGTGCTTTATTAATTGTCATTGCAAAGCACAATCGAATAGGAAATTGTCATCTCTTGAATTTGAATGGTGTTTTATCTTGATTGTTAGGAATAAAAGGAATTCTTGGTAAGAAAACTCCTTTTCTTTTATAATGACCTGTTGCAATCTCAACATCAATAACGTTTTTTCTGAATTTTCGACAAATCAATCGAGTTCCATTACATAACCCTTCTTAGGGATTAATGTTGCGCAGGAGCATAATTGGACAGTTCTTCTTTAGTATCAACTCATGTGGAGGGAAGCCGCTTAAGGACAAGCTGTTTAAGAACTCTAGATTTATAAAAATGTTGTTCTCATCAATAGCTTCATCGAAACTGTAATATCTAAAAACTTCGCCAGGAAACCGATGAATCAATAAAGTATTGACTTCGTCAACAAATTCATTCTTTGTTGTCAAAATAGCACGACTTGACATTGCACTACTTTCAATTGCATATTCATTCAAGTTGGGATACACAGCTGTAATCAAATTATCCAAAGAGACATTGTCATCGACAAAAGGCATAATGATGTTTGAAGGTATGGCAATGAGATTGCATGGTAAAGTTATAATCAACACTTCTATATGTATCCTTGCTTATACCAATTTTTCTCATATTCCTCTATTTCTAGCCTATTGAGAACTATTGGACCTTATTAAATTGACCAATATGATAGTAGCCTGATAAGTTTCTTTGAAGGTCTATTTTCTTTATTAGTCTCTATTCCAAGTTACATTACTTAGCTTCCCTATATTATCAATGTTCTACTGTTGGTTCGTTGTTAACTTCTATTTATTTATTTGGCAAGTTGAAACAGTTTTTCTTTTTGTCCTAGCTTTATGATGGCTGAAGATTTTAGAATAGCATATTCACAAGTGTCATTTGACCTGCAAAAACAACTGTTTACAGCAAAAACTGTGTTGTCAAATATGGAATTAAGCAAAACTTACAATATCGTATTAGAGGGATTGATTGGTGGGATGCTTGACATAAGGGAGCGTTGGATGATTTGTTAGTGGTTGGTCACAACAGTAATGGTGGCGGTGCTTATGATGTTAATATTGTTTTGAGATTGATAAGGGTGTTTGTTGGACAAATTGGTTTAGAATAGTACATTTGTTTAGTTTTTTATGACGAATTTCTTTGATTTTTTGTTCTATCTTTTTCCAAATTATTGTTAGTCATTGTCTTGATTCCGATGATCTAGTTTATCAGGTTGGAAAAGATGTTGCTGAGAGTTTACAACATGCATTGATCAATAGAGGATTGAACTTGCAGGTGGCTGCATTGGTTACTTCATTGCATTTATATTTTATCTGCATGTAGTTGTGTATGCTTCTTCTTTCTTTATTTTTCCTTTTTTTCCTTACTTATCTTACTTCTCTTACGTTGAGTACCTTGATAGTTGCGCATTGCACTTACATTGATTGGGCAGAAAAACTTCTTTTGTTGATGCTTGAGATAATATTATTATTATTATGGTGTATTTTGTGGGTTCTTGAGATATCTAGACTGTAAAATGTGCCCCTTCTTGAACTGTATCACATGTTATTTAGCTCTGATTTGAATGTTTAGGTGTTAGGTTTTTTTTATTATTTTTTTTGGGATTGAGGCTTTGCTGTTGTTATTGTTGCATGTTTTGGCGACATTATGACTCTTACTGCTGCGGCTACCACTGGAAAACAATGTGAAGATCATGAACTCTCTCAGAAAAGAATGAAAGAGAAAATATTTGAAGCTGACAGTTTATGTACAATTCTCAATTTAGCACTCTCCAAGAGGCATTCCAAGTGCAGGAAACAAAACACAAGGAGCTGACAGATCTCAAAGAAGTATTTGATGGTCTTACAGTTGAGACTGAGAGCTCCAGGAACAAATTGATTGGATTGGAGCAAGCACTGCAGTCTATGACAGATGAAGCACGCAAGTTTGAGGAATTGAGTGTAAAGCATGGTGAACTGCCGTTCCAAAATAGATGTTTTATCTTCCTTTACTAACATTTCTTGTGCTTCAGTTGAAAGGGAATTATCTTTTAAGTCTGAAGATTCCCTCTCACTACTATGTATCTCTCAAAGCTCTCTCTATTCTCAATCATAATCACGTTCTATTACTGTTTTATCTCATCTAAATTGCTCGAAGTCCATTGCAGGTAACTTTTTTAGTTTCACTTAGGTTTGAATCACTTCTATTCTTTAATTTCTAAAGGGTTTTTGATTTTGTGATTGGGTTTTATATGTTTTGTTATCATAAATTCCCTTTTATTTGGTTTTGTTATATTTATGATTTGATTTCTCAGTTGTTGATTAATCACGTTGAAGGAAAAGATATTACCTAAACTTACAAATAAACTAACTGTTGGAGATGTTACACCATTTTTTTTCAAATACTTCTTTTTTTTTTCCTCCTTCAATGAGATATGATTAACTTTTATAGAAAGTAGGCATTCACTTTTGACTCTATTTGTTTCTCAACCTATAATTAAAAAGTGTAATTTTAAAATTTCAATTTCTATTTTTTAAATGGTTCTTTTGATTGATTTTATGAAAAGTGTGTTTCTAACATGTCTTATTGAATGTATAATGTGTGTCTACTGTGATGACTAAGATGATACAATGTGTTTTAAAGATAATTTTTTAAACTATACATAAACAATTAGATGAATGTAATGTATTAAATAATTATTATGTAAAGTTCTATAAATCATTTCTTATGGGTGTTTTTTTCCTAATAATTATTTTAATATTATTATATTAAATGTAATGTTATAATTACATTTTTTTGGTCAAACAATTTGTTGGGGGATGGAGAATGGTTTTGGCCCTTTGGTATGAATGCAAGAGTTGTCTTGAATGTGTTTTGTTGTTACATTTTATACTTATTTGCATTGGGTGACTGTGATTTGGTCATATGAACTGTTGTGTTTGTTGTGAGAAATATTATTGCCACACCCAATGCTCCACAAGATATAATTATGCGTAGATTACTTATTTAATTTAACCACCTTATCAATTTAATCTTTTTTGTTAATCTATTGGAGTTGGTAAGACTTACCAACTCCTTAATTTATAAGTCATGCCTTTTGTTACTTAAATCATGCTTTTTAAAATTTTATTATTTAAATGAGATATGATTAACTTATAGAAACTTGGCGTGCACTTTTGATTCTATTTGTTTCTCAACCTATAGTTAAAGAGTGTAATTTTAAATTTTAAATTTTTATTTTTTAAATGCTTCTTTTCACTGATCATATGAAAAGTGTGTTTCTAATATGACTTATTGAATGTATAAAGTATTTCTACTTTAATGATTGAGATGATACAATTTGTTTTAAAGATAATTTTTTAACTATACATAAACGATTAGATGGATGTAATAATTTCAAATAGTTTACATCTTTGTAGTTTGAACGTTGTATTACCAATAAAATCTTATTAATTCTATCTTACATTTTTTTTCCTTTCGTTTTTATGATACTTTTACTTATTTATTGAAGATTCTTGACAACTTTGAAACCACACCAAAGAGGGGGGGTGAATTGGGTGTACCGAGAGGTTGTTGCCTTTTTAAACTTTTTAAGCACAAGTAACAACAAATGACTATGCTATGCAAATGAATGGGGTAGAAGAGATGGAAAGCGACACACGATTTTATAGTGGTTCGATCAAGTGATCTACATCCACTACCTAACCTCCCGGGTTAGGATTTCTAAACCCTCACTTATATTCCAAATAAGTGTTACAACCTAAGCATACAAGCCTAGAATGCCTAATTATAATTAGGACTTCCTATCTAGCCGCAACTAGAAATTGTGCCTAGCCTCAACTAGGCCTTTCCCTTTGGCTTAGATTCCACTAAGTCTTACAATCATACACTTATAACAATTTGCTGAAAATAAATGAGATACACTTTACAATATAAAGTGATATCAAATTCAAACACTAGCAAGCCTCCTAGAGCCTAACAACTCTAATGCATGCGAGTATAAGAATGGATGGAAAATGCAAAGTGTGTCACTGATTTTGTTGCAAATTCCAAATATGAGATCGTTTTAAAATCCAATGTATTTGTGCAAAACCGATTTCAAAGCAAAGAACAATAGTTTAACAAAAATCAAGTTTAAGTGCAAAACTTTTGTTCAAATCAATCTTAGGGTTTGATAAAATAAATTTAAGTACAAAACCCAACATAATGGTGTTAAAACACACAACAAACTGATTTTGATTCAAAACACACAAAACTATGTAGATTAAGCTCAAGAAAAGGAATCTAGAACAAGGACTTGCTTACAACCAAGAAGATGACAAAAGAGACCAGCTTTGAGGAGATTTTTGTACTCTTTGAATGTTTCAAAGTGCTGGATTTTTGTGCTTGTGGACAGCCTCAAGAATCTCCTTTTGTCTCCTTCACAAAAATCAAAGTGTTTCTTTTGAATCTTTTGAGCTTTTGAGTGTGTTTGTTCCTTGTTGTGAGAAAACCATGTTCTTGATGATTTTATAGGGTTAGGTATCCCATCTTGACTGTTTGTGACCGTTGTAGGGATCCAAGGGTCCAAAATCCATCAAAAATTCAAATTAACGTTTGTTTTCCAGCTTTTTAAAAAAGCTGTCAGGAGGGCAATTAACGCGCTAATACTGAGACCTAGCGCGCTAACTCTGCACTTAGCGCGCTAATGGCAGTATTAGCACGCTAGCTGCAGGGAGCTCAAAATAATTATTTTATCCCTTTGTGTTAGCGACCCTTAAACACATCTGGGACCTAACCAACCCTAATATAACATGTTATACACGTTTATTATGGGTCATTAAGCCTAATTGGATGGTCCGGATATTTTTACAAACCCCGAAAACGAAAAATCACGATTTCATAACATGCGAGGGGCTTTTCTGCAAACTTGCAGTTTTCTTTTCAAAAACCTTTTAAAAACAAGTTTTTTAGTCTTGAAAACTTCAACAATAATCTCCAAAATGCAAATGATCATTAACACATAATCTTACATTTTTTTTTAAACTCGTGGACCTAGTTATGTGTAAATTTCATTTTGAAATTCCAAGTTACTTCATGACTTTTGAAAATTGGTTTTAAGACTTGATATGCATGAACTAATGCATTTGGCTTGCGTGAAAGAATTTGATACCTTACATCGAAATTACAAATTGCAATGTGGTCTTCCATCTTCATTCCTTCACGAATGACGGGTTTTGAACTTGTATGGCTTGAATACCCGTGATGTGTTGTTTTGCATCCTTTATCAAAAACTGAAATACACTTGATATTAATTAGTGTATTATCACCTTGTTTGTTTCCATCAAAATCCCGGTCGGAGTTAGAGTGACTAACCACTTAGTCCAACAATCTCACCCTTTTTGATGATAACAAACAATGTGAACTTTAAAAAATAAAAAGCATAATCTAAGTGTGTATTTCATTCAAGATTGGACATTTCATTTGTGCAAGTTCAAACACATCAAGATTTTCAAGTTCAACCACATTTCTCCCCCGTTTGATAACATCAAAAAGTGGGGCCAAGCTCCCCTGATAAAAAATACAACGATGCATAAGAGAATTAAAACAAGAACGAATACGCTCCCTCTTACGCTGTGCATATCCAAAGACAATAGACGGAAGCGGTACATAATCAGATAGGAGAAAGCATAGTGAAGCAAGAATAAGCCATATATAAAACTCAGAGATACGCAAAAAAAGAGAGTCATGATAGCATAAAGCAATGTGAACATAGTTGTGGCTGAAACATGAGCAAAAGTGAAATATGCGAAACATCGAAGCCTAACAGTTTGGAGCCTAGTGCTCACCTACATGTAGTGTATCTATACACCAAAAAAAACGACGAAATAGAACTTAATGCTGAACAAGCAGTAAAAAAAAACTAAACGCTCCTCCTCGAGGATGATGGTCGACGTGCAGAACTGGAAGAACGATCATTGCGCGCGGAGTTTGCTGGAAGCAACTGACCCTCAATACGACGAAGACGATCATTTTAATGCTGAATGCTCGCCTCGACGGTAGCAAAGGTCTGAGTCATGTATGAGTGCAGGTAACCCAGCTGTGCAGAGACGTAGGCCGACGAGGGCGACATATCCGGTGGAGGTGTGAAGCCGCCAAAAGTAGAGGGAGGTAGAGGCGGGGCCGTCTCGTAGTGCTGCGGCGGCGGGGGTGGAACGGCGGAGTCATGATGAACTTCCTCATCGCCATCATGGTCATCATTGCCAGCAAAGCCTTCATCGTCATCATGGACATCACCACCAAAACTGTAGCTATACTCTAAGTAGTCGGGCGCGTCAAACGGAGCAACCAGAGGGTCCGTAGGCAACGGAGACTCATAGCCACCGTAATACCGACCATCCGGGATCGCATCGTCCCGTGTCCACCGCTCCCTGTCACGTATGTATCGGTACTTCATGGCCTTCAGAGTGGCCATGTCAATGGTGTCGTAGACAGTGAGGGGACGGCCGCCTAATGCAAGATCCACTTGGGCAGACTCCAAGTACGATGTGATGATGTGTGCATACGGGAGATGACGACCCGAGCTACATGTACTCGTCATGTAACCAATGATGATGTGAGGCAGGCTAAGAGGAATGGCTCGAAATAGATGCCCTAAGACGAACATGTCAAGGAGAGTAACATAGTTTTTACTCCCACCACGAGGAAGAATAACTTTGTGAAGTACTTTATGTAGAAGGTGGGGCATCAGTTTAAAATCGGTATCAGTTATGCCAGTTGGATACACAGTTAGGGTTCTTTTTGGCCGAAAGAAAGAGTTAAGCACTTCAAGACGATCAAAAGGCCAACTAAGAAATTTACCCACTACCGTAGTGGTAGGAGGGTGCAATGGGATATTGAGCCGTTGGGCAAGATTGTTAGGCGTAATCTCAATGGAGCGCCCACCAACAGAAGAACGTAATACAAATTGGGTCGATGTTTCAAGATTGGAGTAAAAGACACGAACCAATGGGGGGTTGTAATTTGCGTTGTGAGAACAAAAGGTGGTCCATCCCGCGGAATCGAGAATCTCCCGAATTGGGAGGTGAGCCCTATCAAAAAATGCGAAATCGACAATGGCGGGTCGAAGGATCTTGGCATCCGTTAGTCGCGGAGCCACAGACTCGAGGACCGAAGTGGCCTCATGGACGGACTTGGCGCGACCCTCACGTTGAGGGGCAGTCGCCAGATTTGGAGCGGGTTGTGAAGATTCCGAATCACTTGTGGAGGAGGAGGACGGTTGGGCAACACGGCGTCGCGATGGACGACGAGAGGACGTGGCTTGGGTAGGACGAGAAGACGTGGTGGGGGCAGTTGGACGGGGATTGGTGGTGGCGGTCGGACGGGAGGAGGGACGGGTGGAGGGTCGTCGAGTCGACATTGTTGAAAAATGGAGAGAACGTGATGACGAGAAACAAAGAAATTGAAGAAATTTACAAAGAGAGGTGAAGAGCTTACCCGAATGAGGCGAGATTGTGGTGGAGACGATGAGAGGAGAGGAGAGGAAATGAGTTGTGTGGTGTTTTTAGTGTAGAAATGTATTTATACTTGTCTTGGCCGAACGTCATTAGCGCGCTAATGGCAGTATTAGGGCGCTAATGGGTCGTTTCATATTCTGGGCCAGTACATTATTAGCGCGCTAATGACTGGAATTAGCGCGCTAATTTCCCTCTGGAAATTTTTGGTCACTCAACTATTAGCGCGCTAATTTCCATCATTAGCGCGCTAATTTCTCTCTGGAAATTTTGGACATGAAATTTTTGGATTTTTGACATACACGTCGAATTGACCTCAAACTTCTTGGACACTTTAAAAACACCATATAAATAGGTTTAGAACAACTAAAACATGTGTAGAAGGTCCGATTCTCGAACCATGCCTAACTCACGTCGAATCTTAGAAAATTGATCTCTAGGCAAAGGCTTAGTGAATATATCGGCTAATTGGTCCTCTGTGGATACATGGACAAGTTTGACATCGCCCTTTTGGACGTGATCACGAAGAAAGTGGTGCCTAATCTCAATGTGTTTCGTTCGAGAGTGTAACACCGGATTTTTCGATATGTTTATTGCACTTGTATTATCACAGTAAATTTCAGCACATCCAACTAGGATTTGATAATCCTTAAGTTGTTGTTTCATGTATAAAACTTGAGCACAACAACTTCCGGCAGCCACATATTCGGCCTCCGTTGTAGACAAAGCCATGGAATTTTGCTTTTTGCTAAACCATGAGATAAGTGAGTTTCCTAGCAAATGACAAAATCTGGAAGTGCTTTTCCTATCAAGTAGACTTCCCGCATAATCAGAATCAACAAAACTTCGAAGTTCAAAACTTTTGGTTTTGTTGAACCACAATCCTAAGTCTTGTGTTCCACTTAGATATCGAAATATGCGCTTTACACATTTTAAGTGGGACTCTTTAGGATCGGATTGGAATCTAGCACATAGACACACACTGAACATAATGTCGGGTCTACTAGCGGTCAAGTATAGGAGGCTACCTATCATTTCACGGTAAAGTTTAGGATCTATGGATTTTCCTAGTTGGTCTTTGTCCATTTTGATAGTTGAACTACTAGGAGTGTCACATGCTTTCAGATTTTCGAATTTGAACTTCTTCAGCATGTCCCTCACATACTTTGCTTGATTTATAAAAATGCCATGCTTGGATTGCTTTATTTGCAAGCCTAGAAAGTATGTTAGTTCACCCATCATGCTCATTTCAAATTCATTTGTCATCAATGATGAGAATTCATCACATAAACATGTGTTAGATGACCCGAAAATGATATCATCAACATAGATTTGAACAAGTAGCATATCATGTTTTTTGATCAAAATGAACAAAGTGGGGTCTAATGTTCCTTTCTTAAACCCTTTCTCAAGCAAAAACGCACTAAATCTATCGTACCAAGCTCTAGGGGCTTGTCTTAGTCCATACAAGGCTTTTTGAAGATGATAGACATGGCTTGGATGTTCATGATCTTCAAATCCCGGTGGTTGTTCTACATAAACTTCTTCATGGATGAACCCATTTAGAAATGCACTTTTAACATCCATTTGGTATAGTAGAAACCCGTTGTAGCAAGCATAGGCAAGCAACATGTGAATTGCTTCTAGTCTTGCTACGGGTGCAAAAGCTTCCTCATAATCAATTCCTTCTTCTTGATTGTAGCCTTGTGCAACCAATCTAGCCTTGTTTCTTACAATTTCACCTTTTTCATTCTTTTTGTTTCTAAAGACCCATTTGGTGCCTATGATTGAGTGATCCTCAGGTCTAGGTACTAATGTCCATACTTTGTTCCTAACAAAGTGACTTAACTCTTCTTGCATAGCCATTACCCAAAACTCATCTCCTAAGGCATCATCTATCTTGGTGGGCTCGGTTTGTGACACAAAAGCTAAGTGTCCTTCATCTCTTTGCAATGTTGACCTAGTGATTATTCCTTTGTTTGGATCACCTATGATTTGTTGAGATGAATGACCAATGAGGAGTCTTGAATTCTTAGGCACACTTGTTTCGGATTCCTTGTTTAACTCAAGCTCTTGACTATTTGAGGTTTGTCCGAGAGTGCTATCATCTTCATCATCAATCCTCAATTTCTCAAGATTTTGCATTAATTTAGCTTTGGGATCTACCTCATCAAATTTCACATGAATAGATTCTTCTATGGTTTTGGTTGATTTATTAAACACCCTATATGCTTTGCTATGTGTTGAGTATCCTAGAAAAATGCACACTTTAGACTTTGGGTCAAATTTATCTAATTGATCCCTATCGTTTAGAACATAGCAAGTGCAACCGAACACCTTAAAATAACTTATGTTGGGTTTTCGCCCTTTCCATAGTTCATAAGGAGTCTTTTTCACTTGCTTTCGGACATTTACTCTATTTATGACATAGCATGCCGTGTTAATAGCTTCGGCCCAAAAATGCTTAGCTATGTTATACTCATTTAGCATAGTCCTACACATTTCTTGGAGTGTTCTATTTTTTCTTTCAACAACTCCATTTTGTTGAGGTGTTCTAGGAGAGGATAATTGGTGTGTATAGCCTTGTTTATCACAAAAATCCTCCAAGTTCCTATTTACAAACTCATCACCTCTATCACTTCTAATGATGGTGATTTTGTATCCTTTTTCATTCTCTACTAAAGCACAAAACTTTACAAACACATCAAACACTTCATGCTTGTGAGATAGAAAATACACCCATGTATACCTTGTAAAGTCGTCAACAATAACAAAGCAATATGATTTACCTCCTAGACTTTGTGTTTGGGTAGGTCCGAACAAATCCATATGGATAAGTTCTAAAGCTCGAGTTACATCACTTGTTACTTTCGTCTTGAATGATGATTTCACTTGTTTACAGAGGATACAAGGTTCACATTCCCTATCCTTTTTAAAAGTGCATTTGGGTAGACCCTTAACGAGATCATGCTTAGTTAATTTTGACAAATTTTCCATGCTAGAATGTCCTAGTCTACGGTGCCACAACCATGCATCACAATCACTTTGTGTACTCAAACATGAAACATTTTGCATATTCATCTCATCAAAGTTAATGGCATAAACATTCTTATCTCTATATGCAATGAACAAAGTTTCATGTTTTTCATTCCTAACAATGCATTTAGATGATTCAAACATAACATGAAATCCTTTGTCACACAATTGACTAACACTAAGCAAGTTATGTTTCAAACCATCAAAAAGGTAAACATTAGAAATAGAAAGTGAATGGTTACCAACAGTTCCGAGACCAATGACTCTTCCTTTGTTGTTGTCTCCAAATGTAACCTTTCCACCGTCATGCCGCTTTAGCTCAATGAATTGATGTGCATATCCGGTCATGTGTCTTGAGCACCCGCTATCTAGGTACCACGGGGTGCTCTTCCTTGCATCCTACACAATGGGAAACACACTAGATTTTGGTACCCAAACTCCTTTGGGTCCGAGAAAGTTAGTGTCATAAACACTTTTAACTACCCATGCTAGTCTACCCTTTTTGGCCTTTTGTAAAGCACATTTTCCAACCACATGAGTCTTATTGCATTTAGAGCATCTACGATCATCATTGAGCAATTTCTTGTAGCTTAACAAGTTTGCTCCATAACCTATGCCTCTTTTGTTGAGTACACGTCGTTGTGCTCCCAACATCATGTCAAACATTTCTTTGCCATTGGTGAACTTATGTGCCGTGTTAGTCAAGTCCTCTACTTCCTTGACTAAGGCATCTCTCTCTTCTATGACTTCATTCAAGTCACTTTGGAGATCACTAATGGTCTCATTTTGTGACTCTATCTCACTAATTGCTATGGTTAAGCTCTTTTTGAGTTGTTTGGTTTTTTTGACCTCCTTTTCCAACTATTTCCTAAGTTCATCAAGATTTGGAACATCATCCAAATCATCTATGTCATCAAAATTAAAAGAGTTAGAATTTACCTCACCTTGTGCCATGAGGCAAAGTATTGCCTTTTCACTCTCCGATTCGGATTCCGAGCTTGATGATGATGAGTCATCCCAAGTTGCCTTGAGCTCTTCTTTCCTTTCTTCTTGTCAAACACCTTTTTAGATTTGCACTCCGCCTTGATGTGACCCGGTTTTCCACACCCAAAGCATATGGTTTCGTTTGACTTTCCTCCCTTGCTTCCACTTCGGAACTTCTTATACTTATCTCGCTTGTATATGGCCTTGTTGAGCTTTCTTGAGAGCATTGCTACTTCCTCCTCAAGATCATTATCATCACAAGATTTTTCATCTTCAATGATTTCTACCGATGCACTAGGGGAGCTATTTGCCTTCAATGCAATCTCCTTTCTTGAGCTCTTTGTACCTCCACTTAATGCCTCCAATCTTGCTCGGTCTTTGAGTTCGAATTCATGGACCGTTAATTCTCCACACAATGCATCGAAAGTGTAGTCTCCAAGATTTTGTGCCGATTGGATAGCATACTTCTTGGCATCCCATTCCTTAGGCAAGCCTCTAAGGAATTTGTATACCGATGTCTCTTGATCATAGTGTTTTCCAAGGTTCTTGATCTCATTTAACAACTTAGTGAACCGTGTAATGGCGGTGGCGATATCCTCATCGGATCCAACTCGGAAGGTCTCATAGTGTTCCTCAAGGATCCTCAACTTTGTCTTCTTTACTTGCATGGTACCTTCATAATGGACCTCAAGTTTTTCCTATACTTCCTTCGCCGTTTGGCAAGCGCTCACTCGGTTGAACTCATTTTCGCTTAATGTACAAAATAGGTGATTCATTGCTTGATCATTTGAAAGCTCACTCTTGATCTCCTCGGCGGTGTATTCTTTCAATGGCTTATCGGGTGGAGTGTAGCCACTTTCAATTGCGTCCCATAGGAATCTATTTTGCGCTCTTATGTAGAACTTCATTCTTACTTTCCAATTAGCGTAGTTGGTTCCATCAAAATACGGAGGTCTACTTGAGGAGTTACCTTCCCTAAGGCGAGCGGATCTAGACTTTGCATCCTTGCACAAAAACACTCAAAGATACGTTAGTAATACTTTGAGCAATAACCCGCTCTGATACCAATTGAAACCACACCCAAGAGGGGGGTGAATTGGGTGTACCGAGAGGTTGTTGCCTTTTTAAACTTTTTAAGCACAAGTAACAACAAATGACTATGCTATGCAAATGAATGGGGTAGAAGAGATGGAAAGCGACACACGATTTATAGTGGTTCGATCAAGTGATCTACATCCACTACCTAACCTCCCCGGTTAGGATTTCTAAACCCTCACTTATATTCCAAATAAGTGTTACAACCTAAGCATACAAGCCTAGAATGCCTAATTACAATTAGGACTTCCTATCTAGCCGCAACTAGAAATTGTGCCTAGCCTCAACTAGGTCTTTCCCTTTGGCTTAGATTCCACTAAGTCTTACAATCATACACTTATAACAATTTGCTGAAAATAAATGAGATACACTTTACAATATAAAGTGATATCAAATTCAAACACTAGCAAGCCTCCTAGAGCCTAACAACTCTAATGCATGCGAGTATAAGAATGGATGGAAAATGCAAAGTGTGTCACTGATTTTGTTGCAAATTCCAAATATGAGATCGTTTTAAAATCCAATGTATTTGTGCAAAACCGATTTCAAAGCAAAGAACAATAGTTTAACAAAAATCAATTTTAAGTGCAAAACTTTTGTTCAAATCAATCTTAGGGTTTGATAAAATAAATTTAAGTACAAAACCCAAGATAATGGTGTTAAAACACACAACAAACTGATTTTGATTCAAAAGACACAAAACTATGTAGATTAAGCTCAAGAAAAGGAATCTAGAACAAGAACTTGCTTACAACCAAGAAGATGACAAAAGAGACCAGCTTTGAGGAGATTTTTGTACTCTTTGAATGCTTCAAAGTGCTGGATTTTTGTGCTTGTGGACAGCCTCAAGAATCTCCTTTTGTCTCCTTCACAAAAATCAAAGTGTTTCTTTTGAATCTTTTGAGCTTTTGAGTGTGTTTGTTCCTTGTTGTGAGAAAACCATGTTCTTGATGATTTTATAGGGTTAGGTATCCCATCTTGACTGTTTGTGACCGTTGTAGGGATCCAAGGGTCCAAAATCCATCAAAAATTCAAATTAACGTTTGTTTTCCAGCTTTTTAAAAAAGCTGTCAGGAGGGCAATTAGCGCGCTAATACTGAGACCTAGCGCGCTAACTCTGCACTTAGCGCGCTAATGGCAGTATTAGCGCGCTAACTGCAGGGAACTCAAAATAATTATTTTATCCCTTTGTGTTAGCGACCCTTAAACACGTTCGGGACCTAACCAACCCTAATATAACATGTTATACACGTTTATTATGGGTCATTAAGCCTAATTGGATGGTCCTGGATATTTTTACAAACCCCAAAAACGAAAAATCACGATTTCATAACATGCGAGGGGCTTTTCTGCAAACTTGTAGTTTTTCTTTTCAAAAACCTTTTAAAAACAAGTTTTTTAGTCTTGAAAACTTCAACAATAATCTCCAAAATGCAAATGATCATTAACACATAATCTTACATTTTTTTTTAAACTCGTGGACCTAGTTATGTGTTAAATTTCATTTTGAAATTCCAAGTTACTTCATGACTTTTGAAAATTGGTTTTAAGACTTGATATGCATGAACTAATGCATTTGGCTTGCGTGAAAGAATTTGATACCTTACATCGAAATTACAAATTGCAATGTGGTCTTCCATCTTCATTTCTTCACGAATGCCGGGTTTTGAACTTGTATGGCTTGAATACCCGTGATGTGTTGTTTTGCATCCTTTAACAAAAACTGAAATACACTTGATATTAATTAGTATATTATCACCTTGTTTGTTTCCATTAAAATCTCGGTCGGAGTTAGAGTGACTAACCACTTAGTCCAACAAACTTCAATATCATTGACTCCAATAAGAGATATCTGCACAACAAAAGATACACTTGAGGTGAGAGCGAAAATAACAAGAAAGTGGTATTCAAGGCATCTCAAAACAGATGCACTCACGTCAATGGATATCATTTTGCTCGACGAGAATGCGAGTTTCTAATTCAGTTCTTTTAAATGTAATTATTTCTTCTAAAATATGACTTACACTAACAACATATAGCAAGCTTTTGGTAGGACGACCATATAAATGCAACTATAGCCATCTATTTGGTTGATGAGTTTGAACACCTCACAGAAAGCAAGGTCTACAACACTTCGAACTTCAAAGTGGAAAGAATATATATGCATAAGGTTGTAAGCCATCAGTACAAGATACGCTTTACAGGCGATACATCTGTACAAGAACACAACGACAACGTACAACTTCCAAACCACAAATTTGAAATAGCTTCATTCGAAGAATTGACAAAACGGAAAGACAATTTCGTACAATCATCAGGCAAAAAAATAACTCAATCAATAGCTAAAATACATGAATTACATTTTTTCATATATATAACTTTCAGTATTACCAATAATTTTGTTCTCTATAGATGTACTTGGACGTCTTATTTGAATAGGCACGCTCGTAGATCAAGAAGTTCAAGCAAAACAAAGAAAAGTCAAAAAAATTGTTTTGCGTATTAAAATCAGCAGGTATATATTTTTTGTCATAATCATTTTTTAGAAAAAAAATTATCCATTGTGTTATATAACTTAATCCTACGTTTCGTCTACAGAAACAAAGAATTGAACGCAACATTTTGGTGCCAAAATGCAATCGAAACGAGTAGCAAGTTTATCAACTGCAAATCATCTGACTCATTGGTGATTGTCATTACCTCAAATAACGTCACGACTTATACAGGTAATTGTTATAAATTTATATATTTATAATATACACAAACAACGTCGCTTAATTTCTACATACATTTAAAATTTAATGATCAATTTATTTATAATCTTTTGATACATGCAAATATTAAAACTTTTGTCAACACGTGAACAATCACTTTCCTCTACAAATGCTACAAAGATTTACACAAGTCCAGATATCAAAGAAATCACATTATTCATTAAAGGGTATATAACTTCTTCTAACCATATACATATGTGTTGTTTACTAATAATTAAATTACCTTGCATTACAAATTCTTATCCCTATCTTTTTCAATTGTAGAGAACCACTGACTAAGGAGGTTCAATTGATTCGAAAAGAAAATGAGATTTTTTATATCAAGGCAGAAACTATGACAGTAGAGGAGGTTAAACGCCAAAGATCAATGGCTAAAGTAAGACATTATTAAATATATTCAAAATATTAGTATATGACTTGGTTCACGTTATTAAACTAAATGATTATTTTTCATGTAGGAGTACTACGTAATTTGTAAAGTGAAAATCACATCGATCAATTCAAGTGGTTCTTGGCATTACCAAACTTGTCATTCACATTATGTCAAGTTAGAAAAAGACGGATCAAAATATTATTGTAGTAAGTGCAAAGGATTTGTTACAACACCACATGGGAGGTACGCTAAAAGTATATTATATATATGCATGTTAATTTTACAAATTACGTATATCTCCTTAAAGTTTGTCTTTGACGCTTATCTTCCTTACATTAAAACTAAATATTATTAGTTTCAATTTGCTAAAATTTTTAGTTCGTGTATTGTATAAATATATCTTGACAAATCTCTAATTGATGACCATTGCATATGTTCTTAGGTTCAAAGTGCATGTGCGCGTCGAAGACAATTCGAAATCCACAACTTTAATTCTATTTGACAGCATAGTGAAAACCATTATAGGTGATGACGATGGTCAAAGAATCTTGGGTGGAGTATCTTTGGTATATCTTTTCTTAATTCAAAATATAAAATTAATTTCAATAGACAAACAATGTTTTATTTAATTTAGATTTTAATTCATTTTTTAAGCTCATTTTATACTAATTTATTTTCTGCTTATATTGCCAGACATATGAAAAGAATGTGATTCCAATAGAACTTTCTCAGATTGTAGGAAGAAGTTTTACTTTTAAACTAAAACTTACTGATTACAATTTAACCAATGGAAATGAGAATTTCAGCGTTTCCACTATATGTGATGAAGAAAATGAAGAAAAATTTATCATAATGAGGTATTTATTTTATTTTACAATAACTTACTAGATTACATTTGGGATTTTATTTCATGTTTTTATTCTTGAATATGATAGAGGAACTTCTCAAATGAAATTTCAACTAAAAAATGCATAGTCGATAGTAGCAAGAAAGTCAACATAAAGAGACAATGCATTGATAATGATTTAGAAATGAAAAAGTGTCCAAGAACAAAATGTTTTATTGAGTAAGTTATTTGGACTAACATATTATTAATTAGTTAGTAATAATAATTATGAAGAAACTAATATTATATATTTCTTTTGCAGTGATGACGATGAGGAAGTTTAGTCAACATCATCATGAATGTTCTACGTAATGCAATATTTCAAAAAGAAGATAAATAGACTTTTTTTTAAAAAAATTTAATTAAATAATTCTAATTTTTAGCAATAGGCATTTGATAATTTGTTAGATAGTTTGTTAAAACTCATATATATTATTTTAATTTCAATTTTATATTCAATTGCGTATTAAATTTACATAACTTGGCTTTTTTTTCATAGTTTTGTACGTAATTAAAATTATATGATTTGAGGTTTGATTTTGCTGATTGAAGGTCAAATCATTATTGAATTTGGTTTATTGGAGTAAGGTTAATTTATTAATCAATTTTTAAAATGTTAGCAGAAGCAAACATGAACCTTGAACTTTTTTTCCCTTCATGTTTTTGTATAGACAATTAATTTTAATATGATTTATTACTTTAGAAATACATACTGTAGATGATTCACAGTAGAACCTACCATCTTTCTTACTTCAATGATCTAGAGAAAATTCCAAAAAAATATACTTTAGAATTTAACTTTCCAAAGTAGTTTTTTTCCAAGTTTAAATTTCTAAACTGAAGTCTGAACAATACACTATATCGCTAAATTACTTTCGTTTGTTGCTCTTCCCTTGATAAGAACTTCTTTAATTGAATTCCCGCGAGTGCAGCGAGCGGGTTTAATCGTGCGAAGCACGTTATGAAACTAATATTTATATATATATATATATATATTTGGGTCACTATTATATTTTATTTATTAATTATGGAAGATAAAATAGCCCAATACAGTTTTTTTTTTTTTACTTTAGTGGGAATCACCCGATTTCTAGAGTCTTGCTTTTTGACAAGTGATATATTTACCATCTCACCTACGAGGCTTTGACGAAATAGCCCAATACAGTTTCTAGTCTTTTATTTATTTAGAGTCGCGCTATGTGCACCTCGGTATCCTCTTAGAGCACCTAATTGATCAGGCACCCCAACAATTTATCAGGGCACCCTGAAACTTTTACCAAAATGCCCCTAGTTTGTGAAGCAACGCACTCCATTACCCAAGACACATGTTAAAGTGGTTTTGGTCACGTCTTGTTGAGACCCGTATTACAATGTCAGTTTTTACCAACCGACACTCAAATAAGGTAGTTAAACACCCAACTCGATGGGTGACCACCGAGACTATACAAGTGGTATCGGTGGCCTTGTGTCGAGACATGTGTGTATGTCTCAGTTGATACCAACTGACACAACAACCTATATCTCGGTTCTGTGTGTTTAACACCATAGGTTCGGTCATTTCCCACCGAGACCTGAAACGTAATGTTAGTTAATGTAGTGCCGCGCTGTAAGCACCCCACTAATTACTTAGGGCACCTCGGTAGGCACCCCACCGATTACTTTGGGCACCCCGGGGCAAATGTGTTATTTTTTCTTAGAACAAACATAAATAAAAAAAAAGTCGGGGTGCCCTGAGAGGATACTGGGGTGCATATAGCATGACTCTTTATTTTATTATGGATGTTTGATTCAAACATGAAATTTAAAGAGTGTATTCAATTGGAGATTTATATGGATTATAATGGACTTTGAAAGATTTAGAAATATATGGGTATTTAATTTTAGATTTAGAAGGATTTTGATGGAGTTTTTTAAAATCTAGGGTGTATTCAATTTGACAAATACATAGATTTGTTTAAATGATGGATTCTCATGGATTTCAAGGAATTTGATGGATTTGGATGGACTTGATCTAAAATGCATTCAAATCTCACAGGTAGGGGAGAGATTTCCTCATGTACATTTTTTGAATAGAAATACATCACAATCCATTAAAATCTATCAAAATCCTAATGTGTTTAAAAATTGAATACACCTAGACTTTTTAAAAATCCATTAAAATTTATAAAAACCTTAATTAAATACCCCTTGACTTTTCAAAAGTCAATTAAAATCATTTGAAATCCAAATTAAATACTCCTTGATTTCAAAATCCTCTAAAATACATCAATTGAATACACCCCAAGGGTATTTACTTTGGATTTGAAAGGATTTGTGTGGAGTTGAAAACAATCTATAGGTATTTAATTTTGAGTCCGGCTATGTGCACCCCATAAATAGTAAAAAAAATCAATCTTACTACAAAATGACCCTTATGTCTTACTGTGATTAGTGCACCCCACACACAATCTTCTTTGTGATTTGTAGGCGTCATCGAGTGGTTTGGCCTTGAAAGTCTGAATCTCTTGTTGGAGAGTCGGTAAGAACCCACCGAACCTCTAGTTGAAGAGTTGATCACAACTTGTCGAACATTTAATTGGAGAGTCGGTCAGAATCTACCTAACCTTTAGGTCAACAGTTGTCAACTAAATCTCACTAAAGAGGTTTGGTTGGACAACACCGGGTCTAGTGGATAAGTCTTGGCTATATATCGCCGAACCTAAAATAGATGTCTCAACCAAGGTTTTAGAGTTGGGTGCTTCAGTTTGGATGAAAGGGTATTTTGGTAAAAATGTGGAGTGCACTTAGAAATTGAAGTTTGAATTTAGGGTGCCATGCAAAATGAGGTGCACTTAGTAAAAGGTGGGGTGCATTTAGCCGGACTCTTAATTTTTTAAGGATTTTGATGGCTTTGGGGCAATTGTGGATTTTGATGGATTTTTAAGAGAAATTATGCATAGTTTGTGTGTAGAACTCTCTGAGGGGTACAGCAACAATTTTCAATGGATTTGTGAAAGAATCAAGACGTTCTTCAACGCTAGCCATTCCATTTTCTTTTCATCCGAATCTCTCCATTATAGTCGACACTTTTTTTTCTTCTCTCCTTCCTACCAGTTAGCCAACTCTCTTTTCAACTCGTTAATCTCTGACCTCTTCTCTCTTCTCTTCTCTAGTCTGTCACCCTCCTCATCACCAACAATGGAAATGATTTCCCAGTTGCGATTCTGATTCTCGTAGAGGTGATGAAAGTTGGGGCTTGTGATTTTGATTCTCACACTTCTAGGTGATCTATTCGTTCACAAAAGAATTTGAACTCGAGAAGATGAGGTGTTGAGCTTGTGAATTGGGCTCATAGTGAAGATTGATCGATTCGACTTCTCTATTAGATTGAAGAAGATGAATAGTAATAGGGCTATTTTAAGTCGTAGCCATTAAATGTTCCTCGAGTCATGCAACCTTCATTTGTGGGGGTCTTTTGATCTTCATTGTTTGATGCATCAAAATTACTCTTTCAAAATTCATGAAAGTCCATTGAAATAACCAAAATCCACAAATTCCATTAAAATCAATCATAAAAAAGTCTTTTAAAATCCATTTAAATTCTCAATCGAATACAACCCCTTTAGACTCTAATTTTCATAAATACGCACTTTGACCCTTTAGTTTTTTTTTTTTTTTTTTTTGAGTAACCGTAGGTATCCAGACACTTTGTCTGATTTGTCTAGTTTATTTTTTTAAAGTAAACTAGAAATTTCATTAATCACGATGGTTGAATACATTTAATAAAACAAGACTAGACATAGAATCAATTATCTTGATAAAAGCGCATTAATTCATTATACTAATTGTTCAAGAGAACATTTAATTATTACGAAGTTGATTTTGAAAAATTGCAATTGTAACAATGGAGAACTGTATAATGATCACTGAGTGTTATCTCGACAAAAGTCTGGAACACAGTATACAATACACAAACAAACTACTGGAACCATAACAAAAAATAAAACTTCCAATAAAAGAAGATAAATAAGACTTTTAACGAGGAAATATGCTGTCACGGCCCAAATTTTTAACCCTTAATTAATTCTTTAATTAGGATCACTGGCCTATGATGTGGGACCCGCATGAGGTGTGCACACTGACCGAGAAATGTGGCCGAGGTACATTTACATTTGTTGTGGTGTATGCCTAGTGTTATGTATTGTGTAGACTTACTAAGTCGACTTGTATATTGTAGGTGTCGAAATGAGAGCGGGGACATGCCTCGAGTTGCGTGCGAGTCGGGAACCGGGTAGTTAGTACTTTGTTGAGTCTTGTTTAATATTAATATGAATTTAGGAAATGTTAACTTGCATAATGGAATTATTAATGTGCCTAATGTTGTACTTATGAAATGTGAATCAAATCAAGTCCTATAGTTTTGGTTTAAAAATCAACAACCATTGGACTTACCTCGAGATGCACATTAGCACACACTCCATGTTGTGGTGTCATGTATGTGAGTCACTTGGCTGGAAATACTAGTAGTGGTAGGAGTGAATGAGAGCCACAAGATATCATAGAGATTGGGTGCACACATATGATCAAAACACCACTATAAATTCCATTCTTTTGATGCTTCATTTTGCATGCTTTTATAAACCCAAAAAAATCAGAGCTGGGGTGCTCAAGTTTTTGCTAGAAATTTGAGAGATTTGTGGGTTGTTTCCATCACAAGAGATTGGAGGATTCAGACACTATTCATAGCTACAACTTGGGTAAGTTTTCTTCAATTCATACAACACAAAAATTGGGGTTTGGATTTTAAATTCAATGGGTTTCTGTTTAATCACATGCAAGTGTTCTAATATGTGTTGTGAAGTGTTTACAAGCTTTGATTTCCAATTTGAAGTTCCATTTTTTAATTTTTACAAGTTTTTGCCAAAAATGGGATTTTCTTATGATTTTCGATTTTGTTGAATTTTGAGCTATTTAATGAGGTTATTTTGGAAATCTAAATTCATATTGGGATTCCTTGTCAAAAATCACTTGGGACAGCCTTAAATTTTGAAAATCAGTGGTATTTACATATCTTGAAAAAAATGATGAAGGAGGATGATGATGAACAGTGTAAGAGCTGGGGGAGTAGAGGGGCGCACACACGCGTGTGCGTATGCGTGCAGTCCCTGGACTGGGTCAGGCTGGCCCAGTTTGGCCAGACCGAGTTGAACCCGGTCTAACCCCAAATAGAAAAAAAACTGTTTTCAATATATATATATTGAAATTTATGGAAAAAATTCTAAAAAATATAAGAAATTGGAAAAAGGATAGAAAATTGGTTTTTATGACTTTTCAGACATTTGGCACCCCGATGTTACCTGAAATATGTGCCACAATTAAAAATTATAATAAAATTCTAATTTTTGGTTTGATATTATAAATCCACTTAATGTGGCTTCAAATCAATTAAAATGATATAAAATGAACTTCAAGAACTAAAGGGAATTCTCGGGAGTTTGCATGCGCGAGTCAAGGTGCTGGGAGGCCGGAAATAGCTAGGAATTGCTAGAGTGTGAGTAATCCTACTTGAATTATTTACTTTCATTTCATTTCTTTTCTACTATTGTTGATTAGTCTAATTGACTACATTTTGTCTTGTATTATGAATATCATGAATTGTTGTGGAATCCCCTCATATTGAGACTTGCTATCATGATATCTCATTTCCTTAAAAATTCATTGATTCTTTCCATACACATATGTCTGCCTTGTGGTTATTTGATATTTGACTTGCAAATAGCATGCTATTAGGATTAGCTGAGTTTATAATTATGTTAGAAACTTGTACTCTTGGTCTTATTGTGCATTGTAACATTTTCTATTCTTGAATTCCTCTACCGAGTATTTTTTTGGCTTTAAAGTAGTTTTAGAATCTAGGGTCCATTGCACATTATAGAGCGGCTCACGGGGGTCATGAGACCTCGGAGATGTCGGCACTCTTCACTATACTCGCACGGTGTTCGGCGAGATTTGAGATAAATGATTTATACACGTAGAGTACAGCTCCGCTATTTGAGGTTATTAGAAAATGATGATATGTATCACCATATAAATAGTGGAAAAGACTAAGTGATAGCTCTCACCACCGATTGGACCTAGATCAGATTTCTTAACCTGTGTCAGTTTCATTCAAATTTTTGGTATTTTCTAACATGTTTACTTAGTGCATTCTTTGGCTATCATTATGCTTTTAAATACCATTTATTTAATTTTGAAAATGTGAGTAAATAAGTCATTTGGGAATTACTATTATACTTTTGTGCTCACCGTCATTTTTATGACGGTGGGTGCAGATCCGATGAGCAGTAGACCTGGCAAGGAAAAGATTGGTGACTACTTTTGAGCTTGGGGAGCGTACTACTGACTGATTGTAGGTTTTGATATTTTATATATTTCACTTACTTATGTCTTTCGTACTGTTAGGATGTATATATTGGGTTTAACGTTAGTTCCTCGACTTTTAATTATCACACTATTTATATGTTTTGCCACTTAGGCCCCTTGAGAAGCGTATGATTGACAACACCTGTGGTGGATGTAAATGTCGTATCATTAGCTACTGAGAGTGAGCCTAGAGAGACTAAGGTAAACCGTAGAGAGCACCACATGATACCTGAACAGGATGAAGAGGCTGAGGTAAGGAGGCGACGTGAGATCTTGATGAGAGTTCCATTCTCGCAAAGATTCTTTCTGGAGTTGTTCCAGATACCGGCAGACATCCCTCCACTTCAGCCAGTTGAGCAGATCATATATATTCAAGAGAAAGTCGAGGAGGTTGTACAGGTCGTTAAGATTGAGGACCCCCCGGAGCATGAGTGTGTAAACGTGGACGAGGTAAGTTTGGGGGTACATAAGGTACCAGAGGAGCAGATCGAGAGAAAGCTACCACCCAAATGCCCAGACCCTGGTATGTTTAATGTTTCATGTAAGGTAGGTGATATTACTGTCGAGAGTGCCAAGTGTGATCTTGGTGCATCCATAAATGTCATGTCCAACACTTTATATGATTCTCTTCATGAAGGTCCTCTTAAGGACACTCAAGTTGCAATCCACCTACCCAATAGGTCGGTTGTATACTTGGTTGGGTTCATCGAGGATGCCCCAATCAAGATTCATGATTTTATATTTTCAGCTGACTTTTACGTAATGGATATGAGAGATGATTTTCTCCATAACTTACCTTCTATTCTTTTGGGTCGACCTTTCCTACGGACTGCGAGGACTAAGGTTGATGTATTTGATGGGACCATATCTATGAAGTTTGATGGTGAGATCGTTACATTTGATATTTTTAACACTATTAAATCTCATACTGATGTTTCTTGCTTGTTTGCTATACATGTTTCTGACCAACCATTTCATGATGCGATTAGGTTGGGCAAGCAAGATGACCATCTTGTACCTAAAGTTGGTGAGACTTTTCCACCACCCCTTGCTGACACATAATGTTTCCTCCTCCCACGGTGGAACTACGTGTACGAGAACCACTCGAGACATGTTTGAGTGGGACAGCGTGACCTATGACGTGTGAATCTGAAGTTGAGCTAATGACTCTAACAAAAAGTGCTCTTAGGAGGCAGCCCAAGTTTCTGTCCTTTATCTTTTTAGTTTGATTGTTTTTATATTTGTTTAGTGAACTCATTTTATCCCATTTGTATCTATTTATAGGTGTTTGATACTTTTTTGTTGAAACACCAAAGTTGAGAGCCCGATATCACTGTTGAGACACCATGGTTCGTGTATATGATTAGTCTAATTGGAATTTGGTAAGTTCTTGCTTTTAGGTTATTAGGATTAGTTTTTGAGTCTACTGGAGGCAATGATATTTATATTCCCTGGATTTCTTGAGTTGAGTTGAGAATTTTTTGTTGCCATTTTATGAGATATTTTAGTCCATTAGGTTTTCCATATTTATTTTAGCATGCATTTTCCATTACTTGTTTCTTTCCTTCCATGTTCCTTTCACCTCTTTTCTTTTCTTTTGTAGTTTGATATTCTCATTCTTGTTTTAAACCTTGAGGACAAGGTTTGGGATAAGTTTGGGGGTTTTTAATAGGTATAGTGGATTTGGTTTTTTGGATTAATGGGATTTGCGCATGTCAGGTAAGACAGATTTTTTATTTTTATGCATATTCCATGGGTTTGGTAAGGTATGGTGGTGTTTTCTTTTCTTTTCACCTCATTTTCTTGTTATGACATGCTATGCATTGCATCATTTTGGTTAATAGTAATTTACATTATTCTATGCATTTTTGTAGTTATTTAGTTGCATTATTGAGTTTATGCATGTTTATAGTTATTTTGTCACATGTAGAGTAGTCCGAAACCTTGTTGAGTGTTTTTAATTGTTCAGTATAAGCTACTTTTGTGACTTAAACCTTTTTGAATATTAGGAGTTATACTTAAATCTAGAGTGTTGCCTAACATCTTTGAGGTTACTTATTATAAAGCTAGTATGAAGTTTAGGCATGGTGTTAGATACCAAAGAGGCAACGGTCCTATTTTGCGAGTATTCAGATTTCTAGGGTGCTAGAATGAGAATATAGCTCACTTGAGACATCAATTACTATGACTTGACCACTTTTTAGGAATGATTAGGCTCGAGCGGACATTGGATGACTTGCTTGATTATAGCGAGAGTGAGAAGGAACAACAATAGTTTTCTAAATAAATTTTAGAGAGTCCCACAGATTCCATAGGAAAAGGAGCAGAGAATCTTGTGGTGGAAAAAAATTAGAAAAGTGATTTCCACGGGAAATGGAGTAGGGATTGTGCTACTTTAAATTTTTGGAAAAAAAATAGAATATATTTATGAATAAAGGTGAAAGTTCATGTAAACTCTTAAAAAAAAGATTTGACCGAGTGCTCATAGCTAGATCAATTAAGTTACTCTAATGTTTTGTTCCATATTTTCATATTTAAGTTTGATTGTATCTTTTTGGTGTGTTTAGTCAACATTTATGGATAGTGTGTTGTATTTTTCATTCATAGTCCATTTTTCGGTGTTAATGCACTATTTTTAAGAAATTCTGAACTTGTGTGATTTAATTTTTGGAAAATCTTGAGTAGTTGAAGGCTCTGTAAAATCTTGAGTAGTCCATTTTTCGGTGTTGATGCACTATTTTTCGGTGTTGATGCACCATTTTTCGTTCATAGTCCATTTTTCATTCATAGTGGCTCTGTAAAATCTTGAGTAGTTGAAGGCTTTGTCTGGATTGATTCTAGTTTTTGGAAGGGTAATTTTCACTGATGTTGGGATTTCGTTTTCACACTATTTTGACTTTGAACTTCTTTTGGGTGATGGTTACTTGAGCAAAGTATTTAAATAAAAAAGAAACTCAACTTGACTTGATGATAGACATAGGTTTTTTTTTAGGATTAGTCATTGTAGTTTAGGAGTAGAGCATAAGTTTTCATTCACTCCATTGCTCGGGACGAGCAAAATCTAAGTTTGGGGGTGTTTGATAAGTGTTCATTTAGGCATTAGTTAGTATAGGATATTATGTGTTAATGGACTATATTTATCTTGATTGAAGTGATAAATGCTTGTTTTATGTATTTCAGAGATTTTGTGTAATTCAGGCATATTTGGAGCAAAAGTGTGTTTCAGACCTATTTGAGCGTCATTCAGTTCACAGGCGATAACTTTCACATCACAAGCCGGAATAACTCACTGTTGCTCTTGTTGGAAAGAAGCTTTGAGATGGACATTTTCATCTCTCACAAGCATTATGAGATTCGAACTCGAAGTGGCTCAAAATCGAAAGGCAAATCAAAGTAGAATTCTTGTACATATTCTGCGCCGTCGAGACGCCGCAGGTATATCCACCCACGACGCGAGTGACGACGTCTCAACCAAAGCATCCATAATCCATGGCGCAAAGGTGTCGCCACGAATATAACCCATGACGCCACTCGCACACGTCCTGACCAGAGAGCATGAAGAATCACGTCGTGTCCACGCCGCCAGAATTGCATATTTCGCATTCGTGTCACGTGAACGCTGTGGTGAAGAACTCTTCATGGCGCCTTCGTGGCGCTACGACCTGAAAAGTAGAAAAACTCAAAATTTACCTTTTTTTTTGGGATTTTTAGGGTTTGAACCCATTTTGGGGTTTTCATATAAATACTAATAGACTCTAATTTGAAAGGACCTTTTGTTTTTCTTTCGTTTTGCATTAGAAACTACGGTTTTGGTTTGATTATGCCTAGCTAATCCCCTTCCTCTAAGTTGAAGGTGGATCAGTCAAGCCTGCAACTTGGGATTCCATTACGAGGTTTATCTATGATTATTAATTTTTATTCTTTTCTATGATTTATTGTATTTGGTACTGTTTTTATTCTTAGGGTTAGATTTGATTGTGTGTAAAGGCCTATGCATGCATATTAGGTTGATTACCCTTTGTCATTGAAGTCGAAACGTCCGTCCTCACGTTGTAGACTCATACTTATGACAGTTGGCCATCCAGTCAAGTACCTTAGGGATCTAGGTTAAATCGGGAGCGCTAGCGATCCGGTTGTCTAGGTGTAGTGCCTTCATGAATCGAAGTAATGCAACCAACCTGTTAAATCTGGAGCACTAACGATCAGGTTACGTGTTTGGTTAGAGAAGTAGTCAACGGTCGTACCTTGGCTGCCAAGATCAGGAAGTGTGAGGAACTGTGTGGTCACTGAGTCTATAGCTGCACTAGATCACAGTTAATTTTCATATCTTTTATAAACCAAGGATTAATGAAATCATTCCCAAGTTGTATGGCGAAAACTGTGAAGCTGAATACCTAGAGTTCACTCGTATTGAATTTCTTTATCTTCGAAGTTTTCAAAGTTCTTAAAAGTTTTATAAAATTCCTTGTTTCTTCTTCTCCCCTAGAAGTCTAAGCTAAGTTACCTAGTCCTTAAGGTTCGTCCCCAAGCTTACTGCTACTGTAGTCTTTGTGCTTTCTGGTATAGAAATCGAAAAATTTACTTTGACGTGTTCAACGCACGTCACTAGTCATTGATGGCAACTCTGCTAGCCCAGTAGAGATGAGTTGCTTAGTGGGGGGCGAGGCATTCCTTTAAAAATCAAGTGTACCCTCAGACAACTGAGGCCATGATGCAGGGTGAGATGGTGCTCCAAAAGGACCCAGTCGAGTAGCAGGAGGTCAGATAAGTGACGGTGGGGGTGGTCGAATAAGAGCCAGTCCACGATTAAGGGGTGCTGGAGGAATATGATCCTTTCGACGAGGCTGCTGCTATGGATTCTGGACACGCCCTCGACTGTGACCATGATTGATCGATGTCTGAACATGCCTTGCCCGATATCTGATGGAAGGGCGCGCCCTGATCCAGACCCTGATCGATGGTCTGTCATCTCTATGACCTACAAAAATAAAATGTAAATTCAATAGAGTGAAATAAAATTCTTCATGTAATAAAAATAAAAGAAACTAAATGTTACATTTACAAATGTCTCAGCCACTTTCAGTTGTGTCAATTGAAGTTTGACCTTCGGACGACGATGACAATTCGTCGTCACGTTCATTAACTTCCTTTTCCCCAGTCATGTGTGAACCAGTCGGGTCAGCTAGCAATGCATGTAACCCTTTGATGCCAACCTCAATGGTAAAAGGTGTAGGTTCATCCTCTTGATATGCGACATCTACAACAGACACATTATTTTTTTGGCCAGTAACATTTAACTCCTCGACATATTTTGGTTGAAGCTTACAAATGGCCAACCATTCGCTTCGCTCCCTCCTCAAAGAGAGGTAAGGCAGATAATATACTTGACATGCTTACATTGCTAATATGAATGGCTCGTACTTGTTGAATCGACGATTTTAATGGACTTCAACTACCTTCAACGAGGGATGAATCCTTGTTCCGATACCTAAAGTAGGGTCAAACCATTCACATTTGAACAACATTGTACAGTTATTCCCTCTATAGTCCAATTCTATAACTTCAAGGACTTAGCCATAGAAGTCATACAAATCATCAACATAGTTGGAACCTTTCATGCACATGCCACTATTTTTCTTTCCGCTGTTCGCACCATATGTTAGAGTTTGGAACTTGTACCCGTTAACAAGGTATGAATGGTACACAACGCAAATACGAGCCGGCCCATGTGAAATATGAAGAGTTGTTTCATCACTAACATGAAAACGTGCCTAACACATAACACAAGAACCAAAAATGATGTTATGTTGTTATCCATATGTGAGGAAAGTCTTTACATAAGAAAATATTACTTGATGAGAATTACATATTCATGAAACCAACTCGCAAATTCAAGCTCAAGCCTGACGTCTACATTTGCATCGGTGATGTTAGGCACACATTGTCGAAGTTCATTGATGAAAAGCCTAAATCATGTGCGTACATTAGAAAACAATTGGATTGAACTAGGTTTTGTTAATGAGAAGCGACAAACACGTTGATGAAATCACCTTAATTTTAACATTGCAAACTTACTCAATGCAAGGCAAAATTTTAGGACAATTTAGTAGGACATAGGCATGTGCTCCATTGTACTCCAACTCAGTTAAGTATCGTTTCTTTGATTTGCTGAATGTTCAACCAAGATGAGTGAAAATTGAGAAATTTCCAACAAAGTTTGCGCTAGGTCCGACTCCACCATCATCATTGTGCTGGACTTGCTGGTGGGAGGTATTGACATGGTTTTCAAAGTAGTAGGAGCAAAATGAAGTTGCCTCCTCAGCCAAATATGCATTGCAAGTTGATCCTTCAACTTTCGCTTTATTTTTAACATTGTGTTTCAAATGTTTGAGCAACCTAATTATAGGAGAACAAGTTAATTAGAAGAACATTTAAAAAATTATAATTTGAATCATAGTTGGAATTTTACGTTGTGTTATGTATATACACCTCTCAAATTGATACATCCAACGATATTGAATTGGGCCAGCAATGGAAGCCTCGTATGCCAAGTGCATGGTAAGATGTTCCATTGAATCAAATAAGCTTGGTGGAAAAACCTTTTCCAACTTGCACAATATCTTAGGTATGTTTGAGTTGAGGAAGTCCATATCTTCTTTCTCTTTACTTCTTGCAATTAATTCTTGAAAAAACAGACTCAACTCACTTATAGCGAGCCACACATTTTCATCCAGTAGCTCTCGAAATGTGATAGGAAGTAATCGTTGCATAAAAACATGACAATCATGACTTTTTACCCCAAACATCTGAAGCCTATGGGAATCAACACAACGACCAAAGTTTGAAGCATAACTATCAGGGAATTTTAAATCTCTTATCCAATTAAATAACAATTATTTCTTCCTTTTATCTAGCGAGTAGCAGCCTCTAGGATAAGAATTTGTATGCGGGTCAAAGTTTAGCGAAGGTCGACAACAAATTTCAGCTATGTCAAGCCTCGATTTAGCGTTGTCTTTAGTTTTCCCTGGTACCTCATTACAGTGTTAAAAATGTTGTCAAACACATTCTTCTCTATATGCATGACGTCTAAGTTGTGTCTGATTAGATTAGTCTTCCAATATTGCAAGTCATAAAATATACTTCTTTTACGCCACCCAATAGTCTTAGATATTCTCCCGTTAATGGTTGCAGCTCTGACTTTTGTAACCTTCTTCAGCCCCAACTCTTCCAACTCCTCTAAAATTTCTTTGCCTATTTTCGTTACAGGTGGTCCCTCAGTGATCATCTTCCCTTTTTGAAAATGCTTTCTTGTCCTTTCTCATGCTATCTTCTTCAGGCAAGAATCATCGATGACAATCAAGCTAAGACGTCTTCCCGCCATGTTTCAACTAAAATGCATTTGTTTCATCCATGCAATGTGGGCACACCCTCGGGTCGTGCATGCTCCACCACGACAACATGTTGCATACGGGGAAGTCGCTGATCATCCACAACAAAGCAACCCACATTTGGAAATTTGTTCATGTTGAAACGTCATACGTGAGGACCCCGTGATGCCACAAATCTTACAACTCTTTCACCAAAGGTTGAAGGAAAATATCAATTTATTGCTTAGGATTCACTGGTCCAGGATTAATGATTGTTAAGAACATAAACTCTTTCTTCAAACACATGGACAGTGGAAGGTTGTAAGGGGTTAAAATGACAGGCCATGAAGAATATTGCTGCCCCGATTGTTCAAATGGCAGAAATCCATCTATACACAATCCCAAACGAACATTTCAAATTTTTTCGCAAAACTCCTTGTTCACTTCATTGAAATGCTTCCACGTCATTGAGTCAGAGCAATGTTGCATTAATCCGTGTTGTGATACATGCTCTGCATGACATCTCATATGCTTCGTGGTAGACGCTGAGGCAAATAAACGTTGTAGTCTAGGGGCTAAAGGGAAGTAGTACATTCTTATGCACGGATACAAATTCTTTTCGTTTGCACGACGCGGTTGTCGAGTAACATATCTTGACTTCCCACAAAACTTACATGAAGTCAATTTGGAGTCTTCACCCCAGTAAATCATGCAATGACTTTCGCAACAATCGATTTTCTAAATAGTTAGGCCTAATCCTCGCATCAATCGCTTCGTACTATAAAAACTATCGAGCAAAGTTTTGTCTGCCAATAAACACTTCTTTAACACTTGCAAAATCTCATCATACGTCTTTTCTAAAATATGATCGTGGGATTTTATCGATAATAGTCGGATCATTGCCGATAACTTAGTGACAGTCTCAAACCTTAGCCATAATTTCTCATTCCCAGCTTGTATCATGTTGTACAATTGTTGTGCCAATGGATTCGGTGGCTCATCCTCGCTATACCAATCAAACGATGGCTGATAAGTCGATATTTGTGATAAGTTCTAGTATATGTTTTGAGTGTTTTTAGGTCACAAAGTCTTCAATAATAATTAATTCTCTCTTATTTATATTTTTCAGTGTTTGAAGGGTGATTAATACAAATCAGTATTTTGGTGGAAATTGGGCTACATTGTAAGTTGATCCATAGGTGACGTGCTTCCATTTATGTGCATGGGATGGTGCAATTCATACTGATGAATTAATTTGAGTTGATGACATAATCATGATGCCATGAAGGCTTGATTTGCTAGAAGCAAAATGGAGACAACGTGCCCACCCACTACTGATGATGCAATTGAAGTAGCATTAAACGGTCCACGTGAGTGCATATGTGGCAAAGAAAATTAGTATGCCTTTCTCACCGTGTATTTTTTCCTAGCTTGGAGATCTTCCTCGAGTGGCGCATCAATTCAAGAAACGATTATGAAGCCGTGGACAGCAAGAGATCAGAATGAATTAACGGAATATAAAGAGGATTCGTAGGGTTTATTTGGTGTCTCTCCTCACTTTCCGCTCTCTTCTTTTATTTATCTTTGCTTTGTGTTCTTCAACCGTGAAACACTAATTTCGTAGGGTTTATTTGGTGTCTCTCCTCACTTTCCGCTCTCTTCTTTTATTTATCATTGCTTTGTGTTCTTCAACCGTGAAACACTAATTTCATAGCCTAGGCAAGACTACGAGGGAGTTCAACCACTACTATTAATGGATTTGTGAGATCTATTTAATTACAATTTCATTATTATTCTTTTGTGTTTTATTTCTTTTGTCATTGTTTTAATTCTAGGGTTAGATTTGATTGCATTGTGAAGAGCACTCACTTGCAATTTAGATTAGCTACCCTTCGTTATCGAGTTGAAGCATCTATCCTTATGCGATAGACTCATACTTGTAACGATTGACCCTACAGATTGGTTAGTCCATTTCGGGACCGGTCAAGTGCCTTAGGAATCTAGGCTAAATCAAGAGCACTAGCGATCTGGTTATCTAGGTGTAGTGCCTTCACGAATCGTATTAATGCAATCAACGCGTTAAACCTAATTCGAGTGAGTCTAGGTTTGTGTGTTTGGTTAGGGAAGTAGTAAATGATCTTACTTTGACTGTCGAGAATAAGAAGTGCGAGGAACTGAGTGCGTCATTGGGTCTATAGCTACACTAGGATTCAATTGATTAACTTATGTATGCATAGATCGACGACCAAATCCAATCTTTTGTCGAACCGAACTCGTATGTCTTGACCTAGGTATTTTAATAAATTGTTCTAGATCTATTTCCTTCGTTTATTTATTTTCTTAGTAATTAGATTAGTTAATTAAACTACTTTCAAAACCCCCATATTTTCATTTTGTTATTTTTGACCTTAGAAAGACTAACAATCTCTGTGGGATCAACCATTTGCCACTACTCTGCAAATAGTTGGTTTAGGTATATTATTTTATTGGCGCATTCGGCACACGTCATATTTTCAGCACCGTTGTCGAGGATTGATTTTTCTTTCTTTGGTTTTTGTTTTATTTATTTATTTGTTTATTTTTGTATCTAGTTTCTTGCTCCTAACACTTTTGCAGGTAACTCCACAAATGGCCTCTTACTTCCATAATTATGGTCGATTCAAAAACTCATACTATCATGGTGTGAATGGGGTAGGTATGTCATATAATGGACATCAATTTCCTAACTCGCAAGCTTTGTGGTACAGGTCGAGGTTTGTGATTTTTGTGGGGAATACTTTCATCCCACATATGTTTATCCTTACCATCCGAGGTATGGAAATCATTGCGGTTCTAGCTAGCATCGCCACAACTGGACTTCAATATGTCTAGGCCAAGTTCACAAATTCCTCAACAGGACTGGAGAACCATTGCAGGCATTGAGAAAGATGTGATGTGACGACCCGTCCCCGACCTAGGGTCAGGTCACTTGGCCCAGACTGTCATTTAGACCCGATACCTGAACCATGCCCAAATAACGGTCTGGCACGCCTAAATAAATAAACCTGCAGAATACACATTGGCTAAACAAAGGATAATAATTGCGGAAAGAATATAAAAAAATATCCTAAGCCAATAAATTTAAGTTCATATAACATTAATAAACTATACATGAGTTCCTGCTCATTTAAACTAAACAAGTTTATTAAATCTCCGAAGTGGATCAACTAAAGGTAACTAGAATTTAAGCTACCCAAAGATCTATTTTAAATTTAACCCTAAGTTGAATAGTTTCAAAATCAAATATACATAATATATATATATCAACAAAAGCTCACATCAAGAAGAGACTTCAAGCTTGTCTCTCCCTTGCCTCAACCTAACACTATCGTGGATACCTGAGATGTAAGTGGGGTGAGCTAAAAGAACCAACGGAGCTCAGTAATGCGGAAAACCCGCTCAACCATCAAATATGCAAGTAATACCTAATAAGCATGCAAAGTCTAGCATGTATTTGAAAACAAACAAGGATTCATTAAATAGTAGCATGGTAGCAGGATTTCATAAAAAAATAGACTTATAATGAACCATCAAGTACTATCATAGATATAAGATTCGTAAGTCACAAATTGTAACAACAATAATCATGAATAACATTAAAGAGATTGACAAATCATTTCATAATTTCAAACTTTCATACAAATGAGGGGGTTTCGCGAGATTATGTACTATAAAATATAATAATACGATAAGTCGATGTTCCATTCAATGCATACTAGATATTGGCAAGAATCCGGTGGCCGGTTCTCCTACTCTCAAAGTAATGGAAACAACCAGCTAGCACACAGGCCTTATGTGCCCTCTCGTTTGTCCCATCAAATCAACAGTAGGATCATCCAAGACATCACCGATGCACATCCTTATGTCTCAAGAGAACAAAAGAAGGTAACTCCAACTCATGTCCCTACGTGACATACTTATAAATTCAATTAGTCAAGTAAAGCCCTCGGTGGTAAACTCCACACATCCTAGGGTGTTAACGACCCTCGGTGGTACCACAACATTCTGAGGTATTCTTTAAGACCCTTGGTGGTAACTCCACACATTCTGGGGCCATGGATAACAGTGCATTCACATTCCATAGATACGTAGGTTCGAGCCAATACCACGACGCAACCCATAAATCCCAAGTCTTTAATTCAAATTATGAATCCTAAGCATAACTAATAATCATGCCATATTTGATAATTGAGCAAGCTCCCCACTTACCTGCACTCGCCGCGAATCATAATCTCGATCCTCTCGCGTTTGGGCTCGATGTGAACCGTCTCGCGAATCTAGACAATTTGAAAGAATAATTACTTTATGTATCTACAACTATACAAGTTTAACATCAATTGTCTAGACCTTAGATATTCACCCTATTTTATAGCTGACTTCGCTAAATGTCATTCACGACTCTAAAATCGACACTTAAAATTATAATCGATGATTCGAGTAAAATAGGAATGCGGTGATGTAAAATAAGGAAAATCCGCTAAGACTTGGTTTTTCCAACATAGATCGAAGACGTTCGATTAATTATAATTAAAAAGATCCAAATCACCATACAAGACTCAATTTAGACTTTAAATTCCCAAATGACAATATTCAGTCAAAGTCCACAAATTTATCGAATAAGTTTATTTCCCAAAGAAAAGATTCAAAGTCCCTTTTTAAATCTCAACTCAACCTTAAATGCCAAATCCATATCAATAAACTTCAATCGCGATCAATTTGCTAAAATCATGGTAAAACCCTTTCATGTATCGTCAAACTATGGAAAACAAAATTAATTCATCCATAATATTCGTTATCATAAAGCTTAAAAATTTGTATAACCCATTTCAAGACTAGATCTAAGAAAAACTGAACAAACTTTGCAAATCATCAACTCTCATTGCCAATACCAACACCAAGACAATAAATCTAGAGAGTATTAGAGTCTTACCATACCTTCAATGGAGTCTTTGACTCAAAATCCTTTCCAAAATCTCATTCTAACATAGATCAAATCTTTCCTTTCTTCTTTTCTTCTTTATTTTCCTTGCATGCTTGCCGCTGTCGATGCCATCAACTCTTTGGTCTCCAAATATTCAATAAACAATAAAGAAATCAAGGAGGGAAGTGAGATTGTACCTCTCTTGAACTTGAACTCTCATCTTGTTCTCTTCCTCTCCACGTGGGTGTTTGGGGCTAGGGTTTTTTTTATTTGCTTAAATAGCATTAGGGTTAGGGATTAGGATTGTAATTATTTACAACTTGTCTAAAATGTCCTTTTAGGTCATAATCTCAATTGGGTTTTATTATTTAAAATAAAACTTTACTTATTCCCTAATTCATATTTAATTTAACAAATTTAGAATTGTATTTTCACATCAAACACCCAACATATTTTTATCATGAAATTATTAAAATACCCATAGGTTGGGTCGTGGAGAATTTAGGTCGTTACAATATCCCCAATTTTAAGAATTTTCGTCCTCGAAAATAAAAGTAAAGTACAACATAGTTTAGTGTCTATCCATAATGATTTCTTTTCGACCCATTGTTTAACTGAGGCCATCTTTACCTGCATGCTCTGTCCGTTTCCCCACGTGATATAAGGTTTTACTCCTGACTTTAATATATCTCATTTTTTTTTCATCTTGCAAACTAAAATTCATAAAGCCCACCTCATGTAGGTCATCAATAAAGCTTTTATACTTAGCTACATGCCAATTCCTCATATCGCTATGCATTTATGGGGTATTCCTTTGTAAGCTCCACTGAAGCCGTAATGTGCACTTGAGTCATTCACACAACAAAGAGCAATACCGAGATGTGATATGGTGCCTATATGTGTCGAAAAAAAGTATCTCTGCCTATCTGGCAGTACAAACATACCACCACCCGGTAGTAGGAAAACAAGGATAAATGTCTGCTATAACATGAGCACTAGCACACCATCTTTATCAATATCTTGGTTATGTATATCATTGAACGACTCATCATGTCTTTGCGGCTTATCTGTGAAGGCTACAAATGGGCAGATATAGTATTCATTTCTAGAATAATACCTTAATATTATTGGCATCACATGTTTATCGACATTCATTCTTGTAGATTCATAATTCAAGTCAACTTTTGACTAATGATCCACTTTGTAACTCCTCTGTCACACTTAACTGTTAATTGACGTAAACAAGCTTCCACCTTTAAAGTCTTGTGGAATATTTTTAACATCGTCATTATTTCTAATTAGGTTTCAACATTCATCTGAATGTGCTCCATTGCATCACCATTTTGTTTATTTCATACCAAGATCTCTTATCAATATATCTCAATTTTCAGGAGATCTATCGTATTGCGTCCTCGCACTGATCAATTCTCACAATCCTGGGTGACTATTTTAAACATTGTTGACTTAGTCATGACCATTTTTTTTATACAATGGTCCTTTCTCATCTTTCTAAGCTAACTCTTAGCTCTTATAATGTGTTTAGTACCTCACTCTCTAAGAAACGAAGGTGATTTAGGTTTCATGTTTCGAACCTGACATTCACGTCGTTTCTTGGGAGTTACATAATCTATGCTCCAGATGTGGTTATTAAGAACTTGTGTCACATTACGATCTAATTATTTCAAGTTCATAACTCAAACTTATATTTCAATGTATTACACTTGTGCATTACTACTGTCGCACTGCATATACGTTTTGTTGGATACTCCAACCATAAAGTACAGACCCTTGTACATAAAACTCATATAGGTTTATCTTATACGACTTGCTACTAAAGCTTTAATTCAAGGGTACTCAAACTCATATTTACTCCTATTTCGAGAATTATCCTGCACTATTTAGATTATGATTCATTGCTTATACTTAGCACAAAACCATTCATAGTGTTCTTCATTTTCTCCAAATTCAATGATTCTTGAAAATAAGAATATCAACTGATTTCCCATGGGATTGATTTAAAATGACCTCATGCTTAGGCAAACCCTTATGCCACATAATTTACTTATGCTTGTCACTTGTTACGGTGTCGACTTTGATTATTTATGCATTATCTCCACGTATTGATATCGTTAACACTTAACCATTTGCAAATCTATTGCTTACCCGTCTGGGTTATAACTTCAAATTCTTCTATGCCATCAAATTAGGGCTTTCACTTTTAAACTTATACTAAGCCCTCAGGTTTTCAAGTGTAAACTACACATTTTGTTTCAACAATTATTAACAGTGTGAAATTTAAGAAATTTGATCTTTACTCATGTATTCATGTTTCATTGCTAGTTTAGGGTATTTCCTCACCATCCTTAATTGTTTCGTACGTATTGTACAGTATAAATGTTATTGGGGTTCGATCCTAACCTAGGATCCTCACTTTTAATAGTCGACCTATCACTGATCAGATCTTTCATCTTTCCTTTTAACCATTTAGTTTGGTAGTTTATATGTTTAATGTAATCTTTGATTTTTTTTAAAAGATCACAAGTTACTTCTCACAAGTGATGAACATGATTCTTCGTGACGTCACCATTTCGATTACAAATTTTGTTCTTGAATATGGTACTATTGCAATACATATTGTCTCTCTTGAGTTCGCAATTCTTCTCATCACCAAATTACTCATTCATTTTTCTATGGGTCGATCCTATTCTAGGATCCTCAATTTTAAGAACCAAGTCATTATTGACTAAGGTTATGTAACAATCATTTGCATCGATTACTCTTCAACTTCATTTTTCATTCAACCATTCCCTACCAATCTGGTAAGGTTTCATTTTTAACTCAAAAGTTATGAATCCACACGTCTAATCATATCAGAAATATTCTTTTCATTGGTGTACCCCCGATTTTAGTGATTCACTTATCATCGAGTTCATTATAATATCATTAACTGCGCATACGTTCTTTACAGCCTATTAATATGACTCATACATACCATTTGTTTGGGGCTTCCTTTAATTATTCAGTCATGGTACTGCTATTCCGTACTCTCCATTCATTTCGAACACAATTTATCAATTCCTGGTATCCCAAACTTTATGAATCAACTCTCTTCTAATTATGTTAGAATAATTTCTTTGTTGCAGTGGTTACCTTTGATTTATATCATTTTAACCTCAGATCTTGAGTTTTTACAACATCTACAAATTTTCTACTTGGCAATCACGATCTTCACACATGACTATTTCACCAAAATAGTTTTTGACATTGGATTCCCAATTTTAGTAACTCACCCATTTTTAGTGTACTAATTTTACATTTTGTATTCATTGAATTTTCTCATTGAGTTGTTTTCGATGCATTATTAAATTTCTCATTCTCCATCTCGTACATTATGCACTTATGCTTCGAGCTAACTCTCAATTTGGGTCCTCATATTTAGTATTTAACCTATCGATAACTAGCTTAGCTTTATTTTTCTTTTACACAAGTTCGATCGAAACTTGAATGTTGTAATTCAATCAATTAAGAAGTCAAATCCGAATCAAAACTTTTTTTTTTAAACTGTCAAATTTTCATCAAAACCACTTTTCAAACCGAACTAGGCTTAGTTTATAGAAATCATCTTAAATTCTTCTTGTATTTTCAAGCAATTTATAAAACCCTTTTCAAATCGTTTTAATCGATGCAATTCAAAAGTAAACTATAATCGTAAGTAGATTTTGTGTTCCAAACACACAATGGTGACATAGATCCAAACAATACGTTGCATTTTCATCAAGTCAAAACTCTGAAATTCAGTAAACCCCTTTATGTAAGGATTAAAATTACGACGTCAAATTCTTGAAATGTGTATGAGTCTATTCGCTTTATCTTTTGAACACCAAGGAAAATAAATGGTTTCCTTTTTTGTAATTGTTTGCCTTTTCAAAATTTTGTAAAGACACGTTGAATCCTTCCATGAAAACTTCAATAAAGTGCGGCAAACATCAACTTGAATACAATACAAAAATCATGGTCCAATATAGTCGAAAGAGTTAGTCTTCGAGAAAATAAATTACATGAAACAACAAAATTCGATTCATAGTATTAACTTCCTAATCGAATTTATAGAAAAATGATTCACATCTTTAATCGAGAGTTAGAAGTTTTAAGTGTATACGTGTCCTCTATATCTTAAATTAAGTTCAACCTCTTGGCCAAACGAACTTGCTTATCATTGTTTGAAATCAAAGATTCATTTGCATCCTTACTAGGATTGTTAACTTCCGTTTTTAACAAGATATCGTTAATTTTAATTATCCTAATAGAGTTTTCGGAGTCAGAGTTACTTCTCTGAAATGTGACCACGTCACAATTTCCATCTTGCATATTTAGCGTGGCGTCTCATTGTCCTTTCAAGTCTATCAATACTTGCTTAAGTCTTTATTTGCCCCTCTATAGTTAGGTATAGGCACATCTCGCCATACAATTTCCACTCTAAGTTTAGTCGTTCTATCAGAACCATTCTTGCAGCAAAGCGTTGTAGACTTCCTTGCAGCGCATGTGGAACCTTCTACGGATTTCCCTTAGATTTTTTTGTGTCGTTAATTGTCATTCCCAACTCGTGGAACTAAGATTTCACGTCTTAAGGAAAGACATTTACCTATATATCTAACAATATATTTATATATACAAAGTAGCAAATAATCATCACATTAAATCTTTTTCAAATTTCTTTTGTCTCATCCCATCCTAGGATTAATCATTATTGCGTGTTAAGTCGACTTTGAACCAATGTCCCATACCACTGATTTGTTTGACTTAATTTGACCTTTAAACTTAAAGGCCCTACATCTTAGGTTTTCCTAACCTAACGTTTCCCTAGGTTCTAATCCCTAGGCTCTGATACCAACTGTGACGACCCGTCCCAGACCTAGGGTCAGGTCGCCTGGCCCAGACTTTCATTTAGACCCGATACCTGAACCAGGCCCAAATAACGGTCTGGCACGCCTAAATAAATAAACCTGCAGAATACACATTGGCTAAACAAAGGATAATAATTACGGAAAGAATATAAAAAAATATCCTAAGCCAATAGATTTAAGTTCATATAACATTAATAAACTATACATAAGTTCCTGCTCATTTAAACTAAACAAGTTTATTAAATCTCCGAAGTGGATTAACTAAAGGTAACTAGAATTTAAGCTACCCAAAGATCTATTTTAAATTTAACCCTAAGTTGAATAGTTTCAAAATCAAATATACATAATATATATATATATATATATATATATATATCAACAAAAGCTCACATCAAGAAGAGACTTCAAGCTTGTCTCTCCCTTGCCTCAACCTAATGCTGTCGTGGATACCTGAGATGTAAGTGGGGTGAGCTAAAAGAACCAACGGAGCTCAGTAATGCGGAAAACCCGCTTAACCATCAAATATGCAAGTAATACCTAATAAGCATGCAAAGTCTAGCATGTATTTGAAAACAAACAAGGATTCATTAAATAGTAGCATGGTAGCAGGATTTCATAAAAAAATAGACTTATAATGAACCACCAAGTACTATCATAGACATAAGATTCGTAAGTCATAAATTGTAACAACAATAATCATGAATAACATTAAAGAGATTGACAAATTATTTCATAATTTCAAACTTTCATACAAATGAGGGGGTTTCGCGAGATTATGTACTATAAAATATAATAATACGATAAGTCGATGTTCCATTCAATGCATACTAGATATTGGCAAAAATCCGGTGACTGATTCTCCTACTCTCAAAGTAATGGAAACAACCAGCTAGCACACAGGCCTTATGTGCCCTCTCGTTTGTCCCATCAAATCAACAGTAGGATCATCCAAGCCATCACCGATGCACATCCTTATGTCTCAAGAGTACAAGAGAAGATAACTCCAACTCATGTCCCTACGTGACATACTTATGAATTTAATTAGTCAAGTAAAGCCCTCGGTGGTAAACTCCACACATCCTAGGGTGTTAACGACCCTCGGTGGTACCACAACATTCTGAGGTATTCTTTAAGACCCTCGGTGGTAACTCCAAACATTCTGGGGCCATGGATAACAGTGCATTCACATTCCATAGATACGTAGGTTCGAGTCAATACCACGACGCAACCCATAAATCTCAAGTCCTTAATTCAAATTATGAATCCTAAGCATAACTAATAATCATGCCATATTTGATAATTGAGCAAGCTTCCCACTTACCTGCACTCGCCGCGAATCATAATCTCGATCCTCTCGCGTTTGGGCTCGATGTGAACCGTCTCGCGAATCTAGACAATTTGAAAGAATAATTACTTTATGTATCTACAACTATACAAGTTTAACATCAATTGTCTAGACCTTAGATATTCACCCTATTTTATAGCTGACTTCGCTAAATGTCATTCACGACTCTAAAATCGACACTTAAAATTAGAATCGATGATTCGAGTAAAATAGGAATGCGGTGATGTAAAATAAGGAAAATCCGCTAAGACTTGGTTTTTCCAACATAAATCGAAGACGTTTGATTAATTATAATTAAAAAGATCCAAATCACCATACAAGACTCAATTTAGAATTTAAATTCCTAAATGACAATATTCAGTCAAAGTCCACAAATTTATCAAATAAGTTTATTTCCCAAAGAAAAGATTCAAAGTCCCTTTTTGATTCTCAACTCAACCTTAAATGCCAAATCCATATCAATAAACTTCAATCGCGATCAATTTGCTAAAATCATGGTAAAACCCTTTCATGTATCGTCAAACTATGGAAAACAAAATTAATTCATCCATAATACTCGTTATCATAAAGCTTAAAAATTTGTATAACCCATTTCAAGACTAGATCTAAGAGAAACTGAACAAACTTTGCAAATCATCAACTCTCATTGCCAATACCAACACCAAGACAATAAATCTAGAGAGTATTAGAGTCTTACCATGCCTTCAATGGAGTCTTTGACTCAAAATCCTTTCCAAAATCTCATTATAACATAGATCAAATCTTTCCTTTCTTCTTTTCTTCTCTATTTTCCTCGCATGCTTTCCGCTGTCGATGCCATCAACTCTTTGGTCTCCAAATATTCAATAAACAATAAAGAAATCAAGGAGGGAAGTGAGGTTGTACCTCTCTTGAACTTGAACTCTCATCTTGTTCTCCTCCTCTCCACGTGGGTGTTTGGGGCTAGGGTTTTTTTTATTTGCTTAAATAGCATTAATTAGGATTGTAATTATTTACAACTTGTCTAAAATGCCCTTTTAGGTCATAATCTCAATTGGGTTTTATTATTTAAAATAAAACTTTACTTACTCCCTAACTCATTTTTAATTTAACAAATTTAGAATTGTATTTTCACATCAAACACCTAACATATTTTTATCATGAAATTACCAAAATACCCATAGGTTGGGTCGTGGAGAATTTGGGTCGTTACATGTGATATCTGACTGGCTTTCTCCAAGCACTAATATATGTCCCTCTAACTTCTAAAGTAATTCATTACCACAAGCTGACATATATGAGTCAATACGAAATCAACTTTCAAGAGATATAATAAGGTTTCTTTTAGAGACTGAGCAAGATATGGATCTCACCGAGCAAGAATTGGACCAATAGATTGAACAAAAGGATCATGAAGCTAAAGAAGAAATAAAGTCAAATCTCTCGAAAATATCAGCGGAGACCATGAGTGTAATTCCATTAAAGAGTGTTGAGATGAATGAGGTTACACCGGTTGAGGACTATTAGAGTGAAACAATGGAAGAATTTGAAGTCTCTCCAAGTGAGCCAGACAAAATCATTGCAGAGAATGAAGAGGATGAAACCGAGAAAGAAATTGAAGTCCTTTTTGAAGAGCCAAAGGAACCACAAATAGAGAGCAAGGAAAATGAACCTCTGTTGTTAGTGCAACCACCTACCCTCCCATGCATACTTGTTGAGTTTAAAAAGGGGGTGGAAGTAAATGAGCGTTCACTACAGATTTTCTACACTGCTGACACCTTTATGTTGGATGATTAAGATGAGAAAGAATATTTTGTGTTAGAGATCCCAGGTGAGCTCCCAATTTTGAAGAAGGGCATGCCTGTTTCATTGCCTAAAATTGTAGATGCGCCATTTGTCGTTGACATCTCGTAAGGAGAGGGAATCACGTGATGAATCACATCAAGTCTAGCCAAAGACTTAAAAGAAAGGTGCTCGTTGGGAGGCAGCCTTGCTTATTTTTTATTTCTTGTCTTTATTTCAGTTTAGTTTAGGTTCTACTTTTTATGTTAAATAAAACCCTAACTTGGTTTCTTGGATTTTTGCAGGTGATATATGGATCTTTATCGAGCACTGGAGGCACTGGAGCACCTTGAATTTTATCTAGTTTGACTTTGGATTATTTATTTTTAGCATAATTTGAACACTTTTAGGAAGTTGACTAATTATTAGGATTTTAGGTATTTTGAGACTTGGTTGGAATTTTTAAAAACCAACTTATGTCACCGCATTAGTGGCAGGTCTTTACGTAGACCCAAAACCCTGAACTTCGTTATACCATCTTGTTGATTTCACCCTTTGTTGAAAGACTTCAGGCTCGCAAGATTTGGTGGGGATCATTATGTTGACTCCCTTACTTATTATTTATTTTTGCTCTTATTATGTTGATTCCTTCACTTTTTCCTTAATCACCCAGACATGAGAGTTTTTGTTCATGCACTAGTTTTTGGAGACTTTTATTGTTAAGTAAAAAAAAATTGCATGAGTTTGTATCATTTTCTTATCTGTTTATTCATGTTCTTTCTCACCACTCTTTATTTATTTGGTTGTGTGGATTCCTTGACTTATTTTGAACCTTGAGGAAAAGGTTCAAAATAAGTTTGGGGGTACTTTAGGGTTTGTGGATTGAGTTAGATGGATGTTGTTTCGAAAGACTGCAAGTGAGATCGTTTAAATTTTTAAATTTTTTGTAGCTATATGTGGTTGAAGGATGACAATGGTGGTGTTTTATATCCCTTATTCTCTCATTTTTCTTACCTTCCATTTCTCTTCCATTCTTGCTTTTATCTCTCATTTCATTAGGAATTGGTACACTTTCATGCATGTATTAGTTTATTTATTACTTGTTTGAGTCGAAATATTTTCATCTATGTTTGTGTCTTGCATTAGAACTTACATAATATCATATGTCACATTTAGAGTCGCCTAAAACCTTTGTTTAGTGCTTTTGGTTATGGATGAATCCATTTAAGCCACTTTTGAGACTTGAACCTCATAGAATATTAGGAGATACACTCAATCTAGAGCGTTTTTCGGCATTATTGAGGTTACTTATTAGGGAGCTAGTATAAGGTTTAGGCTTTGGGTGTTAGATACCAAATAAGGTAGACGGTCCTATTTTACAAGTAATAAGGTTTCTAGAGTGCTAAAATGAGAATGTAGCTCACTTGAGGCGAAAATTTATATGACTAAACTACTTTTGGGGAACGATTAGGACTAATAACACTTTAGACTACATTGAATGACTTGTTTAATCATGGTGAAAGTGAGAAGAGTCAACAAGAGTTTTCTTTAAACAAATTTTTAGAGAGTCCCACATATTCCATAGGAAATGGAGTAAGGAATCTTGTGGTGGGAAAAAGTGAAAAAAAATAGATTCCACAGGAAATGGAGCAGGAATCGTACTACTTAAAAAATTTTGGAGAAAAAAAGTACATAAATGAGTAAAGGTGAAAGTCTATGAAAACTCCTTTAATAAAAAGATTTGGCCGAGTGCTTATAGCTAGATTAAGTGAGTTATTCCAATACTTTGAATTTTAAAATTTCCAATTTAAGGTTTGATTGTTTCCCTTTGGTGTTAAGTCTACAATAGTGGAGAGTGTGGTTGCATTTTTTGCATATAGAACCCTTTTCAGTGTTGATGCACTATTTTTAAAGAAACCATGTACTTGGGTGCTTGAGTGCAATGACCCTGAAAAATCTTGAATAGTTGAAAGCCTTTTTTCTTGACTGAGTCTAGTTCTTGAAAGTGTGATTTCTACTAAAGTATGGACTCCGTTTCTAGACAAAATTTTTAACTCCGAATTTCTTTTTGATGATGGTCAATTTAGTGGCGATAAAATAAAAAAGAAACTCCACTAAACTTGGAATCGGGCATAGGATTAGTTAAGTGTGTGTTAGTTGTCAAAGTTATATTAGTTTTTATTGTTAGTCCTTGTGGTAATTAAGAGTCTAGCTTGCATTAGTTGTATATGTCCAGTCATTTACTTCTTTGCTCGGGACGTTCAAAGTCTTAAGTTTTGAGGTATTTGATAAGTCGGTATTTATGATAGGTTCTAGTATATGTTTTGAGTGTTTTTAGGTCACAAAGTCTTCAATAATAATTAATTCTCTCTTATTTATATTTTTCAGTGTTTGAACGGTGATTAATACAAATCAGTACTTTTTGGAGGAAATTGGGCTACATTCTAAGTTGGTGCATTGGTGACGTGCTTACACGAAGTTTATGTGCGTGGGATTGTTCAATTCATACACACGAATTTATTTGAGTTGATGACATAATCATGATGCCATGAAGGCTTGAATTGCTTGAAGCAAAATGGAGACAACGTGCCCACCCAGTACTGATGATGCAATTAAAGTAGGCATTAAACGGTCAATGGGAGTGCATATGTGGCAAAGATTCTTTAGAGAATTTTAATGAGAAAAAATTATTTTCTTTAGCAAATATTCTTTAGAAAATTTTCTTAAGAAAATTTTCTTATTGTTGTTTGATTGCATGTGAGAAAATTTTATTTTTTTGTTTTCTATTGTTTGATTGATAACAAATGAAAAAAAAGTTCTAAAAAAATTAAGCTTTTTTAATTTAAAAATATAAAGAAATCTTAAAAACTCAATATAGTAAATTATGTGTAAAGTTCAAAAGACTTAGCTTTCATGCGACGTGTATAAATTATGTGAAAAGTTCGGTGCACAATGAACATAAACGATTCTTCAATGTCCTCTCATGGTTTCTTGATTGAATTTTTTGAATTCTCTATAGTTTCTCAGCACAACATTGGCTAAAATAGTATGGGAAACAAAATAGAGTCCAACTGCTTAGTGAGAAAAAGAACCATTCTTTCAATAAAAAAAGAAAAAGAACCATTCATGCCCCTGTCGTTTCATCTTACTGAAGCATATAATCAAACACTTTATGAGCAAGTCTTTACTATATCAATTCACAACACAGCAGAAAAAAAATTCGACGCAATTCTCACAAAATCTTGATCTTGAAAATCGATATAACCTACTCTAAAGTCTAGTACTTAACAGTAGCAAAAACATCTAACTGTGAACCAAGCTTCTCCTCTGTGGCCTTCTTTGCCTTGAACCTCAGCTTAGCAAGTTGTTTTCCTCCTCTCGTATGCAACCCGAGCTCTCTCTTCGTCTTGCAAGTAATCATCCCTCGTATGGTTAGATTTAATTAGCAGGTGCGCGAAAGTGAAACGAACCGTGAGAGTGTTTGGTGTCCATTCTCTTGCGCAGGAATGAAGATACTTCATTTTCTGGCGCGCGAGTTCGCTGGAGAGACAGATCTCTTCGCACCGCACCAACCCGACCTCATGGTCGTTCAACATTTGCCACTATGGAGGCCAAGCAGCTGCCAATGTGGTGGCGCACATCCACCACTCCTCGCTGAGCGCATATTTTTAAGCCACACATCATTGTCAATCACTCTCGACGACGATTCACGCTTGAAAAAATCTCAAATTTCCATGCCTAAACAAGAGAAAAGAAACAAGGAAAATTAGAGGCGTGGGTTTTTTTCACTAAGCGGTTACAAGTCTATCAAACACCAAATAAAACGGTTGCATTAAAAAAATAAATAATTTTCTATGGTTTTTTTCTTTTTCTTCCCTATCGAACACACCCTTAGTGTGCCTTTCTCACCGTGTGATTTTTTCCTAGCTTGGAGATCTTCCTCGAGTGGCGCATCAATTCAAGAAACGATTATGAAGCCGTGGACAGCAAGAGATTAGAATGAATTAACGGAATATAAAAAGGATTCGTAGGGTTTATTTGGTGTCTCTACTTCACTACTTCACTAGGCTAAATCGGGAGCACTAGTGACTCGGTTGTCTAGGTGTAGTGCCTTCACGAATCGTATTAATGCAATCAACGCATTAAACCCAATTCGTGCGAGTCCAAGGTTATGTGTTTGGTTAGAGAAGTAGTTAATGGTCATACCTTGATTGGCGAGAATAGGAAGTGTGAGGAACTGAATGCATCATCGGGTCTATAGCTACACTAGGATCAAATTGATTAACTTATGTATGTAAAGATCGACGACCAAATCCAATCTTTTGTCGAACCGAACTTTTATGTCTTGACCTAGGTATTTTAATTAATTGTTTCAAATCTATTTCCTTTGTTTATTTATTTTCTTAGTAATTAGATTAATTAAACTACTTTCACCTATTTTTCCCTTTTGTTATTTTTGACCTTAGAAAGACTAGCAATCTTTGTGGGATCGACCTAATGCCACTATTATGCAAATAGTTGGTTTAGATATATTATTTTATTGACGCGTTCGGCGCGTGTAAATGGCCCAGCCACATCGTGCACCATTTCGTGGTATATAGAGTACTCACCTTCATATGCGTCTTCGTCGATTGCATCTCCTATAAAGGCAACATCTTCGTCGATTGCATCTCCTATAAAGGCAACATCGTCAATAGGTTCATCTGCATTTGGAGTTTCTCTGTGTTCAAACCAATAGTGATATTCGGGAATAAAACTCCATCGACATAGGTGGTACTCCATCGTATCGAAATCATAGTAAGCAAGATTGCGACATTTTCTAAGGTTGCACGGACACCGAATCCTTTCCTTGCTCTGGAATTAATGTGGGACAATTATTTTTGGCAAACTCTAAAAACTCTTTGAGACGTTCAACAAACTCCTATCTCACTAGACCGTCTTCGAGATGGTTATACATCCAATCTCGATTTGTGGCCATGATCTAAGTACGTAAGAGAAATTGAAACGTTAGTAGGTAGTTCGCCAAGTTTTCATTGCCGATGATTATTATTCAACAAACGCATAACGTATATTATATATACACTCCAAAATGTATTCAAGAATTTTTAAAATTCCTAATTAAAGATTAGCAATGGATAGTTGCTCGTTGAGTATTCATTGATGATTATTTATGGTCTAATTGAGTTGAGTTTTTAGCTTTGTGTTAAGCTCATAAATCTTTGTTAGTACTAATATTGTCTCTAACTTAATTAATATGTGCACATATGATTCTATTGCAGTTAAAGTTTGCTAATACTGTATACAACTAATTACATGCATTTAACTAATTAATTGTTATGTGTAACCACATAACAATTAATACACTTATCTTTGTTGCCTGTGTCCTTTTATGTTCTATCTCACAATTTTGTGCAACCTGGCATTTCTCCTAGAACCACTAGAAATTGACCTATCATTATAGGTGTGAATTTTACTCCAAAAACCATAGACATTTCTCGAAGAATAACTAGACATTTACTCCAGATACAAATAAACACATAAGCCTATATGAACCATATTAGGATAAACCATGTCAACAATCTAAATAAAGTATTGTTAAGGGGCCCAAGAACAGTGTATCTTCAAAAGAAGCTTATAAACCATCTAGATCGTCTTCGAGATGGTTATACATCGAATCTCGATATGTGGCCATGATCTAAGTACGTAAGAGAAACTGAAACGTTAATAGGTAGTTTGTCAAGTTTTCATTGCCGATGATTATTATTCAGCAAATGCACAACTTTCATTATATATACACTCCAAAATGTATTCAAATTTTTTTAAAGATTCCTAATTAAAGATTAGCAATGATTAGTTGTTCATCAAGTATTCGTTGACGATTATTTTTATTCAGCAAACACACAAATTCCTAAATGATTCTAAAACAATGTCTAAGAATTTGGTCAAGTTTTCACCCTAAACAAATATGCACAACTGATATCAATTCATAAGTAATAAGTAATTCCTAAAAAATGCTACAGCTAATCGATCATGATCATAGAGAGATTAGAAACAACAAACACATTTTTTATTGTTTTTACCTATGAAAAATCAATAGAACAACTTCATAAAATTAAATATGAAAAATTAATCATGCTTCACAAAGAAGATCATAAAAAAATTAGATGAAAAAGGTATTCATAGAATAAACATGTCACAACACAAATACTTACATTATTATCAGATCGTAATTTGCATATCTCCCAAATAACTTCTTTGCCTAACTTTTATTGACGTTATGAAAATACTTATCTTTTTTAATACTGTACTCTTAAAACTTTTTGTTAGATTTGTACTCTCCATTTACTAAATAAATTAATGTGCATGTGACACTTTTTTTTCCTAAAGAATGGTAGTTTTTAAAAGAATTGTATGTTGTGCTCTATTGTATAATTTATCATTGACACAAATACTTATATTACAATCATATATTAATTTGTGTTCAAGTGATCATACATTTTTTTATCTTATCTCTACCCAACATTTTGTAGGTTTTTCTTATCACATGTCCTAATAGATAACAAAAAAAGTTTTTTTTAGATAACAAAAAAGTTACCAACATAAAATAAATGATCTCTCACATTTAAATGTTGATGCATGTGAAAGCATATAATAACTTTTCATAAATAGTTATCAATATGTAGTGTCATGGAGTGTAAAGAGAATAAAATTCCTGCAAAAAACCAACACAGACGACACACTCAAAGCACATACATAAATTATTTTATGTTTTAACTTGAAACACTAAAATGAGTGCATCAATTTCAAGTTATGATAAACCCATTTCGGCATCCACCGTCTAAGTCTAAGATATTTGTCTTTCTCATTTAAGCATTTCATCAAACACTTAACACCTCAATCTAACAACCAAAATCTTTTCATAAATACTTGAAATCCAAGGCAAATCCAACCGTGAAACTCAACAAAAAAAACTCAACGTCAAAGAAAAAACTAATTTCTTCACTATTCTAGAAAATAAAATGAGCTTGCAATAAAAGGCATCCCGTATAATTGGTGACACAAAATAAGGTTTCTCACGCAACTTCCCTTTCTACCTATGACACCAGAATCAACAACCGATGCCAGCAAAATGCAAACAAAATTTTTTATATCATACAATATTTATACAAAAATATAAAACAACAAAAATTAAAGAAATATAACTGATTCTTTTTCTTGTCATTGAACGTGTTTAGTATGTTTAACTGACTCATTTTTTTGAAGTACTTAGAACTTATTCTTTGGTGGCAAGAGAAATAATCAATGTGATTATTTAATTAATGCACAAATCAATCATAAACCCCAACTAGCCAAACACAACAATCCAAACCCACAATTCAAATATCCTAAAAAAATCCAAGTTACAAATTTTAACACAACCAATCTTCTTCACATATACAAACCTTAACTTTTCTTCTCAAGAACACAAAAATTAACTTGAATACATCAATTCAACCACCCTAAAATCAATCCCAAATCCCAACTAGCAAAGTAAGTGCTAAATCAAAACTAACAATCCAAAATATCAACAAAAAATTTTCAAGATACAAGTTTCTCAAACAACAACATTAAAAAGACAGCTTCTTATCTTCTTAAAATTGGGCTATAATATGATTGTGAATTGAAAAACAAATTGTGCCATGGTGCATATGATGGTGCGTGTTAAGAGAGTGACTATCAACATTTATGCACCGACTAGTTTAATGATTGAAAATTGATGTCGAATGATGTTGAGAATAGACTCACAACAACAACCCAAACACAATCCCTAACACTCGCCTTATAAAATGCAAAACATCCCCCAATTGATCCAGCAAACTAAAATCACTTTAATAAGCTCAAACACTATAACAACATCTCAGTCACTAATTCACTATACAACAAGTTAAAAACCCTTGAATCTATTAAAGAACTATACTTTGTACATGTAATCCGTGAAATTGTAGCAGAGAAAGAAAGATCAAAGTCAAAAATTTTTCCTAACAATAGTTACAAACCCTAAGATGAATCTGATGCATCCTGATCTAACAATTTGGAGAAGGCAAAAGGGGAGGCATGCCCATTGTTATGGTGTTTTTGATGATGAAATCAACTACAGGGATAGCTTTAGAGACTGAAACTGGAAGGACATGTGGCATGTCTTTGATCATCACATGGCGTCCCTAATTTTGTCCCTAATCTGTAGGGACGAAATCAAGGACAGATTTTAAGCGGGAACCTCAGCAACGGAATCAGGGACAAAAATTTGGGCGGGCTTTTTGTGCGCCAATCACTTAGGGACAGAGTGGGTTCCGTCACTGATTTTCGGTCCCTGGTCTGTCACTGTTTGGTCTCTAACTGGTCAACAGGCCTCCCAATCATTTTCCGTCTCTATACTGTCCCTGAATACCAACCGCCTATATTCCATCCCTAAATTCCGTCCCTAATCAAGCCCAATCTTGTAGTGAATATTACTGATATATATTGATCTTCATTTTCTTTCCATTATGTTTTGATTAATTTAGGATGGCTATAGTGTGCTGTGTGCATTTATGTGTAATCACAAGTAATTAATAACATTATTAAAATTTCCTCTTTTGGTTCATTTCTTAAATATCAAGGATATGCTTGTTGGTTATCATATGCAAATATTTTGTCTTGAAGGTGTGATGTAAATTTGGCCAATCTACCATATCGGACGATGTTGTATTTGATTTATTTTAAGATTTTTAAGTTTTTAATTTGGGCCAAATTGACCTATTGCAGAGTTTGCAGGAATTAATAAAGGGGGAATAGAGCCTGTAGATATCTGCAAGTGTCGATGTTATGGCGCAGCTCAGTCAGCTTGAAGGGTAAACCGTAAACGCTAAAACCAAATATAAAGTCTCACGAATAGATATGCATTTTGAAACCATTCTTAATCAACATGGAACTATATCTGAGTCCATACATCTCTTACAGCATTAATCTTAATATATAATCCAACAGACTAGGAGCTCATGTATCTTGAAATTATCTTTTTAGCTTTCTAAACGGTACTGATTAGGTAATATTTTTCCTTGACAGAATAGCAGGAGCTCATTTTCAATTGTTAATTTGTATTCTGTCAAATTCTGATTAACTTAGGATGGTCGATCGATATGCCTTTTGCGTTGTGAAGATTTCCATGTTCAGTTTGTTTCTTGATTAACAATTAAGGACATAAGTGGTGGTTAGATACCTTTTAGAAATTCCTTGGCTACATTAACATCGATTGGGACATCGACCAATGTTGTGCAAGACAATTCGGACCCGTGTTGAATCGAAATAGCTGAGCCTAAATGATTGAAGTATATGAAGTGTTTAAATGATTCTGAAATGTATGTATATACGAATAGAAAAAGAATACTTAAGTACCCATAAAAATGTCTTTAATGTAGAAATTTTAGTTCAAGTAGATGAATATGTGATAAGTGTTCATTTAGGCATGATTTAGTGTAGGTTATTAGTAGTTAATGGACTATATTTATCTTGTTTTAAAGTGATAAATGTGTGCTTTATGAATTTAAGGATTTTATATTAGTTGGGCGTGTTTGGTACTGTGTGTTGAACCTAATTGACAGTTGTTTGGTTTAGATGGAATAACTTTCACATCCAAAGTTGGAATGACTTGCCGTTGGTCTTGTTAGAAAGAAGACCTTGAGACCGACATTTTCTTCTCTCACAAGCATCACGAAATTCGGACTCAAAGGAGCTCAAAATCGCAGTACAATTCACGGCCAGATCTACCATTCAAAAATCATCTCCACCCGTCACTCCTTGCCACGTCACACCTTCCAACCTCTTCTCACGCATTCTTGCGCAAACCGTGCCTCCTGCATGTCGTTATCTCTTCACATCACACCAACAGCCCCTCCTCCAATCAGCTTATGCCACATCATCGACTCCAGTTTCTTAACCAATCCAGTGCTGCCAAGTGTACAGAACATGCAGAAAACTCCTAAAACACTCCCGGATCCGAAAATCACTCTCTTATCTACGAAAATTAGTTTTTCTCACCTCCGACCAAATTTTAGGAATATATATATTATGACTTAGAGAAGAAAGGAGGATCTATTTTCTTATTTATTTATAGTTTAGTTTAATTATGTCTAGCTAGTTTCTTCATCAGGATTGAAGGTGGATCAGTTAAGCCTGCGACTTGGGAATCCTTAATGAGTTTTATTTATTTTTAATTATTATTGATTCTTTTCTATGATTTATTTTCTTTGGTATTGTATGAACAATTAAGGTTAAACACTAGTTTAAACCTTGATTTATATGTCAGTGAGTCGTAAGTACCCGTCCTTGTGCGACAAGACCATACTAGTGGCAATTGACTATACCAATTGATTAGACCCTTTTGGGATCGGTTGAATACCATAAGAATCTAGGCTAAATCGAACACACGAGTGATCCAATTATCTAGGTGTAGTGCCTTCACTAATCGAAGTAATGCGACTAATGCGTTAAATCTGGAGCACTAGCGATCAGGTTGCGTGTTTGGTCAGGGAAGCAGTCAACGGTCGTACCTTGGCTGCCAATATCAGGAAGTGCAAGGAATCGAGTGCGTCAACGGGTTTATGGCTGCATTAGATCATAGATTAGTTCCATACTTTTCACGAACCGACAATTAATAAAATCAATCTCAAGTTGTATGGCGAGACTGTGAAACTTAATACCTAGATTCATTCCCATTAGATTTTCGTTGCATTTAATTTCTTTATTTTTAAAATATTTATATATTTTCTCTAAAACCCTAATTTCCCTTTTTTGTATTTTTCTTATCTAAGAAAGAAACCAATATCTGTGGGATCGACCATTTACCGCTATCTACAAAATAGTTGGTTTAAGAAACATATATTTTATTAATGCATTCTGTGCGAGTCAATTTTTGGCGCAGTTGTCGAGGATTGGTTTTTCTTTCTTTGGTTTTTTTGCTATATATTTATTATTATTTTTTATTTTTTGTATATAGTCCCTTATTCCTAATACCTTTGCAGAAAATTTATCAATGGCCTCCAACTACCATAATTATGATCGATTCGAAGACTCATACTATCATGGTATGAACGGGGTAGGTATGTCACATAATGGACATCAATTTTCTAACTTGCAATCTTTTATGCAACAAGTCGAGGCTTGTGATTTTTTTTGGGGAATCCTTTTATCCGCTTGTCCTTACCATCTGAGATATGGAAATCATCACAGTTCTAGCTATGCATCGCCACAACCTGACTTCTATATGTCTAGGCCAAGTCCACGGATTCTTCAACAAGTATGGAGAACCATTGAAGACATTGAGAAAGATATGATCTCCGACTGGCTTAATCCAAGTGCCCCTTTGACGACTGGCGTAATTCATCATCTCAGCCTGACATATTTAGTTCTATGCGAAATCAGCCTTCAAGGGATATAACATGGTATTGTTTGGCGACTGTGCAAGACATGAACCTTACCGAGCAAGAATTAGACCAATGGATTGAACAAAGGGACCAAGAAGCTGAAGAAGAAATAAAGTCAATTCTCCAAAAGATATCAGTTGAGACCATGAGTGCAATTCCATTGGAGAATGTTGAGGTGAATGAGGTTACACCGGTTGAGGACTATTGGAGTGAACCAGAGGAAACAATTGAAGTTTCTTTACATGAGCCGGACATTATCATTGCACAGAATGAAGCGGATGAAATCGAGAAAGAAATTGATGTCATTTTAGAAAGGCCAGAGGAACCTCAAAAACAGAGCAAGGAAGACTAACCTCTGGTGTTGGTGAAGCCACTTACCCTCCCATGCTTACCTGTTAAATTTAAAAAGGGGGTGGTCGTAAAGGAACGCTCGCAGATTTTCTACACGGCTGACACCTTTGTGTCAGATGGCCATGATGCGATAGATTCTTATGTGTTAGAGGTCCCAAATGAACTCCTAAATCTAAAGGAGGGCATATCGATAAATTGCCCAAAGCTATAGATGTGCCATTCGTCGTCAACATCTCGAAAGGAGAGGGCATCACGTGATTATTCACGACAAGTCAAGCTAACGACTTTAAACAAAAGCGCTATTGGGAGGCAGCTCAAGTTTTTTTTTCTTTTATGTTTTTTTTTGTTTGCTTATCACCATTATCCCGTTTTTTACTATTTACAGGTGTTTGATACTCGTTTGTTGAAGCATTGGAGTTAAGAACTCAATATCACTGCTGAGGTTCTTTGATATATATGGTTAATCTGATTGGGATCTGGTAAGTTATTGGTTTTAGATTATTAGGTTAGTTTTTTAGGCTTTTGGAGGTAGTTAGATGTATATTCCTTAGATTTCCTGAGTTGAGCATTTTTATCACCGTGCTTTATATTTTATGAGATCTTATAGTCCATTAGATTTTGCATATTCATTTTAGCATGTCATTTCTCCATTACTTGTTTCTTTCACTTCCATATTCTTTTTATCTCTTTTCCTTTCGTTTTGTAGTTTGATAGCCTCATTCTTGTTTTAAACCTTGAGGACAAGGTTTGGGATAAGTTTGAGGGTGTTTTAGGTATAGTGGAGTGTTGAATGAATGGAATTAGCGCATGACAGGTATGATCATTTTATTATTTTTATGCGTATTCCATGGGTTTGGTAAGTTATGGTGGTGTTTTTTTTTTCTTTGCACCTCATTTTCTTGTTATGACATACTATGCATTGCATCATTTAGGTTAGTAGCAGTTTAAATTAGTTCATGCATCTTTGAAGTTATTTAGTTGCATTATTGAGTCTGTACATGTTTAGAGTCATTTTGTTGCATGTAGAGTTGCCTAAAACCTTTTCGAGTGTTTTTTATTGTGAATATGAGTTCAAATTACGCTACTTTTGAGACTTGAACCCTTTTGAATATTAGGAGTTGTACTTAATTTAGAGCATTGTCCAACATCTTTGATGTTATTTATAAGAGAGCTAGTATGAAGTTTAGACATTGTGCTAGAGACCAAAGAGGCAAGCAATCCTATTTTGCAAGTTATCAGATTTCTAGGGTGCTAGAACGAGAATGTAGCTCACTTTATACATCAATTCATATGACTTAACCAATTTTTGGGAATGATTTAGACTTGAATGGATATTGGATGACTTGTTTGATTATAGGGAAAGTGAGAAGAGTCAACAAGAGTTTTCTAAAAAAATTTAGAGAGTCCCACAGATTCCATAGGAAATGGAGTAGAAAATCTTGTGGTGGGAAAAAGTGAGAAAAGCGGTTTCCACTGGAAATGGAGCAAGGACCGTACTACTTTTAAATTTTTTAGAGAAAATAGAGTGTATATACGTATAAAGGTGAAAGTTTATGAAAACTCTTTTAAATAAAAAGATTTGACCGAGTGCTTATAGCTAGATCAATTGATGAGTTATTCCAATGTGTTGTTCCATATTTTCATATTTAAGTCCAATTGTCTCTCTCAGGTGTGTTTAGTCATCATTTATGGATAGTGTGTTGCACTTTTTGTTCATAGTCTCTTTTTTGGTGTTGATGCACTATTTTTAAGAAATTCTGAAATTGTGTGCTTTAATGTAGTGGCTCTGTAAAATCTTGAGTAGTTGAAGGCCTTTGTCTGGATTGATTCTGGTTTTTGAAATGGTGATTTTCACTGATGTTTAGACTCTATTTTCATACTATTTGTCTCTGGATTTCTTTTGGGTGATGGTTACTTGAGTAACATATTTAAATAAAAAAGGAACTCAAACTTAATTTGGTGAAGGGCATAGGATTATTTGGATTAGTCATTGTAGTATAGGAGTAGAGTATAGGTTTTCATTCACTCCTTTAATCGGGACGAGCAAAGTCTATGTTTGGGGGTGTTTGATAAGTGTTCATTTAGGCATGATTTAGTGTAGGTTATTATTAGTAGTTAATGGACTATATTTATCTTGTTTTAAAGTGATAAATGTGTGCTTTATATATTTCAGGGATTTTGTATGAGTTGGGCATTTTTGGTACCGAAAGTGTGTGTTGAACCTAATTGACAGATGTTTGGTTTAGAGGGCATAACTTTCACATCCGAAGTTGGAATGACTCGTTGTTAGTCTTGTTAGAAAGAAGACCTCGAGATTGACATTTTCTTCTCTCACAAGCATCACGAAATTCAGATTCAAAGGGGCTCAAAATCGTAGTACAAGTCACGACCAGATCTTCAGTTCGAAAATCATCTCCACCAATCACTACTTGCCACGTCACACCTCCCAACCTATTCTCTTGCGTTCTTGCGCAAACCGCGCCTCCTACGTCTCGTTCTCTCTCCGCGTCACACCAACAGCCCCTCCTCCAATCCGCTTCTACGACAGCAGCGACTCCAGTTTCTCAACCAATCTAGTGTTGCCAAGTGTACAGAACATGCAGAAAATGCCCAAAACACTCCCGGATCTGAAAATCACTCTCCTAACTACGAAAATTGGTTTTTCTCACCTCTAGAGACCAAATTTTAGGAATATATATATATATATATATATATATATATATATTAGGACTTAGAGAAGAAAGGAGGATCTATTTTTTTATTTATTTATAGTTTAGTTTAATTATGTCTAGCTAGTTTCTTCATTTGGGTTGAAGTTGGATTGGTCAAGACTGCGACTTGAGAATCCTTAATGAGGTTTTTTTTTTTTTTAATTATTATTGATTCTTTTCTATGATTTATTTTCTTTGGTATTGTATGAACAATTAAGGTTAAATACTAGTTTAAACCTCGATTTACATGTTAGTGAGTCGTAAGCATCCGTCCTTGTGCGACAAGACCACACTAATGGTAATTGACCATACCAATTAATTAGACCCTTTTGGGACCGGTTGAATACCATAAGAATCTAGGCTAAATCGGACACACGAGTGATCCGATTGTCTAGGTGTAGTGCCTTCACTAATCGAAGTAATGCGACCAATGCGTTAAATCTGGAGCACTAGCGATCAGGTTGTGTGTTTGGTCAGGGAAGTAGTCAACGGTCGTACCTTGGCTGCCAATATCAGGAAGTGCAAGGAACCGAGTGCATCACCGGGTCTATAGCTGCACTAGATCATAGATTAGTTCCATACTTTTCACGAACCGGCAATTAATAAAATCAATCCCAAGTTGTATGACGAGACTGTGAAACTGAATAACCAGATTCATTCCTATTAGATTTTCGATCCATTTAATTTCTTTATTTTTAAAATATTTATATATTTTCTCTAAAACCCTAATTTCTCTTTTTTGTATTTTTCTTACCTAAGAAAGAAATCAATCTCTGTGGAATCGACCCTTTACCGCTATCTACAAAATAGTTGGTTTAGAAAATATATATTTGATTGACGTGTTCGGTGCGCGTCAAAATGATAGACAAAGAACATTAGAAATATAAAAGATGAAGAGCCCAGCCACCACTAGAAACTAATTAAGAAATGGCTATTGAACCTTCACTTTTGATTGTCATTGGTGGGATGCGCTGCTCATTAGTGAAAAAATTATGAGGATCAACATCACTCTTCACATTCACTAATTTCTCAAAATTACCTTTGAAGTATTTTTCGCCCCAAATCCTAGCTTCCGAGTATGTCGGAGTCTCATTAGCCTTGTTGTGTCCTAAATCAAGATCCTTGACATTGAGATATGCCGCTCTTGGATTCATGGAAACACAAGGACTTACGTAATCGTGAAATCCTCTGATCCAATTTATGTGCACTTGAGACGCTTTTGTAGTACTTTCTTCTTTTTTGTTCCAACTTAATCATATATTCAACCACATACATATTCCCGGCTCTATGAGGAAAAGCGATTTCATGGTCAGGAATCTCATTCATCTTTCCTCCCCAAGGGCTCAGCGTCACCTTAAGATTTTCTTCTTCCAAGAGCTTTTCAAAGATTTGCTTCAATTTAACTTTTGATATTGGTGTCATCGCGAAGTCAGATTTTGCTTTGAATGTAAAGTAAGACGTCTAGAGGCATCGTATTAGGAAATCCACCAAAAGCAACTACAGATTCAATCCAATTCATCTCTCTACAATCTTCGCGCTTTATTTCCAATTCAAGAAACTTATCTTCCATCAAATGTATTAGCTCCTCACTTGGTCCTAGATGCATGATTTGAAATTGAGTTTGTAATGTTCTTCCAAACCCTCTTCTAGTGGAAGTATTGTTATTATCCTCATCATTGTTAGTCAATGTATTGCCATTTGTGAATTACCTGAATTACATGTTGTTCCAAGGCTCTGTCCACCAGTGAAACAGTAACAATAGGAGGGACTTAAACTATAGTTTGATCTTGAATGCAAGAATGACTCCGAAACTAGCCGCGCCTCCTCCTCGGATTGCCCAAAACAAATCTTCTCCCAGGTTTCCCTATCAAGAATTTCTCCTTTCACATTTACTATTCGAGCATCGATAATGTGATCTGCCGCCACGCCATACTTTTTCATCATGCCACCATAGCCACCACCACTAAAGTGACTACCAACACCAACTGTTGAGCAGAAACCAGCTGGAAATCCATGGAGTCGACTTTTCTTTGCAATTTGATAGTAAACCTCACCGAGCGTAGCCCCAGCCTGAACCCATACGCTATTATCTTGTACATCAACATCGATGGCTCGAAGATTTACAAGGTCGATCAAGATGAATGCAACAGGAGATGTGTAGGAGAGGCCTTCGAAGTGGTGGCCTCTGCTCCTAACCCTCACTTGCAAGCCATGCTTCCTCGAACAAATAACAACTGCTTGGACTTGGGATTCACAACTATGAATTGAGGTTTCCGGGTTGTTGGTGATATGAATCTAAGGTTGTACATGGAAAACTGCAAAATCGACTTGTAGGATCTGTTGTTTGGTCTGTAAACTTCTATCTTGGAGTGGTGAGAGCTGAAGTGGAGGCACTCAAGGAAATCATCCTCAAATGGAGTTGGCAAGAATGTTGATGAACAAGCTATGGAGCATGATAATACCTACAATGCAGACTAGCAGTCCCCGGCTCTCCATGATTACTAGTTTGGACAAATCTAGCTGAAATATCCTTAATTTATGAAATTACTGCGTGTTACAACAGAAAACGTAGTATGTTGTAACAGGAAATTAAACAGTACTGGAATGTAAATAAAAACAGTAAAGCAAATTACAAGACCAAGAGATTGTTCACGCAGTTCGGTCCACGACCTACGTATGCAGGCCCACTCCCAGATGTAAAATCCACTATGAACACATACGATCTACATGACTCCTTTAGTGACTCCCTCACTGAGCTCCTATTAGCATCTCCCTACGCTTCTTTGGATCTCACACACAAGTCTCCCACTTGCAGGAATGAGGCTCCCCCTTATACTAGCACCCAAGTCCCCTTTGAGCTTTACAACTCGATAAATAAGTGAACACACACGTTCACTATACAAAACAAAGTTAAAAGATATGAATCAATGAATCGATATCATACTCCGTACTTTGACACACACATATATATAGATGATTTACAAGATTCTAAAATCCTAAAAACTTCTAGAATTCGATCGTCTTGATCTTCAGAAACTTCCACATTCTTCTCATAAAACATGTGGGCAAAATCACTCTATGAATCTGCATCAATCTTGAACTGTTTCTCGTTTAGTTGTGGATAAGTATGAATCGTAACCATCCGCAACTGCCAGATTCTGAGTTCTGTTATAATAGATACTGATCTTCTTGTTATAATAGAATATCTTAACCAAATCACCCAAAGTTTATCTTCTGATTTGAGTACGTGAAACATGTTTTGGATGAGTCATTTACCAAACTAACAACCTGATCAACATGATGACAATCCAACTGGTCGATCACAATCTTAACCAATGATCATGACACTAACAATTTATAGTAACTCAATAGTTTGTATGCGTTTACATGTGTGAGAGGTAAGGGTTCCAAAATTTAGGGGTGATGATCGATTTGGTTTTGCTATTCTTAATGATACATCGTATAAGTAGTTTTCCTCTCTTGTTTTTGTTGTCTTCTCAAATTTTTTTTTTTTTTTGGTTTTTTATGTAGTGTTTGGCGCCAACTGCACCGATTAATCCATGCTCAAACATTATTGAGCTTTATACAAGGGGCGACCCTTTTAACCTTAATAAATATCTTCTTATTTAGTGTGCTAAAAGGAGCAAGTAATTTTTTTTTTTATTAACCTTGGAGTATAAACACTTATTTGATTAGTCTCATAGATCCAATAGGATTGCAGAAAGAAACCACCAGTGACTAACGTTTGATTGTCGTTGGAAATTGAACTTGAGACGGTGTGCTTAACCCAACACTATTATAATAGTCCTAGTTGATATAGTCTCGTTTGACGTCATTTATATGTATACGTACGTGGGGGATATGGTTCATGGTAAAGCGAAGCATGCGCCACGTGACGGAAGCGAGCGGCCACATTCGTACCATGCACGACCTGCAATTTCCAAAAGCCAAATACGCACTGCAATGGGAGTTTTTTCATTTTAACTGACGTGGGAGTTTTTTCATTTTTTTTTGGGTTTTCTATTAGAGCCAGCTGTACCAATTAATTCATGTTCCGCACTATCAAGCCCCATATAAGGGACGAAGTCAAGAAACCAATTTAAAGAAAGTTGTTAAGGAATGTGGTCACCACAACAAACACATTAAACATATCTTTTTGGCCAAGCCTAATCAAGCACAGATTAGATACCGAGACAACACGAGAGGTTTAGTCACCAGAACAAATGCATTCAACGGAACTTATTCGCCAAGCCTAATCGATTAATCGATGGACTGATCAAACTCTCTCTCTCACTCTCTGTGTTCAATCGTCCATCGCTCGCTCGTTCGCTCTCTCTCTCTCTAGCTTTCTCTCTCCACTGGTTTCCTATTCAAGGCATCCACAAATGGTTTAATATGTTTTGGATGTAATAAAGTGTCACATCATCATTTTATTACACTCCTCTCACTATAACAAAGTGGGTCTATTTTTTTTGTTAAGGAAGTGTGGCCATTTCAACACTTATTTAACGCTAACAAAAAAATGTCTCAAAATTTTACTTTTAAGGATGCATGATGATAAGCGTTGTTAATTTTAAAATTTGATAACATATAATATAAAAAGTATCTCCAACTTAAAGACACTTGATATACAAACGTCACCATTTTTAATATTTGGTGAGACATTGTACAAACGTCGTTAATTTAAGGACACTTAATAAAAGCGTTGCCATATTTAAAATCTAACGACACATAATTTATAAGTGTTGTCAAATTTAAAGTTGGACACGTGCTATTAAATTTGAAGTTTAAGGACACAAAAATTATAAGTATTGTTAGATATGAAGTTTAAGGACATAATTTTCAAGTGTTGTTAGATTTGAAGGTTAAAGACACATAATTTATAAGTGTTGTTCAATTTAAAGCTTAAGGACATAATTTAGAAATGTAGTTAAATTTGAAACTTAAGAATACATAATTTATAAGTGTTGTGAGATTTGAAGCTTAAGGGCACATAACTTTTTAAGTGTTGTTAGATTTGAAGCTTAAGGACACATAATTTAAAGGGAAATTTGACAAAATAGCCCAAATCGGACCATAATAATGAAAAATAGCCCAATCTTTTTTGTTTTGTTTTTCTAGCCTAAATCTAAGGGTGAAAAGTCTTTTTTACCCTTCACTTGACAATACAACCAATCCCTCCACTTCTCCCTCTTTATCGTCCTCCTTCCCTCTAACTCTCCTCTATCCATCATCCACCAGCAGCTCTCCTCTCTCCATTTCTCCATCATCCTCATTTTCATTCCTCCTCCAGCTCTCCTCTCTCCATCGTACTCCTCTCCAGCTCTCCGCTCTCCATTGTCCTTCTTTCCATTTCCCTCCAGCTCTCCTCTCTTTCTATTGTCCTTTCCATCTCCCTCATCTCATCGACTTTTCTCTTTTTCCATTTTTTTTCTTCTTCCATTAAAACAAGCTTCTTCATCTAATAGACTTTTCTATTTTCCCTTTATTTGCTTATGCATTAGCAAGTTTTATTGGCGTCATAGACAAGTTGCTAGCTCCTTGCAATCATCAAACGCACAAAGTCGGATACCTCTCCTTATTTTCAACAACCAACTCTTGGGTAGTCAACATTATTGAATCCCTTGTTTCTATGTAAGTTCACCATATATGACTTTGTTTGTATTTATTTCCTTAACCTCAACCTTCTCAATCAACTAATTAATACATACATTTTACCCACAAGATTATTTGATGATGTTGGGAGACTCCGTTGCCATGAATATGAGTTGTCCAACATCTTTCATTGCTGGTAATGATTAAGTGTAGTTCTATAAATCAAGGTTCCATTGTATTACAATGTTTATATAATATTACTGTGACGTAACCTCTTGCATAGATTTACTCATAATAGTCTAGATTATAGATTGATGTTTTCAGATGTAGTTTTTTTCATTCGTTATTGTGTCCATAACATCTATATTGACAATATCGTTTATATTGACAATCACTTATATATTGACAACATCATTCATAACAATAATAATACTTGTTATGAAAATAGATTGCAAATGGTTTAGAATATAACTATTAAGTCTCTATTTACTCCTTTATTTATTTTAATAATATCTTTCAAAATGACAGCAATGCATCTCCAATAATTGTTTTATGTCAATAACATCTATATTGATAATATCATCAATAATTACAGTAATTCTATTCATTTCTACATACTGCAATTAGTTGCACGTATAATTTGTTTTATAACTTGATAGACCATCAACTACTTTATCTATTTCTATGATTCGTACTAATAGTTTTTTTTTCTTAATTTCAAATGTACCTCATGTCAAAATTGTTGTGCAATATGGCGGAGAGTTGGTCACCACTGATGGTGGCAATAAGATGTATAATACCAACACTAATGCTGAGATGATATCAGTGCTAAGAAATTGTTCGTTCCAGCAATTGGTCAAGGTTCTTGCTACTCATCTCAAGATTAACACTACATCTCACTCAGTCACATTAAGTTATGGGTGCAAAACAGTTATTGGCATAGTGGTAGTCAAAATGAATAACGACGCAGATGTGCATCATTTTGTTCATGAGTTCAACATGTCTACAAACAATAAAACTCCATTGTGCTTAAGTATTGAACTTATAAATCCACCAAGTGAACATGCTTTTGAAGACCAACCTGCATAACCATTCAATATGGTACAAGAATGCATAGAGTTACCTATTACAAGCCAATGGAAAGATTCTAATAAGAATGATAATAGAAAAATCGGGTTTGACAACTCATGGGGAGATGCAGTCATCATTCCACTTGATGAAGAAGATGAAGTGAGGATTGAAGATAATGTTGGCAGTGACACTATTAATATTGGCATGGAATGTTATGATCATTGCATAGGTTTGGATGATGACTTCAACATGGATATGTATTCTTGCGAGTATGTCGGGCTTACAGATGAAAATCAAGGAAAAAATATTAACAATGATGACATACTAGAAATTGAAGTTGGTGATAAGAAGAGTGGCAGTGTTTGACCATCCACCATGGCTTCTAAATCGTTAACATTAGATGCTTTAATGAAGGATCAATTATTTGTCGATAAGAAAAAGTTGCGTCATAGTCTTGGACTCTTTGCAATGAAGAACAATTTTGAATATAAAGTTTTCCATTCAACAAAAAAATTGTTTGTGGCTAGATGTGTGCAAGAAGGGTGCAAATGGCAAGTTAGGGTAACAAAGTTACCATCTTCTGATTACTTTCGATTGAGGAAGATAAACATGAATCATAGTTGTTCGAAAGATATTATGAACCATGATCATAGGCAAGCAAGTAGTTGCTTGATAGGAGAGTGCATTAAATCTAAATATGAGGGAGTAGGCCGTATCTACAAGTCAGATGACATTGTTAGTGATATACGCATAGAGCATGGTGTGAATATAAGTTACAATAAAGCTTGGAGAGCTAGAGAGCATGCTCTTGATTCTGTAAGAGGTAGTGCAGAGGAATCATATGCATTGTTGCCACATATTGAAAAGGAGAATGGGATTTACTTCGAGTATTTCTTCATGGCATTAGGTGCAACTATCAGGGGGCTTCGTGGTAGCATTCGACCAGTCATTGCAGTTGATGGAACCTTCTTGACCGATAAGTACCAAGGCCGGTTGTTTGTTGTTGCGTGCATGGATGGGAACAACCAAATTTATCCCTTAGCATTTGGGATTGGTGACTCAGAGAATGATGCTTCTTGGACTTGGTTTATGATGAAGTTAAAGAGTGCGATTTTAGATGGAGTTGGTAGTACTTTAGTGTTTGTGTTAGATAGGAATAATAGCATTGGAAAGTCTATAAAAGAGGTTTTTCAAGATACATTCCATGGTTTGTACATTTACCATTTGAGTATGAATTTAAGGGCAAAGTTCCACAAAAAGGGTTGATTCTATTATACCTTTATATTTTGTTGCTGTGAATGAGTACTTATAATCGAATTTTAATAGGTTACTTATGGAGATAGAGAATTGTAATAAAGATATAGCAACTTACCTTCGAAATGTTGGAGTTGAAAAGTGGAGCAGAGCTTATTCTGATCAGAGGCGATACAGTATCATGACCACAAATATTCCTGAATGTCTTAATATAGTCCGTAAGGAATCATAGTTCTTCCTATAACAATGGTGGTTGATCACATACGTGGGGTGTTGCAAGATTGGTATTACGAACGCAGGAACCTGGCATCAAACATGAATTGCCACTTGACAAGTTGGGCCGAGTCCGTATTAAGAGAGAAATCAACAAAGTCAGCACGATGGAGAGTGAAACCAATTGATTGTTATGAGTTCTATGTGTTTGATAATGAAAAGAATAGCCATGTCAATCTTTACACAAAATCATGCACATGCCGTGAATTTAACTTAGATCAGCTACCTTGTGGTCATGCGATTACTGCAGCTAGCCTTAGAGGGATTTCATTGAACTCCCTATCATAAAAATATTACACCGCGGATGCTCTTATGGCGGCATATGCAGAACCTGTGTATCCAGCTGGTCGTCCTGCAGATTGGATGTTGCCTATTGAAGCAGGTGATATGATTCTTCCCCTAATTACAAGAAAAGCCCCGAGAAGATGTCGAAAGCAAAGTATACCATCAAATGGAGAAGAAAAGAAAAAGAAGTATGGCAGGTGTCATGGATTTGGTCGTAATCGTCAAACTTGTAAGGAGTCCATCCAATTACATCTTAGTGGTTCTGCTTAAGAAACTGATTTCAGTGAATGGATTTTTGAGCACCTTTTTGAATGTGTGGGAAAATGTTCAGCATCGACACTCTACTATCTTTTCAGTTTATGTCGACATCTGAACATCTTATAGTCACCTACCACATAGTGTCATAATGTAATCATTTTGTTTATATCAATTGTATACACTTTTTGTACATGTCATAATGTCATCATTTTGTTTATAGTAGTGCATTTTGTAACTAATGTCATAATGTCATCATTTTGTTTATATCAATCGTATACACTTTTTGTAAATATCAGTATTGTCAATATTGTCAAATATTGTTTGTATTGTCAATAATGCTAATATATCTTTTGTAGTCTAATTCTATACAAATCTATATTTTGGAATACCTACTACCTGTTGTCTTTTGATATTATATTACTTTACTGATATAGTACTGCATTTTGTTACTAATTCCATAATGTTTTTTTGAAGTACCTAACGTCATCATTTTCTTTATATCAATTGTATATACTTTTTATACATGTTAGTATTGCCAATATTGTCAATATTGTCAATATTGTTAATATTGTGTCTACTACTTGTTGTGTTTTAATTCATATTATATTACTTTATTGATATAGTAGTGCATTTTGTAACTAATGTCATAATGTCATCATTTTGTTTATATCAATTGTATACACTTTCCGTACATGTCAGTATTGCTAATATTGTCAATATTGTTAGTATTGTCCATAGTACTAATATATCTTTTGTAATGTAATTCTATATAAATCTATATTTTGGAACATCAACTACCTGTTGTCTTTTAATTGATATTATATTACTTTACTGACATAGTATTGCATTTTGTAACTAATGTCATAATGTTTTTTGAAGTACCTAATGTCATCAATTTGTTAATATCAATTGGATACACTTTTGTACATGTCAGTATTGCCATGTTAATATTGTCAATAGTACATGTCAGTATTGCCATGTTAATATTGTTAATTGTAGATTTCTTTTTTTTTGAAAACATTAATTGTAGTTTTCTAACAATTTTTTTTTGCAGAATTCTAATAAATTTGCAGTTTTGTCAATATTGTCACTTTTGACAATTCAAACAATTCTTTGTAAATGTCGTCAAGTGAATAACATACGGCGCTGATGCATTGCAAGTAAAATCTAAAGTGATTGTTCAACAAGATAGAAAAGTAATACTTAAAACCTGTTTAGTCACATATGAAAACATGAAGTTGTTTGAAAGTTCAAAAATGTAGTTTAACTACAGTTGTTTGACATTTACAAAATGCAATATACAAAAATGACATCTAAACATTGGCATTGGCATCACCACTATGTATGGAATGTAATTCACTACAAAATTTCCACTATTCAATCATTTAATCTTCTCATGTTACTCCGTATCTTTAGAATTCGAACTTGTAGAAGTTAATGCTCCCCACCTAAAGAAATCAACAGCCTTTTTTTTCTGAATTCTGCAATTTTTGATTGAGTCAACAACTTTGGATCTTTTCCAAACATTAGGTACTCTAAGTGCATGAGAGTGAATATTCCACTGCCTCCCCTGCCAAACAATTCGAACTTGAGTCAATGATTGGAAAACAAAATTATAACTGTATTAATAGAATAAGGATTGGTATCAATTACCCCATTTGTTGTGGTATTTTTGGGATAATTATTTTCCATTCATTGTTAGGCACCTCCCTCCCACACGCAATGAGCATTTTGTCTATTATGCTAGGGAAATATTCTATTTTCTTTTCCTAATGACTTCTACTACTCATCATAGAATCAAGAACACAAATCACAAGATCATTGATGTCACAATCAAGTGCAACCCAATGACTATTTCTAACATTAAGTGAGAAGGCAATCTGCACCAAAACATAATATTAATAGTACATGCATATGATTGTAAGTACATATACAGTAACATATAAATTAATTACCTCGTCTCTTCGAAAAAATATAATTGCCTTGTCCACTTCCTTGAATGAAATTGACGGGTTTTGACTACAAAAACTTCCATCCATATGACTCAATAATGTGTCATCAATTGTGATCTTGCTCCCTTGTTTATAAAGCATTGATTGTATCAAATCATTTTATATAAAATCAACATATTTTTATTGATTGAGAAAATAAAAATGATGGGAGGGTAAACTGCATATCGAAAACATTGTGTCAAGTATAGCCACGCGTGGTTTGTGATTACGTGACTTCGGCATTTCCTTCCGCAACCACCATGTCCCCGCATCAAGATGCTACTCATATTGTTGGAAAAAAAGAACAAATAAGTAGCATTCATAAGTGATCATCCATAATGAAAATTATATTAAAAAGAATGAATCAACATAATGATGCGAACATGAAGTTTGTATAGATATATTAAGAAAATATACCTTATTGTCCAACCACTTGTCTTCTGTCCACAATATCTTAAACTATAGGCAGTCTCCAATGCAATAATTCAAATCAACTACCGTATCATTTTTAGATGAAAACCAATGTTTGATTCTCATAAAGTCATCATGGGGACGCTCTTCATCAGGGTCATATGAATCTTCATTTTTTTTAGCGTCTTCCTTTTTGTAATTGGGTCCACATATGGTTCAAGGCAAGACGAAACCTTCTTCCTTGTCCTTATTTCTTTCACAATACCAAACCAATGAGGTATATTGTCCAACAAATTTTCTAAAGATTTTCCCTCAATTTCATTTTCCTGTGCGAACTTCATTACATGAGGAGTGTAATCTTGACGGGTAGCTTGACAAACTTCGTTAACATCTTCTGTAGTGTCAAATTCTTGAGGTTTCCTATGTTGAAGCTTTACATTCTCATTTGTAAACTGAAAATCTTCATTTGAAGTGGACGTGTACTTCGTCTTTCGACTTGCATTTTCATTTGTAGCACATGGAGTTTGCTTCAACAACATATCTAGTTTCTCATGCATTGTCTTTATATCATTTCTTATATCACACTTCACTACACTAAAATCACACTTCATTGAATGAAAATCCTCTTGAATGCAATCTACTTTACAAGCTAAATTCTCCAACAAACTTTCAATATGTTTTTGTTTCTTCTTGGGTATACCTTTAAATTCATTTTCACCACTGGAAGATGTTTCGTCGTCTTTGTTGCCACCTTCGAAGATCGAGTGTACTACATCATAGTTAGGCATTCCGTGAGCAATCCATTTGAAGATTATATGAGCCCCTTCGACATATTCTTCATTAATTGAAGCATACAACTTCCTTAATCCAATCACCACCTCATAAGCCCAAACCTACAAAAAGAGAAGCAGAAATGTGAAACAAACTTAAATCTTTTAACCAAAAAAAAAGAAATTGCATATACTAAGATGTTGTTTAAATACCTAAAATGCATAGAGAAATCTAGCAATACTATAACCCCTTTGTTTAGGTTTCTTCATCGCTTTCCACGCCTTCATTGGTTTTTTTAGTGGCTCTAGAGTCATCTTGTACACATATGAGCCCCATGAAAATTTATTAAATTTCTTCAAGTTATCAACTAGAGCTAGAATATTTGTATCCACATTTGTCTTTTCATCTTTTCCCATTAAACCAACTTCAAGAAAGTAGACCAAAGTAAGCATAAAAAATAACTTGTCATTTGTCGTGTTTAACCCTTTGTAGGCATCATCAAGTTCGTTCCTCTTGATCATGTGGTTGCCTCCAAAAAATTCTTTTACTATGGAACTTGTATTGATGTCTTGCTTATTTTCAGGAAAGCTAGTGGACCCAATCTTCAACCCAGTTATCTTATGAAATTGTTCTGCATCAAAGATGTTAACATTGTCACTTATTACCACTGTCATAGAATCTGAATTTGATGCAACTCCTTCTCTTAGTAACAAATTATGAATAATGTGGCCAGATAGATGTATTCTAGGAAGCTTGTAAATTAAGTTTCCAAAACAAGATTTTTCTACCATTGCACGACGTGTTGGAGACTCATTTGTTTTCCTTCTAATCTCCAACAATGTCTCTTGTAATTTTGAGCGTTGGCCAACACGTGCGGAAGTCCTTTTGTATCGATATAAGAACCTTTCATCCCATTTATAAGAATAGTCAACTGTGCTCCATTAGAAGAAAACAAAAATATAAGTTCAAATTGAGAATCAAAATGGACTAAATATGACAATACAAAGAACATAAACAACTCAAATAATATAGACAAAAGAAATACAAGATATCGCATTGAAAAAATAATGCACTTAAACACAAACGATATAGACAATAAAAATATAAGATTTCCTATTACATAGTTCTTTAAAAAGTTGATGCTCTTAAATTAAGATGTAAATCGAGACCGTTGATTTAATGTTGTTGTAGCTAACTGTCCAATAACCTACACGATTTGATATTATTTCACAACATAAACATGATTGATTAATAACAATAAAACATCTAACAAGGTTTTCTTTTTTTAGATATAAGCAATTTTTTTTCTAGGTCATATCAATACTTATTGTCAATATGGAGGATATAGACCGTATGGATAAAACAATAATTTCTACTATAATAATTTATGTGTCATTAATCATACTAAGTTAACCAATTAAAAGACATACTAATTGACTTGCAGTCTGTTGAGGTAGATTCGATATCTTTATTTTGTTCAATAGAATTTGAGTTGATGGCCTCTTTTCTCTTCCACAAAGTGTTTGATTTGTGCTTCGCGACATTCTCCATTCTTTGGCAAGCATATGTGTAGATAAGTAAATAGAAAAGCAAGTCATTTATTAAAAAAATAAAAAGAAGATCAAATCAATATGTTACCTATAATATATTTCACAAATAACATTCAAAACAAGAAAACAAAAACAAAGGATTCTAGCAACCTAACAATTACCCAAAGTCTCATTCCAAAGGTTGAGCATATTGACAGTGATGGAAAAGATTCAAGTATTGAAAAACATAATTCATGGAAGGCTTTTGTTAAAGGAATAAAAATAATTAATGGAAGATCAATCAATATTAGTGACTCTTTATATGCATGCGCATAATGCACAAAAAAATGAGATACATTTGCTGTTTTTCATGTATATCTAAAACATTTACTAGTGAGTGGATGGATAACAATTATTTATGTAAGGGAACCATATTTGTTATTCTTGTTTTCTTATCAGATACTAAAACACATAAGCTACACAAATAATTTATCATGCAATAATATTTGTTCTTTACGCATTTAGTGTTTTCTTTATATTATTTAATCCAAAAGAATTAGTTGCGCTCACATGCGAAGAGGAAAATGCTAAGTTTATATTAATAGAAACATGAAAAGTCCAATAAGAAACTATGATGAAGAAAAGGAGAGATCATAGTTTCTTTACACTAAGTGGTAACTATATTGACAATATGGATAATATTGACAATTGATATTCACTAAATTTATATTGATAGAAGCATTTTGTGTTTCGTTTACATTTTTAATCTAAAGAATTAGTTGTGCTCATGTGAAAAGGGAGTATGTTTCTTTACACACCTACATGTGTATTAATTCTCTTAAACACCTTGAAAAGTATGGATGGATAGATTTGACAATATTGAGAATATTGATATAATTGGTAATATTATCAATATTGACAATATTATCAATATATTATATTAATAGTGATCAAGGAAACATGAGCCCTATACAATATTGTCAGACCTCCAACAATGTTAATAACAAATAAAATAGTTAATTTCTTCTCAAATCAAGATTCTCTCATTGAAATGAAAACCTCATCCTCTTTGTCCCCAAACACACGCATCTACACAAACTAACAACCATAAATCTTAATTGTTAGAACCTGTCAAAACTTGTGTTATTGGCTAGGAACTTGGAGAAAAAGAAAGAGATGACTCTAGTTGTCAACTAAAAAATGTATTCTTCCATCAAAGCTTTCTCTTTATCATTAAATTGGTAAAGTTTTATTTTTTAAGAATAATTTTTTGTTGAGTTATAGTTTTACGATAACAAATGAATTGGTAAAAAAGGAAAAGCAAAAAAACTATTTATTTTTGTTTAGGGTTAAAGGTTGCGGGACGAGATATCAGATTAACCTTAAAAAACTTGCCCTAAAAAATAAAAAACAAGAATGGAATGCAAGATTGTTCCTAAAACTCATCCAAAGGGAGTATGTTTCTTTACACACCTACATGTGTATTAATTCTTTCAAACACCTACCTTGAAAAGTATAGATGGATAGATTTGAAAACATTGCCAATATTAGCAATATTGACAACATTGACAATATTATCAATGTTATCAACCTGTTTGGTGCATTGACCTTTTTTGGTTCTTTGAGTACAGGCTGAGCATGGGAATGATTCTTTGAGTACAGGCTAAGCGTAGGAATGGTTCTTTAAGTACATCAAAATCCAAGATACCCATATGACATAACCCATAACAACATTAAATCTAGCATATTAGCAAACAAACCCCCACCTCTATCAACATTAACAAAATCATCACAATGCAAGATACACATAAGAATAATCAATCATATCAATATTCAATCTAGCATTAACAAACAACTATAACATAACATACCACACACCACAATCACAATCAAACAACATCATAAATAGACATGAAAAACCATGAACTCAACAAACAAACCAACGGTAATGCAAAAGACTGAACTTTATATCTAATTCTTTCCAGTGGTGGTCTCAGGCTTCAAATCCTGCACAATGCTCTAGCTCTCCAGGTCCCAAATCTTGACACTCTCCTACATCGTTGATAATTCGGTAATAGTGTCATAGTATTTTTATGTATTTGAGTGTTTTTGTAGTAAAATCTCCAAAATATTAGTCTAATTATCTGTATTTGTCATTTTCAGGTATTATAGATCGTGCGATTGAAATCGAACTGTAAAACTATGTAAAATGGAGTATTCATATGCCTAGATATGTTTTACATCAAAAAGTGTGTTAATGCACATCTCGAGGCGGCTTCGGTGGACCCACACATTACGGCATGTCGTTCAAGAAGAAGAAGAGAATTGGAAGTGGATAGATTTGTTAGTTTTATATAGGATATATATAGATCGATTATTATTATTATATATATAGATATTATATATATATATAGATAGAGATATATATCGATCATTATACATATATATAGATCAGAACAGAAGGATATAGAGATATCGATCAAATCAAAAAGGAAGATAAGACTCTCGGCTCTCTTTTCTCTCTTCTCTCCTATTCTCTCCTTCTCCATTCTTTTATTTTTCTTTGTACTGTGAGTTCTTCAACCATGAAGGGCTAAGATTCATAGCCTCGGCAAGACTACGAGGGAGGTTCAACTACGTATATTCAATAGATTTATGAGATTTATATATTTTAATTTCAAGCTTTTCATTATTATTTTATTTTCTTTGGTATTGATTGAACAATTGAGGTTAAACACTAGTTTAAACCTTGATTTACATGTTAGTGAGTCGTAAGCACCCGTGCTTGTGCAATAAAACCACACTAGTGGCAATTGACCATACCAATTGATTAGACCCTTTTGGGATTGGTCAAATACCTTAGACATCTAGGCTAAATCGGACACACGAGTGATCCAGTTGTCTAGGTGTAATGCCTTCACGAATCGAGGTAATGCGACCAACGCGTTAAATCTGGAGCACTAGCGATCAGGTTGTGTGTTTGGTTAGAGAAGTAGTCAACGGTCGTACCTTGGCTGTCGAGATTAGGGAGTGCGAGGAACTGCGTACGTCACTGGGTCTATAGCTACACTAGGATAATATGATTTGTATTTTTTGACATAAGTTGACGACCAAATTCAATCTTTTTATCGAACCGAACTTGTATGCCTTGACCTAGGTGTTATTTTTATTAATTGTTTTTAATATTTTAATTGATTTTATTTATTTTATTTATATTTAGATTAGGTAATTAACGCATTTTCTCTAAATCCCCCGATTTCCTTTTTGTTATTTATTTTACCTTAGAAAGAAAACTAATCTATGTGGGATCGACCCTTTACCGCTATCTACAAAATAGTTGGTTTAGGTTTATTTATTTTATTGACGCGTTCTGTTCGGACTGAAACACAGAGCGTGGATTATCGCTCCAACGTCGAGCAAGTACAGCTTCTTCCCCTCCGCCAAGTCCCACAGCAACGTCACCCCATCCCTCCCTCCGCTAGCACACAAAGAATCGTCCGAACAAGTCAGGAATGTTTCGAAAGCCAATTGAGCCGCGAAGAGACAGACAACGCAAACAATAATGCAGAGGCGACAATCGTTTCAAATTCAAACCAGAGCATATGAAGCAATACTTGAACTTAATTCAATAAGAAAAATGTTGAATATTCACTTACAGAAACAACATAACAATATAAAAAAAACATATTAGTTTAGTATTGAAAGTAGCTATAGACCTTTTGCAATGTCATATCCTAACAAAAAAACTTTATTCAAAACTGCATGTGATACCTATTCCCCTTAAAGTTTTTGGCTACTTTTTCAAATTGATTGATCGATGTATAAAACTTCAAATTACATAGTTCTCTTAAAAAAAGAAAGGTAGGAAACTACTTGTTCAAGGTGCAAAATAAAAATTTATAATGGTTGGTATTGGACTTTCGTTCTTTGGAAAGCATATATCCTATTAAAAGAATTCTCACATCCTACATTGATCAAACAAAATAACTTGATCTTCCAAAATCAGTAACATCTCAAATAATTAATGTCGCCCCTAATCAAGATTTTCTCATTGAAAATGAGAACCTCATCCCCTTTGTCTCCAAACACACAACATCTACACAAACCAACAATCTGAAACCTCAATTGTTAGAGCTTGTTCAGACTTAAGTCTATTGGCTAGGAACCTGGGGAACAAGGAAGAGTTGGCTCCATCTACAACTAAAAAAAATATGCTTCCATCAAAGCCTTCTTCTCTTTGTCGTTAAATAGGATAATTTTATTTCTTAAGATTCATTTTTTATAAAGTTTATAGCTATACGGTAGCAAATGAATTGGTAAAATAAATGAACAGCAAAAATCTATTTTTTTTCTTTAGAAGCTGCGGGAAGAGATATCGATTAGCTAAAAACCAAAAACTTAGCCTAACAAATTATAAACCCTAGGCTCATAACTCGTGTAATTAAACCAATAAACAACAGAAAATAATAATCAACACCAAGAAATCGAACAAAAACCAATCAAGAAGCATCAACTCCTTCCATTTTAAATCAAATCAAAACTAAAGTGAAAAATAAACCTCCGTTTCTCCTCCTTACGGCCAAACTCGAACGAAAATGTAACATATATATGTTGATGTAGAGAGAGAGGGGTGAGTGTAGAGACATACCTAGAGTGAAGGCAGGGAAAGAGGGGGAGCAAGGAAGAAGATGAAATGTACGCGTGAAACCTCCCAAACTAGTGCGCCTCCGTCTCTAGAAACCCTGAAAAGTAAGGTTATGATGAGGTTTCGAGAACTTAAAGGGTGGAAAAGTCTCTTCACTACTAAATTTGGGTTAAAAAAACAAATCTGAAAATTTTGTGCTATTTTTCATTATCTAAGTCTTTTTTGGGCTACTTATTCAAATTTTCGTTTTTTAAAGAACTATGTAATAAGAAATCTTATATTTTTATTGTCTATATTATTTGTGTTTAAGTGCATTATTTTTTCTAAAGAGTTATAAAATGCGATATCTTATATTTCTATTGTCTATATTATTTGAGTTGTTTATGTTCTTTGTATTGTCATATTTAGTCCATTTTGATTATCAATTTGAACTTATATTTTTGTTTTCTTCTAATGGAGCACAGTTGACCGTTCTTATAAATGGGATGAAAGGTTCTCATATCAATACAAAAGGACTTCCACACGTGTTGGCCAACGCTCAAAATTACAAGAGACATTGTTGGAGATTAGAAAGAAAACATATGAGTCTCCAACATGTCGTGCGATGGTAGAAAAATCTTGTTTATGAGACTTAATTTACAAGCTTCCTAGAATACATCTATCCGAACACATTATTCATAATTTGTTGCTAAGAGAAGGAGCTGCATCAAATTCAGATTCTATGACAGTGGTAATAGGTGACAATGTTAACATCTTCGATTTAGAACAATTTCATAAGATAACTGGGTTGAAGATTGGGTCCACTAGCTTTCCTGAAAACGAGCAAGACATCAATACAAGTTTCATTGTAAAAGAGTTTTTTGGAGGCAACCACATGATCAAGAGGACCGAACTTGATGAAGCCTACAAGGGGTTGAATACGACAGATGATAAGTTATTTTTGAGGCTTACTTTGGTCTACTTTCTTGAACTTAGTTTGATGGGAAAAGATGAAAAGACAAATGTGGATACAAATATTCTAGCTCTAGTGGATAACTTGAAGAAATTTAATAAGTTTTCATGGGACTCATAAGTGTACAAGATGACTCTTGAGTCACTGAAAAAACTAATGAAGATGTGGAAAGCGATGAAAAAACCTAAACAAAAAGGTTATAGTATTGTTGGATTTCCCTATGCATTTCAGGTATTTGAAATACATCTTAGTATATGCAATTTCATTTTTTTTTTGGTTAAAAGATTTAAGTTTGATTCACATTTCTACTTCTCTTTTTGTAGGTCTGGGCTTATGAGGTGGTGATTGGATTAAGGGAGTTGTATGCTTCAATTAATGAAGTATATGTCGAAGGGGCTCATATAATCTTCAAATGGATTGCTCACGGAATGCCTAACTACGATGTAGTACACTCGATCTTCGAAGGTGGCAACAAAGATAACGAAACATCTTCTGATGGTGAAAATGAATTTAAAGGTATACCCAAGAACTAACAAAAACACATTGAAAGTTTGTTCGAGAATTTAGCTTGTAAAGTAAATTGTATTCAAGAGGATTTTCATGTAATGAAGTGTGATTTTAGTGTAGTGAAGTGTGATATAGGAAATGATATAAAGACAATGCATGAGAAACTAGATATGTTGTTGAAGCAAACTCCATGTGCTACAAATGAAAATGCAAGTCGAAAGACAAAGTACACGTCCACTTCAAATGAAGATTTTCAGTTTACAAATGAGGATGTAAAGCTTCAACATGGGAAACCTTAAGAATTTGACACTGCAGAAGATGTTGTTGACGAAGTTTGTCAAGCTATCCGTCAAGATTACACTACTCATGTAATAAAGTTCGCACAGGAAAATGAAATTGAGGAAAAATCTTTAAAAAATTTGTTGGACAATATACCTCATTGGTTTGGTATTGTGAAAGGAAGAAGGAAAAGCATATGTGGACCCAACTGCAAAAAGGCTTCGTCTAATATACCTCATTGGTTTGGTATTGTCAAGATTACATTCCTCATTGGTTTGGTATATTGTTGGACAATATACCTCATTGGTTTGGTTTGGTTTGGTATTGTAAAGGCTTCGTCTTGCCTTAGACCATATGTGGACCCAACTGCAAAAAGGAAGACACTAAGAAAAAATGAAGATTCATATGACCCTGATGAAGAGCGTCCCCATCATGACTTTATGAGAATCAAACATTGGTTTTCATTTAAGGATGATACGGTAGTTGATTTGAATTATTGCGTTGGAGACCGTCTGTGGTTTAAGATATTGCGGAAAGAAGACAAGTGCTTGGACAATAAGATATATTTTTTTAATATATTTATACAAACTTCATGTTCACATCATTATATTTATTCATTCTTTTTAATATTATTTTCATTATGGATGATCACTTATGAATGCTACTTATTTGTTCTTTTTTTTCCAACAATATGAGTATCATCTTGATGCTTGGACATAGTGGTTGTGGAAGAAAATGCCGAAGTCACCTAATCACAAACCATGTGTGGCTATACTTGACACAATGTTTTCGGTATGCACTTTACCCTCCCATCATTTTTATTTTGTCAATCAATAAAATGTGTTGATTTTATATGGAATGATTTGATACAGTCAATGCTTTATAAACAAGGGAGCAAGATCACAATTGACGACACATTGTTGAGTCATATGGATGGAAGTTTTTGTAGTCAAAACCCGTCAATTTCATTCAAGGAAGCAGATAAGGTAATTATTTTTTTTCAAAGAGACAAGGTAATTAATTTATATGTTATTGTATACGTAGTTACAACCATATGCATGTATTATTAATATTATGTTTTGGTGCAAATTGCCTTCGCACTCAATGTTAGAAATAGTCATTGGGTTGCACTTGATTGTGACATCAATGATCGTGTTATTTGTGTTCTTGATTCTATAATGAGTATTAGAAGTCATTGGGAAAAAGAAATAGAATATTTTCCTAGCATAATAGACAAGATGCTCATTGCGTGTGGAAGGGAGGTGCCTAACAATAAATGGAAAATAATTATCCCAAAAATACTACAACAAATGGGGTAATTGATACCAATCCTTATCCTAATAATACAGTTATAATTTTGTTTTCCAATCATTGACTCAAGTTCTAATTGTTTGTCAGGGGAGACTGTGGAATATTCACTCTCAAGCACTTAAAGTACCTAGTGTTTGGAAAAGATCCAAAGTTGTTGACTCAATCAAAAATTGCAGAATTCAGAAAAAAAAAGGTTGTTGATTTCTTTAGGTGGGGAATATTAACTTCTACAAGTTCGAATTCTAAATATACGGAGTAACATGAGAAGATTAAATGATTGAATAGTGGACATTTTGTAGTGAATTACATTCTATATATAGTGGTGATGCCAATGCCAATGTTTAGATGTCATTTTTGTGTATTGCATTTTGTAAATGTCAAACAACTGTAGTTAAACTACATTTTTGAACTATCAAACAACTTTATGTTTTCATATGTGACTAAAAAGGTTTTAAGTATTACTTTTCTACCTTGTTGAACAATCACTTTAGATTTTACTTGCAATGCATCAACGCCAAATGTTGTTCACTTGACAACATTTACAAAGAATTGTTTGAATTGTCAAAAGTTACAATATTGATAAAATTGCAAATCTATTAGAATCCTGCAAAAAAATTGTTAGAAAACTACAATTAATGTTTTCAAAAAAAAGAAATCTACAATTGACAATATTAACATGGCAATACTGACATGTACAAAAGTGTATCCAATTGATATTAACAAATTGATGACATTAGGTACTTCAAAAAACATTATGACATTAGTTACAAAATGCACTATTATGTCAGTAAAGTAATATAATATCAATTAAAAAACAACAGGTAGTAGGTGTTCCAAAATATAGATTTATATAGAATTATACTACAAAAGATATATTAGTACTATTGACAATACTAACAATATTGACAATATTAGCAATACTGGCATGTACGGAAAGTGTATACAATTGATATAAACAAAATGATGACATTATGACATTAGTTACAAAATGCACTACTATATCAATAAAGTAATATAATATGAATTAAAACACAACAGGTAGTAAACAGAAAATTGACAATATTGACAATATTAACAATATTGACAATAGTGACAATATCAGCAATACTGACATGTACAAAAAGTGTATACAATTGATATAAAGAAAATGAATTAGGTACTTCAAAAAAACATTACAAAATTAGTTACAAAATGCACTACTATATCAGTAAAGTAATATAATATCAAAAGACAACAGGTAGTAGGTGGTCCAAAATATAGATTTGTATAGAATTAGACTACAAAAGATATATTAGCACTATTGACAATACTAAAAATATTTGACAATATTTGCAATACTGACATTTACAAAAAGTGTATACAATTGATATAAACAAAATGATGACATTCATGACACTATGTAGTAGGTGACTGTAAGATGTTCGGATGTCGACATAAACTGAAAAGATAGTAGAGTGTCGATGTTGAACATTATCCCACACATTAAAAAAGGTGCTAAAAAAATCTATCCACTGAAATCAACTTCTTAAGCAGAACCACTAAGATGTAGTGGGATGGGCTTCATACAAGTTTGACGATTATGACCAAATCTATGACACCTGCCACACTTCTTCTTTTTCCCTTCTTCTCCATTTGATAGTATCCTGACGTCTTCCCGGGGCTCTTCTTGTAATTGGGAGAAGAATCATATCTTCTGCTTCAATAGGCAACATCCAATCTGCAGGACAACCAGTTGGATACACCGATTCTGCATATGCCGCCATAAGATCATCCACAATGTAATATTTTGATGATGGAGAGTTCAATGAAATTCCTCTAAGGCTAGCTATAGTAATCGCAAGACCACAAGGTAGCTGATTTAAGTCAAATTTATGGCATGTGCATGATTTTGTGTAAAGATTGACATGACCATTCTATTCATTATCAAACACATCGAACTCATGACAATCAATTGGTTTCACTCTCCATCGTGCTGACTTTGTTGATTTCTCTCTTAATACGAACTCGGCCCAACTTGTCAAGTGGCAATTCATGTTTGATGCCAGGTTCCTGCATTCATAATACCAATCTTGTAACACCCCACGTATGTGATCAATCACCATTATTATAGGAAGAGCTCTGATTTCCTTAAGTACTGTATTAAGACATTCAACAATATTTTTGGTCATGATACTGTATCGCCTCTGATCAGAATAAGCTCTGCTCCACTTTTCAACTCTAACATTTTGAAGGTAAGTTGCTATATCTTTATCACAATTCTCTATCTCCATAAAAAAACTATTAAAATATGATTCTAAGTACTCATTCACAGCAACAAAATATAAAGGCATAATAGAATCAACCCTTTTATTGAAGTTTGCCCTTAAATTCATACTCAAATGGTAAATGCACAAACTATGAAATGCATCTAGAAAAACCTCTTTTATAGACTTTGCAATGATGTTATTCCTATCTGACACAAACACTAAATTACTACCAACTCCATCTAAAATCACACTCTTTAACTTCGTCATGAACCAAGTCCAAGAAGCATCATTCTCCGAGTCACCAATCCCAAGGGATAAATTTGGTTGTTTCCATCCATGCACGCAGCAACAAACAATATGCCTTGGTACTTACCAGTCAAGAAGGTTCCATCACTTGCAATCACTGGTCAAATGCTACCACGAAACCCCCTGATAGTTGCACTTAATGCCATGAAGAAATACTTGAAGTAAATTCTATTCTCCTTTTCAACGTGTCACTGTACCTGGAGTTTTTTTTCAAGCAATGAACAATAATGTGGCAACAATGCATATGATTCCTCTGCACTACCTCTTACAGAATCAAGAGCGCGCTCTTTGGCTCTCCATGCCTTATCGTAACTTATATTCATACCATGCTCTATGCGTATATCACTAACAATGTCATCTGGCTTGTAAATACGGCCTACTCCCTCATATTTAGATTTAATGCACTCTCATATCAACCAACTACTTGTTTGCCTACGATCATGGTTTATAATATCTTTCTAACAACTATGATTCATGTTTATCTTGCTCAATTGAAAGTAATCAAAAGATGGTAACTTTGTTACCCTAACTTGCCATTTGCACCCTTCTTGCACATATCTAGCCACAAGCAATTTTTTTGTTGAATGTAAAACTTTATATTCAAAATTGTTCTTCATTGACGCAATTTTTTTTATTGACAAATAATTGATCCTTCATGAAATCATCTAATGTTAACGATTCAGAAGCCATGGTGGACGGTCGAACACTGCCATTTTACTTTACTTATCACCAACTTGAACTCCTAGTATGTCATAATTGTCAATTTTTTTTCCTTGATTTTCATTTGTAAGCCCGACATACTTGCAATAATACATGTCCATGTTGAAGTCATCATCCAAACTTATGCAATGATCATCACATTCCATGCCAATATTAATAGTGCCGCTGGCAACATTATCTTCAATCCCCACTTCATCTTCTTCATCAAGTGAAATGATGACTGCATCTCCCCCTGAGTTGTCAAACCTAATTTTTCTATTAGCATTCTTATTAGAATCTTTCTACTAGCTTGTAATAGGTAACTCCATGCATTCTTGTACAATATTGAAAGGTTGTGCAGGTTGATCTTCAAAAGCATGTTCACTTGGTGGATTTATAAGTTCAATACTTAAGCACAATGGAGTTATATTGTTTGTAGATATGTTGAACTAATGAACAAAATGATACACATCTGCGTCGTTTTTCACTTTGACTACCACTATGCCAATAACTGTTTTGCACCCATAACTTAATGTGATTGAGTGAGATGTAGTGTTAATCTTGAAATGAGTAGCAAGAACCTTAACTAATTATTGGAACGAGCAATTTCTTAGCATTGATATCATCTCAGCATTAGTGTTTGTATTGTACATCTTATTGCCACCATCAGTGGTGACCCACTCTTCACTATATTGCACAATAATTTTGACATGAGGTGCATCTGAAATTAAGAAAAAAAAACTATTAGTATGAATCATAGAAAGAGATGAAGTAGTTGATGATCTATCAAGTTATAAAACAAATTATATGTGCAACTAATTGCAGTTTGTAGAAATGAATAGAATTACTGTAATTATTGACGATATTGTCAATATAGATGTTATTCACAAAAAACAATTATTGGAGATGCATTGCTGTCATTTTGAAAGGTATTATTAAAATGAATAAATGAGTAAATAGATACTTAATAGTTATATTCCAAACCATTTGCAATTTATTTTCATAACAAGTATTGTTATTGTTTTGAATGATACTGTCAATATATAAGTTATTGTCAATATAAACGATATTGTCAATATAGATGTTATGGACACAATAATGAATGAAAAAAACTACATCTGAAAATATCCATCTATAATCTGGACTATTATGAGTAAATCTATACAAGAGGTTACTTCATAGTAATATTATATAAACATTGTAATACAATGGAGCCATGATTTATAGAACTACACTTAATCATTACCAACAATGAAAGATGTTGGACAACTCATATTCATGGCAATGTAGTCTCCCAACATCATCAAATAATCCTGTGGGATAAAATGTATGTATTAATTAGTTGATTGAGAAGGTTTAGGTTAAAGAAATAAATGCAAACAAAATCATATATGGTGAACTTACATAGAAATAAGGGATTTAATAATGTTGATAACCCAAGAATTGGTTGTTGCAAATAATGAGAGATATCCAACTTTGTGCGTTTGATGATTGCGAGGAGCGAGCAACTTGTCTATGACGCCAATAAAACTTGCTAATGCATAAGCAAATAAAGGGAAAAGAGAAACGTCGATGAGATGAAGAAGCTTGCTTTAATGGAAGAAGAAAAAAAAGGGAAGGGAAAAGAGAAAAGTCGATGAGATGGGGGAGATGGAAAGGACGATAGAGAGAGAGGAGAGCTGGAGGGAAATGGAAAGGAGGACGATGGAGAGTGGAGAGTTGGAGGGGGAATGAAAATGAGGATGATGGAGAGATGGAGAGAGGAGAGCTGCTGGAGGATGATGGATAGAGGAGAGTTGGAGGGAAGTAGGACGATGGAGAGAGAGAAGTGGAGGGAAATTGGTTGTATTGTCAAGTGAAGGGTAAAAAAGACTTTCACCCTTAGATTTAGGCTAGAAAAACAAAACAAAAAAGATTAGGCTATTTTTCATTATTATGGTCCGATTTGGGCTATTTTGTCAAATTTCCCATATATTTAATTATTATCTTTGACTTTATTTTTTTCTGAATTGTTTGTGGAGTTGTCCACATTTGATTGGTCCACATTAAACTTAACCAACACTTAGATACATTGTCTCTTCCATTTAAATCATCCCACTTTACTAATTTAACTTCGAAATTATGTTAATTAATTAATTTATCTAAGACTATACAACACATTTGAATTCAATTAGAAACTATAGCCTTATAAATTATAGATCACATTCATTTTGATTCCTACTATATAATTACCTATAATTTTGTGTACCCGCAGTTTGCTCGGTACCCGGATCGAAATGTTTTTCTATATGAACCTTACCCATAAATTCGGCGCGATAAATAAAATAAAATCATGCATAAGAACATTGAGATATAAAATAAATAGTAAACATCTACACTGATATGTACTCCTGCAAATATTAGTATGATACATGGAGACATGTAATTGCATATCAAGTAAATCAATAAAAATATGCATCAACGTGAATGAGATCAACCCTGTTCTTGTTTCCTAAGTATAGACGGACGTACACTTCCAACTATAGTACGCAAACAATACTAGAAGATCATAGCCACGCCCTGACCAGTCCCAGTGGCAGTCGTGCAGTAATGACCGGAATCAAATCTCTGTCAGTTTAGAGCCAACAAGCCTACATTATCACGTGTATGCATGACCAAGAAAATGAAAGAAAATGAAGGCTTAATACAAATGCAGATACATATGTATTTCAATAAATTGTAAAGATCACTGTAGGTTTTGCTTACAACCAACCAACTTTGAGCAAATGTTTCGGGGTTCCCGCAATGTCAGATCATCTCGGAAGTAGTTCCAATAGCTTCCCTGCATACCCAATTACGTTAAGAGTCAAACTTCAATTGAAAACAAATCATGAAACCCCATGAAATCTGCAGCCAAAGTACACTCGAGAGCTAGTTCCAAAAATAATTTTTTATAACTTCAACTAGCTATCTTTGGGTAATTTTTTAACTTTGAAAACATAAATATTTGTCATACTGACCAAAAGGAACTTGCAGTACACATTTCGTACTTTTCAAAGACTTCAAGAACACTCAAATTAGATCACAAACGGAGAAGTTATGAATTTTCCAATACATCCTGTTGATAAGGCAAACTTTATTTATTTTGAACTAACAAAACTTCTTCAAATCAATATTTTCGCAGTTATATCCTTAAATCTCGTCAACAAACACTACAAAACGACTCGTTACGAACTTTCAAATATTTGCACATTTCGTGGAGTCAATTTGGATTAAAACCAATATTCAATCATCCAAAATCCCAATATAAATCAATATCAGGTATAAAAAGATCTTAAAAATAGTTATCAACTTTATCGCATCAACTCGATTCCCGAAAACCTTAAACTTACGTCGGTAGAATTTAGCCCAAATTGACGCATATAATCCCAATACATCAATTCACAATAATTGATACCAATTCCTATGAAGCCCCGTGAAAGAAATCGAAAAATTCTGAGATTTCAAATTGAATTGAGGAAATATGTCATGAATTGAGATTTTACTAAATTTCAGGCCGAGTCTTACGTTTCCATCGCAAAAACTTTGCTCAAACTGACCGTGATGCTCTATTGTTTTGCGAAAAGAAACTAGACGGAAATCGAATGTACGGAGATCGTGGAGCGAGAAATCAAATTGAAATGTTTGGAAACAAAATTTTCGTTTCGTTCTATTGATATGAACGAATATGTTTTTTTTAGTTATTTATATAAAAACCCTCAGCCGCTTGTCAACAACTTATTTTTTTAAATAATAATTTACGGAAATCCCTATTTTGACATGTTTTGACTTTTGGTGCTCGTTTTGGATAAGATTTTTCACCAAATTAAGCAAGACTCTTGGCCAAACAGTCCATCTTCATAAAATGTAAGTCACACTAGTTTTGGTCACACTAAGACTCAAAAAATCTTAACTTTGTTCATGCCATACCAAACTCTTATAAGCAAATTCTCTTGTCATACTTAACCAAACTTGTACCAATTTGAACCCAATATTAGCCTCAACCACTGCTAAATAACATGAAACTCGAGGTAAGGTCTTGCACTAACTTTGTTTTCATTTTACACCACCACCGATCTCGACTAGCACACAAACCGAGACGAAATCCTCAAATGATATGTAAAACTTAATATTTGAGTTCTTACACAACTAATAACTAATTTTCACTCGTGTCCTTTAGACACGCATTTACAACCCTGACTATAACGAAAATTGAGGGTATACTTCAACACATTCTAACATCATAACGAAATACCATATAATACACACACTAGGCATTCATCAACATAAAGTAACATTAACCTGGTGATTTTCCTTTTTCACCTATCGAAGTCCTAATCCACAACACGTGTCGTGATTATGACCCACTAATCTCGTAATTAAGTCATAATATAGGTTTATTAAAATCAAGGATGTCACAACGACAACAATATCAGCGGGTTGAGGGCAGTGGCAGTGGAAGGGACAGGAGCAATGGTAAAGGGCAGAGGTATAGGTCGAGTCAGGGACATAGACACGACCAGGGACAAGGTCAGACTTCCAGTCAGGTGCAGAGATAGGGATAGAGTGTTATATCTGGATCGTGTTCTCAGCGTACATGTTAGGAATGTGGACAATTTGGCCACTTCATTAGTGCATGTCCACGATTGGGCAAAGGGCTGTCGCTGCTGAGTCGTGAGCAGGTTCACCCCATTGCCGCGCCAAATTTGGCTACTACCTGTAACTCAATTGAGGATATGATTTACATTTGCAGTCGCTTTATGTATACGATGATTAATTCTAGTTTGACGGTTTCATTTATTTCTAGTCGATTGGTTGATGAGTTAGGATTGAGACCTACTAGATAAGAGAGACACTTGATCCTTAGCACAACTGTTGGGAATAAGATATACCTGAACTTTTTGTGTGTTGATTTTTAGGTAGAGATAGAAGGTCACGCCTTGCCAGCACACCTGAGTGTGTTAGAGTTTGATGCATTGTTGGGCATGGATTGGTTGGGTACGTATTATGCACAGATCCATTGTTTCAGTAAAAGAGTCACATTTCAGATTCTCGAATATCCAGAGTTTAGTTTTTAGGGGACTTCGACTAGTTTACCGATTACCAGAGGTAGGGTAGCGTCTAGCGTAGATGTTGAGACATTCGCTAGCGTTATGAGTATGATGGGGAAATGTCAGATTAGGATGGAGGAGGTACCTGTTGTGTGTGAGTTTCCAGACGTTTTTCTTGTAGAGCTACCAGTTTTACAACCTCCTAGGGAGATCGACTTCATTACTGATTTGGTAATAAGGGCCAAACCTATATTTATTCTGCCGTACCGTATGGCTCTGAGAGAGCTAGAGGAGATGAGAGGACAACTTGATGAGTTGTTAGAGTAGAGTTTCATTCACCCAACACATGTCACCTTGGGGTGCGCCGGTCTTGTTTGTGAAGTAAAGGACGACAGCCTGAGATTTGTATTAACTACAGATGGCTCAACAAGGTTCAGTGAAGAACAAGTGTCCTTTTCCTCATATTGATGACTTGTTCAACTAGCTGACAGGAGCACAATGGTTCTTAAAGATTGATTTGAGATCTAGGTACTATCAGCTGAGGATTAGAGCAGAGGACTGGGAGAAGACTATTTTTCGCATTCAATATGGGCACTACCAGTTTATAGTCATGGCTTTTGGGCTGAAGAATTCCCCAGTGACGTTCATGGATCTCATGCTTCAAGTGTTGAAGGAACACTTGGATAGGTTCGTTATTGTGTTCATCGACGACATCCTTATCTACTTTAGGACTCGTGAGGATTACAAGGAGCACCTCAATATGATTTTGCAGATATTGAGGGAGCACAAACTATTTGCCAAATTCAAAAAGTGTGAGTTTAGCTTACAGAAGTCAAATTTTTAGGTCACATTGTCGGAGCTAACAAAGTGTTGGTGGACCCTGCGAAGGTCAAAACATTGATTGAGTAGCCTATACCGAGATCAGTGACATATATCCATAGTTTTCTTGGTTTGGCAGGTTATTATAGGCACTTTATATAGGACTACTCGAAGATTGCGACACCTATGGCGCAATTGACGAATAAGGATATCAAATTTCAGTGAAATAACAGTTGTGCGCAAGCGTTTCTGACATTAAAGGAATATTTGACTACCGCACCAGTTTTGGTTTTACTTGAGTCAGGGAAGGGTCTTGAGGTGAACACCGATGCTTCTAAGGTCGGTTTGGGATATGAATTGATACAGGACAGTAAAGTGATTGCCTATGCATCCTGATAACTAAAGATTCACGAGAAGAACTATCCTACACATGACTTGGAGTTAGGGAGAGTGGTCTTTTCACTAAAGATTTTGTGGCATTATCTCTATAGGGAGAGATTTGTTTTATTAACTCACCATAAGAGGTTGAAGTACCTCTTCACTCAAAAGGAGTTGAATATAAGACAGAGGCGTTGGCTTGAGATCCTCCAGGATTATGATTTCTATTCAGAGTACTGCTCGGGGAAGGCCAATTTTGTTGCAGACACATTGAGCCTAAAAGGGTCTGACTTAGTGATTTTGACTTGTCATATGACACATGAGTATGGGTTACTTGAGGTGGTCGAGTTACTTTATTCTGTTGATATACCGACTAGCACTAAAGTGTTGATTTGTAGGGTACTTGAGGGTCAACAGGGTGATGAGCAGTACTAGGAATTTATGAAGTTTTCTCATAGTCTAGATCATCCAGATTGGAGTCGTTCGAAAGACTAATGTCTGAAGTTTAGATGGCGAATGTTGACTCCATCAGTGGCTAAGTTATGTAATGAGATACTTGATGAGGCTCACTGCTCATGTTTTACGGTTCATCCGGGCAAGACTAAGATATATGCTAATGTGCATCGTCTTTTCTAGTGGCCGAGGATGAAGACCGATGTTTTCGATTACGTTCGAGCGTATGAGGTATGCCAGCGAGTTAAGGTTGAACATCGCAGACCTGGTGCGTAATTACAACCACTTCCTATTTCTCGATGGAAGTGGGAGCATATTGCCATGAATTTTGTCAGTGGGTTACCTCGATCTCAGTGCGGACATGATCACATCTGGGTAATTATGGATAGTTTGACGAAGTCTTCGCACATTTTACCGATCTTGACCACACATCGGGTGGATAGGTTGGCGAGTTTGTACGAGCGAGAGATTGTTTGACTGCATGGTGTTCTATTATTGATTATGTCTGACAGAGGACACAGTTTAAATCACAGATTTGGCAAAGCATGAAGGCACAGTTTGGCAAGCGACATGATCTCAGTACCACCTATCATCTACAAACTGACGGACAGTTAAAGATACTAATTTAGATACTTGAGGGTATGCTAAGGATGCGTGTGTTGGAATGCGGTGGTTCATGGGAGGAGTATCTTCATATATGTAAGTTTTCCTACTATAACAATTATCAAGCTAGTATTGGTATGGCATCGTTTTAGGCACTCTATGGTAGATCATGCAAATCTTCATTTTGTTAGGTGGAGCCTGAGGATGTGGAAGCTATCGAGCCAGATATTGTAGTGGATCACACAAAGAAGATACGACTAATCAGATTGAGACAAAAGGTGTGCAGGAGAGGCAAAAAATTTCTACGACATGTATCATAGCGAGTTAGAGTATTATGTTGGAGATTACATTTATTTAAAGGTGTCTTCGATGAGGTTCATAGTAGGTTTGGGATTAGAGGGAAGCGTGTGCTGAGGTTCATTTGTCCATTCAGAGTGAAGAAAAAATAGGCAAGGTTACATATGAGTTGGAGTTGACACCTTAGTTGTTTGGGATCTACCTTGTGTTTTATGTTTTGATGCTTCGATTAGATAGCTCGTATCACATGTCATTTTATGTCGTACGTCGGACCATTTATCATGATACGCATGTCCAGTTCTTGGTCGTAGACACCAAAGTATGTTATTTTTGTCTAGTGTTTGTATTACATATCTTATTACCCGAAAGTGTATCCAATTGTCCAAACGTGTGAGGACTTGTACGTTGAACGCGTTTGAGTTAAGGATTGAGTTTGCCTTGGGAAACGTGCACAAACAAATACCGGGCTGTGATGGCCCCAATTCCATAAACCTAAAACTAGACCTCGCCCAGCCTAAACTTACGTAGACCCCAAGTCCTTCTCGCGCTGTCAATGCAAATCTAGTCAGCCTTACCTTACCTCTTTCCATTTATACAATAATTTAAGATGAGATCATTAATATTAGTGATTTATTTAAAGATAAGCGGAAGCATTTAACATCTCCAATTAATATAGCATTCACAAGACATAAGTTAGGATAACCTAGAAATGTGGAAACCCAACAAATGTATACATCATTACCAAAAATCAAATCACACGAGAGAATATCATCATATCCATGCTCAGAATATCTCATTTCCTAAAACTCGGTTTCAAAACATATAATTATAGTAATACAATATCAAACCTATGTCGAGTCCAAAGATTGAACAACTCCGCTATCCTCAAAGCAAATCACTAAGCTGAGGAGCTTTTCCTTTGCTCGACTGTGGATTTGCACTCAGTCAAATCCAACATGATAAGTCCTAGGTAAGTAACACTAAGCAGGATGTTTACAGTATTTCACAATAAATAACAGTCAATATTCATGCTGATAGAAAGAAAAAGATAGAGAATGCATGAATAAATAAAGACAAGAAATAAATCTGAAAGCAATCGATAATGAGTGTCCAGGAATCAAAAGGAAAGGCGCAAGAAGTCCCGACTTAGTGACACAGGCATTTGAGTTAAGGGGAAACATCTATCAAGCTTTTGCGAAGCCAAGGCAATTCACCATCCCAACTCAGACTTTTAGGACGTAGCCAACTCACATCATTTTAAAATCCACATGAATAGGAATTCCTCAACAATCTAATGAAGTAATTCCTACCTTGTATATAGAAACCAAAAGATCAGCTCGCGAATATCAAGTTCCAAAATAGTAACGTGCATCCCCCTAAATCTCAAGGATCACGTTGACTCACTTGTCCTTGAACCACTTAATCAAAATAGAGTTCCGAAATAGGACAAAATAATAACAAAAATAAATTAAAGCTCGAAGAAATAACTGTAAATTTCCCCATTAGTTTACTTACCCGTGTCCGATGCTAACACACACTCACATGCTTCCAATAAATAACTTGCATACCCAATTATATTATGGTCAAGCTTCAAGTGAAACCAAATCACAAAACATCGTGAAAACTGCGACCAAAATACGCTCGAGAGCTAATTCCAAATATAATTATTTATAACTTCAGCTAGCTAATTTGGGGTAACTTTTTAACCTTGAAAACCTCAATATTTGTCATACTGACCAAAAAGAAATTTATAGTACGCATTTCGTACTTTCCATTGACTCCAAGAACACTAAAATCAAATAAAAAACAGAAGAGTTATGAATTTTCCCAGATGGCCTTTTGACAATGCAAACTTAATTTGTTTTGAACTATAAACTCTTCTCCAAATCAATATTTTCGCAGTGAAATCCTCAAATCAAGCCAATAAACACACAAAATCATTTGATACCAATTTTTAACTATTTCCACAGACCGTGGAGTCAATTTAAATCAAAACTAATATTTAATTCATCCAAAATCTCAATATAAATCAATATCAACTACAAAAACATCTTCAAAATTGTTATCAACTAAGTTACATCACTTCAAATCACAAAAATCCTGTCCCACGTCGGTGAAATTTATCCCAAATTAACGCAAATCAATCCAATACATCAATTCACAATAATTGATATCAATTCATATGAGAACCCCGTGAAAGAAACTGAAAAATCACGAGATTTCTAATTGAATTGAGGAAAAACATCATGAATTATGATTTTACCTAATTTTGGGCCGAATCCCTCATTTCCACCGTGACAACTTGGCTCAAACTGACTGTCTCGAGATGATCTATTATTTTGCAGAGAGAAACCGGATGAAAATCGGATGTACGGAGCTCCGCATGCGAAACCCGAACGGATGGGGTTTCGTTCTAACGATTGTCAGCAGCTTAATTTTTTATTTATTTATTAATTCTCATAAATCCTTACCGTGACGGTTTGTATCTTCCGGTTCCCGTTTTGAATCCGATTTTTAACCAAATTAAGCCAAACTCGAAGCAAAACAGTCCATCTTCATAAAACGCCTATAACACTGGTCTTTGTCGCACTAAAACCCCATATGTCTTAACTTTTTCCATGATATATCAACCTCTCATGGACTAATTTTCTTACCATACTTGTCTTACAACGTTTAATTATTATATTTTATTGTATTTTGTCAGTGTTTTTGTCCAATTTGTCCTCCAGACTACTAAATACCCAACCACAGTTCGCCCCAACTTCCGAAAATCACATTTCCTCGAGCCGAACCCATTTCTCCACGTCAATGCTCTCACTCAAACGCCCTCGCACGTTTAGAGTATTGGAATTTAATTCGGGTAAATAATAATAATACAAAACACCAACCAAAAATAACATACCTCATAGTCGACTACTGAGAATTGTTCACATGTATCACGGCAAGAGGTCCACGTATGGCCAAAATAACATGTGACACAAGTTAGATTTTAAGGTCGTTACAGTTTTCCTAACTTACAAGAATTTCATCCTCAAAAATGAAATTAAGGGAAAGACTTACAAAATTCAAAAGAGGTAGGGAAAGTACTCGCGCATATATGACTCGAGTTCCCACATCAGTTTGTCATCCCCGTGGTGTTGTCATTTGACAAGAACTTATAGGACCTCCTTATTCCTCAAAACCTTTACCTTCTGATCCAAGATCTGAATAGGTTGCTTGTCATAAGTGATGTCCTCCCTTAAATCTATCTGGCCAAGTCCACGATCGGTCGTCTACCCCCCTTCGACTTATCTAGTCGAAACATCGACACATGAAATAATGGGCGGATCCCATATAACTGAGGTGACAACTACAACTCATAAGCAAATCTACCTATCCGCTTTCCAACTCGAAATGGACTAATAAATCTAGGTGCAAGCTTCCCTTTCATCTTAAACCTCTTTTGACCTTTCATCGGAGACACCTTCAAATATACATAATCTCCAACCCGATATTCTAACTTTTCGTGATACAGATCATAATACTTCTTTTGCCTGTCCTGCGCACCCTTCAACCTTAATCTGATCAGACATTTTCTGTGTGATCCATTACATTCTTAGGCCCAATCACTGCCACATCCTCTGATTTCGCCCAGCAAGATGGAGATCTGCATGGCCTCCTCATACGATGCCTCAAATGGTGCCATATCAATACTGGCCTGGTAACTGTTATTGTAAGCAAATTCACACAAATAAAGATACTCCTCCCATGATCCACCATACTCCAACACATACATCCTCAACATATCCTCAATAATCTGGACCAGTCTTTTAAACTATCCACCAGTTTGTGGATGATAGGCGGTACTTAGATCCAACCGCGTACCAAACTGTGCCTGCATGCTTTGCGAGATATGAGATGTAAATTGGGGCCTTCTGTCAGACACAATTGATAATAAAACACCATGCAGTCGTACAATCATATCTCTTTCTCATATAAACTCGCCAACCTATCCGCCCGATGTGTGGTTGCAATAGGTATAAAGTGCGCAGAATTCATCAACTTATCCATAATCACCCAGATGTTATCATGTCTATGCTGAGATTGAGGTAAACCACTGACGAAATTCATTACAATGTTCTCCCATTTCCACCTAGGAACGGGAAGTGGCTGTAATAACCCACCGAGTCTGAGATGCTCAGCCTTAACTCACTGACAAATTACACACCCTTTAGTATTATAAAAAAATATCGGTCCTAATCCCAGGCCACCAAAATAGACGACGCACATCTGCATATATCTTGGTTCTTCCCGGATAAACTGTAAAACGTAAGCGATGTGCCTCATAAAGTATCTCATCGTGTAGATCAACCACTGATAGAATCTACAATCGTCTTTTGAATCTCGGGTATGATTCTGTTGACTGACTCCAATCAGGATGATCCAAACTCTCAACAAAACTCCAAAAATCTTTCATACTACTCATCCCTTTGCTGACCATCAAGTACACGCTGAATAGAGATAATTTGAGTCCTCGTCTGCCTACAAATCAACACCGTGGTATTGGTCGGAATATCAACAAAATATATCATCTCGACCGCCTCGAGTAACCCATACTCGTGTGTCATATGGCAAATAACAGTCTCCGAGTCCACCCCTCTACAGCTCAATGCATCAACAACAATGTTAGCTTTCCCCTGGTGATAATCTAGAGAAAAATCATAATCCTTGAGGAACTCAAACCAACGTTTCTATCTCATATTCAGGTCCTTCTGTGTAAACATATATTTTAGGTTCTTATGGTCAGTAAACACAAATCTCTCCCCATAAAGATAATCACGCCAAATCTTCAGTGAAAACACCACTGCCGCCAACTCCAAGTCATGTGTAGGATAGTTCTTCTTGTGAACCTTCAGCTGTCTGGACGCATAGACAATCACCCTACCTTCCTGCATCAATACACTACCTAAACCGACCTTAGAAGCATCAGTGTTCATTTCAAAGCCCTTCCCTGACTCAGGTAATATTAAAACTGGTGTAGTAGTCAAACGTTCCTTCAATGTCAAGAATACTTGCTAACAATCGTCATTACTTTGAAAATACACGTCCTTCTTCGTCAATTGCGTCATAAGAGCCGCAATATTTGAGAAGTCTTATCCCTCTAATCCAAGAAAACTGCGGATACCTGACACTGATCTTGGTTTAGGCCAATCAATAACCCCTTTGACCTAAGCAGGGTCCACTGACACTCCGCTAGCCCTGACCATGTGTCCTAACAATCCGACCTCTGCAAGCCAAAATTTGCACTTACTAAACTTGACGAATAGTCTATGCTCCACTAATAGCTGCAAAATCATCCTGAAGTGCTTCTCGTGATACTTACGAGTCTTAGAATGTATCAAGATATCGTCAATAAACACTATGACGAATCTATCCAAATATTGTCTCAACACTCAATGCATCAAATCCATAAACATTGTTGGCGCATTGGTCAGTCCCAATGATTTACAGTCATGCCCTTATCGAGTATGAAATATAGTCTTCTCCTTATTTTCCTCACTAATCCTCAGCTGATGGTAAGCAGATCTCAAATCTATCTTTGAGAACCATTGTACTCTTATCAGCTGATCGAACAAGTCATCAATAAGAGGAAGTGGATGCTTATTCTTCACTGTCACCTGATTCAACGGTCTATAATTGATACACAATCGAAGGCTACCATCTTTCTTCTTCGCGAATAAGATCTGTGCTCTCCAGAGTGACATACTAGGGTAAATAAAACTCAACTCCAAAAAATCATCCAACTGTGATCTCAACTCCTCTAGCTCTTTTGGAGCCATACGGTACAGTGGAATGGCTATCGGTTTGGTACCCGAAACCTAATCGATAATAAAATCATTCTCCATAAGCGGTGGTAAACCTGGTAGCTCTGTGGGAAATACATCGAAAAACTCACATACTACAAGTAAATCCTCCAACCTAGTCTCGACTTTCCCAGTCGTACCCAAAATACTAGCAAAGGTCTCCAATTCACTACTAGAAGCTATCCTGCCTTTAGTAAGTGGCAACCTAGCCAAAGTCCCCTAAAAACTAAACTCTGGATACTCGAGAATCCGGAAGACAACTCTCTTACTAAAGCAATGGATCTGTGCATGATATGCACCCAACCAATCCATTCCCAAAAATGCATCAAACTTCAGGAACTCCAACACTCTTAGGTTTGCAGGTAAGACATGTCCCCCTATCTCTACTGAACAACCCATGCATACTAAGTTCGGATAAATCTTGTACCCAGCAGCCGTGCTAAGGAAAAATGGTCTTTCTAGTCTAATAGGTCTCAAACCCAATAAATTAACCATGCAACTCGAAATAAATGACACCGCCGAACTAGAATCAAACATGGTATGCATGAAAAGACCACAAATATAAATTGTACCTTCAATGAGGTTACGTGTAACAGTCTGGTCTAGCGCAACAAAAAAATGAACATCCTCCTGGCGCTGTTGCGACTGTCCTTTGCTCAATCGTAGACAATAACCAATGAAGTGACCTATCTTACCATACTCAAAACAAGCTCCCCGACAACTTGAACTAGAAGGAACGCCTTGGTCCTATCTCTGAGACTGACCAGAACTCTGACCCTGGTCATACCTAAAACCCTGTCTAGATCTCTGCCCCTGACCACCACCTCTGCCATCAGTCCTCTGATACTGTTGTATCTAAGAACCTGATGTTGTTGTCTGTTGTAGTGTAATAACATAGCTACGTACTGGAACAGGTGATGCAATAATGGTAGAAGATAAAGATGCAACAGATCCCTCACTTTATACTCAGTCTCTCCTCACCCACGGTCTAGACCTCTTCATGTTCAAAACTATAGGTGAGAATTACTTCTGATTGAACATTTTCTTAATCTCAGCCCAGTTCTTGGCTTGGCTTTCGTAGCCACCATGCTACGCCACCAAACATTCCCCTAACCTGAACATCTCCCAAACCTCCGAGTGGGTTTTAGGCTGATCGACAGTCGCAATCCGCAACGAAAATAATTTCATGATAAGAACATAGCTATCGATAATAGTATATACAAAATATCAAATAGCTCATAGTCCGATTTTAAATTCTCCAACTCTCCTTACTTCCCAACTAAGACTTAAGTCAGGATCATAGAGTTCCAATCTAAGTTCAACCATTGTCCTAACTTTCGCTGATTCTATCTTAATGAATTGTGATTTAATCCAGAGTCAAGTTTTACAAACTTAGGCTCTGATACCAATAGTGACGGTCTCAGTTCCATAAACCTATGGAGCCCGCCCGGCCTAGACTTACGTAGACCCCGAGTCCCTCTTATTCAGTCAATACCAATCTAATCAGCCTTACCTTACCTTTTCCCATTTATACAATAATTTAAAATGAGATCATTAAGATTAGTGAGTTATTCAAAGATAAACGAAAACATTTAACATCTCCAACTAATATAACAACCTCAAGACATAAGTTAGGATAACCTAGAAATGTGGAAACCCAACATATATATACATCATTACTAAAAGGCATATCACAAGAGAAAATATCATCATATCCATGCCTAGGATCTCTCATTTTCCAAAACTCGGTTTCAAAATATATAATTATAGTAATACAAAATCAAACCTATGTCGAATCCAAAGATAGAACAACTCTCTGCTATCCTCAAAGCAAATCACCAAGCTGAGGAGTTTTCCCTTTGCTCGACTGTGGATCTGCACTTTGTCAAACCTAAAAATGACAGTCCCAGGTAAGTAATGCTAAGCAGGATGTTTACAGTATTTCATAATAAATAACAGTTAATATTCATGCTGATAGAAAGAAAGAGAAAGGGAATGCATGAATAAATAAAGATTGGAAATAAATCTGAAAGCAATCGATAATGAGTGTTCAGGAATCAAAAGGAAAGGTGTAAGTAGTCCTGACTTAGTGAAACAGTCGTTTGATTTGAGGAGAAACATAGATCAAGCTCTTGCGGAACCAAGGCAATTCACCATCCAAACTCGAACTTTTAGGATGTGGCCAACTCACACCATTTTAAAATCCACACGAATGGGAATTCCTCAGCAATCTAGGGAAGTAATTCCTACCTCGTATATAGGAACCAAAAGATCAACTCGTGAATATCAAGTTCTAAAATAGTAACTGTTGAGTTTTGGGGTTCATGCGCAGCGGAGATTTCAAAACTATTTTGAGAAAAAACCCCAACGGGATCCGAATCTGATTCCATTAAAACACGTTTAGACTATGAAAATTTAATCATACCTCAGTCGCAATGTACCTTTCTGAAGGTTAATCGATCTCTAAGGCACTGCCAATGACGAACGCCCTCTATCAGCAGTCCACACACGAATGGCGACCGAGATTTGAAGTGCTAGCTTTGAGAGAATACCAAACTTTTTAGCTTCTCTCCAAAATGATCCAGAGCATACCAAAACCCTAAGTCGTTTCTTAAAATGAAAATAGAGTTTCAACCCTTTTTAAATCTTTCGTACTTGTATTCTAACTCAAAGCGTCTATTTATACAACCCTTGTATATAGACAGTTAAGTAAATTACACATATACCCCTACTTAAAGAAGTATAAGTGTAATACACTACAAGGACGTTTCTGTCATGAATTTTATCATATAAAATTCATTTTTCTAAATCATCTTAAAATCTCGCAAAACCATTCTCAGTGTGCAACCCAATAGGCTCATACAACGTTGGTAGTGTACCAAAACACATTTTGGTATACAAGTCATAAGTGGCCTCTAGCAAGACAATATGACTACCCAAGTTGTACGAATATCAAATCGATACAACCTAATCAATAGTGTATATAACATCCTTTTGTCACACGATATCCTTTTGATCAAACATAAGGCATGGAATTGTCATCCAACATGTTCAATCGTACTAGTCTCGATTTCTAGGTAGACTGAAAACATCTAAGTGACATTGATCAATATCAATTCACTTAGACTAGGCCTTTTAACAGTCTAACACATCGAGGGATCCACTGGATATCGCTCTTTATATGAGAGGGACAAATTCTATCTCGATTACACAACTTCACCACATTATTCACACAGTAACCAATCACAACCTTTATAATCATCCGGTTAAAGACAACGTTTGACTACGTCAAATCACTGTATTCCTAATGTTGAAGTCTCTGGTAATCTCAAGTCAGAGGACTGAGAAATATACCTATCATGAGAAACAACTATGACTTAATCCATGTGATGTTCTCATAGCGGGTCGGTCCAGTACTTTGTTCCCTAACAAGTACTCATGATCTTGATTCGTATTCTTATACGTATAATCATCGTATGATCATCAATCAAGACTCACACTAGTCTTAATTCATTATAGTTCCCAGTATAATAATCGACTAGGGACATTTAAGATATTTCTGTAAATACCCATGGATCTTATTATAATGTAAACATGCAAATCAATTATAATAAACAACAAATGAAATTCTCTATTTTATTAACTAAAATGTATTGATAAAGACTATTAATGGATTGACCTAGGTCACATTTCCCAACAGTAACGTGCATCCCCCCAAATATCAAGGATCACACTGACTCACTTGCCCTTAAACTACTCAATTAGAATAGAGTTCCGAAACAGGATGGAGCAATAACGAAAATAAATTAAAGTGCAAAGAAATAATTGTAAATTTCTCCACTGGTTTACTTACCCGTGTCCAATGCTAACACGCACTCACACGGTTGCAATAACTACCCTGCATACCCAATTATATTATGGTCAAGCTTCAAGTGAAACCAAATCACGAAACATTGTGAAAACTGCGATCAAAATAAGCTCGAGAGCTAGTTCCAAATATAATTATTTACAACTTCAACTAACTTCAACTAGCTAACTTCGAGTAACTTTTTAACCTTGAAAACCTCAATATTTGTTATACTGACGAAAAAAATTGTAGTACGCATTTCATACTTTCCATAGACCCCAAGAACACTCAAATCAGATAAAAAATAGAGGAGTTTTGAATTTTCCCATATGGCCTGTTGACAATGCAAACTTTATTTATTTTGAACTATAAACTCTTCTCCAAATCAATATTTTTGCAGTGAAATCCTCAAAATCATGCTAATAAACACCACAAAATCATTCGATACCAATTTTTAACTATTTCCACAGTCCGTGGAGTCCATTAAAATCAAAACTAGTATTTAATTCATCCAAAATCCCAATATAAATTAATATCAACTACAAAAACATTTTCAAAATTGTTATCAACTACGTTGCATCTCTTCAAAATCACAAAAACCTATCCTACGCCAGTGAAATTTATCCCAAATTGACGCAAATCAACCCAACACATCAATTCACAACAATTGATACCAATTCCTGCGACAACCCCGTGAAAGAAACTGAAAAATCATGAGATTTTTAATTGATTTGAGATTTAACCAAATTCCGGGCCAAATCCCTCGTTTCCACTGTGACAACTTGACTCAAACTGATCGTCTCGCGATGATCTACAGTTTTGAAGAGAGAAACCGGATGAAAATTGGATGTACGGAGCTGCTTGTGCAAAAACTTGAACGGAGAGGGTTTCGTTCTAAGTAACAAAATGTTCCTATCGAAATGAAATAAATCGATTCTTTCTTTTTTTATATATATTTATATATAAACCCTCAGTTGCTTGTGAGCAGCTTAATTTCTTTTTACTTATTAATTTCCATAAATCCTTATTTTGATGGTTTCTAATTTCTGGTGCCCGTTTTGAATCTGATTTTTCACGAAATTGAGCCAAACTCTCTACAAAATAGTCCATCTTCATAAAACGTCCATAACACTAGTCTTTGTCACACCAAAACCTCATATGTCTTAACTTTTTCCATGACATATCAACCTCCCATGGACCAATTTTTTTTACCATACTTGTCTTACCATGTTTAATTATTATATTTTATTGTATTTTGTCAGTGTTTCTATTCAATTTGTCCCCCAGACTACTAAATACCCGACCACAGTTCACCCCGACTCCCGAAAATCACATTTCCTCGAGCCAAACCCTTTTCTCCACTTTAATGCTCTCACTCAAATGCCCTTACATGTGTGGAACATTGGAATCTAATTTCAAGTAAATAAATAATACGAAAAAACATCAATCAAAAATAACATACCTCGGTGTCGACTATCGAGACTTGTTCACATGTATCACGGCAAGAGGTCCACGTATGACCTAAAATGACACGTGGCATGAGTTAGATTTTAGGTTCGTTACACGGGCGAATGGTATATAGGCGTATTGCTCTTTAGGGATAATTTTAATAAAAAATTGACATAATTGTAATTAAATACAATAATTAATCAATATGTTAATGTTTTCAATCGATCATATCGCTATTTGAACATGGTGTTGTGAGTTGTGGTGCAAGCTGGGTACAGGAACACCTGTGAGAATCAGTTTTTGTGTTGGAAAAAGGATAAGGACAAGAGACCAAGTCATAATTGAAGTCACAATAGTTGGTGGACGGGGTGGTTTGAGACCCTTGGATGGGTCTTGAGATTTAAGGTTGAGTCTAGATGAGGTCAAAACTATAAATAGGTGGGTTTGATTTTTTGTCACCATTTCTCTCTTCTCTCTCAACAAAAACAAAAATTTGATAAGGTTTTATGATTTTCAAGTGGTGACTGACGACCAGGGATCAACTAACAATGTGAATTGTGGTGAGATCTCGATCATTCGTTAAATTCTTGTCATTTTGGCAATAATTTTGTGTGTTTTCATGCAAATTTTAGGGGACAACTCATGGTCGCTTGATATTTGGGTTTTGTATTGGTTTTAGTGAGGTTTTAGTGATCAATTGAGGTGTTGGTGTTAGCTTTTGAATTGGTTTCTATGGTTGTATCAAAATTTGTGGTATTTTCGATGGATTTTGGATTAAATTTTTGGGTGTATTTTATGGAAGAGTTTTGCACGATTTGGCGATGATTTTCAATGGTGTTCGAGGTCCCTATGGGGATGGAATAGGCTTGTAATACGACGACGTGAGTCAAAATTTTGAAAACACCAGAATTCAAAACCAGTAAGTGGCGCCACCAGGGGCACCATGAGGAGCAATTCCTCACTGCTCGGGCCATGACGCCTAAGGCAGTGCTCACTGCCCTAATCGTGTCGTGGAGAGCGCTTTGGGGAATTGCTCCCTGCGACGGCAGTCATGAACTTTTGAAAAATTTTTAGAATTTCTCGAAAACTTTAGGGCTTTGCTTGTGTATTCTAATGGATTCAAATGAGACTCTATACTTGGGGAATCAACCCAATTGTGTGGAATGAGTGATAATATGGAAATGGGAAATTTTAGGGAGTTTAACAGAAATTGAACGTTAAATGGAAGACACGACTCTAATAAATGAAATTGAATTCAAATGGTTACCAGGGGCGTGTAACGGATCACGAACATACGGGGACCAGTTGGTGATGAGTCGGAGTCGTGAATGTGAATAGGTCGAATACAGTTAAGTAAATCAGCTAGAGAATGTATAGTTATTTCAGTTGAGCTTTAATGTTTTATTGTTATTGCTCATTCGCTATCCTTGAAATTCCTATTCTATTTGAGTGGTCTGAGGGCAAGTTAGTTAACAGTAATCTCTGGTAGGAGTGGTTGTCTGAGGTAACATACCAGAGTCCTGACCTCGGGATGCTCTGCATTGGTTTCTAGTTCTTTATAGGTGTGAGTTCTTAGCCTGATTACCAGGAAGTCTCACTATCTCGTGGGTTTGGGGATTGTTAGGTTTTGCACGTCCTAGAACCCGAGTCTTGTTGGGTTTTCTACGACTCAAGGACCTTTTGGTCGGGACTACTTGCATCTCTCTGTTTTAAATTCCTGATACTCATATATCGAATGATCCTGATTTATAAACATTCTTTATTTATACTTGCGTCCTTATAGCTTTCTTTCTATTTGCATGAATATAGACTGTTTTACTTTATTTAGAAATGTTGTTTAGAATCATACAGGAGTTACTTACCTGGGCTCGTCTTTCTTGTATTTGACTGAGTGCAGATCCATAGTCAAGCAGGGGAAAGGCTCCATTATTGGGCTATTTGATTTGAGGGCATCGGAGCGGCCCTCTCTCTCTCACACTTTTGTTGGTTTTTTTGACTTTTTGTACTACTTATATATTGTTTTGATCACATGGGGATACATTGGGATTCTGAGATACACTCGGACATGTATATGATATTATTTTACTCTACTCTTACTGTATACATTGGGATTGTGAGATACACTTGGACATATATATACATAAATATATATATATATGTATATATATAACTATGTTTATGCGAGGTTTCCATACTGTAAGTTTTCCTGATTGATTTGGTTAGAGTTGTTTAGGTTTGTTTAAGTTTATTCGCTTCCGCATAACCTTTGATAACTTACAAATCTGAATAACTCAACTTTAATTATTTAATTCATCTGCTTTATTAATGGATAATTATTAAAAATGCTTATTAGGCTTGCGTTGACTTCATGAAGATTGACTTAGGGTCCATGTAGGTCTAGGCCGGGTAGGGTGTAGTTTGGCTGATAACTTGGGCCGTCACATGACTAGTATAAGTTAATATAAACACTACAATAAGACATTTGTAAAAAAAAAATTGGTCGATCTGCTTAAAGCCTTAAGCGTGTCAATGTTGGTATTTACGTACCTTATACTCTAAGGTACACATCAAAAGTCAACCCTTTGTCTGATTTTTTTTATATATATAATTGACTAGTACAAGTTAATATAAACACTACAATAAGATATTTGTAAAGAAAAAAATTTGTCAATCCACTTGAAGCCTTAAGCGTATCGATGTTGGTATATAGATACCCTATAATTTAAGGTACACATCAGAAGTCAACCCCATGTCAGAAATTTTATTTTTTTACATATAAGTGACAAGTACAAGTTAATATAAACACTACAATAAGAGATTTGTTTAAAAAAAAGAAATAAAAAATTGGTCGATCTGCTCGAAGCCTTAAGCGTGTCAATGTTGGTATATACATAATCCATATTCTAAGGTACACGTCGAAAATCAACCCCATTTCTGAATTTCTTTTTACATATAAGTGACTAGTACAAGTTAATATAACACACTATAATAAGAGATTTGTAAAAAAAAAAATAAAAATTTCGATCTGCTTGAAGCCTTAAGCATGTCAATGTTGGTATATACATACCCTATACTCTAACGTACATATCGAAAGTCAACCCCATGTCCGAATTTTTTCTTTTGACATATAAATGACTAGTACAAGTTAATATAAACATATATTGCGATGTTTAAAATTATTATTTATCATAATGCATCGCATGCGGACAAATCAAAATATATAGCCAACATTTAATCATTGCAACATTAAAATTAGAGATTTATATAAAAAAAATGATATAACATTAGAAGTATAGATTTGGAAAAAAAAATAAAAATAAAATTGGTTGATCCACTTGAAGTCTAAGCGTGCAAATCAACATATATCGCCAACATTCAAATCAATTTAACTATTTAAACACGCATGGATTCCATAAGGTGATCAACATATCAAATATTTAGCATATATCACCCAAGAGTACGAATTGAAAAAACCACATATGTCCATGTTTGCATGCATGCAAATTACACATATCAACCAAAAATCCTTATGCATCCAAGTCATTTTATGGAATCGCCACCCAATGCCAATAAAAGTTCGACCAAAAGATTGAGTGGCAACTTAGCATGGGGATTTCTCAGATTGTCATCGCACCAATAATTACAAAAAGTACAAAAAATGTAAATAAACTATTGTTCAACTAAAAGTATTGTTTAACTGAAAAAGTATGATTGATCATGTTGATGAGAACCTCCTGAGCAAGGCCTGGAACGGACCATTCATGAATTGTTGAGTTGTGAAGGTCTAAGGAGTCTGTGTCCTACCATTGGATTACCTATAATGACTTCAACTTGTCCTACATTCGATTGTGGAGTTTGTGGCGCAACAAAATCATAATTGCTTAGAACAACAACAACATTGCTAGGACCAACAATCCCAACTTGTGGCGCAATAGCAGCTTTTCCATGCGCATATGACCCAGCTTTACGACCATTTTTTTAAATTGGAGCAAGCTCAATTACGTTCTAGCCCTTACCATTCTTCTTTGACTGAACTGCGGCCATTGCTTTTCTCTTGCTTTTGTCATGTTGCTCACGTGCACCTTTCAACCTCTTAACATGTGGCCTCCCCATGTAAGGCACCCTGTACGGATCCTTCAAAATAGGATCATTCCAGCTATGCTTTCACCTACATCTTCCTCTTCATCACCAGTTTGAGCGAGTTCTTCTTGCAGCCTTCAAATCGCCTTTATCGCTCGATTGAACTTTTTGGTAGACGTGCAACCAAGGTTAGCTAACTTTCCACACCTCAGGCTGATGAAGACGGATGCAATCCTTCTTCCATCAATTAAGCACATAAGTATTTGAGAGCCTCTCCATCCTAAAATGATCGAGTGTACACAACTTGTGACCACACAAAATCCCTAAACTTTGAAACAACCTACAATCCTTACAGTTCACAACGTGACATAATAATTCATAACATATATAAAAAACATGGTTTGAGGAAGCTTAAAATACTTGCAAACACATGAATTAGAGTGGTTTCCATCAGCCCAGTAGGTGGCGGCCCCAAATCTCAAGGCCCGCCTCATGGTTGGTCATAGGCCCCACAACCCTGCCATGTTACAGACCCGTTGGGTCCCACGCGCCACTAACGTCCTTTACCACGTCATATACCTTGTACTATGGTAACTTATTTTATTTAATTATAAAGTTGACCATTTCATTTATTTAGTTTGCCTTTCTTTCAATCAGGTTTGCAAAATTCCGTTTCATATGTTTTTAAAACACAAACATAAATCATTTTATTAGAAGACTTATCGGATATGAATAGCATAGTAAAATATGCAAAGTTCATGTCATACTGAGCATCAACCTAAGTGGAAAACTCGGTATAATGTACAATATATACATGGTGACGAATACCTCAAAAATAAAATATATACAAGTACATATCTTACACAAGTCCCTTGTATCCCAAAATAAAACGATGAACAAAATATCAAAAACATGTACGAATCAATCAGGATGGTGGAAACTCAAAGGTAGTCATCGAGGATCCCCTTGCCCCTACTTGTACTAGAATCTGTACTCAATCATCACAACAAAACATATAACGAATCCATATATCCCAAAGAATTTCACTAAACATTTTACATAATAAAGTAAATGAATCCATAAATACTATTAAATAAACATGTGGAAAGTAAACAGGCAACTGTAAATTGATCATTGCATTCATAAGTAATAGTAAAGGTCAAACGTGTGTACCCGAACCTAGTCAGACTAGCACCATACTCTGAATTTATCACAGGTACTACCAGGGAGTGCACTCAAACTGGCACAATCCCTGATCCTCTTGGTGGTCGGCATAGTACCTCGACGCACTAACATGTGTACGGCCAAAGTAAGCTCAGGTCAACTATCCACCGAGGACTCAAAGTACACATGCTATGGTCTAGCGCGCATCAACCACACATCGGAATAACTCATCAGGAGCAAACTCAACCAATCGTCCATTCATATGTCTTTATAGCTTTCTTTCTATCTGCATGAATTTAGACTATTTTATATTATTTCAAAATGTTGTTTAGATCCTACTGGCATTACTTACCTGTGCTCGTCATTTTTGCATTTGACTGAGTGCAGATCCGTAGTCGAGTAGGTGTAAGGTGTCATTACTAGGTGATTTGCTTTGAGGATATTGGAGCAAGCCTCCCTTTATCGTTTTTATAGGTTTTCTGGCTTGTGTTTTACTTATGTATATTGTTTTTGTCACATTGGGACATTTTTGGGTTGTGAGGCGTACCGAGATATGCATATGGTTTCATTATACTCTCTTTACTTGATATACATGTTGGTTGTATATATGCAAGGTTTCACGCTAGAGATTGTCCCGTCTTTAATGATTTAGAGTTATTTAATTTGTTTAAGTTAATCGCTTCCGCAAAACTTGTAAAACTTGCAAATTTTGAATAACTCCACGTAAAACTTTTAAATTCCATTATTCAACATGGAAATAATGAAAAGGAAGGCTGACTAGGCTTGCATTTGCGAGGGCTGACTCGAGGTCCATGTAGGTCTAAGCCGGGTGAGACCCAGTTTGTGGAGAACTGGGGCTGTTACATATATTAAATTAAAGATCAATCAAAACCACAACTTTCCCAAACCAAAACTTGCAAACTTTGCTTAAAACTTGAAATACCACAAACCAATGGCATAAACCCACTTCAAACATCAAAAGAACACAAAAAATCAGTGAGCACAACTCCCTATCTCAGATTCACATCATAAACCCCAAAACTTACTTCAATTTTTAAAGAATTGAAAGAGGAAGTTGGTGCTCACTTTAATCTCTTTGATTTTTTTTTTAATATTGAAAGAGGAAGTTGGTGCTCACCTTGACCTCTTTGATCTCTAGCTCAAAGACACTCCAATCACCAAGAAAATCTCAATCAAAACCATGGAAGAAAAAATCAACAAATTCACAGAATTTTAGGTGAATTTTGTCGATCAAATTTTTTGATAAATTTTGCAAAAAACATAAAATCTCAATATGCAAGGCAAAAAAATCAACCAAAAACTAAAAAAAATCGATAAAATTGCTCTAACCTATGCAGTCGGCATCTAAGACCCAAAAATGAGATTGATTTGAATCACAAATCGTCATCACCACTCTTTATTCCTCTGTTATGTTGACTCAGCCATTTGGGTTAGGGAGAGGGAGGAAGGGAAGGATTAGGAGACATGTATGGTGGCGTACCTATTAGGTGCATAAATGTGAAGAGATGAGCAGGAAGGGTGGTGTACTTGAGAAGAGAGATGAAGGAAGGTTGTCAAACAAGCTAAAAAAAGGCACGTAATGAATCGATTTATGACTTTTAATTTTGATGTGCATGTGTCTATTTAATGTCTTTTCATTTCTTTCTTATGTCAGGATTGTCATTATTCTCCATGTCAACAGTCAACTCAAAACATAAAAGACTATAATATTCATCTACATTAAGTCAAATTAAAATACAATATGTATCCTAAAAAAAACAATATGTAACATGAAAAATATAATTATTTTAAGAAAATGCAATGCACAAGTAGTGCAATATATCTGGCTCAAAATCATGAAATTTTTAATTTTTAATGGGAGCGGCTAAACAGACCCTGTAAATTGCTAAATAGACCCCATTTGCTTCAACGCACCCCACTTTTAAATTTTTTTACCAAACGGACCCCAACTTTTTTGAAATACCCCAAAATACCTCCATTCTCAATCAAGAAAACTAACCTTCCCTAACCGATTCATCACATTCATACCCCAAATCAAACCTCGATGAAACCTAGAAAACACCCCAAATATTTCATCAATCTAGGTCACTGAGGTTGCGAGAAGGTTATTTTGAGGCAAAGCCCGACAGATCTAGTGTCGAAGGAGCACGAGGAACGAAGGAGCATCGTGACCTTCTTTGTATCCACGTGGCTGATTTGGTAAGTTTCGACACTATAATCTTGTGGGTTTTGTTTGTAATGAAATCACGTGTCATTGGGATGTATTTTTATGGCATTTGGATCGATATAATGAGGTTAGGGTGTCTGGGTTTGAGCCATTCGTTCCCCGTACTGGACGGTCGGTCAGAGCCGATACACTTAAAAGGCTATCGCTCATGTCGAACCATAAGGTTTGATTTAGTAACGAAAAAGTGGGGTAGTAATATTTATTACATTGCGGTGTATTCAAACGGTAAGGTATATTGTTGGTGACGACTACGTTGGACCAACATCTTTGGTATGAATGTCAGCGTAACAAAGCCATTACTATATATGTACCCCACATTTTGATTGATTGTACCCCATTTATGTTGAATTACTTTTTGTACCCCACATTTTTAGTTAATGTATTCCACTGTTGTTTGCATTTATTATGTTTATTGCGCTGTGAGTACTGGAATGGGGTACAATAAGTGAGTGGATGGGGTATATGATGCATTGTGCTGCAACATGTTCGTAACATACTTGCTTCTTTCGGTCATGATAGTTCACTATAGAGTATTTATGTCAGTTTGATAAGGCCGTTATCCAATCTGTACCCACATAATTACTTCTTGTACCCCAACAATGTTGTAAGCACTTGGTATAGCCCACTTTTTTGCTTTGCATACCTCACCTATTTTCTTCATTGACCCCACATTCTGACTTCCTGTACCCCAATTATGTTGGATTACTTTTTCTACCCAACATATTTACTTCATGTACCCCACTATTGTATGCATTTTTTTATATTTACTGTGTTGGGGTACACTGAGTGAGTGGATGGGGTATATGATGTGATGCATTGCGCTGCAACATGTTCATGACATACCCGTATGTTATCTCATTTATGACGACACTCATTTTTGTATTTACTGTGTTGGGGTACACTGAGTGAGTGGATGGGGTATATGATGTGATGCATTATGCTGCAACATGTTCATGACATACCCGTATGTTATCTCATTTATGACGTCACTCTTTTTGTTGATTTACTTTGTTTGGGTATGGCGAGACCTAAAAGTAGAGCACAGAGACCTTCCCGAGGTAGGAGGGGTGGTCAACCTAGGCGGGATACTAGTACCTCAGGTTCCCAAGTGCAGGAGAGAGTGCCTGTAAGGAAACATCCTACTTGCTTTGCTCTAATCGAAAGCAAAGGGACGTTGAAGCCAAAAACCGTCGAGCAAAGAAATTTAGGGATGATGAGCCGGATTCTAGAAAGGCTGAAATCGAGGCTGCGTCTTTTGTAGGTGAGAGGGGCACAGTGGCAGTTGAAGGAGCAGATGAAGTTAGGTCGAGGGAGGGTAGTAAAGGGCGTACCCCATCTGGTGAATCTAGGGATATCGAGGATGTAGAGGACTCTTTTGACATATCGACCGATGCCCAAAACGCAAAAGCCACTAGTTTTCCTGGTGGTCCCTCTTATTTAAGTCTCATACCCTCGTTCAGACACCACGCGTTGTTGGATATTTAGAGGAACAAGGTATCATAAATTTAGTTCGATTATATGCATAATCCTTTTATTATTATATATATTTCTTTTAATACACTATATATGCTTTGTAGGGTCAGGGATTACTAAAGTGCATAAACCATGGTTATCATATCTCCTTATGGAAGACAATCAAGAAACACCCCGAGAAGGAAAGGGTGGAGAAGCTTGTGAATGATTCTGGTTTAGTAATATTTGGCTACATCTCATACGATGGAGGTAATAGGGTTTAAATTTCTGGCATTGGCAAGAGATGGCAGCCTGAAACCAACACATTCCATTTACTCTTTGGGGAGATGACGATCACACTTAAAGACGTACATGTCCTTCTCGGTATTCTAGTTATTGGTAAGTCCGTCATTGCGCCTTTTAAGAATCATTAAGCTATAACTACCATGGTTAGTAGGCTATTGGGGGTGTCGGTTACCGATGCTAACGAGGAGATTAGGACTAGGCCTACCTTACTGTTAGTTTGGCATGGTTAAAGGATTAATTCTCAGTGCCGACAAAAAGGAGAGGAATAACCCAATGGGAAAAGATCTCTCGATGTATATCCTAGTCCCGAATGCCTGGTCTGAGCATACCTCTTATACCTTCTTGGAATGACCCTATTCTCAAACAAGTTGGATACAAGATTCTTCCTTTCACTCCTTCAATTTTTGGAACACGTAGATAAGATTGGTTCCTACGCATGGGGGTCGTAACACTTGCATTCTTGTATTATCAATTAAGCATTGCCAGTCGTGCCAAAGTCACCCAGATTTCTGGATGTATGACATTGTTATAGATAAACTATTGAGTTTCAATGATTGAACTTCATAGTAAATTTTGTTTTTCGTAATAAATTTTGTTTTCATAATAAATGTGGTTTGTGTAGGGCTAGATGTACGATCGTATGCCATTTATTCAACCCATTTTGTGTAGTGACTACATGTCGGATAAGCCCTGTGTGATGAAGTGACATCATAAGAAGGAGGAAAGGCTCTACAAGAAGGACACTAGGATGTTGTTGGATCATCTTCTCTCTTTCAGGAATCAACTCGACAGGCTAAGAGCACATGATGTGATGACCATAGCATAACAATTTCAATTTTTTTCTCATGTTTGCTTATGTTTATTGACAAATATATTAATTTTTGCTAGGTTGTTCGGAATACTACTTTGAAGGGTGCACTGCCTATCCATAATATTGCATACTACAATGGCCCCATGAAGTACATGGATATCGTTGAACCACACAATCCCATAAGGGTGTTAAGGCAAATGAGATATGTTCAACGCATTCCGAGATACCCTTACCGACCTATGGATTGTGATAGGAGTTACCTAGCACAATCTTACTCTGTTAAGTACTCATATGATCCTCAATATTGAGAGGATTGGGAGGGGCACCTTGAGTTTCTTGAGAACCACGGTCAGAAGGCATAATACCCATATGAAACGTCATTCGACTATATGGATTGGTACCTTAGATTCAACCACCCATTTGTAGGGAATCTTGAACACTTAATGGGGGTCCATGAGGAGGATGAGAACTCTTTGGTGGGAATTTTCAATTAAGTTTTTTTTCCCTATTTGTACATGCATTTGTTTGTTAAGTTATTTGGTTTGACAAATTTGGAAACAACACAACTGTCGGGCCCTAGATGCAACATTGCATTTCAGATGCACGCCGAGTGACAATGTTACAGTGGATGATGCATTTGGAATGGTAGATCAAGTGATCGCATTCTTTTCAGGCTGTGAAGATACATATCAAACCACCGTAACTGGCAATCAAAGTGAGGGAGGAACTACATCCATCGGTATGTTCGTCAATACCGCTGTAGTGGAAAACAACCACTTGTGGAGCCCGATACCTGAACCACCTTCAAGCATTTCTATATGTGATGTGATGGAATTTGATACTTTCGAATCTTTAAACAACTGAAACATCCGTTGTGCTATGTGGCATGTTAAACTTACAATAATGTGTTGATGTATTGTATTTGAACCTTTTTGCTTGCCCCATATGATTTGTGCTATATTTTTTACTTTTTTTGTACGGTGGATGAAGTGAACCATCAATGTTGAGCCCCCCAAATGTGTTTTCCAATGCGGGTGGATTTCATCAAGCTCAATAGGGCTATCATTAAGCACATGTATAAAGATCTCATGTGCACATAGCAATCCATGAGTGACTCAGAGTACACAACCACAAAGTGAATAATCATGGACAACCACACCTTTACTAACTAATCTTGCCTCCCTGCTATTTACATCCAATGCATGTTTGGACACAAAGCCTACAATGTTGTTGTACATGCAGTGCTAAAATTTATATGCCATTATGTGCATGGATCGATTGAATGATGCCTCCAAGTTATTCTACTGGTGTGTAAGAACCTTGTGAATACCGCTGAAAACATCCTCAAAGTGTCCCTGTGATGTCCCAAGCTCTTTCTTCAGTACATTATGAGCACCTTCAGCACGATTGGTAGTGGCATTCCCAAAGTGTAGTACCTTGTTTGTCCAAGCATACACGAACTCCTTTTGGCACAACCACGTGTCCCTAACATAGTCATACAACCCCGGGACTCCAACATATTTTTCCTCTAGTTCCTTACGTCGACCATTGTAACATGCCTCAGTTTGGGATTGCAGCAAGTTGATCCACATGCCATACTAACAGTCAAAGTCCCCTTGGAGAGTGAATAAATCCTTTGTCTTTGTAACAATGTTCTTCTTCACGTGCCATGAACAAAGTAAGTGCGTAGCCACAGGGAACACCTCCTCCACTGCCGCAACCAAACCCAAGTCCCTATCTGTCAAAATAACACTCGAGAGTTGCCACCCATCTACTAATAACTTCAATTGCCTGAGCGCCCATGAAGATTCATTCATAGTCTCCTTACCTAGGAAAGCATGTGCTACTAGGAAGGTCTTGTGTATGGATGTGACCCAACAATCTTAAGGAGTGGGTACTTGTACCAATTTGTCTTGTATGTGCAATCCATGATTAACACATGAAGGAAACAATAAATAGAGATCTCACACTGTAAGCGCCTTTGAAGTAATCATGTTGCTCAATGTAATTTAGCTCGTCCAACTTGTGGAGTAATAATTGCATCTTGCTCTTGCCATCGGCTTCAATCCTTCTCAACTTAGCCCTTTCATTGTAAATTGTCTTCATAGTAGTCACATTGTCCTTGTTCTTGGTCTTGATATGACTTAAAATGTCCTTTGGCCTGGCACTCGTATTGCTCAAGTCTCGAATAATGTATTTCTCAGGTAGTGTGAGCCTCCCAGCTATAGCGTGCCCAACCAAAGAATTACTAAAGTGATGGTTATGTACCCCACAAACAAATCGAACGTGCATTAACTCATCGAGCTCATGCTTCACATTGATCTTGAATTCACAACCACACGTCTTTGATCCGATCACTTTTTTTATGTCATCACTGTCTTTGTTCTATACATCTTTCAATACTCGCTTTGCCTTTGCTATTTTCACTTCAAATCTCCCATACCTCTTACAACCTATTGATAATCTCACTTGTTTGCCTTGACCGGAGCTAGAATCTGACTTTAATATTGTAACAACCTGTTATTTATTAACATCGTTAATTATTATATTTTCATATTAGGACGCCAGCTCAGACGACACGTGGACGCCGTGGATAGGCTAGGACTACACCGACTTAGGATACTGATTGTTGTGTGTTGTAATGCTTTTTTGTGATGTATATATTCAGTTATTATATATATTATTCATCACAGGTGTGTATTTATGCCATTCATGTCGGTCGAGGTTAAGTTTTGGGGATTCATCTTGAAATACATGTTAACTCAGGGGTTCGATAGTTGTCAGATTGGAGCATTGGGTTAGTGAGGCTAAGTCAATTAAATGAAATGACTATGGTGGGTGAATTAAAGATTAATTGCAATATATTATAACCTTAGGCATAATTAATCAATTGGATACACTAAGTGTGGGGCCACCTCGGGGTGCTTGCCAGACGCGGGGCACTGGGTACTAGGTAGTTGGGAGTTAGTGTGACCTTGTTTAAAATTTGTATGAATTAATTTGATAGCCTAACATAGATTATATGATATATATTAAATCAAATCAATAAGAGCCCTATAGTTGAATTAATAAAATTCAGCTCACCTAGGATCATCCTAGAGATAAGCATATTGAGTAAATTCAGGAGAGATGTGTCACATTTAGGTGTCACTGAAATTGTGGAATATTGTTATTAGGGATTGTTAGATATACCTCGGGATACGTGTTTCACAATCTATTATAAAACCACTATATAAACCATTTGATCATTGTTTCATGCAAAGAAAGAATTTTTACCACCAGAGAGATCAGTGAGTTTTAAGATCTGGAGGTTGAAATTAGGACTTGGAGGAGAAGAATTTAAGGATTTTCATACGAAATTGAGGTAATTCTCTCACTTAACTCGGTTGATTTTCCATTTTTAAGGAGGTTTATGGGTTTTGAAGTAAGTTCGGATTTCTGGGTTATCATACTGGTTTATGTTAGATTTGAGGTTTCAACGTTTGATTAGATGAAAATTCATCAGTTGGAATCGGTTTTGTTTAGGATTTTGCGAAAATTTGGGATTTTCAAAATTTATACATGCATGTTTTTTATCATCTATTTTTGTGTAATTTGAGGTTTAATTACTATTTTTTGAGGTTACATTGAGATTTTGGATGTTTTGGGACATGTTGAGCTTGATGGGAACGATGGGGAAACCTAGATTTCCAGAATTCCAGTTCTAGAATTCTGGAACTTGCTTTTCCCAACGCACTGGGTAATGAGCACTAGCACACTAGACACTTTGGAGAAGACGACTATTCTTCCTCCTGAAGAACAGTGTGCACAGGGCTTCCCAGCACGCTGGCAAATTCGCCTAACGCACTGGGGACCAACATAACCTATTTTTGGACAGTTTCAATTTGGAATTTTTGGATAAATTCACCTATGAAAGTCGCATAGTTAACCATAAAACACATGAAATTGATCTCAGGAGTGACAAACTGTATTTTAGAATCAAGAACTTTTCAGGGTCGAATCGGGGTGTTTTCGGGGTTTTTGGAGTGCGGTTTAAGGTACATAAAACCCAACTGAATGCCACTGCTGTATTTACTTTTTGGCATTTATGTAATCTAGTTCCTTGAATAATTCCATTCTATTTATTTATTGGGGTGGTCCAGTTACTCCCACCTATGTATCTCTGGTGTGTAGTAAGTGCTTACTAGTTTGTAGCACGTGTTACTCGACCTCGGTGGATGATATCTCGAGTTGAATATCGGTTCACGTGTTCGATGTACACCAATATGGCTAATTTCGCTAGGATGACAAGTGATTTGAATTGTGGTAGGTTCCACAAATGCGATCTTGGTCCAAATTACAAACTTAGTCTGCTAGGTCAACCACCCATTTTGTAGTTCACTAATGTTATATATTCATGCGATGAGTTTTGTGCAGTTGCTTGATTTTTTCCTTTATTACCGCATGTTTATTTAACATTATCTTTGGATATTTGTTTAGTTTATATTAATAAATACACAGTGGATTTCTTTGGGATTTTACTCATTAGACTTGTCATCCAATTTTTGTGATGGCTTTAGTGCAGATCCTAGTACCAATATGGGAAAGGGGGTTTTTGGCGACTACATCTGACTTGCCTACTGTCGAGGACCTACTTATACGTGTGGACTGGTATATTTTGATATTATGTTTATTTTAGGTTGTTGGAAAACTATATCACCTGTACTTGTATACATATACTGTTAACAGTTAATCGCTTATATATGTAGTACGAGTCGGGTTTCCCACTATAGCATTTTAATGTCTTTATCTTTAAGAATGCTCATTTAATTAAAGTAAGACTTCCACAGTTCAAATTAACTGGTTATCTGCTTGCAATTCTCAGATATAAATGAATAATATATTTAATTACTAAATAAGTTTTCACAATAAATGAAGTTGTCAGGTAGAGTTCACTAACGTAGTGAGTGGCGATTTTGGATTGTAAGGCCGTGACAAATATAATCAAAACAAAACCACATTATCTAGCAATCTCTTGAGCCTAATTGATAAGAACCTCTCTACTCTTGATTTGTGATGCTGGTGTAAAATGCTCTGTGAAGTTTGGGAATGCCTCCATAATAGATGTACCTGCTATGTCATGAGCAGTACCCTGCACGAATCAAACAAAACAAAATTTAGTTGAGAAACAACAAGAAAATAATAATCACACGAAAAAAACATTGTGGCGAAGTAACATGGACGACACCCCAACGTAGGTGTCGAATAAACATAATCGCTAATGCAGTATGAATTACAGAGTAAATAGTCTGTAATCTAAAGTAAATGTTTCGGTATTTATAGATCGATTTTATTTTGTAAGTTGTGGAGTAACAGAGCCGAGAAGTGTACTATACATCTCGGCTCTGTTACTCTGCACGACACGTGATTGCTAGCAATAATGGAGGTTATTTCTCTAAGCAAAAAAGTCGGCTAAAATGCAAAAGAATACCTCTTCATCGTTGGGGTGGCTTCGTTTTGATGATTCCATAGACATTTTGTACCAACAAACAACGATTCAACATAAACTCCCAAGCCCTAGAATCACACAAACAACCATGAACATCAGTAAAATGTTGCTCAAATACTCAGAATAAACGACCTACCAAGTTAAAATCAAATGAAGAACAAACTTACCAAGTCGATTCGGTGTGTATTTGGCCGGCCGGAGACAAGGGAGTGAAGTTTCGGTGGTGCGGGAGTGGGGGTTCTGAGGAGATGAAACGGTGAAGAGGAGAGTCATTGGGGTATGCTGAGCAAAACTCCTATTTATATGAAGGGCATTCTGGGCATGTCCATAGAGGGAAAAATTGGAAACAAAAAAAGTCGTTTAGCCGCTCCCTTTTTTATATCTGAAATACATACTTAGGCTTGTTTTAGTATCCATGAATGTGAATTTTGTTTTTTCATCATTTTAAATAAAGATTCTCCCAAACTTCTCTAGTTGGCAAATTTTTACAAAAAAATCTGATTAATTCTGATTTTTAAGAGGACGAATTATAAGGTGAAATTGAATTTTCAATCCCTGCTCAAAACCCTCACTTGTGTTCTCAATTTTTGGATTTGTCAAGCAAGAGAGAAAAGTTGGTATTTCTATTCAAAAAGTCAATACTTATCACTAGAATCTAATCTTGTGTGATATACAAATCTTGAGGACATCTAATGGTCATAATTTAAGCCATCCAACACCACTTAGTGACTCAAATGAGGGACACACTTCTTTGATCTTATCTTCAATTATTGGTTTCTCGATGTTTCGATTCCCTAACAACGCACCGCGACTCACGCCATTGCCAACTTTCTCGATAATTTCCAGCTAGGCTATGGTTTCATATTTATTATTTGTCACATTTAATTTGTTTATTTTACGTGAAGCATTTCCTGACCTTGTGTACTCGTAATTTGCCCGCTTGATACCCATATCAACACGTTTTTCGAGACGAATGCACATCACACTATCTCGTTCATTTTACAACAATATAAATATACACACATGTGATGTAAATTAACATAAGTGTATATTCAACATCTCAAATAGGTAAACATCACACAAAATTCACTATTTACCTAGTCAGGCGTGCCCCAACCTATCGGCAGTGTCCACAGGGATCTGAGCTAGCGTCCACATCTGAAAATAACAATAATAACAGCATAATTAAAATTGGGTTGTTACACAATAAGTCACATCATACGTTTTCGCATATGGATCTTTCAGACCTTTTAGAACAGTCACATCTACCACCTGAAACCCATAAGTAATTCCTTCGGTATACACCACCCTCGTATGACAATTGAGTTTTTTCCTCATCTCATTTTGAAACTTGATGTATATGGCATTTGTAATGGCATATTTCTCCAATAGACCACCACAGGGGCCAATGTGGGCCCACAGTCTGGCTTACCAGCGCCAGCTATGCCTCACATTGAATATGTGACGGCCCCGCTTCTAATCTAGGGCACCGTCCGGCCTAATCCCGTAATTAAGCCCTAATAACAACACATAGGACCCGATTACGAATTAGTCAGCCTTTACTACCTGTGTTCTCTTGTTTAAACAATTATTTTATTTAGCGGAAGTCTTTAATATTTTAGCGGAAATTTTTTTATTTTATTTTATTTTTCTTTTATAAAGCCTAAGTGTGGAAACCAGGAAATAACGATCACCATATATATGCAAGTAAACGGCGAACATATATAAACAAAGTGAAAGCCAAAAGTCGGGTAATCTAACGCTCATCCCAATAACATCCCAAAAGATAAAGACATAAGTAAACATAATACAAAAAGTACCCTACATGTACGGGCAGCTTCGCGCTCGGAGCTCGGAGGTAGTCGCCGATATTCTCCTTGCCCGGCCTGGTGCTGCTCGATGGACCTACACCCACCGTCACAAACTAGACGGTGAGTATAGTGATATTTAAGTGATAACTGGGGGAAATCTAATACTACATTTCCAATTTAAACAAAAGGTATTTAAAAGCATATGTAGCTGAAGAAATGCTGAATAAATAATGCAAGTAAATACCAACGTTAACAGATACCCATAAACTGACACAGGCTAAGTCGAGATGATCTACGTCCGGTCAGCGATGAGAACTATCACCTAGCCTTTTCCACTACTGTATGGAGCTATGCTCAATATATGATAATAATCTCTCTTTTTTTTCCTAATAACCTCAAATTGCGGAGCTGTGCTCGGCGTATTTAAATCATTTATACTTGCCGACAACCCCGTGATCCATGTCACGTGTGCCGCCCAAGTGTAGTGGCGAGTGCCGGAGACCCCGAAAGACCGAAATCCTTGTGAATCCGCGCATCTCATGTGCAATGGACACTAGATAATCCCTACTTTAGTTTTCAAGAATATATATCCTAAAGTTGTTACGATTTCAACATAAGTTAGGCTACAAAGCCCCAAGGGAAGTAGAAGACAAGTCCAACATAATAGATAACCCTATAGCATGCATTTTCTAAATATCCATTAGCCACATTCCAAGACAAACATTGAGCATATAAGGAAACATGGAGTCAATGATATAATAAACAAGGCATCATGCTATATCGATATTCAATATGAGTAGAAACAAGGAAAGCATGATGTGGGAAATAAATTAGCTAGTCTACAAATAGAATGAAAATTTATAAATGACTGGAATGAGATAAAGTAAAGAGTTCCCACAGTTTCACTTACAAGTCAACGCAATAGTCCTAGCTATCCGGCCTCCCGACACCCGACACACGCGTCCCTAGACTCCCGGTACGCTCTCCTAAGTCCTGGTGTGTTTAGATAGGTATTTGGTTGGTTTTAGATCAAGTCAAATAGATTTGTGAACCTATAACCCAAAACAGCCCCTTAAGTTCTTGCAAAACTCCAATTTGATACTTAGTATTACAGCGTTAATTAAACCATCATAAACTCTAAATCATCAAAGACACTTAAGAAGAAAGTTTTAGCTCTAGGTCTTAGCTTTCTGGAATGGTATGGTGTGTAAGGTTTCGATATAAAATGAAGGAGATATCAAATATTTTCAAAGACAACTCGAATTTGAATCAAAATCTGATCAGCGAGATTGTAAAAATCAGTTCTCCCAATTTAAAGCTCCAAAAATCATAATTTTTTGTCACAAGTCACTTTACATATCCAAAAATAACATAATAAAAATTCATCTCATTTGGATATGAATTGGAGGAGTTATGCCTTTTCAAAGTTCACCTTCAACAATCCCATCATGACATTTAAATTACCTATTTGCAGAGCATTTTTTGAGTCAGAAAGAGCTGGAATTTCAAAAACATGGTAGACACAAAAGTTATTCGTATATGAGTTAGATTTCATATGGCATTGGAATCACTTAATTTGGAGTTATGATGAGTGAGTTATGCCCAAATTACAGAGGCTGCATCAAGAAAATCAGATTTTCAATTTTACAAGAAAACAAAAACCCCAATCTTTGACAAAACTTCTCAATTATGAAATACAGCTTAGGGAAATCATTTAGTGTTTCAAAATGAGTTAAAACATCATTAAAACATCTTTGAAATCGATTTTATATAAAAGCTTCAATATTCATAACCAAGAACACAACAATTGAAGCATAAAAGAGTATAGATGATACCTAAGGTTTTAGCTTTGATGGTTGTCACTTGAGCTTCCTTTGATATGGAAATTTGGCTCTCTTACACCCCAATTTCCAGTAAACAAAATCCCCTAACAGCTCTGAATTTTTTTTTGCTTGGTTTGTATGCAAATGAGAAGGAAAGTGTTTAAGTGTTTCTTTTATAGTGTTGGGTTTTCATCAAGTTGCACAACTCCATCTCCATGTGAATCAAGGGTCATCAAACACTCCTACTCACCTACTTTTTTTTTTCAGCTCAATGACACTTTTTAAGCATGAAACCCCCTAAATGGCACTTGTCAAGCATGTAGTTTCCTTTATCATGGTCATCCATCATTTGATTTTTTTGTCCATCTCTAAGATGATCTAATGACCATTAATTACTCCTACTTTCACTAAAATTTCAGCTTTGTGACACAAATGCATGACACAAATTACATGGGAGTGTGTGCTAGTACACATCCCTAGGCATATCCAAAGGGTGGTTGTAATTACATTTGACCATAGGCCTTAATATTTGATTTCATTTAAATAGAACATAGGCTAAGTAATAGTTTATTTAAATTGATGTGTATACCATAGACTTATGTTATGAAATAAATTAATTAACACTCATTTGACTAAACTTAGACTTACCACATGTCTAGCTACCCGACTCCCCGGCCGCACACAAACCGAGGCGTGTCCCCATTCGCGTCTCGACGCCTATAATCGCATGAACCGACTTAGTTAGTCTACACATATACATATCACTAGGCATACACCACAACAAATATATAATATACCTCGACCACGTGCCTCGGTAGGTGTGTGCACCTCACGTGGGTCCCACATCACGGGTCGGTCATCCTGATTAAACAAGTTAATCAAGATTAGGAAATTGGGCCGTGACAAATATTCCCAACAAAATGGAAATTTCGTCCTCGAAATTAAATTCAAAGTTAGGATTATACCCGACTCGAAAAGGTACGGAAACGATCTCGCATATAGTCTTCCCGCTCCCAAGTGAGTTCCGAATCATCGTGGAACCGCCACTTGACGAGCACCTTTGGGATGGACTTGTTCCTCAACCGGTGTACCTTTCGGTCTAGGATCCGGATAGGTCGCTCCTCATATGAGAAATCCTCGCTCAGTCGATCGACTCAAGTCAACTATCGGTCGTGCGCCGCCTTCGACTCTCACCAGTCGAAGCATCGAAATATGAAAGACCGGATGAACACCTGACATTTGCGGAGGAAGCTCTAACTCGTACGCAACCTTTCCAACCCGTTTCCTTACTCTGAATGGCCCGATGAAACGCGGTGCGAGCTTGCCCTTTACACCAAATCTCTGCAGACCCTTCCGAGGGGAAACCTTAAGATAGACGTAGGCTCCCTCGGAATAAGTGAGATCGTTGTGGTACTTGTCTGCATACTTCTTTTGCCTCTCTTGGGCTGCCTTGAGTCTTTGTCGAATCAATCGTACCTTCTCAGTGTGGTCAACAACAATCTCAGGCCATACTGAAACTCTGTCCTCTGGCTCAGCCCAACACGACGGCGAGCGACATGGTCTGCCATACAAAGCCTCAAATGGCGCCATCTCAATGCTAGCCTGGTAACTGTTGTTGTACGCAAACTCACATAATGGTAGATACTCCTCCCAAGATCCACCGAACTCTAACACACAGGTCCGCAACATGTCCTCTAGAACCTGATTCGCCTCTCTCTCTCGTCGTCCGTCGCCCGAGGATGAAAGGTCGTGCTTGAATCGTAGGCGTGTACCGTATCGCTCTTGCATACTCTGCCACATCCTGGAAGTATACGTAGCATCTCGTCTCGATGTGATGGTTAACGGCACCCCATGCAACCTAATGATCTCTCTCTCAAAAAGTATACTCAGCTGATCAAACGTGTAGTGCGCTCGCAACCGCGTAAAATGAGCAGACTTTGTAAGTCTATCAACTATCACCCAAATGGAATCATGTTTCTTGGCTGTCCTCGGCAACCCTCTGATGAAGTCCATGGCGATGTCTTCCCATTTCCATTTCGGAATGGGCAATGGTTGTAACAGTCCTCCAGGTCTACGATGCTCTGCCTTCACTTGCTGACAAATCTCACAATTCCTGATAAACTCTGACACGTCCGCTTTCATCCCAGGCCACCAGAAATGTCTCTTCATGTCGTGATACATCTTAGTCCTGCCTGGATGAACAGTAAATCGGGAATGGTGTGAATCCTGAAGGATTTCCTCTCTCAGTTCCGACATCTCTGGTATCCACAATCTGCCCCTGAATCTCAGACACTGATCAGATGTCTCTATCCAATCAACACAATCTAAACTCCGCGCTAACTCGCTGAATTGCTGGTACAACCTGTCAGTCCTCTGACCCTCTGAAACACTCTGTGTAGACACGGTATGTACTCTCGTTTGTGCGCAGATCTCAATCCGGGTGTCGATAGGAACGTTTGACTGACCTACTGTCATCGCTGCCTCAAGTAACTCGTACTCGTGCGTCATATGACATCTGACAACCTCGGCGTCTCTGGTCGGTCTCCTACTCAGTGCGTCGGCGACTACGTTCGCTTTTCCTGGGTGATATTCCAAGGAAAAGTCATAGTCCTTCAAGAATTCTAACCACCTGCGCTGTCTCATATTCAGTTCCTTCTGTGTGAAAAGATACTTCAGACTCTTGTGATCAGTGAAGAGTGTGAATCTTTCTCCATACAAGTGGTGTCTCCACACCTTCAGCGCAAATACGACTGCTGCTAACTCAAGGTCATGCGTCGGGTAGTTCTTCTCATGTATCTTCAGCTGTCTCGAAGCATAAGCCACAACTCCGCTATCCTGCATCAACACGCATCCAAGTCCCGTGTGTGAAGCATCGGTGTATACTAGGAATCCCCGTCCAACCTTAGGCAAGTGTCAATCGGTGCGGTTGTCAACAACCTCTTCAATCGCTCAAATGCGTTCTCGCATTCCTCAGTCCAATCATACACGACGTCCTTTTGTGTCAGTCTAGTCATCGGCGAAGCAATCTTAGAAAAATCCTTCACGAACCTGCGTAGTAGCCAACTAACCCCAGAAAACTCCTGATCTCCGTCACTGACGTCGGTGCCGGCCAGTCCATAATCGTCTGAATCTTGGCCGGATCTACGGCAATCCCCGTTGCTCCAACAACGTGACCCAAAAACTTGACTTCCGAAATCCAAAATTCACACTTGCTGAACTTGGCATATAAACGGTGCTTCCTCAACATCTGCAACGTCTCCCTGAGGTGCTGCTCGTGATCCTCCCGTGTCCTTGAATAGATTAGAATATCGTCGATGAAGACTACTACGAACTGGTCAAGAAATGGCCTGAATACTCGGTGCATAAGGTCCATAAACACGGCGGGGGCGTTGGTCAGCCCGAACGGCATAACCGTAAACTGGTAGTGTCCATATCTGGTGCGGAACGCTGTCTTAGACTGGTCCTCGTCCCTGATCCTAAGCTGATGATACCCTGATCTCAGGTCTATCTTGGAGAAGAACTGTGCTCCTCTCAGCTGCTCAAACAAATCATCAATCCTCGGTAGCGGGTACTTGTTCTTGATTGTAACCTTATTCAGTTGCCTGTAGTCGATGCACAGTCGTAGACTACCATCCTTCTTTTTCACAAAAAGTACTGGCGCTCCCCACAGCGACATGGAAGGCGTGATGAATCCCTTCTCCCCCATGTCCTTAAGCTGAGCCCTCAACTCCTCTAACTCCTTCGGGGCCATGCGGTAAGGTGGTATCGCAATCGGTTTGGTGCCTGGTACTAACTCGATGATGAAGTCTACCTCTCGCGGCGGTGGTAGTCCTGGCAACTCCTCAGGAAAGACGTCGGAAAACTCTCTAACGATCGGTATGTCCTCAAGTCGGGGTCCCTGACTCTCTGCTATAGTATACAAGGCTACTAGAGTCTCCATCTCCTCACTAGTCGCCAATCTACCTCTCGTGGTATCGACTCTCGGTGTACTACCTCGGTGTACGAACATCGGACGTCCTGGAATCTCAAATACGACAGACTTACTAAAACAATCTATGTGAGCATGGTATGCTGATAACCAGTCCATCCCGAAGAGAGCGTCGAACTCTAATATCTCAAGGACTCTAAAGTCGGTGGGTAACTCTATTCCACTAATCTCTACTGGAAATCTCTCCATTAGACTATTAGGGTAAACCCTATCTCCGGCGACGGTACTCAACATCAAATGTACTCCAAGCCTAATCGGTATCAGTCCTAGTATGCCTATCATGCGTCCAGAAATGAAAGAAATAGTGGAACCCGAATCAAATAAAACATAAGACTCTCTACCAGCGATAGAAATCGTACCCTCGATGAGACTCGCGTAGCGTTAGTATCCGGTTGTGCCACCATGTGAGTTGCCTCTCGACTCGTGGTGGATACACCGTCGCCGGGCCGTGGACACTCCCTCACCAAATGTCCCACCCGTCCGCACCTATAACATGAAACCCGTTCGCGCCGACCGGACCGTGGTCGTCCCCGAACCGGAGTTCGTCTCTGTCCCTGGCGGGGTCCCTCTCGGCCTCTACCCCTACCTCGACCTCTACCACCCTGCTTGCTGATACTGTCGTGGTGCTGATGGTGCCGGAAGGGCAAGTCTCTCTGGGCGCTGGTAATGCTGGCCTAATCGATGGTGGTGGTAAGGAACGTCCTCTCCTGAGCTCTGTGCTGACGCGACATAAGACACCTGAGGTACCACCGATGTGAAACGTGAAGTCATCCCTGATCCTTGAGAACCTCTATCCCATGTCCTAGGTGCCTTGCCACTCCGTTGTCTCCTCTCAAAATCTGCGGCCTGCTCTAATGTTAATCTCTGCCCTAAGCCTGGCCTGTCAGCTATTACACTAAGGTAGTAGGTCTCGTGGGAAAGTGCACGCTCGTATACCTCGGTGAGTGTCCTAGCGCCCGTGCTGACTACGTGATAGCCAATGTCCGCTCTCAGACCTGCCCCAAAATGATACACATCTCCTAACTCATCTCGGACCAAATCCCCCCGCAACCGCCTCGGATACCCATATCTCGTCTCTGCACTCCATAACCGACTCATCTCGCTCGTCGCCTCAAACTCATAAACTCTCTCCTCAACCTCATCATGGCTGCCGGCGGGAAGTACTGCGATAAAACTTGGCCTTAAAGGTCGTCCATGACTCAAAGTCCCCATCGGTGGCTATGGTGGTGCGCCACCAGACGTCGGCATCTCTCTGTAGCGTATAAGAAGACAAATCTGGGCAAAGTCTATCCTCGATCCCCAAAATCCGATGTAGCTTCTCCTGTGATAATATCCATCCCTCAATCTTCTCAAAGTTTCTCTCCCCGTCGAAGTACACTGGCTGAAGGCGAAGAAATTCCTTCACCAGCTGAATCCCTACTGCTGAGCCTGAAAGTGCAGGTGTGGGAGTTGGAGTCATCACTGCTACCTCTGTCGTCGAAACGGTCACTACCGGAAGAGTCGGTGTCACTACCGTGTCCTGAACAATAGGTGGGTCTAGTACGAGTGCGGTATCTGGAACGCTGGGTGGTATAGTAGTAGGTCCAGTCGTCGGATGTGTGGTAGTCGTAGGAGTAGTGGCGACGGCCTGAGTAAGTGCGGTGACCTGTGCTATCATGAAAGCCATGAAATCAGCCATCTGTTGTCCCTGTGCCGCTACTCTATCCGCCAACCTCTGATAGTCGTCGTCTGATGTAGTAGGAGGCTGACTACTGCTAGCACCACCATCGCCAGTCTCGCGTGCATCCGTCATCGTCGTCTGCATGTGGATAACGATTTCCTATCACTATTACGAAGCCTACCACGTATATACGTATACATATTGAAAAAGGTAGCATATATATATACAAATTCCCAACTCACTTTCACTCAATTCCCAACAAAATAATTCCTAGGCAAGGTTCATCTGGTCTCCATTTCTAAGGTTTGTGTTTTATGAGAGTTCGTATTTTTTTCTTATTTGTCCCTAAGGTTCTGAAGCCTAAGCTCTGATACCAACTGTGACGGCCCGCTTCTAATCTAGGCACCGTCCGGCCTAATCCCGTAATTAAGCCCTAATAACAACACATAGGACCCGATTACGAATTATTCAGCCTTTACTACCTGTGTTCTCTTGTTTAAACCATTATTTTATTTAGTGGAAGTCTTTAATATTTTAGCGGAAATTTTTTTATTTTATTTTTTTTTCTTTTATAAAGCCTAAGTGTGGAAACCAGGAAATAACGATCACCATATATATGCAAGTAAACGGCGAACATATATAAACAAAGTGAAAGCCAAAAGTCGGGTAATCTAACGCTCATCCCAATAACATCCCAAAAGATAAAGACATAAGTAAACATAATACAAAAAGTACCCTACATGTACTACATGTACGGGCAGCTACGCGCTCGGAGCTCAGAGGTAGTCGCCGATATTCTCCTTGCCCGGCCTGGTGCTGCTCGATGGACCTACACCCACCGTCACAAACTAGACGGTGAGTATAGTGATATTTAAGTGATAACTGGGGAAATCTAATACTACATTTCCAATTTAAACAAAAGGTATTTAAAAGCATATGTAGCTGAAGAAATGCTGAATAAATAATGCAAGTAAATACCAACGTTAACAGATACCCATAAACTGACACAGGCTAAGTCGAGATGATCTACGTCCGTTCGGCGGTGAGAACTATCACCTAGCCTTTTCCACTACTCTATGGAGCTATGCTCAACATATGATAATAATCTCTTTTTTTTTTTCCTAATAACCTCAAATTAATGAGTCGTGCTCGCGTATTTAAATCATTTATACTTGCCGACAACCCCGTGATCCATGTCACGTGTGCCGCCCAAGTGTAGTGGCGAGTGCCGGAGACCCCGAAAGACCGAAATCCTCGTGAATCCGCGCATCTCATGTGCAATGGACACTAGATAATCCCTACTTTAGTTTTCAAGAATATATATCCTAAAGTTGTTACGATTTCAACATAAGTTAGGCTACAAAGCCCCAAGGGAAGTAGAAGACAAGTCCAACATAACAGATAACCCTATAGCATGCATTTTCTAAATATCCATTAGCCACATTCCAAGACAAACATTGAGCATATAAGGAAACATGGAGTCAATGATATAATAAACAAGGCATAATGCTATATCGATATTCAATATGAGTAGGAACAAGGAAAGCATGATGTGGGAAATAAATTAGCTAGTCTACAAATAGACTGAAAATTTATAAATGACGGAATGAAATAAAGTAAAGAGTTCCCACAGTTTCACTTACCAGTCAACGCAATAGTCCTAGCTATCCGGCCTCCCGACACCCGACACACGCGTCCCTAGACTCCCGGTATGCTCTCCTAAGTCCTGGTGTGTTTAGATAGGTATTTGGTTGGTTTTAGGTCAAGTCAAATAGATTTGTGAACCTATAACCCAAAACAGCCCCTTAAGTTCTTGCAAAACTCCAATTTGATACTTAGTATTACAGCGTTAATTAAACCATCATAAACTCTAAATCATCAAAGACACTTAAGAAGAAAGTTTTAGCTCTAGGTCTTAGCTTTCTGGAATGGTATGGTGTGTAAGGTTTCGATATAAAATGAAGGAGATATCAAATATTTTCAAAGACAACTCGAATTTGAATCAAAATCTGATCAGCGAGATTGTAAAAATCCGTTCTCCCAATTTAAAGCTCCAAAAATCATAATTTTTTGTCACAAGTCACTTTACATATCCAAGAATAACATAATAAAAATGCATCTCATTTGGATATGAATTGGAGGAGTTATGCCTTTTCAAAGTTCACCTTCAACAATCCCATCGTGACATTTAAATTACCTATTTGCAGAGCATTTTTTTGAGTCAGAAAGAGCTGGAATTTCAAAAACATGGTAGACACAAAAGTTGTTCGTATATGAGTTAGCTTTCATATGGCATTGGAATCACTTAATTTGGAGTTATGATGAGTGAGTTATGTCCAAATTACAGAGGATGTATCAAGAAAATCAGATTTTCAATTTTACAAGAAAAAAAAAACCCGAATCTTTGACAAAACTTCTCAATTATGAAATACAGCTTAGGGAAATCATTTAGTGTTTCAAAATGAGTTAAAACATCATTAAAACATCTTTGAAATCGATTTTATATAAAAGCTTCAATATTCATAACCAAAAACACAACAATTGAAGCATAAGAGTATAGATGATACCTAAGGTTTTAGCTTTGATGGTTGTCACTTGAGCTTCCTTTGATATGGAAATTTGGCTCTCTTACACCCCAATTTCCAGTAAACAAAATCCCCTAACAGCTCTGAATTTTTTTTTTTGCTTGGTTTGTATGCAAATGAGAAGGAAAGTGTTTAAGTGTTTCTTTTATAGTGTTGGGTTTTCATCAAGTTGCACAACTCCATCTCCATGTGAATCAAGGGTCATCAAACACTCCTACTCACCTACTTTTTTTTTTTCAGCTCAATGACACTTGCTAAGCATGAAACCCCCTAAATGCCACTTGTCAAGCATGTAGTTTCCTTTATCATGGTCATCCATCATTTGATTTTTTTGTCCATCTCTAAGATGATCTAATGACCATTAATTACTCCTACTTTCACTAAAATTTCAGCTTTGTGACACAAATGCATGACACAAATTACATGGGAGTGTGTGCTAGTACACATCCCTAGGCATATCCAAAGGGTGGTTGTAATTACATTTGACCATAGGCCTTAATATTTGATTTCATTTAAATAGAACATAGGCTAAGTAATAGTTTATTTAAATTGATGTGTATACCATAGACTTATGTTATGAAATAAATTAATTAACACTCATTTGACTAAACTTAGACTTACCACATGTCTAGCTACCCGACTCCCCGGCTCGCACACAAACCGAGGCGTGTCCCCGCTCGCGTCTCGACGCCTATAACTGCATGAACCGACTTAGTTAGTCTACACATATACATATCACTAGGCATACACCACAACAAATATATAATATACCTCGACCACGTGCCTCGGTAGGTGTGTGCACCTCACGTGGGTCCCACATCACGGGTCGGTCATCCTGATTAAACAAGTTAATCAAGATTAGGAAATTGGGCCGTGACAGAATAATACCTACTATTTATCGTTATTAACCACCATTTGCCACAAGTTATTGTTTAAATTGTTAATATACTCATGTTATTGGTTAAATTGTCTCCAACACCTTAAAATATTAGCGAAAGTTTTATGAACATATTATCTCAGATAATAATAATCGAATTAATTGATATAAACCATAAACCTAGTGTGGAAAACTCATATGATAGCCATATATCAATAAGAACACCTTAGATTTTCTCAAAATATCAAAATATACAAGGTTCTACAGTGTCTCACAATTCCAAGTTCCCAAAATGAAACCAAAATATATATAATACAAACGTACAAGTCAGGCTCACAATATCTGAATCAACGGTTCTCCGATAGCTTGCCCTTGCCTCGGCTCGTACTAGGATCTGCACTCGAGCCATTATAAAAGGCAGGTGATGAGTCCAGAATGAGTATTTCCAAGGAAATTAAGTGAGTAATACTGAAAGTAAATACTGAAATTTAAATAAAGCTATAAAATAAACATGCGGAAATAAATACAGGAAACTATGATCATCGCATGGATAAATAATAGGGAAAGCTCAAAGTGTGTTCCTAGAATGTAGGGCCAGACTAGCACCATAATTCGGACTCTTCCACAGAATAGTGACGGTGAGTCCCACTCAAGCAAGGCTAGTACCTGGATCTGCTAGGTGGTTGACGTAGTACGAACGACGCACCCACACGTGCCCTGGCGCGATTCTTGGGTCGATTATCCGCCAAGATGCCCTGGCATACGTGCTATGGCCTAGTGGGCATACACAATAGAAAGGCACAGAGGGAGCCCCGCTTAACGTCCGCCCATTAAACCACAATCTAAGAATAGCATATTGAATGAAAGAATATGAATTTAAAAGCCAAAATAAGTAAATACTCAAGTAATTTCAGTTGGGATACTACACATCTCAAACTGCACTCTAACTAATTCCAATTACCGTCCAAATTACACCCCCAATGCGTTTCAAATCTCCAGTCAGTCTATCCATAGTCTGATAATTAAAATTATCCATAAATTTTCTAAATTTGAAATCCTAATTTGAATCCCTTTTAATCAATTTAAATCCCCATTATATTGATTATAAACCTCCAATAAAACCCCTTCAAACCCATTTAAGAAATTCATATTTAAATTTTTATTAAATTTTCTGTCCAGACATCGCAGGTGGCGCCATCGTGTACACCAGTGCCATGGCGTGCCTCACGGCGTGCCGGATGCCGTGACCCATGCCGTGCTGGATGTCATGACCCACGCCACCAAGAAGAAAACTACACGGCGTAAACTAAAGCATAGGTGTGTATTTCGTTTCTGGTTTGAACGCAGCAGGTGGCACCATGAGAGTTTTCTCCCCACGAGGCCCCTGATGTCGTCTAAACCAGTGACGCCTAATAGGAGCCCCTTCGGCTCATTGTCACGGTCCGAACCTGTCCTAACATCACATATAAACACATAACAATCATTTAATACCATAACCCCTTGATGAAAATTGTCCGAAACCAAATCTTCATCAAATCCAACCAAAAACCCTATTTGTTTCCAAAAACAACTTCAACAACAACCTCAACAACATCTTAACTTGTTGCTCAAACACAACCACAACAACCATAGCAACATAACCCTAAGCTAGTGTGCTCAAACTCAATCCCGAAATCCCCGTCAAAACTCGAACTTTTGTGACCGAAACGTAGGAAATGAGGTGGAGAGCAAGATTCTAACCTCAGATCGTCGAACCTTTATCGTATGATGCTCCAAATGATCACTTGAAATCCAATAAACCATATTCCCCACCTCCAAATTCGTTCAAGTGAAGAAGAAGAGAGAGAGAAGGTGGTGAGTTAGAAAGAAAAGTCTTTTTTTATACTCCAACTTTCATCCCTTCTCACATGTGTATCCCAAGGCACAATCCTAGGGTTCTCCTAGGGTCTAGCTTTAGATGACTTGGGTGGGTGACACTCTCCCTTGACTTGTCTTTGCTCAATCCAAACACTAAACCTTCAGGTGTTCTGATACTCGACTCCCGCATGTACACTCGCGTCTCTCACGTACTCTCGCTCCACAAACACATATACGACGATATTTATTAATTATTAATTATATTTTATCATTTTCATGTGTGTATGACTACCCACCTGATGTTCTATCATTCACCTATTGGGTACCTGCGTCTGCACGCTAATCGGGTCGAATACCCATCACACTATCTCGTACATCAAAAACACAATAATTTATGCACATCACGATGCCAATAACCCTAATTACACATAAAATCCCAAATTAAAGCACAACATCACCAAAAATTACTATTTACCCAGCCCCAGGCGCACTTTAGCCTATCTACGGGTCCCACAAACATTTGAGCTGTCAGCCACGTTTGCAACCACGTCATCAATAACGGAAAATTAACTCCAGACCATTACAACGTTCATGTACAAACTTCGTATTTGTTCCTCATATGGCCAGTAGGAGAAGAAATCTATCGAGGAATGGTCGGGCATAAAGTCGGTCATGAGCTCGAGTTCAAACTTACTAGCAAGTGCGGAGTCGCATTGCCTTATAAATAGGCGAAGAGATGTCCTTGAATTGAAATACTTACCAAAAAAATCATTCACACTTTTGGATCTTTGTGTTATCGATATACTAGCCTAAAAATGGTCCTTAACGTAAACGGGGATCCATTTCTCCTTAATCGCATACATTAATTTGACCTACACGTGATCATCTAATAAGAATTGAGTCATTATCTCTTTTCAGTCTTACTCAAAGTCCTCCAGGAGCAAGCTTTCATAGACAACCCTTCTAAAAACCGATATAATTTATTCACTTTGAAGTCGGCCACCAAATTTCTTAGGCACTTTTCACATAATATGCCACAAGCAAAAATGATGACGACTTGACGGAAAAACCTCCACAGCTATGGTTATAGAGGTACATTGGTCCGTGATAATTGCACAAGGCGCCTTCCCAATCTTACAGGTAAGCCATGATCTAAACAACCACAAGTAATTGTCGACCAATTCACTAGAAAGTAGTCTGCAACCAAGCAACACTGTATGGCCATGATGATTCACTCTGAAAAATGGAACGAAGGGCATATCATACCTATTTATCAAGTAGGTGGAGTCGAATGATATGACATCATTGAAGTATTTGACGCACTTCTCGCTCTCACATTTGCCCAAAATATGTTTTGGAGCTGACCACTTTTTCAGTATCGAAAAGATGGAAAAAATTAGAGCTTTGGCTTTGTTTCTTTGCAAAGTAAGCGTGCAAGGCCTCAACATCCCCATCTTCAAGTCGTAGCCGCCTCATCTCATCAACGTAGTTTTAATCATCTTTCTTGATGAAACCAAGCACAACCATTGCTCCTTCCATTTCATTAGCCATGGCCGCTACTGATTTGGCAACCGAAATCCATGCTTCATCGTTCATAAATAACTTGCGCTTCGCTCACTCGTTCAACCTTCTATGACTTTGGAAGAACCTCAACTGCTTAGGACAAATAGGGTGGTTGTGCTCCAAGTTCACACTCATAAAAAGCCATAGCTCATCATCTTCAAGTCGCAATGTTGCACGTGCACGACAATTAGTCTGAGTGCTCGATCTCGACATTCTCATCCTGTCTTTTCAATGCATTGTTTCACCCTATTTAGTGCATGCAAATATACACTTCAAACTTGTCCTCCTCGCCGATATGTTGCTCTTAGCTTCATCCCAAAGCCCACCCAAAAAACATAACTGTTGTAATACTCCTTTGTGCAGTCTAAGTACTTGAAGGTCATCCCGTCCTTTGGAGTTGGAATTGAGCCGACTGCACGTGCTTGTTCTTGAAGAACCTTAATCGCAAAGGTGAGCTCTTCATGTAATTTGAGCTCGAGTGTTTCAACATCTATATCATAGCCAATATCATTGCATGATGAAGTGTCACTGGAGATTATTATTTCTCTCATGTTGGAAGATATCATAGGTTCTTCGGTGCTAGACAACACCTTCACCTCATTACTTTCTTCCTGATCAGATTCGTCTGACTACAAAGGCAAAAACACGACACCACGCAATAATGATTAATAACATTTATGCAATCAACGATCTACAAGTAACAAAGTAAAGGGCACGACAAGATACACAACAAAATCAAATGCTAATGAATTCATCATTGGCGGAAATCGCATCCTGACTAGATCTTCAGATCTTCCGTTGTACATCACAACTACAATTCAACTATGACAAACTTTAACCAGAGAAGTACAAACTAATATAATAGGACCTCAAATATATATTGTTATGGAAAAGAAAAATAGACAACCATTAATGTGCAGACCAACATACAAATAGGATATTCGATCCAGATGCAGAATAATATATACCTCGATGTCAATGAAGTCGTCCATGGAGGAATTGAATCTCCGAAAAAGGGAAAGTAAGAACAATAATGGCCAAGATTCCTATGTTAGCTTCACTGAAGTTTTTAGCTCACCTTACAAGACGAGATTCAAGACAAAAGAAATGTAACTCAAAGTTTGCTTTTCATCCTTCTTTTCAATTAATTTGACTTGAATATGATAAGGTGTACCAACCACATCAAGCACGTCAATCAAAAACTAACAAAAGTTGGCAAAAGTGTACTTTTGATATTTTTCCCTACGGTGACACTTAACTTGACACCCAAATTTCCAACTTAGACTACCACATCACCTGCCCATTTTTGCCACGTCACGTGCCACGAAGGCAGTGTCAAACTAAGTGTAAGTAAAGTGTTATCACAAAATTATTATTTTTTTTATTTTTTGGTAATTCATCATTGGGAGGCACGTAAACGTATATGCAAAACGAGTAGATCAAAGATAGTAGTTACCAATTAAACTAGCTACCATACGTACATTACTGACTGATGAAAAGCTAATAACTGCCAAATTAACTAACCATTACATTATTGAATTACTAAGCTAGCTCCAGGTACCAATTAAAATTCTACTAATGCTCCGTCTTTCTCCACTGGATTAGACTCATGAATGGCTAGGATAGTTTGTTCATCTCTAAAGTAATTATCAGGATCGACGTTGCTCTTCACTTTCATTAGTTTCAGACAGTTGCTCTTGAAATATTGCTGCCCCCAACTTGTGCATCCTGATGAGTACACCGAACCGCCATTTAATGTGTTTTGTCCCAAGTCGAGATCTCTATAAATGAAGTATGCATCTCTTGGAGAATTCGAAACATAAGGAGTCATGTGATCATACATTTCCCTCACCTGAATCAAATGTTCTTCTTGTGCTTCAACCGTTTCATTGTCATCCCATATTGCCAGGTATCCAATCAAATACAAATTTCCATCTCTATGCGGAAAAGCAATCTCATGCTCCGGAATGGCACTTACTCTCCCGCCCCATGGAGTCATGATAAACACAAATTCATTCTCTTCCAACATCTTCCAAATTCCTTCAAGTGTAGTTTTCGACAACGGTTTCGTCACAAAATCAGACTTCACTTTGAATGTGCATTTTGAGTACTCTGATTCTCTACTTAGCAATCTTTCAAGTGGTACTATGCCATCTGGGAATCGAGCAAAGTAAACAATAGATTCAATCCAACTCATCTCCTTGCAATCTTTCTCTTGCATCCCCAACTCGGCGAACTTGTCTTCCATCAACTGCATTAGCTTCTTAGATCGACCGAGATACATGATTCGATATGTAGCTATTATCATCTTTCCCAATCTTCCTGTTGTACTTGCATCATTTTTATTCCTTACAGAAATATCTACTTCAATGTTAAGCTCTTCTGGAACCTCATGAGTTGCAACGGTTTGCCATTTGTAAACGAGATCTGTCGCGCCTTCTTCATATGTTCTTTCCAAAGTCGAAAAAGATTCTGATGTAGGTGGAACCGCAACTAGTTTGATCTTCCATGCAAGAACGACACCAAAACTAGCTGCCCCTCCTCCTCGAATAGCCCAAAACAAATCTTCCCCCATGGTTTCTCTGTTGAGGAATTCGCCCTTCACATTTACTAGTCGAGCGTCAATAATGTTATCTCGCGCCGTGCCGTATTTTCTCGAAGGTGCCATGACCGGCTCCACCGATATGCCCACCTACACCAATTGTGGGGATTTTTCCAGTGAGAATCCATGAACAAGACTCTTCTCTCGCAATTCTATAATAAACTTCACCTAATGTCGCGCCGGCCTTCAACCCATGCTTGTCATCTTTTATGTTGACATCGATTGTTCGAAGATTGAAAAGGTCGATAAGAACAAAAGGAAGATTTGATCGTACGAGAGGCCTTCGAGTCATGGCCTCCACTTCGAACTCGGATCGCAAGTCATGTTTTCTAGAACAAACCAGGACGACTTGGACATGGGATTCATGGGAGGGAGTGACTATGAACCGAGGTTTATTCGGTGTGGCGGCGTCAGTAGAAGAAAATCGGAGGTTTTGTATTCTAGATTCGAGAATTGAAGTGTAAGAAGTGGTATTGGGGGTATAGACTGGAAGCTTGGTGTGCATGGCATTGAACGAAATACATTCAAGGAAATCATTATCCTCATGAGCTGTTAAGATTGTTGATGAAGCTGTGTATGATGATAGCAATATTAATAATACAATGCAAGCAAAAAGGGCCGAACCTGGTAAAGACAATGGGCAACTCTGATCGGCCATGGTTGTCGATCAATGGGGTATATGTCTTACACTTCTAAGAGAAGGATTATATTTTGAATTGAGATCATCACAAGCTAGCAGGCATATTTTATAAAGGGAAATGCTAGTGTGCCCCTCGGACATGCATTCGTTGGATGCTCCTTGCGCACGTATCTCAAGGTGTGTCGACGACGCTCGTTGATTGTGTGTGAAACTTGGGTGCACAAAGTGCATGCACTCAAGCATTATTAATACAATAAGTGCTATAATGACAACAAGTATGCCGTGTAGAAAGTCATATTAGGCATTTGAGCTATCCATGCATGTCTTGGTCTTGAGATGTAGGGATACATAGATCTTATGTATAACACATAGATTAAGGTTGCATGGACGATTCTTGAAAATTGATGTGTCTTTCAAGATGACATACTCATTGTTATTCTAATAATTTTCTATTAATACACCCCAAGAGTCATGCGTTTATAAATCGCAGGCCTAACAGATCTACTACTACTACTACCAATTTATTTATTTATTTTTCACAATAGAAACGAGGCAAGTTTTTTATGAGAGCACCTGCACTACTATAAAAGTGGCAAAATAATAGTGTCGTGATCTTTATCGCCCTGCGCAGCATTCACTACAAGTTAATTTGCCTTCTTGTGGATGACGTTTTTTCTTCTTTTTTTCAACTATCTATTTGTCTTTTTGTAAACAAAAAGTTAATTTACACCAATAAAAAAAAATAATAATAATAATGAATGATACATATGACTTTTTTTTCTATTAGGAAGAGGCGAATATGCCTTATTACACACGACAAAGCCTTGGGAAAGCAATTCCCATTACATCACCACCAAGTATGCCTAATAAGGCTTTGACGTGTCATTTCAAACTTCCAACAACTCAACATGTTGACTTTTCAAAACAAAACGCTTTTGTGACATGAAAGTGGTATTTGTTGCTAATAGGTAAAGTTATCGGGGGATGTACTAAGTTCGACTCGTGTTGGACTTATTTGCCAAAAAAAAATAAAAACAGATCACATTCTCTAGAGCTTGCAATAAGATATTAATTAGATAGGAAACTAGTAAAGACATCACTGACATGATTTTAGAAGGTTGTACTCGTGGTTCGACTCTGAGTGAAGTAAAAAAAAAAAAAATTAAATGATAGTTTCCACATTAATAGACCACATGGAACATCTCTAACCATTACATTCAAATAAGGTGACACTTATTCTATTTTGGTGTAAAAAGCACACTATCACTGTTAACGTGTCTAAGGGCATCTCCAACCAGCGCCATTTTGACGCTAGTTGGAGATGTCACCTCAGCATCCGCTCAGCGGATGCTGAGGTGGCATCACAGTTACTGTGCGCCATCCTACATGGATGGCGCACAGCTACAGTGCCGCACCAAATTGGTGCGGCACTGTTCACGATTGCATTTTTTTTTATTATTTTTTTTTGTTTTTATCAACAAAAAATAGTGTAAAAGATAGTAAATAAATTAATAAATAAAGTAAGTGTTGTGGGTTAGAGATGATTTTAAAATTTAGTGTAAAAGTTACACTAAAATAGTGCAACTTTTGCACCATTTTAGTGTTGTGAGTGGAGATGGCTTAAGGCATTAGCACTATATCCTATTTTGAACGACCAGCCACGAGTGGGGGGAGATTGAAGCCGAGATTTAGGTTTTCTTTCGTTGGATTGATTGTTTGCATTTGAGCGAGCGAGCGAGCGATGGCGGAGGTCGTAAGCGCAAAACTCATCTCTCAATCTCTGTTCTTTTTCATTCGGTGTTTCGTGGATTCTATGTTCTCTCAACACTTTAAGATATACAAATCTGCAGTTCTACTCTCCATGTTTGCATGTTTATAGAAATTTGTGCTCAATTGTTAGAACTTTGCGCTAAATTCTAGTAGAGTGAGATTCAGTATAATTTTGTGTTAAAGTAGAATTAGACAATGGAATTAGAGTTTTGACTTCCATGTGGTTTGGGAAAATACTTGTGGTACTATAAGGCCTATAATGGGGTAATGCTTAATGATTGTATTGAGAGTTAATATACCCCAAGTACATACGTATTGAGTTGAATCAGTTGATTAATGCCAATGCATAGCATACCTTGTGACAAATTCTCGTTTATAGCTACTTTTTTCAGTAGTTCATTTTAGTGTGAGTTCAATTATAGTCACTTGATTTACTCTTATTGTGGTATTGAAATTTTCACTTTCTTTTGCTAATTTATGTTTTTCAATGTGATTTTAATAGCTAGGACAATGCAATATTTTTTTTTGGTGCAAGTATCTGGTAATTGTGAAAACTTTTTGTGGGTTTTATATGCAAACTTGTGATGAAAAGCAAGGGATACGAGACTTGGTTTGAAAGTGTGCATGTACTTGTAAATATGTTTTAGTCCAAATTGACTACTAGCCTATATGTCATTGTGAGTGGTTCTCACCAAGGAATTTAAGTTTTTTGTTGGGCTTCACTTTTGATTTGCTGATGTTTTATTGAATTTTTGTTATTAAACTCTCAAACCTAATACTATTTTTTTGGTTGATTTCATCGTTTTGGGAATGAAGGATTTGTTCACGCAGAGATTCAGTTGGTGCGAAGTTCGGCGAGGAAGAATGTTGATGTTGAGAAAAACGGCTCTGTCTTGTTGTTTTTGTGGGTGAATCTGTTCATGTTTTATGTTATTGTTTACAATTTATTTATTCTTTTAACCCTAAGAAGTGAGAATTCCCCTTTAATGAATGATTGTGAGAATGAAATTATTTCCTTGATGGTTGGCTTGCTTGGGACATGATAGCAAGAGTGTCTATTTTAAGGATCTTTGGCCATCCAATGAAGAAGTAGCAGAGGTAAGTTCTTATCCGAATAGAGACATTGTCATTTTAGACTCTATTGTAGCCTAGAACAATTTAACTTCTTGGTTTCATTCTCAGGTGGTTCAATCAAATGTATTGCCTGATATGTTAAGAGCACTTACAATGCTATAACTCGTTGGTTTCATTCTTGGGTGAGTTCTGTATTTAGCAAATGCTCTTGCTTTGCATTCGGCTTGATACTTTCTACATTGTATTGATTGATGAATGATGTAGTTCGTATCATGCTGTCTTGATATACCACACTATGCTATTTCACATGCTGAATTTGCTCTAACACGCTCAACTTGCAGTGGAAGGTGAGAAGAACTTGCTTCAGGTTGTTTGAATTAGAACTATCTCTCTGCACTCTCCCTAGCTATATTAATTTATCTCAGTTTTTTCATATAAAATACGTCAAAATCTCTACTCTTTTGTTTACAATCTGATTTGTTTGTTTTTGTGACGGCCCCTCACCTATTGTAGGGCACCACCCGGCCTAATCCCGTAATTAAACCCTAATTCGATTCGTAGGACTTAACTACGTATTAGTCGGCCTTTTCAGCCTAATTGCCAACTTGATCGCGTTCATGATAAATAATATACTAACCCTATCAATTTCAATAATTTAAAGTTGTTTATAATATTTAACAGTTAATTAGTTAGCGGAAGTCTTAACATGATTTTAGCTGAAGTCTTAACATTTCAAATGGAAACAATTTAATAATCCTAAGTGTGGAAGCCAGGAATAACAATTACAATATAAATCAATATATATATCAATATATATATTATGATATGGATGAATAATTGATCAAGACTTTGTATGACTAATCATTGTCAAGCATGGCTCTTACATTGAATGGTAATATCAAGCATGGCTCTTACTTGCATCCATATCCAATGTACTCATTATTTCATGTCTGTTAACATTGCTTGTAAAGAGTTGTATGACATGTGATGTATGTGTAACTTGTAAACATTGTCTTAGTACATTTATCATCATCACCAAAGGGCCTATATAAAGGGTATCAACCTCATTGTAAATACACACCAAGTTGTATACAACTTCTCATTTCAACTCTCTCATTTCTCCTCTTCTACTTTGTAGTTGTAGTTTTTTGTAGTTCTTTGTAGTAGTAAAAGTTCTTCGTTCTTCTACTTTCCTTCTCTAGTTCTAGCAAGTCTCAATTCAATTCACAACACGTTATCAGCACGAGCTTGCTCTAGCATTAAGAAGATCTTAAAGTTCAAGATGGCTTGTTAAGAAGAAAAAGCTAGGAAGGTATAACTTTTATGAGTTCGGTTTATTTCTTTATTATCTTGGTTGCTTCACTTTTATGTGCATACTTTATTCATATACTATGCATTATAACATCACCGATTGCGAAAGCATGCTTTGTAGTTGTGTCTTGTACGATCTTCTACATAAAAAATCAAAAGTCATTATGTGACATAACTAGTTTTCTCGCTATACTAAAAACGATTAATTATGTTCCATTCTTGATTTTTTATATTGCAAATAGTGTTATGAGATTGGGTTGATAGTGGGTAAGCCTTGTCCCCGGTAAAACTAAACATTGAAAGGGAGACGGGTTATCCCGTTCGAGGAGGCATGATTTTAAGTAGACTTCATCTCGCCACCCAACCTGGAGGTTGTCCCACCAACTCATACAAGTATTACATTTTGTATATTAATAATCAAGTTGTGAACAAATATTTAACCGTATATTATTTACTTTTAAAAGAGAAAAATTATTTACTCAATTTTTGACATATTCTCAGACTATGGCAAACCTTCAAAAACTTGAATTTGTTGCTCTTGATATTACTGGAAATAATTATTTGCCATGACAACTGGATGCCGAGATACATCTCCAAGCTAAAGACTTAGGAGAAACTATTATAGAAGGAAATGAAACATCAATGCAAGACCGTGCGAAAGCACTGATATTCCTTCGCCATTATCTCCATGAAGGCTTGAAAAGTGAGTATCTCACTATAAAAGATCCTCTCACCTTGTGGTTAAGCTTGAAAGAACGATATGATCACCAAAAGACGGTGATATTTTCAAAAGCTCAAAACGACTGGTTGAATCTTAGGCTACAAGATTTCAAAACAGTCAGCGAATATAACTCCACCATGTTTAATATTACCTCTCGTTTGAGGCTTTGTGGAGAAAATATATCTGATGAGGCAATGATGGAAAAAAACATTTAGTACTTTTCATGCCTCGAATCTGTTGTTGCAACAGCAATATCGAGCGCGCCAATTTAAAAAGTACTCAGAATTAATTTCTTGTCTCGTGGTGGTTGAACAAAATAACGAGCTTCTATTGAAGAACTACAACTCTCGTCCAACTGGTTCCGCTTCAATTAATGAAGCAAATGCAGCATCCTATTATGACCATAAAAAGGGTCATGGAAAGAAAAACCACGGACGTGGAAATGGGAAAGGATCAATCAGCAAAGATCGTGACAAGCCCTATTCTAAATTTCGTGGCAATAAGTTTCAAAATAAATGGAATAAGAATGATGTCGTTCAGAATAAGGGGAAAAATATTGTTGAAAATGGGCATGCTCGTAATCGTGACCAACCATGTCACAGATGTGGTCTAAAAGGCCACTGGGCTCATGTATGCCGCACGCCTAAGCATTTTATTGATCTTTATCAAGCCTCCTTAAAGGAGAAGGGCAAAACAGTTGAGATGAACTTCACTGTCGGAGATGGCTCGTCGGACATCAATTATATGGATGCTCCAAATTTTCATGATGATCCAAACACTAATCTCGATATTTTTAATGGTCATATGTAACGATTTTAAATAATTCTATGTGCTGATTTTTGTTATGCTTACTAGTTTCTTATTATGAATGAAATATGACTCTTTTTCTAATTTGCTAAACATTATTTGTCTAGATGGATCAACAAATCATGTGTTCAAATCATGAATCAAATAAGAGCGATATATGTCTTGCTGATTGTGCTACAACGCACACAATCCTTAAAAACAGAGAATATTTCTCCAATTTGAACTTAGCTGATGCTAATGTTCAAACAATATCTGGCATCTCCAATTTGATTAATGGCTCTGGAAGAGCAAATATTATGTTGCCTAGGGGAACAACAATTCATGTTGACAATGCCTTATACTCTGAAAAATTCAGAAAAAATTTACTCAGCTTTAAAGATATTCGACAAAATGGATATCACATTGAAACCATGAACGAAAATAATAGAGAATTTCTCTATGTCACATTGGTTTCAAATGGGAAAAAAGAAGTGTTAGAAATATTCCCAGCTTTATCCTCTAGATTATATTTTACTCATATAAGGCACGTCGAAACGAATGTCGTCTTAAATAAGAAAATTAATGATCCAAAAACATTCATTTTATGGTATGACCGGCTGGGTCATCCAGGATCATCAATGATGCGAAGAATAATTAATAATTCGCATGGACATCCTTTAAGGAGTCACAAAATATTTTCAGCTGGTGATTATAATTGTGCTAGTTGTTCTCAAGGTAAATTGATAGTTAAATCATCCCCAAGTAAAATTACTGTGGAATCCCCAGTTTTCTTAGAACGCATTCAGGGAGACATATGTGGACCTATTCATCCTCACCGTGGACCATTTAGATATTTTATGGTTTTGATAGATGCATCAACTAGGTGGTCACATGTTTGTTTGCTTTCGACCCGTAATGTTGCATTTGCTAGACTTTTAACGCAAATCATTAAGTTAAGAGAACAATTCCCTGACAACCCAATCAAGACCATCCGTCTTGATAATGCTGGGGAATTTCAATCTCAAGCATTTAAAAATTATTGCATGTCTATAGGAATTACCATTGAACATTCTGTTCCACATGTGCATACCCAAAATGGTTTGGCAGAATCTCTAATCAAACGCATTCAATTAATTGCCAGACCTTTAATCATAAGAACTAAGTTATCAACTTCAGTTTGGGGACATGCAGTCCTTCATGCAACATCTATCATTCGTTATAGGCCTACTGCATACCATGAATATTCCCCCATGCAACTCATTTTAGGTCAACAACCAAATATTTTACACTTAAGAATTTTTAGTTGTGCAGTGTATATTCCTATACCACCTCCCAATAGAACTAAGATGGGTCCACAACGAAAACTTGGGATTTATGTTAGATTTAACTCATCGTCCATTATAAGATACCTTGAGCCCTTAACAGGGGATTTATTTACCACACGTTTTGCTGATTGTCACTTTGATGAAGCAATTTTCTCATCATTAGGGGGAGATAAGAAGTCAATTCAAAAGGAATGACGCGAAATTTCTTAGAATGTATTAACTTTATCACATTATGTTCCACGAACAAATCAGTGTGAACTTGAAGTTCAAAAGATCATTCATTTGCAACAAATTGCAAATCAATTACTAGATGCATTTAATGATGCAAAACAAGTGACAAAATCACATATTCCAGCTGCAAATGCTCTTGCAAGAATTGATGTTTCTGTGCAACAAAATGCACAAGAACCAACGAAACGCTTAAAGCGTGGAAAATCGGTTGGTTCAAAGGATACAATTCCTCGAAAAAGGAAAACGGGAGTAAAAATAAATACAAATCAAAATACTCATGAGAAAGCACAAGAATCCTTTGATAAGGGTTTGTCAGAACAAGTTGATTCTGATGTGGAACAACTTCCTTTAGAAAAAGATGAAAAAGATGAAAGTAATGAGATCTCAATAAATTATTTAAACTCTGGTAAGATTTGAGATCGAAATAAAATTATTCCTGATGATATATTTGCTTTCAATGTGTCCTTTGAAATATGTGAAAATGATGATGATCCAAGAACCACGATCAGTGGACGAATGTCAAAAAAGACCTGATTGGCAAAAATGGCAAGATGCTATCCAAGTAGAGCTAAACTCGTTAAGGAAACGAGAAGTTTTTGGACCAATTGTCCAAACGCCAAATGGCGTAAAGCCTGTTAGATATAAATGAGTATTTGTACGAAAGAGAAACGAAAAAAATGAAGTTACAAGGTACAAAGCAAGACTTGTAACTCAAGGTTTCTCACAAAGACCTGGCATCGATTATGAGGAAACATATTCTCTTGTTATAGATGCAATCACATTTCGGTTCTTGATAAGCCTTGCAGTCTCTGAAGGGCTTGATATGCATTTAATGGATGTCGTTATAAAGATATCTCGTACGGATCTCTGACAAAGTGAGATATATATGAAAATCCCTGATGTATTTGTAATATCCGATGAAATAAAATCAAAACCTCATAACATGCATTCTATAAAATTACAAAGGTCTTTGTACGGGTTGAAACAATCTGGGCGAATGTGGTACAAACGTCTTAGTGATTATTTACAGAAAGAAGGATATGTAAATAATTCGTTTTGCCCATGTGTCTTCATTAAAAGATCATTAACAGGATTTGTGATTATTGCTGTATATGTTGATGATTTAAATATAGTGGGAAACCACGACGACATCGTTAGAACATCCGAATACTTGAAAAAAGAATTCGAGATGAAAGAACTTGGAAAAACAAGACTTTGTCTTCGTTTGCAAATTAAACATTTTTCAAGTGGAGTACTTGTCCATCAATCAAATTATATTGAAAAATTATTAAAAAGATTTTATATGGACAAGACACATCCATTGAGCTCTCCAATGGTTGTCAGATCACTTGAAGTGGATAAGGATCCATTTCAACCTCAAGAAAGTGATGAAGAGCTAATTGGTCCGGAGGTACCATATTTAAGTGCAATTGGTGCACTTATGTATCTTGCAAATTGTACAAGAACCGATATTGCTTTTGCTGTCAACCTACTTGCAAGATATAACTCTTCACCAACTCGAAGACATTGGAATGGTGCTAAACACATTTTTCGATATCTTCGAGGAACAAGTGACATGGGTTTATTTTACTCGAGAGGGGTAAAATTAATCTTCAAAGTTATGCTGATGCTGGATTTTTATCAGATCCCCATAAGGCCCGTTCTCAAACGGGATATGTATTCACCTGTGGTAATACTGCTGTATCATGGAAGTCAGTAAAACAAACTATGGTTGCCACTTCTTCCAATCATTCTGAAGTACTTGCAATTCATGAAGTAAGTCGTGAATGTGTTTGGTTGAGAAACATGATTGAACATATTCAAGAATCATGTGGATTGCCTTCAATAAAAGATTCTCCAACCATATTATATGAAGATAATGCAGCATTTATTGCACAATTAAGTGAAGGATTCATAAAAGGGGACAAAACAAAACAAAACATATTTCACCAAAATTCTTTTATACACGTGAGCTTCAGAAGAATGGTGAAATTGATGTCAAGCAAATCTGATCGAGCGATAATCTTGCTGATTTATTCACAAAAGCCTTACTAACTACAACATTTAAAAGGATTACATATGGTATTAGCTTGCGTAAACTTAAAGACATTGCAAGTAAAGAAACTGAACAAGTTTTACCCAAGTTCACATGAGGGGGAGTTATTGATTAGTGTATTGCACTCTTTTTCCTTTAGCTATGGTTTTATCCCATTGGGTTTTTCTAGCAAGGTTTTTTAATGAGGCAATCCTAACAATATTATACTCATCTTAAGATTAATAAGAAATGTGTACTCTTTTTCTTTTGCTAGATTTTTTCCCACATAGTTTTTTCTAGTAGAAGTTTTAACGAGGCACATTCTCTCAATAATTGTCATCCAAGGGGGAGTGTTATGATATAGATGAACAATTGATCAAGACTTTGTATGACTAATCATTGTCAAGCATGGCTCTTACATTGAGTGGTAATATCAAGCATGGCTCTTATTTGCATCCATATCCAATGTACTCATTATTTCATTTGTTGTCAACATTGCTTGTAAAGAGTTGTATGACATGTGATGTATGTGTAACTTGTAAACATTGTCTTAGTACATTTATTATCATCACCAAATGGCCTATATAAAGGGTATCAGCCTCATTGTAAAAACACACCAAGTTTTATACAATTTCTCATTTCAACTCTCTCATTTCTCCTCTTCTACTTTGTAGTTGTAGTTTTTTGTAGTTCTTTGTAGTAGTAGAAGTTCTTAGTTCTTCTACTTTCCTTCTCTAGTTCTAGCAAGTCTCAATTCAATTCACAACAATATATATATATATATAAGAAATATGTGGTGAACATATAAACAGTGCGATAGTCAAAAGTCAGGGAACTAACACTCAACCCAATATATACAACCCAACCGTATGGAAAACGTAATAAGTAAACTATACAAAATATCAAAACCTACAGTTTGACAGTAACATGCTCTCGAAGCTCAGAGGTAGTCACTAATTTTCTCCTTGTTCGGTCTACTGCTCGATAGATCTGCACCTACTTCCATAAAAAGGACGGTGAGTACAAAAAATAACAGTAATTCCCAAATGACTTGTTTATTCACATTTCCTATATAAATGAACGGTATTTAAAAGCATTATGATAGCCAATGAATGTTCTAAATAAACATGCTAGAAAATACCGGAAACACAAACGAAACTGACATGGATTAAGCAATCTGATCTTGGTCCGATCGGCGGTAAGAACTATCATTTAGCATTTTTCCAATATTTTTATGGAGTTGTGCTGTACGTATCATCATTTTCTAATAACCTAAAATAGTGGAGATGTGCTCTACGCGTATAAATCATCTATCACAAATCTCACTGAACACCTCGGTTCATTATGCCGTGAGTCACGCGAGTATAGTGGAGAATACCGACATCCCCAAGGTCCAGTGACTCCGTGAGCTGCCCACTCTACAATGCGCAATGGACCCTAGATTCTAAAACTGCTTTTAATCATCTACAAATGACTCGGTAAAGGAATCCAAGAGTTAAAATGCTACAATGCTTAACAAGCCAAGAATTCATAAATCAATACCATCTAATCATAATAGCATGTTATTTAAATCAATTTTTCACTAATACTCAATGAAATTAGACATGAGCAATGGAAAGAGTCAAGTAGATTTGAACACAAGGTAATATCATGATGATAAAGCTCAACAAGAGAGAGTAGAAATAAATCATGATATCAAGATTTCAAAGTGCCCATTTACAGTCTTAAGGATTGTCCAACAATAGCATATTTGAATTGAAATGAAAGTAAATAGTTCAAGTGAGATTACTCACCCTCAAGCAATTCTTAGCTAAATTTCGTCCTCCTGACGCCTGAACTTGCATAATCGGACTCCCGACACACTTCCCTATGCTCCTGGGATGGTTAGATAGGTATTAGGTTGGGTTTAGGGCTATTCAGGTGGGTTATGTTGGGGTTTAAGCGTTGCAGAAATTTGTTTAGGAACTGCTGAAATTTGAGTTTCAGAACCCAGAATTCCTGTAATGAAATTATGGGTTTGTACAACTTAGGATTTCCTCCCCCATCGTCCCCTAAACCCCTGTTCTCCTCCATCAAGGGCCTAGAACCCCCTCGTCAACACAAACATACACCAGACACTTTATTCATCATTAAAACATTAATTTAAATGAAGATTCAAACATGCATTTAAGGGTTTTGGGGAAGAACACATGAACTTAAAAAAAAACTCAAAGCTTAATAAAAAACGATTATGTAAATTAAAGGCTTTGGTGTTATCCCAAGTGAAATTTGACAAAGAATTAGAAAATGACCTCATAATTTAAAAACAAACATGTTTTCTAGTCCAAAAATTTGTAAATCAATTTCATAAGAAAAAACCCAAAAATTGGCAAAACTTGTGAAAATTGAAAATACAACTTGCACAACCAAATTAAAGCCTCCTTTTTGATCAAAACAGAAATAGAACACATTCAAACTGATTTTTGTAAAAATCCCCATTTTTCCTCAATCAAAGTGCATGAATTGAATGCAAGTAAATGCATAGAGTTTTTACCAAGGTTTGTGTAACAACCCCGAATTTTTAACTGACTTGTGTTACACGTGTCAGGATTGTGACTCGGCTACGTGAATACTAGATAGTATTTCAAACTTCGGTAGTCGACGCCGAGGTAATTTTATGATTCTTTGACTTTGTGTATTAGTATTTTTGTATTCTACGAGTTTCGAGCCGTTCGGGCTATATTTTAATTGAGTGAGGTGTCGCTTAGTTAAATGGGGTTTTCGGGAACCGTTTTAGTGGACATTATTAATAAACAAAGTCAATGAAATATATGACCTAAGTTGAGGAAATACAATGTTAACAATAAAGTATAACTTAGACATGAGGAAATTTATTTGAATACTAAGTGGGAATGCCTCGAGAAGCGTGTCGGACGCGGGGCACTGTGTACCGAGTAGGCGGGAATTTGTATGACCTTATTTATAATTTAATAAAATTAATCTAATGGGTTAATATGGGATAAGATTGTTAAAGTGACACAATTGGGTGAGGAGAACTATTGGATGATCATAGAGATGTGTATATGTGTTAGATTAAGAGGATGAGCCAAATGACCTATAAGGGTAGCTATCCAAGGGATGAACAAGTGTTAGGCTAAGGGCAAAAGGGTCATTTCACGTTGTTACACATATATAAAAACAAAGGAAACCCTAAAACCCTAATGTATACTATTCATCATCTCCTCAAAACTACCACCGTCACTGTTCACTCCTCCTCCCTCTCGCCACTGCCGCCGCCTCCCACCGGCGACACTGACCCTGATGAGGTGAGCCTCCTCTCTCTCTCTCTCTCTCTCTCTCTTTCTCCCTCTCTCTCTCGTTTTCTCACTTACTCACTCTCGATTTTCTCCTCTCCACGCTCACGCTCTCAGCTCCCTCACGTCACAGTCCTCCTAACCTCGGCTGGACAACCACCACCGTCACCGTCGCCGAGCCTGACGTCCCTCCACCACCACCGAAGACGCTAGGTGAGCTCCTCTCTTCCCTCTCTTCCTTCTCTTCCTCTCTTGACAGTCACGTCCTCTCTCTCACTCTTGGTTGTCTTCTCGCTCTCGGCCAGTCACCACCGCCACTCGCCACGGTACTGGGAACCTCAGCCACTCACCGGAGACACCAAGGTGAGCCACCTCGACCGTCCTCTCTCTCTCTCTCTCCACTTTACTCACTGTTTTCACGTTTTTTGGATTGATTTTGGGACTGCTATGGTGACGATTTGCACCACTGTTTTAGGCGGTGTTGACCGGAGGTCAACCTCCGGCGACTCGGCTGGCCGGAGGTGACCCCATGTGTGGCTGTTTTGGAGTGTGTAGGTGTGGTTGTTTGAAGTGTACGTGGACTGTTTTTGTGTGTGTGGGTGACGGTTTTGGTGAGTGTGTGTGTGCGGGTGTGACTGCTCTATATTTATGTGTGTGTAGCTGTGTATGTGCACACCCCAGTTGGGGTGTGGGGTACCATTTGTGACTGTTTTCATGGGTGGTTTGTGTGTGAGTTTAGATTTGCATAACAGTGTGTATAGGTGGTTATTTTGGTGTGGATTGTGTGCAAGGGGTGTACACTGTGTGTACACCACAATAGGGTGTACACAACAATGTGTGTGTGTACACCACAGTGGGGTGTACACAGCACTGTGTGTGTACACCAAAGAGGGGTGTACATAACAGTTGTATATGTGGTGCATGGTGAAAATGTGTATATAATATGGTTTTAAGTAATAAAATGACGTATTAATGCATGTGAACAGTGGGGTGCACACAACAGCGGGGTGTATAAAGTGTGAGTTTGCACACCAGTGGGGTGTACACAACGGTTGTGTGTGTGTGACCATAATGTGTATTATTATATGTTTGAGAATAAGTAAAAAAGATTATAAGTATGGACACTTGTTTTAAATGAACATGGACTTATAATAAGGCCCAACAAGGGCCCAATACACTCATTTTAATATAGGTTCATAACAAGTCACAATTGGTGTGTATATGGGTTGTGTAAAACCCAATAAGGGTTTAATATAATAGGCACAACTTAAGGCCCAAAACAAATACATAAAATGTAAGAATGAGCCCATATATCCAGTCCCAATAATTGTCCACATATTAAGCCTACTTAGATGGATATAGGCTTGACACATGGACCCAACAAGAGCCTAACCAGTGTGTAAAGGGCATCAACTATAGTATGGGTTACGTTAATTAAATGAATTCAAACCAAGTTTATGGGAATCACCCTAAAACTAAACAAGAACTCTAAAACAACATTCGGGGTTTGATTCGTTGTCAGGTAGTCGAGAAACACGGGAAACACATAAAAGTCTCGGAGTGAGTACCGAGTCACGCTAGTTCAGGAGTACATGCATGCCTCGTATGTGTGTAAGTTAGTAGACCAGCAAGAAAATAACATGTGAGTTATACATCCTCTATTTATTGCTATTATTGCATTGATCCTTTGCTTGATATTCCATTCCGTTTTCCTTGGTTGTATGTTCTTGGCATGAGTGTGTGTCTCGAAGGTATCATATGGTCCCGCACTACCTGGTACAACGAGGGTGCCCTCTGCAGGGGTAACTGACCACCCCTAGTGATGTGTGTAATGGGTACTGAATTCGAGAGGTGTTGCGATGCCTCTCGATTTCACACTGCGCTAGTGTTGCGACATTGCCCGGGGAGATCTTGCGAGATCTTTGTCGTATTGCTGTGAAATAGACCACTCATGGGCCTCTTTTGAGTCTTAGAACATACAAAATCTCGATTGTTTATTTATCAGTCTGTTTATCATGCACTTGATTTATTTACTTACCTATTATTTCATTTCCGCATGATACTTAGACTACTTTTCTTGTTATAATCATAAATTACTGTTACATTCTTCTGGTACTACTAGCAATTTTATTCAGTTACTCATCGTCTAATTTAAAATGGTGGGTGCAAATAGGGTGGAGAGCAGCAAGGGCAAGGGGCCCTGCCTAGGTGATCTACTGTGAGGATTAGCAGCGACATCAAAGAGACTCTATAGTAGGTGTTTATATTTGTGCTGATGTGTATATCGTTTTATACTTATATTGTTGGGATCATAGAACTTGGTATTTCTTTTGTGAGACTGGTATCATGTATATATGCCTATTGAATTGTATATGAATACCCGGGGTTTTCCACACTTATAGAATTCCTAATTTCCCTTTGATTGAGTTATTTCCCCTTTGTTATAATTGTTTTAGTCTTCCGCTGTGTATTAATGCAATAACTCTTTCATAAATTACTGAATTGATTAAATCGAAGACTGACTAGGCTCGTTAGGTTGCCGAGTGATGACTCGGGGCCTGCACAGGTTTAGGTCGGGAGTACCCAATTGCACGAGAAAATTGGGGCCGTCACAGTTTGGCTTGTGTTTGATCATTGACGGCCACTCCTATGTGTTGGATTTCCCTTCTCTTTAGTCTAATTTTTCTGCTCCACACTCTAGCTCTGGATTCTTTTCTTCTTTAATTGCATGAATGAGCATCTAAGGTTTTAATGAGTTCTTTATAGTGTTGAATTTTGGTGAGTTATTTTTAGTGTTGGATTTTCTTCTTTAGTCTAATTTTTCAGCTCCACACTCCACACTCTAGCTCTGGATTCTTTTCTTCTTTAATTTTTTAATTGCATGCATGCATGAAGATCGTAGGATCTTCATCTCCATGAAGATCCTATGATCTTTACTCACTCCTACAACCCACTAGTAATCAGCTAAGTGACTCAAATTGTTGACACAAATTGTGTGGGAGTGTGTGCTAGCACATATCTTGAGGTAAAGTTCTTTGTCTCTCAAATTTTTGTTAACAACTATAGAACATCTATTTGATTTACATTTATTAAATGCCATATGTTACGAAACAAATTAATTTAATGACATTTAACTATGTTTAGACTTACCACAAGTCTAGCTATCCGATTCCTCGGCTCGCACGCAACTCGAGGCGTGTCCACGCTCGCTTCTTTACGCCTATAATTGCAAGAACCAACTTAATTAGTCTACACATATACAAAACACTAGGCATACACCACAACAAATATAAAATATACTTCGACCACGTACCTTGGTCGATGTGCGCATCTTACGCGGGTCCTACTTCACGATTCAGTGATATTGATTAAGGATTTAATCAAGGGTTAGGAATTCGGGTCGTGACAATTTCATTAGAAAACCTACATTGTAGTCAAACAAACAATTTGTACATTTGCCCTTTTTTATTTTAGGCATTGATATAGTTGAGTTAAAGCAATTCTGAAATGGTTAGTTTTATGCAATTGATCTGTTAATTGATCTTGATATCAATTTTATTTTATTACACAGGGACACTATGGCATCTGCTGCCCTATGATGTCAGCTTGGATTTCCACAAAACATGGCATGAAACTGAATTAAAGGTAATTAATTCCTTCTAATTAGACGTTTTACATGATGTGACGGCTCCAGTTCCACAACCCTAAAACTGGACTCCGCCTGGCCTAGACTTATGTAAACCTGAGTCAACCCTCGCTCAGTCAACTCAAGCCTAGTCAGCCTTACCTTACCTATACCATTTATTCAACAATTTAAGATGACATTATTGATATTAGTGAGTTATTCAAAGATAAGTTAGGATAACATAAAATGTGAAAACCATGCATATGTATACCACCATCATATGTCATGTCACATGAGAGAATATCATAGTATACATGTCCAAGATATCTCAAAACCCAAAACCCAATGTTTCAAAACATGTATATACTGTAATACAAAATCAAACCTAGATCGAGTCCATAGGTGTAACTGCTCCGCTATCCTCAAAGCAAGCCACCAAGCTGAGGAGTTTTTCCCTTGCTCGACTACTCAGTCAAATACAAGAGTGACGAGTTCCAGATAAGTAACGCCAAACATGATATTTATAGTATTTCAAAAGTAAATAACAGTCTATATTCATGCTGATTGAAAGAAAAGTACAGGGAATGTATGAATAAATAAAGACTGAAAATAAACCTGAATTAATTGAAAATGAGTGTCTAGGAAAATAATAGAAAAGGCTCAAGAAGTCCCAACCCAGAAACAGTCATTGGCTCAAGGATATGAAGTCAACTACCAGACTCAGAGTTTAGGATGTGGTACATTCACACCATCCTAACATCCACGCGGATACGAAATTCTCCAGCAATCTAGTGAAGAAACTCTCACCCCGTATAGAAACCACAAACCATATCGTGTATCCCGAGTCCCTGATTTGGCGTATCATACCAGATAAAACAGTCCTCTCAAGGATCACGTTGACTCATTTGCCCTTAGACTACTCAATTATAATATAGTTCCAAACCAGGAATAGAGCAATAACAATAACAATTTAAATTCAAAGAAATAACTGTAAATTTTTCCATTTGTTTACTTACCCATGTCCAAGGCTATTACGTACTCAAACGCCCGTAATTCGTCCAGACAAACTCCACTTATGCCTATTATTATCCTACAGTCCCCAGTTAATCATTTAATTACAAATTCATTAATTATCCACCTAATTCTCCCATTTTTCGTAATTTTATTCATTTACATATTTGGATCAATTATCCGAGTATTGGTCTGTATTCAAACCCATTTAGATACTTGAGAGATCCCCGAAGTTTTCAAAAAAATAAAAAATTGGTCTGATGAATAGGGCCACGTCGTGAATGGCGTCGTGGAGCTAAGTGCTTTACGGCATCATCTATAGCATGAGACTACCATTCGCTTCTGGCTCAAACGTCGTGATCAACGTCATGGTGAAATGCCACATGGTGTCCCTCGCAACGTTAGTTCTTGATTTATTCAGTGGTTTTTTGGGCACCCGGCTCGCTTCGCCACGTCCCGAGCCTATCCCAAACTCATAGGGACGCACATTTACATCAAATCCAGTATTCATATCGACCAAAATAGTGGTCCCTGGTGTGGAAATTAACTCACAAAACAAGATAATTCTCCAAAAATACAAAACCAATCCAAACACCTAAAACAAGCGCATGGTTGTGTTCCGCACCGATCAACTAATCCATATAATCATCAAACCGTTCGAAAAACTCAATTTCCCAATTGGTAACCAAAAATACTATGACAAAAACCCAAAAAACTTGTCAAAATGACTAACATTGTGTTGGCCCCAGTTCCACAATCCTAAACTAGGTCCCGTTCGGCCTAAATTTACGTGAATCCCCGAGCCAATCTCCCTGAGTCACGCAAGCCTAGTCAGTCTTCCTTTACCATTTACCATTTATTAAGCAATGAAAAGTTTAGTTAAGAAATTATCGAGTTCTCATAATTATTGCGGAAGCAATTACATCTCAAACTAATCAATTAAACTTGTTGCATATAAATTAAGACAACTTAGAGTTTTGAAACCTCGCATATGTATATCATCATAACCAAGTCTGAGGAGAGTAACATATAGATATACATGCCCAAGATCTCTCTAAAACCTAAATCCTAGTGTTTCAAAACAAATATATACAATAATACAAAAAGAACCACTTATGTCAGACAAGTGGAAAGACCTGCTCTGGTATCCTCAAATCAAATCTCCAAGTTGTTGAGCATTTCCCTTGATGGATTATTGATCTGCACTTCGTTAAACACAAGAATGATGAACCTGGTAAGTAACGCCAAGTAGGACATAAATACAACATTTCGAAATAAATAAAACACCAGTTCGTATTCATGTCGATAGAAAGAAAGGACAGGGGATGCATGGATAAATAAAGACTGTAAATAATTGAATCAATCAAAAATGAGTTTTTACTCTTGAAACAATAGAGATGTGCAAGTAGTCCCAACCAAATAGTCGTTGAGTCGAGGAAAACACCTACAAGAGTTTAGGACGCGGTACACTCACGCCATCCTAAAGTCCATGCGGATGAGACTCCTTGGTAGTCCAAGTATGAACTCTCACCCTGTATAGAGCCAGAAATAGTATCGTGCATCCCAAGTTCCTAGCTCCGGTGTATTACCTCAGATAACCCGTCCTACCAAATGATCACATTTACTCACTTGCCCTCGAACAACTCAAAGGAATGGAATTTCCAAAACAGGAATAGAGCAATAACAATAACAATTTAAAGCTCAAGAAATAATTGTAAAAAGTCATCACTGGTTTACTTACTTGTATCTAAGCTAACACGCACTAACACGACCTCTGACTCTCCTCCAACGATTCTCTGTGTGACGCGTCAATGACTAAAACTCCTGATTATCAATTTAATTTCAATTCCTCAATAATTACTTCCTAATTTACCCAATATTTTATAATTATTTTATTAGCTTTTCTAGTTTGGGATTGTTGTTACTTGAATTCATTAGCAAATATTTGCAAGTGATAGAATGGTAAAATTGATTGAACTAGTAGATTTTGTAATTAGAAACATCATAACACTTCAAATAAACTTTTTGTAGCTTAATCTTCTTGAGTGTAGTTTGTTTTACTTAATCAGTATGCTTGTGATGATAGATTTGGGATGTGGCAGGGCTAGAAAGACATCTCAGTCTTGGTGTAAATAATTATCTCTTCTTTTATATTGTTTATAGGAATCGAAGGGTGTAATCAATCTGTTCATCCATAATGAAGACAAATTCTCAATTGCTTGAATGTTATATTTTATCTTTCTTAATGATGTTAAAATGTGTGTACGAATTTGAATGTTGTTGATTAAATTAAAAGATCATTATTTTTTGCTCATTATTATTTGTTGGTATATAAATTTTAGCGTAATGTATTTCATTGTTTAATAGGTGTTTTATGTATTTGGATGGTATCTTTTAATTTTTTTAATTATCATATAGCTTTAACGATATTTAAAAACTGTCATTAAAAAGTTAAGATGAAAGTTTTAGAGTGGCGTTGAATTGCTAAGATGATAGTTTTAAAATGTCATTGAATATTAAAGATGACAGTTTTAAAGTTGTCATTGTAAATTAATACTTTCTACAACACCCCCATTCTTTGACTGTAAAAAAATGTCATCTTTTATTTTTAACGACAGTTTTCAAATGTCATTGAAAGACTTATTTCTTGTAGTACCTTGCCGTGATACGTGTGAACAATTTTCGATCGTCGACACCGAGGTATGCTATTTTTGTTTGGTGTTTGTGATATTTATCTACTTACCCAAATTTAAATTCCATTGTCTGAAATGTGGGAGGATGTTTGTGTAAGAGCATTGATGCGGAGAAACGAGTTTGACTAGGAGAAATGTGTTTTAAGGGTGTCGGGCGAACAGTAGTTGGGTATTTAGTTGTTCAGGGGACAAATGTAATTAAAACACTAACAAAATACATTAATATATAATAATTAAGCATTATGTAACGTGTTTGATGCTTTAGTAGGTTTGTGGGTATATAGCGGTGCGAGTCGTGGTTCGAATCGGGTTCGAAAATGATGAGAGAGTACGTGTTGAGGGGTGTGCCTGGGGTGAAGTCTCAAACTGAGTCACACATATTGTGTTAGTGATATGTTAGTGGAAGAAGCTGGATGGAAGGAGAGCAGTTGGATCATTCTCGAGATACGTGCACGAGAAAAGATGAAAAAGATATATATAAATTCTTTTCTTCTCTCTCTGTTTCACATCTTTCTTTCTTCTTTGTTGATACAAGTTTGAGGTTTTTGTTTTCGATTAGATTCGAGCTTGAAACTATAACAAGACGCTACTTAACGCGAAAACCAAGGTAGCATCTCCACTCATCTCGAGGTGTTCGTCATTTTGATGAGTTTTTTAAGGGTTTTCGTCGTAGTATTTTTGGTTAGCAATTGAGAAATTTAGTTTTTTGAATGGTTTGATGAGTTATATGGATTACTTGATCGGTGTGGAGCACAACCATGCGATTATTTTGGGTTGGATTGGTTTTTGTATTTTTGGAGAATTATAGTGGTTTGTGAGTTAATTTCCACACCGAGGTTATAAGCCACTGTTTTGGTCGATATGAATACTGGATTTGTTGTAAATGAACACCTCTATGAGTTTGGGATAGGCTAGGAACGCGGCGAAGCGAGCCGGGGCGTCGGAAAACCCTTGAATAGAATTAGGAATTTACGTCGCGAGGGACGTCGTGGGGCATTTCACCCACAGCGTCGATCACGACATCTGAACCAGAGGCAAATGGTAGTCTCACGCTTTAGATGATGTCGCCAAGCATTTGGCTCCACAACGCTATTCACAGCGTGGCACTGTTCATCAGCCCAATTTTTTATTTTTTCAAAATCTTCAGAGATGTCTTAGGTATCTAAATGGGTTCGAATACGGATAATACTTAGGTAATTGACCAAAATATATAATTGAATAAAATTATGGAAAATGGGAAAATTAGGAGGATAATTAATGGACTTCTAATTAAATGATTAACATAGGATTGTAGGATGATAATAGGCATAAGTGGAGTTCGTAGGGACGAATTACGGGCATGTGAGTGCGTAATAGCATTGGATACGGGTAAGTAAACCAGTGGGAAAATTTACAGTTATTTCTTTGAGCTTTAAATTTTTATTGTTATTGCTCTATTCCTGGTTTGGAACTCTATTCTGATTGAGTGGTTTAAAGGCATGTGAGTCAACGTGATCCCTTAGAGGGCTAGTTGTCTGGTGTGATACGCGAAAATTAGGGACTCGGGATGCACGATATAGTTTTTGGTTCTATACGGGGTGAGAGTTTCTTCACTAGATTGATGGGGAATTCTGTATGTGTGGATGTTAGGATGGTGTGAATGTACCACATTCTAGACTCTGAGTCTGGTAGTTGATGTAACAACCCTCAAAATTTAACCCGACTTGTCAGGATCATGACTCAGCTATCGTGATGCATCGAGTATTTCGAACTTCGGGAGTCGACACCGAAGTAATATTATGTTTCTGTGATGTGTGTATTAGTATAATAGTCTAATACGAGTCTCGAGCCATTTGGGCAATTGTTTAGTCTGAGTGAGGCTTCGCATAGGTAAACGGGGGAGTTAAACCACATAAAATAGTAATAAATGATTTTTTGGATAATTAATATTAATTTTTGTGGAGACATAACGAGTCAACAGACGGGAAGAGTCGATTTGTGGTGAAATATGGGCAAAGGAGGTGGGATCAACATGAGAGCTGGATAGTTAAGTGACGCTCAAGTCACTTAGTGGAGTTTGTTCAGAGGGCTGTTATGATGACACAACTTGATAAGGAAAGCCAAGGGATCAGCCTCGAGATGTGTGTGTACAATAAGGTTACGTGAGGGCCGATATAAAAGGGACCACACCCATTTGAGCACACACATTGTTTATTTCTCTCTCTCTCTCTCTTTCACTCTCTCTCTCTTTCTCTCTCTCCAACATCCTTCTTTCTTCTTTATTCTCTTTTGTCCCTTTTGCTTGGAGAGCAAGAACAACCAATTTGAGTAAGGTTGGGTTGCTAGAGTCTCACCGGAATTAAGCTGAGAACAACTATTTTCCTTCTCTTTTCCTTTTCCCTATTTTTGTGTTTTGTTTGATTAATTTGTTATTGAGTCCTCGCCATGACATGGACGGCTTGTTGGAGATGTTCCGTGTGTCTTACCGGTGTCTCGGCAACCCCCGGAGTGATCAACACACAACACTAATACCGGGTGTTATTGTTTCATGTTGTTTTGGTTGTTTCCTTATTGATTTATTAAGAAATTCGGATATCTTAGATTCCCAGACATTATCGGTGTTTTGTGATGATTTGAAGTCGAATACAGAGAGTCTTGGGGTCAATGAGGTGCCATTGATGACTACCAAAGAGTAGTGTGAATGTTTACAGTCAAATCATTGTTTTGGAATTATGGGAATTTGGTTTTATTATGACACCTGAGGACGTTGTGTGTGTGGGGTACCTCACGACGCCAAGCGCATACGCATAGAAAAAAAACTAGAAAACCCCATGCCATCTGTGATGACCCGCCCCCGACCTAGAGTCGGGTCGCCCGGCCCAGACCGCCACTTGGACCCAATACATGAACCAGGCCCAAATAACAGTCTGGCACGCCTAAACAAATAAACCTGCGGAATAAATAAAAAGAAATATCCTAAAGTCAAAAGATTTAAGTTCATAGAATATTAATAAAATTATACATGATATATATCAACTTAAAGCTCACATCAAATAAAGACTTCACGCTCGTTTCTCCCTTGTCTCAATTCTAGCGCACTCGTCGATGAACCTGTATTGTAAGTGGGGTGAGCTAAAACAATCAACGAAGCTCAGTAATGCGGAAAACCAACTCAACCATCAAATATGCAAGTAATACCTAATAAGCATGCATAGTCTAGCATGTATTTGAAAACAAACAAGGATTCATTAAATAGTAGCATGGTAGCAGGATTTCATAAAAGATAATCGTATAATGAATCATCGAGTACTATCAATGACATAAGGTTTGTAAGCCACAAATAAATAGGATTTCATCTTTTCATAAGATATATGATGTATTCTTAAGCCATCAAATTATAACAACAATAATCATGCATAGCATTAAATAAATTGACAAATCATTTCATAATTTCAAACTTTCATATAAATGAGGGGGTTTCGCGAGATTATGTATTATAAAATATAATAATACAATAAGTCGACGTTCCATTCAATGCATACTAGATATTGGCAAGAATCCGGTGACCGATTCTCCTACTCTCAAAGTGATGGAAACAACCAGCTAGCACACAGGCCTTATGTGCCCTCTCGTTTGTCCCATCAAATTAACAGTAGGTTCGTCCAAGCCATCACCGATGCACATCCCTATGTCTCAAGAGTACAAGAGAAGGTAACTCCAACTCATGTCCCTACGTGATATACTTATGAATTCAATTAGTCAAGTAAAGCCCTCGGTGATAAACTCCACACATCCTGGGGTGTTAACGACCCTCGGTGGTATCACCACATTCTGAGGTATTCTTATAGATTTACTTGCTAATAAGACCCTCGGTGGAACTCCACACATTCTGGGGCCATGAATAACAGTGCATTCACATTCCATAGATACGTAGGTTCGAGCCAATACCACGACGCAACCCATAAATCTCAAGTCTTTAATTCAAATTATGAATCCTAAGCATAACTAATAATCATGCCATATTTGATAATTGAGCAAGCTCCCCACTTACCTGTACTCACCGTAAATCCTAATCTCGATCCTCTCGCGTTTGGGCTCGATGTGAACCGTCTCGCGAATCTAGACAATTTGAAAGAATAATTACTTTATGTATCTACAACCATACAAGTTTAACATTAATTGTCTAGACCTTAGAGATTTACCCTATTTTATAGCTAACTTCGTTAAAGGTCATTCACGACTCTAAAATCGACACTTAAAATTAGGATCGATGATTCGAGTAAAATAGGGATGCGGTGATGTAAAACAAGGAAAATCCGCTAAGACTTAATTTTTCCAACATAAATCGAAGACGTTCGATTAATTTTAATTAAAAAGATCCAAATCACCATACAAGACTCAATTTAGACTTTAAATTCCCAAATGACAATATTCAGTCAAAGTCTACAAATTTATCGAATAAGTTTATTTCCCAAAGAAAGATTCAAACTCCCTTTTTAAAAACTCAACTCAACCTTAAATGCCATATCTTTATCAATAAACTCCAACCGCGTTCAATTTGCTAAAATCATAGGAAAAACTCATTTCAAGACTAGATCTAAGAAATATTGAACAAACTTTGCAAATCATCAACTCTCATTACCAATACCAACACCAAGACAATAAATCTAGAGAGTATTAGAATCTCACTATGCCTTCAATGGAATCTTTGACTCAAAATCTTTTCCAAAATCTCATTCTAACATAGATCAAATCTTTCCTTTCTTATTTTCTTTTCTATTTTCCTCGCGTTCTTGCCGATGTCGACGCCATCGCCCTTTGGTCTCCAAATCTTCAATAAATAATAAAGAAATCAATGAGGGAAGTGTGGTTGTATCTCTCTTGAACTTTAATCCTCCTCTTGCTCTCCTCCTCTCTACGGGGGTGTTTAACAAGATTGAGGCTAGGGTTTTCTTTGATTTGCTTAAATAGCATTAGGGTTAGGGATTAGGGTTATGATTATTTACAACTTGTCTAAACTCCATTTTTTTCAATAAAATAAACAAATAAAAGCTTAGATGGGATGAGGGGAGGGTGTGTTACCTTCTTGAATGTTTAAATGGACTTCGTCATCATCTTCTTCATCATCAACCTTCCTCCACTTTTCTCCCATCACAAGTTTGGAGTTTCAACACAAAAGGGGCTACAAACATTATAAAAGGTTTATATAGGTAGGGTTTTAGAGTAGAGTTGTGTAAAACCTTGTTATTTTACCAAAATATCATTATGGGCCTCCATATCATTTACATCCACTCAACTCTTGTTAGGCCCAATATTTATTTATCCTAAGTTATACTTTTCACACTTAAACAATTCACAAAGCACACTTGCACACATTCAGTATTGAAAATCACTAAATTACCCTCGAGTCGGGTCAAGTAGAATTCGGGTCGTTACAATATCCCCAATTTTAAGAACTTTCGTCCTCGAAAGTCAAAATAATGTACACTCATAATTTGACTGGTCCATTCGTAATGGTTTCCCTAATGACCCATTATTTAATTGATGTCAATTCTCTCTTACACGTTCTGCTTATACCCCACATAAAATAAAGTCTTACTTTTGACTCTACTATCTCAACATTTTCATTTCCGTCCCACTGACCAAAATTCATAAGGCCTCTCTTATAGGTTTCAATAGAATCATTATACTTAGCCACTTGCCAAGTTCTTCTGTCATCACATGTTCTTAAGGTAGTCGTTTATAATCTTCACCGAAGTCGCAATATACGCTGAACCATACTGAGATATGATTTGGTGCATATCTGTGTCAACGAACATCTCTGCCTATCTGGCATTGAAACCATACCACCAACTAGTAGTAGGGAAACAAGGATAGCTGTCTGCTATAACATGAGCACTAGTACACCATCTCTATCAACATCTCGGTTACGCATATCATTGAACGACTCATCATGTCTTTGCGGTTTATCTGTGAAGGCGACAAATGGACAGACTTAGTATTCCTTTCTAGAATAATACCTTAATATTATTGGCATTACATGTTTATCGACATTCATTCTTGTAGGTTCATAATTTAAGTCAACTTTTGACTAATGATCCACTTTGTAACTCCTCCGTCACACTTAACTGTTAATTGACGTAAACAAGCTTCCACCTTTAAAATCTTGTGGAATATTTTTAACATCGACATTATTTCTAAGTAGGTTTCAGCATTCATCTGAATGCGCTCCATTGCATAACCATTTTTTATTTCATACCAAGATCTTTCATCACTATATCTCAATTTTCAGGAGATTTATCGTATTGCGTCCTCGTACTGATCAATTCTCACGATCCTAGGTGACTATTTTAAACATTGTTGACTTAGTCATGACCCTTTTTTGGTATACAATGGTCCCTTCTCATCTTTCTAAGCTAACTCTTAGCTCTTATAATGTGTTTAGTACCTCACTCTCTTGAGAAACGAAGGTAATTTAGCTTTCATGTTTCGTTGCTGGTTTAGGGTATTTCCTCACCATCCCTAATTATTGTTTCGTACATATTGCATAGTATAAATCTTATTGGGGTTCGATCATAACCTAAGATCCCCGCTTTTAATAGTCGACCTATCACTGATCAGATATTTCATATTTCCTTTCGACCATTTAGTCTGGTAGTTCAGGTTTTTTTTTTGTAACGTTTTACTTTTATTATGAGATCACAAGTTACTTCCCACAAGTGATCAACATGATTCTTAGCGACGTCACCATTTTGATTAGAAATTTCATTCTTAGACAGGGTACTATTGCAGTAAATGTTGTCTCTCTTGAGTTCGCAATTCTTTTTCTCATCAAGTTACTCATTCATTTTTCCATGGGGTCGATCCTATTCTAGGATCCCCAATTTTAAGAACCAAGTCATTATTGACTAAGGTTATATAACAATCATTTGCCTCGATTACTCTTCAACTTTATTTTTCATTCAACCATTCCCTACCAATCTGGTTAGGTTTCATTTTGACTCAAAAGTTATGAATCCACACGTCTAATCATATCAGAAATATTCTTTTCATTGGTGTACCCCCAATTTTAATAATTCACTTATCATCAAGTTCATTATAATATTATTAACTGCGTCGTACGCTCTTTAAAACCTATTAATATGACTCATAAATACCATTTAGTTTGGGGCTTCCTTTAATTATTCTGTCATGGTACTGCTATTCCGTACTCTCCATTCATTTCGAACACAATTTATCAATTCCTGGTATCCCCAACTTTATAAATCAACTCTCTTCTAATTATGTTAGAATAATTTCTTTGTTGCAGTGGTTACCTTTGATTTATATCATTTTAACCTCAGATCATGAGTCTTTACAACATCTACAAATTTTCTACTTGGCAAACACGATCTTCACACATGGATATTTCACCAAAATAGTCTTTGACTTTGGATCTTCAATTTTAGTAACTCATCCATCTTTGAGTGTACTAATTTGATATTTTGTATTCACTAGATTTTCTCATTGAATAGTTTTCAATGTATTCTTTAATTTCTCATTTGTCATCTCGTACATTATACACTTATGCTTCGAGCTAGCTCTCAATTTGGATCCTCATATTTAGTATTCAACCTATCGATAACTAACTTAGCTTTATTTTTTCTTTTACACAGGTTCGATCGAAACTTGAATGTTATAATTCAATCAATCGAAAAGTTAAATCCAAATCAAGGTCCATTGCAAAATATTAAGTTTCGATTTTTTATCAAGCTAAGTCTAGCTTATTTTTATAGAATCATTTAAAAGCTTTCTCATATTTCAAGCAAATTGTAAAACCCTTTTTCGAATCGATTTGGTCAATATACTTTCAAAAAGAAATCACGACCACGAGAAAATTTGTATTCCAATACTTCATAATGGTAACATAGATCCAAACGATGCTTTGCATTTTCATCAAGCCAAAACTTCAAAATTCAGTAAAACTCTTTATGTAAAGATTAAAATTACAACGTCAAATTCTCGAAATATGTATGAGTCTATTTGTTTTATCTTTTGTACTTGTTTGCCTTTTCAAAATTTTGTAAAGACACATTAAATCCTTCCATCAAAACTTCAATAAAGTACGGCAAACATTAACTGGAAATAATACAAAAATCATGGTCCAATATAGTCGAAAAATCATTTTTCGATAAAAATAGATCACCTGAAACAACATAATTCGATTTATAGTAATAACCTTCGAATCGAATTTATAGACCAATGATTCACAATCTTAATCGAGCATTAGAGGTTTTTAGAATATACTTGACGTCTATATCTTGAATTAAGTTCAGCCTCCTAGCCAGACTAACTTGCTTATCATAGTTAGAAACCAAAGATTCATTTGCATCCTTACTAGGATTGTTAACTTCCGTTTTCAAGAAAAAAATTTAGTTAATTTTAATTATCCTAATAGAGTTTTCGGCATCAGAGTTATTTCTCTGAAATGTGACCACATCACAATTCTATCTTGCATATTCAGCGTGGCGTCTCATTGTCCTTTCAAGTCTATCGATTCTTGCTTAAGTCTTTATTTGTCACTCTATAGTTAGGTATAGGCACATCTCGCCATACAATTTTCACTCTAAGTTTAGTCGTTCTATCAAAACCATTCTTGCAGCAAAGTGTTGTAGACTTCCTTGCAGCGCATGTGGAACCTTCTACGGATTTCCCTTCGATTTTCTTGTATCGTTAATTGTCATTCTCAACTCGTGGAACCAAGATTTCACGTCTTAAGGAAAGACATTTCCCTATATATCTAACAATATATTTATATATACAAAGTTGCAAATAATCATCACATTAAATCTTTTTCAAATCTCTTTTGTCTCATCCCATCTCAGGATTTATCATTATTGCGTGTTAAGTTGACTTTGAACCAATGTCCCATACCACTGATTTGTTCGACTTAACTTGACCTTTAAACTTAAAGGCCTACATCTTAGGTTTTCCTAACCTAACGTTTCCCTAGGTTCTAATCCCTAGGCTCTGATACCAACTGTGATGACCCGCCCCCGACCTAGAGTCGGGTCGCGCGGCCCAGACCGCCACTTGGACCCAATACATAAACCAGGCCCAAATAACAGTCTGGCACGCCTAAACAAATAAACCTGCGGAATAAATATAAAGAAATATCCTAAAGTCAAAAGATTTAAGTTCATAGAATATTAATAAAACTATACATGATATATATCAACTCAAAGCTCACATCAAATAAAGACTTCACGCTCGTTTCTCCCTTGTCTCAATTCTAGCGCACTAGTCGATGAACCTGTATTGTAAGTGGGGTGAGCTAAAAGAATCAACGGAACTCAGTAATGCGAAAAACCCGCTCAACCATCAAATATGCAAGTAATACCTAATAAGCATGCATAGTCTAGCATGTATTTGAAAACAAACAAGGATTCATTAAATAGTAGCATGGTAGCAGGATTTCATAAAAGATAATCGTATAATGAATCATCGAGTACTATCAAGGACATAAGGTTTGTAAGCCACAAATAAATAGGATTTCATCTTTTCATAAGATATATGACATATTCTTAAGCCATCAAATTATAACAACAATAATCATGCATAGCATTAAAGAAATTGACAAATCATTTCATAATTTCAAACTTTCATATAAATGAGGGGGTTTCGCGAGATTATGTATTATAAAATATAATAATACGATAAGTCGACGTTCCATTCAATGCATACTAGATATTGGCAAGAATCCGGTGACCAATTCTCCTACTCTCAAAGTGATGGAAACAACTAGCTAGCACACAGGCCTTATGTGCCCTCTCGTTTGTCCCATCAAATCAACAGTAGGTTCGTCCAAGCCATCACCGATGCACATCCCTATGTCTCAAGAGTACAAGAGAAGGTAACTCCAACTCATGTCCCTACGTGACATACTTATGAATTCAATTAGTCAAGTAAAGCCCTCGGTGATAAACTCCACACATCCTGGGGTGTTAACGACCCTCGGTGGTATCACCACTTTCTGAGGTATTCTTATAGATTTACTTGCTAATAAGACCCTCGGTGGAACTCCACACAATCTGGGGCCATGAATAACAGTGCATTCACATTCCATAGATACGTAGGTTCGAGCCAATACCACGACGCAACCCATAAATCCCAAGTCTTTAATTCAAATTATGAATCCTAAGCATAACTAATAATCATGCCATATTTGATAATTGAGCAAGCTCCCCACTTACCTGTACTCGCCGCAAATCCTAATCTCGATCCTCTCGCGTTTGGGCTCGATGTGATCCGTCTCGCGAATCTAGACAATTTGAAAGAATAATTACTTTATGTATCTACAACCATGCAAGTTTAACATTAATTGTCTAGACCTTAGAGATTTACCCTATTTTATAGCTAACTTCGCTAAAGGTCATTCACGACTCTAAAATTAACACTTAAAATTAGGATCGATGATTCGAGTAAAATAGGAATGCGGTGATGTAAAACAAGGAAAATCTGCTAAGACTTGATTTTTCCAACATAAATCGAAGACGTTCGATTAATTTTAATTAAAACGATCCAAATCACCATACAAGACTCAATTTAGACTTTAAATTCCCAAATGACAATATTCAGTCAAAGTCCACAAATTTATCGAATAAGTTTATTTCCCAAAGAAAGATTCAAACTCCCTTTTTTAAATCTCAACTCAACCTTAAATGCCATATCTTTATCAATAAACTCCAACTGCGTTCAATTTGCTAAAATCATGGGAAAAACTCATTTCAAGACTAGATCTAAGAAATATTGAACAAACTTTGCTAATCATCAACTCTCATTACCAATACCAACACCAAGACAATAAATCTAGAGAGTATTAGAATCTCACCATGCCTTCAATGGAATCTTTGACTCAAAATCTTTTCCAAAATCTCATTCTAACATAGATCAAATCTTTCCTTTCTTATTTTCTTTTCTATTATCCTCGCGTTCTTGCCGATGTCGACGCCATCGCCTTTTGTTCTCCAAATCTTCAATAAATAATAAAGAAATCAATGAGGGAAGTGAGGTTGTATCTCTCTTGAACTTTAATCCTCCTCTTGCTCTCCTCCTCTCTACGGGGGTGTTTAACAAGATTGAGGCTAGGGTTTTCTTTGATTTGCTTAAATAGCATTAGGGTTAGGGATTAGGGTTATGATTATTTACAACTTGTCTAAACTCCATTTTTTTCAATAAAATAAAAAATTAAAAGCTTAGATGGGATGAGGGTAGGGTGTGTTACCTTCTTGAATGTTTAAATGGACTTCATCATCATCTTCTTCATCATCAACCTTCCTCCACTTCTCTCCCATCACAAGTTTGGAGTTTCAACACAAAAGGGGCAACAAACATTATAAAAGGTTTATATAGGTAGGGTTTTAGAGTAGGGTTGTGTACAACCTTGTTATTTTACCAAAATACCATTATGGGCCTCCATATCATTTACATCCACTCAACTCTTGTTAGGCCCAATATTTATTTATCCTAAGTTATACTTTTCACACTTAAACAATTTACAAAGCACACTTGCACACATTCAGTATTGAAAATCACTAAATTACCCTCGAGTCGGGTCAAGTAGAATTTGGGTCGTTACACCATCAAGGCGTTGTTTTGTTTATCACAACATTGTCACGGCGTGGTACGATGTTTTCTTTTTATTTAGATTTTATTTTCTGGCCATGAGAGAATTTTTATGTACTTCCTATGGCGTGTACAAAGTTTGAGTTGTAAATTTGTGATTTCAGGAATACGTTTTGAGAGACGTTTTCATAAAGAGTAGAACACGGCGGGTATGAGGCGTGAGCTTTGTTTGGTTTTGTGAGTTGTGTTTTTAATGGGCCTATTGTGTCTCGGCCCAACAAGAGGTCTCTAAGTAACAAAAGGCCCACGAGGTGTAATTGTGGCCTGTTTTCGTGATTGTTCTCTTCACGGGTGTGTGCTTGTGCTTAACACCGTGGGGTGCGATTTGTGTGTTGTTCTTTACGGCGTGCATGAAACGTAATGTCGGTGTTTTACGTTGTGCGTTTTCACATTAAGTGTGTGTGGGTGTTTTGCAGATTGTGTGTGGATTGTTTAGGGCCCATGACTAGGGCTTGTGGTTGGTTTGGCCCAGAAATCTTTTTAACATTGTTTGGGTCCATTTTTGGTCTGTTATGGGAATAAACTTAAGACTAAAACACTATCCTAAATTTATAAATTGTGGTACCGTCCTACGTCAGGTAGCTGGGAACGTGCGGGAAACGCGCTAGAGTTGCGCAGTGTCTACGCATTGTGTTAAGTCAGGTAAGTACACTTACCACAAGCTTGTGCATGTTAGTAAGCCAGTAAGGAAATATCATGTGATTCATTATTATTCATTTGTTGTTTTTCTTTTATCCATTGTTGACATTCCGTTCCGTTATTTTCCTTTGTATTTGTGTGTTAGAAGGTGTTTCGTGGGCTGACACCAGTTAGGAAAACACGAGGCTTTCATGCAGGACTGTCTGACCACCCGTGATATTGTGTGTTACCAGGACAATGGGTATTAGGAGTAGTTGCGATTGCTTTTATAATCATGTTGCGCTAGTGTTGCAACATTGCCTAGGGAGCTCTTACTAGATCTTTTCGTATTATATGATAGACCTCTCATGGGCCTCTTTTGATTCTTAGGACACACATGTTTCGATTTATATCTATTAGTCTATTTATCATGCACCTTGATCTATTTAAACTTTTATCTCTTTCAATTACTGCATGATATTTTGACTGCTTTACTTGTTGAATCATGAATTTCTGTTATATTCTTCTGGCATTACTTTCGATTTCTCTGAGTTGGTCACCATCTAGTTTGTGACAGTGGGTGCAGATAGACTGAAGTGCTCTAGGGGAAAGGGACTTTGCTTAGGAGATTACTGCTGAGGACTAGCAGTTGGATCGTCGTACCTTAAAGTAGGTTTTATGTTGCTTGGATGTGTGCTCATTTATATATAAGTTTTTGTTGTTGAACTTAAGTTAATATTGATATATTTATTGTTCATCTCGAATTTTTACATGAATATTCGGGGTTTTTACGTAATAGATTCCTGATTTCCCTTTGACTGAGTTATTTTCCATATTGTTTAGTTTGTTTATTTTTTCACTGCGTATAACTTGCAATAACTCTTTCATAAACTGTTAAATTGATAAATCGGAGGCTGACTAGGCTAGTCAGGCTCACCTAGTACCGACTCGGGACTTGCACGGGTCTAGGCTGGAAATACCCAAATGCATTGGGAATTTGGGGCAGTCACAGTTGGTATCAGAGCGTACCAGGTTTAAAATCATAAAACATAAGCTAGCAGAATCGGGAATGGTTGAACTTAGAGTGGAAACCCTATGATCCTATAGAAACTTAGTTGGGGAGTAATGGGATGAGTCGGGTGATTTTTTTAAAACTTGTTTTAACTGTTATGTGTATAAGTATGATATACGTTAGCTATCAACTGATCCGAGAAGTTCACTCTCTTAATCAGATGAGAATGACAGATCAGTAAGGTCCGAGTAATAACAGAGGGGCACCGGGTTCTCATGCCATCACTGAAGAGGATTTTCATGCTTGGACGCAGCGAGTTGCGATGCAGGACATACAGTTACAAGAGATGTTGCGGTTGATGAGGACGTCCGTACCAGCTACTACTATGACATAATCGACCCCGACTACACCATTGCCGCCTACGACTAGTTGGGGAGTAGAGACTCCGATTGCTACTGCATCTACGGCTCCGACTATGTTAGCGGCGATACCTGAGGGAGTTGTTGTTGCACCGGTTGTACAGACTGAGGCTGAGACACTGCCGATAGCACAAGCAGTGGAAACGCCTACTACACTAGCCACACATGTGGCCACTGTTGGGACTACTCCAGAGAAGAGCTCGGGATCCACCGCTGAGGTTAGGCAATGGAGAAAGTTCAAGAGGCACGACCCGTTGAAGTTCTATGGCTTTACCGATGTTAAAGCAGCAGAGCTATTCTTGAAGAATCAAGAGAAGATTCATATAATCATCACTACTAAGGAGTACATGAGGTCGACGATCACTTCGTCGATGTTGCAGGGGGAGGCGGATGATTAGTGGACGACCATCGTTTCTACCCGAGGTATCCCGAGAGATTGGATCGACTTCAAGACCCTGTTTAATCAGAAGTACTTTCTACCGACCGTCCTTCGAGCAAAGAGGAACAAGTTCATGGCATTGAGGTAGAGCGTAGACGAGTTCGTAATGGAGTACATGGGCATGTTCATATCACTATTACCGTATGCTGGAGGATCCGTAGATTTTGAGACAGATCGAGTCTATTACTTTACCGAGGGTTTGTTACCCATAATCGAAGGATTTGTTGTTGCGACTGAGCCAGAGAGCTTATAGAGAGCATATGAGTGCAACCTAGTGAGGGAAAGCTATTTGCTCACTCATCCTAAGGAGGAAGCTAGACCGACTAGATCAGAGGTCCGATCAAAGGACCAACATTAGATCAAGAGACGGAGGACGAAACGATTCCATCAATGAGACTCCAGAGCATCGAGTGTTAGATCTGTCATGTAGCAGACCACCAGACCGGCACATACTATACCACCGGTGCCGACATTTGCGAGTCATCTTCCCCAGCCTACTAGGCCAGTGCAGCAGACACAAGGGCAGTCTACCGGCGGAGGGGGTAGATAGAGAAAAGGACGGAGACTAGGACAGACACAGAGTACACAGGGTTAGACTCAGATGTAGACACAGAGTTAGATACAGGAGACCCGTACCTACTACCGATGCGGACAGGTTGACCATATATAGGCCAAGTGCACTCAAATGGAGCGAGTACAACAACGAAACCATCAACACCAGTATGAGCGCGTGCAGGCTACCGTTGAGCCGAACCAGAGGGTGTCCAGACACCTTGTTGAGGCATGATTTTCATTTGCAGTACTTTCATGCTTGTCATGTTCAATTCAAGTTATGTTGTTCCATCTATTATTGTGCGTATGGTAGACGAGTTTGGGTTGATACCAGTTAGACTTAGTAGGCCCCAATCCTGAACACGGATGCTAGGATAAGATATACTTGAATTGGCATAGTCTTGATATTCCGGTAGAGATAAGGGGTTACGAGCTGCTAGTAGACATGAGAGTATTGGAGTTTTAGAGTTCGATGTTAAGTACGAACTGGTTAAGAGCAGTCCATGCTCAGATCGTTTGATATGAGAAGATAAATTGGAGACCTTCTTGAGTGTTATACGTGCCGGAGCGAGACAAGAGGTTGACATTGCTGAAGTACCGATTAAATGCGAGTTTTGGCTGCCCGAGGTTATATTTTTAAGGCACTTAGTTGGATCAAACGATATTGCCTGAGATCGGGAAGGAATTGTTCGTCTATAATGATGATTTGAATGTTGGTTAGGGTTGTGTGTTAATGCAGGGGAGCTGTATGATAGCTTATACATCCCGACAACTGAAGTTCGCGAGAAGAACTAGTCGACCCACGACCATGAGTAAAGCAACAATTGTTATCGCGCGAAGATATGAGGACATCACCGATACGATGTTCGTGCAAGTTAGGTAGAGCTTGAAGCACCTGTTTACTCAGAGGGAGCTGAACTTGAGACAGTGGCGTTGACTCGAGTTCTTGAAGGACTATGACTCCTCGTTTGGGTACCATCCGGGGAAGACCAACGTTGCTGCTGATACTTTGAGCCGCAAAGGATTTGATGCTGAGGTAGTCATGTATCAGAGGACTTACGAATGTGGTCTACTTGAGGTAGCCGAGTTGATGAGTTCAGTGGACGTGCCAAAGACTACTAGGACACTGATACGTGGTCAGACGAGGCTACAGAACATCTCATTTGTCATTGTGCACAGGGGACAGTAAGACGATGCGTCATACCAGCGATGCAGTGGGATGTTGGATAGTTGAGATTGCCCATACAGGAGTCGGTCGACAGACTCATGCTAGAGGTATCGCGGGTGACTGGGGTTTCTATTGGAGGCTGATGCGTGTGATGAGATACTTCAGGAGACTCACCACTCTCATTTTTCTGTGCATCCAAGTCAAACCAAGATGTGCGTTGATGTGTGACATCTCTACTATTGGCCAGGGATGATTTCTGAGGCGTCGGAGTTTGTTCGAGCATGTGACCTATGCCAGCACATGGAGGCTGAGTATCAACGACCTAGAGGATTACTGCAGCCCCTACCCATTCCTCGAAGATAGTGCTATGGATTTCGTCAGTGGTTGCCCTAGTCTCCTCGTGGTCATGATAGCATCTGGGTAATTGTGGATAGATTTGTGGGATCTGTAGTACCTTCATTTGTGCGAGGTTGTGCACAACAACAGTTGTCAGGCGAGTATCTGTATGGCACTATTCAAGGCGCTCTGTGATAGACCTCGTAGATTCCCTTCCTGCTAGACTGAGCCAGAGGATGCAGTGATGATTGGACTTGAGATTGTTGATGATCATGCTGAGAAGGTATGACAGATTCGTCTGAGACTTAAGAGTTCCCAAGAGTGTCAGAAGAAATACTACGACGAGTATCACGATGAGCTTCAGTATGATTCAGGGAGATTATGTATACTTGAAGGTGTCTCCACTGAAGGGTCACGAACCGTTCAAAGTCAAGGAAAGACTTGCTCCGAGCTTTATCGGTCCCTTTAGGATTTGTGAAGAGGGTCGATAAGATCGTTAGTTTAGTTACTTATTAGTTTAATTTCGGGGACAAAATTCTAATAAATGGAGGAGACTGTAATAACCCTCAAAATTTAACCCGATTTGTGTTACACTTGTCAGGACCGTGCCTTGGCTATCGTGATGCATCGAGTATTTCATACTTCAGGAGTCGACACCGAAGTAATAGTATGTTTCTGTGATGTATGTATTAGTATAATAGTCTAATACGAGTCTCGAGCCGTTTGGGTGATTATTTAATCTGAATGAGGCTTCACTTAGGTAAATCGATGAGTTAAAACACATAAAATAGTAATAAATGATTTTTTGGATAATTAATATAAAATTTTTGTGGGGACGTCACAAGTCAACAGACGCGATGAGTCGATTTGTGGTGAAATATGGGCAGAGGAGTGTGGGATCAACACGAGAGCTGGATAACTAAGTGACACTCGAGTCACTTAGTAGAGTTCATTCAGAGGGCTGTTAAGATGACACAACTTGAGAAGGAAAGCCAAGGGATCAACCTCGAGATGTGTGTGTGCAACATGATTACGCGAGGGTCTATATAAAAGGGACCACACCCATTTGAGCACACACACTGTTCATTTCTCTATCTCTCTCTCTCTCTCTCACTCCAACGTCCTTCTTTCTTCTTTCTTCTCTTTTGTTCCTTTTGCTTGGAGAGCAAGAACACCCATTTTAAGTAAGGTTGGGTTGTCGGAGTCTCGTCGGAGACCCATTTTCTCACCAGAATCAAGGTGAGAACAACTATTTTCCTTCTCTTTTCCTTTTCCCTATTTTTGGGTTTTGTTTGATTAATTTGTTGTTGAGTCCTCGCCTGACATGGGCGGTTTGCCGGAGACATTTTAGGTGTCTCAGCAACCCCCGGAGTGATCAACACACAACATTAATACCGAGTGTTATTTCATGTTTTTTTGGTTGTTTCCTTGTTGATTTATTAATAAATTAGGATATCTTAGATTCCTAAACATTATCAAACTTTTTTGATGATTCGAAGTCGAATCTGGAGTCTTGGGGTCAATGAGGTGCCATTGATGACTGCCAAAGAGTTGTGTGAATGTTTACAGTCAAATCATTATTCTGGAATTTTGGGATTTTTGTTTTATTATGATGTTGTGAGGACGTTGTGTGAGTGGGCTACCTCATGGTAATAAGTGTATATGCATAGAACAGAACTGGAAAACCCCACGTCGCCAAGGCGTTGTGTTGTTTTGTTTATCACAACGTTATCACGACGTGGTAGGGTGTTCTTTTTTTTTTAGATTTCGTTTTCTGGCAGTGAGAGAAGTTTTTATGTACTTCCTCCCCACGGCGTGTACAAAGTATGAGTTGTGAATTTGTGATTTCAGGAACATGTTTTGAGAGATGTTTTCATAAAGAGTAGAACACGACGGGTATAAGGCATGAGCTTTGTTTCGTTATGTGAGTCCTGTATTTAATGGGCCTATTGTGTCTCGACCCAATAAGAAGTCTCTAAGCAACAAAGAACCACAGGGTGTAATTATGGCCTGTTTTCGTGATTGTTCTCATCACGGGTGTGTGGGTGTGCTTAACGTTGTGGGGTGCGATTTGTGTGTTGTTCTTTACAGCGTGCATGAAACGTAATGTGGGTGTTTAAGGTTGTGTGTTTTCATGTTATGTGTGTGTGGGTGTTTTGCGGTTTGTGTGTGGATTGTTTTGGGCCCAACAAGGGCCCATGACTAAGGCTTGTGGTTGGTCTGACCTAGAAATCTTTTTAACACTGTTTGGGTTCATTTTTGGACTGTTTTAAACCAAGTCCAATGAGAATAAACTTAAGACTAAAACAATAACCCTAAACTTATAAATCCTATGTCAGGTAGCTAGGAACTTGCGGGAAACGCGATAGAGTCGCAGAGTGTCTATAGGTTGCGTTAAGTCAGGTAAGTACACTTACCACAAGCTTGTGTATATTAGTAAGCTAGAAAGGAAATATCATGTGATTCATTATTATTCTTTTGTTGCTTTGCTTTTATCCATTGTTGGCATTCCGTTCCATTATTTTCCTTAGTATATGTGTTCTTGGTGTGAGTGTGTCGGAAGGTGTGAGTGGCCGACACCAATTGGTAAAATGCGAGGCTTTCCTGCAGGACTGTCTAACCACCTCTAGTGTTGTGTGTTACCAGGACATTGGGTATTAGGAGTAGTTGCGACTACTTTTTATAATCATGCTGCGCTAGTGTTGCGACATTGCCCAGGGAGATATTGCGAGATATTTCCGTATTGTATGATAAACCTCTCATGGGCCTCTTTTGATTCTTAGGACACACAAATTTCGATTGATATCTGTTAGTCTGTTTATCATGCACCTTGATCTATTTAAACTCTTATCTCTTTCAATTACTGCATGATATTTAGACTGCTTTACTTGTTGAATCATGAATTATTGTTATATTTTTCTGGCATTACATTCGATTTCTCTCAGGTGCAGATAGGCCTGAGTGCTCTAGGGGGAAGGGACTCTGCTTAGGAGATTACAACTGAGGACTAGTGGCTGGATCGACGTACCTTAGAGTAGGTTTTATGTTACTTGGATGTATGCTCGTTTGTATATAAGTTGTTGTTGTTGAACTTGGGTTAATATTGATGTCATGTATTGTTCATCTTGGATTTTTACGTGAATATTTGGGGTTTCCACATAATAGATTCCTAATTTTCCTTTTGATTGAGTTATTTTCGACATTGTTTAGTTTTTTTTATTTTTTCGCTCCGTATAACTTGCAATAACTCTTTCATAAACTGTTAAATTGATTAATCAGAGGCTGACTAGGCTCATCAGGCTCGCTGAGTACCGACTTGGGACCTAAACGGGTCTAGGCGGGGCGTATCCAAATGCATTGGGAATTTAGGGCCGTCACAGTTGACTTCATGTCCTCGAATCAACGACTGTTTCTTGGTCGGAACTCCTTGCATCTTTTTTGTTATTTTCTTGGAAACACATTTTCGATTGATTCTGATTTATTTCCAGTCTTTATTTATTCATGCATTCCCTATACTTTTCTTTCTATCATCATGTATATAGACTGTTATTTACTTTTGAAATACTGTAAACATCTTGCTTAGTGTTACTTACCTAGAACTTGTCATTTTTGTGTTTAATTGAATGCAGATCGACAAATTGAGTAAGGGAAAAGCTCCTCTGCTTGGTGATTTGCTTTAAGGATAGCAGAGCTATTAATCCTTTGAACTCGATGTAGGTTTGATTTTGTATTACAGTATATATATGTTTTGAAACATTGGGTTTTGGGTTTTGAGATATCTTGGGCATATATACCATGATAGTGGTATACATATGCAGGGTTTCCACATTCTAGGTTATCCTAACTTATGTCTTGAGGTTGTTATATTAGTTGGAGATTTTAAATGATTATGCTTATCTTTGAATAACTCACTAATATCAATAATATCATCTTAAATTGTTGAATAAATGTTAAAAGGTAAGGTAAGGCTGTCTAGGCTTGCGTTGAGTCTATGTAAGTCTAGGTCAGGTGGGGTCCAGTTTTAGGGTTGTGAAACTTGGGCTGTTACACATGATGACCCCATTTATTGTTGTTTCTAATAGAAGCTGCATTACCATGGACTTTTCATATCCTTGGATCAATAATTGAAGAGAGAATTCCATAGGGGAACCTTGATTTGGGATAAAGTGTAAACAAATTCTCATTTTTGGAGCTTCTTGATTGCTTTGATTCAGTTTTGAAGTGAAATTTGATTTATCGAGTAGTTTCAAATACTATAGATTTGAACAATACTTACCTGTAGTGAAGATTTCCTTCATATGTTATGCACTACAAAGTTCTTGGCGGATCAAACTTGTAAATTACCCCTATGTTTTAACAAATATGCTAATCTTGACTCTCGAACTTGACCTTCTCTTTAAAATTTGTTGTTTCTTGGGGTTTTTAGGTGATCAAGAAGTGATACAAAGGAAATTTGTTGCAAAGCAAAGGAAGAGAGCTACACCGTGCCTCAAGTGTGGAGAAAGGAAGTGATTTACAATACCGAGCTTAGTTGAAAATGGCTTATTATAGTTACCGATACATCATCTCTTATGAGTTACTTCGTAGTTTAGTTCTTTTTTTTTGTTGCCTTGCTATTTGAGATTATTAATAAGTAGAAGTTTTCTTGCCCAAATTTGAGATACTAATTGCTGCATTGTATCTTGGACCATGAACCATCCAAAAGTTTGTAATCATTTTGATGAACTCCTTGTAAACATGGGAAATGCTAGGATAATTTGTTGTTCCTTATGTTTTCACGTTATCTTTTCGTGCTATCTTTTGTTGAATGAGTGACATCTTTCATCAAAGAACTTAATAAATTAGATACCATTTTTAAAATCTCGGTTAACCCACTTTGGGCATCGAGTTTGAGCACCAACCCACACTGTGCCCTCTCGATGCACCTTGCGAAGTGTGCATGCACATACATCTTAAGGTGCATCACGTCGCAACTAAGTGGATAGGAGTCTAAACTTGGTGCCCAAAGCACATTACTAATTTTGTTGGGTCTGTATTTTTCTACGACAAGAAGTGCCAAACTACGGCCTTTTTGTCTACAGACTTACATTATTGGCCGGTAGTTACTAAACTATAGCTACTACATTACTAATTGATGAAGAGCAAAGTGCCAAATTAAACTAACTATTACATCATTATTGACGAAAAATAAGCTCTACGTGCCAATCAAGAATCTACTAATGCTCCGTGTTCCTCCACTGGATTAGACTCATGAATGGCTAGGATAGTTTGTTCATCGCTGAAAAAATTATCAGGATCGACGTTGCTCTTCACTTTCATTAGCTTCAGACAGTTACTCTTGAAGTATTGTTTCCCCCAACTCGCGCATCCCGATGCGTGTACCGAAGCGTCACTTATTGTGTTCTGTCCCAAGTCGAGATCTCTGTAAATGAAGTATGCAGCTCTTGGTGACTTGGAAACAAAAGGAGTCATGCGATCATACATTTCCCTAAGCTGAACTAAATATTTTTCTTGTGCTTCAGTCGTCTCATTGTCATCCCATATTGCCAAGTATCCAATCATATACAAATTTCCATCTCTATGTGGAAAAGCAATCTCATTCTCTGGAATGGCACTAACTCTCCCTCCCCATGGAACCATGGACAACACAAATTCGTTTTCTTCCAACATCTTCCAAATTCCTTCAAGCGTAGTTTTCGACATCGGTTTTGTCACAAAATCAGACTTCACTTTGAATGTGAGTTTTAACTCTGACTCTCTACTTAGTAATCTTTCAAGTGGTACCATTCCATCTGGGAATCGAGCAAAGTAAACAATAGATTTAATCCAACTCATCTCTATACAATCTTGCTCTTCCATCCCCAACTCGGCAAACTTGTCTTCCATCAACTGCATTAGGTTCTTAGATCGACCAAGATACATGATTTGATATTTAGCTACTATAGTCTTCAATCTTCCTGTTGTACTTGCATCATTTTTATTCCTTACAGAAATACCTACTTCAATGTTAAGTTCTTCTGGAACCTCATGAGTTGCAACGGTTTGCCATTTGTAAACGAGATCTGTCGCACCTTCTTCATATGTTCTTTCGAATGTTGAAACAGTTACAGTAGGTGGAACTGCAACTAATTTGATCTTCCATGCAAGAACGACACCAAAACTAGCCGCCCCTCCACCTCGAATAGCCCAAAACAAATCTTCCCCCATGGTTTCTCTGTTGAGGAATTCACCGTTCACATTAACTAGTCGAGCGTCGATAATGTTATCTGCTGCCGTGCCGTATTTTCTCAGTAAGGTGCCATAACCAGCTCCGCTGTTATGCCCACCTACGCCAATTGTGGGGGCTTTTCCAGCTGGGAATCCATGAACTGGACTTTTCTCTGCAATTCTATAATAAACTTCACCCAATGTCGCGCCAGCTTCAACCCATGCACTACCGTCCTCTATGTTGACATCGATTGCTCGAAGATTGAAAAGGTCCATGAGAACGAAAGGAACATATGATCTGTACGAGAGGCCTTCAAAGTCATGGCCTCCACTTCGAACTCGGATCTGCAGGTCATGTTTTATAGAACAAACCACGACGACTTGGACATGGGATTCGTGGGTGGGAGTGACTATGAACAGAGGTTTATTATTCGGTGTGGCGGCAGAGTCAGGAGAAGAAAATCGGAGGTTTTGTATTCTAGATTCAAGAATTGAAGTGTAACAAGTGGTATTGGGGGTATAGACTGGAAGCTTGGTGTGCATGGCATTGAACGAAATACAATCAAGGAAATCATTATCCTCATTAGCTGTTAAGATTGGTGATGAAGCTGTGTATGATGATAACAATAATAATACAATGCAAGCAAAAAGGGCCGAACCTGGTAAAGACAATGGGCACCTCTGACCGGCCATGGTATATGTCTTACACTTCTAAGGGAAGGATTTCATTTGAATTGAGATCATCACAAGCTAGCAGGCATATAATTTATAAAGGGAAACGCTAGTGTGCCCCCACATGCATCCCGTTGGATGCTCTTTCCGCATGCATCTCAAGGTCTTTGATTGTGTTTGCGTCCAACCAGGGTGCACAAAGTGCATGCACTCTAGCATTATTAATACAATAAGTGTTATAATGACAACGGTATGTCACACAAAAAGTCATATTAGACCTTTGAGCTATCCATGCATGTCTCGGGATGTTGGCATATATAGATCTCATGTATGACACACGCGTCGAAATCACATAGACAATTCTTGTAATCCAATGTGTTTTCCATAGGACATACTCGTTATTATTATAGTATTTTTCTTTTAATACACCCCGAGTCAACGCTCATGCGTTTATAATTGGCAGGCCTAACTGATCTACCACTACTATTACAAAAGAGGCAAATTTTTATTATTTATTAATTAATTAATTTATTAATTTATTTTTCACAATAGAAAAGAGGCAAGTTAATTATTAGAGCACCTGCACTACTATAAAAGTGGTAACGTAATAGCGTCGTGATCTTTATTTTATTGCGCTCCAAAGCATTGAGTACAAGTTTTCCTTCTTGTGGATGACTTTTTTTCTTCTTTTTTTCCACTAACTATTTGTCGACTTGTAAACAAAAAATTAATTTACACCAATAAATAATAATAATAATAATAATGAATGACACATGAATTTTTTTTTTGAGAAATACCAAACGGACATTGTAAGTGCACAGCTTAAGTGCACCTACTTGATGTGGCACTTATATGGAGAGGGGAAGCCCTACTCATCAGCTTCTCAACGAAATAAAAAAAATGAAAATTGTTAAAAATAAGTCAAAAAGTTGGTATGTGGTTCTAATTGTCAGCTGTCAGACTGACAACCGACTCTACCACTGATTTTAACGAAACTTTTGAATTTCCTATTTTTTTTCATTTCAAGATAAAATCATTTCTCTTGTTGAAACACCTTCATTTCCTCCATCTCCCCTGTTGAAACCTTAAAATCATCCCTCGCTGAAACCTTAAAATCGAAGGGAAAGTCGTCTCTATGCTGCAACAATTAACTATGTGTTTAAGTGGAGAGCTGTGACGGCCCCAATTTCCCCATGCTATTAGGTACGCCCGGCCTAAGCCCGTGCAGGCCCCGGGTCATCACTCGGCAACCTGACGGGCCTAGTCAGCCTTCGATTTAATCAATTCGGTAATTTATGAAAGAGTTATTGCATTAATACACAGCGGAAGACTAAAACAATTATAATAAAGGGAAATAACTCAATCAAAGGGAAATTAGGAATTCTATAAGTGTGGAAAACCCCGAGTATTCATGTACAATTTGATAGGCATATATACATGATACCAATCTCATAAAAGATACACCAAGTTCAATAATCCTAACAAAATAAGTATAAAGCGATATACACATCAGCATACAAAATATAATCACCTACTATAAAGTCTCTTAAATGTCCTGCAACTCCTCAAAGTATATCACCTAGGCAGAGCCCCTTGCCCTTCTCGCTCTCCACTCTATTCGCACCCACCGTCACAAACTAGACGGTGAGTAATCGAATAAAATTGCTAGTAGTACCGTAAGAATGTAACAAGAATTTATGATTATAACAAGAAAACCGTGGCGCCCCAATTTCCGGGGTCGCCTCATAACTGATTACTTCTCCACTCATGCACGTAAGTAATCGCCACGTCATATCCTATCCCATTATCTAATAGTCTCACAATTAATGTTATAAATCCATAACGGCGGAAGCCTTGTGAATTATCACAAATGTGTTATATTAGTTTTCATTGTCCATCCTATAGTGGAAAACCCTATTTGTACATGCATATAGGCGATTAAGTAAACATGATGTTATATACAAGTACAGTTATGATAGGTTTCCCCATCCCAAAATACTACAAAATATCAAAACAATATATATATACCAAGACACGTACTAGCAAGTCTTGACGATGATAAGTCGATGTAATCGCCAAGAACCTCCTTACCCTGTTTGGTACCAGGATCTCGCACTCGTTATCACAAAAACCGATAACGAGTCCAAGTAAGTAAAATCCCAAGGAAAACCACCAGGCATTTAATTTATGAACATAAATGGAAACCAATAAACAATGTTAAATAATCATGCAATAATCAAGGAATTAACGCAGTAACCGCTCAAATGGAACATGCATGAATATTAACACTCGAAACAAATGGGTGTGAACCAGCCTACATAAGAAGTGAACTTAGAACCAAGTGGCCCTGGCCGTACTCTACTCCCATGACCCCGCAACCGTGTCCTAAGTCACAATTTCTCCCAAGCGACCACACACCCGAAGTGGAAACCCATCGAAACTCCACCGTTTCCATCAATAATAGATTTAGATTAACAAAGAATTTAAAGCTCAAAGAACAAACAAGTAAATGCAATAGTGGTGTTCAATTGGGTTTTACATACCTCAAACCGCGCTCAAAACCCCAAAAATATCCCCCGGTCTGGTTTTCCTCAATTCCCGACTGAAATTACTGTTTTGGACACTCCTGAGATTCATTTATGAGGGTTAGGGTCAATTAATTTGATTATATTGTTATTTAGGCTCATTTATTCATTTCCTTATTTTTTGAGTTCCAGTGGACAATTAGCGCGCTAATGAGGTAAATTAGCGCGCTAATTTATCTCATCACTATTCATTATCGTCTTCAATCAGCGTGATTAGCGCGCTAATTTCTCCAATTAGCGCGCTAATTGCTCGCTGTCCAGAAAATTTCCAAATTAACATCTTGAACTCCAAACAACTCACAAACCCATAAATGCAATTTCCATCTTTCCATAACTCCTCAATCACCTTAATTACACCATTTAAACATCAATTACCATAATCAAACACAAAAATCCACAATTTACTAAAAATTTCCATTTTTAAACCCATTTATAAAAATTCATCAAATCTCTCTCAAACTTGATTAATTTCACCATCAATGTCATACAAACCTCATGAATACTAAATCCCACCTAAAATACGTAATTTAATCCCCCTAAATTCATTTGAAACCCAAATCATCCAATAACCCCAAATTCTCATGAAAATCCAAGATAAAATGATTTCATACCTTAATTCTTGTTATGGATTGACACAATCACTCCCTCTAATCCAGCTTTTGATCTCTTCTTCTTCCTCTTCCTCACGATTCTCTCCTTTTCTCTCTAAAATTTCTCAATCTCTCTTTTCCTACCCATTTTTTGACCGTCAACATGTATATATATACTTGATTTTCATCGTGTGTGTGCACACATCTCGAGGACAAATCCCGTGATCCAAAACCACCCCGTGTCACTCCCATGTTGAACACCTTATCATGACACAATCCACCTTAAATGTGCATCTCGAGAACCATCCAACCGATGCTAATTAATTCAAACTTAACTATAGGATTTAAAATTCTCATTTGATTTGGCTTATAATAATTATCAAATCTATTTAATAAATTCCCATAATTTATAACTAAAATCACACTAGTTTCGACCACTAAGCACCCCGTGTCCGACACGCACCCCGAGGCGGTCCCACCCTTAGTGTACTTATGTAATATTCCTAATTTCATAAATTTTACCCAACAACCTTAGTCACATTAAATTATTTATTTCACCCGAAACCTCAACGCTCGGCCTACACTGTCGAATCCACGCGTAGGCACATTCCACGAACCACACCCCGGCTCTCAACCTTGCCCGAACACAATAATGTAAATCACACATGTGATGAATTATACATAAATGATATCAAATACATCACAGAACTAACAACCATAAAAAATTAATCCGTTACCTAAGTCAGTCTCAGGTCTAGTCTCTCCACAGCTTCCACGTGTCATCTGAGCTGGCGTTCTAATCTGAATAATTAAAATAATAACGGCGTTAATAAATAACGGCCGTTACAAAAGCAGTCTAAGTATCATGCGGAAAGGAAATAACTGGAAAGTAAATAAATCAAGTGCATGATAAAGAGACTGAAAGATAAACAATCGATATTTTGCATGTTCTAAGATTCAAAAGAGGCCCATGAGTGGTCTATTTCACAGCAATACGACAAAGATCTCGCAAAATCTCCCCGGGCAATGTCGCAACACTAGCGCAGCGTGAAATCAAGAGGCATCGCAACACCTCTCGAATCCAAGCACCCAAGCACACACATCACTAGGGGTGGTCAGTTACCCCTGCAGAGGGCACCTTCGTTGTCCCAGCTAGTGCGGGACCACATGATACCTTCGAAACACACACTCATGCCAAGAACATACAACCAAGGATATGGAATGGAATATCAAGCAAAGGATCAATACAACAATAGCAATAAATAGAGGATGTATAAATCACATGTTATTTTCTTACTGGTCTACTAACGTACATACATACGAGGCATGCATGTACTTACCTGACTAATCGCAATCCGTAGACACTCTCACGTCCCTAATGCGTATCCCCGAGTTTCCCGCTACCTGACAAGGTTGGAAACTCTAATTAATGGGTCGAGTCATTACTAATCCTAGGTTGAAACCCTAGTGTTTTCCCAATGTTTTGATGACTCGAACAACTTGATATATCAATCGGTAACTCGATCAAAAACCAAATAAAAACACAATGATTCTCTTGGGTGTTATAACCACACCTATGTAAGCCTAGTTACAAGTCTTAGGCTCGGCTCAGTCGCATATGAGTCACGCCATAACTTCGAGAGCCGGCGGCGTGCTCACGACGTCATGACCTTTCTTGTTCTATGCACACAACAAAACCAATTTACCCATACAATGGCCCTTTGTAAAAATAAAGGTATGCTATTGGGCCTCTAATTGGGCCCATACAACAAACGTTAAGAAGAAAAAAAAAGAACACAAACAGCACACATTTCTTCATCACTTCTCTTCATATTGTCAATGTGTAAACAACAACCTATCCTTACAATCGTGACTCACACAACCACCAACATCTCAACTGTGACACACCATACACACCCCATACAACTCACATCACGGATTACATCAACACATCACACTAACAGATTCTCAACACAAGAATACTAATACAAACTGCCACTTTAAATCACACACCTATGTAATGGGCTTTATACACACCCTATACCTTTTAAAACAAGTTACACATAACAGTGGACTTTAATTGAAGCAAATATGGTTATTGGGCCTATATAGTAAAGCCCATTCACAAACTTCTTCTTCTTCAACACATCTTCAAGCTGTTACAGTGCTCTTCTTCCTTACCGGATCCGAGACTCACTGGTCGAGTTCTCGGCGAGTCACGCCGTATGGGTCATGACCGGAGGCGTCCCTACGGCGTGCCCTCTTCATACACAGGGGTCTAGCGATTTATAGTGTGCATACACACCCCAAAGACTTGATGACACTTGTGAGTTCCTCAAGTCACCGAAGTATGATCCGAGGCAGAAATTCTGCTGTTGGGCGATTTAGCTCGACGACATAGCATTCCGCTCTTATCACCAACATGTACCGAAAGTTTCAAGACAGTCCGTAACATGTATCGGACTGTCATAGAATCTCGGATGTTCATCCAAGCATCCCACGAATCCAAAAACAGGGAAACAACATCAAAACATGAAAATCAATACACCAGTGAATACCAACCGATTAATCGATTATGGTTGCTCCCTAGATCACCCGAGCACCGGTGGTTCGATGAGTTCGACTCCGGTGCGGCGTCCGTGGTCATTGCAACACCCGAATCCACAACAACAACAAAAACAAAAAAATTGGTGACGCGTGAGCAGAGAATTTAACAGAGAGAAAGAAACAGAGAGGCCGTGAGAGAAAAAGAGAAAGAGAGGGAGAGGGAGAGAGAGAGACAGAGAGGGAGGGTTACCTTTGGCTAGTGCGGCTTCCCGAGGATCATATAGCTCGTTACTCAGGAGGAGGGTGGCGGTGACAGTGAACAGAGAGAGTGAAGCCGTGAGTGAGTGTGAGTGACACCACGAGTGGCGAACCACGAAGGGAGAGTGGAGCCGTGAGTGAAGAGAGATGAGAGTGGAGACCGTGAGTGTTGAGGGTGGAGAGGGTGGTGGAGAGGAGCCGAGAGAGAAGGGAGCCGTGAGTTGGAGAAGATGAGGGAGAGAAGAGCATCGGCGGTGGGGGTAAGAGTGTTAGGGTTTTGTTTTCAAAACATATATATACTTATAATAAGGGTAAAATGACCCTTTTGCCCTTTATCCTCCTTCACCTCCACTTAACAACTGTTGCCCTTTTGCGTCTTTCACCCCTCCACATCTAGACATGAATACACATCTCGATGTCAATCTCATGGTTCCTCACAATTGGGCTGTGTTACTTTAACAATTCGAATTCCATAGTCTGTATGTTGCGTAATTATCCAACTCCCGCATCAGTTTTACATTTCCTCGGTCCATTTTTCTCCGTAATTTGGTTCACCGCGTCTGTTTTCTCGCCACATCTCATCAATAATTACGTAAATTATACAAAAATTCATTTAATTTGTACTTTAACAGTATTTTAAATCCCCCATGTACCCGTAACTCAATTTTCCTACTCGTTCACCGACTTAATTGTTCGGTCACACAAATACGAGTATAAATATATAATACACATCATCATTCACAAATAGCCAAATTTCTGGGTCGTTACAAGAGCAAAAGAGTGTCTTTTCTTCTGTGTTGAGGCAAGGAATCTCGGTTCTTTGGAGGAGGACGACCATCCCATAGTCTGTGCAAGAAAACATTATGGATCGAGAATGGAGTTCTTGCAATTGCATGCATGGAGTGTTTGGTTGGAACGAAACGCTCAAATTTTCGAGCAAAGAGAGAGAATGGGGAGCTGTTAGGGACTTTGTCAAGCATTAAGTTTAGTGGTAATGTGTAATTATTTGGGATCTTGTGCTGAATAGGAAGATGTTAGATGACACCCCAAAGTCACACCCTAGTGATGACGCACGTAGGCCCCACGTAAAAATGAGTGTTAGGCACAAAGTTTCTAGTGCATATTACATTGGCTAATGTGATGGCCCCAGTTCCACAACCCTAAAATTGGACCCCGCCCGGCCTAGACTTACGTAGACTGATGAGTGTTTATTTAGGCATGATTTAGTATAGGATATTAGGAGTTAATGGACTATATTTATCTTGTTTTAAGTGATAAATGCTTGTTTCATGTGTTTCAGGGATTTTATATGAGTCGGACGTTTTTGGGGCAAAAGGCGTGTTATGAACTTAATTGAGTGATGTAGTTTACAAGCCATAACTTTCACATCCGAAGTTGGAATGACTCACCGTTGGTCTTGTTGGAAAGAAGACTATGAGACAGACATTTTTATATCTCAAAAGCATCATGAGACATGGATTTTAAGTGGCTCAAAAGAGCGACACGCAGTTGGCAAAGTTTGGCCAAGTTCCTTAATGACCCCTATTTAGTATAAAGGACATAACTTTCTCATCTTAAATCCAAATGACTTTTCGTTTCCTTTTTTGAAACATAGACTCCAAGATGTACATTTTCATGTCTTCATAATTATCTTCAGATTTGTGCTCTATGTGGTCCAAAATCATGTTGTAAGCCAGAGACGCTGTGATGACGCCGTGATTAATAAATTCTCAAGGCGCGACTCACATATGTCTGAACCAGAGAGCTAAAAAAAGACACCATGAAGATGCCGCCAACACGCCGCTGCCCTCAAGATTCAAAATTTTGGGATCTTACCTACTTTTCAGAATTCTTAGGTTTTCAACCCACTTTGGAGTATTCCTATAAATACCAATAGACTCTTAAACGAAATAATCTTTTGTTTTACTTCTGTTCTGCATTAGAATTAGGTTTTTGATTATGTCTAGCTAGTTTCTCTTCTAGGTTGAAGGTGGATCGGTCAAGCCTAGGACTTGGAAATCCTTTATGAGGTTTATTTATCTTTATTATTATTGATTCTTTTATATGATATATTTTCTTTGGTGTTGTTTATAATATTAGGATTAGATTTAATTGTGTGTAAAGGTCTGTGCATGCATATTAGATTGATTACTTTGTGTCATTGAAGTCAAAATGTCCGTTCTTAGTTCTTACGTGGTAGACTCATATTTAAGACAGTTGGTCATCCGATCAAGTACCCTAGGGATCTTGGCTAAATTGGGAGCACTAATGATCCGGTTGTCTAGGTGTATTGCCTTCATGGACTGAAGTAATTCGACCAATGCATTAAATCTGGAGCACTAGCGATCAGGTTGCATGTTTTGTTAGGGAAGTAGTCAACGGTCGTAACTTAGCTGCCGATATTAGGAAGTGCGAGGAACTGAGTGCGTCACCGGGTCTATAGCTGCACTAGATCATAGATTAGTTTCATATTTTTCATAAACCGACAATTAATGAAATCAGCCCCAAGTTGTATTGCGAAGACCATGAAACTGAATACTTAGATTTTTCACTCTCATTAGATTTCCTCTCATTTAATTTCTGTATTTTCAAAGTATTCACACATTTTCTCTAAACCGTAATTTCCCTTTTTGTTTTTTTACCTTAGAAAGACAACCAATCTCTATGGGATCGACCTTTTACCGCTATCTATAAAATAGTTGGTTTAGGTAATATATTTTATTAACGCATTCGGTGCACGTCATAGACCTCGAGTCAATCCTTGTGTAGTTAACACAAGTCTATTCAACCTTACCTTATCATTCATCATTTATTAAACATCTTAAGTGAGAGTTATTAATATTAGTGAGTTATTCAAAGATAAATGGAAGCATTTAAAATCTTCAAACTAAAGAAAACAACCTCAAGAGATTAGCTAGAACAACCTAGAGTGTGGAAACCCTGCATATGTATACCATCACCATATGTCATGTCACAAAAGTGTATGTCATAGTATACATGCCCAAGATCTCTCATGCCTAAATCCCAGTGTTAAAACAATATATACAATAATGCAAAAGATATCAAACCTACTTCGATAACAAAGGATAAATAACTCCAATATCCTCAAAGCAAGTCACTAAGCTGAGGTACTTTTCCTTTGCTCGACTGTAGATCTGTACTTTGTCAAACACAAGAATGACGAATCACAGGTAAGTAACACAAAGCAGGATGTTTACAGTATTTTAAAAGTAAATAAATAGTTTATATTCATGTCAATAGAAAGAAAAGTACAGGGAATGCATGCATAATAAAGACTAGAAATACATCTGAATAAAGAAAAAATGAGTGTCCAAGAAAATAATAGAAAGACGAAAGTAGTCCCTACCAAAGTTCATTGAGTCGAGGAAATGAAATCACCTACCGGACTTAAAGTTTAGGACGTGGTACTCTCACACCAGCCTAAAGTCCACAAAAATGCAAAGTCCCCAACAATCTAGCGAAGAACTCTCATCCCGTATTGAACTCAAATAATATAGTGCATCCCAAGCTCCTAGCTCTGGTATATGACACTAAATAACCTGCACTCTCAAGGATCACATTGACTCACTTACCCTTGGACCACTCAATTATAATATAATTTCAAACAAGGAATAGAACAATAATAATAACAAATTAAAGCTCAAGAAAATAACTGTAAATTTCTTCACTGGTTTACTTACCTATGTTCAACGCTATTACGCACTCACACGCCTGTAATTCGTCCCTTACGAACTCCCCGTGTGATTATTACTATCCTACAATTCCCTGCTAATCATTTGACTATAAATCCATTAATTATCCTCCAAATTATCCCATTTTCCATAATTTTATTCATTTATATATTTGGGTCAATTACTCAAGTATTGACTTGTATTCAAACCCACTTAGATACCCGAGATATCTCCAAAGTTTTCGAAAAAAACAAAAAATTGATTTGATGAATAGTACCACGTCGTAAGTGGCGCCATGGAACCAAATGCCTTGCGGCTTCACTTAAAGCGTGAATTTTCAGACTCTCTGGTTTAGACGTTATGGGGTGAAATGCCTCATGGCGTCAGTTACTATTTCTGAATCTGAGGTTTTTTGACACCTTGGCCATTTTTCCGTGTTTCGAGCCTATCTCAAACTTATAGAAACGCTCATTTACACTAATTCCAACCTTCAAATCGTTCCAAACAGTGGTCTATAACCCCGATGCAGAAATTAACTCAAAAATCAATGATAATTCTCCAAAAATATAAAACCAATCCAAACACCCAAAACAATCGCATGGTTGTGCTCCACACCAATCAAACAAAACCTTTAAAACATTTGGAAAACCAAAACTCTGAATTGGCGTCCAAAAAAACCACGATTAAAACAGTCAACAGAGTCATCAAAACGTAGAGAACCTGACGATGAATAAGAATATTACCTTGGTTCTCGTGTTTGGTCACGTCTAGGCGTCATCTCGAGCTCAAATCCGATTGAGAAATCTCCCTTCACAGCTCGTTCTCGCGTATGTATGAAATGAAAGAATGAAAACGATGAAGGAGAGATAAAACTAAAACTATATATTTATCTTTTTCATCTCTTCCCTGAGCGTATCCCAAGAATGATTTAGCGGTCATCCTCAACTCTAGCCAAGTTCATTAACACATGGCTGACACATTCGGGTCACTCTTCCATGGACACTATTCAACACACGCATTTCCCAACGTTTTCAGACCCGGTTCGAACCACGACTCACACTGCTGTGTGCCCACGAACCTACCAAGTACCGAACACTTTTAATTATTGTATATTAATGTATTTTGTCAATGTTTTAATTACATTTTCCACTAGAAAGCTAAATACCCGACCACCGTTCACCTCGGCGCCCACAAAACACGTTTCCCCGGATCAATGCTCACCCTCAAACGTCTTTACACGTTGGGGACATTGGAATTTAAATTCAGTAATTAGAATAATGATATAAACACCAAACAAAAATAACATACCTCGGTGTCAACGACTGAGAATTGTTCACACGTATCACGGTTAGGGCCCACGTACGACCTAAAATGACATTTGACACGAGTTAGATTTTAGAGTCGTTACAGCTAATATAAACTGACACCTAAGTGAGAAGGACCCCAAGACCATGTGGTTGTGTATCATCGAGACTACTGGTTTGGTATCAATGACCTGTTACTGGGACATTAAGTTATGGCTCAGTTACTTCCAACCGAGTATAATAAAAAGTTTTGTTTCCGATTAGACTCAGTTGGTAGTAACCGACACCTTTTGGTAGTTATCGGTTATAGGTTACCGAGACACTACAACATGCCTCTGACATGTGTGACCGATAAATTCGCATCCTTGGTTCACTTTCGAAAATAAGAAAAAAAATAAAAAAATAAGAAACTAACCTTGTCGTGTGCGACGTCCGCCTCCCACTCATTTTCTTAATCATCAAACCTTATAAATTATTAAAACTTGTCGAATCTCTGACCGGCGAGGGATCGACAAATGTGATCGACCAGGTTGTTGCACACTCTTTGGTTGACAAACGTGATGTCCAGCCGACGAGAGATCGACTTGACTTGGTAGAAAAATTGGGTTTACAAAAGTGGAGTGCCTAGAGAGGGCATTTGAATGGGCATGTGAATCGTTGGGTTGGGAGGGCATTTTTGTCAATTGGTTATAAAACCAATTTTAATTAAATTTGGTAGGGTGCCCTGAGAGGATGTTCGGGTGCACAAAGCGCGACCCTATCTTTTTTTTAATCATTCTTGATTGAGCTTAGGGATTGCCATAATTTAATGAATTTATTAATTTTCCCGCGACGCGCTAATCTATTTTGAGATGGGCACCTAAAATTTTCTTAATCTTAAATCAAAAGATTAATTTTTCGAACGTTAATCAAACCAAATTTTGTGAACCCAAACGTGTGATTCCATAGCCGAGCTTGTGCTTTGATGATCTCGTTTGATTAGTATGTTTGGTCTGATAATTTCTCCATGATCAATCTTTCTTTCTTTCTTTTTTCCTTTTTTTTTTTGAATGGACCCACACACAACTCAATCGCCAATACAGAACAATAGTAAGAACTTATTTCGTATGTGTGTTCACATGCATCACATTTTTCTATTCATATAGGAGTACAATATCCATGCACCAAGGCACACGGTGCACTTCCATATCCACATATTAATTGGTAATTAAATCTCTTGCTTATTAAATTATATATGTTGCTAAATTCAAGATTTGGAATCTCTATGCGTCATTGGGAATTATGATAAGAAAGAGAAGAAACTATGTCCATAATGCCCCCTTAGTCTTAGTTATATATCCACTCACGTGGAACACGTTGAGATAGCACAAAGCAAGGAGAATAAAATGACACATTTGACATAAATTATTTCCGTTTAAACTTGATTCCCAAGTCAAGTTATTTTCATTGTAGCTTTCTCAACTAGGTAATATATATATATATATATATATATATATATATAGTAAGCACAATAATTTAGCTTCAATCAAGGTTGCAAGATTGTATCTTGTATTTCCTTATTTACCTATAAGGATGGATTGTGTCCTAGATCTATTTAAAGCTATCATATGAATAAGAAATCAAGCAATTATCACCTAAGTTAAAATAGTCTTGAATTGAATCCTATGAAGGACAGATTCAACTAAGGAAGTTGCGACAGATTTGAAGAAAGCTTTGAATTCCACTTCGTTGCGTCCCTTGACGAGATCTTACGCTAAGACACATAACATCTTGGTATCAGAGACTGTCGTCATGGCTGACGTTGATACTATAATGAACAAGTTGGAAGCTTTCATGTAGCAAATGAACCTGCGACAAGAAGCTTTGGAGTCACAGATTGGGGAGCTCACCTCTCACATTCACAGTCTAGGAAAAAATGCTGATGTTGGGGATGCACACAACCCTCACAATGGTAACCAATCAAGTCATCACAACCCCAAATACCACCAAGAAGGGTCGAGTAAAGGCTTGATGGTACCTCGCTTTTCAAAACTAGAGTTGTGACTTTTAGTCGGGACTACTTGCACCTCTCTGCATTGAATTCTTAGACACTCATATATCAAATGATCCTGATTTATTTACAGTTTTTATTTATTCATGCATCCTTAAAGCTTTCTTTCTACCTGCATGAATATAGACTGCTTTAATTTGTTTCGAAATGTTGTTTAAAATCCTATTGGCCTTACTTACCTGGGCTCATTATTTTATGTTTGACTGAGTGCAGATCCACAGTCGAGTAGGGGAAAGGCTCCATTATTGGGCAATTTGATTTGAGGACATCGGAGGGGCCCTCCCTCTAGGCTTTTTGTACTACTTATGTATTGTTTCGATAACATGGGGATATACTATGATTGTAAGATACAATGAGACATGTATATGATATCATTCTACTATCCTCTTATTATATATACATATGACTATGTTTATGCGGGGTTTCCATACTCTAGGTTGTCCTGATTGATTGGGTTAGAGTTGTTTAGGTTTGTTTAAGTTTTATTCGCTTCCGTATAACCTTTGATAACTTACAAACGTGAATAATTCAACTTTAATTATTTAATTCCTCTGCTTTATTAATGGATAATGGTTAGGAAGGTTGACTAGGCTTGCATTGACTCGGGGTCTACGTAGGTCTAGGCTGGGCGGAGTCCAGTTTAGCTGGGAACTAAGGCCGTCACAGTTGGTATCAGAGCCTAAAGTCTTAAACTTAGCTCTTAAATAATCACAACCAGCTTAAGATACAAACCAATAATTAGTTAGGACAACGGGTGGAACTTAGAGTAGAACCCTATGATCATGACAAAAGTTTTAGTTGGGAAGTGAGGAGAGTTAAGGAAATTAAAACTGGTCTATATGAGCTATTTGACGTAATGTATACTACTACTATCGATAGCTATGTCCTAATCGAGCATTCGCTTTCTTTTCAAATTGTGATGGTTGATCAGCCCGAGACTAGCGACGACGTTTTGGGAGATGTCCGGGGTGGGCTGGATGAGGTGTCCCAATTGGTTGCATCACATGACCAACAACTCCTGTAGATTGTTCTACTAATGAGGACCCAGACTACATCATTGCCTTCTACATCCGCAACACCAGTTACACAGGCTGGGAGTGCTCCGACGGTCTAGGACACACCTGCAGCTACTATTGTATAGGCATGACCTGTGATGGTTGAGATGGTATAGGTTCAAACCGAGGCAGTACCACCCACACCAAATACATCGGCTGAGGATATGCCGAGTACGCCTAGAGATACGGGTACTAGGGACAGCTAAGGCAAGATAGTCTCGCATGTTCCAGCAACACCATCCAGAGAAGTTTCACGGAGGTACTGATCTCGAAGCTGAAGAGAGATGCACGAGGAGCCACAAGAAGATACATGATGTTTTGGCCACACCTAATCATATAAGGTTGAGCATTTCGTCACCTTCACTATTTGTAGAGGTAGATGTCTGGTGGCGTAGCATGGTGACTACAAAGGGGAAGCCCAATGACTAGGTTGAGTTTAAGGAGAGGTTCAAAATAAAGTACTTTCCTTCTTCGGTCCAGAACATGAAGAGGACCAAGTTCCCAAATCATCAGGCGGTCCACTAACGAGACAATGATGCGATATATGGGCCAGTACTTGCAATTGATGGAGTTTGTCGGGGCATAGCTGATTTAGACGTTGACAAAACCTACTACTTCATGCATTTCTTATTGGACGATATTGGGACTATAGTGGTGACCACAGCTCTAGGGGCTTTATAGGATGCTTACGAAAGGAGTATGACCAGTGAGTCCTTTTTGAGCGCATGCACCAAGGCAGAAGTTGCGGCTCCACTACCATCACAGTCAAACGTCAAACCTAAAGGTGATGGGAGGAAGAAAAAACCCAACTAGTGGAGGTAGAGAGATAGAGCTCAGCATGTTGGATCTGTTGCATCTCCACCTTACACTGTATGTACTGCACTAGTACGATCTGTTCCAGTATGGAGTTATGCCAGCACACAACATCAACCAGCATAGTCAAGTTGTAACGACCCTAATTAAAATTCTAACCTGTGCTACATGTCAATCTAGGTTGCACGTAGGCCCTCCATCGTGATACAGTCATCAAATTCTCAGTCGTTGACATCAAGGTACGTTACTTTTGTGTGGTGTTTGTATTATATTATATTTCTCTAATAAATTTCAATGTTCCAAATGTGTGAGGATGTTTGCGTGTGAGCATTGGTTTTACGAGATAAAGTTTTATAGTTCGGGGGGCAAATATAACTAAAAACACTGACAAAACACAAATTTATAAAAATAATAGGCATGTTAGTACGTGGTGGCGACCTGGTGTGCGCGATGGGCAAGTCGCGGCGCGGTTCCAGCTCGGCAATATTAGGGCTGAGTTGGAGATGACCAAGTGTAAAGTTCAAGTCACCTAATGAAGTCACAAATGAAGTGTTAGAGTTGGTGGGACAGCTTATAAGAGGATCCTTAGATTCGTCTCGAGATGCGTGTAAATAAGTGGATGAGGAGATGGGTATATAAACCCAAACCCCTTCGTTTTTTACTCTCTTCCTCTCATTTTCTCTAATTTTCTTCTTTTGTTTTCTAAGAAAACCAAGTGGCTGGTGGAGGTGGTCACCAGAGCGGCACTGGTTAGTCGACAATGAGACGATCCGAGGTGTTATTTCCTACGTGTTAGTGTATGTTTAATCTGCATTCGTCGCGACAAAATTTGGACACCACGTTGAGATTTCGGATTCGATCTAAACTCTCGACGTTTTAGTGATCCTCGCAACGACGATCAACACGAGTTTTGTAAAGGTGGTTCTCAATTTGGTCAAGTTTTTAGGGTTTTGGCGAGATTTCAAAGATTTTTGAGTTGATTGATTTTCAATTGATTTTTAATGATTTTGAGCATTTTTGGAACAATCTAAGGCCATGGTTGGACTGACGTTGAGTTCCTAACATGATGGGATAAGAACGGCTTACGGCAGCGCGAGCCTGGGTGGGAAGAACCCTGGCAACCCTTCAGGTGGCACTGGGGACAGAGAAGTCTTTGTCCCTAAGCCGTGGGGGTGCCATGGGGTTGAACCCCCATGGCGTCGCCAGGGAGAAACCTACATCGCCACCGCGGTGCCCAAAACGGGAATTTTATTGAAATATTTGAGACTTATTAGAACAAATTGGGGACCTCCCAGGTACCTAAACGGGTCCAAATACGACCTAATAACTGGGAAATCAACCTGAATACATAATGAAAATAGATAAGAAAATTTTGGTAAAATTGATAAAAAAAAATCACAATAAATTGTATTATTAGGGTTATTTGGGCACAAGACTTCGTAGGGACGAGTCAGAGTCCGCGAGAGTGCGATTAGCTTGGACTGAATGTAAGAAAATCAGTGAGGAACATTACAGTTATTTCTTGAGCTTTAATTTGTTATTGCTATTGTTCAATGCCTATCTTGGAATTTTCATTCTTTTGAGTTGTTTGAGGGTAAGTGAATCAAGCGTGATCCTTGCGAGAATTTCGGGCCTTCTGAGTTTATATACCAAAGGTTTACGGCTCGAGATATATGTTGGGAAATGTGTCTTAGGTCAATCCATTAACTATCTTTATGAATACTTTTAGTTAATAAAATAGAGGATTTTCATTTGCTATTTATTATAATTGATTTGCATGTTTACATTATAATAAGATCCATGGTATTTACAGAAATATCATAAATGTCCCTAGTCGATTATTATACTGGGAACTATAATGAATTAAGACTAGTGTGAGTCTTGGTTGATGATCATACGATGATCATATGTATAGGAATACGAATCAAGAACATAAGTACTTGTTAGGGAACAAAGTATTGGACCGACCCGCTATGAGAACATCACATGGATTAAGTCATAGTTGTTTCTCATGATATGTATATTATTCAGTCCTCTGACTTGAGATTACCAGAGACTTCAACATTAGGAATACAGTTATTTGACGCAATCAAACGTTGTCTTTAACCGAATGATTATAAAGGTTGTGATTGGTTACTGTGTGAATAATGTGGTGAAGTTGTGTAATCGAGATAGAATTTGTCCCTCTCATATAGAGAGATATCCAGTGGATCCCTCGATGTGTTAGATTGTTAAAAGGCCTAGTCTAAGTGAAAATTGATATTGATTAATTTCACTTAGATGTTTTCAATCTACCTAGAGATCGAGACTAGTACGATTGAACATGTTGGATGACAATTCCATGCCTTATGTTTGATCAAAAAGATATCGTGTGACAAAAGGATGTTATATATAAACTATTGATTAGGTTGTATCAATTTGATATTCGTACAACTTGGGTAGTTATAATGTCTTGCTAGAGGCCACTTATGACTTGTATACCAAAATGTGTTTTGGTACACTGCCAACGTTATATGAGCCTATTGGGTCGCACACTAAGAATGGTTTTGCGAGATTTTAAGATGGTTCAAAAAAATGAATTTTATATGATAAAATTCATGACAAAAACGTCCTTGTAGTGTATTACACTTATACTTTTTTAAGTAGGGGTATATGTGTAATTTACTTAATCGTCTATATACAAGGGTTGTATAAATAGACGCTTTGAGTTAGAATACAAGTATGAAAGAAAAAGGCCGAAACTCTATTTTCGTTTTAGAGACGACTTAGGATTTTTGGTATGCTCTGGATCATTTTGGAGAGAAACAAAAAGGTTTGGTATTCTCTCCAAGCTAGCACTTCAAATCTCGGCCGTTGTTTATGTGTGGACTGCTGAAAGAAGGCGTTCGTCGTTGGCCGCGCCTTAAAGATCGATTAACCTTCAGAAAGGTACGTTGCGATTGAGGTATGATTTAGTTTTCATAGTTTAAACGTTTTAATGGAATCAGATTCGAATCCTATTGGGGTTTTTTTCAATTTGTTTTGTAATCTCCGCTGCGTATGAACCCTAAACACCAACATTATATAATTTGTTTGTGGTTATATATGCGGGGTGAGAGTTCTCCACCAGATTATTGGGGACTCTGCATTTGTGTGTGGTTTTTGAGGAGATTTTATCCTCAGCTCTAAGTTTTTGAGGAGATTCTGTGCTCACCTCAAATGACTTTATTAGTCGGGACTACTTGCGCCTCTCCTTTTTTCATTTCAGGATAATTAATTTCGATTGCTCATTCATTTATTTACAGTCTTTATATATTCATGCATTCCCTGTCCTTTCTTTCTATTTGCATGAATTCGACTGCTTGATTTATTTATTTCAAAATACTGTATTTTATTGTTCCTGTTTGGTGTTGCTTACCTGAGATTGTCATTCTTGTGTTTGACCGAGTGCAGATCCAAAGTTCAGCAAGGGAAAAACTCCACTAATAGGGGACTTGATCTGTGGATACAGAGCATCTCTTCCTTGTTGTTTTAGGTGATTATTTGATGTAGTATTTACTTATTTCCTTTCGAGAACATGAGGATTTTGGGTTGAAAGATACTGGATATGTATGACATTTTTGAAACTCTCCTTTGATTCATGTTATGGTGGATTATGTTTACGGGGTTTCCACGCCCTAGGTTTGTCCTAACTTAGTTCTTTGAGGTTATTGATCAGTTTGAGTTTAGTCACTTCCGCTATATCGTTGATAATTCGCTAATTAATTAACTTCACTTTTACATATTTAATAAATGTTTAAATGGTAAGGATAGGCTTACTAAGCCTACACAACTCAGCGAGACTGGCTCGGGGGTTCACGCAGGTTTAAGCCTAGCAATGCCCAATTATAGGATTGTGGAATTTAGGTCGTCATATAATTCTTCAGCCACGTTCAGAGCCCTCGTTATTAGGACATTTGATCGTCCTAGATTATCCTAAATCCTTTGATAATCTAGTCAGCCTAAAAAATCTTTATTATACATTACATTTCAACACATAAATGTTTTTGTAATACTCGAGTTATGTGTTATTCACAGAATAAAATTTAAATTTTTAATAACTTTAATAAAGCCATCAACAATCTCAATAATTTAATGTCCTCACTATACGGGACAATCCTCTAGTCATAATTCAGGTCTTAATCCCCAAATGTGAAGTATTTTAGGAAATCATCCTATTATAGACTTCCATAATTTATAAAAATTTCGGCATAGTCTCCCCTAAAAATCAACTGCCAACAAAATTTAATACCTGATAAACAACAGTGGGAGAATGCCTAAAAGGACTCACATCTCTACAACAGTTCACAATATAATATCAAAATGAACTAAAAGTTCAAATTCACATCAAGTCCACAAGTTTCAACCTTAAAACTTATTTACAATTATATCAGCTTTACAATCCATATTTATATCATAATGACTCATAAACCATCTCAATATATTCTCAAATGTCTCATAAAGTTTCAGTAAAAGTTTCATAACAAAACCATGACCTACTCTCAACCCAAGAATCCCAAAACATAATATTTAACAAAATAATATACAACAAGAAAAACAAGTCAGTAAATCAACAATATATTTATATAGTTATTGTTCTCTTTCTTCTGCACCGTATACCTAACATGATAAAAAACAACTTGAGAATGTCAGGCAAGTAAACATATATACTGATCTGTACTCCTGCAAATGTTAGCTTGATACATGGAGACATATAATTGCATTTTAAGTAAATCAATAAAAATATGCAGCAACGTGAATGTGATAAACCGTGTTCCTGTTTCCTAACTATAGACAGACGTGCACTTCCAACTATAGTATGCACACAATACTGGAAGATCATGAATGCCAAGGCACCTTGTTAGCCAAGCCCTGACCAGTCCCACGGGTAGTGGTGCAACAATGATCGGAATCAAATTCCTATCAGCTCAGAGCTAACAAGCCTACCTTATCCCGTGTATGCATGACCAAAAAAATGAAATGCAATGCAGACTTAATACATATGTAGGTACATAGATATTTCAATGAATTGTAAAGATCACTGTATGAATTACTTACAACCAACTAACTTTGAGCAGACTTTTTGGGGTTCCCGAATCCTCAGATCACCTTGAAACTTGTTTCAATAGGTTCCCTGCATACTCAATTATATTATAGGTCAAGCTTCAAGTGAAACTATATCATGAGACCTTATGAAAACTGTGGCCAAAATAAGCTCGAGAGCTAGTTCCAAAAATAATTATATAAAATAACTTCAACTAGCTTTTAACTAGCTAACTTGAGGTAACATTTTAACCTTGAAATCCTCAATATTTATCATGCTCACCAAAAAGGAACTTGTAGTATACATTTCGTACTTTCCAAAGACTTCAAGAACACTCAAATAAATCACAGACTGAGAAGTTATGAATTTTCCAATATAGCCTGGCGATTAGACAAACATTATTAAATTTGAACTAACAAAACTTTTCCAAATCAATATTTTCGAAGTTAAATCTTCAAATCTCAACAACAAACACCATAAAACCACTTGTTACTATCTTTCAAATATTTTAACAGCTCAGGGCGTCAATTTGGATTAAAAGCATTTTTCAATTCATCCAAAATCCTAATGTAAATCAATATCAACTATAAAAACATCTTCAAAATAGCTACAACTGAATCACATCAACTCGATTGACAAAAACCTTAACCTATGTTGATGGAATTTATTCCAAATTGACACTAATCAACTAAATACATCCATTTATAACAATTCATACATATTCCCATCAAAAACTAACAAGAAATATTGAAAAATCTCGAGAATTCAAATTGAATTGAGGAAATATGCTATGCACTGAGATTTTACCAAATTTGGGCTGAATATCTCATTTCCTTCGCAAAAACTTGGCCCAAACTAACCGTCTCGTAATGATCTACTATTTTGCACAAAGAAATCAGAAGAAAATCGAACGTACGAAAATTTGAGAGCAAGAGAGCACATAGAGAGGGTTAGAGGAATGAAAACTGTAAGGACCTCTAATTCCAAGATCGTCACGTGGCTTACCGCTTCCTGCTCGCAAGCCCGGCAGCACCTGGCATGTCACTACCTAAACTAACCCTACTTGACAACTCTGTATTATGGATTAACTTGTATTATATTTAAAGAATCACCTTAAGAGTTGCAAGTCTTGTACTAATTAATTTGTATAGCGGAAGTCTTATTTAGTTAGTTGAGCATTTTCAAAATAAATATATTAAAATCCTATAGTGGAAAACCCGGTAAGTACTCAGTATATAAGCGACTAAACTGTCAAACAGTATATATATATACCATTACAAGTGTATAGTCTCATATATCCCAAATATAAAATAAAACATCATAATACCATTCATATGTACAAATAGGTCCTCGACAGTGGGCAAGTCAGATGTAGTCACCTAAAACCCCTTGCCCCTATTGGTACTATGATCTGCACTTAAGCCATCATAAAAACTAGATGACGAGTCCAGTAAGTAAAATCCCAAGGAAATCCACTGTGCATTTCTTAATATAAAATTAAATAGATATCCAAAAATAAGGTTAAATAAACGTGCCGAAATGAAGGAAAATATAGTCAACTGCATAAAGTTCATTGCATGAATATATAACATCAGTGAATTACAAAATAGGTGGTTGACCTAGCAGATTAAGTTTATACTTTGGACCAGGATCCGTTTATGTAACTTACCACAATTCACATCACATGTCTTCCTAACAGTATCAACCTAGTTGTGTATACTAAACATGTGAAACCAAACTAAACTCGGGTTGTAATTCACTAAGACCAGGTAACACGTGCTACAAACTTGCAAGCCCCACAACACACCACAGATACATAGGTGGGAGTAACTCAACCACCCCAGTAAATAAATATCATGAAATAATTCAAGAAATTTGATTAAATAATACTAAAAAGTAAATACAACAATGGCGTTCAGTTGGGTTTTACGTACCGCAAACCGCACCTCGAAAACCTCAAAAAAAAACCCAATCTGACCCCAACTAGTCCTTGACTCTAAAATATAGTCTGTGGCTCTTGAGATCAATTTCATGTGTTTTAAGGTTAGTTAAGTGGCATTATAGGTGAATTTATCCAAAAAAAAAACCTGAGCCAAACTATCCAAAAATTGAATCTGTTGGTCCCAGTGCGCTAGGTGAATCAGCAAGTATGCTGGGAAGCCCTGTATGTATTGTTCTTCATCCTGAATAACAGTCATCTTCTTCACAACATCCAGAATTCTGGTGTTTATCACCCATTGCGATGGAAGGGTTGATTCCCAAAATTTCAGTTCAAAGTTCTAGGAATCTTGGTTTCCTCATCGTTCCCATTACACTTAATATGCTCCCTAACATCCAATACCTCGATTTAACCTTAGAAAATAGTAATTAAACACGAAACTACCCAAAAACAAAGGATCAAAGACATGCATTAACAATTTCAAAAATTTCAAGTTTTTCTTAAAATCCTCTACAATTCTAACTCAAACTATTTCATTTGATCAATTTAAACCTTTTAATGGAAAATTCACTAATTTAAGAGATAGATTCCCTCAGATCTATAATGATAACGCTGATTCCTGAGATAAACCCTTCTTCTCCTCCTCCAGATTCATACTGATCCCTCTCTTTCTGTCTAAAATTTTGTTTCTTTTATTTGCATGTTTGTTCATCCATGGTTTATATAGTAATATGATAATCTAATGTGAAATACGTATCTCGAGGCATATTTAATGGCTCTAATCAGATGCAGCTCTGACTTCCAGTGACATAAGATTGTAACACAAATGCTCTTGATCCACCCATCTACTTATCTCTAGGATAATCTAATGCCTCTTGATTTTTAAGGTTTTAACTATAGGCATTTATATTGATTTGCATATATTTAATTCATGTAACCCATGTTAGGCCTCCATAATAATTCATAAAATTTATACACAAGGTCCTACTACCTCTCGACTACCTAATATCTAGTGCCTTGTATCCGACACGCACCCTGAGGCGTCTCTCACTTAGGGTTTAGCCTAATTGATTTAGCCTACCCAATTAATTGATTTAGCCTAAGGTTATGAATATCAAATAAATCCCCAAATAAACCAATCTTAATCATTTCCATTTACCCAGTACCCCAGTCTGACACCTGTCTAATACCCGCGTTGACATACACTTCGAGATGAACATCCGTCGCACAACCTCACCCGACTCCAACATACACATATGCGATGCAACATTGATAACAACGAACTTTAACATCGCAATAATAGACATACACACAAACAAATAACATATACATCCTGGGTACTCCTATCTGAGTCAGTTCAACTGTCCACGTAACTTCCAAATTAACCTGTTAATCCTCAAGATTAACATTAATCCTGATTAATTAAATTTAGTCCTTTACAAAAACTATTCTATTGAACGAAATGTAAGTTGTATGTTTTGGATTCTATTTTTTTATTTTTTCTTTTTATATTAAATCCTCACTTGCTTATTATCAGCTTAATTTCTTTATATTTATTAATTTCAGAAATCCCTATTTTGATGTGTTTTGACATCCGGTGCTCATATTTTATTCAATTTTTTACCAAATTAAGCTAAACTCTAGATAAAATAGTTCATCTTCATAAAATGTCTATAACACTGGTCTTGGTCACACTAATACCCTAAAAATCTTACCTTTGTCCATGACATAACAAACTCTTATGGAACAATTATCTTGCCATTTTTAACCAAACTTGTATCAATTTAGACCCAATCTTAACTTTGACTACCGCCAATTGACACAAAACTCAAGGCAAGGTCTTACATCAACTTCGTTCTCATTTTATATTACCACCACCAATCTCGACTTGCATGCAAACTAAGGCAAAATCCTCACATGAGACTTAACACTTGTTTTACGAGTTTTCGAGGAATTAATTATTAATTTACACTCATGCCCTTCAGACATGTACTTGCTACCCTGATTATGAAAAATTAAGGATACACCTCAACACATTTTGACGTCACGAATAAAATTATATAATACACACACTAGGCATTTACCAACTAAAAATAACATTAACCTAGTGATTTTCTTTTTTCACTAATCCGAGTCCTAATCCACAACAAGTGACCTGATTATGACCCACTAATCTCATAATAAAGTCATAATACTGGTTTATTAAAATCAGTTATGTCACACATATCCTGTTGGAGAATGTGCCCTAGGTCAATCCATTAACTGTCTTTATGAATACTTTTAGTTAATAAAATAGAGGATTTTCATTTGATGTTTATTATAATTGATTTGCATGTTTACTATATAATAAGATCCATGGGTATTTCAGAATTATCCTAAATGTCCCTAGTCGATTATTATACTGGGAACTATAATGAATTAAGACTAGTGTGAGTCTTGATTGATGATCATACGATGATCATACATATAGGAATACGAATCAAGATCATGAGTACTTGTTAGGGAACAAAATACTGGATCGACCTGCTATGAGAACATCACATGGATTAAGTCATAATTGTTTCTCATGATATGTATATTATTCGGTCCTCTGACTTGAGATTACTAGAGACTTCAACATTAGGAATACAGTGATTTGACGCAATCAAACGTTGCCTTTAACTAGGTGATTATAAAGGTTGTGATTGGTTACTGTGTGAATAATGTGGTGAAGTTATGTAATCAAGATATAATTTGTCCCTCTCATATAGAGAGAGATATCCAGTGGATCCCTCGATGTGTTGGACTATTAAAAGGCCTAGTCTAAGTGAATTAATATTAATCAATGTCACTTGGATGTTTTCATTCTACCTAGAGATCGAGACTAGTACGATTGAACATGTTGGATGACAATTCCATGCCTTATGTTTGATCAAAAGGATATCGTGTTACAAAAGGGTGTTATATATATACTATTGATTAGGTTGTATCGATTTGATATTCGTACAACTTGGGTAGTCATAATGTCTTACTAGAGGCCGCTTATTACTTGTATACCAAAATGTATTTTGTTACACTGTCAACGTTGTATGAGCCTATTGGGTCACACACTAAGAATGGTTTTGCGAGATTTTAAGATGGTTCAGAAAAATGAATTTTATATGATAAAATTCATGACATAAATGTCCTTGTAGTGTATTACACTTATACTTCTTTAAGTAGGGGTATATGTGTAATTTACTTAACTGTCTATATACAAAGGTTGTATAAATAGACGCTTTGAGTTAGAATACAAGAATGAAAGAAAAAAGGCTGAAACTCTATTTTCATTTTAGAGATGACTTAGGGTTTTTGGTATGCTCTGGATCGTTTTGAGAGAAACAAAAAGGTTTGGTATTCTCTCGAAGCTAGCACTTCAAATCTCGGTCGTCGTTCGTGTGTAGACTGCTGATAGAGGGTATTCGTCATTGGCAGCGCCTTAAAGATCGATTAACTTTCATAAAGGTACATTGTGATTGAAGTATGATTAAGTTTTCATAGTTTAAATGTTTTAATAGAATCAGATTCAGATCCTGTTGGGGTTTTTCTTAAAATTGTTTTGTAATCTCTGCTGCGTATGTACCCCAAACACCAACAGTGGTATCAGAGCATTCGAGTTTGATTCCATTAAACTCATTGCATGTTTTCTTATGATATATGATTGAAAGCATGTTAATAGTTGATGTATATGTGATATACATAAGTTTTCTGTGAGATTTATTATCATGTTTTGTGTATATGATACATATATTCGTGATTTAATTGAAATAAGTTTCGTACATGCTAGTAACCATGCTAGGTTAATTTGAATAATTTTAATGAATTGAGTTTCGTGTTCTATGATCCATGACACCATTAGGTCCGAGTGGGATAGTAGTTCATGATTCAATTATATGTTTGTGATTATTTGGATGAAGATCGAAATTGCAAATAATTAATTTTCAAAATTATTTATTTATAAATAATTAATTTTCAAAATTATTTATTTATCTTGTTATATTTGTTATGAAGTTTCTATTTAATAAAGATAGATAACAAATTAGAATAGGAGATAAATATCAAGAATCTTGTTATTGGTGATATACTAGGATTCAAATATCTTAAATCTAAAATAAATAATTAATTTTTGAAATTATTTATTTATCTTGTTATATCTATTTTGTTATGAAGTTTCTATTTGATAAAGATAGATAACAAATTAGATTAGGAGATATATGCAAAATCGGTTTCATTATCCCTATTGGATAGGAGATAAATATGGTGAAGTTTGTTATTGGTGATATACTAGGATTAAAATATCTAAAGTCCTAATTGGATTAGGATGAGATGATTAGTTAGATGTGGGCCCGAGTTAATTAAAAATGTTTTAATTGACTTAATTTTGGATAAATTAAGGGGTAAATTTAGTATAGTAAAATCAACAAAAACTATGATTTTCTATAGTGAATTTCAATTTTCGGAATTGAGATTCGTCTTCTAATCCTAGGGCATGAAAATTCTTCTATTAGTGAATAGCATAAAAATATCCTAAATTGTTTAGTGGTTCTACAAATCAATAAAATATATGATATTTCATTGTTTACTTAAAAATCACTAAAACTGAATAAAATCCCTCTATTAAATCTTAAATCTTGCGCCATCTATTTTAAACACTTGTCAAGGCCTCGATCACACTAATGCAGTTTCAGCCATAGCTGAGTGTATTATGTTATCTTGGTGAGATAAGTTGGGTAAGAGTTACCTAAATGATTAAAATGGTCCGACTTAATAAAGCTATCAAAATAGTTTTGAGCTTTAGGCAAATGATGAGATAAAAACATGCTAAGACATAAGATGTCCCATATCTCATAAAAGGATCTAAAAATTACATAAGATGTAATTGGTAATTGTTACCTACCTAAATAATTTAGTTCTGTGTTTCATGCTATAACTGTCATAGAATTAGATGAAATATGGATTTTAGTCCTCTAAATAAACAGTGTGTTTTAGGAGGGTTGTTAATTTAGTGAGAGTCTATTCCTTTATACTAAAATAAACTCTGCATAATATTTATTGTAGATCAATGGCCTCTTCAAGTAACAATAATCCCCTATCACTGCGATCTATCCTTGAGAAGGATAAACTATCTGAGACTAACTTTCTTAACTGGTTCAGAAACTTGAGAATCGTTCTCAAGCATGAACGTAAGTTGTATGTTCTGGATGCTCCGATCCCTGAGGACCTACCAGCCACTGCTACGAAAGCTGTGAAGGATGCACATAATAAGCATGTCAACGATTCTACTAATGTTGCATGCATTATGTTGGCAACTATGGTTCATGAACTTCAGAAGAACATGGAACTAATGGAACCCTACAACCTGGCTGTAACGTTGAAGGAAATGTTCCAACATCAAGCTAGGCAAGAAATGTTCGAGACAGTCAAGAACTTGCATTCTTGTAAGATGATTGAGGGTGCGTCGGTTAGTCCTCATGTTCTGAAGATGAAGGGCTATGTTGACCAACTTGATAGACTTGGATTTCCCATAAGCCAAGAGTTGGCTGTGGATTTGATCATAAATTCATTACCGGAGAGTTACTCACAATTTATGATGAACTAAAATATGAATAATATAGAGAAATCAATTTTAGAGTTGCATTTGATGCTCAAAACCGTTGAATAAAATATCAAGAAACCCTCTAGTAATGTGCTGATGGTCCAAAAGGGAAAGGGAATGAAGAAGAAAGGCAAAGGCAAAGGCATGGCTAAAGTTGTCAAGGCTGCTGCTGCACCTGTCGCAAAGCCTGTGGAACAAGTCAAGCCCCAGCTTGTTCCTGCTTCAAAGCACCAAAAGGAAAAGGAAGGAAATTGTCATTTCTGCCATGCACCTGGACATTAGTTCAGAAATTGCAAATTCTATCTGGAAGATCTAAAGAAGAAAAAGTGTAGTGCAACTACACCTCAGATATTTATGTTATTAAAATTAATTTATGTACTAGTGATTCCTGGGTATTGGATACCAGATGTGGATCTCACATTTGTATAAATGTGCAGGAACTCACCAGAAGTAGGAAGCTGAAAAAAGGAGAAGTCATCCTGCGCATAGGGAATGGAGCAAGAGTTGTTTCCCTAGCTGTTGGATCATATGACTTAGTATTACCTAGTGGACTTATTTTAACTTTAAATAATTGTTATTATGTGCCTGCTTTGAGCAGAAACATCATTTATGTTTCATGTTTGGATATGGATGGTTTTGATTTTATTATTGCAAGTAATAGATGTTCAATTTCTCGTAAAGGCATTTTTTATGCAAATGTTGATTTGTGTGATGGTCTTTATATTCTAAGCATGAAAAGGTTCACTGATACTCCAGTCTTTAACATAAATACAAAGAGATTCAAGTCAAATGATTTGAATCAAACTTATCTTTGGCATTGTCGTCTTGGCCACATAAATGAGAGACGCATAACGAAGCTCCATAAAGATGGACTTCTAGATTCATTTGATTTGGAATCATATGAAACGTGTGTATCTTGTTTACTAGGCAAGATGACTAAAAGTCCCTTTACTGGACATAATGAAAGGGCAAGTGATTTATTAGGTCTAATACATACTGATATATGTGGTCCTATAAACACAATGGCTAGAGGAGGTTATTAGTACTTCATTACATTTAATTATGATTTCAGCAAATATGGTTATGTATATCTTATGAAACATAAAGCTGAATCATTTGAGATGTTTCAAACGTTTCAAAATGAAGTGCAGAATCAACTTGGTAAAACTATCAAAACACTTCGATCAGATCGAGGTGGTGAATACTTGAGCCAAGAATTTGATGATCATCTTAGAAATTGTGGGATTGTCTCACAATTAACTCCACCAGTAACTCCACAATAGAATGGAGTTTCTTAAAGGAGAAATCAAACCTTATTAGATATGGTTTGATCTATGATGAGTCATGCAGATCTTCCATTATCCTTTTGAGGTTATGCATTACAAGCTATAGCTTTCACTCTAAATCGAGTTCCTTCTAAAGCGGTTGATAAAACACCATATGAGATATGGTATGGGAAGAGACCTAGTTTTGTTTTCTTAAGATTTGGGGTTATGAGGCTTACGTAAAACGACAAGTCTCAGAAAAACTAGCACCTAAATCTGATAAGTGTTTATTTGTGCGGTATCCTAAGGAAACAAAAGGATATTACTTTTATAATCCCGCTGAGAACAAAGTGTTTGTTGCTCGGTATGGTGCCTTTATGGAAAAATAGTTTATTTCAAAAGACATTAGTGGGAGATAAATAAATCTTGAAGAAGTTCAAGAATCACAGATAAACACTGAACCGCTACTAGAAGTTCAACAACGTTCTGAACCAGTTGAACCTCCGCAAGTGACACAAGGCCTACGTAAATCTGGTAGGGTAAGACATGAGCTAGAGAGATTAGGAATTCACATTACTGATAGTCGTGATGTGTTGCTTATGGATCAAAATGAGCCCACCACTTATCAGGAGGCTATGTCTGGACCAGACTCAGAGAAATGGCTAAGTGCCATGTATTTTGAGATGCAATCCATGTATGATAACCAAGTTTGGTTCTTGGTTGATTTACCTGAAGGTGGTAAGACCATTGGATGTAAATGAGTTTTCAAGAAGAAAACTGACATGGATGGCAAAGTGCATAATTTCAAAGCAAGACTTGTAGCAAAAGGATTCAGGCAGACTCAAGGTGTTGATTATGATGAAACTTTTTTGCTAGTAGCCATACTTAAATCCATAAGAATTTTAATTGCCATTGCTGCATATTATGACTATGAGATATGACAAATGGATGTAAAAATAACATTTCTTAATGGAATTCTGCTTGAGGACGTGTATATGACACAACCTGAAGGTTTTGTACATCCTGAGAATTCTAGGAAGGTATGCAAGCTTCAAAGATCCATTTATATATTAAAGCAAGTTTCTCGGAGTTGGAATCTTCGTTTTGATGAAGCAATCAAGGATTTTGGTTTTATTAAGAACGAAGATGATTCTTGTGTATACAAGAAGGTCAGTGGGAGTGTAGTTGTTTTTCTAGTACTGTATGTTGATGATATATTACTCATTGGAAATGACATCCCAACATTGCAGAGTGTCAAGTCTTGGTTAGGGAAATGTTTCTCAATGAAAGACTTAGGAGATGCAGCCTATATCCTAGGGATAAAGATCTATAGGGATAGATCTAAAAGGCTAATCGATCTAAGTCAGAGTGCTTACATAGACAAGGTGCTGAATACGTTCAGTTTGCAAGACTCTAAAAGAGGATTGTTGCCAATGTCTCATGGCATAAGTCTCAGCAAGACTCAATGTCCTAAGACGAATGATGAGCGAGACCGTAGGAATAAGATTCCATATGCATCTGCTATTGGATCTATCATGTACGCCATGCTATGCACTCGACCTGATGTATTATATACTTTGAGCACTACAAGCAGATATCAGTCAGATCTAGGTGAGAGTCACTGGATAGCAGTAAAGAACATCCTTAAGTACTTAAGAAGGACTAAAGAAGTGTTCTTGGTCTATGAAGGTTTTGAAAATGATCTAGTTGTAAATGGTTACACATATGCAAGTTTTCAAACTGATATAGATGATTTTAGATCGCAGTCTGGATATGTGTTTACTTTGAACAGTAAGTAGGAAAAGTTCGAAGTAAGAGACTATGGCAGATTCTACAACTGAAGCTGAGTATATTGCCGCGTCTGATGCAGCAAAGGAGGCAGTTTGGATCAAAAAGTTCATTTCTGAACTAGGTGTGGTTCCAAGTATTGCTAACCCTGTTTGTTTGTATTGTGACAATAACGGGGCAATAGCACAGGCCAAGGAACCTAGATCACACCACAGATCCAAACATATACTCAGGCGTTTTCATCTCATCAAAGAAATTATTTAGAGGGGGGACGTAAAGATTTGCAAAGTACCTACTGAAGACAACATTGCAGATCCATTGACAAAAACTCTTCCACAAGCAAAACATGATGGTCATGTTAGATCATTAGGCATTAGATGCATGCATGATTGGCCCTAGTGCAAGTGGAAGATGTTGGGGAATGTGCCCTAGGTCAATCCATTAACTGTCTTTATTAATACTTTTAGTTAATAAAATAGAGGATTTTCATTTGTTGTTTATTATAATTGATTTGCATGTTTACATTATAATAAGATCCATGGGTATTTACAGAAATATCCTAAATGTCCATAGTCGATTATTATACTGGGAACTATAATGAATTATGACTAGTGTGAGTCGTGATTGATGATCATACGATGATTATACGTATAGGAATACAAATCAAGATCATGAGTACTTGTTAGGGAACAGATTACTGGATCGACCCGCTATGAGAACATCACATGGATTAAGTCATAGTTGTTTCTCATGATATGTATATTATTCAGTCCTCTGACTTGAGATTACCAGATACTTCAACATTAAGAATACAGTGATTTGACGCAATCAAACGTTGTCTTTAACCAGACGATTATAAAGGTTGTGATTGGTTACAATGTGAATAATGTGGTGAAGTTGTGTAATCGAGATAGAATTTGTCCCTCTCATATAGAGAGATATCCAGTGGATCCCTCGATGTGTTAGACTGTTAAAAGGCCTAATCTAAGTGAATTGATATTGATCAATGTCACTTGGATGTTTTCAGTCTACCTAGAGATCGAGACTAGTACGATTGAATATGTTGGATGACAATTCCATGCCTTATGTTTGATCAAAAGGATATCGTGTGACAAAAAGGATATTATATATACATTATTGATTAGGTTGTATCGATTTGATATTCGTACAACTTGGGTAGTTATAATGTCTTACTAGAGGCCGCTTATGACTTGTATACCGAAATGTGTTTTGGTACACTGCCAACGTTGTATGAGCCTATTGGGTCGCACACTAAGAATGGTTTTGCGAGATTTTAAGATGGTTTAGAAAAATGAATTTTATATGATAAAATTCATGACAGAAACGTCCTTGTAGTGTATTACACTTATACTTCTTTAAGTAGGGGTATATGTGTAATTTACTTAATTGTCTATATACAAGGGTTGTATAAATAGACGCTTTGAGTTAGAATACAAGAATGAAAGAAAAAAGGCCGAAACTTTATTTTCATTTTAGAGACGACTTAGGGTTTTTGGTATGCTCTGGATCGTTTTGGAGAGAAACAAAAAGGTTTGGTATCCTCTCGAAGCTAGCACTTCAAATCTCGGCTGTCGTTCGTGTGTGGACTGCTGATAGAGGGTGTTCGTTGTTGGCAGCGCATTAGAGATCGATTAACCTTCAAAAAGGTACATTGCGACTGAGGTATGATTAAGTTTTCATAGTTTAAACATTTTAATGGAATCAGATTCGGATCCTGTTGGGGTTTTTCTAAAAATTGTTTTGTAATCTTCGCTGCATATGAACCCCAAACACCAACATATCCCTCATCTTTAAGGCATCTAATCAGCCTAAATTATCCCAAATCCTCCGTAATCTAGTCAGCTTCTAAAATCCTTATTATATGTTACATTTCAACACATAAAATATTTTGTAATCCTCGAGTTCTATGTTATCCACATATTAAAATTCAGCGTTTTAATATCTTTAATAAAACTATCAACAATCATAATAATTTAAAGTCCTCACTATATGAGACAATCATTAAGTCATAATTCAGGTCTTAATCTCCAAATGTGAAGCATTTTAGGAAGTCATTCTATTATAGTCTTCCATAATTTATAAAAATTTCGGCATAGCCTCCATTAAAAATGGATTGCCAAAAAATTCAGTACTTAATAAATAGTGAGATAATACTTAAAAGGACTCACATCTCTATAATGGTTCACAATATAATATCAAAATGAACTAAATGTTCAAATTCACATCAAATCCACAAGTTTCAGCCTTAAAACTTCTTTACAATAATATCAGCTTCACAATCCATATTTATATCATAATGACCCATAAACTGTCTCAATATATTCTCAAACTATCTCATAAAGCTTTCGTAAAAGTTTCATAACCAAATAACATTTAACAAAACAATCTACAACAAGAAAAACAAGTAAAAGAAATCACAAATAGATTTATATGGTTGTTGTTCTTTTTGTTCTGCACTGCATACTTGACATCATCACAAACAACTCGAATATGTCATGTAAATTATGAAGGCCCAAGTTCCCACAACAAAATTGGGCCTCACCCAGCCTAAACTTTCATGGACCCCCGAGTTCATACTCGTAAAGTCAACGCAAGCCTAGTCAGCCTCTTTTAGTTATATCCTTATTAATTTAGCATTTTGTCATTGAGTTATTAGATTATGTCATTTAAAAATGTTTCACAGCGAAAATTGAACTTAAAACAAAGTTAAATAACTCAAATTAAACAAATTTAGGTAAACCTACAGTGTGGAACCCCGAAAGATGTATAAACAAGCATATCTGTTGAATCAACCATAAACAAGGCGATAATACATGGTATCCAAAATTATTCGATCTCAAAAGTCATTCCAGTGTTATCAAAAACAATATATACAATAATCAAGAAATAGAAAGGCAGGCATACAATGATACAAGGAAAGAACCGCTCCGAGAGTCCTTAGAGAAAGTCACCATGTTGGACTAAGTGGTTAGCACTCTAACTCCAATCGGGATTTTGATGAAAAGAAACAAGGTGAAAATATACTAATGAATATCAAGTGCATTTTAGTTTTTGTTAAAGGTTGCAAAACATCACATCACGGGTATTCAAGCCATACAAGTTCAAGACTCGGCATTCATGAAGGAATGAAGATGAAAGATCAAACTACAAGTTGTAATATTGATGTAAGGTATAAAAGTTCATTCACGCAAGCCAAATGCATTAGTTCATGCATATCGAGCTTTTCAAATGAATTTTCAAAAGTCAAGTGAGTACTTTAAGTTTTTAATAGAACTTAACACATGACCCAGTCTATAAGTTTAAACAATGTTAAACTATGTGTTTATGTTCATATCACACTTTGAAAATCATTGTAGAAGTTTTTGAAAAGGAAAAACTCGTTTTTGAATGGTTTTTGAAAAGAAAACTGAACATTTGCAGAAAAGCCCTTCACACGTTATGAAACTGTGATTATCCATTTTTGGGATTTGTAAAATTATCCAGATCATCCAAATAGGCTTAATGACCCATAACAAACATGTATAATATGTTACATGAGGGTTGGTTGGGTCCCGGACGCGTATAAGGGTCGCCAACACAAGGGACAGATATAATTATTCTGAAGCCCCTACAGTTAGCGCGCTAATACTACCATTAGCGCGCTATATGCAGAGTTAGCGCGCTATGTACCAGTATTAGCGCGCTAATTACATTCGTGACAGCTTTTTTAAAAAGTTGGAAAACAAACTTTAATTTAAATTCTTGATAAATTCTTGGCCCTTGGATCCTTAGAACGGTCACAAACTGATAAAGATGGGATTTCTAACACTATAAAACCACCAAAAATAAGGGTTTTGAAAGAACAAGCAAGAAAACACAAAAAGCTCTAAGCATACAAAAAGAAAAGCTTGGAGAACACAAAGAATCTTCAAAGGCTGTCCACTCACTTTCAAATCCAGAATCTTTAAAGCTTTCTAGGGTGTACAACAACCTCTCCAAATCAGTTTTACAAGTCACTTTCTTGGGGTTGTAAGAGAGCTTCTTGTCCTAGCTCTTTCTTGTGCTTAGATTCCATAACTTTGTGTGTATGACTTGAAAAATTATTTGTTGTGTCTTTAAACACATTCATCTTGGGTTTTGTGTTTAAGCTTACTTTATTAAACCCTAGGTTTTGGTTTGGACAAAATTTTGCACCTAAACTTGATTTTTTATCAAACTTCTTGTTCTTGGCTTTGAAATTGGTTTTGCACTAATACATTAGTTTTTTTGAAATGATTTCATATTTGGAACTTGCAAAAAATCAGTGACATATTTGCATACTCCATTTAATCTCATACTTGCATGCATTAGAGTTGTTAGGCTCTAGGAGGCTTGCTAGTGTTTGAATTTGATACCACTTTACTTTGTAAAGTGTATTTCATTATTTTTTAGCTACTTGTTGTGATTGGATGATTGTAAGACTTAGTGGAATCTAAGTCAAAAGGGAAGACCTAGTTGAGGCTAGGCATAAACCCTAGTTGTGGCTAGGTAGGAAGTCCTAATGGTGATTAGGCATTCTAGGCTTGTATGCTTAGGTTGTAACACTTATTTGAAATATAAGTGAGGGTTTAAAAATTCTAACCGCAGAGGTTAGGTAGTGGATGTAGATTATTGGATTGAACCACTATAAATTGTGTGTCACTTTCCATCTCTTCTATCCCATTCACTTGCATATCATTCACATTCATGTTTTGGTGAGCATATAGCATCTTAATTATTGAACTAAATTTAAAAAGGCGATAGCTTCTCGATACACCCAATTCACCCCCACTTGGGTGTGGTTTCACACCAATCATTGGCTCTTTTCCCTTACTCGTCCTTGCGCGATCTGCACCTACCGTCACAAACTAAAGGGTGAGTACATGAAAAATTGAAATTAATGCTAGAAGGATATAAACAGGAATTCATGAGTAAGTGAAAAACTATCCAAAAATCATGTTGGTAAATAACACGAATTTGCATGATAAACAAACTGAAAAATATTCACAATGAAATTTAAGTGCCTAAGAATCGAAGGAGGCAAACTTAGTGGTCTTATATCCACAAAAAATCACGACAATCCACAACAATATAGGACTCGACGAAAACTCACGTTTGGTTGGGTAGGTGTACCCTCACAGTTGGTGTTCACGTTTTTCTAGCTATAATCCTAGGAGTACCTTCTCGACACATTTAGGCCAAAGGCATCCAACCAACCAAGGAATAAAGAATGGAATTCCAAGAGATAGTTAATTTCAATGAAAACAAGAAATAATTGGAAAATGAATTACTATGCATTACTTAACGAAATTTAGTTACTTGGAATGCTTCAAAACGCCACCAAAGTGACTTCGAAACAGCTTACTCATGCCTCGCAGTGCCCACCCGACGCCCGACACTATTTCTCTATGCCCCTGGTGTCAATTTACATTCAATTAGGTGTGTTAAAGTTCTTATCTAAAAAATAATTTATTTAATTTCATTTTCTTTCCATTTACCTCATTTTCTAATAATATGAGATTTCAACTACAATCATCACATCTCGGGTCGAACTGCCTTGGTCAAATCTCGCTCGACTAATTTATCAGAATTGGCCTTTATAAATTTTCTTCGTAACCAATTGGATATTATTTTATTTCATTATATATATATATATATAAGTGTGTGTGTTTGTGTGTGTAATATATATACATAGTATATTTACACACTATACATAAACGTATATGTATTCCAAATATATATATATATATATGTATATATACATGTTATTTTTAATATATAATTTTTTGAAAATCAGCAAACATCTTGAGGCAGTCTCGAGATGCATTCAATTTTAACACGCATCTTAAGGTGATCTATGTCCCACAATGAACGCAAATCTCGAGGCATCCATCAAGAACATCCACATCATGGCACAGATCTCGAGATAGTCACAAAATAGCTACCATTACAAATCTCAAAGTAATACGCATATATATACACTAACTAGTCAATTTCCTGTTCTTTAGACAGGATTATTAAATCTTTTTTAAAAAATTAAAAAATTAAAAAATTAATTTACATGAAAATACCGTAATATTTTTACAATTAGAATTGCAATTCACAATAATCAACTTATATTTCTTATACATAAAATATACAATAAGAATGAGATTAATTAGAGTTTAAGGTGATTTGAATCGAATATGAAGATTGTCTGAGTAGATTTGTGTTGTTTTCTTAGATAAAGAAATTTCATTAATCTGTCAAAAAATACATGTACAAAAAGAATGGGGAAACGAAAACAATCTTACCTATCTACTTACAAGAAGTCCCATTTATATACCTATTTACTAAGTAAAAAAAAACCATCTCTTTAGAAAACATAACCAAAGTTCTGAAGGATCGCAGTTGTGAGTCTTGTGATCACTCATCTTAGTCCACTCAAAAAAGAATCTCATAAAAGTCACCCTCCACATATCTACCGTATCCTAACCCCTTACTCAATTAACATCAATTGTTAAATTCACTGATGTAGGCAAAAGAAAATATGTAGAGAATGATTAGCAGAAAAAGCCTGCCATCAAAAACGTAAAATCCAGAGATACCCCAACAGACCAACAGTAAAAACAAAAATAAAAGACACAAGAAGCTAAGTTGCCTCTTACCCATGCTCATAGCGAGCCGCTCAAATAAAATGATCTAAGATGTTACCTTGAACAAATTTGTGCTATTACTATTGTCCGCTTGTATTTGACAAATTGTATTTGATGAAGAAGAAGAACTGAAGTTAGAGTTGTACATGCTAAATAGGGAATTGAGGGAGATAAAAAAATTGTAGGGTTTGAGTGAAAGTTAGGTGTTTGAGCTAATAAAAATCCGAATTTATATGCGTCACTCTTAATTGTAATGGTCTATTCATATTTTGTAAGCTAGTTGGGCTTTTCATTGTCAAAAAAATTGGGGGATGAATATAAGGTAGTTGGACTTTTCATTGTCCAAGAAATTAGGGGGGTGAATATAAGCTAGTTGAGCTTTTCGTTGTCCAAGAAATTGAGGAGATGAATATATCTTAAGACAACCAATAATACAAAGAAATAAATAGCAGAAAGTAAGAAAAATGAGAAAAATAGAAAAATGGAATGGTGAGAGGAGAGAGATTCATAACTTTCTCTCTGCTTCAACTTTTATATAGATATATGATCGACTCCACAATAACTACACACATATACCATCTTCTCTAACTAAACCAACATAACAGATCTTACTTTGGTCAATGAGGTCGCCGACGGTTCGGGGTGGTCGAAGCCGCACGTGATTGAAAAACAAGCCGAGTGGGATCGAGGCCGAGTCCACCGTGAGAGAGGGAGACCCGAGATTGTTAGTGAGATGAGTGCACATGTAAGAGGGGATAAAGACTGAAAGTTAGAGTTGGGAGAGATTTTTCTTTTGTTTGGGGAGAGGAGAGAGAAAAATATAAGAGAGTGAGATAAAAGAGGGTGACGTGAGATGAGAGAGGGTTAGGAATAGGGAAAGTGTGAGGTATCAACAATTGTGTGGTTCAATATATTTATTTAGGGTGCGGCTATTCGGACCCTACTTTTTACTCTTTATACCCTGATTTTGAATTTTTTTAGCCCCCACGTGAAAGGTCTTTGATGCCCCCACATATAAATATGTGTTTTACTCTTTTATACCCCAGAGATCCCACGATTTGAAGCAATTGTGCTCCTCGGGAAAGCTGAACTCACTCTCACTTGTAACCTCCGACCAAGCCATCTCTTGTGAAACAAGTGATTTCCGAGCAGGTAAGTTTGTTATCAAGACGTTTATCTTCGTATTGGCGCCTTTTGTTTGTTGTTAGGTGGTTGATTGACTGTAGGGTGTTGTTTCATTTTTGATTTTTTAAGGCTTCCTCTTTGCTCGCGTGCTTTACGCGAAATCTCCTACAATGTCTCAAGATTATGTTGAACGAAATGATATCCAACAAGAAGATGTAAGTTTTATTATAGTTTTTTGCATATTTCATCATTTTTTACAAGTCGTTAACGATTTTCAAACCCGTGGTGCATGGTCACACAGGACTGATAGGGAAAGCGTGTTCATGGTATGTGTACAACCGACACACTTTCATAACTTTCGATATTTGTTTACCACTATTAACTTTAATGTATAGGTAGATTGTTTCTGCCACATTTTCATACCTATCGGTCTGCTTTCACCGACTTTGATCAATACATATCGGTTTTGTCTGCTGCCACCTATAATTTTTAATTTAAAAATAAATTTTTGACATTGATCCTGGTTTTAATTGTCCTTTACATGCATCTTATATGTTAATATGGCTGATCAAGCTGGTGCATCCGGGGCTGGTGCATCCGGGGCTGATACATCCGAGGAGGGGGAGGCGTTCCCAAACTTTACTTCCATATTTGAACCGAAGGGGCCGTTGAAATCTAGAGAGGAGGCCCTCACTTGGGCTCAGGATACAGCTGTTGAATGTGGGTTTGTTGTCATAATTCTAAAATCAGACGCTGACAGTAGTGGGAGTGCTCGTCGAGCTCGAATGACGATGGGTTATGAGCAGAGTGCGCAATATAGGTCTAAACAGGCAAAGGGGAAGAAATATGAGAGTAAGGAAAATAGGGAAGAGGAAGAGAATAAAAAGCTGACTAGCACCAAGAAGTGCAGTTGTGAGTTTATGTTTGTCATGAAACAAGAGGTAGCTGACGAGTGGCATGTGAGAATTATGCGCAAAGTGCATAACTATAGACTGACAAATAGTTTGGTGGGCCTTGTATATCCTGGGAGGCTGATTGCACCCGAGAAAGTCATTTTAAAATTCATGTGCAAGTGAAGAAACCTAAAAAGCCCACTGTTATGAAGACTATTTACAATGCGAGAGCAAGGTTGAAAAAGGTCAAAGGGGAGGTTAAGACAAAAATCCAGCTCTTGATGCAAAAGTTGGATGAGCACAACTATATCCAACAATACACATTTTGGGCAGGAACGTACTATGTTAGAGATCTATTTTTCGCACACCCTTCCGTGATTGAGATTCTCATATGTTTTCCTCATGTCTTGATCATGGATTGCCCCCCTACAAGACTAATCGATTTAGATATTCATTGCTAGAGATCGTGGGGGTTACTTCTAGACACTTGACTGTTGTAGTTGCTCATGTTTTAATTGAGAAGGAGACACGACTTGACTACGTGTGGGCATTGAGTCAGTTGAAGGCTTTGTTGGATAGATGGGAACTCCCTACGGTTATATTGACAGATAGGGATTTGGGATTGATTTCGGCTATAGAGAACGTCTTCCCTACTACCACCCACTTACTTTGTGGTTGGCATGTCAACAAAAATGTTGTTAGCAAGACAAGAGGACTATTTTCCAAGGATAAGGATTGGGATGAATGGTTTGGGACATGGAATGACTTGATACTCTCCGAGACTGAGGCATTGTACAATGGGCAGTTGAATAATCTACAAGAAGCCTATAGTAGTGTGAAAGGGTTGGTTCAGTATGTGTTAGACACATGGTTAATCCACAAGAAGAAGTTTGTGCGGGCTTAGACTAATAAGGTCTTGTACTTTTGCATTGCTTCTACAACTTGGGTTGAGAGTGCACACAGTTTGTTGAAGAGGGAGATGGGGACATCACAGGGTAATTTTGCAAACTTGTAGAAAAATATACATAATGTGTTAAGTCATCAACACCACGACCTTAAGGGTTTCTTCAACAGGTCTATGCATCTAGTGGCACACCACTTTCAAGACCACATCTACAGTAACATCAATAGATTTGTTGAAAGGAAGGCCTTGGATGAGATTGAGAAGGAATTGAAGAGAGCTCGTGATATGGTTGGCTTAGATGGGCCTCTATCTGTGTGTGTATTGCGTGCCACTCATGGGTTACCTTGTGCTCATGAGATTTCATTACACATTATGGTCGGTAGCGCTATTGGTCTTGACGAGATCCATGCACGGTGGAAGAAACTAAATATCAATCCAATCCAATCATCATTCGATGAAAATGAGTTTCATTTTCTATAACGTATGGAATTAGAGGCTGTGGATATGAGGTTCAAGAATGGCGGGCCTGACTTGAGGGCAAAGATTGTGCAAAAGTTGAGGGAAATAAGTTTGTCTACATCCACCATCATTGAGGTTCCAAAGGAGAAAGTGAAGACAAGGGGACGACCATCTAAGAAGAAGTTCAACATTGAAAATAGTGAGAAGTCAACCAGGAGAACTCCTCCCGGACATGAGTATGTGGAGGAGAAAGCACGTCAAGAGTCCTTGAAAAATGAAGAATGCTCAGAAACAAGTAGAGGCAATGCATAAAACAAGTAGGAGTGAAACTGTTTCTTCCATACGTGGTAAAGGTTGTGGTAAGGGAGTTGCACTTAAATATGTTAGTGAAATACCTAAAAATTGGCACGCGCACCACCGACAGATAATTGATGTTACCCCGGATGGTCATTGCGATTATCAGGTCATAGCACAAGCACTTGGTTATGATTTGAATGATGGTTGGATCAGGGTGAGGAGGGGATTGGTTGAAGAGATGGACCAGCATAGTGCCTTATACGAAACTTACTTTCAGATTAAAAATGATTACACCCGCGTTCGAAATGCACTTAACTACTTTGAGTGCCCGACAACTCAGTAGGTTGACTTACCTTTCCAGATATAGGCTTCATTGTGGCCAACTGTTATGGGATGGGTATTGTTATTTTGTGTAAGACACAGGAGTCATCAAATGTGTACTTCCCCACGTGAGGTGTAACACCTTCTGTAGCTGATAGACGCTTCGTATGGATGTGCCTTATTAGTGGCAGCCATTTCGTTAGAGTGAGTTATTTACATTATGAATCTTCTTTTAAAGTTATAATGTTCATTGTTAAATGCTTAAATGTTCTTTTTTATTCTTTTTAGTTATATTGTTGTTCATTGTTGAATGCACATATGTAATTTTTTGTTTGTAGGTAATGATGAGCAATGAAGCGTCTTTACCACCAATCGTGCCACAATGATATCCTTATGCGACACTTGAAAGCAGAGATTGGGAGGTCAGAGTTAATATTTTTGCACAAAATCACCAAATCGGTCCCTTGGCAATGGTGGCACTTGATGAAGATTAGCATCCAACATGCAACTCATTTTGAAAGTATACATGTCTTGTTGTTGATACACATTGGTGTACATTGTTGTTTTTTGGTTATAGAGAACACACAAACATGCACATATTTTTGTTCATATCATGGATTTACATGTATGTTATTATCACTTTTATTGAAAAAGTAAAGTGGCACACAATATGTTCTACTTCATTTGTACTAATTTGCATTGGAACCTAAATGTGCAATTAAATCTCAGACGGCTAGCAGCCAAGCAATACCGACTTCAGGGAATGGATAACGGTTAAGCAAAATTGTTATTCTAAACAATATAACAGTTTCGTTTAACCGATATACTACAATTACCCCACACATTTACTACTTGTACCCCACTATATATATACATTACATCATTTAAAAATTCAGCCACGAATAACCGTCATTGATCTACGCATATCGGTAATAATCTACCATCTTTTTAAGCTAATTTCGGTTCAACATTTTCGATATGCTATGAATACCCCAAAAGTTTTCTATTTGTACCCCATTATTATATGTACATTTCATTATAGAAAATTCGGCCACGAAGGACCGTCGTTGGTTAACATATATCGTTAATAATTTACAGTATGTTTAAGCTAATTTCAATTTAACATTTCCGATATACTACAAATACCTGAAAGGTCTTCTCTTTATACCCCATTATATTATGTACATTACATTATGAAAATTTTGGCTATAATAACCGTCATTAGTTTACGCATATCGATAATAATTTACTGTCTTTTTAAGCTAATTTTGGTTTAACATTTCCGATATACTATGAATAGCCCAAAAGTTTTATCTTTGTACCCCATTATATTATGTACATTACATTATAAAAAATTTAGCCACGAATAACCGTCGTTGGTTCACGCATATCGGTAATAATTTACCATCTTTTTAAGCTAATTTCAGTTTAAAATTTTCGATATACTGCGAATACCCCAAAAGTTTTCTCTTTGTACCCCATTATATTATGTACATTACATTATAGAAAATTCGATAACGAATAACCATCGTTGGTTTACGCATATCGGTAATAATTTACCATCTTTTTAAGCTAATTTCAGTTTAACATTTATGATATACTACGAATACCCCAAAAGTTTTCTCTTTTTACCCCATTATATTAAGTACATTAAATTATAGAAAAATTTCGGCCCAATATATCTGATGTTGGTTCATGCATATCGGTTCTAATTTGTCTCTTCTTAAAGTTATGTACAGTTCTTTCTTTCCAGTGTACTTTGATAACCCCAAAATCGTACTACATGCACCCCACTAATTTTTATTGCTCATAAATTAGTTGTGGAGTAAAACTAGTAAATTTGTAGGGTATACCAAGCCTATCAGTAGTAAGTTTCCATTATATCGAGTAGTTGATGGTAGTTTATAGCCGATATGTGTATGTACCTGGGTGCTTTAATAGGATGATTTTTAACAGAAATGACGAATATTACAATTAGATATAAGAAGATTAATTCACAACAAAAATAAAATACCAATCAAAACAATAATTTTAACATTAAATCCAACAATGGGAAATACCTACAGAATTCTAAGTGTCCATTAGAAACAAACATTTGTACTTTTAACAAATCATTCATAACCTACAACATAAGACATAATATAAAGCAAACAAAAACTGATAAGCTTGTGTGTACATTACACCCGTGCACAACAGTATTGAAAACAAATCCACTAGCATTTCATCCGGGTGCATGTCACATACTAATCATCATCAACTTCAACCATTTTCGCAGGTCTAAACTTTTGATTCCGCGGCAAAATGCTAAAACCGACCTCCCATGACTTACTTTCATCCGCTGCATATGGTTCCCATTGTTGCGCAGTTGGTGGCAAAGGTGCTTCATAGCTCATGATTAGCTGCAAACAAAATATTTATCGTAAGAGCATTCAATAATGAAGATTGATACAAATAACACATATAACGAGTAATGTAAAGAACTCACCATCAAAAAATGTTTTCTCCCGATAAGGCATAACCAGATAAAGCATCTATCAGCTAAGGAAGGTGTCACACCACTCGTGGGAAACCACACATTGGACTTAGTCATACTCAAGAAAACAACACCCATTCCATTATGATTTTGCCACAATGCAGCTCATATCCGGAAAGGTCAACCAACAATCTGAGTTACCCGGGCACTCAAAGTAGTTAAGTGCATTTTGAACGTGGGTATAATCGTCTTTAATCTGAAAGTAAGCTTCGTATAAGGCACTATGCTGGCCCATCTCTTCAACCAATTCCCTCCTCACCCTGATCAAACCATCTTTCAAATCATAGCCAAGTTCATGTGGTATGACCCGATAACTGCAATGACCATTCGAGGTAACATCAACTGTCAAACGATGGAATGGCCGCTAAAAAACTTGTATTTCACTTACATACCCATTTTGCACTACACCCCGACTAATCATGTGTCTATTTGCGGTAATAGGGACTGCAGATTTTTCCTTCTTATTGGTTGGCCATGCACTTTCCCTCACTTTAATTTTAAGACTCATAATCTCCTTAAATTTGACCTTCTTATAGGTTATCGGAGTAATTTTCTTCACATTAACTTTTGGACTCACGATCTCCTCTACAATGTCATGAATTATGTCCCTCAACTTCTGCAAAATGTTTACCCTCAAGTCCGTCCTACCTTTCTTGAACATCTTCTCAACTGCCTGTAATTTCGTAGTGATTTCCCTAATGTCTTCTACATTATCTTCCTCTAGTGTAGTTAGCTCTACATTGTCTTCATTCGGTGAAGCGAGCTCCGGTGTAGTTACCCTTTCATGCAACGCATGGCACTCCAAACTGTTAAACACCCTATGGTTGTGCACCCCACACACAACTATTGGGAAATGTGCCCTAGACCAATTCTATAAATATTGTTTAACTATTATAAGTACATGCATGTTTCTTTCATAATAGTATCCATGAATAATTATTGTATTATTCTAAACGTTCTTAATCAGTTATTATTGTAGGAACAATAATAAATTAAGACTAGTATGAGTCTTGATTGATAGTCATATGATGACTATGTATATACGGATACGGATCAAGATCATGAGAATTTCTTAGGAACAATTATTGGACTGACCCACTATGAGAATGCTACATAGTCAATGTCATAAGTGATTCTCATGATATTTATATCATTTAGTCCTTTGACTTGAGGTCACCAGAGACTCCAACATTAGGAGCACAATGATTTGACATAATTAAACATTGTATTTAACTGGATGATTATAAAAATTGTGATTTGTCATTGTCCGACTAATGTGTGGAAGTTGTATGATCAAGATAGAATTTGTCCTTCCCTTTTATAGAGAGATATCTATTAGGCCCCTCGATATGTTAGACTGATAAATGGCCATGTCTAGTGAATTGATTGGATCAATGGCACTCGACAATTTCAGTCAACTCGAAGATCGAGACTAGTAGATTAAACTATAAGGATGACATTCCATATCTTAAGTTCAATCATAAAGATATCGTGTGATAGAAGGAGATGATATACACTATCTATTAGGTTGTATCGATTTATTAATCTTTATGCAACTTGTATAGTCATAATGTCTTGTTAGAGACTGCTTATGATTTGTGTGCCAAAAAGGATTCTGGTTCACTCGCAACATTGTATGATCCTATTGGGTTGCACACAAAGAATAGCATTGCACGATTTAATATTATCTAGGTTGATGAATTTTATTTGATAAAATTCATTTTTGAAGATTCTCATTAAGTGTCGAAGTTTGACTAGGATTCAAAACTTTCCTACATTTCTAGTGTGACTAAAAATTTAGTCTCTTAGTGAATCTTATTTTGAATAGGACTCTAATTGGAATTAAAGTATGACTTTAATTCTTATTTGAGTTTTAGATAAATTACAACTCTTATTGGATTAGTAATTATAGATTGTCTATGACTCTATCCTTTTTAGAGTTGGACTTTATATCGAAGACTCTATTTAAAGTATGACTATGAGATGGATTTCTTTTACAACTCGACCTATTGAACTATAAATAAGACATTAGGGTCACACTTGTATGATGAGAGAGAATTTTCTAGAGAGATTTTTCTAAAGAGTTTTGTGAGAATTTTTTTCCTTAGAATTTTTGGCGTTAGTACTCCGGATCGTGATCATCCCTTCGTGTGTGGATTTCTAATAAAGGATGCGCGCTTGAACGTCTTGAAGGAATTGATCAACACCAAACAAGGCAGACATAGAGTTATGCTTGTTAAGGTATGATTTTTCACTCTTGATATATCAGTTTAATGGAATCGATAAGATCCTGGTACGGGAATACAAAAAGGTTTCGAAAAATTTCACTGTGCTTGATCCCCAAAACCTAACAGTGGTATTAGAGCATTAGGCTCGGTTCTATTAAATGTTTGCATATTTTCTTTGATGTATATATGATATATGTGAGAAAACATGATCGTGATTAATGTATATGTGATATACATATAGATTCTGTGATAATTGTTATCAAAAATTAATTTTTGAAGCATGTTGTTAATTTATGTATTTGATATATACGTATAATATGCTTCATTGATAGAATTCATGTTAAGTATATTTCGATTAAGATATGTTTTAAAAATGAACAATTCGAATTTTGTATTTCTCAATGATAGAAATTATATTTAGGTTAATATGATTAATTTGATATGATTTTGTTATTGAATATATAGTTCATTTTGTGTAATAATTATGTATGTCTCCATGATAGAATATGATTAATATTTCGTTTATAAATGATTAATTTAATATGATTTTGATGTTGAATGCATGATTAATATTTCGTTTATAAATTTAATTTCTTGACTTATGGATAAGAATCGAAATGGTTTTTCGTTATATGTCTCATTGTTATTTTCTGTTAGTATATTCCTATTAGATAGGAGATAAACTTGTAATCGGATAAGAATATTTGTTAAATCCTATATGATAGGTGAGATATATAACAAATTTGTAATTGGATTAGGATTCCAAGTATCTTGAATTCTAATTGGATTAGAATTCCAAGTATCATAAATTCTAATTGGATTATATATAACAAATTTGTATTGGATTAGAATTCCAAGTATCTTAAATTCCAAGTATCATAAATTCTAATTGGATTATATATAACAAATTTGTATTGGATTAGAATTCCAAGTATTTTAAATTCTAATTGGATTAGAATTCCAAGCATCTTAAATTATAATTGAAATACGATTCCAAGTATCATAAATTCTAATTGGATTATATATAACAAATTTGTATTGGATTAGGATTCCAAGTATCTTGAATTATAATTGGATTATGATTCCAAGTATCTTGAATTCTAATTGGATTAGGATTCCAAGTATCATAAATTCTAATTGGATTATAATAAGATATTAAGTTAAAAGTGGGCCGTATTAATTAAAAATGTTTTAATTTATTTTCAAAAATTAAAATAAGGGACAGTTTCAATCAATTACATTGACTAAAATAATGAGACTTTTTCTTCTGTAGCCATGCTTAAATCCATTATAATTCCAATTGAAATGCATGAAAAAATTTCAATTGTTGAATAGCATTTAATTTCTTAAATTTGTTTTATGATGTTTTATCTATATGTGAAATTGTTTCCTACTTATTTATGATCTTTATTCTATGCATGATTTGATATATTGGATATTTCATGATTAGATGCTAGAATTATTGGTCTTATTATAAGAAAGAATCATAAAACTAAATAAGAATCTCTCAATTAATATTTTAAGTCAATGCCACCCAATTTTTAAACATTTGTCAAGGCCTCGTTCACATCAATATGGGTCTGCCTCAGCAGGGTATATTGTGTTATCTTGGTGAGGCAAGTTGGGTAACGGTTACCTGAATATTTTAAATTGGTTTGCATTAATAAAGCTATCAAAACGATTTTGGGCTTTAGGCATAGATAAGACACAACGTGTTATAACATATGATGTCTAGGTCTCATAAAGAACCTAAGAGTTGTATGTGATGCAATTGGTAAAGGTTACCTACCTAAATAACTTGATTTTGAGTGTCATGCCTTAGTAGTCTTAAAATTAAGTGAAATATGGATCTTAGTCCACTAAATTAATACATATGAGGGTTATTGATTTAGTGGAAGTCTAATTACTCACTAATAAATGGTTTTGCATAATTTTCTAGTTGTAGATATAAGACTTCGAGTAACACTAATCCATAGTAACTGCGATAAATCTTTGAGAAGGATAAAATAATTTCTAAGGCTATTTTCCCTGATTTGATTTGAAAATTGATAAATTTTATCAACCATAAAAATTAATGATGTATGTCTCAGATGAACTTGTTTCTTTAGAACTACCATCTACTATTGCAAGAATTATATGTCATTTTAGTAACTATGAAACCAAACTTTTGAAAAGATTTGAGACCGTGGAAGCTAATGACATGACAATGACAGTGACACTGAAAGAAATATTCCAACAGTAAGTCACGTAGGAAAAGTATAAGAATACAAAACTCCTTGATTCTTATAAATAATTGAGTCGCTATCAATATGTTTTTATGTTTGGAACACAAAGGACTATATTGATTATCTAGAAAAATGGACTTTTTTATCTCTATGTGCCAAGAGTAGGTTTAGATTTGATCAATAATTCATCAAAATAGTTTTGAACTATATAATATGAAAAACCCGTAGAAATTTGTTTGCAGTTGAATTGGATGCAATTAAAATTGTAAGACAGAATATTACAAAAGCCTTTGACATGTATGTGGTAGTACGTAACACAAAGGAACTAATTAATATAGAATAGATAAAGGGAATTAAAAGCTATCGAAAGTGTGTGTATCGGACACAGAAACTTTAGTTGTGAGGTATACTTTGCCCAGCTCTAAAGATAAGCCTTAAAGGATGGATTATATTATTCATAGAATGAAATCGTTCATTTTACAGTGAATTACAAATCCTACTAGGAAGAAATAATTTGAATTTTTACAAACATTTCAATATAAGCGCACAAAAGATCACTTGGAAAACAATTAACATACTTTGATGAGATCATGGTAGATAATATTTTAGCAAAGAGTTTAAATGACCATCTTTAAAATTGTGGGATTGTCATGCGATTAACTCCAGTAGGAACAACATTTGTGAAATGATGTTTTAAAAGAAGAAATCGAACTATATAGGATATAATTCAATTTATTATGTGTCACACTGACCTTCCTAAGATATCCTATTGAGGCTATACTTTAGAAACCAATGCATTTCGCACTAAACCTTATATTCTTTAAAGTGGTAGATAAACTTCATGTATGATATGTAATAAAAAGACCTAGTTTGTCTTTTCTTAGGACTTGAGGCAGTGAGACTTGCGTAAGACACTAAGTTACATAAAGTTTTTTGCCTAAGTAATTTTGTGTCTAATTGTGGCTGAATATTATAATATTATTTTATTCAATTGAGAACAAATTGTTTGTTGCTCAAAATGATGTCTTTCTAAATAAAGAATTATTTCAAAGTCACTATTGGGAATAAGATAAATCTTGAAATGTTCAAGAGCCACAAATTAGAACTGAACCACTTTAGGATGCTCAACAAAGTTTTGAACTAGTTGAGTATACACAAGTAATATATATATATCTCTTAAAATTTCGTTTTCTTTCTGTTAATTTATCTTGTGTTTAACCTTCGCCATTGGAGTTAGGAGCTTTCCTAGTCGCATAGTAAGGCTAGCAGAAGGGAGCCTAAGTCTAGTAGTAAATCGTTGACCAAGGTAGAACTCTAAGAACCCAGGTGAGACATGAGTGAATTAATGAAGAAAATGAAATCTTCTCTTTCATTACGAAAACATAGTCCTAAGTTTGAATCATCCACCTCGACATCAAAATCTGATCATCAATCAATCATAAAGCCAGAAAAAATAAAATCAAAATTAGATTTAAGAAATATAAGTGAAATATCATACGTAGATATTGAACAATCACTACAAAATTGGAATTTACCAACAATAGATCCCAAACAGATATATACTCATGGAACTTTCTCCAAAAATCAAGATTATATAATAAAATTAGAAGAAGAAACTAGATCAATTGATGCAGAAGGACAAGAAATACTGTTAATTTCTCCAGAAAAAATAAATACCTATAAAGAAAAATATAAATATTTGCATATAGGATTAATACAAGTTGTAATAAAGCCATTAACTGCTCTTGGATTAAACACATTTGTATTAGCATCCGTTAGAGATAAAAGACACATAAAGTTTAATGATTCATTATTAGGAATAATTGAAGGAAGTTTGTCTGAAGGACCTATTTTCTTTAATTGTTTTCCTAATTTCACAATAAGTTTACATGATCAATTTGCATCTGAAGCATCAACATTAAGTATATATACACAAGGATTTGAAATGAAAGGAATATGTTCAAATGTTGCAGTAGTTTATCGAATTTATTATAAATTAATGCATACAATAATCCCTGCAGTAGCCTATACAAATCTACAAAAAGGAACATCAACTTTATTTTTAACAAATTTAGCAAATAAAGTAATTACTAGAAAACAATTAAGTTGGAAATAAATTTTGCATCAAGAAAATCTTGCTCTACAATTCCATCTTCATCAAATACTGAGAATTATTATGAAACCCAACCGGTTTATGCATCAACCACAAAATTACCAACTCATATAGCTTATCCTGTCACACCAACAGAAGATAACGTTTCCATAAATGATTTTAATGATTATCAAGTTAATATGGTTAAAATAGATTATGAAGAAGAATTTGAAATAGATTACCAGAATTTAAAAGAACAATTTCTTAAACATCCATTGACCCCAATATTTTGTAAAATTTGTTCAAAATCTCAACAAGCAATATTCAGAGAAAAATATTTTGCTTATCTTAAAAATAATAAACGAAACATTCAGTTTTTTTATTATTTAGCATTATCCTGTCCAAAAATAATACATAAGATAAATACCGTATGGGAAGGAACAAAAGGTGAAAAATATATTCAGACTCATCCTCCATTAACTTCTATCAAAATTAATGAAAATATTAAGGCAGTATCATTAAAAACAACTTTTGAAGAAGAAAGACCTATATCAAGAAAAGATTTAAATCATATAATTGAACAAAATAATTATACTAATATATATCTATCTTCTTTATCCAATATTTCTCATAATAATCCCTCTACTAATAAAAATACTGAAAACTCTAAAAATACAAAAATAGAAAATGAATTAATACTAAAAAAGCCTATGATGAAAGATAATTTAAGAAATTTACCCATTATAAAACCAAATTATTCAGATGAATTATTACAGACAATAGCATCAAAAATTAGTACTCTACAAATAAATCAAAAAGTTACAAAAGAAAAGATGCCTGAAATAAATATTTTAGAAGAAAATCAATCTATAATATCTGAGAGTTTATCAGAAAATTCATTAGAAATTAGTCCAATAAAAATGACAGAATCCAGTATTGAAACATCATCAGACTTAGATATAAATAAAATCCATTATCCTAGAAAACATAATATATATAATAAATGGAATACTAAACCCTATTATTCTAGACCATTTCCTGTAGACATGATATTAGAAGAAAAAGAAAATAAAAGAATTAAGTTTGACGGAAATTCAATTTATGAATGGAATATTGATGGATTATCAGAATACAGAATTTTACAAGTAATGCAACAAATGCTAACTTATGCAGCAGCATGTAAAACTCAAAATCATCCAGAACCTAATATTATAGGTGCAATATCTGTAGGACTTACTGGTCAAATGAATGGCTGGTGGAATAATTCTTTATCAACTACTCAAAGATCAGAAATTATAAATTCCATAATTAGAGACGAAAACGGAAATCCAGTATTAGATAACAATGGTAGAGAACAATTTAATGGTGTAAGAACCTTGCTAACCAATATAATTTGGCATTTCATAGGAACATTAAGTCATATAGAAGAAAAAATCAGAGAACAATTACAAAGTCTAAGATGCAGAACATTATCCGATTTCAGATGGTATAAAGATACATTTTTATCAAAAGTTTATACTTTAACTTCAGATGAAACTCCATTCTATAAAGAAAGATTTGTTTACGGATTACCATATTCATTCGCAGAAAAGGTTAGACATATATTAAGAGAAAAATGCGATGGAACTTTAAATTATAATATATTTACTTATGGTGATATAATTCAAACAATTCAGATAGTAGGATTATCAATATGTAATGATATAAAGTTAAAAAGACAATTACATAAAGATTCTAAAGATAATCGTAGAGATATCGGTGATTTTTGTTATCAATTCGGTCATGAAGTTGCTCAAACATCAACACAAGCTAATAAACCAAAATACCGAAGAAGAAGATTGCAAAGATTTAATAATAAAAACAATCAAGAATTTTATAATAAACCTAAGAGAAAAACTTATAGAAAAAGTTATAAATTTACTAAAAATAAAACTAATAAATGTTTTAAATGCGGAAAACCAGGTCATTACGCAATTAAATGTCATTTAAAAAATTATAAAAAGAAAGTTAATGAAGTAGCAGAAAATGATAATTCTTCAGATTCTTCAGAAACTTGTAAATGCATAGAAAATATACAGAATACATATACATCTAGTTCAGACTCAAAAAATGAAATTAATGTATTAACAGCACATGAAAAATTAATTCTAGATATCGGTGAACAGATAAATGATCCAATATTAAAATATAAATATTATACATAAATTTTAAATACAGAAAAAGAAATTGAAAATACTTCTCAGATAAATGAAAATGAAATAAAATTTCAAAGCCAAATCAATTTACATAATAATTATCATACTATGAAAGGTATAATCCAAGATGTAAATAAAAGATCTAAATCCTTTACAGGACCAACTATAAATTCATTACAGCATGAAATAAATCAGTTAAAAGAAGAAATAAAAATTCTTAAGGAAAAAATAATCAAAATAGAAGATGAAAATGTGAACTCTGAAAACTTTTCAGTTTATGACAATAATGTATTCATAGAAACACTTACATCATATACTCATCAACGATGGTTTACTCCAATAACTTTAAAAATAAAAGATTATAAATGTTCATTACAAGCTTTAATAGATTCAGGTGCTGATTTAAATTGTATAAGAGAAGGTTTAATCCCATTACAATACTGTGAAAAAACAAACAGTCGAATATCAACAGCAGAAGGAAATAAATCAATAATTAAGTTAAAAATTCCTATTGCTCTTATATGTAAAAATAATGTTTGCATACCAACATCCTTTATAATAGTTAAGGATTTACAACATGATATGTTATTAGGAACCCCATTCTTACAAAAAATTCAACCATTCTCGGTTACATCAAGTGGTATAAAATCAAGTATAGAAAATAAACAAGTTAATTTTAATTTTATTAATAAACCAAAAACTAGATATTTAAACCAATTAATCAATCTGGTAGAACATAAACAAACTTTTATAGGACAATTAAAATCAGAAATTAAAAATTTAAAAAAGAACAGCATTATAAATACTCCATCCTTTCAACAGAAAATTAAGATGTTTCAAGATCAATTAATTATCAAGTGTTGTTCAGAAATCCCTTCAGCATTTTGGGATAGAAAAACTTATCAAGTTTCGTTACCTTATATTAATGATTTTAATGAAGATAAAATACCTACGAAAGCCAATCCATCGCAAATGAATGAAAGATTATTAAAATTATGTGATCAAGAAATAAAAGATTTGTTACATAAGAAATTAATAACCCCATCTAAATCCTCATGGAGCTGTACCGCTTTTTATGTAGAAAATGCAGCAGAATTAGAAAGAGGTGCCCCAAGACTTGTTATAAATTATAAACCATTAAACAATGTTTTAAAAACAATAAGATATCCATTACCAAATAAGAATGATTTAATAAAGAGAATAACCAATTCAGTTATCTTTTCAAAGTTTGATTTAAAGTCAGGATTTTGGCAAATACAAATTACAAATAAAGATAGATATAAAACAGCATTCCACACTCCATTTGGTCAGTATCAGTGGAATGTTATGCCATTCGGTCTTAAAAATGCCCCATCAGAATTTCAAAAACTGATGAATGAAGTATTTCATCCTTATTACGAATATATCTTAGTTTATATAGACGACATCCTTATATTTTCAAAATCAATTGATGAACATTGGAAACATTTGTATACATTTCAATCTATAATAATTAAAAATGGATTAGTATTATCTCAAAGGAAAATAAAACTTTTTCAAATAACAATAAACTTTTTAGGATTTCAAATACAGAATCAAACAATAACTCCAATCAATAGAGTGATAGAATTTGCAAATAAATTCCCTGATCAATTAATAGATAAAAAACAATTAGAAAGTTTTTTAGGTTGTTTAAATTACTTATCCGATTTCTATAAAAATTCGGCAATAGATAAAAAATGTCTTTTAGAACTTCTTAAAAAAGATAATAAATTTATCTGGACCCCTAATCATACAGAAGCAATACAAAAAATCAAGTTAAAAGTAAAAGCATTACCATGTTTACATTTAGCCAATTCTACTTATCCAAAAATAGTTCAGACAGATGCCTCAGACATAGGATATGGAGGTATATTACTCCAAAAAACCCCGGAAGAAAATGAACAGCTTGTTTGTTATACATCAAGACTTTGGAATAAAACCCAAAAGAATTACGCTACGGTCAAAAAGGAAATTCTTGCAATTGTTTTATCCGTTCAGAAATTTCAAGCAGATATTTTGAATCAAAAATTCTTGATAAGAGTTGATTGTAAATCGGCAAAAGAAATACTTTTGAAAGATATAAAGAATTTAGTTTCAAAACAGATATTTGCTCGTTGGCAAGCTATTTTAAGTATTTTTGATTTTGATATCGAATATATAAAAGGAGAAAATAACTCCCTTCCTGATTTCTTATCCAGAGAATTCCTTGTAACCCTATAAATTCATTATTTGTTTCAGATCATAATGGATAAGGGTAAATCTCTTTACACTTATCAAATAAATTCTCTCCATTATTCCAGCCTCCAATTCTGATTAAAAATCCAGTTATCAGCTGAAAAGCTATTTCTCTGTTTATCTTCTCGATACTCATCATTACAGCCTCACTTTGGATAATCAATTCAATGCCATATTATTTACCCATCAAAATTCTATTCCTAAATATCTCAATGAGATTTTATGAAATTTTATGAAGCTTTACTTTTGCAAACAGATTCAGTTCTCTTTGAAAGACTAATTCAGAACAAGTTATTAGCTAAAACATTCATGGATCCCGGTATCTGTGATCCTCTCATAAATTGGTTTGTAGATGAATTGTATAATTTCGGTCTTCAGCCAAATGTTCAAATCAACAAGTCAATACAGCTTTATGCAGCTCTTGCTTTCAATTGGTCCAGCAATGAAGAAAAATATCTTATAACTCTTTGGACTTTACTAGGGTGCCTAAAGATAGAAATCTTCATAGACATTAGCAGGATTGATACTACTTATGTCTACGAAGGACTTTGGAGGACTCTAAACAATCAGTTTCTATCTCCATATTTTCAGATAACTATGTTTACCTAAAAATAAATTAAAATCAGCCAAGAAAATCCAGTTCAAGTATCATCTTCATCAGAAACAATAGACACATCAAGTCTCATTCTTCAATAATTGAAGAAAATGCAAGAAGAATCCAGGAAAATGAATGCAAGACTTCAAAGAATTAAAGAATTTCAATCTGCCTCATCAAGAAACCATTCAGATCATGAAGGAAGCTCAGGCGCCCCTGAGTATATCGTCGATCTATATTAATTAAACAATTGTCGATCTATATTAATTCAGTGTCATTCATGCCCATGCCAATTCAGTTATTTAGGCCCATGCCTGCCATCACCAGGTCTATGCCTGCCTCAGGCCCATGCCAATTCATAATCTAGGCCCATGCCTCCAGGCCCAATGCCTGCCAATATCATTGCTCATACAGCTCATACCGATCAGATCAGATCATCACAAATCAATCCTCAAGAAAGCATCACGTCGTCCTCAAGAAAGCATCACGTCAACGTCATCAACCAATAATGCATGTTTATCAAGAAGCTTATCAAGAATAGTTCAACGTCATTCAGAATCGTCATTCAAGCCTATCAAGAATAGTTAATGTTAGAAGAAATCTACATCATCTCAGATAAAGTCATCATGTCATCAAAAGAAGCTCAATAATGCAGTCGACAATTGATAAAGAGATGTGACCAAAGCAGTCACAATCTTCTCCAGATCATACGTCATCAAGATAGAATCATCTCATCCAGCTAATAAAGTCGATGTGACAACAGTAGTCACAAATCTTGTCCCCTTATGTAAATTATTGTGAGTTGTCGGAAAAGTTGTTGAAATAGTAGTAAATAGTGATAAATAGTGTCAGATGAATAGTGTCAGTCAATAGTATCTGTCAATAATGTTTGTTGTAACAGTAAGTCTTTGTAGACTAGTTGTTGGAATAGTAACCAACAATAATGTTTGTTGTAACAGTAAGTCTTCGTACACTAGTTGTTGGAATAGTAACCAACAATAATGTTTGTTGTAATAGTGTCAGTTTTGTCTGTACATACCAAGTTTCATCTATAAATAGAAAGCTCGAATTAAGTAACATTCATTCGAAAGTTTAAGCTTTAAGAATTTCTTAACTCTTTCTCATTTGAGTCTCTCTTTCGTTTCAATCTCTATAACTTCATCATAGATTATTCCTATCATTCTGTATACAACCACAATCCCATATACCGATTCTTTGTTGAACCCGATCCTGCCCTATGTCCAGTACTTTGTTCCCTAACAAGTACTCATGATCTTGATTCATATTCCTATACGTATGATCATCGTATAATCATCAATCAAGGCTCACACTAGTCTTAATTCATTATAGTTCCCAGTATAATAATCGACCAGGGACATTTAGGATATTTTTGTAAATACCCATGGATCTTATGATAATGTAAACATGCAAATCAATTATAATAAACAGCAAATGAAATCCTCTATTTTATTAACTAAAATGTATTCATAAAGACTATTAAAGGATTGACCTAGGGTACATTTCCATCATCTGCCACTTGCTCTAGGGCCAATCATTCATGCATCTAATGCCTAATGATCTAACATGACCATCATGTTTCACTTGTGGAAGAGCCTTTATCAATGGATCCGCAATGTTGTCTTCAGCAGGTACTCTGCAAATCTTCACATCTCCCCTATCAATGATTTCTCTAATGAGATGAAAATGCCTCAGTATATGTTTGGATCTGTGGTGTGATCTAGGTTCTTTGGCCTGTGCTATTGCCCTATTATTGTCATAATACAAACAAACAGGGTTAGCAATACTTGGAACTACACCTAGTTTATAAATGAACTTTTTGATCCAAACAACCTCCTTTGCTACATCGGATGCTACAATATACTCAGCTTCTATTGTAGAATCTGTCATAGTCTCTTGCTTCGAACTTTTCCAGCTTACTGCACCCCCATTCAAAGTAAACACATTTCTACACTGCGATTTGAAATCATCTATATCAGTTTGAAAACTTGCATCTGTGTAACCATTTACAACTAGATCATTTTCAAAACTTCCATAGACCAAGAACACTTTTTTAGTTCTTCTTAAGTATTTAAGAATGTTCTTTACTACTATCCGGTGACTCTCACCTGGATCTGACTGATATCTGCTTATAGTGCTCAAAGCATAACATCAGGCCGAGTGCAAAACATGACGTACATGATAGATCCAATAGCTGATGCATATGGAATCTTATTCATACGATCTCGCTCATCATTTGTCCTAGGACATTGATTCTTACTAAGACTTATGCCATGAAACATTAGCAACAAGCCTCTTTTAGAGTCTTACAAACTGAACCTATTCAGCACCTTGTCTATGTAAACGCTTTGACTTAGATCGATTAGCCTCTTAGATCTATCCTTGTAGATCCTTATCCATAGGATATAGGCTGCATCTCCTAAGTCTTTCATTGAGAAACACTTCCCTAACTAAGACTTTACACTCTGCAATGTTGGGATGTCATTTCCAATGAGTAATATATCATCAACATACAGTACCAGAAAAATAACTACACTCCCACTGACCTTCTTGTATACACAAGGCTCATCTTCGTTCTTAATAAAATCAAAATCCTTGATTGCTTCATCAAAACGAAGATTCCAACTCTGAGAAGCTTCCTTTAATCCATAAATGGATCTTTTAAGCTTGCATACCTTCCTTTAATCCATAAATGGATCTCACAACCCCAAGTCTTAAGAAAAGACAAACTAGATCTCTTCCCATACCATATCTTATATGGTATTTTATCAAACGCTTTAGAAGGAACTCGATTTAAAGTAAAAGTAGCAGTTTCTAATGCATAACCCCAAAAGGATATAGGAAGATCTACATGACTTATCATAGATCGAACCATATCTAATAAGGTTTGATTTCTCCTTTCAGAAACTCCATTCCATTGCGGAGTTGCTGGAGTTAATTGTGAGACAATCCCACAATTTCTAAGATGATCATCAAATTCTTGGCTCAAATATTCACCACCTCGATCTGATTGAAGTGCTTTGATAGTTTTACCAAGTTGATTCTGCACTTCATTTTGAAATGTTTGAAACATCTCAAATGATTCAGTTTTATGTTTCATAAGATATACATAACCATATCTGCTGAAATCATTAGTAAATGTAATGAGGTACTGATAACCTTCTCTAGGCATTGTGTTTATAGGACCACATACATCAGTATGTATTAGACCTAATAAATCACTTGCCCTTTTACTATGTCCAGTAAAGGGACTTTTAGTCACCTTGCCTAGTAAACAAGATACGCACGTTTCATATGATTCCAAATCAAATGAATCTAGAAGTCCATCTTTATGGAGCTTCGTTATGCGTTTCTCATTTATGTGGACGATACGACAATGCCAAAGATAGGTTTGATTCAAATCATTTGACTTGAATCTCTTTGTATTTATGTTAAAGACCGGAATATCAGTGGAACTTTTCATGCTTAGAATATAAAGACCATCACACAAATCAGCATTTGCATAAAAATGCCTTTACGAGAAATTGAACATCTATTGTTCGCAATAATAAAATCAAAACCATCCATATCCAAACTTGAAACAGAAATGATGTTTCTGCTCAAGGCAGGCATATAATAACAATTATTTAAAGTTAAAATAAGTCCACTAGGTAAGACTAAGTCATATGATCTAATAGTCAGGGCAGCAACTCTTACTCCATTCCCTACGCGCAGATGACTTCTCCTTTTTTCAGCTTCCTACTTCTGGTGAGTTCCTGCACATTTATACAAATGTGAGATCCACATCCGGTATCCAATACCCAGGAATCACTAGTAGATAAGTTAATTTCAATAACATAAATACCTAAGGGGGTAGTCGCACTACCCTTTTTCTTCTTTAGATCTTCCAGATAGAGTTTGCAATTTCTGAACCAATGTCCAGGTGCATGGCAGAAATGACAATTTCCTTCCTTTTCCTTTTGGTGCTTTGAAGCAAAAACAGGCTGGGGCTTGACTTGTTCCAAGGCTTTGCGACAGGTACAGTAGCAGCCTTGACAACTTTAGCCTTGCCTTTGCCTTTGACTTTCTTCTTCATTTCCCTTTCCCTTTTGGACCATCAGCACATTACTAGAGGGTTTCTTGATATTTTTTTCGCGGTTTTGAGCATAAAATGCAACTCTAAAATTTATTTCTCCATATTATTCATATTGTAGTTGATTACAAATTGTGAGTAACTCTCTGGTAATGAATTTATGATCAAATCCGTAGCCAACTCTTGGCTTATGGGAAATCCAAGTCTATCAAGTTGGTCAACATAGCCCTTCATCTTCAGTACATGAGGACTAACCGACGCACCCTCAGTCATCTTACAAGAATGTAGGTTCTTGACTATCTCGAACCTTTTTTGTCTAGCTTGCTGTTGGAACATTTTCTTCAGCGTTACAGCCATGTCGTAGGTTTCCATTAGTTCCATGTCCTTCTGAAGTTCAGGAACCATAGTTGCCAACATAATGCATGTAACATCAGTAGAATCGTTGACATGCTTATTATGCGCATCCTTCACAGCTTTTGTACCAGTCAAGAAAGTTAGTCACAGATAGTTTATCCTTCTCAAGGATAGATCGCAGTGACAGGGGATTATTGTTACTTGAAGAGGCCATTGATCTATAATAAAGATTATGCAGAGTTTATTTTAGTGTAGAGGAATAGACTCCCACTAAATTAACAACCCTCCTAAAACACACTGTTTATTTAAGGGACTAAAATTCATATTTCACCTAATTCTATGACAGCAATAGCATGAATCCAGAACTAGATTATTTAGGTATGTAACAGTTACCAATTACATCTTATGTAATTTTTAGATCCTTTTATGAGATATGGGACATCTTATGTCTTAGCATGTTTTTATCTCATCATTTTTTAAAGCTCAAAACTATTTTGATGGCTTTATTAAGTCGGACCATTTTAATCATTTAGGTAACTCTTACCTAACTTGTCTCACCAAGATAACACAATACACCCAGCTATGGCTGAAACTGCATTAGTGTGATCGAGGCCTTGACAAATGTTTAAAATGGATGGTGCAAGACTTAAGATTTAATAGAGGGATTTTATTCAGTTTTAGTGATTTTTAAGTAAACAATGAAATATCATATATTTTATTGATTTGTAGAACCACTAAACAATTTAGAAATTTTTTATGCTATTCACTAATAGAAGAATTTCCGTGCGCTAGGATTAGTTAGATGGCGATCCTGCTGATCATTTTAATCATTTAGAACCCTTTTTTTTAGAAGACGAATCTCAATTCCGAAAATTGAAATTCGCTATAGAAAATCATATTTTTTTGCTGATTTTACTATACAAAATTTACCCCTTAATTTATCCAAAATTAAGTCAATTAAAACATTTTTAATTAACTCGGGCCTACATCTAACTAATCATCTTTTCCTAATCCAATTAGGACTTTAGATATTTTAATCCTAGCATATCACCAATAACAAACTTCTCCATATTTATCTCCTATCTAATAGGGATAATGAAATCGATTTTGCATATATCTCCTAATCTAATTTGTTATCTATCTTTATCAAATAGAAACTTCATAACAAAATAGATATAACAAGATAAATAAATAATTTCAAAAATTAATTATTTATTTTGAATTTAAGATATTTGAATCCTAGTATATCAGTATCTCCTATTCTAATTTGTTATCTATCTTTTTCAAATAGAAACTTCATAACAAAATAGATATAACAAGATAAATAAATAATTTCAAAAATTAATTATTTGCAATTTCGATCTTCATCCTAATAATCACAAACATGTAATTGAATCATGAACTACTATCCTGATGGAACCTAATGGTGTCATGGATCATAGAATACGAAACTCAATTCATTAAAATTATTCAAATTAACCTATCATGGTTACTAGTATGTACGAAACTAATTTCAATTAAATCACGAATGTATGTATCATATACACAAAACATGATAATAAATCTCACAGAAAACTTATGTATATCACATATACATCAACTATTAACATACTTTCAATCGTATATCATAAGAAAACATGCAATGAGTTTAATGGAATCAAACTCGAAGGCTCTTATACCATTGTTAGTGTTTGGGGTTCATACGCAGCAGAGATTACAAAACAATTTTGAGAAAAACCCCAACAGGATCCGAATCTGATTCCATTAAAACGTTTAAACTATGAAAACTTAATCATATCTCAGTCACAAGTACCTTTCTGAAGGTTAATTGATCTCTAAGGCGCTGCCAATGACGAACGCCCTCTATCAGCAGTCCACACACGAACGACGGTCGAGATTTGAAGTGCTAGCTTCGAGAGAATACCAAACCTTTTTTTGTTTCTCTCCAAAACGATCCAGATCATACCAAAAAACTCTAAGTTGTTTCTAAAACGAAAATAGAGTTTCGACCTTTTTAATCTTTCGTATGTGTATTCTAACTCAAAGCGTCCATTTATACAATCCTTGTATATAGGCGGTTAAGTAAATTACACATATACTCCTACTTAAAGAAGTATAAGTGTAATACACTACAAGGACGTTTCTATCATGAATTTTATCATATAAAATTCATTTTTTTGAACCATCTTAAAATCTCGCAAAACCATTCTTAGTGTGCGAACCAATAAGCTCATACAACGTTGGTAGTATACCAAAACACATTTTGGTATACAAGTTATAAGCGGCCTCTAGCAAGACATTATGACTACCCAAGTTGTACGAATATCAAATCGATACAACCTAATCAATAGTGTATATAACATCCTTTTTTCATATGATATCCTTTTGATCAAACGTAAGGCATGGAATTGTCATCCAACATGTTCAATCGTACTACTCTCGATCTCTAAGTAGACTGAAAACATCCAAGTGACATTGATCAATATCAATTCACTTAGACTAGACCTTTTAACAGTCCTACACATCGAGGGATCCACTGGATATCTCTCTCTTTATGAGAGGGACAAATTCTATCTTGATTACACAACTTCACCACATTATTCACACAGTAACCAATCACAACCTTTATAATCATCTGGTTAAAGACAACGTTTGATTGCGTCAAATCATTGTATTCCTAATGTTGATGTCTCTGGTAATCTCAAGTCAGAGGACTGAATAATATACATATCATGAGAAACAACTATGACTTAATCCATGTGGTGTTCTCATAGCGGGTTGGTCCAATACTTTGTTCCCTAACAAATACTCATGATCTTGATTCGTATTCCTATACATATGATCATTGTATGATCATCAATCAAGGCTCACACTAGTCTTAATTCATTATAGTTCCCAGTATAATAATCAGCTAGGGACATTTAGGATATTTTTATAAATACCCATGGATCTTATTATAACGTAAACATGCAAATAAATTTTAATAAACAACAAATGAAATCCTATATTTTATTAACTAAAATATATTCATAAAGACTATCAATGGATTGACCTATGGCACATTTCCAACATAAAGGTCACTAGATATTTATTGATAACATTCTTAAGTACTTCAAAAGCACTTGAGAAATGCTATTATGTTTAAAGAAGTTTGATAAATGTGCGTTTTGTAAATGATTACAAAATGCAAATATTCAAGCTAATATAAATTATTAATGATCGCAATATGGACATGTGTTAACTACATAGGAAGATGCAGTGAGTTTGAAATGTTCTAAACTCACTCTAACAAAATTCTACAACATAAATTGAGTTTTAGTGGCATTTGATGTAACCAAAGAAAATGTTTAGATCATAAGGTTCATGATTGAATAAGGTGTGATTCCAAGTATTCGAAGCAACGATGGATTTTATTGTAAAACCAATGCTCAACTTTAGGTTATGGAACCTAAATCATACTATAGATCTAAACGATCACTCAAACGTTTTTGTCTTATTAAAGAAATAACATGAAGATTTGCAAAGCAACAATATTAAATAATGTAGCAGATACATAAATAAAACTCTTCCATTAAGAATGCATAAAAGTCAGACAACATTGGATACATGTAGGATTGTACCTAGTGCAAGGGGAGATGTTGGGAAATGTGCCCAAGGCTAATTCTGTAAATATTGTTTAACTATTATAAGTAGATGCATGTTTCTTATATAGTAGTATCCATGAATAATTATTGTATTATTCTAAACGTCCCTAGTCAGTTATTATTGTAGGAACAATAATAAATTAAGACTAGTATGAGTCTTGATTGATAGTCATATGATGACTATGCGTATATGGATACAGATCAAGATCATGAGTATTTGCTGCGAATAAATACTGGACCGACTCGCTACGAGAACGCTACATGATAAATCTGTTAGATTTTGGGTTCAAACGCAGCGGAGATTTCAAAACAATTTTGAGAAAAAACCCCAACAGGATCCGAATCTGATTCCATTAAAACACGTTTAGACTATGAAAACTTAATCATACCTCAGTCGCAATGTACCTTTCTGAAGGTTAATCGATCTCTAAGGCGCTGCCAACAACGAACGCCCTCTATCAGCTGTCCACACACGAATGGCGACCGAGATTCAAAGTGCTAGCTTCGAGAGAATTTCAAACTTTTTTTTTCTCTCCAAAACGATCCAGAGAATACCAAAAACTCTAAGTTGTTTCTAAAACGAAAAATAGAGTTTCGGCCTTTTAATAATTCTTTCGTACTTGTATTCTAACTCAAAGCGTCTATTTATACAACCCTTGTATATAGACGGTTAAGTAAATTACACATATACCCCTACTTAAAGAAGTATAAGTGTAATACACTACAAGGACGTTTCTGTCATGAATTTTATCATATAAAATTCATTTTTCTGAACCATCTTAAAATCTCGCAAAACCATTCTTAGTGTGCGACCCAATAGGCTCATACAACGTTGGCAGTGTACCAAAACACATTTTGGTATACAAGTCATAAGCGGCCTCTAGCAAGACATTATGACTACCCAAGTTGTACGATTATCAAATCGATATAACCTAATCAATAGTATATATAACATCCTTTTGTCACACGATATCCTTTTGATCAAACATAAGGCATGGAATTGTCATCCAACATGTTCAATCGTACTAGTCTCGATTTCAAGGTAGACTGAAAACATCTAAGTGACATTGATCAATATCAATTCACTTAGACTAGGCCTTTTAACAGTCTAACATATCGAGGATCCACTGGATATCTCTCTTTATATGAGAGGGACAAATTCTATCTCGATTACACAACTTCACCACATTATTCACACAATAACCAATCACAACCTTTATAATTGTCAGGTTAAAGACAACGTTTGATTGCGTCAAATCACTTTGTATTCCTAATGTTGAAGTCTCTGGTAATCTCAAGTCGAGGATTGAAAAATATACCTATCATGAGAAACAACTATGACTTAATCCATGTGATGTTCTCATAGCGGGTCGGTCCAAGTACTTTATTCTATAATAAGTACTCATGATCTTGATTCGTATTCCTATACGTATGATCATCGTATGATCATCAATCAAGACTCATACTAGTCTTAATTCATTATAGTTCCCAGTATAATAATCGACTAGGGACATTTAGGATATTTCTGTAAATACCCATGGATCTTATTATAATGTAAACATGCAAATCAATTATAATAAACAACAAATAAAATCCTCTATTTTATTAACTAAAATGTATTCATAAAGACTGTTAATGGATTGACCTAGGGCACATTACCCAACAAAATCATAAGTGATTGTCATGATAGTTGTCATTTAGTCCTTTGACTTTAGGTCACCAGAGACTTCAACATTAGGTGCATAATGATTTGACATAATTAAACATCATCTTTAACAGAATGATTATAAAGATTGTGATTGGTCATTGTCTGACTAATGTGTGGAAGTCGTGTGATCAACATAGGATTTGTCCCTCTTTTAAAGAGAGATATCTATTGGGCCCCTCGATATGTTAGACTGATAAATGGCCATGTCTAATGAATTGATTAGATCAATGTCACTTGACAAGTTTAGTCTACCTAAAGATCGAGACTAGTAGATTGAACTTTAAGGATGACATTCCATGTCTTAAGTTCAAATAAAAAGATATCGTGTGACAAAAGGACATGATATACACTATTTATTAGGTTGTATTGATTTATTGATCTTCATGCAACTTGGATAGTCATAATGTCTTGCTAGAGGCCGCTTATGACTTGCGTGCCGAAAAGGGTTTTGGTTCACTGCCAACGTTGTATGAACCTATTGGGTCACACACAAAGAACGACATTGCGCGATTTAATATTATCTAGGTTGATTATTTAATAAAATTCATTTTTTAAGATTCTCATTAAGTGTCCTAGTTTGACTAGGATTCAAAACTCTCATACATTTCTAGTATGACTAGAAATTTAGTCTCTTAATGAACCCTATTTTGAATAAGACTCTAATTGGAATTGAAGTATGGCTTTAATTCTTATTTGAGTTTTAGATAAATTATAACTCTTATTGGATTAGTAATTGTAGATTGTCTATGAATCTATCCTTTTTAGAGTTAGACTTTATCGAAGACTCTATTTAGTGTATGACTATGAGATGGAGTTCTTTTACAACCTGACCTATTGAACTATAAATAAGACATTAGGGTCACAGTTTCATGATGAGAGAGAATTTTCTAGAGAGATTTTTCTAGAGAGTTTTGTGAGAATTTTCTTTCTTTGAATTTTTGGCGTTAGCACTCCGAATCGTGATCATTCCTTCGTGTGTGGATTTCTGATAGAGGACGTGCGTTTGAACGACTTGAAGGAATCGATCAACACTAAACAAGGCAGACATGGAGTTATGCTTGTTAAGGTATGATTTTTCTCTCTTGATATATATCAGTTTAATGGAATCGATAGGATCTTGGTTCAGGAATATTCGAAAAGGTTTCCAAAAATTCCGCTGCGTTTGATCCCCGAAACCCAACAATACCTTTGACATGCCAAAAGCCATCAACCTCATGCTTCATGAAAAGCTTAAACTAACAATTGCATTTCCTGGTGGTGGCAGTGGTCGTTCGCCTGCAAGTATAGTGCCCACTTCGATCACAACCGACGTCATCCTATCTCACCGACCAACGTGAGCATCATACTTCAGAATGCTCAAATCAAATCCACAGTTGCCAGCTTTAAGCGTGTTGGACCAAGTGTCTTTGATATACACTCCACCCTGGATTTTGATGGCAACAAACAACGTGAAATAGTTCTAATAAGTTTGTTTAATATTTCAGAATATCAAACCTTGTTAGGAACATCAAGTTCAAGTCTACTCGTTAAAATGAAGCCAGATAAGTTCAAGATTCGACACATACAAGGACATAAGGACCAGAAAGCCTAAACTACAAGTTGTACAAGTCATGTAAGGTATATAGGTCCCTTCTTACAAACCAAAGAGCTTAAAATCATGCATTTCATGTTTTTCAGTTTTTAAAGAACTTAAAATCATGAACTTTGTGATTTTCAATTTTGCGGATTTTAAAATGTTTTAAATCTTGCAAATATGCCTTACAACATGTATTTGAGGTATATGAACTGTTAGAATTGATTTTGATTGTATTGGTATGTGTTTAGACGACTTTTGGATTGACATTAAAAATATTTGTAGAAAAGCCTTTATGTTTTAATGAAATTAGAATTTTTGATTTTTGGGGTTTATGAAATCATCCGGGATGTCTAGACACGTTTTATAGACCCTACTAAACATGTACAAAGTGATTTCTGAGGTTTAGTAGAGTCATAGAGGTGTTAGGAGGTCGTTTTGAAAAACATCAAATTAAGTATTTCCAGGTCCCTACACCCAGCACGCTAGACAAATTACCAGTGCGCTATGCAGTAAAATGGTCAAATTTTTCTAACTTCTGCCCAGCGCGCTAGACACCTACCCAGCACGATGTGCAGGATTCTTACATCTTTTTTAAAGCTTTGATCTACACATTCCATTTGAATTTGGGGATCATTTAGGACCCTTGGATCACTAGCAATGGTCATATGGGCTTATAAGTGGTTTGAAGTACATTATGAGGGTACTATTCAAGTAAAGAAAATGAAGTTGAGAATTCTCGAGGAGCATTATGAAATATTCCAAGTTGACACCGATGAAAAATTGCTACCGCCATCACTCGCTTCACTAAGCTCTTAAATGAGATGAAGAACCTTGGCAAACATTATGATCAAGAGAACTCGGTGTACAAGTTTCTTAAAGGTTTACCTAAGGAATGGGATGCAAAAAAGTATGATATCCAATCGACACAAAATCTTGGAGATTATATATTTGATGCCTTGTGTGGAGAGCTAACAGTCCATGAATTTGTACTTAAGGATCGAGCTAGATTGGAAGCATTGAGCAGGGGCACAAAGAGTTCAAGAAAATAGATTGCTTTGAAGGCAAATAGTTCTCCAGTTGCATCGATGGAGATCATTGAAAATGAGAAATCTAATGACGACAATGATCTTAAGGAGGAAGTAGCTATGCTTTCAAGAAAGCTCAACAAGGCCATGTATAAGCGAGACAAGTATAAGGAGAAGTTTAAGAGTGGAAGCAAAGGAGGAAAGTCAAGTGAGACCGTATGCTTCAGGTGTGGTAAACCGGGCCACATCAAGGCAGAATGCAAGTCTAAGAAGGTGTGGACAAGAAGAAAGGAAAGAAGAGCTTAAGGCAACTTGGGATGATTCATCCTCATCAAGTTCCAAATCTGAATCGGAGAGTGAGAAAGCAATACTTTGTCTCATGGCTCAAAATGAGGTAAATTCTAATGATTTTAATTTTGATGATATTGATGATTTGGATGATGTTCCTAGTATTTATGAGATTAGGAAAGAGTTGGAAAAAGAGGTTAAAAAGACTAAACAACTCAAAAAGAACTTGACCATATCAATTAGTGAAATAGAGTCACAAAATGAGACCATTAACGATCTCCAAAGTGACTTGAATGAGGTCATAAAGGAGAGAGATGCTTTAGCCAAGGAAGTAGATGACTTGACTAGCACGGTGCATAAGTTCACCAATGGTAGTTAAATGTTTGATATGATATTGGGAGTACAACAACGTGCACTCAACAAAAGAGGCATAGGCTATGGAGCCAACTTGTTGAGTTATAAGAAATTGATAAATGATGATCATAGATGCTCAAAATACAATAGGTCTCATATGGTTGGGAATTATGCCTTACAAAAGGCCAAAGTGGGTAGACTAGCATGGGTGATTAAAAATGTTTATGGCACTAACTTTCTTGGACCCAAAGGTATTTGGGTACTAAAATCTAGTGTGTTTCCCATTGTGTATGATGTGAGGAAAAGCACCCCCTGGTACTTGGATAGTGGGTGCTCAAGATCATGACCGGAGATGCACATCAATTCATTGAATTAAAGTAGCATGATGGTGGTCACATTTGGAGACAACAATAAAGGAAATGTTATTGGCTTTGGAACCGTCAGTAACAATTCACTTTCCATTTCTAATGTTTATCTTGTTAATGGTTTGAAACATAATTTACTTAGTATTAGTCAATTGTGTGACAAAGGATTTCATGTCATGTTTGAATCATCAAAATACATTGTTAGGAATGAGAAGCATGAAACATTATTTATTGCATATAGAGATAAAAATGTTTATGCCATTAACTTTGATGAGATGCATATGCAAAATGTTTCATGTTTGAGTGCACAAACTGAATGTGATGCATTGTTGTGACACCGTAGATTAGGACATTCTAGCATGAAAAACTTGTCCAAATTGACTAAGCATGATCTTGTTAAGGGCTTACCAAAATGTACATTTAAGAAAGACAAGGAATGTGACCTTGTATTCTTGGTAAGCAAGTGAAATCGTCATTTAAGACAGAAGCAACAAGTGATGTGACTCAAGCCTTGGAAGTTATCTATATGGATTTGTTCGGACCAACCAAAACACAAGGTGTAGGGGTAAATCATATTGCTTTTTCATTGTTGATGATTTTACTAGGTATACATGTATGTATTTTGTAGCTCATAAGAATGAAGTGTATGATTTGTTTGTAAAATTTTGTATTTTGGTTGAGAATGAAAATTGATAAAAGATTACTATCATTAGAAGTGATAGAGATGGTAAGTTTGTAAATAGGAATTTTGAGGAGTTTTGAGCTAAACAAGGGTACACAGATCAACTTTCCTCTCATAGGACACCACAACAAAATGGAGTTGTTGAAAGAAAAATTAGGACACTTCAAGAGATTTGTATCACCATGCTAAATGAGTGCAACATAGCTAAACACTTTGGGGCCAAAGCAATTAACACGGCATGCTATGTTACAAATAAGGTAAATTTTCGAAAGTAAGTGAAAAAGACTCCTTATGGGCTATGGAAAGGTCAAAATCCTAACACAGGTTACTTTACGGTGTTTGGTTGCACATGTTATGTCATAAATGATAAGGATCATTTAGACAAATTTGACCCAAAGTCAAATGTATGCACATTCTTAGGATATTCCATGAGTAGTAAAGCATATAGAGTGTTCAATAGATCATTTAAGACTATAGAAGAGTCCATTCATGTTAAGTTTGATGAGATGGATCCCCATGTGAAGTTGGCATATACCTTATAACAAATAAAATTAGATGATGAAGATGAAGTTATTAAATCTCGATATTCCAATGCTCATAAAAAGGAAGTTATAGAGGAACTCGAATCTAGTGTACTTAAGAACTCTAGACTCCGTATAGGACACTCATCTCAAGATATCATAGGCAACCCAAGCAAGGGCATAACCACTAGGTATTCACTAAATCGTGATGAAGGGCATATAGCTTTTATATCACAATCCGAGTCCACTAAGATAGATCAAACCTTAGGTGATGAGTTTTGGGCCATTGCTATGCAAGAAGAGTTAGAACACTTTATAAGGAACAAGGTGTAGACCTTAGTCCCTAGACCTAAGAACCATACAATCATAGGAACCAAATGGGTATTTAGGAATAAAAAGAATGAGAAGGAGAGATAGTGCGAAACAAGGTTAGGTTGATTGCACAAGGCTACAATCAAGAAAAAGGAATAGACTATGAAGAAGCCTTTGCACCGGTAGTAAGACTAGAAACAATTCGAATGTTACTTACTTATGCTTGCTACAATGGTTTTCTTCTATACCAAATGGATGTAAAAAGTGCATTTTTAAATGGCTTTATCAATGAGGAGGTATATGTAGAACAACCACCGGGTTTTGAAGACCATGATTCTCCAAATCATGTTTATAGGCTTCAAAAAGTGTTGTATGGGCTTAGACAAGCTCCTAGAACATGGTATGATAGGTTGAGTGCATTCCTTCTTAACAAAGGGTTTAAGAAAGGAACATTAGATCCTACCTTATTCATTTTGTCAAAAATAATGATATGCTACTTGTTCAAATCTATGTAGATGATATCATCTTTGAATCATCAAATAAGAACTTGTGTGATGAATTTCCATTTTTGATGACACATGAGTTTGAAATGAGTATGATGGGTGAAACAACATACTTCTTAGATTTGCAAATCAAGCAATCTAAGCATGGCATTTTCATCAATCAAGTAAAGTATGTGAGGGACATGCTTAAGAAATTCAAGTTTGAAAATTTGAAGGCATGTGATATTCCTAGTAGTTCAACCATCAAAATGGACAAGGACCCATTAGGAAAGTCTATCGATCCTAAGCCTTACCGAGGAATGATAGGAAGCCTACTCTACTTGACCGCTAGTAGACCGAATATCATGTTTAGCTTTTGTCTATGTGCTAGGTTTCAATCCAAACCGAAATAGTCGCATTTAAACTGTGTCAAGCGCATATTTAGATAGTTGAGTGGCACACAAGACTTAAGACTATTGTTCAACAAAGTTCCTAACTTTGAACTTAGAAGCTTTGTTGATTCCGATTATGCGAGAAGCCTAGTAGATAGAAAAAACACATCGGGATTTTGTCACTTGCTAGGAAATTCATTGATATCATGGTTTAGCAAGAAGCAAAATTCGGTTGCATAGTCCACCATCGAGGCCGAATATGTGGCAGTCGGAAGTTGTCGTGCTCAAGTACTATACATGAAACAACAACTCGAGGATTATCAAATCCATGTTGATTGTTCTGAAATCTTTTGTGATAATACAAGTGCAATCAATATTTCCAAGAATCCATTGTTGCATTCGCGCACGAAGCATATTGAAATTAGACATCATTTTTTCGTGAATATGTGCAAAAAGGGGACTTTATATTGATTCATGTGTCTACGGAAGACCAACTTACGGACATTTTTACCAAATCATTGCGTAGGGACTAATTTTTGAAAATTAGGCAAGATTTAGGCATGATTAGTGAGTCAAACCTTTAAGGAATATCCTAGGTACTATCTATATTGTTTGACACGGATCTCTAAGTGTTTATGGGATATATGTCGCTTTTGAGGAGTCTTTCCCGAGCTAAAACTAATTATCAAAAAATCTGTTCAGGCTCTCTGTCCAGCGCGCTGTACAGTGTCCTTGTTCTACGACAGAACACAGAACACCCAGCACACTAGACGAGTTAGCCAGCACGTTAGACAGTTCGTAAATCTATTTTTTTAAGCAAACCAGTTTCATTTTCTTTCTCTTCCAGAACCTCTCCAAGCTCATGGTCTCCTCCACCCCAAAACCCAATCTCCGCAAACCAGATTTTTGGCCCTCTCTTGGCTTGATTCTTGCCTTCTATGCCTAGGAAACACCATTCTCATTTAGTTTCACCCGTTTGATCCGTCATTTTTTGTCAAAAATCTTCAATTTTTGAGCGCATACCAAGTGTTCAACGAAATGTCTCAACGACGCGCATCATCACGATTGACCTTCGGATCAACTTCTCGACGTCCTACCACTCGCCAATCAGTCCTAGAGTTGACAAAGCATGACTCCGACTCATCCTCATCATCCCTGACCGTGAATCTCTCAAGCACTCAACGGGGTACGCAGTCAAATAGCCACAATTTGGACGACACTTCGGCTACCGTACCCGTCGATTCTCCGCATCACGAGGGACGTACTCAAGCACATCATGACGGTGCATCCACATCTTCTACACTTGAGCCGATTCGAGCTAAGTTGACAGACGCCACTAGTGTCAAACTGAGCCTTATCGACCTCGAATTCTTCGACAAGGCGCAACTTTCTTTTCGTGGGCTATTAGAGTCGATGGGATGGGCTCACTTTTGTCGACATAGGGCTAAATATTATTCGTCTCTTTTTCGAGTATTCTACTTCAACATGAAAACGACCAATGATTACACTATCAAGTCACAATTTTGGGGTCGAAAAGTAGTAATCACTCCGGAGTCTCTTGGTGTCACTTTTGGTATACCGATTTTGGATCCGATTGTCACAGTATACAGGAAAGTTCACTCTTGGCCTTTCAAGCAATTGGTCGTGTTGAACTCTTTCTGACGTGGGGCACCACTTGGACTTTATATTATCGGTACACCCGACACGACCTTCAAGCTACTACCGCATCTTCTCTACAAAGTGCTGCACAAGGTCATTTTAACGAGGAGTGGGAGCAAGAACTATGTGTCTCAACTTGACATGCTTTTACTCGGGGCGCTCATACGATACATTCTAATTAACTTGCAGAATATCTTTATTGGCGTCATGACTTCATCTCCAGTCACCACTCGACATCTCCCTTTTGCTCATCTTTTGACACATTTATTTAAGGAGGCGGGAGTTGATCTTGCACTGGGCGGTGAACCTCTATCCGGGATGGAGACAGTGGGTGCTGCTACACTACTCACGATGAAGTATCGTTACATTCGAATAGCGAGGAGTTGGATTCGTGAGGATAAGATTACAGATGGGAGACATTATGGCGGGTACGAGTCTCCGCATGATTCAAACCCAGATGTTGACTTTAAGGAGCGTGACTTTCTGAATCTTAGCTATGTACAACAGCTAGCTCCTCCACCATCATACGATATGCCTCCATATACCGCCTACTTTGAGTCCCTATTCGACCATTTGGAGGAGTATATAACTACGCACTTCACTACCATCAAAAACTATCTCACACATCAGAGTTTTCACCTCCTCTAGCTTGAGGATCGTGTGCCCTCATCAGGATCGAGGGAGGATGGGCCATCTCATTCATCTTGTCATTCTGCTCGTCGTGCTTCTTCTCAGTTGGATGCTTTAAGATCATCTAGTTAGGGGGAGTATTAGGATTTATGTGAGTGAGAGTTCCTTTTTGCTAGTTTTTTTTAAACTCTTTTTACTTCCGCATGTGCCACATCATGTCATTATGCTTACTTTTCGTACTTCCATTGCATGATATGACTTTTTTGTATTTCTGAATTATGTTTTATGAATGAATGTTATTTATATTTGTCTCTTCCCTTCACTTATGGTTATATGTGTGAATGAATGCTTGTGTTTGGGGGAACAAATGTTCAAAGTTGCATAGTTGTCCTTATTCTTGTATGCATATTGATAGGGGGAGTTTTTACCCACTTTTGATGTTATCAAACGGGGGTGAAATATTGCTTTAAAGTTGCAATTATGAACTTAATATGCATGTTAATATTTATCTTTTAGTTGTCAAGTTCACATTGTTTATTATCATAAAAAGGGAGATTGTTGGACTAAGTGTCTTTGATATACACTCCACCAGGGATTTTGATGGCAACAAACAACGTGAAATAGTTCTAACAAATTTGTTTAGTATGTCAGAATATCAAAACATATTTGGAACATCAAGTTCAAGTCTACTCATCAAAATAAAGCCGAATAAGTTCAAGATTCGGCACATACAAGGACACAAGGACCGAAAAGCCTATACTACAAGTTGTACAAGTTATATAAGGTATATAGATCTCTTCTTACAAGCCAAAGAGCTTAGAATCATGCATTTCTTGTTTTTCGATTTTTAAAGAACTTAAAATAATGAACATTATGATTTTCAATTTCGCGAATTTTAAAATGTTTTAAATCTTGCAAACATGTTTTACAATATGTATTTGAGTGTATGAACTGTTAGAATTGATTTTGAATGCATCGGTATGTGTTTAGACAACTTTTGGATTGACATTAAAAATATTTGTAGAAAAGCTCCTATGTTTTCATGAAACTAGAATTTTTAATTTTTGGGATTTATGAAATCATCCGAGATGTCTAGACACGTTTTATAGACTCTACTAAACATGCACAATGTGATTTCAGAGGTTTAGTAGAGTCATAGAGGTATTAGGAGGTCGTTTTGAAAAACTAGCAAATTAATTATTTTTAGGCCCCTGCACTAAGAGCACTTTATGTTCTGGCGAGCGCGCTAGGTGACCCAGCACGCTGGACAGATTACTTAGCACGCTGTGCAGTAAAATGGCAAATTTTTATAACTTTTGATCAGCGCGCTAGACACCTACCCAGCGCGATGTGCAGGATTCTGACAACTTTTTTAAAGCTTTGATCTATACTTTCCATTTGAATTTGGGGATCATTTGGGACCCTTGGATCACTAGCAACGGTCATATGAGCATATTAGTGGTTTGACCAAGTGAAAAAACTACCAAGAATACAAAATACACCATACTTGCTCACATACTCTCCAAAATCCAAGTTTGCTCCAAAATTTTTCAATCTTGTTCACACACTCACTTGGATAAATTGAGGGCTTGCATTTGGAAGTTAAAGTTGGTGTTCTAAAGCCTACAACTAGTGCTCCAAATATGATTTTTTAGAGTATATTATTGGGTTGTAAGGTTTCTTGATTTCTTATAATTTTTTAGCTTAATCTATATCATTTGGTTAGTGTTTTTGTTTGGAAATCACTTGTTTTTGTTCTTGATCAACTTGTCTTGGGTTTGACACTTATATTTGATCTCTTTAAGCCTAAGGATTATTTGAACAAGTTTTTGGTCTTTATCTTGATTTTTACATACTACTTGTTCATGTGTTTTTGAAACCGCATATAATTCATCGATATCGTCTTGTCAGTTTTCTTAACTAAATATTGCATATACTTGCTAATTTTATTTGTATATAAGTCAGTGTTCATACTTGCATGTATAGGAGTGTTTTGGCTTTAGGTGGTTTGTAAATTGTTGGACTTATTATTGTTTTACTTTGTAAGGCACATTTCATTGTATTCATCAACTTGATTGTGTAATATTGATTGTAAGACTTAGTGGGATCTAAGTCAAAGGAAGACCTAGTTGAGGCTAGGCAAAAACTCTAGTGGAAACTAGATGGGAATTTTTAATTTGTATTTAGGCATTCTAAGCTTGTATGCTTAGGTCGTAACACTTATTGCTAATACAATCCTAACCGGGGACGTTAGGTAGTGGATGTAAATAGTTGGGATCGAACCACTATAAATCTTGTGTCTCATATCCATATCTTCTACTACCTTCTTTGTACAATAGCCTATATATTTATTGTTGGTATTTGCATTTTCATTGATTCTTGCTTAAATTTTTTTTAAAAAAAGGTGATAGCCTCTCGGTTCGCCCAATTCACCCCCCCTCTTGGGTGTGGTTTCAAAGCTGTGTCCAAGTGAGGGCCTGACTTTTAGATTTCAGTGGCACAGTCAGTTAAAATGAGGGACTAAAGTCGGGGAATGCCTCCCCTTCCCCGGATTGATTAGCTTCACCACCCATATGAACCTATGGAAGGAAGAGAAAAACATATAAATCAGGATCCAACTCAAAAGTTTAGAATTTAATTCGAAGTAATATGTGACGTCTGAAACAGACTGTTAGGTACACCTATATGTCAGTCAAAGAAAATTGAAATGTTTTACAGTGTATCAATCACATTCGAGCGTCAACCTTTTAACCCTATCAGTCTTGTGTGTCCACATACCGCGAGGTACATAACCGTGAACATGGAGTAAGTAAAAATGTTGACTCATGCACAAAACAACACAACATCGACCTCTTTTATATGACTTTCAGTTCCTTGTATAAAATCTAAAAACCCTAAAAAAAGATGCAAAGATGGATCCCTTAAGAACTATAAAAACCCTAAAACTCAAATAATAAGCAAAGAAAGCAGAAAGCTCAGTAGAATGTAGATAAAACAAGTTGAATCAAACTTACCAATTCGGTTTTGAGTATATTCGAAAGGGTAAACTCAAATAACATGCCCAGTCGATTTGGAATGTGGGTTGTGGTCGAAACGTGTCAAACTTTGTAGATGTCGTGGAGGTCATGGGAGTCGTGGTCATGTAGTAACGTACCTTCTTTCAAATTGTTAGGGCATATACGAGAGAGTAATGGGGTATGGGAGAGTAAAGCTATATGCCCAATATATATAAGGGGAGAAAAGATAGGGTATAAGTAGTAAATATATGGGGTATATATAGTAAACATAAAAAAGTAGATTGCCCTGTTTGAGGTACACTAAGTAAATAGTTGGGTAACAGTAGTATATTGGACATATTAAACCGATAAAAGAAACTTTTCACGGTAGTTAAAGTTCAACAAGAATGAACTAATATCGGTCATTTATGTCCGGATTATATATGTAATGTATATTACATATAACAGTGGGGTACAACTACTAAATTTGTGTGCTATTTGTAGTATATCAAATAAAAACCAAAACTAACAACAATAGTCGGTAAATTCTAATCGATAAGCATGAAATGACATTGGTTAATTGTGGCCGGTATACCTATTTAATGTAATGTACATATAATAATGGGGTACTTTTAGTAAAATTTTGGGGTATTCATAGTATATCAGAAATAAATACGCTATTGACTTCATGAAGTCCTTATGATCGATAGGCATGAGTAGACGTTAGTTATTTGAGACCGGAATATCTATATAACGTAAGGTGCATATTAGTGAGGTACCTGTAGTACATATTTGGGGTATTTGTTGCATGTCAGAAATAAAATACCGACTAAAACAATAATTGATAAGAACCGATATGCATGAACCAACATCAGATATTTTGGGTCAGAATTTTACTATAATGTAATGTACGTTTAATAATAGGGTACATTTAGTAAAATTTTGGTATATGCGTAGTATATCAGAAATGTTGAATCAAAATTAACTTCAAGTGGCAGAGCTTTGGCTACTATCCCAATCTCCGGAAAGGTAGGCTATTACTTGATCCACCATTTTGAATGCATTATTTGATGTAACACTCGACTTTGGCATGCTTCGGTACCGCAAAGCAACATCCAAAGCACGACGATTACGCTATTGCAAAGATAAATAAAGGTCACCAACAAAACATAAAACATCACACAAGAGTTATAATTAGAAACAAAAGACAATAATGTTAAATGTCTTACCAAAATAGGCTCGTCCTCATAGATAACGGCGCCAACAATTCAAGATTACATGCTAAGGGATGACCGACTGATTGAAACTAATCAACATAATAATCAGTAGCTTGAGATGGATATGTCGCCTTCTTACCGTGACGCTCAACACTGATGACATTGTCTTCGCAATCCTCCCGAAATTGGGCATCGATTTACCTTGGATGTAACCCATTTACCTCAAAACTCGATCTGGATTGTGTGGTTCAACAATATCTAAATACTTCAAAGACTTGTTGTAGAAGGCAATTTCACTTGCAGGTGGTCAACTCCTCGAAATATTATCCCAATAAACCTATGAAAAACAAAAAAAATTCAAGTTGGTTACTCTTTCATAATAATGTAAGCCAAATAAAACCAACAATGTTAAGTGCCTCATCTCGTGGGCTCTAAGCAAGTCCAGACGACCCCTAAAATGAGGGAGAAGGTCATTAGACTGCCTCGACTCCTTTTTATGGTGCTATTTCAACACCCGAGGCATACCAGGCTTGTAATCACTATGTGGAACGGGCTCAATGAATGGAATGCGGTCGTATATCCAACCATAATTGAAACAACTTTGTTAAGATTTAACAAATGAAAATAAACACAAGAATATTGGTGTAGAATAAACACCTCCAACAGTGTCACGAAACTTATAATTTGGGTGGCCCTAGCGCGACTTGCAATGCCGAGTTGGCGGTACAGATAAGCTAGTGCTGCAGCCCCCACCAATATGAACCAATTTCTTCCATGTTGTCTATGAGTTGAAGGAGATGAGGAGAGACTCTTGTAGTAGAGTTGTCCATAAAAATGGTGGTTCTAAGAAGGAACAAAATATAAGCTCGAACAAGGCAATCGGGTGGAGGGAATATGTCTTCTCCTCTCTCCCTGTCTTCCAATCTCAATCCTCTAAACGGGGCAGAGAACTGATTCTTCAATCATGCCAAAATCAATTTTTGGCCAAGGTTCCTTTTAATCTCATCCTCTAAAGATTGTGTTGACACCCCTAACAACCGATTAGTCAGCGCTATCACCTCTGTGCAATCCTTAGTTTTAGTAACCACAGTCTTTCCAGTAATCGGGATCCTGAGTAGCACCCTCATGTCATCAAGAGTGATAGTCATCTCGCCGAATGGTAAGTAGAATATGTTAGTCTTCGCTTGCCACCTCTCTACCATGGCAGACACAAGCAGCCAATTATATCAGTCGTATGAGATGTACCCCAATGGTCGTAAATCAGAGTCGTCAATGAGCTTGTTGACTCTTTCTTTCTTTGGGTGTCGCGTGATAGTCTCCCAAAGAGTGATCTGAATACCATGGTTGATGCACTTAAAATATCCTCGACCCTACAAATATAAAAGAGTGGATTTGCCTAAACATATTGACATTTTCTAACAAATAACATTAACAAATGAATGAAGATCAATGAATGAATATCTCAAAGTGTACTTGGCTATTCCAAATATCCACTAAGACATGGTTCCCAAATGATGGCAAAAGCGATAAATTTGATAGCCCCCAGGAAATGAAGTAGGTGCTTCATCTGCATCGCCAATCGATCTACCAATTGTAGATGGACAAGCAACTGAGTCTTCTGCAGTGTTTGAGTTGTGTGAAAAATCTATTGAAAGAGTACGGCTCCCTTTAGTACGCATTGGGAACTCTACATTAACATCCTTATCTTTGATTTGTCGCCTTTTTAGGGTTGGGTTTTCATTAATTTTCTTACCGTGCGATGCAGCCATGCATTGCCATGAGGGTTGCGATGGAGCTAGAGCCTCTGGCTGGGTCTCGGCGGTAGCGGACCTTTTGGCAGTGGTGGTACTCGCAGAGGTACAGGCGCCATCCTTGGCATCATTTTTTTCGTTGTGACGAAAGATGGTTTTGCGTGCACATCTTTTGTTTGGCCATACCGAAACATATAATAAATGGTAGAGTATAATTAGTCCCAAATCGACAAAATCATAGAAAAAAATCAATAAACGTGACAAACAATTCGATTTCCTAATTGTGGGTTAAACAAATCCGAGACAAATAACTATGATATCGGCCACCAATAATCGATAGGGATCAAGAAATAATGGTTATTTATAGCCGCCAATGCAATTTTATTATAGAACTATATGCTCGAGATCCTTAGAGGATATCGGTCCCTTGTGACCGACACCATTGAAACAGTCACTTTCAACAAACCCTAAAACTAATTTATCAACACAACAACCAATTGACATATAAATACTGATGAAACAATCGAGAACTCAAGGGGAACAATACCAATCAAAATTTAGGGTAACTAACTTACCGAATACACCGGTGGCGAACGAAAGGTTGGGCAGTGCTCCTTAACTTTGCCGACCACCGTTACCTACATATCTAGCGAGATCTCACTCAAAAAATACACCAAATGCACTGCAGAGTTCAATTGATGGTTCAGTAAGGAAGAAAAATTAAAGAATGGATGGTGGTGACAACCGTTTGTTAATAGGGTATACTGGGTGAGAACGTAGGGAGGAGGCAATTCGAATCAATGAGGGTTGGGGGTAATTTTTGAATTATGTAAAAATATGAGGGGTATAAATAGTAACAAAATTTTAAAAATGGTGTCAAATGAAGTAATAGAGTAAAGGGAGTAAAAAGTGGGGTACGAATAGCTGCACCCTTTATTTATTATGTTTGACTTTATTTTTTTCCGAATTATTTGTGGCGTTGTCCACGTTTGATTGGTCCACACTAAACTTAACCAGTACTTAGATACATTGTCTTTTCCATTTAAATCATCCCACTTTACTAATTTAACTTCGAAATTATGTTAATTAATTATTTTATCTAAGACTATATGACAAATTTGAATTCAATTAAAAACTATAGCCTTAGAAGTTATAGATCACATTCATTTTGATTCCTACTATATAATTACCTATAACTTTGTGTACATGCAGTTTGCCCGGTACCTGAATCGACACATTTTCCTATATAAACCTTACCCGTAAATTCGGTGTGATAAATAAAATAAAATCATGCTTAAGAACATTAGGATATAAAATAAATAGTAAACATCTACACTTATATGTACTCCTGCAAATGTTAGTATGATACATGGAGACATGTAATTGCATTTCAAGTAAATCAATAAAAATATGCAGCAACGTGAATGAGATCAATCCTGTTCTTGTTTCCTAAGTATAGAAGGACGTGCACTTCCAACTATAGTACACAAATAGTACTAGAAGATCATAGCCACGCCTTGACCGGTCCCACTGGAAGTCGTGTAGTAATGACCGGAATCAAATCCCTGTCAGCTTAGAGGCAACAAGCCTACATTATCACGTGTATGCATGACCAAGAGAATGAAATGCAATGCAGACTTAATACAAATGCAGATACATATATATTTCAATAAATTGTAAAAATCGTTGTAGGGTTTACTTACAGCCAACAAACTTTGAGCAAACGTTTCGGGGTTTCCGCAATGTCAGATCATCTCGAAAGTAGTTCTAATAGCTTCCCTATATACCTAATTACGTTACGAGTCAAACTTCAATTGAAAACAAAACTGCGGCCAAAGCACGCTCGAGAGTTAGTTCCAAAAATATTTTTTTTATAAAAACTTTAACTAGCTAACTTGTGGTAACTTTTTAGCCTTGAAAACCTCAATATTTGTCATACTGACCAAAAAGGAACTTGTAGTATACATTTCGTACTTTTTAAAGACTTTAAGAACACTCAAATTAGATCACAAACGGAGAAGTTATGAATTTTTCAATACGTCTTGTTGACAAGGCAAACTTTATTTATTTTGAACTAACAAAACTTCTTCAAATCAATATTTTCACAGTTATATCCTTAAATCTCGTCAACAAACACCACAAAATCACTTGTTATGAACTTTCAAATATTTGCATATTTCGTGGAGTTAATTTGGATTAAAAGCAATATTTAATTCATCCAAAATTTCAATATAAGTCAATATCATCTATAAAAACATCTTAAAAATTGTTATCAACTTAATCGCATCAACTCGATTCCCAAAAACCTTAAACCTACGTCAGTGGAATTTAGCCCAAATTGATGCAAATCAGCCCAATACATCTATTCACAACAATTGATACCAATCCCTATGAAGCCCTGTGAAAGAAATCGAAAAATTGCGAGATTTCAAATTGAAATGAGGAAATATGTCATGAATTGAGATCTAACCAAATTTCAGGCTGAATCCCATGTTTCCATCGCAAAAACTTTGCTCATACTGACTGCGATGCTCTATTGTTTTACAGAAAAAAAACTGGACGAAAATCGAACATAGGGAGATCGCAGAGCGAGAAATCAAATTGAAAGGTTTAAATACAAAATTTTCCTTTCGTTTTGTTGATATGAACTAATATGTTTTTTTAGTTATTTATATAAAATCCTCAGCAGCTTGTCAACAACTTATTTTTTTAATTAATAATTTACGTAAATCTTTATTTTGACATGTTTTGATTTTCGATGCTCGTTTTGAATAAGATTTTTCACCAAATTGAGCCAAACTCTCGACCAAACAGTCTATTTTCATAAAACGTATGTCACACTAGTTTTGGTTACGCCAAAACTCTAAAAATCTTAACTTTGTTCATGACATACTAAACTCTTATAAACAAATTTTCTTGCCATACTTAACCAAACTTATACCAATTTAGACCCAATATTAGCCTCGACCACTGCCAAGCAACACAAAACTCGAGGTAAGGTCTTGCACTAACTTTGTTCTCATTTTACACTACCACCGATCCTGACTAGCACACAAACTGAGACGAGATTCTCGTATGATATTTAACACTTAATATTTGAGTTCTTACACAATTAATAACTAATTTTCACTTGTGTCCTTCAGACATGCATTTACAACCCTACTATAACGAAAATTGAGGGTATACCTCAACACATTCTAACTTCAGAACAAAATACCATATAATACACACACTAGACATTTATCAACGAAAAATAATATTAACCTGATGATTTTCCTTTTTCACCTATCCAAGTCCTAACCACAACACGTGTCATGATTATGACCAACTAATCTCATAATTAAGTCATAATATAGGTTCATTAAAATCATGGATGTCACAACGACAACAGTATCAGCGGGCTGAAGGCAGTGGCAGGGACAAGAGTAGTGGTTAAGTACAGAGGTATAGGTCGGGTCAGGGATAGAGACATGACCACGAACAGGGTCAGACTTCTAATCAGGTGCAAAGACGGGGACAGAGTGTTCCATCGGGATCGTGTTCTCAGCATATATGTTTGAAGTGTGGACAGTTAGGTCACTTCGTTACTGCATGTCCACGATTGGGCAAAGGGAAGTCGCAACAGAGTCCTGAGCAGGTTCACGCTGTTGCCGCGCCAAATCTGGCTACTATCTATACTTGATTTAGGATATGATTTACATTTGCAGTCATTTTATGTATACGATAATTTACTCTGGTTCAACAGTTTCATTTGTTTCTGGTCAATTGGATGATGAGTTAGGATTTAGACATACTAGAAAAGAGAAACCCTTGATCCTTAACATAACTGCTGGGAACAAGATATACCCGAACTTGTTGTGTGTTGATTGTTCGACAGAGATAAAGGGTCACGCCTTGCCTGCACACTTGAGAGTGTTAGAGTTTCTAGAGTTTAATGCATTGTTGGGCATGGATTGGTTGGGTTCATATTATACACAAATCCATTATTTCAGTAAAAGAGTCACATTCCAGATTCTCGAATATCTAGAGTTTAGTTTTTAGGGGACTTTGACTTGTTTACTAATTACTAGAGGTAGGGTAGCGTCTAGCATAGATGTCGAGACATTCGCTAATGTTATGAGTATGATGGGGAAAGGTCAAACTAGGATGGAGGAGGTACCTATTGTGTGTGAGTTCCCAAACATTTTCCTGTAGAGCTACCAACTTTAAAACCACCTAGGGAGATCGACTTCATTATTGATTTGGTCATAAGGACCAAACCTATATTTATTTCGCCGTACCGTATGGCTCCAAGAGAGCTAGAGGATATGAGAGGACAACTTGATGAGTTGTTAGAATAGGGTTTCATTCACCGAAACATGTCACCTTTGGGTGCACCCGTCTTGTTTTTGAAAAGAAGGACGATAGGCTGAGATTGTGTATTGACTACAGACAGCTCAACTGGGTTCAGTGAAGAACAAGTATCCATTTCCTTACATTGATGACTTGTTCAACCAACTGACAGAAGCATAGTGGTTCTTGAAGATTGATTCGAGATCTGGGTACCATCAGCTGAGGATTAGAGCAGAGGACTGGGAGAAGACTATTTTTTGCATTCAATATGAGCACTATTAGTTTACAGTCATGGTTTTTGGGCTAAAGAATTCCACAGTGATGTTCATGAATCTCACTCATCAAGTGTTGAGGGAACACTTGGATATGTTCGTTATTGTGCTCATCGACGACATCCTTATATACTCCTGGACTCGTGATGATCACAAGAAGCACCTCAGGATGATTTTGCAGATATTAAGGGAGCATAGACTGTTTGCTAAATTCAATAAGTGTGAGTTTGGCTTACATAAGTTAAATTCTTACTTCACATTGTCGAAGTTAGTAGAGTGCCAGTGGACCCTACGAAGGTCAAAACATTGATTGAGTGGCCTATACCGAGATCAGTGACATATATCAATAGTTTTATTGGTTTGGTAGGTTATTAAAGGCACTTTATACAAGACTTCTTGAAGATTGCGACACTTATGGTGCAATTGGTGAAGAAGAATAATAGATTTCAGTGGAATGACACTTGTGCGCAAGCGTTTCTGACATTGAAGGAACATTTGACTACCACACTAGTTTCAGTTTGACCTGAGTTAGGGAAGGGTTTTGAGGTGAACACCGATGCTTCTAAGGTCGGTTTAGGCTATGAATTGATGCAGGACAGTAAAGTGATTGCCTATGTATCCCAACAGCTAAAGATTCACAAGAAGAACTACCTTACACATGACTTGGAGTTAAGGACAGTCGTCTTCTCACTAAAGATTTTGCAGCATTATCTCTATGGGGATAGATTTGTTTTGTTTAGTGACCATAAGAGGTTGAAGTACCTCTTCACTCAGAAGGAGCTGAATATAAGACAGAGGTATTGGCTTGAGTTCCTCAAGGAATATGATTTCTCTTTAGAGTACCACTCGGGGAAGCCAATGTTATTGCAGACACATTTAGCCTAAAAGGGCCTGACTTAGTGATTTTGACTTGTCATATGACATACGAGTATAGGTTACTCGAAGTGGTCGAGTTGGCTTATTCTGTTGATACACTGACCAATACCAGAGTGTTGATTTTTGGGCAGAGGACTTGAGGATCAGCAGGCAGATGAGCAGTAGCAGAGATTTATGTAGTTTTCTCATAGTCTGGATCATCTAGATTGGAGTCTGTCAAAAGAATCATGTCTGAGGTTTAGATGGCGAATGTTGATTCCATCAATGACTGAGTTACATAATGAGATACTTGATGAGGCTCACCGCTCATGTTTTACAGTTCATCCGGGCAGGACCAAGATGTATGCTAATGTGTATCTTCTTTTCTAGTGGCTGAGGATGAAGAATGATGTTTTCGATTACGTTCGAGCATGTGAGGTATGCCAATGAATTAAGGATGAGCATCGCAGACCCAGTGCGTAATTGCAGCCACTTCCTATTCCTCGATGGAAGTAGGATCATATTGCCATGGATTTCATCAGTGGGTTACCTCGATCTCAATGTGGACATGATAGCATCTGGGTGACTCTGTATAGTTTGACGAAGTATTCGCACATTTTACCGATCTCAGCCACACATCAGGTGAATAGGTTGGCGAGTTTGTACGAGTGAGAAATTGTTTAACTGCATGGTGTTCCCTTATCAATTTTGCCTGATAGAGGGACACAATTTAAATAACAGATTTGGCAAAGCACGAAGGCACAGTTCAGCAAGTGAAGGATCTCAGTACCTCCTATCATCCACAGACTGACAGACAGTCAAAGATACTAATTCAGATACTTGAGGATATGCTAAGGATGTGTGTGTTGGAGTATGGTGGTTCATGGGAGGAGTATCTTCATTTGTGTGAGTTTGCCTACTATAACAATTATCAAGCTAGTATTAGTATGGCACCATTTTAGGCACTCTATGGGAGATCATGTAGATCTTCATTTTGTTGGGTGGAGCCCGAAGATGTGGCAGCTATAGGGCCAGATATTTGTAGTGGATCACACAGAGAAGATACGGCTAATCAGATTGAGACAAAAATGTGTACAGGAGAGGCATAAAAATTTCTACGACAAGTATCACAACGAGTTTGAGTATTATGGAGATTATGTTTATCTGAAGGTGTCTTCGATGAAGGGTCATAGGAGGTTTGAGATTAGAAGGAAGCGTGCGCTGAGGTTCATTGGTCCATTTAGAGTGAAGAAACAAATAGGCCAGGTTGCGTATAAGTTGGAGTTGTCACCTTAGTTGTTTGGGATCCACCTTGTGTTTCATATTTCGATGCTTCGACTAGATAGGCCAAGAGAGAGCAGACGGCTGACCATGGACATAAGCCAGATAGACTTGAAGGAGGATATTACTTGTGACGAGTAACCTACTTAAATTATATATCATAAGGTGAAGAATTAGATGAAAAAAGAAATTTCATTAGTCCTTGTCAAATATCAACATCAGGGGACAAGGAGTTGATGTAGGAGCTCGAGTCATATATGCGCGAGTACTTTACCCACCTCTTCTGAGTTTTTGTGAGTTTTTTCCTTAAGTTTTGTTTTAATTTTAAGGGTGAAATTCCAGTTAGTTGGAAAGACTGTAATGACCCTAAAATCTAACTCGTGCACATGTCATTTTATGTCATACATCGAACTATTTGTCGTGATACACATGTTCGGTTCTCGATCATTGACACCGAGGTATGGTATTTTTTTTTGGTGTTTGTATTATGTATCTTATTACCCGAATGTGTATCCAATTGTCCAAACGTGTGAGGACGTATAAGTTGAACGCATTTGAGTTAAGGATCGAGTTTGCCTTGGGAAAAATGCTAAAATGAGTACCAAGCTGTGATGGCCCCAGTTCCATAAACCTAAAACTGAATCTTGCTTAACCTAAACTTACGTAGACCCCGAGTCCCTCTAGCGCAGTCAACGCAAATCTAGTCAACCTTACCTTACCTTTTCTGATTTATACAATAATTTAATATGAGATCATTAATATTAGTGAGTTATTTAAAGATAAGCAGAAGCATTTAACATCTCCAACTAATATAACAATCTCAAGACATAAGTTAGGATAACCTAAAAATGTGGAAACCTAACAAATATATACATCATTACCAAAAGTCATTTCCCAAAACCCGGTTTCAAAACATATAATTATAGTATTACAAAATCAAACCTATGTCAAGTCCAAAGATAGAACAACTCTACTATCCTCAAAGAAAATCACCAAGCTAAGGAGCTTTCCCTTTGCTCATTTATGGATCTGCACTCACTCAAATCTAAAATGATGAGTCCTAGGTAAGTAACGCCAAGCAGGATGTTTACAGTATCTCACAATAAATAACAGTCAATATTCATGCTGATCGAAAGAAAAGGATAGAGAATGCATGAATAAATAAAGATTGGAAATAAATTTGAAAAGCAATCGATAATGAGTGTTCAGGAATCAAAAAGAAAGGCGCAAGAAGTCCTGATTTAGAGAAATAGTCGTTTAAGTCGAGGGGAAACATCTATCAAGCTCTTACAAAGCCAAGGAAATTTACCATCCAAACTCAGACTTTTAGGACATGGCCAGCTCATACCATCCTAAAATCCACGCGAATAGGAATTCCTCAACAATCTAATGAAGTAATTCCAACCCAATATATAGGAACCAAAAGATCAGCTCATGAATATCAAGTTCGAAAATAGTAACGTGCAACCCCCAAATCTCAAGGATCATGCTGACTCACTTGCCCTTGGACCACTCAATCAAAATAGAGTTTTGAAACATGACAGAATAATATCGAAAATAAATTAAAGATCAAATAAATAATTGTAAATTTTTCCACTGGTTTACTAACCCGTGTCCAACGCTAACAAGCACTCCCACGCTTCCAATAACTACCCTGCATACCCAATTATATTATGGTCAAGCTTCAAGTGAAACCAAATCACGAAACATCGTGAAATCTGCAACCAAAATATGCTCGAGAGCTAGTTCCAAATATAATTATTTATAACTTCAACTAGCTAACTTGGGATAACTTTTTAGCCTTCAAAACCTCAATATTTGTCATACTGACCAAAAAGAAATTTGTAGTATGCATTTCGTACTTTCCATAGACTCCAAGAACACTCAAATTAGATAAAAATAGAGGAGTTATGAATTTTTCCATATGGCCTATTGACAATGCAAACTTTATTTGTTTTGAACTATAAACTCTTCTGCAAATCAATAATTTCGCAGTGAATTCCTCAAATCACGCCAATAAACACCACAAAATCATTCAATACCAATTTATAACTATTTTCATAGTCCGTGGAGTTAATTAAAATCAAAACTAATATTTAATTCATCCAAAATCTCAATATAAATCAATATCAACTACAAAAACATCTTCAAAATTGTTATCAACTAAGTTGCATCATTTCAAATCATGAAAACCCTATCCCATGTTAATGGAATTTATCGCAAATTGACGCAAATCAACCTAATACATCAATTCACAATAATTGATACTAGTTCCTACCAGAATCCCGTGAAAGAAATCGAAAAATAATGAGATTTCTAATTGAATTGAGGAAAAACACCCTGAATTGAGATTTTACCAGATTCCAGGCTGAATTCCTCATTTCCACCATTACAACTTAGCTTAAACTGACCGTCTCGCGATGGTTTATTGTTTTGCGAAGAGAAATCGAATGAAAATTGGATGTACGGAGCTCCGCGTGCGAAAACCCAAATGGAGGGGGTTTCGTTCTAACGAACAAATCATTCTGATCGATTTAAACCCTTAGTTGCTTATCAACAAATTAATTTCTTTTTATTTATTAATTCCCACAAATACCCATTGTGACAGTTTATAACTTCAGGTGCCCGTTTTGAATTCGATTTTTAACCAAATTGAGCCAAACTCTAAATAAAACAGTCCATCTTCATAAAACGTCCATAACATTTGGTCTTTGTCACACCAAAACCCTATACGTCTTAACTTTGTCCATGACATATCAACCTCTCATGGACCAATTTTCTTACCATACTTGTCTTACTACGTTTAATTATCATATTTTATTATATTTTGTCAATGTTTCTATTTAATTTGTCCTTCGGACTACTAAATACCCAACCACAGTTCGCCCCAACTTCTGAAAATCACATTTCCTCAAGCCGAACCCAATTCTCTACGTCAACACTCTCATTCAAACACCCTCACACGTTTGGAATATTGGAATCTAATTTTGGGTAAATAAATAATAATACAAAATACCAAAAAAATAACATACATCGGTGTCAACAACCGAGAATTGTTCATATATATCACGGCAAGAGGTCCACATACGACCTAAAATGATATGTGGCACGAGTTAGATTTTATGGTCATTACAGTCTTCCCAACTCACCATAATTTCACCCTCGAAATCAAAATGAAATTAAGGGAAAGACTTACCAAATTCAAAAGAGGTAAGGAAAGCACTCGCTCATATATGACTCGAGTTCCCACATCAGTTCCTCATCTCCGTAGTGCTACCATTTGATAAGAACTGATGGGAACTCCTTATTCCTCAAAACCTTTACCTTCCAGTCCAAGATCTAAATAGGCTGCTCGTCGAAAGTGATGTCCTCCCTTAAATCTATCTGGCTCAAGTCCACCATCAGTCGTCTACCGCTTTGACTTATTTAGTTGAAGAATCGACACATGTAATACTGGGTGGATCGTTGATAACAGAGATGACAGCTACAACTCATAAGCAACTTTACTTATCTGCTTTCCAACTCGAAATGGACCAATAAATCTAGGCGCAAGCTTCCCTTTCATCTCAAACCTCTTATGACCCTTCATCGGAGACACCTTCAAATATACATAATCTCTGACCCAATATTCTAACTCCCCGTAATACAGATCATAATACTTTTATGCCTGTCCTGTGCACCCTTCAACCTTAATCTTATCAGACGTATCTTCTTTTTGTGATCCACTACAATCTCAGGCCCAATTACTGCAACATCCTTTGGTTCTGCCCAACAAGATGGAGATATGCATGGCCTTCCATACAATGCCTCAAATGGTGCCATATCAATACTAGCCTAGTAACTATTATTATAAGAAAATTCACAAAAATAAAGATACTCCTCCCATGATCCTCCATACGGCAATACACACATCCTCAACATATCCTCAAGAATTTGGATCAGACTCTCAGATTATCCGCCAATCTGTGGATGATAGGCGGTACTGAGGTCCAACCATGTACCAAACTATGCCTGCATGCTTTGCCAGATATGAGATGTAAACTGTGGCTCTCTATCAGACACAATCGATAATGAAACAACATGCAGTCGTACAATCATATCTCTTTCTCATATAAACTCGCCAACCTATCCACTCGATGTGTGGTTGAAATAGGTATAAAGTGCGTAGACTTCGTCAACCTATCCACAATCACCCAGATGTTATCATGTCTGTGCTCAGATTGAGGTAAACCACTGACGAAATCCATAGCAATGTGCTCCCATTTTCACCTAGGAACGAGAAGTGGCTATAATAACCTGCCTAGTATGAGATGCTCAGCCTTAACTCGCTGACAAAATACACACCCTCTAGTATAATCAGAAATATCAGTCCTAATCCCAAGCCACCAAAATAGACGATGCACATCTACATATATCTTGGTTCTGCCCGAATGAACCGTAAAACGTTAGCGGTGTACCTCATAAAGTATCTCATTCCATAGATCAACCACTGATGGAATCCACAGTCGTCCTCTGAATCTCAGGTATGAGTTTGTTGACTGACTCCAATCTCAATTATCTGAACTCTCAGCAAAACTCCAAAAATCTTCCTTACTGTTCATCCTTCTGCTGAACATCAAGTACACACTGAATAGAAACAGTTTGAGTCCTCATCTGCCCACAAATCAACACCCTACTATTGGTCGAAATATCAACAGAATACATCATCTCGACCGCCTTGAGTGACCCATACTCATATGTCATATGAAAAATATTAGTCTCCAAGTCCACCCCTCTACGGCTCAATGCATCAGCAACAATATTAGCTTTCTCCTAACGCTTCTATTTCATATTCAGGCCTGCTATGTAAACAGATATTTTAGGCTCTCATGGCTAGTAAACAACACAAATCTCTCCCCATAAAGATAATGACGCCAAATTTTCAGTGAAAACATCATTGCTGCCAACTCCAAGTCATATATAAAATAATTCTTGTCGTGAACCTGTAGCTGTCTGGACGCAAAGGCAATCACCCAACCTTCCTACATCAATACATAGTCTAAACTGACCTTAGAAGCATCGGTGTTCACCTCAAAGCCCTTCCCTAACCTAGGTAACAATAAAACTGGTGTAGTAGTTACATGCACCTTCAATGTCAAGAATGTATTCTCACAATCGTCATTCCTCTGAAAATACATGTCCTTCTTCGTCAATTACGTCATAGGAGCCACAATCTTCGATAAGTCTTTCACAAAATGCGGTAATATCCCTCTAATCCAAGACAACAACGAATATCTGACACTGATCTCAGTGTAGGCCAATCATAACCACTCTGACCTTAGCAGGGTCCACTAACACTCCGCTAGCCCTAACCATGTGTCCTAAGAATTTGACCTCTGCATGCCAAAATTTGCACTTACTAAACTTGGCGTATAGTCTATGCTCCTTCAGTAGCTACAAAATCATCCTGAAGTGCTTCTCGTGATCCTCACGAGTCTTAGAATATATCAGGATATCGTCATTAAACATTATGAAGAATCTATCCAAATACCGCTTCAACACTCGATGCATCAAATCCATAAACATTGTTGGCGCATTAGTCAGTCTAAAGGATTTATATTCATGCCCTTATCGAGTATGAAATGTAGTCTTCTCCTTATTCTCCTCACTAATCCTCAGCTGATAGTAACCAGATCTCAAATCTATCTTTGAGAATCACTGTGCTCATGTCAGTTGATCGAACATGTTATCAATACGAGGAAGTGGATACTTGTTCTTCACTTTCACCCGATTCAATTGTCTATAATCGATACACAATCGAAGGCTACCATCTTTCTTCTCCACGAATAAGATCGGTACTCCCTATAGTGACATACTAGGGTAAATTAAACCCAACTCCAATAGCTCATCCAATTGTGATCTCAACTCCTCTAGCTCTTTTGGAGCCATATGGTACGATGGAATGGATATCGGTTTGGTATCTGGAACCAAATCGATAATAAAATCATTCTCCCTAAGCGGTGGTAAACCTGGTAGTTCCAAGAGAAATACGTCAAAAAATTCATATACTACAGGTAAATCCTCCAACCTAGTCTTGACTTTCCTTGTCGTACCCAAAATACTAGCAAAAGTCTCCAACTCACTGCTACAAGCTATCCTACTTCTGGTAAGTGGCAACCTAGTTAAAGTCCCCTGAAAACTAAACTTTGGATACTCGAGAATTTGGAAGACAACTCTCTTGCTGAATCAATGGATATGTACATGATATGCACCCAACCAATCCATTCCCAAAAATGACCGTCTCACGATAATCTACTATTTTGCAGAGAGAAACCGGATGAAAATCAAACGTGCGGAGCTTCACGTGTGAAAACTCGAATGGAGAGGGTTTCGTTCTAATGAACAAATCGTTCTGATCGAAATGAAATCAATCGATTTTTTCTTTTTATATATATTTATATATAAACCCTTAGTTGCTTGTGAGCAGCTTAATTTCCTTTTATTTATTAATTGCTATAAATCTTTATTTTGACGGTTTCTAACTTCTAGTGACTGTTTTGAATCCGATTTTCTACCAAATTGAGCCAAATTCTCTACAAAACAGTCCATCTTCATAAAATGCCCATAACACTGGTCTTTGTCACACTAAAACCCCATATGTCTTAACTATGTTCATGATGTATCAACCTTTCATGGACCAATTTTATTACCATACTTGTCTTACCACGTTTAATTATTATATTTTATTGTATTTTGTTAGTGTTTCTATTCAATTTGTCCCCTGGACTAATAAATTCATGACCACAGTTCACCCTAACTCTCGAAATCATATTTCCTCGAGCCGAACCCATTTTTCCACGTCAAAGCTCTCACTCATATGCCCTTACACGTGTGGAACATTGGAATCTAATTTCGAGTAAATAAATAATAATACAAAATACCAACCAAAAATAACATATCTCAGTATCAACTACCGAGAATTGTTCACATGTATCATGGCAAGAGATCCATAAAATAACACGTGGCACGAGTTAGATTTTAGGATCGTTACACGGGCGAACGATATACTGGCGTATTGTTCTTTGGGGATGATTTTAATAAGAAATTGACGTAATTGTAATTAAATACAATAATTAATCAATATGAGAATGTGTTTCAATTGATCATATCGTTATTTGATCGCGATGTTGTGAGTTGTGGTGCATGCTGGGTACAGGAACGCCTATGAGAATCAGTCTTTGTGTTGGAAAAATGATAAGGACAAGAGAGCAAGTCATAATTGAAGTCACAATAGTTGGTGGATACGGTGATTTGAGACCCTTGGATGGGTCTTGAGATTTAAGGTTGAGCCTAGGTGAGGTCAAAACTATAAATAGGTGGGTTTGATTATTTCTATCACCTTTTCTCTCTTCGCCCTCAATAAAAAACAAAAATTTGATCGGGTTTTGTGATTTTCAAGTAATGATTGACGACAAAGGATCGACTAACGACCTTAATTGAGGTGAGATCTCAATCATTCGTTAAATTCTCATCATTTTGGTAATAATTTTGTGCGTTTTCATCGAGATTTATAGGGACAACCTATGGTCACTGGATTTTTGGGTTTTGTATTAGTTTTGGTAAGGTTTTAGTGATCAATTGATGTGTTGGTGTTAGTGTTTGAATTGGTTTCTATGGTGGTGTCAAAATTTGTGGTATTTTCGAAGGATTTTGGATTAAATTTTTGGGAGTATTTTGTGGATGAGTTTTGCACGATTTGGCGATGGCTGTCGATGGTGTTTGAGGTCCCTACGAGGATGAGCTCAGAACATGACGACGTGAGCCGAAATTTTGAAAACACCATAATTAAAACCAATAAGTGGCGCAGCCATAGGCAATGTGAGGAGCAATTCCTCACAGCGTGAGCCATGATGCCTAGGGCAGTGCCCATTGCCCTAATCGTGTTGTGGAGGGTGCTTCGGGAAATTGCTCCCCACGGCGGCAATAATGAACTTTTGAAAAACTTTTAGAATTTCTCGAAAACTTCAGGTTTTTGCTCGTGTATTCTAATGGACTCAAATGAGACTTAATACATGGGGAATCAACCCAACTGTGTATAATGAGTGATAATATAGAAATGAGAAATTTTGGGGAGTTAAATAGAAATTGAACGTTAAATGGAAAACACGGCTCTAATAAATGAAATTGAATTCAAATGGTTACCAGGGGCGTGCATCGAGTCACGAACATACAGGGATCAGTTAGTGACGAGTCACAGTCGTGATTGTGAATAGGTCAAATACAGGTAAGTAAATCAGCTAGAGAATGTATAGTTATTTCAGATTTACTTTAATTTGTTATTGTTATTGCTCATTCGCTATCCTTGAAATTCCTATTCTATTTGAGTGGTCCAAGGGCAAGTAAGTTAACAGTGATCTCTGGTAGGAGTGGTTGTCTGAGGTAACATATCAGAGTCATGACCTCGGGATGCTCTGCATTGGTTTCTAGTTCTTTACGCATGTGAGTTCTTAGATGGATTACCTGGAAGTCTCACTATCTCGTAAGTTTGTGGATTTTTGGGTTTTTCACGTCCTAGAACCCGAGTCCTGTTAGGTTTTCTACGACTCAATGACCTTTTGGTCGGGACACTTCCACCTCTCTGTTTTAAATTCCTAGCACTCATATATCGAATGATCCTAATTTATATACAATATTTATTTATTCTTGCGTCCTTATAGCTTTCTTTCTATTTGCATGAATATAGACTACTTTACTTTATTTAGAAATGTTGTTTAGAATACTATAGGCGTTACTTACCTGGGCTCGTCATTCTTGTATTTGATCAAGTGCAGATCCACAGTCTAGCAGGGGAAAGGCTCCATTATTGGGCTATTTGATTTGAGGGCATCGGAGCATCCCTCTCTCTCTCTCTCACAATTTTATAGGTTTTCCTGACTCTTGTACTACTTATATATTATTTTGATCACATGGGGATACATTAGGAATGTGAGATACACTCGGACATGTATATGGTATTATTTTACTCTCCTTTTACTGTATACATTGGGATTGTGAGATACACTCGGACATATATATATATATATATATTGTGTTTATGCGAGGTTTCCATACTCTAGGGTGTCTTGATTAATTTGTTAGAGTTGTTTAGGTTTGTTTAAGTTTTATTTGCTTCCGCATAACCTTTAGTAACTTACAAATCTGAAAAACTCAACTTTAACTACTTAATTCCTCTGCTTTATTAATAGATAATTATTAGGAAGGCTGATTAGGCTTGCATTGACTTTATGAAGGTTGACTTAGGCCACATAGGTCTAGGCTAGGTAGGGTGTAGTTTGACTGGGAACTAGGGCCGTCACATGACTAGTACAAGTTAATAAAAACACTACAATAAGATATTTATAAAAAAAAAATTATTGGTCGATCTGCTCGAAGCCTTAAGTGTGTCAATGTTGGTATTTACGTACCTTATACTCTAAGGTACACATCAAAAGTCAACCCCATGTCCTTTTTTTATATATATAACTGGCTAGTACAAGTTAATATAAATACTACAACAAGATATTTGTAAAGAAAAAGTTGGTCAATGTTGGTTTATACATACCCTATAATCTAAGGTACACATCGAAAGTCAACCCCATGTCAGAAATTTTATTTTTTTTACATATAAGTGACCAGTACAAGTTAATATAAACACTACAATAAGATATATTTGTAAAAAAGGAAATAAAAATTGGTTGATCTACTCGAAGCCTTAAGCGTGTCAATGTTGGTATATACATTCTCTATATTCTAAGGTACACATCGAAAATCAACTCCATGTCTGAATTTTTTTTACATATAAGTAACTAGTACAAGTTAATATAACACACTACAATAAGAGATTTAAAAAAAATTGGTCGATCCGCTTGAAGCCTTAAGCATGTCAATGTTCGTATATGCATACCCTATACTCTAAAGTACACATCAATTGTCAACATCATGTCAAAATTTATTTTTTTTACATATAAGTGACTAGTACAAGTTAATATAAACACTACAATAAGATATTTGTAAGAAAAAAAAATTCGATCTGCTTGAAGCCTTAAGTGTGTCAATGTTGATATATACATACCCTATACTGGAAGGTACATATCGAAAATCAACCCCATGTCCGGATTTTTTCTTTTTACATATAAATGACTAGTACAAGTTAATATAAACATATATTGCGATATTTAAAATTATCATTTATCATAATGCATCGCATGTGGACAAATCAACATATTACATTTAATCATTGCAACACTAAAATTAGAGATTTATATACAAAAAATGATATAACATTAGAAGTATAGATTTGTAAAAATAATAAAATTGGTTGATCCACTCGAAGTCTAAGCGTGCAAATCAACATATATAGTCAACATTCAAATCAATTTAACTATTTAAACACGCATGAATTCCATAAGGTGATCAACATACCAAACATTTAGCATATCACTCAAGAGTACGAATGGGAAAAACCACATATGTCCATGCTTACATGCATGCAAATTACACATATCAACCAAAAATCCTTATGCATCCAAATCATTTTACGGAACCGCCACCCAATGCCAAAAAAAGATCGACCAAAAGATTGATTGGCGACATACATCATGTGCATGCATGCATGGGGATTTCTCAGATTATCATTGCACCAATAATTACAAAAAGTACAAAAAATGTGAATAAACTATTGTTCAACCAAAAGTATTGTTTAACTAAAAAAGTATGATTGATCATGTTGATGAGAACCTCCTGAGCAAGGCCTGGAACAAACCATTCATGAATTGTTGAGTTGTGAAGTTCTAAGGAGTTTGTGTCTTGCCATTAGATTACCTATAATGACTTCAACTTGTCCTACATTCGATTGCGGAGTTTGTGGCACAACAACATCATAATTGCTTAGAACAACAACATTGCTAGGACAAGCAATTCCAACTTGTGGCGCAACAATAGCTTTGCCACGCGCAGATGACCCAGCTTTACGACCCTTATTATTTGTTTTGGAGCAAGCTTAACTACGTTCTAGCCCTTACCATTCTTCTTTGAGTGAACTGCAGCCATTGCCTTTCTATTGCTTTTGTCATGCTGCTCACATGCACCTTTCAGCCTCTTAAAACGTGGCCTTCCTACGTAAGGCACCCTGTACGGATCCTTCAAAATAGGATCATTCCAGCTATACTTTCACCTACATCTTCCTCTTCATCACCAGTTTGAGTGAGCTCTTTTTGCAGCCTTCAAATCACCTCTATCGCTCAATTGAACTTTTTGGTAGATGTACAACCAAGGTCAGCTAACTTTCTACACCTCAGGCAGATGAAATCAAAACGATCATCCCCGAGTACATGTTGTTTCACCCCTTAAATCTATCGCTGTACTTTCAAGTACATGAAGACGGATGCAATCCTTCCTCCATCAATTAAGCACATTAGCATCTGAGAGCCTCTCCACCCAAAAATGATTGAGTGTACACAATGCGCGACAACACAAAATCCCTAAACTTTGAAACAACCTGCAATCCTTACAGTTCACAATGTGACATAATAATTCACAAAATATATAAAAAAAAACATGGTTTGAGCAAGCTTAAAATACCTGCTGACGCATGAAATAAAGTGGTTTACATCAGCCAAGTAGGTGGTGGCCTCAAATCTCGAGGCCCGTCTCATAGTGGGTTATGGGCCTCACAACCCTGCCATGTCACTGACCTGTTGGGTCCCAAGCGCCACTGACGTCCTTCACCACGTCGTATACCTTGTATTGCAGCTAACTTATTTTATTTAATTATAGAGTTGACCATTTCATTTATTTAGTTAGCCTTTCTTTCAATCAGGTTTGTAAAATTCTGTTTCATATGTTTTTAAAACAGGAACATAAATCATTTTAATGGAAGACTTATCAGATATGAATAGCATAGTAAAACATGCAAAGTTCATATCATTCTGAGCATCAACCTAAGTAAAAAATCGGGCATAATGTACAATATATAAATGGCAACTAATACCTCAAAAATAAAATATATACAAGTACATGTCTCACATAAGTCCCTTGTATCCCAAAATAAAATGATGAACAAAATATCAAAAACACGTACAAATCAATCAGGACAGTGGAAAGTCAAAGGTAGTCGTCGAGGATCCCCTTGCCCCTGCTTGTACTAGAATCTGTACTCAATTATCACAATAAAACAGATGACGACTCCAAGTGAGTAAATCCCAAATAACTTTACTGAGCAATTTACATAATAAAGTAAATGAATCTATAAATACTATTAAATAAACATGTGGAAAGTAAACAAGCAACTGTAAATTGATCATTGCATGCATAAGTAACAGTAAAGGTCAAACATGTGTACCCGATCCTGATCAGACTAGCACCATACTCTGAATTTACTGCAGGTACCACCAGTGAGCGCGTTGAAACTGGCACAATCCCTGATCCTTTTGGTAGCCAGCGTAGTACCTCGATGCACCGACATATGTACGGCCAAAGTAAGCTCAAGTCGATTATCCACTGATGACTCAAAGTACACATGCTTTGGTCTAGCGCGCCATAAACACACAACGAAATAACTCAGCGAAAGCAAACTCAATCAACTGTCCAAATAGTAACAACGAATATGAATAAGTGAATAAAAAGAAACGAAAGCAATAAATGAAGCAAGTAAATACTCATGTAAATTTTTATTGAGTTTACAACACACCTCAAATCGTGTTTCGAATTTCGTAAAATACCATGGTCTGACCTCCTAGGCTCCCGACAATCACACTATTGCCCCGAGTCTCCTAAGTTCATTTACCATTGTATTAGAGTGGGTTCATGTGGTTTGATTAAATATTCAGCTAAAGTATGCAAAACAACCCCTTAAATTCAAATTTAAAAATGCCCTTGTTTAGTACCCAACAAGCTAGGGGTCTGGCCTAACGTGCTAGGGATCTGGCTTAGTGCACTGGGTGTTGTTTAGCGAGTTAAAGCTGAGTATCATGTACACGATAAGTTACTACAACCACTTCTCATTCCTTGGTGGAAGTAGGAGCATATTGTCATGGACTTCATTAGTGGGTTACCTCAATCTCAATGCGGTCATGATAACATTTAGGTGATTGTGGATAGGTTGACAAGTGTGTTCACTTCATACTGATTTCTACTACACATTGGGTGGATAGGTTGGTGAGTTTGAATGAGATAGAGATAGTTCAACAACATGGTGTTGTATTGTCGATTGTGTTAGACAAAGGGCCACAATTTACGTCACAGATTTGGCAAAGTATGCAGGTACAATTTGGCATGCGGTTAGACCTCAGTACCACCTGTAATGGCCCCAATTCCACAACCCTGAATTGGACTCCGCCAGGCCTAGACTTACATAAACCCCGAGTCCCCATTCGGTAATCCACGTAAACCTAGTTAGCCTTCCCTAACCTTTTACCATTAATTAAGCTAATTAAGTTGAGTCATTCATTATAAGTGAGTCATCAGATCATAACAGAAGCCCACAATTCTCAAATTAATAATAATAACCCTAAAATATTAATCAGGATAACCTAGAATGTGGAAACCCCGCATATGTATACCAACATCAAGTTAGAGGAAATTACATCATAGTATTCATGCCCAAGATCTCTCATAAACCCATATCCCCATAATCTCAAAAACATATATATATATATATATATATAAAATACGTAGGACCTACCCAATAGGCGAGCTTTGATCACCTAATAACCCTTCACTTCAATGGCCTATGGTTGTTCCTTTGTCTTTCTCTATCCTGTAATAGATGAGTCTACACCCATCATCATAAAAAGGACAATGAATATAGAAATAAAATAGTAATAACCAAATGGAGGCCCAACATTATTTCAAAAGTCAAATAAACAGCTAATCGAGTATCATGCGTAAGTATCACAAAGTTAATAAAAGACAGCATGATAATGAATTTCTGAGATAACAATGATAAATGAGTGTCGAAAGCACAAAGCAAAAAGACATATAAGTATTCTAAGTCCATCGGATTGCCACACAGTAAACAACTGGACTTCCTAGTCAAATCTTGGAATTAAATAAAATACAATCAGTTTAAAGTGAGTCAACCACTCAATAGCTTCACACAGTTAACTACTGTTTGACTCCCAACCCTAACCTGTGGATTTAGGTAAGTTCAAATATCTGTGTAATCCTGGTAGTGAATGAGACCACACAACAAACTCACCAAAACCTATAACCACCAGATTGCCCACTTAAACCCAAAAGACTACTCATTTGGAATCCAAAAAAACTAAACCGATAATCCACCAAGGATAGACATCACAAACGGAATTCAAGAAATCATATTCCATCAAGAAATAATGCTCAAGAAAGATAACAACAATGTAATTGCACAAATGAAAGAATATCAAAGCTTCCACTGGTTTTACTCACAAGATAACACGAAACCTCGTGTTCACATATCTTAACGATTCCCAATCCGATCCCGTAAGTTAATCACCAGTCTCCTAAACACCTGGTAATCATTTAATCCAATTTGGTTGCGTTAGAGTTATGTTTCCATTTTAATTATCATTTTTCCTATTTTCCAAATATTACTCATTTTCCATTATTTTGGGTCAATTCCTTGGATATTGGGTCATATTCAACCCTATATGAATACCTGAGAGATCCCCGAAGTTTTTAGAATTTTTTAGAATTTTAGTGTTGTAAACAATGTCACGTCGTGGCAAAAACTCCTGGCGGCATTGATCAAAACATGAAAATTCAACTAGCACTATTCCAGACGTCATAACTCATGCCGTGGAGAAAAAAACCTGGCAGCATCGTATAAAGTGTGAGTTTTCCCAACTTCTCTATTTTGGACGTCGTGGCACACAGGCTCCATGGTGTCCCTCGCGGCGTCACTTCTTGAATACATTTTCGTGGTTTTTCTACACCCCTGGCTCGTGTCGCCGCATTCTAAGGCTATCTTAAACTCCTCAGGACGTTGTTACTAACCCAACACAACCAAAAACTCATACAACCGAGCTCAACCAAAATCTCAACTCGGCCAAAACACCCAAGACTAATGTCAGAACGACGATAATAAAGGAATGAGTCAAGATCTTACCTTAACTCAGGTGTTTAATAAGTCTCCTTGTTGTCGCGAGCTCTGGAATCCTCGTCCAAACCATCCTATATGTGAGAATAAAAGAAGAAACTAGAGAGTGACGAAAGAGAGGGAAAAGAATGAGGAGAAAGAGTTTTATCCTCGTCTCCATCATCTACTTCCAAACACGTATCTCGAGACATATTTGACAGTCCCCACACAACTCAGCCGCCACCACTGCTATAGCACACCCCAACCAGATGACATAAAATGGTGACTCCATTGGCTGACACGCATCAATCCTTGACCATGTTTCACCTCCAGACCGCACCACGACTCCCCTATCGTGCACAAATCAAATATAAACAACCCGAACCCTTTCTTGGGTTAATTAATTATTGTGTTTTATTTGCCCGTCACCCACGAAGATCCTTTCCCCGACACCGTGTTCCCATATTTTGTTTACTCGACCCACATTCAACACGTTCCTCAAGACAAACCCCACTCATAGTTAGACATCATCGTCCTATCACACAGACATGAATATAAATAGATACTACCCCAACCATATAATCATAGCCCAAACTTTCAGGTCATTACACCACGTATCATCTAAAGACTAACGAATAGTCAGAGAGACTGATCCAAGTGCTTGAGGATATGTTGAGGCAGTGTGTAGAGTACGGTGGTTCTTGGGATGTGTATCTCCATCTGTATGAGTTTGCCTAAAATAACCGTTATCAAGCCAGTATTAGGATGGCACCATTTGAGGCACTCTATGGTAGACCGAGCAAATCTCCATCTTGTTGGGCAAAGCCCAAGGGATGTGGCAACTATTAGGACTGAGATTGTAACAAATCACACAAAAAGGATACGACTGATCAAATTGCAATATAAGGGTGCGCAGGAGAGATAAGAAAAGTATTACGACAAGTATCAAAATAAGTTTGAGTATGATGTGGGAGCCTATGTATATTTGAAGGTTTCTCATTGAATGGTCACAAGAGGTTTGGGATCAAAGGAAAGCTCATGCCGAGATTTATTGGTCCATTTAGGCTATGATTTCCTATTAAACGGGTATAAATGTGGCAAAATTTTCATAAGAAATCATAGCCTAATGGTTGGAATTGAAAATTTTGGTTATGGCGTGACTCGTACTGCGCGTATACGAGCGAAACACCCAAGAATCAGAATTCGAAAAGTCAAAAAGGATAAGCTCAAGGAGTGGAGTGAGTTAATTTTGTCATTAAAGTGGTAGGATGGCCCAAGTTTGAGCCACAAGATGTGCCTAGGGATGCACACATTAAAGGATGATTAAATCAAAATTATAAAGAGGTAAAAATGGTAATTTGGCCACATTTTACTCACAACCATACAAATCTAAAAATTTGGTGTTTGATGAGAGGGTTTGATGAGGTTTTGGATGATTTTGGGAGGCTTGTAAGTATCAAATACATTAAACAAGGTAAGATCTTAGTTGTTCATTCAATTTCAATCATTTCGAGTTAAACTTTTGTGGTTTTTGATAATAATTTGTTAGGATATTGTATTGTTGTTGTTGTGGTGATTAATGGGGTTGTTGATGATGTGGTTGTGGTGTTAATCGTCGGAGAAAGAAAAAAATAAAGAGAGTGAAAAAAAAAATTAAATAAAAATCATAAAAATTCAAGAAAAATTCAAAAAATAGAAAAAAAAATAGAATAAGGTTGATGAAATTATAGAAAAGTTGGTTTAGAAGTTGTCGGGAATTTTTACACCAAAAAATCTCCCCAAAAATAGTTCCACCACTTTGACTTTACTATTTTAGAACTAGTTTGGGATTTTTAAAAAATCTAAATGTTACCTAATAGGCTCCAACACGAAGTAGATTTCCAAAGACTTAAGGGATTGTATTATAATAGTCAGGTAAACGCCGAAGTTGGATTAGGGTATTTTGAAATTTAATTGAATACCAAAATTTAAATGGAAATGAGGCAGTAATATAAGCACACAAGATTCTAACACAACCAAAATTGATCTAAATGAATATCAGAAATTAAGTTAGTTGAATCGTGACTGGCATTTGGGGATTGATTTTGGTGGCGTGTCGAAGTCGAAAGTACGTATTAGCACGAATTATAGGTAATTAAACCAACTAGGAAATTCATAGTTATTTCATCGAGCTTTAAATATTATTGTTTATTGCTTTGATACCATTTTCTTGGAATTCCTACTCTATTTGAGTGTTCAAGAGCCAAGGAAGTCAAGTGTCTTTGGAGGAGTGTCGATGGTTCACGCCTGGCGCCATGACCTCAACGCATTACTCTAGTTTGGTTGTTCTATTCGAGGATGAGAGATCTTATCCGTATTACCGTCAATATCTCTCATTCACGAGGATCTAAGTACATGTGGCTTTGTTGCGTCTTGAGGCCCAAGTCTGTTTGGCATTGCCGTAACTCAATGACCCGTCCCTGTGGCACCCACACACTGTGGTAAAGACTACATGGTCCCTCTCTTTGGTATCTTGTGGCACTAATTTATAGTTGTTATTGTTTATTTAGAGTCTTATTATTATCATTCATATGTCTTTACAACTTTCTTTCTATCTGCATGAATTTAAACTGTTTTATATTATTTCGAAATGTTGTTTAGATCTTACTGGCATTACTCACCTATGCTAGTCATTCTTGCATTTGACTGAGTTTAGATCCATAGTCGAGTAGGGTAAGGTGTCGTTATTAGGTGATTTTCTTTAAGGATATTGGAGCGACCCTCCCTTTATCATTTTTATAGGTTTTCTGGCTTTTGTTTTACTTACGTATATTGTTTTTGACACATTGGGATATTTTGGGTTGTGAGACGTACCGAGATATGTATATGGTTTCATTACACTCTCTTTACTTTATATACATGTTGATTGTATATATGCTAGGTTTCACACTAAAGGTTGTTCCGACTTTAATGATTTAGAGTTATTTAATTTGTTTAAGTTAATCGCTTCCACAAAACTTGTAAAACTTGCAAATTTTGAATAACTCCGCGTAAAACTTTTAAATTCCATTGTTTAACATGGAAACAATGAAAAGGAAGGCTAACTAGGCTTGCGTTGACCTTGCGAGGGCTGACTCAAGAGTCCAAGTAGGTCTAGGCTAGGCGAGGCCCAATTTGTGGAGAACTGGTGCCGTTACATATATCAAATTAAAGATCAATCAAAATCACAACTTCCCCAAACCAAAACTTGCAAACTTTGCTTAAAACTTGAAATACCACAAATCAATGGCACAAAACCACTTCAAACATCAAAAGAACACCAAAAATCTGTGAGCTCAACTCCAACAAAATTCATAGAATTTTAGGTGAATTTTGTTGATACTTTAGAGGTCGAAACGAAACTCACAGGTACTTAAAAAGATTACATAACTTCACCAAATTTTTTGATAAATTTTTCAAAAAACACAAAATCTCGATATGCAAGTCAAGAAATCAGCTAAAAACTAAAAAAATCGATAAAAATCGCTCCAACCTATGCAATCGGCATCCAAGACCGAGAAATGAGATTAATTTGACTCACAAATCGTCATCACCACTCTTTATTCCTCTGTTATGTTGACTCAACCATTTGGGAGAGGGAGAGGGAGAAAAGGAAGGATTTGGAGACATGTATTGTGGCGTACCTATTAGGTGCACAAAATATGAAGAGATGAGCAGGAAGGGTGGTGTACTTGAGAAGAGAGATGAAGGAAGATTGTCAAACAGGCTAAAAAATGACACATAATGAATCGATTTGTTTGTCTTTTAATTTTGATATACATGTGTCTCTTTAATGTCTTTTCATTTCTTTCTTATGTTAGGATTGTCATTATTCTCTATGTCAACAGTCAACTTAAAACATAAAAGACTATAATATTCATCTACATTGAGTCAAATTAAAATACAATATGTATACTAAAAAAAAATATGTAACATGAAAAATATAATTATCTTATGAAAAATACAATGCACAAGTAGTGCAGTATATCTCGCTCAAAATCATTAATCTAGGTCATTAAGGTCGCGAGAAGGTTATTTTGAGGTAAAGCCCGATAGATCTAGTGTCGAAGGAGCATGAGGAACAAAGGAGCACTATGACATTTTTCGTATCCACCGCGACTGATTTGGTGAGTTTCGACGCTATAATCTTGTGGGTTTTGTTTGCAATGAAATTACGCGTCGTTTGGATGTATTTTTGTGGCATTTGGCTCGATATAATGAGGTTAGGGTTTCTAGGTTTGAGCCATTCGTTCCCCGTACTGGGCTGCCGCTCAAAGCCGATACACTTAAAAGTCTATCGGTCATGTTAAACCATAAGGTTTGATTTAGTAATGGAAAAACGGGGTAGTAATACTTATTACATTGCAGTGTATTCAAACCTTAAGGTATACTGATGGTGACGACTACGTTGGGCCAACATCTTTGGTATAAATGTCGGTGTAACAAAGGCATTACTAAATATGTACCCCACATTTTGACCGATTGTACCCCATTTATGTTGAATTACTTTTTGTAACCCACATTTTTAGTTCATGTACCCCACTCTTGTTTGAATTTTTTATGTTTATTGCGCAGTGAATACTGGAATGGGGTACAGTAAGTGAGTAGATAGGGCTACAACATGTTCGTAACATACTTGTTTCTTTCAGTCATGATAGTTCAATATGGAGTCTTTATGTTAGTTTGATAAGGTTGTTATCCAATCTATACCCCATATAATTACTTCTTGTACCCCAACAATGTTGTAAGTACTTAGTATACCCTATTTTTTGCTTTGCTTACCCAACATATTTACTTCATTTACCCCCATTTTGACTTCCTGTACCCCCATTTTGACTTCCTGTACCCCAATTATGTTGGATTACTTTTTCTACCCAACATATTTACGTCATGTACCCCACTGTTGTATGTATTTTTTTTGTATTTACTGTGTTGGGGTACACTGAGTGAGTGGATGAGGTATATGATGTGATGCGTTGCGCTGCAACATGTTCGTGACATAGTTATCCCATTTATGACGACACTTTTTTGGTTGATTTACTTTGTTTAGGTATGGTGAGACCTAAAAGTAGAGCGCAAAGACCTCCCTGAGGTGGGAGGGGTGGTCAGCCTAGACGGGATACTAGTACCTCAAGTTCCCAAATGCAGGAGGGAGTGCCTGTAAGGAAACATCCCACTTGCTCTAATCGAAAGCAAAGGGACGTTGAAGCCAAAAAATCGTCGAGCCAATAAATTCAGAGATGATGAGCTAGATTCCAAAGAGGCTGAAGTTAAGGTTGCGTCTTTTGTAGGTAAGAGGGGCACAGTGGCAGTTGGAAGAGCAGATGAAATTGGGTCGGGGGAGGGTAGTAAAGGGAGTCGTACCCCATCTGGTGAATTTGGGGATAGCGAGGATGCAGAGGAATCTTTTGACATATCGACCGATGCCTAAAATGAAGAAATCACTAGTTTTCCTGGTGGTCCCTCTGATTTAAGTCTCATATCCTCGTTCAAACACCACATATTGTTGGATATTTAGAGGAACAAGGTATCGTAAATTTGGTTCGATTATATGCATAATCTTTTTATTGTTATATATATTTCTTTTAATATGCTATATATGCTTTATAGGGTCGGGGATTACAGAAGTGCATAACCATGGTTATCGGATCTCCTCATGGAAGACAATCGAGCAACACCCTAAGAAGGAAAGGGTGGAGAAGCTGGTGAATGATTATAGTTTAGCACCATTCGGCTACATCTCATATGATGGAGGTAATAGGGTCTATATTTCTGGCATTACCGAGAGATGAAAGGCTGAAACCAACATATTCCACTAACCCTTTGGGGAGATGACGATCACACTTGAAGACGTACGTGTCCTTCTCAGTATGTCAGTAATTGGTAAGACCGTCATTGTGCCTTTCATGGATCATTAAGCTTTAAATACCATGGTTAGTAGGCTATTGGGGGTGTCAGTTACCGATGTTGACGAGGAGATTAGGACTATGCCTGACCTTAACGTTAGTTGGGCATGGTTGAAGGATCGATTCTCAGTGCTGACGAAAGGAAAGGAATAACTCAATGGGAAAAGATCTCCCGATGCATATCCTAGTCCCAAATGCCTGGTCTGAGCGTACCTCTTATACCTTATTGAAATGGCACTATTCTCAAACAAGTTGGGTACAAGAGTCTCCCTTTCACTCCTCTAACTTTTCGAACACGTAGATCAGATTGGTTCCTACACATAAGAGTCGCAACACTTGCATTCTGTACTATCAATTGGGCATTGAAAGTCATAACAAAGTCACCCAGATTTTTGGATATATGACATTGTTATAGGTAAACTATTGAGTTTCAATGATTGATCTTCATAGTAAATTTTGTTTTTTCCTAATAAATTTTGTTTTCATAATAAATGTGGTTTGTGTAGGGTAGATGTACGATTGTATGCCATTTATTCAAGCCATTTTGCGTAGTGACTACACGTCGGATAAGCCCGTGTGATGAAGTGGCACTATAAGAAAGAGGAGAGGCTCTACAAGGACACTAGGATGTTATTGGATCAACTTCTCTCTTTCAGGAATCAATTCGACAAGCTGGGAGCACATGATGTGATGACCATAGCATAACAATTTCAATTTTTTTCTCATATACGCTTATGTTTATCGACAAATATATTAATTTTTGCTAGGTTATTTGGAATACTACTTTGAAGGGTGCACCGCCTATCCATGATATTGCATACTACAATGGCCCCATTAAGTACAAGGATATCGTTGAACCACACAATCCCATCCGGGTGGTGAGGCAAATGGGATATGTTCAACACATTATGAGAGCTTACCGACCTTTGGATTGTGATAGGAGTTACCTAGCACAATCTTACTCTGTGAAGTACTCGTATGATCCCCAATATTAGAAGGATTGGAAGGGGCACCTTGAGTCTCTTGAGCGACGCAGTCAGAAGGCAGAATACCCATATGAAACATCATCCGACTATATGGATTGGTACCTTAGATTTAGCCACCCATTTGCAGGGAATCCCGAACACTTAAAGGGTCCATGAGACGAATGAGAACTCTTTGGTGAGAATTTTCTATTAAGTTTATTTTCCCTATTTGTACATGCATTTGTTTGTTACGTTATTTGATTTGACAAATTTGGAAGCAGCACAACCGTCGGGCCCTCGATGCAGCGTTGCATTTCAAGTACACGCAGAGGGACAACGTTATAGTGGATAATTTGTTTAAAATGGCAGATCAAGTGACCACATTCTTTTCGGGCTGTTAAGATTCATATCAAACCACCGTGACTGGCAGTTAAGTGAGGGAGGAACTACATCCATCGGGTATGTTCGTCAATACCGCCGTGGTAGAAAACAACCACTTGTGAAGCCCGATACCTGAACCCCCCTTCACTGAACCCCCCTTCAAGCACTTTTATATGTGATGTGATAGAATTTGATACTTTTGAATCTTTAAACAATTGAAACATTCGTTGTGTTATGTGGCATGTTAAACTTACAATAATGTGTTGATGTATTGTATTTGAACCTTGTCACTTACCACATATGACTTGTGCTATACTTTTTACTTTTCTATATGGTGGATGAAGTGGACCATCAATGTTAAGCCCCCAAATGTGTCTTCCAATGTGGGTGGATTTCATCAAGCTCGATAGGGCTACCATCAAGCATATGTATAGAGATCTCATGCGTATATGGCAATCTATAAGTGACTAGGAGCATACAACCACAAAGTGAATAATCATGGCCAACCCCACCTTTACTAACTAATCTTGCCTCCCTACTGATTACATCAATGCATGTTTGGACACAAAACCTACAATGTTGTTATACATGCGATGCTAAAATTTGTGTGCCATTATGTGCATGGATCGATTGAATGATGCCTCCAAGTTATTCTGTTGGTATGTAAGAACCTTGTGAATATAACTGAAAACATCCTCAAGTGTCCCTGTGATGTCCCAAGCTCTTTCTTCAGTACATTATGAGTACCTTCAGCACGATTGGTAGTGACATTCCAAAAGTGTAGTACCTTGTTTGTCCAAGCATACACGAACTTCTCCATTTGGCACAACCACGTGTCCTTAACATAGTCATACAACCTTGGGACTCCAGCATATTTGTCCTCTAGTTCCTTAAGTTGACCATTATAACATGCCTCAATTTGGGATTGCACCAAGTTGATCCACATGTCATACCAACAGTCAAAGTCCTCTTGCAGAGTGAATAAATCTTTTGTCTTTGTAACAATGTTCTTGTTCATGTGTCAAGAACAAAATAAGTGCGTAACTACAGGGAACACCTCCTCCACTGCCGCAACCAAACCCAAGTCCCTATCTGTCAAAATAACACTCAGGAGTTGCCACACATCTATTAATGACTTCAATTGCCTGAGTGCCCATGAATAGTTATTCATAGTCTCCTTACCTAGGAAAGCATGTGCTACTAGGAAAGTCTTGTATGTGGATGTGACCCCAACAATCTCAAGGAGCGGGTACTTGTACTGATTTGTTTTGTATGTGCAATCCATGATTAACACATGAGGGAAACAATGAAAGATCTACGCTGAATTAGGGTGAGCAAATAATAGATATCTCACACTGTAAGTGCCTTTGAAGTAATCATGTTGCTCAAAGTAGTTGAGCTCCTCCAACTTGTGGAGTTACAATTGCATCTTGCTCTTGCCATCGGCTTCAATCCTTCTCAACTTAGCCCTTTCATTGTAAATTTTCTTCATAGTAGTCACATTGTCCTTGTTCTTAGTCTTGATATGACTTAAAATTTCCTTTGACCTAGCACTCGTATTGCTCAAGTCTCGAGCAATGCATTTCTCAGGTACTGTGAGCCTCCCAACTATAGTGTGCCCAAAAAAGAATTACTGAAGCGATGGTTATGTACCCAACAAATAACTCTAACGTGCATTAACCCATCATGCTCATGCTTCGCAATGATCTTGAATTCACAACCACACTTCTATGTTCCAATCACTTTTTGATGTCATCACTATCTTTGTTGTTTAAAATTTTCAATACTCGCTTTGCCTTTGCTATTTTCACTTCAAATCTCCCATACCACTCACAACCTATTGATAATCTCGCTCGTCTGGCTTGACCGGAGCCAGAATCTGACTTTAATATTTTAACAGCCTGTTATTTATTAACACTATTAATTATTACATTTTCAGATTATGACGCCAGCTCAAACGACACGTGGACGTCGTGGATAGGCTAGGACTGCACTGACTTAGGATACTGATTGTTTTGTTGTAATGTTTTTTTTATGATGTATATACTCAGTTATTATATATATTATTCATCACATGAGTGTATTTATGCTATTCATGTCGGGCGAGGTTAAGTTTTGGGGATTCTTCTTGAAGTGCATGTCAACGCGGGTTTCGAAAGTTGTCAGACTGGGGCGTTGGGTTAGTGAGGCTAAGTCAATTAATGAAATGACTATGGTGGGTGAATTAAGGATTAATCTGAATATATTATAACCTTAGGCATAATTAATCAATTTGGTACACTAAGTGTAGGGCCACCTCGGGGTGCGTGATGGATGCGAGGCACTGCGTATCGGGTAGTCGGGAGTTAGTGTGACCTTGTTTTCAATTTTTATGAATTAATTTGATAGCCTAACATAGGTTATATGATATATATATATATATATTAAATCAAATGAATAGGAGCCCTATAGTTGAATTAATAAAATTCAGCTCACCTAGGATCATCCTAGAGATAAGCATATTGAGTAAATTCAGGAGAGATGAGTCACATTTGGGTGTCACCGAAATTGTGGACTATTGTTATTAGGGATTTTTAGATATACCTCAGGATACATGTCTCACAACAGATTATAAAACCACTATATAAACCATTTGATTGTTGTTTCATGCAAAGAAATAATTTTTACCACCAGAGAGATCGGTGAGTTCTGAGATCTAGAGGCTGAAATTAGGACTTGGAGGAGAAGAATTTAAGGATTTTCATACAAAATTGAGGTAATTCTCTCACTTAACTTGTTTGATTTTCTATTTTTAAGGAGGTTTATGGGTTTTGAAGTATGTTCGGATTTCTGGGTTATCACACTGGTTTATGTTAGATTTGAGGTTTTAAGGTTTGATTAGATGAAAATTCATTAGTTGGAATCGGTTTTGTTCAGGATTTTGGAAAATTTTGGGATTTTCAAAATTTATACATGCATGTTTTTTATCCTTTATTTTTAGGTAATTTGAGGTTTAATTACTGTTTTCTGAGGTTAAATCGAGATTTTGGATGTTTGGGGACATGTTGATGGGAACGATGGGGAAACCCAGAATTTTAGAATTCCAGTTCTAGAATTTTGGAAATCGCTCTTCCCATCGCGCTGCGTAATGAGCACCAGCATACTGGACACTATGAAGAAGACGACTGTTCTTCCTCCAAAAGAACAGTGTGCATAAGGCTTCCCAATGTGCTGGCTAATTTGCCTAGCACACTGGGGACCAACAGAACCCATTTTTGGACAGTTTTAATTTGGGATTTTAGGATAAATTCACCTATGAAAGTCACATAGTTAACCATAAAACACATGAAATTGATCTCAAGAGTGACAAACTAGTTTAGAATCAGCGACTTGTCGGGGTCGAATCGAGGTAGAGTTCCACAGTTTAAATTAACTGGTTATCTGCTTGCAACTCTAAGATATAAATGAATAATATATTTAATGGCTAAATAAGTTGACACAATAAATGAAGTTGTCAGGTAGAGTTCACCGACATAGTGACGTGGCAATTTTGGATAGTGAGGTCGTGACAAATATAATCAAAACAAAACCACATTTGTCTAGAAATCTCTTGAGCCTAACTGATAACATCCTCTCTACTATTGAATTGTGATGTCGTAAAATTCTCTTTGAAGTTTGGGAATGCCTCCATAATAGATGTACCTATTGTGTCATGCACGAACCAAACAAAACAAAATTTAGTTGAGAAACAACGAGAAAATAATAATCAAACGAAAAAAACAATTTTGGCGGTGTAACATGGCTGACACCCCAACGTAGGTATTGGAAAAACATAACCGCTAATACAGTATGAATTATAGAGTAAATAGAGTGTAATCTAAAGTAAACGTTTCGGTATTTATTGTAACGACCCCAAATTTTAACCCATGCCATGTGTCAATACAAGTGATACGTGAGCCCTCTGCCGTAGTACAGTCATCAATTCTAGGATGTCAACACCGAGGTATGTTATATTTGTTTGATGTTTGCATTATATTGTATAGCCTTAGCAGTAATTTTAATGTCGAAATGCATGAGGACTTTTGTTGTGCAAATGTTGGCTGTGTGAGATGATGTTTAGTGGTCCGAGGGAGAAAGTCGATTTAAAACATTGATAAAATACAAACTCTAAATTAACCTACATAATTGGTATGTGATTCGACCAAGTGCGCAAGACACACGGAGTACGAAGCAGGTCGAGTCCAGATGCACAAGGGATGAGGTGGATAGACTAGAATGAGGAGGAAGTCAACTAGAGTCACCCAATAGAGTCATTAAAGTAAGTGATATGGGTTGATCATCAGCCATTGGATGGGCCTAAACATGGTGGTGTTGGGCCAAGATTAGGTAAAGGTATATAAACCCCACACTCACCTTTTTATTTCTCTTCTCTCTCTCTTCTCTCTCCCTAACGTCTCTCTTACGCTATTGGCGGATGGTGGTTGCCTGAGCGGCATAATGGCGGCGATGTTGGACGAACCAAGGTGAGATCCTTCATCCCTCGTCATTCTCTATGCATTGTTGTAGATTTTACCGGTGTTCGTCGCGACTAAATTTGGACACCACGTCGAGGTTTCAAACTCGATCGAAACTCTTGATGTTTTGGTGATCTTCTCGTCGATCAACACAATTTTTGTGAAGATGGTTTTTGATTTGGAGAGTTTTGGGTTTTTCATTGAGGATTCCAGACATTTTGAAGTACGTCGATGATGTTTTTGGAATAGCGTTGCATTCCCGATGAAAAATGGACCAAATCGTCTAAAGGCGGCACGAGTGGAGGGTGGTAAACACACCCGGAATGTCCCTCAAACAGAGGCACCAGGCACGACGCTGGGGACAGACCCACATACAACTGGGACAGAGCCCATCTCTGCCCCACGCCGTGAAGGTGTCGTGCTGTGTAAAACCCCCACGGCTCTGTACACGGTGTCTGGAGTAGAGACACTCTGCCCTACGCTGTGGAAAGGCTGCCGAGTGTAAGACCCTCATGACGTTTCGACGGCGCCCAAAGCCTAGAATTTCCCATATTTTTTGTGGAAATCTTCGGAATGAATTAGGGTTTTCTCAGGGAATCTAATGGGTCTAAATACGACCCAATAACCTGGAATTCTACCTAAGAACACAATAAACATAAATAGGGAAATTTGAATGAAAATTGATGGAAAATCACAAAAAATTGTATTATCAAGATTGTTAGCACGCGGGACTACGTAGGGATGAGTCAGAGTCCGCAAGAGTGTGATTAGCTTGGATCGAGCTAAGTAAACCAGTAGGGAACACTATAGTTATTTCTTGATCTTGAATTATATATTAATATTGTTTTAATGCCATCTTGCCATTCCACTTTTATGAGTTGTCCTAAGGCAAGTGTGTCAAACGTAATCGTTGCAGAATTTCGGACTCGCGGTGTATTATATCAGGGTTTACTGCTGGAGATAATGTTGGGTTTTTGGGGTTCATACGCAGCTAAAAATTCAAAACAATTTTGAAATCTCCAACAGGATCACGAATAAGTTCCATTAAACAAGATCTACAAAAGTAAACCATACCTTGATTCGTGATTTCCTTCTCTGATTATTCGATCTTTAAGACGTTCAAGCGCGCGTCCTCTATCAGAAATCCACACACGAACGGTGACCACAATTTTGAGTGCTAGCCCCAAAAGAGATTGAAAACGTTTTCTTTCTAAACTAAGATCCAGAGAATACGAAAATTAAAAAAACAAAAATTTTATTTTATGTTTTGGGTATCATCCTTTATTTATATGTGTGTATAAGCTCTTACTTAAAATCCTATTCGTAATATAACTATTGTATTTACGATGTTTAAGTAAATTTGAGATACAACTATTATATTTACATTGTTTCAAGCAAATTACACATATACCCCTATTAATAAGTTATCATATAGCGAATCTTAAGGGCTTATATATTATGAATTTTATCTTATAAAATTCAATACTCTAGACCATTTGAAATTGTGCAAAGCCATTCTTTGTGTGTAACTCAATAGGTTCATGCGACGTTGGTAGTGAACTAAAACCATTTTGGTACACAAGTCATAAGTGGTCTCTAGCAAGGCATTATGACCACCCAAGTAGTATGAATATCAAAATTGATACAACCTAATAAACAACGTATATCATATCCTTTTATTGTGCGATATTCTTTGATTAAACATAAGGGATGGAAAATCATCCTTAATATTCAATCGTACTAGTTTCGATCATTAGATAGATTGAAAACATCCAATTGAGATTAATTATATCAATTCACTTGGACTTGGCCATTTAACAATTTAACACATCAAGGGATCCACTGACATCTCTCTTTTTACGAGAGCAACAAATTCTTTCTTGATTACACACCTGCACATATTGCTCACATGATAACTAATCACAATCTTTATAATTGTCTGGTTAAAGATAACGATTGATTGTGTTAAATTACCATGTTCCTAATACTGAAGTCTATGGTAATCTAAAGTCGAAAGACTAAATTATATACCTATCAAGAGTAACACCTATAACTTAATCCATATGGTGTTATCATAGCGGGTCGATCCAGTACCTTGTTCCTTAACAAGTACTCATGATCTCCATTCTTATCCCTATACGTATGATCATCACATGACCATCAATCAAGATCACACTAGTTTCAATTCACTATAGTTCCTAGTATAATGACCGATTAGGGACATTTAGGATATTTCAACAAATACCCATGGATCTTATTATAAGGTAAACATGCAATCACATATAATAAAACAACAAATGAAAATCCTCTATTTTATTAACTAGAAACTATAAGATAAACAATGTTTGTAGATTGACCTAGGGCACATGCCCTAACAGATAGGTGATTGGTTGTAATGACATGTACGGGGTGAGAGTTGTCCACAAGATTACTAGGGACTTTGCACTCGCGTAGTGGTCTTATAGGAGATCTCGTCCTCAACTCCTAGACTTGAGGAGATTTTTTCTTCGGCTTAACGACTTTGATTAGTCGGAACCACTTGCGCCTTTCCCTTGTATTCTGGAATACTCAATTTTGATTGCTCATGTATTTATTCATAGTTTTTATATATTTATGCGCTCCCTATCTTTTCTTTCTATCTGCATGGATTGACTATTCATTTATTTAATTCCAAATGTTGTATTTATTGTTATTCCTGCTTGGCATTACTTACTTAGGCTCGTCATTCTTGTGTTTGATTGAGTGCAGATCCACAGTCTAGTAAAGTGAAGGCCGTGTAGTTAGGCGATATACTTTGAGCGGTCCTCCTCTGCTGTTATAGGTTACTTTTGGTGTATTACCTACTTATATTGTTTTGTACATGGGATTATGGGTTGAGAGATTGTTTAGGATATGTATGACTTTGATGATACTTTCCTTTGATTCACATGATATATATGATATATGGGGTTTCCACACCCTAGGTTTTGTCTTAACTTGGAGCTTTCGAGGTTAATTGATTACTTGAGATTGATTAATTCCGTTTTATACTTCGATAACTCTCCAATTAATTGACTTCACTTTAAAATGTATAATAAATGATTGAATGGTAAGGAAAGGCTCACTGGCCTCGTGCAACTCGGTGGGACAAGCTCAAGGTTTCGCGCGGGTCCAAGCCGGACGACGCTCGATTCCTTGATTGTGGAATTTGGTCCAGTGACAGATGGTATCAAAGAGTAAAAGTTGCATAAAAGACTCTTAATTTTAAATCATTATCCACTAAGACATAAGAAAATGGAAGTTAGGATAGATGTTGAACGTAGAGTGGAACTTCATGAACCTAACTTAAGTCTTAGTTGGGAAGTAAGGAAAGTTGGGGAAAAGTTAAAACTCGTAATGTACATGATATATTTGAGATGGTGTATTACTATGATATCGATTAGCTATTCACTGATTCGGGGATTCGCCTAATTGCAGACAGCGATGGCAGATCAGCCGGGATCTGGTGATAATAGTAGGGCGTCGGGTCCCAGGGGCATCAGTATGGAGGAGTTCCAAATGTGGATTCGGAGGATCATGAGTCAGGATCATTGACTTAAGGAGATCCTGAGACTATTGAGAGCACCCCTACAGCGACACCATCTACATCGACTACTTCCCAGTTGCCTACTATATAGGAGACTGTTAGATCGCTTACATCGGCAACGTCGACAGCTCCTACTCCAATTGTAGCGATGCTGGAGACCGCGGTAGCTCCGATACTATAGATAGAGGTTTTCTTGCCTACTCAGACAGAGGTGATACTATCGATGTCAAATACATTGGTGGTAGAGATGCCTAGTACACCGACTACTTCGGGCTTCTAAGGCTACGCTAGAGGCAAAGCATGCCAGGGAGTTTTAGAGGCATCAGCCCTATAAGTTCTATAGGAGTTTGGACCTTGAGGCAGTAGAGATCTTCTTGAGGATTCACGAGAAGATTCACGACATTCTAGCTACATCGGTCCACATGCAGCCGAATATATCTTCCGCCTCACTGTTTGAAGAGGGCGATGTCTGGTGGCAGACTACGGTGGCCACAAAGGGGAAGCCCTAGGATTAGGCTAATTAAAAGAGAGGTTTGAGCATAAGTACATCCCACCTACGATCTGTAACTTGAAGAGGACCGAGTTTCAGAACATCTGGCAGAGGGCTGATGAGTCTGTGATGCAGTACATGAATCGATATCTACGACTGATGGAGTATGTTGGAGGAGCAGCAGACACTAACGCCGACCAGGCGTATTACTTTGTGCACGGGCTACTCGACTCGATCAATTCGATGGTGGTGACGACATCTCCAAGCACGTTGCAGGCGACATATGAGAGAGCTATGGCCAGTGAGGGTTTTATCAGTACATGCTCCGGGGTATAGGCTACTTTATCAGCAACATCCCAGTTGGGGAGACCTTCGGGGGATTGTAGGAGGAATAAGAGCTTCTGGCTGTAGTCGCAGAGAGACCGAGCACCGAGTGTAACATCTGTAGCATCTCCACCCACCGCAACAGTTACACCGTCCGCTTCGGCATAGAGCTATGTTAATGTTCACTTACCGCAGATTCAGTCCGGCCAGCATAGGCAGCAGCAGAGGACTATGGGCAGGGGCGGCAGCCAAGAACAGAGACACAAACGGGGACAGAGACGCGATCAGGGCCATGGACATAGTTCAGGTCAAGCACCCAAACAAGGACAACGTAGTCCATCTGCTTTAGGACAGCGTGGCCCATCTGGTTCAGGGTCTTAGAAGGTAGCATGCTATGAGTGCGAACAGTCGGCCCACTTGTCCAAAATTAGGTCGAGGACAGACACAGGGCCAGGAGTAGGTACATGCCATAGATTTGACTGCTACACGGAACCTGATTGAAGGTATGGTTTACATTTACAATCATTTCATGCTTACAACGTTTGACTCCAGTTCTACGGTTTCTTTTATTTCGGGTCGTATGGTTAACGAGTTAAGGTTGAGACCCATTCAATTAGAGAGACCCTTAATCCTTAGCACAGCTATTGGGGACAAGATTTACCCGAACCCAATATGCGTCGATTGTTCAGTAGAGATAGAGAGTCACACCTTACTTGCAGACCTGAGAGTATTGGAGTTCCTAGAGTTTGATGCACTATTTGGCATGGATTGGTTAGGTGTTTATCATGCACAAATTCACTACTACAGTTGACTTGCTCCCAGGTAAAATGGAGACTAGGTTGGAGGATGTGACAGTAGTGTGTAAGTTCCTTGATGCTTCCTAGTGAAATTATTAAGCTTACCACCATCTAGGGAGATCGATTTCATAGTTGACTTGCTCCTAGGGACCCAACCCATTTCTATTCTACCCTACCGTATGGCTTCGAGAGAACTAGAGGAACTAAGAGGACAACTCGACAAGTTATTGGAGTTAGACTTTATTCAACCAAGTATGTCTTCTTTGGAAGCACCAGTGTTATTTGTTAAGAAGAAATATGGCAGCTTGAGACTATGCATAGACTACAGATAGTTGAGCAAGGCGACGATGAAGAACAAGTATCCACTTCCTCACATTGACGATTTGTTCGACCAGTTGATAGGTTTGTAGTGGTTTTCGAAGATTGATCTGAATCGGGTACCATCAGCTGAGGATTAGAGCAGAGGATACGGAGAAGACTGCATTTCACACTCTATATGGACATTACCAGTTTACAGTCATGTCGTTTGGGCTGTCTAATGCCCCAGCGATATTCATGGATTTGATGCATCGAGTGTTGAGACAGCACTTAGACAGATTTGTCATTGTGTTCATCAACGACATTTTGATTTATTCTAGGACTCGTGTAGAGCATGAGGAGAACCTCAAGTAGGTATTGCAGACACTAAGAGAGCACCAATTGTTCGCTAAGTTCATTAATTGTGAGCTTTGGCTGACAGAGGTAGGATTCTTAGGTCACATTGTTAGGACCAGTGTAATATTAATGGACCACGCTAAGGTCAAGACAGTTAGCGATTAGCCTACACAGAGATCAGCGTCAGATATTCGCAGTTTTCTGGCTTAGCAGGTTATTATCGACGTTTTGTACAGGACTTCTCGAGGATCGCGACACTAATTACACAGTTGACAAAGAAAGATGTCAGATTTCAGTGGAACGACAACTATGAGCAGGCGTTCATGACATTGAAGGAACGACTAACTACTGCACCAGTCTTGGTTTTGCTTGAGTTAGGGAAAGGTTTTGAGATGAACAACGATGTTTCTAAGATCGGTTTGGGTTGTGTTCTAATACAGAAGGGTAGAGTGATTGCCTACGTGTCCTGACAGCTGAAGATTCATAAGAAGGACTACGCTACACACAACTTGGAGTTGGTAGCAGTGGTTTTTGCATTGAATATTTGGCGCCACTATCTCTACGGGGAAAGATTATTTCTATTCACTTACCACAAGAGTTTGAAGTACCTCTTCACTCAGAAGGAACTGAAAATGCGACAAAGACGATGGCTCGAGTTCCTCAAGGGCTATGACTTTCATTGGAGTACCACCCGGGGAAGGCTAATGTGGTTGCAGACGCATTGAGCCGTAGAGGGATTGACTCAATGGTTGTTGCCTGTCATATGACACGATTACGATTTGATCGAGGCAGTTGAGAAGATTTGTTCCGATGATGTTTCGACCGATACTAGAGTGATGATTTGCGGGCAGATAAGAACTTAAACAGTGTCAATTCAGTGTACTAGAGGGTCAGTAGGCTGATGAGTAGTATTAGAAGTTCCTAGAGGCAACACAGAGTTTAGATCATCCAGATTAGGGTCAGCCAACATACTCATGCTTGAGACTTAGATGGCGACTAAGGATTCCATTAATGGTTGAGCTACGCGATGAGATACTTTATGAGGTACACCGCTCATGTTTTACGGTTCATTCGGGCAGGAGTAAAATGTACGCAGAGGTGCGTCGACTCTTCTGGTAGCGAGGATTAAGACCGATGATGTAGATTTCGTTCGAGGATATGACAATTGTCAGTGCGTTAAGGCTGAGCATCATTGACCTGAGAGGTTATTACAATCACTTCCCATTCCCCAACGGAAGAGGGAACACATTGTCATGGACTTCGTCAGTGAACTACCTCGATCTCGGTAGGGACATGATAGCGTAAGGGTGATTGTGGACAGATTGACTAAGTCTGCACACTTCATACCGATCACGACCATACACATCGGGTAGATAGGTTGGCAGAGTTGTATCAATGAGAGATAGTTCGATTTCACGGCGTATCGTTATCGATCGTGTTTGACAAGGCGCTGCAGTTTACATCGCAGATTTGGCGTAGCATGCACAGTTTGGCACGAGATTGAACCTTAGAACCGCCTATCACCCACAAACTGATGGACTATCAAAGCGTTTGATCCAGATTCTCGAGGATATGCTGAAGATGTGTATGTTGGAGTACAGTGGATCCTGGGAGGAGTACCATCATTTGTATGAATTTTCTTATAATAACAGTTATCAGGCTAGTATTGGCATGGCACCATTTAAAGCATTATACGGGAGTCCGAGCAAATTGTAACAGCCCCAAATTCCACAATCTTAGAATCAGGTGCCGCCGGCCTGGACCCGAGCAAACCTCCAAGCAAATCCTACCGAGTCACACGGGGACAGTGAGCCTATCCTTATCATTCAACCAATTATCAAGTATTTAGATGTGAAATCAATTAATTAGTGAGTTATCAAAGTAATAAGTGGAATCAATTAATCTCAACTAACCAATCAACTTCAAAAGCTCCAAGTTAGGACAAAAACCTAGGGTGTAGGAACCCCGTATATCATATATACCATGTGAATCAAAGGAGAGTATCATCAATGTCATACAATCTCTTAACCCATAACCCCATGTACAAAAACAATATAGATAGCTAATACACAAAATGTCACTTATATCAGCAAAGGAGGGCCGCTCAAAGTAAATAACCTAACTGCACGACCTTTCCTTTACTGCATTGCAGATCTGCACTCGGTCAAACACAAGAATGACGAGCCCAAGTACGTAACACCAAGCAGGAACAACATTAAATACAACATTTTGAATTAAATAAATGAACAATCAATTCATGCAGATAGAAAGAAAATGATAGGGAGCGCATGAATGTATAAAGACTGTGAATAGATACATGAGCAATCGATATTGAGTGTCCTGGAATACAAGGAAAAGGCAGAAATGGCCCCGACCAATCAAAGTCGTTAAGCCGAGGACAGAATCTCCTTAAAGGTTAGGAGTTAAAGACACCCTACGCAAGTGCAGAGTCCCCAACAATTTGGTGGCGAACTCTTACCTCGTAAATATCATCACAACCAAACACGCATCCCCAGCCGTAAACCCCAGTATAATACATTGCAAGTCTGAAATTCTTCAAGGATCACGCTTGACACACTTGCCTTGGACAACTCATAAGAATGGAATGACAAGATAGCATAGAAAGAACATCAACAAATAATTCAAAGCTCAAGAAATAACTATAGTGTTCCTCACTGGTCCACTAACCTCGATTCAAGCTAATCGCACTCTCGTAAACTCTGATTTGTCCCTACGTAGTCTCGCAGCTAATACTCCTGGTAATACAATTCATTATGGTTTCCCATTAAAACTTCTAAACATCCATATTTATGTTTATTGAGCTATCGGGGTCGAATTCTGGGTTATTGGGTGGTATTTAGACCTGTTAGATACCTCGAGAAGACCTCAATTCTTTCCGAATATCCCGAAAAAAGTTGGCAATTTTCTTGGTTCAGGACGCCGCCAAGACGTTGTGAGGGTATTACCCTCGACGGCATCTCTATGGCATAGGGTAGATCACATCTGCCGCAGGTATACGTAGGCAACGCCATGGGTTGTTATACCCCACGTCGCCTTCATGGCGTAGGGGAGCGGTGGACTCTGCCCCAATCGTATGTGGGGTACATCTTGATGGTTTATCCCTCATGGTGTCCCCATGGCGTAGTGGACAGAGAGACCCTTCCTTATCCCTAGCGCCGCGGGGTGTTAGTCGCGGCACCCCTGTCTGTGGGACTTTATAGGGTGTTTACCATCCCCGGCTCACGCCTCCTTATGCCGATTTGGTCTTTTTTATTGAGGATGCAACACCATTCCAAAACAACCTCGACACACTCCAAAGCGTCCGGAAACCTAGACGAAAAACCCAAAACGAAAATGCTTTGAAAAATCCACTAAAATCATTAAAAATCATCAAAAACCTGAATCAAAAACCACCTTCACAAATCTCGTAGTAGTCGTCGAGAGGACCACCAAAATGTCGAGAGTTTCGATTGAGTTTGAAATCACGACGTGGTGTCCAAATTTCATCGTGACGAACATGGGTAAAACTTATACCAATGCGTATAGGGTGGCGAGGAGATGCAGGATCTTACCTTAGCTCATCCCGATCCGTCGCCGTCGCGCCGCTCCGGCCACCACAGTCCACCGATGACTTCAAGGAGACGTTAGGGAGGAGAGGAAGAATGAGAAGAGAGAGAAAATAGGGAGAGGAGAGAGAATGGAGATACCTTCACCCCAAATCTTTTCCTACACCCATCCCTAGGTTCATCAAGTGGTTTATATTCATTCCATCCTACCAACTTGTGTGACTCCATTGGGTGACTCGAGTTAGCTTGCTTCTCAATCTAGCTTATCAGTGTTTTTAACTCATTTTGTCCCCTAGACCACTAAACATCGCCTCACACAACTAACACTTGCACACAAAAGTCTTCATATGTTTGGACATTAAAATAACTGTTAGAACTATACAGTATAATGCAACACCAACCAAATATAACATACCTCTGTGTCGATGCCTGAGAATTGATGACTGTACTAAGGCGTAAGCCTATGTACCACCTATATTAACACTTAGTACGGGTTAATTTTTAGGGTCGTTACAGTCTTCCCAACTAATTGGAATTTTTTCCTCGAAATTAAACAAAACTAAAGGAAAGACTTACTGAACTCAGAAGATGTAAGGGAAACACTCGCGCATATATGACTCCAGCTCCCACGTCAACTCCTCATCCCCATGGTGCTGGCACTTGACGAGGACTGAGGGTATTTACTTGCTCATCAATGTCTTGACTTTGCGATCTAAAATCTGGATAGGATTCTCGTCGTATATGAAATCCTCCATCAAGTCTATCTGGCTCAAATCTACTGTCAATCGTCTTCCCTCCCTGGACCTATCCAGTCGCACATCAATATGTGAAAGAAAGGATGAATCCTTGGCATCAGAGGTGGCAACTCTAGCTTGTACGCGACCTTACCTACCCGCTTCACCACTCTGAATGGACCAATAAACCTCAGTGCGAGTTTCCCTTTAATCCCAAACCTTTTCTGTCCCTTCAATGGAGACACTTTCAGATATACAAAGTCCCCGACCTGCTACTCCAACTCCCCGTGATACAAGTCATAGTACTTCCTCTGCGTCTCCTACGCACCCTTCAATTTCAAATGAATCTAGCATATTTTCTCTATGTGATCTACCACAATCTCTAGTCCAATCGCTGGCACATCCTCGGGCTCTGCCCAATAAGATAGAGATCTGCACGACCTCCTGTACAATGCCTCAAATGGTGTCATGCCAATATTGGTCGGATAACTGTTTTTATAAGCAAACTCACACAGATTAAGGTACTCCTCATTGGATCCACCGTACTCTAACACACACATCCTGAGCATATCCTCGAGAATTTAGATCAAACGCTCTGATTGTTCATCAGTCTGTGGGTGATAGGCGGTGCTGAGATTCAACCTCGTACCAAATTGTACATGCATGCTTTGCCAAATCTGCGATGTGAACTATGCTCCCCGGTTACACATGATCGATAACGATACGCCGTGAAGTCGAACTATTTCTCGCCCGTACAACTCTGCCAACCTATTTACCCGATGTGTAGTCGAGATCGGTATGAAGTGCACGGACTTAGTCAATCTGTCCACAATCTCCTAGATGATATCATGTCCCTACCGAGATTGAGGTAGCCCACTGACGAAGTCCATGGCAATGTGCTCCCACTTCCATTGAGGAATGAGAAGTGGCTGTAATAACCCCTTCGTTCTGTGATGCTCAGCCATAACATGCTGACAAATATCACACCCTCGAACAAAATCAGCAACGTCGATCTTCATCCCCGGCCACCAGAAGAGACAACGCACCTCTTTGAACATCTTAGTCCTACCCGGATGAACCGTAAATCATGAGCGGTCTGCCTCATGAAGTATCTCATCGCGTAGCTCAGCCATTAATGGAATCCATAGTCGTCCTCTGAATCTTAGGCATGAGTCTGTCAACTGACTCCAATCTAGATGATCTGAACTCTATGCCAGCTCTAAGAACTTCTGATACTGCTCGTCTACTTGCTGACCATCGAGTACACTCTGAATCACACTGTCTGAGTCTTCATCTGCCCAAAAATCAACACTCTAGTATTTATCGCAACATCATCAAAACAAATCATCTCAACCGCCTCGAGCAAACCATAATCGTACGTCATATGGCAGCTAATAACCTTTGAGTTAACCTCTCTGCAGCTCAATGAGTCTGCAACCACATTAGCCTTCCCCGGGTGATACTCCAATGAGAAATCATAGTCCTTGAGGAACTTAAGCCATCATCTCTATCGCATGTTCAACTCCTTCTGAGTAAAGAGGTACTTCAAACTCTTGTGGTCAGTGAATAGAACGAACCTCTCCCCGTAAAGATAGTGGCGCATAATCTTCGGTGCCAAAACCACTACCGCCAACTCCAAGTCGTCTGTAGGGTAGTTCTTCTCTTGAATCTTCAGCTGTTGTGATGTATAGGAAATCATTTTATCCTACTGCATTAGAACACAGACCAAACTGATCTTAGAAGCATCGGTGTTCACCTCAAAATTCTTCCTTGACTCGGGCAAAACCAAAACTGGTGCGGTAGTCAGTTATTCCTTTAATGTCCTGAACGCCTACTTACAGTCGTCGTTCCAATGAAATCTGATATCCTTCATCGTTAATTGCTTTATAGGTGTCGCGATCCTCGAGAAGTCCTGTACCAAATGCGGATAATAACCTGCTACGCCAAAAAAACTGCGGATATCTGACTTTGCTTTTGGTGTTGGCCAATCGCTAACTACCTGACCATAGTGGGGTCTACTGATACTCCGCTGGTCCCAACAATGTGACCTACAAATCCTACCTCTGTCAACAAAAACTCACACTTACTGAACTTAGCGAACAATTGGTGCTCTCTTAGTGTCTACAAAACCAATCTGAGCTGCACCTCGTGCTCCTCGCGAGTCCTGGAATATATCAAGATGTCGTCGATGAACACAATGACGAATATGTTTAAGTACTGTCTCAACACTCGATGCATCAAATCCATGAACATCACTGAGGCGTTAGTCAGCCCAAACGACATGACTGTACTGGTAGTGTCCATATCGAGTGCAAAATGCAGTTTTCTCCATGTCCTCTGCCCTAATCCTCATCAAATGGTACCCAGATCTCATATCAATATTCAAAAAATACTGCGAACCTGCCAATTGGTTGAAAAATCATCGATGCGAGGAAGTGGGAACTTGTTCTTAACTGTCGCCTTGTTCAACTGTCTGTAGTTGATGCGTAGTCTCAAGTTGTCGTCTTTCTTCTTAACAAACAACACCGGCGCTCCCCATGGCGACATACTCAACCGAATAAAGCCTAACTCCAACAACTCATCAAGCTTCCCTCTCAGCTCCTCTAGCTCTCTCAAAGCTATATGATACGGCAGAATAGAAATGGGTTTGCTCCTCGGGACCAAGTCAATGACGAAATCAATCTCCCTAGGTGGTGGTAAGCCTGGTAACTCCGCTAGGAAAATATCAGGCAACTCGCATACTACTGGTACATCCTCCAACCTAGTCTCTACTCTACCCGTTGTACCCAACACGCCAATGAATGTTTCTACATCTACGCTAGTGGCGACTTTACCCCTGGTGATTGGTAAATTGGTCGAAGTCACTTGAAAGTTAAACTCTAGGTGTCAAAGAATCTGGAATGTGATCCTCTTACCGTAGCAGGGAATTTGTGCATGATAATCACCCAATTAATCCATGCCCAGTAGTGCATCAAACTCTAGGAACTGCAACTCTCTCAGATCTGTAGGTAAAGTGTGACCCTCTATCTCTATCGAACAGTCGACACATATAAAGTTTTAGTAAATCTTGTCCCAAGTAGCTGTGCTAAGGATCAAAGGTCTCTCTAATCGAATAGGTCTCAACCCTAACTCGTCAACCATACGACCCGAAATAAAGAAAATCGTAGAATTAGAATCAGACATAGTATGCATAAATCGACTGTAAATATAAATCGTACTCAATCAGGTTTTGTGTAGCAGTTGTGTCTAGTGCGATAATGGCATGTACCTGTTCCCGGCCCTGTGGCCGCCCTCGACCTAGTCTTGGACAAGCACTGACAAAGTGGCCCAACTGTCCGCACTCGAATCATACTACCCTTTGAGACCTTGAACCAGATGGACCACGTTGTCCCTATCTTGGTGCCTGACCAGAACTCTGTCCCTGGCCTTGATCGTGTCACTGTCTCCATCGTTATCTTTGCTCCTGACCGCCGCCCCAGCCCTAAGCCCTGTAGTGTTACATTATGTGTTGTTCGAACTGAGTCTGTGGTGACTAAACATTAGCATAACTCCGTGCCGGAGTGGATGGTACAAAGCCCTCTGTGCCGGAGCGGATGGTACCACTACTTGAACCTCTTCCCCCTCCTACCATCCCTCGAAGGCCTCCCCGACTAGGAAGGTGCTGATGAAGTAGCCTGTGCCCCGTTGCGTGTACTGACAAAGCCCTCACTGGCCATATCTCTCTCATACGCTGCCTATAGTGTGCTCAGAGCTGTCTTCACCACCATCGAACCTATCGAGTCAAATAGCCCATGCACAAAATAATACGCCTAGTCAATGTCAGTATCAGTTGCTCCTCCAACATACTCCATCAGTCGTAGATATCGGTCCATGTACTGCATCACAGACTCATCAGCCTTTTGTCGAATGTTCTAAAACTCGGTCGTCTTCAAGTTACGCACCGTGGGAGGAATGTACATCTGCTGGAACCTCCCCTTGAACTTAGCCCAATCTCGGGGCTTCCCCTTCGTGGCTTCCGTAGCGCGCCACCAAACGTCTGGCTCTCCGAATAGTGAGGCGGATGAAATACTCAGCTCTGTAGATTTCATGATGTCATTAATCTTTTCGTGGCTCCTTAAGAAGATTTGTGCTGCCTCAAGATCCATACCCCCGTAGAACTTCTCGGGCTGATGCCTCTGAAACTCCCTGGCTGCCTCACATATGGCGTAGCCTTAGTACTTGGAGTAGTCGGTGTACCGGGCGTCTCTATAACTGGTGTATCCGGTGTCGCTGGCCTCACCTCAGTCTAAGTAGGAGGTACTACCACCTCCGCAGGTACCGTCATAGCTACCGTGGTCTCTGGTATCGCTATGGTCAGAGTAGGAGCCGTCGATGTATTAGGTGATGCCGTTACCTAATCTCTCAGCAGTATAAGGATCTCTTAAAACTGCTGATCATGAGAAGAGATCATATGCGACATACCATCTAGTCGCTCATGTACGTCGTCCGTACCTCTATCGCTATCCTCAGGCTGATCGGCCATCACTAACTAAAAAGAAAGTGATTTCAATGATCAGGACATAGCTAACGATAATAATACATACAACAAATCAAATAGCTCATGGTCTAGTTTTTAATTTCCCCAACTTTCCTTCTCAACCAAGACTTAAGTTAGGTTCATAGGGTTCCACTCTAAGTTCGTTAACTATCCTAATTTCCACTTTCCTATGTCTTAGTGGATTGTAATTTAAATTTAAGAATCTTTTATTTAACCTTTATGCTCTTATACCAACTATGACGGCCCCAAATTTCACAATCCTATAATCGTGCGCCACCCAGTCAGGACCCACGTGAACCCCTGAGCCAATCCCGCCCAATCACGCAGGGCCAGTGAGCTTATCCTTACCATCTAACCAATTGTCAAGTATTTAGATGTGAAATCAATTAATTAGCGAGTTATCAAAGTAATAAGTGGAAGCAATTAATCTCAACTAATCAATCAACATCAAAAGCTCCAAGTTAGGACAAAAACTTAGGGTGTGGGAACCCCGTATATCATATATACCATATGAATCAAAGGAGAGTATTATCAATGCCATACAATCTCTCAACCTACAACCTCATGTAAAAAAATAATATAAATAGCTAATACACAAAATGTCACCTATGTCAGCAGAGGAGGGCCGCTCAAAGTAAATTACCTAACTACATGGCCTTTCCTTTACTACACTGCAAATTTGCACTCGGTCATACACAAGAATGACGAGCCCAAGTAAGTAATGCCAAGTAGGAAAAATATTAAATATAATATTTTGAATTAAATAAAGGAACAATCAATTCATGCAGATAGAAAAAGAACAGGGAGCGCATGAATGTATAAAGACTGTGAATAGATACATGAGCAAACGATATTGAGTGTCCCGAAATACAATAGAAAAGCACAAGTGGTCCAGACCAATCAAAGTCGTTAAGCCAAAGACAAAATCTCCTCAAAGGCTAGGAGTTGAGGACAAAATCTCCTCTAAAACCCCTACGCGAGTGCAGAGTCCCTAACAATCTAGTGGAGAACTCTTACCCCGTACACGTCATCACAACCAAACACGTATCCCCAGCTATAAACCTCGGTATAATACACTGCGTGTCCAAAATTCTGCAAGGATCATGCTTGGGCACTTGCCTTGGACAACTCATAAGAATGGAATGACAAGGTAGCATAGAAACAATATCAACAAATAATTCAACACTCAAGAAATAACTGTAGTGTTCCTCACAGGTTCCCTTACCTCGATCCAAGCTAATCGCACTCTCGCGGACTTCGACTCGTACCTTTGTAATCCCCCGTGCTAATACTCCTGGTAATATAATTCATTCTGGTTTCCCATTAACTCTTATCCGAACTTCATTTTTTTCATCAAGGATGTAGCACCATTCTAAAAACATCCTCGACACACTCCAAAACATCCGAAAACCATGACAGAAGACCCAAAACAAAAATCCTTTGAAAAATCCCAAAAAAATCATCAAAAGTTCCAAAACCCTCCGAATTGAAAACCACCTTCACAAATCTCCTAGTGGTCGCTTAGAGGACCACCAAAACGTTGAGAGTTTTGATTAAGTTCGAAATCTTGGCGTGGTGTCCAAATTTTATCGCGACGAACATGGGTAAAACTTATACCAATGCGAAGAGGGTAGCGAGGACATGCAGGATCTTACCTTGGCTCGTCCGAATCCATTGTCGTCATGTCGCTATGGCTACCACAGTCCACTGGTGACTTGAAGGAGACTTTTGGGAGGAGAGGAAGAAAGAGGAGAGAGAAAAGAGGGAGAGAGGAGAGAGAAGGGAGTGGGTAGGGTTACCCCAAATCTTTTCCCACACTCATCCCTAGGTCCATAAAGTGGTTTATATTCATTCCATCCTACCAACTTATGTGACACCATTGGATGACTCTAGTTAGCTTGATTCTCAATCTAGTTTATCAGTGTTTTTAACTTATTTTGTCCCTCGGACCACTAAACATCGCCTCACACTACTAACACTTGCACACAAAAGTCTTTATGAGTTTGGACATTAAAATAATTGTTAGAACTATACAATATAATACAAACACCAACCAAATATAACATACCTCGGTGTCGACGCCCGATAATTGATAACTGTACCATGACGTGGGCCCACGTACCACCTATATTGACATGTGGCACGCGTTAAATTTTAGGGTTGTTACACAGATCTCTATCTTGTTGGGCAAAGCCCGAGGATGTGGCAACGATTGGGCTAAAGATTGTGGTAGATTACACAGAAAAGATACCCCAGATCCGTTTGAGATTGAAGGGTGCGTAGGAGAGACAAAAGAAGTATTATGACTTATACCACGGGAAGTTAGAATACCTGGCAAAAGATTTGTATATCTGAAAGTGTCTCCGTTGAAGGGGCACAAGAGGTTTGGGATCAAAGGGAAACTAGCGTTGAGGTTCATTGGTTCGTTCCAAGTGTTAAAACGGGTAGGCAAGGTCGTGTACGAGCTAGAGTTACTGCAACGACCCATTTTCCAAATAGACCGCCACGGGGCCAATGCGGACCCACAGTCTGTCTTACCAACGACAGCTATGCTCTACATTGGATTATATCCTTCATTTTATCTTTTTAAACCTTATTAACTGTCCATTTACTGATTAAGTTGTATTGAAAATAAATTATATGTTAAATCATCCTACAATCCTTAATTCGACACAATGATACTATAAATGTGTAACCTAAACCATAAACCTAATGTAGAAAACCCATACATAACCATAAATACCTCTGAAGTCACAAAAAGATCAATATACATAAGGTATCTTAAGATTCCCAAACCTAAAATGAAACAAAATAAATATAATACAAACGTACGAGTCAGGCAATCTCAGATCAACAATACTCTAGCAGCTTGCCCTTGCCCCTGCTCATACTAGGATCTGCAGTCAAGTTATTACAAAAGGCAGATGACGAGTCCAGAGTAAGTATTCCCAAGGAAATTAAGTGAGCAATACTGAAAGTAAATACTGGAATTTAAATAAAGCTATTAAATAAACATGTGGAAATAAATACAGGCAACTGCGCTCATCGCATGAATAAATAATAGAAAAAGCTCAAAATGTGTTCCTAGCCCCTAGGTCAGACTACACCATAATTCAGACTCTTCCACAAAATACTATCGGCGAGTCCGACTCAAGCAGGGCAAGTATCTGGATCCGCTCGATGGCTAACGTTACACCTACGACGCATCGACACATACCACAATGTGGTACTTGAGTCGTGCTATTCACTGAGAACGATCTGGTAGCACGTGCTATGGTGTAGTGGACATACACATAGGAATAGAATGGAGGGAGCCCCGCTCAATGTCTGCGCATATAGCCATATCCAAGAATAGAGTATTGAAATGAAAGTAATTGAATTCAAAATGCCAAAAGAAGTAAATACTTAAGTAATTTCAGTTGGGATACCACACACCTCAATCCGCACTCTGCGTCCCAAAAATCAAACCCCGGTCTAGCTCCAATAATCACCCAACAATCAAAATTATCACCCTAAATGTACCTAATACCATTTGTCATTAATTTAGCTTCAATTTGATATATTATGTCAATTTTACATTTTTTGAGGTAAAAACCCCTGCAACATCTTGCCAAAATTTCGATAAAATCTCAAAACTCACTTATTTGATCAAAATATATTTTTGTAAATTTTTCCAATTTTATCTGAATTTTCTATTAATTTTCCATATTTTTTTTTGGTTCAGGGCTGAACAGGCCATGTTCTTCTTCGTTGGAACAGAGCAACAGCTCTGTTCCAATAGAGAAATTTTTTTTTCGATCTTGATCAGTTGGGAGGGGAGATGATTTTCTTGGGTCATCTCTCTCCTTGGACGAACTGCAAAGCAGTTCATCCGAGCTCCCGAAACTAACACCACCACCACTTCAACGAAACAACAACAATAACATCAACGAACAACAACAATAACCAAACACACAACTCACCTCACCCACACCTCGCTTCTCTAACACGATCTCCTTCTCGGCCAATCTCTCTTTCTCTTCTCCTTCTCCTCGGTCTCTCGATTTCTCTCCTCTCTTTTGGAATGAAAATGGAGAAATATGGTGTCGGTGGTGGGTTATCAACATTTTTGGGGTGAAATGACCAAAATGCCCCTATCTATATCCACATTCCTTTACAAAGTTCATGCCCTTTTTTGTCATTTCACAATTATTTATTTATTTTTCTGATTTTTTTAATATATATATATATATATTAAATTACCTATATATATATTAGCTTATATTTTCGCGCTTACAATTTCGTCGTGCGCGCCAATGAGCGTACTTAGGTGTGCACACTACCGTACCACCTACGCGTGTCGACCACAACCCCGCGTGTCCCTAGGCGTCCACCAATTTACTATTTTATCACATTTAATTTATTTAATGTGTGTATTATTTTCTCTGGCCTAATATTTTATGTTTTAGTCTACCTAGTACCCGTGTCGATACGCATATCAAGGCAAATCTTAACACACAATCTCACATGTCAATTGAAATATAATCAGACACATCGCGATGTTGTTTAACCTACTTTAACATAAACACCGGGTGCGCTCTAGCCTCGTTGCGGGTCTCACTAGTGTTTGAGCTGTCCGCCACGTCTACAATACGTCACAAATAACATCGAATTAAATTTGGGCCGTTACAGTTACCACCTTCGATATCAGGGATTCATCCTGTTTTTCATATATTGATGTTGCAACTGGATAGGTCTAGAGAGAGCAGATGACCAACAGTGGATTTGAGCCAGTTAGTTGGGAAGACTTTAAGTCTTTCCATTAGTTTCGTTTAATTTTGAGGACCAAATTCCAGTTAGTTGAGAAGACTGTAACGACCCCAAAATTTAACCTGTGCCATGTGTTAATACAGGTGGTACGTGGGCCCTCCGCCATGGTACAGTCACCAATTCTTGGATATCGAGAAATGTTATATTTGTTTGATGTTTATATTTTACTGTATAGCCTTAGCAGTAATTTTAACGTCCAAACGTGTGAGGACTTTTGGTGTGCAAGTGTTGATTTTTAGTGATCTGGGGGACAAATTCGACTTAAAACATTAATAAAATACAAACTCTAAAATAACCGACATAATTGGTACGTGATTCGACCAAGTACGCATGACACGAGGAGTGCGGCACGGGTCGAGTCCGGATACACAAGGGATGAGGTGGATAGACTAGAGTGAGGAACAAGTCAACTAGAGTCACCCAATAGAGGCACTAAAGTAGGTGAGATGGGGTGACCATGAGCCATTAGATGGGCCTAGAGATGTGGCTGTTGGGCCAAGATTAAGGAAGGATAATAAACCCACACCCACCTTTTTCTTTCTCTTCTCTCTCCCTAACATCTATCTCACACTATTGGCGGACAGTGGTGGTTGGAGCGGCGCGATGGTGACGGTGTTGGACGAATGAAGGTGAGATCCGTCATTCCCTTTGTCATTCTCTACGCATTGGTATAGATTTTACCCGTGTTTGTCGCAACGAAATTCGGACACCACATCGAGGTTTCGAACTCAATCAAAACTCTCGATGTTTTGGTGATCCTTTCATCGATCAACACGAGTTTTCTGAAGACTGTTTTTGATTTAGAGAGTCTTGGGTTTCCCGTTGTGGATTCTGGACATTTTGGAGTGTGTCGAGGATGTTTTTGGAATGGTGTTACATCCCCAATGAAAAATGGACCAAATCGGCTTAAGGTGGCACGAGCCAAGGGTGGTAAACACCTCCAAAAAGTCACTCAGGCAGAGGAGCCAGGCGCGGCCCGAGGGACAAAGAGGGGTCTCTGTCCCTCACACCGTGGGGATGCCGTAAGGGATAAACCCTCACGACATACCCCAAATACGACTTGGACAGAGCCCCTCTCTGCCCCACGTCGTGAAGGCATCGTGGGGTACAAAACCCCACGGCACTGACCATGACGTCTGGGGCAGAGACACTCTGCCCTATGCCGTGGAGACGTCGCCGAGGGTAAGACCCTCACGGCGTCTCAGTGGTGCCCAGAGCCCAGAATTTCCCAAATTTTTTTTTTGAAGTCTTCGGAAAAAATTGGGGTCTTCTTGGGGTATCCAACAGGTCCAAATATGACCCAATAACCTCAAATTCGACCCAAGAACACAAGAGACATAAATAGGGAAATTTAGATAAAAATTGATGGAAAATCACAATTAATTGTATTATCAAGATTGTTAGCATGCTGAACTACGTAGGGATGAGTCGGAGTCCGCGAGAATGCGATTAGCTTGGATCGAGGTAAGTAAATCAGTGGGAAGCACTACAGTTATTTCTTAAGCTTTGAATTATTTATTGATATTGTTTCAATGCCATCTTGCCATTCCATTCTTATGAGTTGTCCTAAGGCAAGTGTGTCAAGTATGATCTTTGTAGAATTTTGGACTCGCGGTGTATTATAACGTTGATTACGGCTGGGGATATGTGATTGATTGTGATGACATGTACGTGGTGAGAGTTTTCGACCAGATTATTGGGGACTCTGCACTCGCGTAGGGGTCTTAGAGGAGATTTTATCCTCGATTCCTAGCCTTGAAGAGATTTTTTCCTTGGCTTAACAAATTTGATTGGTCAGGACCATTTGTGCCTTTCCTTTGTATTCCGGGACACTCAATTTTGATTGCTCATTTATTTATTCACAGTCTTTATATATTCATGTGCTCATTGTCCTATTTTTTCAATCTGCATGAATTGATTGTTCATTTATTTAATTCAAAATGTTGTATTTATTGTTGTTCCTGCATGGCGTTACTTACCTTGGCTCGTCATTCTTCTGTTTGACCGAGTGCAGATCCGCACTCCTGTAAAGGAAAGGTTGTGCAGTTAGATGATATACTTTGAGTGGCCTTCCTCTGCTGTTATAGGTGACTTTTTGGTGTATTAGCTACTTAAATTGTTTTATACATAGGATTATGGGTTGAGAGATTGTTTGGAATATGTATGACTTTGATGATACTCTCCTTTGATTCACATGATATATATGATATACGGGGTTTCCACGCCTTAGGTTTTGTCCTAACTTGGAGCTTTCAAGGTGAATTGATTAGTTAAGATTGATTGTTTCCACTTTATACATCGATAACTCGCTAATTAATTGACTTCAATTTTAAATGCTTAACAAATGATTGAATGGTAAGGAAAGGCTCACTGGCCCTGCACGACTCGGCGTGACTGGCTCGGGAGTTCGCGCGGGTCCAAGCCGGGTGGCACCCAATTCTAGGGTTGTAGAATTTGCGGTCGTTACATTTATAGACCGATATTATTTTGTAAGTTATGGAGTAACAGAGCCGAGAAGTGTACTATACATCTCAGCTTTGTTACTCCGCACGATACGTGATTGCTAGCAACAATGGAGGTTATTCCTCTAAGTAAAAAAGTCAGCTAAAATGCAAATAAATACCTCTTCATCGTCAGGGTGGCTTCATTTTGATGATTCTGCAGACATTTTGTACCAACAAACAACGATTCAACAAAAACTCCCAAGCCCTAGAATCGCACAAACAACCATAAAGAACATCAGTAAAATGATGCTTAAATACTCAGAAAAAATGACCAACCTATAACGGCCCGTTATTTATTAACGTCGTTATTTTAATTAATTTCACATTAGGATGCCAGCTCGGATGACACGTGGACGCCGTGGATAGACTAGGCATGACCTGGACCTAGGTATTGACTGTGTATTAGTGTTTTCTTAGGTTCTGTGATGTATTAATATTATTATTATGATGTTGTATTATTCATCACAGGTGTGTATCTATATTTACTTATGGGGCGAGTGTGAGCGCCGGAGTTCCATTTAGTAGAACATGCCAGCGTGAGGGTTCGGTAGCTATGAGGCCGGGTGTTGGGGTTTGATTAGATTTAATCAATATAGCGTGACTAAGGTTGAGGATTGATTTAATGGGATTTAAATATAATTTTAGATTAAAAATCAATTAGGTACACTAAGTGTAGGACTGCCTCAGGAAACGTGCCGGACGCGAGGCAAAGGATGCCGGGTAGTCGAGAAGTTAGTGTGACCCTATTTACCATTTTATGGAATTTATTGATGACTAGAATAGGTTATATACGTTTAATCAATTTGGAAATAAATAAGTCATATAGTTGTAACTAAACAAATCAGCACACCTAGGATGGTTCTCGAGATGCGCAACAGGGAGATTCAAGACAGATGGTGTTAGGATAAGGTATCCAGAAATTGGGAAACACAGGCTTTGACAAGGACTGTCCAATTAACCTCGAGACATGTGTGAACGCCAGATTAAAACACAGTATATAAATATAGATCGATCGGTGGAGAACATGCAATTTGTGATTTTTATTTTGAGCATGGAGAGGTGAGATCAAAGCTGGAATGAGGAAGGAATGAGAATTATGCATTTTAACAACGGAATCTAAGGTAATTTGTTAATCAAATCTAGATATTTTGTGAAAATTTGATGATTTTGGAGTATGTTGGGGTTCAAACTGATTTTTAAGAATTCATCTCTGTTTTTTATTGATTTATTGCTATTGAGGATTAGTTTGATAAATTATGTGAGTTTGAATTGAGTTTGTAGAAAATTGAGGGAATTTTGTAATTTCGAAATTTACAACATGCACACTTTGATTTTTGGTTTTGGGTGAATTACCGGTTTAATGGGTGTTTTGGAGAGAGAATTGATGTTGTTTAGAGTGTGGTTATTTGTATGATGTTCTGATGTGTTTAGGGACTAGAAAAACTAGAAATTCGTTTCTGAAAATTCTGGGGTAGTGAGTAATTAGTGCGCTAGGTGATGAACACTAGCGCGCTAATCACGTTGGAGAAGATGATGAACTATGCCGAAGATCAATTAGCGCGCTAATTGATCTGACTAGCGCACTAATACCACCCTGAACTTTAAATAAAATATGAAATCGAGCCTAACTGATTATAGATCTATTTAATTGACCAATAAACCTCGAAATTAGATCTCAGGAGTCACGGGATAGTAGTTGGAGTTGGGGACTAGTCGGGGGTCAGACCGAGGGTACTTTTCAGGATTTTTGAACGCGGTTTGAGGTACGTGAAAACCAACTGAACACCACTACTGCATTTACTTATTGTTATTTCATTTGAGCTATAAATATTTGATAATCTACGAGTCCAGTCTTACTGGGACAGTTGAGTTTTCCTGTCTATGTATCCGAGGGTTGTGTGGTCGCTTGCTAGATGTGTGGTCTAGGGCATAGTCGTAAAGTTGATGGTGTAGGCCACAACAGGGCTCCTAGTCCTCAGTACACATATTGGATAGCTGGTTCACACCCATTTGTATATCTTTATGTTTACATTCATGCGATGAGCTTTTTGAGCAGTTGTTTGTATTTTTCCTTCTTCTCGCATGTTTATTTAACACTATTTATTGATTTTCATTTACATCCTTTAATTATGATGCACGGTGATTTTCCTTGGAATTTTACTTATTGGGCTCGTCATCTGCCTTTTGTGATGACTGAGCGCAGATCCTAGTACTAGCAAGGGTAAGGGGATTCTTGGCGATTACATCTGACTTACTTACGCCGAGGCCTACTAGTACGTTTGTAGCTAGTTATATTTTGATATTTTTTATTACCTTCTGGGGTTGGGAGACTATGTTCCACACCTGTACTTGTATATATACTATTATAGTTGATCGCCTATATGCACAATACTGTCGGGATTTCCACTATAGGCTGAGTATTAAAACTTTATATGCTCTTTTGGTAATGTCAAGACTTCCGCTGTTATTTGTTATAAATGTTAATTTGCTTATTGTTAAATCTAAAACTATATGTCAACTAACGAATCAATTGACAAGACATGCCAAGGTGTTAGACAAGTGAGGAGTATGGGTGATGTGGCAGAGGCTTTAAGTGCTGAGGCAGGGAAGTAGCTGACCACGGGGCGGCCTGGGTATTTGGGGTCGTTACACATCCAAGTTAAAATCAAGTGAAGAACAAACTTACCAAGTCAATTTGGTGTGTATTTGGCTGGCCGGAGACAAGAGAGTGATGTTTTGGTGGTGCGGGAGTGGGGGGTCTGAGGAGATGAAACGGTGAAGAGGAGATTCGTTGGGGTATGCTAAGCAAACTCATATTTATATGAAGGACCTTCTGGACATTTCCAGAGAGGGAAAAATTGGAAACAAAAAAAGGGGTCCGATTAGCTGCACCCTTTTTATATATGAAATACATACTTAGGCTTGTTTTAACATCCATGAATATGAATTTTATTTTTTCATCATTTTAAATAAAGATTCTCCCAAATTTCTCTAGTTGGAATTTTTACAAAAAATTCTGATTAATTCTGGTTTTTAAGAGGACGAATTATAAGGCAAAATTGAATTTTCAATTCCTGCTCAAAACCCTCACTTTTGTTCTCAATTTTCAGATTTATCAAGCAAGAGAGAAAAGTTGATATTTCTATTCAAAAAGTCAATACTTATCACTAGATCTAATCTTGTGTGATATACAAATCTCGAGGACATCTAATGGCCATGATTTGAGCCATCCAACACCACTTAATGACTCCAATGAGTGATCATTTGATCTTATCTCCAATTATTGGTTTCTCGGTGTTTCGATTCCCGACAATGCACCGCGACTTGCACCATTGCCAACTTTCTCGATAATTTCCGGCTAGGCTATGGTTTCATATTTATTATTTGTCACATTTAATTTGTTTATTTCACGTAAAGCATTTCCTGACCTAGTGTACTCGTAATTCGCCCACCCGATACCCATATTAACACGTTTTTCAAGGTGAATACATATCATGTTAATATAAATATACACACATGTGATGTAAATTAACATAATTGTATATTCAACATCTCAAATAGGTAAACATCACAAAAAATTCACTATTTACCTTGTCAGGCATGCCCCAACCTATCGGCAGTGTCCACGAGGATCTGAGCTGGCGTCCATGTTTGAAAATAAACAATAATAACGGCATAACTGAAATTGGACCATTACACAATAAGTCACATCATACGTTTTCGCATATGGATCTTCCAAACCTTTCGGAACAGTCACATCTACCATCTGAAACCCATAAGTAATTCCTTCAGTATACACCACCCTCGTATGACAATTTAGTTTTTTCCTCATCTCATTTTGAAACTTGATTTATATGGCATTTGTAACGGCCTATTTTCCAATAGAACGCCACAGAGGCCAATGCAGGCCCACAATCTGTCTTGCTAGTGCCAGCTATGCCTCACATTGAATAATACCTACTATTTATCATTATTAACCACCATTTGCCATAAGATATTGTTTAAATTGTTAATATACTCATGTTATTAGTTAAATTGTCTCCAAAACCTTAAAATATCAGAGGAAGTCTTATAAACATATTATCTTTAGATAATAATAATCAGATTATATGATATAAACCATAAACCTAGTGTGGAAAACCCATATGCTAACCATATATCAATAAGAACACCTTAGATTTATCAAAATATTAAAATATACAAGGTTCTACAGTGTCTCACAATTCTAAGTTCCCAAAATGAAACCAAAATATATAATACAAACGTACAAGTCGGGCTCACAGTCTCTGAATCAACGGTACTCCAGTAGCTTTCCCTTGCCTCGACTGGTACTAGGATCTACACTCGATCAATCAAAAAAGGCAAATGACGAGTCCAGAGTGAGTATTCCCAAGGAAATTAAGTGAGCAATACTAAATGTAAATGCTAAATTTTAAATAAAGTTATTAAATAAACATGTAGAAATAAATACAAGCAACTATGATCATTGCAAGGATAAATAAAAGGGAGAGTTTAAAGTGTGTTCCTAAAGCCTAGGGCTAGACTAGTACCATAATTTAGACACTTCCACAGAATAGTGCCGACGAGTCCCACTCAAGCAAGACCAGTACCTAGATCCGCTAGGTGGTTGGCATAGTACCAACGTCGTATCCACACGTGCCCCGACGTGATTCTCGAGTCGACTATACACCAAGATTACCTGACGCACGTGCAATTGCCTAGTAGGCATACACACTGGAATGGTACGGAGGGAGCCCGGCTTAACGTTCGCCCATTAAACAACAATTTAAGAATAGAATATTGAATGAAAAAATATGAATTTAAAAGCCAAAATAAGTAAATACTCAAGTAATTTCAGTTGGGATACTACACACCTCAAACCGCATTCCAACTAATTCCAATTGTCGTCGAAATCACACCCATAATGCGTGTCAAATCTCCAGTCATCCAAAGTTTGATAATTGAAAATATCGTAAATTTTCCAAATTTGAAATCCTAATTTGAATCCCTTTTAATCAATTTAAATCCCAATTATATTGATTATAAACCTCCAATTAAACCCCATTCAACCCCATTTAAGAAAATTCATATTTAAATTTTTAGTAAATTTTTTGTCCATATGCCACAGGTGGCGCTGCTGTGTACACTAGTGTCATGGCGTGCCTCATGACGTGCTGGACGCCATGACCCACGCCATCAAGAAGAAAACCCTATGGCGTGAACTATAGCGTGGGTGTGTATTTCGTTTCTGGTTTGAATGCCATAGGTGACACCGTGGGAGTTTTCTCCCCATGGGGCCCCTGACGTCGTCTGAACCAGTGACACCTAATAGGGGTTTTTGAGCCCCCTTGACTCATCGCCGCGGTTCGAACCTATCCTATCATCACATATAAACACATAACAATCATTTAATACCATAACCCCTCGATGAAAATCGTTCGAAACCAAAACCCCATCAAATCCAACCAAAAACCCTATTTTGTTTCCAAAAACAACTTCAACAACAACTTCAACAACATCTCAACTTTTTTCTCAAAAACAACCACAACAATAGCAATACAACCACAAGCTAATGTGCTCAAACTCATTCCCGAAACCACCATCAAAACCTGAACTTTTGTGACCGAAATGTAGGAAATGAGATGGAGAGCAAGATTCAAACCTCGGATCGTCGAACTCTTATATGCTCCAAATGATCACTTGAAATCCAATTAACCTTATTCCCCACCTCCAAATTCGTTCAAGTGAAGAAGAAAAGAGAGAAAAGGTAGTGAGTTTGAAAGAAAAGTCTTTTTTTATACTCCAACTTTCATCTCTTCTCACATGTGTATCTCAAGGCACAATCCTAGGGTTCTCCTAGGGTCCAAATTTACATGACTTGGGTGGGTGACACTCTCCCTTGACTTGTCTTTGCTCAATCCAAACACGAAACTTTTGGGTGTTCTGATACCCGACTCCTGCGTGTACATTCGTTTCTCTCTCGTACTCTTGCTCGACAAATGCATATACGGTGTTATTTATTATTTATTAATTATATTTTATCATTTTTCATGTGTGTATGACTACCCTCCCTAGTGTTCTATCATTCGCCTGCCCAGTACCCACGTTTGCACGCTAATTGGGTCGAATACCCCTAACACTATCTCGTACGTCAAAAACACAATAATTTACACACATCATGATGCCAATAACCCTAATTACATATAAAATCGCAAATTAAAGCACAAAAACACCAAAAATTACTATTTACCTAGCCTCAGGCGCGCCCTGGCCTATCTGCACCTTCCACGAGCATTTGAGCTACCAGCCATGTCTGCAGCCACGTCATCAATAACGACAAATTAACTTTAGGCCGTTACAGTGTTCATAATCGTATTTGTTCCTCATATGGCCAGCAGGAGAAGGAATCTATTGGGGAATGATCGGGCATAAAGTTAGCCTTGAGCTCGAGTTCAAACTTACTTGCAAGTGCGGAGTCGCACTGCCTTATGAAGAGTTGAAGAGATTTCCTTGAATTGAAATACTTACCTAAAAAATCGTTCACACTTTCGGATCTTTGTGTTGTCGACATACAAGCCCAAAAATGGTCCTTGACGTAAATGGGGATCCATTTCTCCTTAATCGCATACATTAATTTGACACATGTGATCATCCAACATGAATTGAGTCATTATTTCTTTCCAGTTTTACTCAAAGTCCTCTAGAAGCAAGCTTTCATACACAACCCTTCTAAAAAATGATATAATTTATTTACTTTTAAGTCAGCCACTGAATTTCTTAGGCATTTTTTGCATAATATGCCACTAGCAAAAATGATGATGACTTGACGGAAAGACCTCCACCACAGCTGTGGTTATAGAGGCAAATTGGTCCGTGATGATTGCATCAGGTGCCTTCCCAATCATACAGGTAAGCCATGATCTAAAGAACCATAAGTAAACGTAGACAGATTCACTAGAAAGTAGTCTGTAACCAAGCAACACTGTATGGCCATGATGATTCACTCCGACAAATGGAGCGAAGGGCATATCATACCTATTTGTCATGTAGGTGGATTCAAATGATATAACATCATTGAAGTATGTGTACACCCTTCTCGCTCTTGCATTTGGCCAAAAGATGTTTCGGAGCTGACCACTTTTGTCAATATTGAAAAGATGGAAAAAATTAGAGCTTTGGCTTTTGTTTCTTTGCAAAGTAAGCGTGCAAGGCCTCGACATCCCCATCCTAGATTCGTAGTTGCCTCATCTCATCAACATAGTTTTGATTGTCTTTCTCGCTGAAACCAAGTGCAACCATTGCTCCTTCCATTTCATTAGCCATGGCCTCTACTGATTTGGCAACCAAAATTCATGCTTCATCGTTCATAAATAACTTGCGCTTCGCTCACTCGTTCAACCTTCTATGACTTTGGAAGAACCTCAACTGCTTAGGAAAAATAGGGTGGTTGTGATCCAAGTTCACACTCATAAAATGCCATAGCCATTATCTTCAAGTCGCAAGGTTTCACGTGCACAACAGTTAATCCGAGTGCTGGATCTCGACACTCTCATCCTATCTTTTCAATGCACAGTTTCACCCTATTTAGTGCATGCAAATATACACTTCAAACTTGTCCTCTTCATTGATATGTTGATCTCCGCTTCATCCCAAAGCCCACCGAAAAAACATAATAATTGTAATGCTCCTTAGTGCAGTCGAAGGACTTAAAGGTCATCCCGTCCTCGGAGTTGGAATTGAGCCGACTGCACGTGCTTGTTCTTCAAGAACCTTAATCGCAGGGGTGAGCTCTTCATGTAATTTGAGCTCGAGTGTTTCAACATCTATATCATAGCCAACATCATTGCACGATGAAGTGTTACTGGAGATTATTACTTCTCTCGTGCCGGAAGATATCATAGGTTCTTCGGTGCTAGAAAACACCTCCACCTCATTACTTTCTTCCTGATTAGATTCGTCTGACTATAAAGGCAAAAACATGACACCACACAATAATGATTAATAACATCTATGTAATCAACGATCTACAAGTAACAAAGTAAAGGGCACGACAAGATACACAACAAAATCAAATGCTAATGAATTTATCATTGGCAGAAATCGCATCTCGACTGGATCTTCAGATCATCCGTTGTTGTACATCACAACTACAATTCAACTATGACAAACTTTAACCAGAGAAGTACAAACTAAAATAATAGGACCTTAAATATGTATTGTTATGGCAAAGAAAAATAGACAACCATTGATATGCAGACCAACATACAAATAGGATATTCGATCCGGGTGCAGAATAATACATACCTCGATGTCAATGAAGTCGTCCATGGTGGAATTGAATCTCTAGAAAATGGAAGGTGAGAACAATAATGGCCAAGATTCCTATGTTAGCTTCACTGAAGTTTGAGCTCACCTTGCAAGATGAGATTCGAGACAAAAGAAATGTAACTCAAAGTTTGCTTTTTATCCTTCTTTTCAATTAGTTTGACTTGAATATGACATGGTGTACCAACCACATCAAGCACGTCAATCGAAAACTAACAAAAGTTGTCAAAAGTTGGCAAAATTGTACTTTTGATATTTTTCCCTACCGTGACACTTAACTTGACACAACCATATCTCCAACTCCGACTGCCACATCACCTACCCGTTTCGCCTCGTCACGTGCCACGAAGGCAGTGTCAAACTAAGTGTAATTAGTAAAGTGTAATCACAAAATTATTCCTTTTTATTTTTTGGTAATTCATCATTGGAAGGTACGTATAACGTATATGCAAAACGAGTAGATCAAAGATAGTAGTTACCAATTAAACTAGCTACTACACGTACATTACTGACTGATGAAAAGCTATAAATGTCTAATTAACTAACCATTACATTATTGAGTTACTAAGCTAGCTCCAGGTGCCAATTAAAAATCTACTAATGCTCCGTCTTTCTCCACTGGATTAGACTCATGAATGGCTAGGATAGTTTGTTCATCTCTAAAGAAATTATCAGGATCGACGTTGCTCTTCACTTTCATTAGTTTCAGACAATTGCTCTTGAAGTATTGCTGCCCCAACTTGTGCATCCCGATGAGTACACTAAACGGCCATTTGCTGTGTTTTGTCCCAAGTCGAGATCTCTATAAATGAAGTATGCATCTCTTGGAGAATTCGAAACATAAGGAGTCATGTGATCATACATTTCCCTCACCTGAATCAAATGTTCTTCGTGTGCTTCAACCGTTTCATTGTCATCCCATATTGCCAGGTATCCAATCAAATACAAATTTCCATCTCTATGCAGAAAGCAATCTCATGCTCCGGAATGGCACTTACTCTCCCGCCCCATGGAGTCATGATAAACGCAAATTCATTCTCTTCCAACATCTTCCAAATTCCTTCAAGTGTAGTTTTCGACAACGGTTTGGTCACAAAATCAGACTTCACTTTGAATGTGCATTTTGAGTACTCTGATTCTCTACTTAGCAATCTTTCAAGTGGTACTATGCCATCTGGGAATCGAGCAAAGTAAACAACAGATTCAATCCAACTCATCTCCTTGCAATCTTTCTCTTGCATCCCCAACTCGGCGAACTTGTCTTCCATCAACTGCATTAGCTTCTTAGATCGACCGAGATACATGATTCGATATGTAGCTATTACCATCTTTCCCAATCTTCCTGTTGTACTTGCATCATTTTTATTCCTTACAGAAATATCTACTTCAATGTTAAGCTCTTCTGGAACCTCATGAGTTGCAACCGTTTGCCATTTGTAAACGAGATCTGTCACGCCTTCTTCGTATGTTCTTTCGAAAGTTGAAACAGTTACAGTAGTTGGAACTGCAACTAGTTTGATCTTCCATGCAAGAACGACACCAAAACTAGCAGCCCCTCCTCCTCGAATAGCCCAAAACAAATCTTCCCCCATGGTTTCTCTGTTGAGGAATTCGCCCTTCACATTTACTAGTCGAGCGTCAATAATGTTATCTGCTGCCATGTCGTATTTTCTCAGTAAGGTGCCATGACCAGCTCCACTTATATGCCCACCTACACCAATTGTGGGGATTTTTCCAGCTGAGAATCCATGAACAAGACTCTTCTCTGCAATTCTATAATAAACTTCACCTAATGTCGCGCCAGCTTCAACCCATGCACTGTCATCTTTTATGTTGACATCGATTGTTCCAATATTGAAAAGGTCGATAAGAACAAAAGGAAGATTTGATCTGTACGAGAGGCCTTCAGAGTCATGGCCTCCACTTCGAACTCGGATCTGCAAGTCATGTTTTCTAGAACAAACCAGGACGACTTGGACATGGGATTCATGGGAGGGAGTGACTATGAACCGAGGTTTATTCGGTGTGGCGGCGTCAGTAGAAGAAAATCGGAGGTTTTGTATTCTAGATTCGAGAATTGAAGTGTAAGAAGTGGTATTGGGGGTATAGACTGGAAGCTTGGTGTGCATGGCATTGAACGAAATACATTCAAGGAAATCATTATCCTCATGAGCTGTTAAGATTGTTGATGAAGCTGTGTATGATGATAGCAATATTAATAATACAATGCAAGCAAAAAGGGCCGAACCTGGTAAAGACAATGGGCAACTCTGATCGGCCATGGTTGTCGATCAATGGGGTATATGTCTTACACTTCTAAGAGAAGGATTATATTTGAATTGAGATCATCACAAGCTAGCAGGCATATTTTATAAAGGGAAATGCTAGTGTGCCCCTCGGACATGCATTCGTTGGATGCTCCTTGCGCACGTATCTCAAGGTGTGTCGACGACGCTCGTTGATTGTGTGTGAAACTTGGGTGCACAAGTGCATGCACTCTAGCATTATTAATACAGTAAGTGCTATGATGACAACAGGTATGTCACATAGAAAGTCATATTAGGCATTTGAGCTATCCATGCATGTCTCGGTCTCAAGATGTAGGGATACATAAATCTTATGTATAACACATGGGTTAAGGTTGTATGAACAGTTCTTGTAAATCGATGTTTGTATTAAGATGACATGCTCATTATTATTCTAATATTTTTTTAGTAATACACGTCAAGAGTCATGCGTTTCTAAATGGCAGGCCTAACAGATCTACTACTGCTACTAGCAATTTATTTATTTATTTATTTATTTTTCACAATAGAAAAGAGACAAGTTTTTTATGAGAGCACCTGCACTACTATAAAAGTGGCAAAATAATAGTGTCGTGATCTTTATCGCCCTGCGCAGCATTGACTACAAGTTAATTTGCCTTCTTGTGGATGACGTTTTTTCTTCTTTTTTTCCACTATCTATTTGTCTTCTTGTAAACAAAAAGTTAATTTCCACTATCTATTTGTCCTCACATTATTAGACCACATTGAGCATCTCTAACCCATTACATTCAAATAAGGTGACACTTATTCTATTTTGGCGTAAAAAGTGCAGTAACACTGTTGACGTCTCCAACGTATTAGCACTATATCCTATTTTGAACGACCAGTCACGAGTTGGATTGATTGTTTGCATTTGAGCGAGTGAGCGAGCGATGGCGGAGGTCGTAAGCGCGAAGATCCCAACCCTAGCTCAGGCACCGCAAAACTCATCTCTCAATCTCTGTCCTTTTTCATTCGGTGTTTCGTGGATTCTATGTTCTCTCAACACTTTAAGATATACAAATCTGCAGTTCTACTCTCCATGTTTGCATGTTTATAGAAATTTGTACTCAATTGTTAGAACTTTGTGCTTTTCGTCTTCATTTTGATCTTTGTTTAGTTGGCTTAATTGGTATAAATCATGAGTTGGAGTTGGAAGAATGAGTGACAAATTATTACCAGATTGACTACAAGTGACACAGCTTGTTCTTGTGCTGGTCTTAATCCGAAGTAGTGCTGGTCTCCATGGTATTAAAGCAATGTGCTTGCTTTAGAGCAGACATATTGGGACAATAGTGCTAGACATATATTTGTTCCCAAGCCTTTCACCTTCACAAGAAGCAGCCGTTTAAAAGAAATATGGGAAAAGTAGAAAATCTGATTGATTAACAAAAGAACCCCATGAATACAACTTAATTTACTATAGATCTAAACTTAAAAATGTGCATGGAAAGATCTATTTACATGTGCCTTCTCACCCAACTTACAAACAAATACTTGTCTTTGTCCATGCTTCAGATTCTTAGAACCCCAGAACTTAAAAACCAAGATAAGAATTTGTATTATATTCTCTTTTACATGAAATTGCTTTGAATTCACTCTATATGAACTAGGTGGAATTTTAGTGATGGAATTAAGTTCAGATCCAGGAAAAGCACAAAAATAGTGCTATTGAAATTGGTATGGCTTGGTCTACAACTACAAGAGAGGCAAGTGAGTTGGGGAGCCCACTTAATTGTAACACATTAAATTAATTTTACAGTTTAAAGTGTTTAAATTAGTGTTAAAGTTGCATAGTGGGCTCTTAAAAAATGACATGAAATTTTGGACTTGAAATGAGTAAAGAAACATATCCTAATTTACAAAATTTAACTTTAAATTTGCTTATGTTTTCTTTCTCATTTTGTGACTTAGGTACTATCCACTGGACACTGATAAGAACCTTGTTCAAGCTAACACAACAAATTGGTACCTACGCAACCTAATCATATTTCTATAAAATCAACCAACTAAATATATGATATGATTTTTTTACTGGATGATTCATGTGAAATGCACTAACTTTTGTGGTCTCTTATATTTTTGTATCTTGTACATATTCAATTATTAATATGTTAGTATGTTCTCAACCCAATTGTCTTTTAACACTTGCAGAACTGTCGTCCTGCTATATATGACCTTTAATTTTGATTTTTTTATTTACTTCATATGCTATTTTGTTGCTTTCTAGCCATGAAAATTAATGATGTCACTAGAACAAATTCTACTTTTCATAGAGGTTTTGAACCTCTATGAAAGACTTTTCATAGAGGTTTTTGACCTCTATGAAAAGTGTTATCTTTTAAGGTGTTATCTTATCCTCAAAGCTTACATAGGGGTTTGAAACCTCTATCAAATATTGACTATTTCATAGGGGTTTCAAACCTCTATCAAATCTTGGCTATTTCATAGGGGTTTGAAACCTCTATAATATCTTCCAAGGCTTACATAGGGGTTTCAAACCCCTATCAATTGTAGTGATTTCATAGGGGTTTGAAACCTCTATATTATCGTCAAAGGATTACATAGGGGTTTCAAACCCCTATCAAATGTAATTTAAAAAAAAATAATAGCTGAAAATGCTCAAAATTAATTTTTATTTCCATTTTCAATTGAAAATATACAAATCTACATTCCACTAGCAATGTTATTATTCCATTAAGAAATTCGCAGTGTTCTACAAACCAATCAATAAAACGACAAATTGATAGCTACACATTTCATGAAACCAATCAACAAAACTCAGTTTTCCAGTTTTTCAGGTTGCTACACGCCATTTTCGAGTAACCTGGAGAGGACAAGCACTATACCGTTCTGGACAACCCAGGACCTACATACATCAGATATGAAAGTGAGAAGGCTTCTAACTTGGTTCTGGACAACTTGAGAAGCTGCTCTATACCGTTCACGAATGAGTTTACCAGGTTCTCCTGAAAAATGACATAGCATGCATATATGCGGGAAATGAGCACAGTTTCCATATGGTTTTAGATAACTATGAAATAAAAGCTTAATTTAATCAGAAATTTAAATTAACATATTCAGCGAGAGAAATGAATGATATCATTTAGAAGGGATGACCACCATTTGGCAGGAGATAGAAACTACCATCCAAATAGCTTCTTGAGGACACTAGAAAAAAAATGTCGTATATTAAAAGTACATGGCATGCTAACTCACCAAACTGTGGAATACTAAGAAATCTGGTGGGTAAAATATTCCCATAGGCAGCTGTAATGCAAAGATCTGGTTGTAAAGTTTTCAGATTGGCCAAGAACATTTCTGCTGAGAATAAAGAAAGACGCTTACAGTGGTGTGAAATTCAAGTAAATCTTTTATTGCCTTAACTATGTAATTAGTGCGTGAACGAAGTCCGAGAAGCATTACCTCACTAGCTTTTTCGGGCGTGAAAATCAAATAAGACGGAAATCCCCTGTCAAGGCATGTTGTGCAACAGGTGAAGGCATCACCTTTCTCCCTCTAGCTCTTTCGATGGTGGTCGTGTAACAATATTGCGACTGAGCCCAAAGGGAAAGAAAGATTTTGTCATCCAATATAACATTGGTCTTCTTTGGGGCAAAGGTATCAAAGGTTGTTGGTAGAATCACATAATCGTTCATGGGGTTGTAGTAGGGGTCGTGATCGCCTTAAGCCGTGTTTGAGTATTCGGAACACATGCGGTCACTGAGATAATCCCTCGGTGATCACCGGGGACTCCAACTCTTGCCACGGCCTTAAGGCCATCTCGCTTGATATAGGAGAAAAACAATCAGCTCAGAAAGGTCCTAATATTATCAACATGCCATATTAATTGTTTCTATTTGAGATGTAGAACAACAAAGGAACTATAAATGAAGGAATTAAGAAGAAATATAGAAAGTTGATTTGATGAAAGCATGAAAAGTTACTTATCATTATCAATGAAAGTCTGACAAAGGAAATTAAATATTGTTGGAAACCGTAGCTCCATGCCTATGCAAACTCAGGAAAGTTTGAAACCATGCATTTTCCATATAAATATTGTTCATGCATATTCTTATTGCTATTATTGGTTCATCGCCCGATCACCATATCAGTTCCCGGACATAAATTTAAGTTAAGTATCATTCAAGAGTTAGACCCACAAACGTTGACTGAAAACAAGTACAATACCTTGGCTGATTCAGTAGGAACAATTCCATCGCCATCAACGCAAATGTATTTAGCCTGAAGATATAGGATAAAAATGGTAAATATGCAATACAATTAAACCAACAATGCTCCGTATTAGTTAAAAAGAAAAGTTACGGAATAGACAAAATTTTTGTGGGTCTGTAAACAGTGCTTGTTCGCTTCCATATTTGCAAAGAAATAAACACAATATAAGAAAAGACAAGAAAATTATATGTCTCCGCGTATCTGTTTCTTTGATTCCCAAAAGAACAAGGCATTATCTTAGCTTTAAGACCACAACCACACCCAATCATCATGTAAAATCAGATACACACACTTTTAAATGTTCCTTATTACCTAACCAATAAAGAGATGAGATGTTTGGAGAGGCACTATAGACGCACAAAAAAGACTCCAAACGAAAACCAAAGGAAAATAAAACCGCACAAGAAGTTTCAGAAGCATTACCACACACTATGGGGCGTTTCATTATTTATCCCATATATGTTGTAAAATTTAACTCGAGCCGGGACCTTAGCATAAGACAACAACCTGTGAGTTTCATTAGCCCATTTCAAGATATCTAAGTTGAAGGGTGCCACGACCTCCACTCCATTGTAGACAACCTGTAATAAGTACAGATTGGATTAAGCACATAAACAATCATCTTGGTTCACAACAGTACACCATCCCAGACTATGAAGAGCACAAACTCTTTCGCCAGCATCACAACAAATGCCTCAGAAGTGATTGAGGAAGCAAACCAATTGCTCAAGATTATTTATCTTTGCATCCCTGACCACAAGATAAGGATGATTTATTACTCACCCGGTTACCTGCCAAGGCTTGCTTCAAAATATCAATTATTTCTGCTCCTTCATATGATTCCAACATAATTCTGGATTCGCCATCAGCATCCGTACTCCCCTCCCATATTTCTAAAAGTGGAGTTGTCTTCCAATCAAAGCTTGGAGAAGCCATCAATTCATATATTGATGGACATTCTAAAAGTGGAGTTGTCTTCCAATCAAAGCTTGGAGAAGCCATCAATTCATATATTGAAGCCATCAACATAATTCAAGGCTTGCTACACGCCATTTTCGAGTTCATCACATGTATATTAGCAGCAGCAGATTGTGTCATTGTTCTCCTAGTTTTTCCAGGTTGGTGGCCACAAGATTGTGAAGCTCTTCACCAGCCCATACAGGGCAGACACCAACAGAGATGAGCACGCATGTTAAACCACCAATTAAGCATGCCTACATTTCACAAGGAAAAAAAAAACAAAAAGTAATGTCAGAGCGAGACGTCCATGAAACTAAGCTCATAGTAATGTATGTACTCACAGATATGAGGTTGAGAAAAATAATGTGAGACTCAGGAACTGAAAACATCACTTTTTTATGACAAATGCTGCGTCAAGTAATACCTGCATAAAGGTTGACTGCAGATACTTGAGATACATTGATTAGAAACATCACTAAAGTTGTGATGAGATACTTGAGATACATTGATTAGAAAGGTTAACAGGATTTTGAAAGCATGGCATTAAGAGTTTGATCCATGTAGCTGGCCCAACTAATTTCGGATTGAGATCTGGTTGTTGTTGTTGCTGTTGTTGTTAGTCAAGGAAAGTGAGTCTGCACTCTGCAGGTCACCAATGGGTTAATGCAAAACAATCATCTCTTAAGGTTTCATTCTGTCGAACACATGATACTTTTGGAAATAGTCTGAAGCCAGGAAATACAAATATTTGTTGATTTGAACTTAGTTTTAAAAAAAAACAGAGATTCCTCCACAATCCAGGCAGTGTCCCTCTTTAAGAAAATTAGAGACCAAATTCTCAAGCAAACACGGAATTACCACAGCATTTACCGGTGGAATTTAAGCATACCGCCAAAGCATATTGTAGAATTAGCAAAGGAGGGATTTCTTACTATCAACAAAGTATCAAATTTACCTTGCCTTCCTCAGCTAGCTTAGCCACAACTTTCGACAATTCCTATATTTGGAAAATCGAAGAAGGGTCAGAATTAATTCACAAGGGAGGGACGTTTAGACATTCAGTGTAATAATAAGACTCAGCTGATAATTTAGCAACTTCATCACAGTCATTACCACCAAAAAACAAAAGTAACAATAACTGATAATATATATATATATATATATATATATATTCTGAATAAGATGATTCAATGTAATATGCAAACCAGGTATATAAAAAGCCTGAAAGAATATGCATATCCTGATAATAAATAACAGCAATTCACTATCTGCTCTAGTCTTAATTGAATGTTCGCTATGAGATTAGCAGCTTTTTCCTTCTTCATTAACAGTCAAATCATTTCTTTTTTAGAAAGCCTCAATTAACAACCATATTTAACTTCTAATTATAACAGCCTTTCCTTTCCATGTCAAAAGCTTGCAGGAAGAATGTGGCCATCTTGACGAAGAAAACCATGGCCACATTGGGAGATCATTTCTCTTAGCTTTGGAAATCTTGACTCAGGAGATGCTCAATAGTTGGTGGTAAGCTAAATAGTTATCCCAGTCTTCTCTCTAGGAAAAAGTGCATTTATTGTACCTTTAATCTTTGAAAAGAATGGTATTCTCTCATCACAACTTTAGTTAATCGGGCATCTTGGTTAAACACTACTCTAAACTTCATTGAGAACAAAGATTTTTCAGATCATAATATGGGAAAGTAGATATATTTTTTACACCTACTTTTCACTGTTTGAATCTCTTATTTCCTCAATCATTATCCCAATAATACTTTAGCTTTTTTTCTCTAGAATATCCTTTTTCTTTAGTAGGGAGAATGTCCTTTTAAAAAGGCTTTTTCAAACTCAAAGTATGATATCCTAACTGAAGGAGTACCACGGATTACAAATCTCAATATAAGGTATGTTGGTTTGAGGTAAAATGTGCAGTCAACCACGAGATGAAAGACAAAAACATGTGAAAATGGTATGGTGCAATAATGTTCAAACCATGTTTGGAATTTAAAATGAGCTAGAAAAACCTATTCAATAGAAGCGTATGCTTTTTTTCCCCTTCTTTCTTGATTATGACACCTTTACATCTCTATATTTTTCAACATTTCAATGCAATGTTAGATGGGAAAACATACCTTCCTTCTATCAGATGTCAGTTGTGGAACTGATAATCGAATTACTTCTCCGTCGTTGTTTGGAGTAAGACCAAGATCAGAGTTGACGATAGCTTTTTCAATAACTTTTAAGCTGTAGAAATTGAAAGGTCTTGTCTAGAGACTCAAGACTAATCATGTAGAGCTGAAGACATTTTCGCCTCCTCATAAAAACATAGTTTTCATACCCCAAAAAAGAAAAATCAGTTCAAACAAACTATAATACATACCTCGATTTGTCATATGGCTGAATAAGAAGAGAGCTTGCATCAGGTGTGCTGATCTGAGCAATGCTCTTCAAGTTGACTGGAGTCCCGTAGTACTCAACCTAGAAATTGAAAATATTGTAGTCTTACTAATGCAAGAGAATAATATCATCTCTTGAACCAAATCATAAGCATTACTATATGCTAAAAGACTAAACCATGAAAACGAAACATAAATATTTCGTCAACATACATATGAGTAAATGCTTTTTTCAACATTTAAACATTACAAGAAAATCTTACGTAAAAGATTGCCACAGTGAATTCTTATAAGAAAAGATATCAAGTCAAACCCAAGAAAATTAAGAACCATGGAATTTAAGTCCAGCATAAATAAACCACAACAAACATCCAAAACAATATTATGGCGGTTTACAAGAAGTTGCAATAAGTAGACAGTGGCGCGAAGCAACAGTAAGAACATGAGAAGAACATTCTCATGAAAGTATCTGGCGACAATGAGAAAGAACATAACAAAAGAACAAATTGTAGTAGTTTCAATGTACACAAACATCATACTAACCCTGCGACTCCCACGAAAGCTGGATCAGAATGCAAAGGATTGTAGTCACCCGATAGCCTGTATAGTAATGCCTGCAAGAGAGTTCTTGAGAGATCAGATCTTAGGTTTGTTAACGTTATAATGACGGTCGAAAAGCGAGCAACAGAATAGCCAACAAATCATGCACCGAGGAAAGAAAACACATTGGACCCTATGATTGAGTGTGCGCTCGAGATTGATGGGTGCAATCCTCTCCGCACAAACAAAAGGTTGACTCTTTGGGCCACCATTGAAATTCCAGTTAACAGATTTGAAGATCATGGTTATTTGCTACAGCACAACCAATTACGCCTCATGGTGCATTGAAATGGTTGAACGATAATATAGTTTTGTTCGAAGCAAATTCAACAGATAATATAGTTTTATTCATATGCCATATGCCATATCTCAGTATTTATGCCTACTGATACTCTTAAAACACAAAAACAGTGAATGCATTAACCCAAGAACTAAATAGTTTCCAGCCGTTAGATTCAAATCAGGATCATCAAACACACACACACACACACACACACCAAAAAAAAAACCACAAACAGTCTTCAATTATTTAAGCAATGCAACTCCTAAGAGCATAGGATCTAGAAAAACAAGCAAAATGAGTAGAAACTTACAGTCTGCTTGGTGAGTTCCTTGAACCAAACTGAAAACTTGAAAAATCTCATGAGCATTGCAGATGGGACCCAAGGAGGCTTCTGGGCTCTTAACCATTGACATGTTAAGAGCATCTTTCCATTGTTTTTCCTCATCCTTGAATATGCGAAAATTATTCCTCTCTATGCTATGGTAGCCGCACTCTCGAGCCAAGTCGCCAATGATGAAGGGCGTTCGCCAACAAAAAAAAAAGATGTTCATAAACAGAATTTGTGCATTCACCAAAGTACTTCAAACATAATATTACTCACCTGGCTTCACCTGGAATGGTAGAGGCGATCCTTCAGTTGAGTTGCAAGTACATCATCATATTTTACCCTGTAGAAACTAGTTTGCTCAACATTCACTTTAATCCATATTTGCTCACCAACCTTTTCGCAGTTCGGCCATATGTTAGAGACACACGCATGTATGTATGAAGAAGTGAAAGCAAAGCAGAATGTATTTAAAGAAACACAAAAGTAACAAAGATTAGTCTCATACAAAGCACTTAAAACTAGACAAAATAAGCTCCTTTTCTATAACAAAGATTAGTCTCATCAAATTTCTAGCACCATCTATACGCTCTTCCCATCATCGCAATCACAAAAAATTTAATTCAGAGACACAAGATGAGTAAAAAAATAAAACTAAATGGTTGAAACGTACTTTCCTCAAGTGTTAGGTATGAAGACATGTTGTTTGGGCCATGGAATCAATTCCCCTAAAGCTTGCTCTATTGTCCTCATATTAGCTTGAGTCCTCCATATCAAAGCATTGTGGTCAATGGCTGTTTGCACCCACACCATGTAAGATCTAACCCCAATAGGAGCACCCTCCACAACATGTAGCGGGTCATCAATTGCAATCTCTCCTTCTGCCACTATATGGGTACCAACAACCCAATCGATCAACTTGCACTTCATTCCACACTTATTCGAAGAGTTCCCGTTTTGTGGCTTCAATAAAAAATTATGAAGTTTCATTATCCGTAACATTTACATTCAATAGATTAATATTTTGTTTTACCTGACATGTACAAGTGTGCCCGTCTCCCCCTTGTTGACCCTATCATAAAAATAACCAACACAATTTAAGAATGAATATTGTTCACGATATGAATAAGTACACATATGTATATTGAAAATATCAATTTGTACCTGTTTATATTGATTGTAAACATAAGAAGATAAATCTTCATATTTCTCTCTCAAACCCATAAGTTCTTTGATGATAGCGCTATTCTGAGTTGTTGCACCTACACCAGTAGGAGTTACTCCAAAACCAAGGCCTCTCACTCGACCTTGGTGTTCAGTACCAAAAACTTGTGAGATAGGGTCATTGTTAATTGATTGAGCAGTAGATTCTGAGCATTGACTTTGATTACATGCATTGATTTTATCCTTCAAAATAAACGACTACTATTTGCATCAAATGGAAGAAAAACTTAATAATATAAAATATCAAAGATCTATTAGTTAATTCACCACAATTTCGGCAATTTCGGCATTGTGTGGTTTCCCATTTTTATCTGAATGCCCTCTAATCCACACTTCAGCTCTGGAAACACTAGCACCGTCTTTTTCTTCAACCTATAAGCATAAAAACAATAAATAATACAAGATTAAAATATAAGTATAAGTAATAGAATAAATGAATAAAACTTGCCATCTCATATTCAAGAAGAGCATATCCTTTTCGACTTGTCGTATGCTGAATCGTTTGCTTTGCTCTGATTTCCTTAGCTTTATTGCTTTGTTCACGAAAGTTGCTAGATCTCCTTTGTTTTTTGAACTCTTTCCATAACTTTTCATCAATTGTGGCAGGTTTCTCGTCGTTGCCATTTTCTAACTCCTTAGTAAGCCTTGATTTCCATGCTCCAAACAATCGCCCAATTCTTTGTAATATATGTTTTTCATGAGATGCTTTATCCGGAATTATAAATCTTTCCTGCAATGAGAATGAAACACAATCAAATAGAGTAATTTTTATAATTTTATATAATAAAAATAGAAGTCTAACCTCAATAAACTTCCATATTCTTTTCTTATTATCTCCTCTGAGTTGGCGCCAATCTGACAAAGTAATTGGCACCATTTCGCGTGACACGATTCCCAAGAAAGAAGAAAAGACATCTGCATTTTCACCAATGGGCTGATTTCTGTCATTGAAAGTAACGAGTACTTTTTTCTTTCTGGCAAGTGAAGGAAGCTTGGTTGGACCTCTTTTCTTCCTTTTTTGTTGTTCATCTTGTTGATCTTCTTATTCTACTTCTCGTTCTTCTTGTTCTTGTTCTTCTTCTTGTTCCTCTTCTTCTTGTTGTTCTCGTTGTTGTTGATTGAAGCTCCTAGTTATTGATTGAGAACGAGAGTCACATGATGAAGGAGGTGCTTCATATGTAGAACTTTGTGGACACCTTATCCTCACACCAACATTTAAGTTTCGACTCATCAATGCTTCTATAGCTTCCTTTTCTTTACTTGCTCTCTTTTTTGCAGCTTTTGAACTCTATTCATTTAGGGAAAGAAAATATCATAATCAGTAAATGAGCACAAATAAATTCATCAACCTATAAAGTGATTAACTAAATCAATTTTTTACCTCTCCCTTATGCATTTATTTTCCTTAAATCTGCACACGCTATGTCAACAACAAAATAGATGGTTGTAAAAAATGCCTGCAAATGCTCCAGTTAGTACATGTGAAAAAACAAAGAAAAGCAAAAGAGAAATTATTAACACAAGAATAAAAGAAGATAATAATATTGCTACAACTTAATCAACCATAAAGTGATTAATATAAGCATTTGATAAGTCATTCGTGAATAAGGCTAAAACTTAACTCCATTACACAAATTGACCTTAACAATTCATTCAACAAATTGACCCTGACAATTCATTCTAACATAACTTTCATCTTCATCGCAAGTGTCCAAATCTACACGCGATATGTCAACAGCAGAAAACGATGGTTGCGCATTCTCGCCGTACATTGCAATATCATACAATCCTCGAGGAGGTGCCCTCAACACAACGCACCAGTTTGATGAATCATTTTCACTAGAATAAAACACTTGTTTGGCCTGAGTTGCCAAAATAAATGGATCATTATGATTGTGACATTGGTTAAAGTTTACTAGGGTAAACCCATCTTCAACTTTCATACCGTTTCCTTCATTAACCCAATCACACAAGAATAATGGAAATCGATATACAAAATAATCCAATATAATTATCTCTCTTATAACCCCATAATAATCAACTTCACTTCTTCTTTGTGCATTGTCCCGTGAACTTGATCTACAAAGGCTATCGGCACCTTCAACAAACACGCCAGAATTCTGAGTAACTCTTTCAATATCTCTTGTGTAAAACTTTAATCCATTAATTGCGTAACCTGAACAAGAAAGTACATTTTTTCTTGGTTTTCGAGAAATCCAATGCAACATGTTTGACACATCAACATTCTGAGACTTAACCTGTAAAGATATACACGGTAAGTTGTAAGCAAAAAATGCATGAGTTTTAAAATAATTGTTGGAATTAAACCTAAAAATATAGTTGAAGACCTTACAACCTTTTCTTCAAACCATTCACTAAATGTCCTTGTATGTTTCATCCATAATTGGCTTGCACTCCTTCCAAGGCGTTATTGCACTCCTTCCAAGGCGTTTGTCTCTACGCTTCAACTCAATGATATGCATTCTAAACATATAAATTAAGAAATTGGATCAGGAATTCAAATCAATAAAATGATCTAATTAACCAGCATACTTACTCCAAATAAGGTTCAACAATCTTCAAATTGAACAATATACATCGATGTGTTTTTTCCAACATATCGTCTGACAACATTTTTGTATATACTGCTGAGATTGGTTCTCCTTCCAGCTCATTATGAATATTGTTGTCCTGACATTCTTGATCTCCCATATCAGTTGATTGTTCCAACTTTCTACTGCAAAATCGCACGCACTCATCGGCAATGTAACATTCTGACATGCATCCCTCTGGCCTTGCTCGATTTTTACAATAACTTTTGAGCTTTTTCATATATCTTTCAAATGGATACATCCACCGGTATTGGACCGGTCCACATAAGCGAGCTTCCTTTGCCAAGTGGATTGGTAAATGAACCATAATATCGAAAAATGAAGGAGAGAAATATCTCTCTAACATGCATAAAGTTTCCCCAATTCCATTCTCAAGATCCAAGAGTTTATTTTTATCTACAACTCTTTGGCATAGTTCATTAAAAAAATTACAATATCGAAATATTGCAATCCGAGGTCCTTTGGGTAGAAGTCCCCTCAAAGCAACAGATAGCAATTGTTGTATTAGAACATGACAGTCATGAGATTTGAGACCTACAATGGTGCAATCCTTCAGTGATACATGATTTGCAAAATTGGATCCATAACCATCTGGAAGTTTCATATTTGACAATCTTTGGCAAAATATATGCTTCTCAGCTTTAGAAAGTCTAAATGATGCTGCCGGGAGATATATTCGACTCCCACGAACTTGAGGATGCAATCTTCGCCGAATTCCCATATTTTCCAAATCCTTTCGTGAACTAAGTCCATCTTTTGATTTACCTTTTATATCAAGAATTGTGCCAATAATGCTTTCGCAAACATTCTTCTCGATGTGCATAACGTCCAAATTGTGGCGTAAAACCAAGTGCTGAAAAGAACGATGAATAGTTTAATGCAATTTCAAATAATTAAAGAAATTTTTACACATCAACTTAGTATCATACCTCCCAATATGGCAAACTAAAAAATATGGACATCTTCTTCCAGATTCCAGTGGTTTCAATGGCCTCTGATGTATTCTTCTTCCTTGATTTTTCCCTCTTTCTTTTCGTACCCCTTTCCCCTGATTCACATCTCTCTTTCTTTTTGTCTTTTTTCCCCCAATCATTTTTGATATTCTTTACTGCATTTGCAACATCATATCCAGTCATTACTTCAGGTTTTCCGTGCTTTTCACAAGTTCCATCAAACCAAGTACTTTTATTTCGAAAAATGTGATCACGCTCAAGGAATCGTCTATGGCCCATGTATACAGTTTTCTTGCTTGAAGTCAACCATGTTGAACATGTGTTAACCCCACAAATTGGGCAAGCAAAATTTCCTTTTGTAAAACATCCAGCTAAATTCCCATAAGCTGGAAAATCGTTGATCGTCCACAACAAAATTGCTCTCAAATTAAAAATGTTTTGAGTTGCTGCGTCAAATACAACTACTCCATCATTCCACAACTTCATCAAATCTTCAATCAAAGGTTGTAGATAGATATCTATGTCATTTCCTGGTTGCTTTGGGCCTGGAATTAATAATGTTAACATCATACTATCTTCCTTAAAGCAAAGCCAAGGAGGAAAATTGTAAGTGACTAACATTACTGGCCAACAACTATATGGAGAGCTAAAATCACGAAAAGGATTGAATCCATCCGCAGAAAGGCCAAGCCTAAGATTTCGACGCTCTAATGCAAACTCAGGCCACTTGTGATTAACTAAATCCCATGCTATTGAATCTACTGGGTGTCGCATCTTACCATCTTGGCTCAAATGGGAAGAGTGCCACAGTAAATTTTTAGCTATTTCCAATGACCCATACATTCTTTTGAATCTCGGTATGATAGGAAAATATCTCAAGATCTTAGCAGGAATTCTTTTTTTGGTCTCTTTGTTGGATTTACTTACTTTCCATCTAGATGACTTGCATTTAGGACATGCATCTAAAGCTTCATTTTCCTTCCTAAATAAGCAACAATCATTCACACAAGCATGAATCTTTTCATAATGAAACTCATACTCCTTTAGCAACTTCATCACCTCTTGCAACGACTTAGGGAGAATATTTTCTTGTGGCAACATGTCTACCACAATCTTCAATAGTTCATTAAAACCATTATTAGATAGACTATAAGTAGCTTTATGCTTGTACAAAATCACGGCGGCAGAAAATTTGGTGTACTTTGTGCAACTTTGAATAGAGAGGTGGAGTTCGTCCTCTTCAAATAACCTTTCGTCGTCAACTTGGATATTGACATCTTCTAGATCTTCATCCCCACCATCTCTTTCATCCCTAACAACTCCATCCCCTTCATCCCTAACAACTTCATCCTCATCATCTCTAGCAACTCCATCTCTTTGATCCCTATCAACTCCATCCCCATCATCCATTTCATCATCTTCATCCGTAGCAACTCCATCCCCATCATCCCTAACAACTCCATCTCCTTCATCCCTAGCAACTCCATTCCCATCATCCCCTTCATCCGTAGCAACTCTATCCCCTTCATCATTTGCGACTTCATTCCTTACAATGGGGCTACTCTCTCCATGATGGAACCAAATTGTATACATGGGATCCAATCCATATATGATTAGATGGTTGTATGCAATATCACACTTCACACGAGACATGTTTCGACAGTTTTGACAAGGACACCTAATTCCTTCTGGATGTCTTTCTCTAGCTTGAGCTTGAAGAACGAATGCATTTGCTCCTTTACAATATTCTTTTGAAATTCTAATACAAACAAAAAAAACTCTAAATAGTAAGTTTCAACCTTACAAAAAATATGAATGCTTCTATTACTATAAAAAGATAATATTAACCTCGAATGTCTGGCCCAACCTTTATCCATCTTGAGATTATAATCTTTGCTCTGTTAAATTTGAAGAACGTTAATATCTATTACCTCCTTTTTGTTTAAAATTATTTGTACATATTTTAAATTTCTTGCATTTAAAATTAATAAGAAGTAATTCAATTATTGTAACTGATGGAAAATTAATGTTAATCATATATGTACATCTAATAAAAATCTAATTAATTTAGTTTTAGCTCATACAACAACAACAACATAACATAGCCTTAGTCTCAAATTAATTAAAGTGGAAAAGCACTTGAAAAATAATCAAAGACTAAGAGCACATATAATAAAAATCTGATTAATTAAACATAGGCATAAAAATCAACACTCAAGGGGAAAGGACTTTTTCTCTTATTTCTAATTCTATTTTTAGGAGTTTTACAATGTGTTCACCTGAAAATCCTCATCACCCACTACACTCATTTTAAGTATGTTTTTTTTTAAAAAGTCTCAATCTCAAATTAGTAGAATAAACCACGAGAACAATTAACACAAATTGATGTGATAGGGTTTAGAGGCCTTAAATCTCATTTTTAAATCAAAATTGTCATCTATAATATGACACTTACATTCACTCATGGTAAATGTGTGATTCTTGTTGGTAATAATTAAATCAAAAGATCTCATGTATTGACTTTGAACACTAGGAAAAGCTGTCTCAAAAATACGCTTCATAAATATTTCTAGTTGAATTTTTCAACCCATAAATATAATCTACTTTTCTTCCTACACCAAAGAGATAACTAGAGCACATTCCAATTTGCAACGAAATCACAATAGAACAAATCAAAAGCACTTCAAATAGGTCTTTCTAGTCCCAATTTATTTCATTATACATCTGTCAGGCTTTTATAATTAATTTCTTGGCAATATAGTAAAAGAGAATCAGTACCACAAGCAAAAGTAACCCCTAATATATATGTAAAATAATTAAAATTGAACTAATAGAGTTTCACAAGAGAAATACGTACAGTACTTGTACTAGAACTTTCAAAGAAGATAGGAAATTGAGCAACACATATTAATTGGTCACTTTAGAGTTTGAATGCTACCTTTTTCACTAGGACCTTCTATATAGCAATGAAAGTCTAAATTGGGCAAGGGAGGAGACTCGCTGAGAAAGGATATGAAGGTAGGAAAAAAAGATCATAAATCACCTTCACTTGTTGAGTTTTCATGTTGATGGAGAAAAGCTTACCGTAATAATCACCTTTGGTTAAGGTGATTCCTTAAGATGCTATTGCTATGGAAAGTTTTAAAATGCTTTTCTTGTTCCAATTGTCAAAGAAAAAAGACAGAAACAATGAAAATCACAGTGAACTACAGAGCCTTAAACATAGAACACAGTGAACCAACAACATAGAAAATCACATCTCTACATTGAAAAGAAAAAAAAGACAGAAACAATGAAAACCAAATAATCAAAATCTCAAACCCCTTTTTGATAAAGCCTCTTTGCAAATACATACACATTTCCTACATGTTTTTTCTACTTATTTTCGGGGCAAGAAGCGGATGTACAAACGTATAGTCATGTATCAAGCATGCCTTCGGTGCAAAACTAAGATTAGTAGAGAGTTATACGGGGCCACTTTGTAGACATGAATGTTCGGTGGTTCGTCTATCATCACTGTCATCATTGTTAAGGCCGTAAGGGGCATGTCTAATGCTTTGAGAGTTACAAGATCTCATGGCATACTTGTGTGTGCTCTATTGAATTGCATTGTTTCCCTTGTACAAAGAAGGTATAGGAATGGTCTCGATCGATTACTTAGAAATTAAAGATCATAATATACTTTGTCTTGCAGAATGTTAATTAGAAGGACAACATTCATTTAACAAGATCATTGATTTCATCTTTTTGTTTCTAGGCATGAGAATCAATAGCTAACATGGACTAAGACTTAACCCTCTTTTCTTTTTTCCTAATTAATCTCAGTTCTAATTATTCAGGGTTGATATTTGGAAGAGATACTAAGAGTGGATTCTATCACCCTACTGCAAAGGGAATTGTGATTTTCTCTCGGTTCATGCATCAATGGATGTTGGGGTAATATGTGCTCAACAGATAAATAATTTAAAACACACCAGTAAAAAACATTGTAGACAAGTTGATTCGAGAATTAAAATTTGTAGCATTGCAGCTAAAATTAATAGTAATGGGTACATAGAAACATAACTTTCTCATGGAGCTTAAGAAATTACAAAGTCCTACATCCAGTGAAGAATTCGTCCTATGTTCTAAGGTGCCTTCTGGTTCTCATTGAAGAACTACGGTTATGGGGAAAAACCTAAAACCATCAATCATCCCAACCAAACAACGAAACCACAAACAAATGCAATCAATTTCAACCGAGAATCAATAGAGGTAGTTTGAGAGAACGAAACACATTTGCATTTTGCAATTGACAAACAAAACCAGCCAAACCACAAAAAAATCACCTAAAATCTCAACAAAAAGGCTGGTCTCTCGCAAGCCGATTAAGCCCTAAATCACAGTCTCCGTCCGTCCGTTCGCGTCGGTCTCCTATAAATCAAACAAAAACGAACACACAAAGAGAAGCGAAATACGATGAAATCAAGACATAGAGAGAGAGACAGAGATTACGAGTTGACGGTTTGGTTGCAGAGACGGTGAGATCGACGAAGCAATGTGAATCGAATTCAAGAAGAAACAACAATGAAGAGAGATCTCGCACGCCGCACTCACTCGAGAGAGAGAGATCGAGAGGCGAGAGACCGAGAGACAGAGAGAGAGAGATCGAGAGATCGAGAGACCGAGAGACAGAGAGACAGAGAGAGACAGAGAGATACCTAAAAATGAAGCCGAAGACGAAGACGAAGACGATCCTTCAACGAAGTGAGTGAACCCTAGACGAAGATGACGAAGAGGTTGAAGACCAGTGCGAGCGAGCGAGCGAGCGAGACGAGTGAGTGAGAGTGGGGCGAGTGAGTTTTATTCTTGGGTCAACTTTCCATAGAGGTTTTCTAAACCTCTATGAATTAGTCTTATTAAAAGTCTTACTTGTGTAATTCATAGGGGTTAATTAAAACCTCTATGAATTAAGTGTTATAGTAACCTTAATCATCTAATACATAGGGGTTACTCAAAAACCTCTATCAATTAAGTGTTATAAAAAGCCTAAATTGTTCTAGTGTGTGGCCACTTAACTCTTCAACTGCCCAAATTAATGAGTTTCTTCCCACTTCACACTGAGTTAGCCACTTGGATTAGAGTATGTAACTTCTAACCTTAATAACTGCAGGCAAACAGTGACTCTTTTGTGGTGAGAACGCTAGATAGGAAGACATTATGGGAAATGCAAACCCCTCAGGTTTTCTATACTGTCTTTTTTCTAGTTTCAACTTCCTTTTTTTTTTCGAAGAAAGTTTCAACTTGGTTTTAAATATGAAGATCGAATTAAGGCTTATTGATGCATCTCATTTGTGCCAATAATTGGGTGCTCATAGAGTTACTCAATCACTTTACTTGAAAATGGCAGTGAACAACATGTGAGTTTGGTGTGCTTATGGGAGTTACATTGCAATTAAGGGGATCTCGGTCGTACACGTGATGAAATATGAGATGATGGAAACACTGATTTAATTTGGTGCTGAAATGCAAAGCCAATCTGTATTCTTGTGCGGTGGCTCTTAGAGAGACTCGAGAGAGGAGGGTCTTATTTTAGAAGAACTTTGATGAAACATTTTTTTTTTTTTCAGAATTCTTGTAATTAACTTGATATACATTGGGATATCAGCACATAATATAATTGACTCTTCAACTAATTTGATTGCAAAATGTGTTTAAAAAGTTGTATGCTGCAGACAGGTGTATAAGATCAGTACATTTAAAAAAAAAAATGAACACCCTTAAATAACGGTTTGAAACCGTTATTAAAAGGTTTATTCAAATATCAAGTGTCACATAAGATAACAGTCCAAAACCGTCACAAAAAGCCTAGAGCTTTTATACTCCTTATAACATAACGGACATTGTAACGGTTGATAACCGTTATTAAAGGTCTTTAATGACGGTTTAAAACCGTCATTAAAGCCTTTCTATGTTGTAGTGATTGTATTGATTGATGAATGATGTAGTTCGTATCATGCTGTCTTGATATACCACACTATGCTATTTCACATGCTGAATTTGCTCTAACACGCTCAACTTGCACTGGAAGGTGAGAAGAACTTGTTTCAGGTTGTTTGAATTAGAACTATCTCTCTGCACTCTCCCTAGCTATATTAATTTATCTCAGTTTTTTCATATAAAATACGTCAAAATCTCTACTCTTTTGCTTACAATCTGATTTGTTTGTTTATGTGATGGCCCCTCACCTAATGTAGGGCACCACCTGGCCTAATCCCGTAATTAAGCCCTAATTCGGTTCGTAGGACTTAACTACGTATTAGTCGACCTTTTCAACCTAATTGTCAACTTGATCGCGTTCAAGATAAATAATACACTAACCCTATCAATTTCAATAATTTAGAGTTGTTTATAATATTTAACAGTTAATTAGTTAGCAGAAGTCTTAACATGATTTTAGCTGAAGTCTTAACATGATTTTTAGCGGAAGTCTTAACATTTCAAATGGAAACAATTTAATAATCCTAAGTGTGGAAACCAAGAATAACAATTACAATATATATATATATGTGAAATATGTGGCCAACATATAAACAGTGCGATAGTCAAAAGTCGGGGAACTAACGCTCAACCCAATATATACAATCCAACCATATGGAAAACATAATAAGTAAACTATACAAAATATCAAAACCTACAGTTTGACAGTAACATGCTCCCGAAGCTAAGAGGTAGTCACCAATTTTCTCCTTATTCAGTTTACTGCTCGACAGATCTGCACCTACTGCCATAAAAAGGACGGTAAGTACAAAAGAATAACAGTAATTCCCAAATGACTTGTTTATTCACATTTCCTATATAAATGAACGGTATTTAAAAGCATAATGATAGCTAATGAATGCTCTAAATAAACATGCTAGAAAATACTGGAAACACAAACGAAACTGACATGGATTAAGCAGTCTGATCTTGGTCCAGTCGGCGGTAAGAACTATCATTTAGCATTTTCCAATATTTTTATGGAAATGTGCTCTACGTATCATTTTCTAATAACCTAAAATAGTGGAGCTGTTCTCTACGCGTATAAATCATCTATCACAAATCTCACTGAACACCTCGGTTCATTATGCCGTGAGTCACGCGAGTATAGTGGAGAGTGCCGACATCCCCAAGGTCTAGTGACTCCGTAAGCTGCCCACTCTACAATGCACAATGGACCTTAGATTCTAAAACTACTTTTAATCATCTACAAATGACTCGGTAAAAGAATCCAAGAATGACAATGCTACAAAGCTTAACAAGCCAAGAATACAAGTTCATAAATCAATACCATCTAATCCTAATAGCATGTTATTTAAATCAATTTTTCACTAATACTCAATGAAATTAGACATAAGCAATGGAAAGAGTCAAGTAGATTTAAACACAAGGTAATATCATGATGACAAAGCTCAACAAGAGAGAGTAGAAATAAATCATAATATCAAGATTTCAAAGTGCCCATTTACAGTCTTAAGGATTGTCCAACAATAGCAAATTGGAATTGAAATGAAAGTAAATAGTTCAAGTGAGATTACTCACCCTCAAGCAATTCCTAGCTAATTTTCGTCCTCCTGACGCCCAAACTTGCGTACTCAGACTCTCGACACACTTCCCTATGCTCATGGGATGGTTATATAGGTATTAGGTTGGGTTTAGGGTTATTCAGGTGGGTTATGTTGGGGTTTAAGCGTCGCAAAAATTTGTTTAGGAACTGCTGAAATTTGAGTTTCAAAACCTAGAATTCCTGTAATGAAATTCAGGGTTTCTACAACTTGGGATTTCCTCCCCCATCGTCCCCTAGACCCCTGTTCTCCTCCACCAAGGGCCTAGAGACCCCCTCGTCAACACAAACACACACCAGACACTTTATTCATCATTAAAACATCAATTTAAATGAAGATTCAAACATGCATTTAAGGGTTTTGGGGAAGAACACATGAACTTTAAAAAGAACTCAAAGCTTGATAAAAAACGATTATGTAAATTAAAGGCTATCCCAAGTGAAATTTGACAAAGAATTTGAAAATGACCTCATAATTTAAAAACAAACATGTTTTCCAGTCCAAAAATTCGTAAATCAGTTTCATAAGAAAAAACCTAAAAATTGGCAAAACTTATGAAAATTGAAAATACAACTTGCACAACCAAATTAAAACCTCCATTTTGATCAAAACAGAAATAGAACACATTCAAACTGATTTTTGTAAAAACCACCATTTTTCCTCAATCAAAGTGCATGAATTGAATGCAAGTAAATGCATAGAGTTTTTACCAAGGTTTGGCTTGTGTTTGATCCTTGACGGCCACTCCTATGTGTTGGATTTCCCTTCTTTTTAGTCTAATTTTTCAGCTCCACACTCTAGCTTTGGATTCTTTTCTTCTTTAATTGCATGAATGAGCATCTAAGGTTTTGGTGAGTTATTTATAGTGTTGGATTTTGGTGAGTTATTTATAGTGTTGGGTTTTCTTCTTTAGTCTAATTTTTCAGCTCCACACTCCACACTCTAGCTCTGGATTCTTTTCTTCTTTAATTTTTTAATTGCATGCATGCATGAAGATCATAGGATCTTCATCTCCATGAAGATCCTATGATCTTTACTCACTCCTACAACCCACTAGTGATCAGCTAAGTGACTCAAATTGTTGACACAAATTGTGTGGGAAAGTGTGCTAGCACATATCTCGAGGTAAAGTCCTTTGTCTCTTAAATTTTTGTTAACAACTATAGAACATCTATTTGATTTACATTTATTAAATGTCATATGTTGTGAAATAAATTAATTTAATGACATTTAACTAAGTTTAGACTTACCACAAGTCTAGCTATCCGATTCCTCGGCTCGCACACAACTCGAGGTGTGTCCACGCTCGCTTCTCAACGCCTATAACTGCAAGAATCAACTTAATCAGTCTACACATATACAAAACACTATGCATACACCACAACAAATATAAAAGATACTTCGACCACATACCTTGGTCGATGTGCGCATCTTATGCTAGTCCTACTTCACGGTTCAGTGATACTGATTAAGGATTTAATCAAGGGTTAGGAATTTAGGCCGTGACAATTTCATTAGAAAACCTACATTGCAATCAAACAAACAATTTGTACATTTGCCAATCTTTTTATTTTAGGCATTGATATAGTTGAGTTAAAGCAATTGTGAAATGGTTAGTTTTACGCAATTGATCTGTTAATTGATCTTGATATCAATTTTATTTTATTACACAGGGACACTATGGCGTCTGCTGCCCTATGATGTCAGCTTGAATTTCCACAAAACATGGCATGAAACTGAATTAAAGTTAATTAATTCCTTCTAATTAGACGCTTTACATGATGTGACGGCTCCAGTTCCACAACCCTAAAACTGAACTCCGCCTGGCCTAGACTTATATAAACCCCGAGTCAACCCTCGTGCAGTCAACGCATGCCTAGTCAGCCTTACCTTACCTGTACCATTTATTCAACAATTTAAGATGACATTATTGATATTAGTGAGTTATTCAAAGATAAGTTAGGATAACCTAAAATGTGGAAACCTTGCATATGTATACCACCATCATATGTCATGTCACATGAGAGAATATCATAGTATACATGTTCAAGATCTCTCAAAACCCAAAACCCAATGTTTCAAAACATGTATATACTGTAATACAAAATCAAACCTAGATCGAGTCCACAGGTATAACAGCTCCGCTATCCTCAAAGAAAGTCACCAAGCTGAGGAGTTTTTCCCTTGCTCGACTATAGATCTGCACTCAATCAAACACAAGAATGACGAGTTCCAGGTAAGTAACACCAAACATGATATTTATAGTATTTCGAAAGTAAATAACAATCTATATTCATGCAAATTGAAAGAAAAGTACAAGGAATGTATGAATAAATAAAGACTAAAAATAAATTTGAATTAATTGAAAATGAGTGTCTAGGAAAATAATAGAAAAGGCTCAAGAAGTCCTGACCAAGAAACAGTCATTGACTCTAGGATATGAAGTCAACTACCAGACTCGGAGTTTAGGATGTGGTACATTCACACCATCCTAACATCCACACGGATACAGAATTCTCCAGCAATCTAGTGAAGAAACTCTCACCCCGTATAGAACCACAAACCATATTGTGTATCCCGAGTCCCTGATTTTGGTGTATCATACCAGATAAACCAGCCCTCTCAAGGATCACATTGACTCATTTGCCCTTAGACCACTCAATTAGAATATAGTTCCAAACTAGGAATAGAGCAATAACAATAACAATTTAAATTCAAAGAAATAACTATAAATTTTCCCATTGGTTTACTTACCCATGTCCAATGCTATTACGTACTCACACGCCCGTAATTTGTCCAGACAAACTCCACTTATGCCTATTATTGTCCTACAGCCCCCAATTAATCATTTAATTACAAATTCATTAATTATCCACCTAATTCTCTCATTTTTCGTAATTTTATTCATTTATATATTTGGGTCAATTATCTGAGTATTAGTCTATATTCAAACCCATTTAGATACCTGAGAGATCCCCGAAGTTTTCAAAAAAATAAAAAATTGGTCTGATGAATAGGGCCACACTGTGAATGGCGTCGTGGAGCTAAGTGCTTTGCGGCATCATCTATAGCATGAGACTACCATTCACCTCTGGTTCAAACGTTGTGATCGACGTCATGGTGAAATGCCAAAATAGTGGTCTATAACCCTGGTGTGGAAATTAACTCATAAACCAAGATAATTCTCCAAAAATACAAAACCAATCTAAACGCCCAAAACAAGCGCATGGTTGTCAACTAATCCATATAATCATCAAACTGTTCGAAAAACTAAATTTCCTAATTGGTAACCAAAAATACTACGACAAAAACCTTAAAAAAAACTTGTCAGAACGATGAACACTGTGATGGCCCCAGTTCCACAATCCTAAACTAGGTCCCACTCGGCCTAAACTTACGTGAACCCCCGAGCCAATCTCCCTGAGTCACGCAAGCCTAGTCAGTCTTCCTTTACCATTTACCATTTATTAAGCAATGAAAAGTTGAGTTAAGAAATTAGCAAGTTCTCATAATTATAGTGGAAGCAATTATATCTCAAACTAATCAATTAAACTTGTAGCATATAAATTAAGACAACTTAGAGTTTTGAAACCCCGCATATGTATATCATCATAAACAAGTCTGAGGAGAGTAACATATAGATATACATGCCCAAGATCTCTCAAAAACCTAATTCCTAGTGTTTCAAACAAATATATACAATAATGCAAAAAGAACCACCTATGTCATACAAGTGGAAAGACCTGCTCTGGTATCCTCAAATCAAATCTCCAAGTTGTTGATCATTTCCCTTGTTGGATTGTGGATCTGCACTTCGTTAAACACAAGAATGGTGAACCAGGTAAGTAACGCCAAGTAGGACATAAATACAACATTTCGAAATAAATAAAACACCAGTTCATATTCATGCTGATAGAAAGAAAGGACAGAGGATGCATGAATAAATAAAGACTGCAAATAACTGAATCAATCAAAAATGAGTTTTTACTCTGGAAACAATAGAGATGTGTAAGTAGTCCCAACCAAACAGTTGTTGAGTCGAGGAAAACACCTACAAGACTCGGAGTTTAGGACGCGGTACACTCATGCCATCCTAAAGTCCATGCGGATGAGACTCCCTGGTAGTTGAGGTATGAACTCTCACCCCGTATAGAGCCAGAAATAGTATCGCGCATCCCGAGTTCCTAACTCTGGCATATTACCTCAGATAATCCGTCCTACCAAGTGATCACGTTGACTCGCTTGCCCTCGGATAACTCAAAGGAATGGAATTTCCAAAACAGGAATAGAGCAATAACAATAACAATTTAAAGCTCAAGAAATAATTGTAAAAATTCATCATTGGTTTACTTACTTGTATCTAAGCTAACACGCACTCACACGACCTCTAACTCACTTCCAACGAAACTCTGTGTGACGCGACTAAAACTCCTGATTATCAATTAAATTTCAATTCCTCAATAATTACTTCCTAATTTACCCAATATTTTATAATTATTTTATTAGCTCTTCTAGTTTGGGATTGTTGTTACTTGAACTCATTAGCAAATATTTGCAAGTGATAGAATACTAAAATTGATTGAACTAGTAGATCTTGTAATGAGAAACATCATAACACTTGAACTAAACTTTTTGTAGCTTAATCTTCTTGAGTGTAGTTTGTTTTACTTAATCAGTATGCTTGTGATGATAGATTTGGGATGTGGCAGGGCTAGAAAGACATCTCAGTCTTGGTGTAATTAATTATCTCTTCTCTTATATTGTTTGCAGGTATCGAAGGGTGTAATCAATCTGTTCATCAATAATGAAGACAAATTCTCAATTGCTTGAATGTTATATTTTATCTATTTTAGTGATGTTAAAATGTGTGTACGAATTTGAATGTTGTTGATTGAATTAAAATATCATTATTTTTTGCTCATTATTATTTGTTGGTATATAAATTTTAGCGTAATGTATTTGATTCTTTAATAGGTGATTTATGTATTTGAATGGTATCTTTTAATTTTTTTAATTATCATATAGCTTTAATGATATTTAAAAACTGTCATTAAAAAGTTAAGATGAAAGTTTTAGAGTGTCGTTGAATTGCCAAGATGATAGTTTTAAAATGTCATTAAACATTAAAGATGACAGTTTTAAAGTTGTCATTGTAAATTAATACTTTCTACAACACCCCCATTCTATGACTGTAAAAAAAATGTCATCTTTTATTTTTAACGACAGTTTTCAAATGTCATTGAAAGACTTATTTCTTGTAGTACCTTGCAGAGATACGTGTGAATAATTCTCGATCGTCGACACCGAGGTATGCTATTTTTGTTTGGTGTTTGTGTTATTTATCTACTTACCCAAACTTCAATTCCAATGTATCAAATATGGGAGGATGTTTGTGTAAGAGTATTGATGCAGAGAAATGGGTTTGACTAGGAGAAATGTGTTTTAAGGGTGCCAGGCAAATGGTGGTCGGGTGTTTAGTTGTTCGGGGGACAAATGTAATTAAAACACTGACAAAATACATTAATATATAATAATTAAGCATTATGTAACGTGTTGCTTTAGTAGGTTTGTGGGTACATAGCGGTGCGAGTCGTGGTTCGAATCGGGTTCGAAAATGATGAGAGAGTATGTGTTGAGGGGTGTGCCTGGGGTGAAGTCTCAAACTGAATCACACACATTATGTTAGTGATATGTTAGTGGAAGAAGCTGGATGGAAGGAGAGCAGTTGGATCATTCTCGAAATACGTGTGCGAGAAAAGATGAAAAAGATATATATAAATTCTTTTCTTCTCTCTCTGTTTCACATCTTTCTTTCTTCTTTGTTGATACAAGTTTGAGGTTTTTTTTTTCGATCAAATTCGAGCTTGAAACTACAACAAGACACTACTTAACGCAAAAACCAAGGTAACATCTCCACTCATCGCGAGGTGTTCGTTGTTTTGACTAGTCTTTTGAGGGTTTTCGTCTTAGTATTTTTGGTTACCAATTAGGAAATTTAGTTTTTTGAATGGTTTGATGAGATATATGGATTAGTTGATCGGTGTGGAGCATAACCATGCAGTTATTTTGGGTGTTTGGATTGGTTTTGTATTTTTAGAGAATTATAGTGGTTTGTGAGTTAATTTCCACACCGGGGTTATAAGCCACTATTTTGGTCGATATGAATACTGGATTTGATGTAAATGAGCACCTCTATGAGTTTGGGATAGGCTAGGAATGTGACGAAGCGAGCCGGGGTGTCGGAAAACCCTTGAATAGAATTAGGAATTTACGCCGCGAGGGACGTCGTGGGGCATTTCACCCACAGCGTCGATCACGACATCTGAACCAAAGGCAAATGGTAGTCTCACACTTTAGATGATGACACTGTTCATCAGCCCAATTTTTCATTTTTTTAAAATCTTTAGAGATGTCTTGGGTATTTCTTTGAGCTTTAAATTGTTATTGTTATTGCTCTATTCTTGGTTTGGAACTCTATTATGATTGAGTGGTTCAAAGGCAAGTGAGTCAACGTGATCTTTTGGAGGGCTAGTTGTCTGGTGTGATACGCTAAAATTAGGGACTCGGGATGCACAATATAGTTTGTGGTTCTATACAAGGTGAGAGTTTCTTCACTAGATTGCTGGGGAATTCTATATCTGCGTGGATGTTAGGATGGTGTGAATGTACCACATTCTAGACTCTGAGTCTGGTAGTTGATCTAACAATCCTCAAAATTTAACCCGACTTGTCAGGACCGTGACTCGGCTATCGTGATGCATCGAGTATTTCAAACTTCGGGAGTCGATACCGAAGTAATATTATGTTTCTATGATGTGTGTATTAGTATCATAGTTTAATACGAGTCTCGAGCCATTTGGGTGATTGTTTAGTCTGAGTGAGGCTTCGCATAGGTAAACGGGGGAGTTAAACCACATAAAATAGTAATAAATGATTTTTTGGATAACTAATATAAATTTTTGTGGAGACGTAACAAGTCAACAGACGCGACGAGTCGATTTGTGGTGAAATATGGGCAAAAGAGCGTGGGATCAACATGAGAGCTGGATAACTAAGTGACACTCAAGTCACTTAGTGGAGTTCGTTCAGAGGGTTGTTATGATGAGACAACTTGAGAAGGAAAGCCAAGGGATCAGCCTCGAGATGTGTGTGTGCAATAAGATTACGTGAGGGTCTATATAAAAGGGACCACACCCATTTGAGCACACACATTGTTCATTTCTCTCTTTCTTTCTCTTCCTCTCTCTCTTTCTCTCTCTCCAACTCCTTCTTTCTTATTTCTTCTCTTTTGTCCCTTTTGCTTGGAGAGCAAGAACAACCATTTTGAGTAAGGTTGGGTTGCCAGAGTCTCACCGGATACCCATTTTCTCACCGGAATCAAGGAGAGGACAACTATTTTCCTTCTCTTTTCCTTTTCCCTATTTTTGGGTTTTGTTTGATTAATTTGTTGTTGAGTCCTCGCCATGACATGGGTGGCTTGCCGGAGACATTCCGGGTGTCTTACTAGTGTCTCGGCAACCCTCGGAGTGATCAACACACAACACTAATACCGGGTGTTATTGTTTCATGTTGTTTTGGTTGTTTCCTTGTTGATTTATTAAGAAATTGGGATATCTTAGATTCCCAGACATTATCGAAGTTTCGTGATGATTCGAAGTCGAATACGGAGAGTCTTGGGGTTAATGAGGTGACATTGATGACTACCAAAGAGTTGTGTGAATGTTTACAGTCAAATCGTTGTTCTAGAATTCTGGGATTTTGGTTTTATTATGACAGCATGAGGACGTTGTGTGTGTGGGGTACCTCACGACGCCAAGCGCATACGCATAGAACAAAACTAGAAACACGCCGCCAAGGCGTTGTGTTGTTTTGTTTATCACAACATTGTCACGGCGTGGTAGGGTGTTGTCTTTTTATTTATATTTCATTTTCTAGATGTGAAAGAATTTTTATGTACTTCCTTCCCACAGCGTGTACAAAGTATGAGTTGTAAATTTGTGATTTGAGGAATACGTTTTGAGAGACGTTTTCATAAAGAGTAGAACACGGCAGGTATGAGGCGTGAGCTTTGTTTCGTTTTGTGAGTTGTGTATTTAATAGGCCTATTGTGTATCGGCCCAACAAGAGGTCTCTAAGCAATAAAAGCCCACGAAGTGTAATTGTGGCCTATTTTCGTGATTGTTCTCTTCACGGGTGTGTGGGTGAGCTTAACGTCGTGGGGTGCGATTTGTGTGTTGTTCTTTACGGCGTGCATGAAACGTAATGTCGGTGTTTTACCTTGTGCGTTTTCACGTTAAGTGTGTGTGGGTGTTTTGCAGTTTGTGTGTGGACTGTTTAGGGCCCAACAAGGGCCCATGACTAGGGCTTGTGGTTGGTCTGGCCCAGAAATCTTTTTAACATTGTTTGGGTCCATTTTTGGACTGTTATGGGAATAAACTTAAGACTAAAACACTAACCCTAAACTTATAAATTGTTGTACCGTCCTACGTCAGGTAGCTGGGAACGTGCGGGAAACGCGATAGAGTTGCGGAGTGTCTACACATTGTGTTAAGTCAGGTAAGTACACTTACCACAAGCTTGTGTATGTTAGTAAGCCAGTAAGGAAATATCATGTGATTCATTATTATTCATTTGTTGTTTTACTTTTATCCATTGTTGACATTCCGTTCCATTATTTTCCTTGGTATTTATGTTCTTGGCGTGAGTGTGTCAGAAGGTGTTTCGTAGGCTGACACCAGTTGGGAAAACACGAGGCTTTCCCGCAGGACCTGACCACCCTGATGTTGTGTGTTACCAAGACACTGGGTATTAGGAGTAGTTGCGATTGCTTTTATAATCATGTTGTGCTAGTGTTGCGACATTGCACGGGGAGTTCTTACAAGATCTTTTCGTATTATATGATAGACCTCTCATCAGCCTCTTTTGATTCTTAGGACACACATGTTTCGATTTATATCTGTTAGTCTGTTTATCATGCACCTTGATCTATTTAAACTTTTTTCTTTTTCAATTACTGCATGATATTTTAACTGCTTTACTTGTTGAATCATGAATTTCTGTTATATTCCTCTGGCATTACTTTCGATTTCTTTAAGTTGGTCACCGTCTAGTTTGTGACAGTGGATGCAGATAGACCGGAGTGCTCTAGGGGAAAGGGACCCTGCTTAGGAGATTACAGTTAAGGACTAGCGGTTGGATCGTCGTACCTTAAAGTAGGTTTTATGTTACTTGGATGTATGCTCGTTTATATATAAGTTGTTGTTGTTGAACTTAGGTTAATATTGATATCATTTATTGTTCATCTCGAATTTTTACATGAATATTCGGGGTTTCTACATAATAGATTCCTGATTTCCCTTTGACTGAGTTATTTCCCATATTGTTTAGTATGTTTATTTTTTCGTTGCATATAACTTGCAATAACTCTTTCATAAATTGTTAAATTGATTCATCGGAGGCTGACTAGGCTAGTCAGGCTCACCTAGTACCGACTCGGGACCTGCACGGGTCTAGGCTGGCCGTACCCAAATGCTATTGGGAATTTGGGGCAGTCACAGTTGGTATCAGAGCGTACCAGGTTTAAATTCATAAAACACAAGACATTTAAACTAGCAGAAATTGGTAATGGTTTAACTTAGAGTGGAAACCTTATGATCCTATAGAAACTTAATTGGGGAGTAATGGGATGAGTCGGGTGATTTTTTTAAACATGTTTTAACTGTTATGTGTATAAGTATGATATACGTTAGCTATCAACTAATCCGAGAAGTTCACTCTCTTAATCAGATGTGAATGACGGATCAGTAAGGTCCGAGTGCTAACAGCAAGGCACCGGGTTCTCGTGCCATCACCGCAGAGGAGTTTCATGCTTGGACGCACCGAGTTGTGATGTAGGACATACAGTTACAGGAGATGTTGCAGTTGATGTGGATGCTCGCACCAGCTACTACTATGACAAAATCGACCCCGACTACACCATTGCCACCTACAACTAGTCGGGGAGCAGAGACTCTGATTGCTGCTGCATCTACGGCTCCGATTCCGTTAGCGGCGATACCTGAGGGAGTTGTTGTTACGCCGGTTGCGCAGACTGAGGCTGAGACATCGCCGATAGCACAAGCAGAGGAGACGCATACTTCACATGCCACACATGTGGCCACTGTTGGGATTACTCCAGAGAAGAGTGAGCCGTCATTGAGGCTAGGCAGTGGAGAGAGTTTAAGATTACGACCCATTGAAGTTCTATGGCGGTACCGATGTTAAAGAAGCAAAGCTATTCTTGAAGAATCAAGAGAAGATTCACACAATCATCACTACTAAGGAGCACATGAGGTCAACGATCACTTCGTCGATGTTTCAGGGGAGGCGGATGTTTGGTGGATGACCATCGTTTCTACCTGGGGTATCCCAAGAGACTGGATCAACGTCAAGACCCAGTTTAATCACAAGTACTTTCTGCCGACTGTCTTTCGAGCAAAGAGGAACAAGTTCATGGCGTTGAGGTAGAGCATAGACAAGTCCGTAATGGAGTACATTGGTAGGTTCATATCACTATTATCGTATGCTGGAAGATTCGTAGATTTTGAGACTGATCGAGTCTATTACTTTAGCAAGGGTTTGTTACCTGTAGTCAGAGGATTTATTGTTGCGACTGAGCCAAAGAGCTTATAGAAAACATATGAGTGCAACCAAGGGAGGGAAAGCTATTTGCTTACTCATCCTAAAGAGGAGGCTAGACCGACCAGATCAGAGGTTCGATCAGAAGACCAACATCAGATCAAGAGACGGAGGACGAATCGATTCCATTAATGAGACTCCAGAGCATCGAGTGTTGGATTTTTCATGCAGCAGACCACCAGACTGGCATATACCATACCACCGGTACCGACATTTGTGAGTCATCTTCCCCAGCCTACTAGGCCAGTGCAGCAGACACAAGGGTAGTCTATCGGGGAGGGGGTAGATAGAGGAAAGGACAGAGACTAGGACAGACTCAGAGTACACAGGGTTAGACTCAGATGCAGACACAGAGTTAGACACAGGAGACCCGTACCTGCTACCGATGCAGACAGGTTGGCCATATATAGGCCAAATGCACTCAAACAGAGCAAGTACAACCACGACACCATCAACACCAGTATGAACGCGTGCAGGCTACATTTGAGCCAAACCAGAGGGCGTCCAGACACCTTGTTGAGGCATGATTTCCATATGCAGTACTTTCATGCATGCCATGTTCGATTCAGGTCATGTTGTTCCATCTATTATTGTGCATATGGTAGACGAGTTAGGGTTAATAGGCCCCAATCTTGAACAAGGATGCTAGGATAAGATATACTTGAATCTGCATAGTCTTGATATTCCGGTAGAGATAAGGGGTTACGAGCTGCTAATAGACATGAGAGTACTGGAGTTTTAGAGTTCGATGTTTTGTTAAAGTACGAGCTGGTTAGGAGCAGTCCATGCTCGGATTGTTTGATATGAGAAGATAAATTGGAAGCCTTCGCGAGTGTTATACGTTCTGGAGTGAGACAAGAGGTTGACACTGCTGAAGTACCGATTAAATGCAAGTTTTGGCTGCTCGAGGTTATATTTTTAGGGAACTTAGTTGGAGCAAACGATATTGCCTGAGATTGGGAAGGACTTGTTCGTCTATAATGATGATTTGAAGGTTGGTTATGGTTGTGTGTTAATGTAGGGGAGCCGTATGATAGCTTATGCATCCTGACAGCTGAAGGTTTGCAAGAATAACTAGTTGACCCACGACCATGAGTAAAGCAACAATCGTGATCGCGCAAAGATATGAGGACATCACCGATACGATGTTCGTGCAAGTTAGGTTGAGCTTGAAACACCTGTTTACTCAAAGGGAGCTAAACTTGAGACAATGGCGTTGGCTCGAGTTCTTGAAGGAGTACGACTCCTCGTTTGGGTACCATCCGGGGAAGACCAATGTTGTTGCTGATACTTTGAGCTGCAAAGGATTTGATGCTGAGGTAGTTGTGTGTTAGAGGACTTACAAGCTTGGTCTACGTGAGGCAGTTGAGTTGATGACTTCAGTGGACGTGCCAAAAACTACCAGGACACTGATACGTGGTCAGACGAGGTTACAGACCATCTCATTTGGCATTGTGCATAAGGGACAACAAGAAGATGCGTCATACTAGCGGTGCAGTGGGATGGTGGATAGTTCAGATTGCCCATACAGGAGTCGGTCGACAGACTCATGCTAGAGGTATCGCGGGCGATTGGGGTTTCTATTAGAGGCTGATGCACGTGGTGAGATACTTCATGAGACTCACCGCTCACATTTTTCTGTGCATCCGGGTCAAACCAAGATATGCGTTGATGTGCGACATCTCTGCTATTGGCCAGGGATGATTTTCGAGGTGTCGGAGTTTGTTTGAGCATGTGATAGATGCCAGCGCATGGAGGCTGAGTATCGACGACCTGGAGGATTACTGCAGCCCCTACCCATTCCTCAGAGGAAGTGGGAACATAGTGCTATGGATTTCGTCAGTGGTTGCCCTAGTCTCCTCTTGGTCATGATAACATCTGGGTAATTGTGGATAGATTTGTGGGATCTGCAGTACCTTCATTTGTGCGAGGTTGTGCAGAACAACAGTTTTCAAGCGAGTATCAGTATGGCACTGTTCGAGGCGCTCTGTGATAGACCTTGTAGATTCCCTTCCTGCTAGAGCCAGAGGATGCAGTAACAGTTGGACTTGAGACTGTTAATGATCATGTTGAGAAGGTACGACTGATTCGTCTGAGACTTAAGAGTTCCCAAGAGTGGCAGAAGAAATACTACAACGAGTATCATGATGAGCTTCAATATGATTCGGGGAGATTATGTATACTTGAAGGTCTCTCCACTGAAGGGTCACGAACCTTTCAAAGTCGAGGAAAGACTTGCCCCGAGGTTTATCAGTCCCTTTAGTATTTGTGAAGAGGGTTGATAAGGTCGTTAGTTTAGTTACTTATTAGTTTAATTTCGGGGATAAAATTCTAATAAGTGGGGGAGACTGTAACAACCCTCAAAATTTTACCCGATTTATGTTACACTTGTCAGGACCATGCCTCGGCTATCGTGATGCATCGATTATTTCATACTTTGGGAGTTGGCGCCGAAGTAATATTATGTTTCTATGATGTGTGTATTAGTATAATACTCTAATATGAGTCTCGAGTCATTTGGGCGATTGTTTAGTCTGAATGAGGCTTTGGCTAGGTAAACCGAGGAGTTAAAACACATAAAATAGTAATAAATGATTTTTCAGATAATTAATATAAAATTTTTGTGGGACGTTACAAGTCAACAAACGCGATGAGTCGATTTGTGGTGAAATATGGGCAGAGGAGTCTGGGATCAACACGAGAGCTGGATAACTAAGTGACACTTGAGTCACTTAGTGGAGTTCATTTAGAGGGTTGTTAAGATGACACAACTTGAGAAGGAAAGCCAAGGGATCAACCTCGAGATGATTGTGTGCAACATGATTACGTGAGGGTCTATATAAAAGGGACCACACCCATTTGAGCACACTCATTGTTCATTTCTATCTCTCTCTCTTTCTCTCTCTCTAACGTCCTTCTTTCTTCTTTCTTCTCTTTTCTCACTTTTTCTTGGAGAGCAAGAACAACCATTTTGAGTAAGGTTGGGTTGTCGGAGTCTCATCGGAGACCCATTTTCTCACTGGAATTAAGGTGAGAACAACTATTTTCCTTCTCTTTTCCTTTTCCCTATTTTTCGGTTTTGTTTGATTAATTTATTGTTGAGTCCTCGCCATGACATGGGCGGCTTGCCGGAGACGTTCCGGGTGTCTTATCGGTGTCTCGGCAACCCCCGGAATGATTAATACACAACACAAATACCGAGTGTTGTTTCATGTTGTTTTGGTTGTTTCCTTGTTGATTTATTAATAAATTAAGATATCTTAGATTCTTGAACATTATCGAAGTTTTTTGATGATTCGAAGTCGAATCTGGAGAGTCTTGTGGTCAATGGGGTGCCATTGATGACTGCCAAAGAGTTGTGTGAATGTTTACAGTTAAATCATTGTTCTGGAATTCTGGGATTTTTGTTTTATTATGACGTCGTGAGGACGTTGTGTGAGTGGGGTACCTCACGGTAATAAGCGCATATGCATAAAATAGAACTGGAAAACCCCACGCCACCAAGGCGTTGTGTTTTGTTTATCACAATGTTATCACGGCGTGGTAGGGTGTTCTCATTTTTTTAGATTTTGTTTTCTGGCCGTGAGAGAAGTTTTTATGTACTTCCTCCCCACGGCGTGTACAAAGTATGAGTTGTGAATTTGTGATTTCAGGAACATGTTTTGAGAGATGTTTTCATAAAGAGTAGAACACGACGGGTATAAGGCATGAGCTTTGTTTCGTTATGTGAGCCCTGTATTTAATGGGCCTATTGTGTCTCGACCCAACAAGAAGTCTCTAAGCAACAAAGACCTACAGGGTGTAATTATGGCCTGTTTTCGTGATTGTTCTCATCACGGGTGTGTGGATGTGCTTAACGTTGTGGGGTGCGATTTGTGTGTTGTTCTTTACGGCGTGCCTGAAACGTAATGTGGGTGTTTAAGGTTGTGTGTTTTCATGTTATGTGTGTGTGGGTGTTTTGCGGTTTGTGTGTGGATTGTTTGGGCCCAACAAGGGCCCATGACTAAGGCTTGTGGTTGGTCTGACCTAGAAATCTTTTTAACACTGTTTGGGTTCATTTTTGGACTGTTTTAAACCAAGTCTAATGAGAATAAACTTAAGACTAAAACAATAACCCTAAACTTATAAATCCTATGTCAGGTAGCTAGGAACTTGCAGGAAACGCGATAGAGTCGTAGAGTGTCTATAGGTTGCGTTAAGTCAGGTAAGTACACTTACCACAAGCTTGTGTATATTAGTAAGCCAGAAAGGAAATATCATGTGATTCATTATTATTCTTTTGTTGCTTTGCTTTTATCCATTGTTGGCATTCCGTTCCATTATTTTCCTTAGTATATGTGTTCTTGGTGTGAGTGTGTCGGAAGGTGTGAGTGGCGACACCGGTTGGTAAAATGCGAGGCTTTCTGCAGATTTGTCTAACCACCTCTCGGTGTTGTGTGTTACCGGGACATTGGGTATTAGGAGTAGTTGCGACTGCTTTTTATAATCATGCTGCGCTAGTGTTGCGACATTGCCCAGGGAGATATTGCGAGAATTTCCGTATTGTATGATAAACCTCTCATGGGCCTCTTTTGATTCTTAGGACACACATGTTTCGATTGATATCTGTTAGTCTGTTTATCATGCACCTTGATCTATTTAAACTTTTATCTCTTTCAATTACTGCATGATATTTAGACTGCTTTACTTGTTGAATCATGAATTATTGTTATATTTTTCTGGCATTACATTCGATTTCTCTCAGGTGCAGATAGACCGGAGTGCTCTAAGGGGAAGGGACTCTGCTTAGGAGATTACAACTGAGGACTAGTGGCTGGATCGACGTACCTTGGAGTAGGTTTTATGTTACTTGGATGTATGCTCGTTTGTATATAAGTTGTTGTTGTTGAACTTGGGTTAATATTGATGTCATGTATTATTCATCTCGGATTTTTACGTGAATATTTGGGGTTTCCACATAATAGATTCCTAATTTTCCTTTTGATTGAGTTATTTTCGACATTGTTTAGTATTTTTATTTTTTCGCTGCGTATAACTTGCAATAACTCTTTCATAAACTGTTAAATTGATTAATCAGAGGCTGACTAGGCTCATCAGGCTCGCTGAGTACCGACTTGGGACCTAAAAGGGTTTAGGCGGGGTGTACCCAAATGCATTGGGAATTTAGGGCCGTCACAGTTGACTTCATGTCCTTGAATCAACGACTGTTTCTTGGTCGGGACTCCTTGCATCTTTTTTGTTATTTTCTTGGACACACATTTTCTATTGATTCAGATTTATTTCCAGTCTTTATTTATTCATGCATTCCCTATACTTTTCTTTCTATCATCATGTATATAGACTGTTATTTACTTTTGAAATACTGTAAACATCTTGCTTAGAACTTGTCATTCTTGTGTTTAACTGAATGCAGATCGACAAATTGAGTAAGGGAAAAGCTCCTCTGCTTGGTGATTTGCTTTAAGGATAGCAGAGCTGTTAATCCTTTGAACTCGATGTAGGTTTGATTTTGTATTACAGTATATATATGTTTTGAAACATTGGGTTTTGGGTTTTGAGATATCTTGGGCATATATACCATGATAGTGGTATACATATGCAGGGTTTCCACATTCTAGGTTATCCTAACTTATGTCTTGAGGTTGTTATATTAGTTGAAGATTTTAAATGATTATGCTTATCTTTGAATAACTCACTAATATCAATAATCTCATCTTAAATTGTTGAATAAATGTTAAAAGGTAAGGTAAGGCTGTCTAGGCTTGCGTTGACTGCACGAGGGTTGACTCGGGGTCTATGTAAGTCTAGGTCAGGTGAGGTCCAGTTTTAGGGTTGTGAAACTTGGGCCGTTACACATGATGACCCCATTTATTGTTGTTTCTAATAGAAGCTGCATTACCATGGACTTTTCATATCCTTCGATCAATAATTGAAGAGAGAATTCCATAGGGGAACCTTGATTTGGGAAAAAGTGTTAACAAATTCTCATTTTTGGAGCTTCTTGATTGCTTTGATTCAGTTTTGAAGTGAAATTTGATTTATTGAGTAGTTTCAAATACTATAGATTTGAACAGTACTTACCTGTAGTGAAGATTTCCTTCATATGTTATGCACTACAAAGTTCTTGGCGGATCAAACTTGTAAATTACCCCTATGTTTTAAAAAATATGCTAATCTTGACTCTCGAACTTGACCTTCTCTTTAAAATTTGTTGTTTCTTGGGGTTTTTAGGTGATCAAGAAGTGATACAAAGGAAATTTGTTGCAAAGCAAAGGAAGAGAGCTACACCGTGCCTCAAGTGTGGAGAAAGGAAGGTGATTTACAATACCGAGCTTAGTTGAAAATGGCTTATTATAGTTACCGATACATCATCTCTTATGGGTTACTTCGTAGTTTAGTTCATTTTTTTTTTGTTGCCTTGCTATTTGAGATTATTAATAAGTAGAAGTTTTCTTGCCCAAATTTGAGATACTAATTGCTGCATTGTATCTTGGACCATGAACCATCCAAAAGTTTGTAATCATTTTGATGAACTCCTTGCAAACATGGGAAATGCTAGGATAATTTGTTGTTCCTTATGTTTTCACGTTATCTTTTCGTGCTATCTTTTGTTGAATGAGTGACATCTTTCATCAAAGAACTTTATAAATTAGATACCATTTTTAAAATCTCGGTTAACCCACTTTGGGCATCGAGTTTGAGCACCAACCCACACTGTGCCCGCTCGATGCACCTTGCGAAGTGTGCATGCACATACATCTCAAGGTGCATCACGTCGCAACTAAGTGGATAGGTGTCTAAACTTGGTGCCCAAAGCACATTACTAATTTTGTTGGGTCTGTATTTTTCTACGACTAGAAGTGCCAAACTACGGCCTTTTTGTCTACAGACTTACATTATTGGCCGGTAGTTACTAAACTATAGCTACTACATTACTAATTGATGAAGAGCAAAGTGCCAAATTAAACTAACTATTACATCATTATTGACGAAAAATAAGCTCTACGTGCCAATCAAGAATCTACTAATGCTCCGTGTTCCTCCACTGGATTAGACTCATGAATGGCTAGGATAGTTTGTTCATCGCTGAAAAAATTATCAGGATCGACGTTGCTCTTCACTTTCATTAGCTTCAGACAGTTACTCTTGAAGTATTGTTTCCCCCAACTCGCGCATCCCGATGAGTGTACCGAAGCGTCACTTATTGTGTTCTGTCCCAAGTCGAGATCTCTGTAAATGAAGTATGCAGCTCTTGGTGACTTGGAAACAAAAGGAGTCATGCGATCATACATTTCCCTAAGCTGAACTAAATATTTTTCTTGTTCTTCAGTCGTCTCATTGTCATCCCATATTGCCAAGTATCCAATCATATACAAATTTCCATCTCTATGTGGAAAAGCAATCTCATTCTCTGGAATGGCACTAACCCTCCCTCCCCATGGAACCATGGACAACACAAATTCGTTTTCTTCCAACATCTTCCAAATTCCTTCAAGCGTAGTTTTCGACATCGGTTTTGTCACAAAATCAGACTTCACTTTGAATGTGATTTTTAACTCTGACTCTCTACTTAGTAATCTTTCAAGTGGTACCATTCCATCTGGGAATTGAGCAAAGTAAACAACAGATTCAATCCAACTCATCTCCATACAATCTTTCTCTTCCATCCCCAACTCCGCGAACTTATTTTCCATCAACTGCATTAGCTTCTTAGATCGACCGAGATACATGATTCGATGCGTAGCTACTATAGTCTTTCCCAATCTTCCTGTTGTACTTGCATCATTTTTATTCCTTACAGAAATATCTACTTCAATGTTAAGCTCTTCTGGAACCTCATGAGTTGCAACGGTTTGCCATTTGTAAACGAGATCTGTCGCGCCTTCTTCGTATGTTCTTTCGAAGGTCGAAACAGTTACAGTAGGTGGAACTGCAACTAGTTTGATCTTCCATGCAAGAACGACACCAAAACTAGCCGCCCCTCCTCCTCGAATAGCCCAAAACAAATCTTCCCCCATGGTTTCTCTGTTGAGGAATTTGCCCTTCACATCTACTAGTCGAGCGTCGATAATGTTATCAGCTGCCGTGCCGTATTTTCTCAGTAACGTGCCATGACCAGCTCCGCTGATATGTCCGCCTACGCCAATTGTGGGGGCTTTTCCAGCTGGGAATCCATGAACTGGACTTTTCTCTGCAATTCTATAATAAACTTCACCCAATGTCGCGCCAGCTTCAACCCATGCACTACCGTCCTCTATGTTGACATCGATTGCTCGAAGATTGAAAAGGTCCATGAGAACGAAAGGAACATATGATCTGTACGAGAGGCCTTCAAAGTCATGGCCTCCACTTCGAATTCGGATCTGCAGGTCATGTTTTATAGAACAAACCACGACGACTTGGACATGGGATTCGTGGGTGGGAGTGACTATGAACCGAGGTTTATTATTCGGTGTGGCGGCAGCGTCGGGAGAAGAAAATCGGAGGTTTTGTATTTTAGATTCGAGAATTGAAGTGTAAGAAGTGGTATTGGGGGTATAGACTGGAAGCTTGGTGTCCATGGCATTGAACGAAATACATTCAAGGAAATCATTATCCTCATGAGCTGTTAAGATTGGTGATGAAGCTGTGTATGATGATAACAATAATAATACAATGCAAGCAAAAAGGGCCGAACCTGGTAAAGACAATGGGCACCTCTGACCGGCCATGGTTGTCGATCAATGTGGTATATGTCTTACACTTCTAAGGGAAGGATTTCAATTGAATTGAGATCATCACAAGCTAGCTGGCATATAATTTATAAAGGGAAACGCTAGTGTGCCCCCACATGCATCCCGTTGGATGCTCTTTGCGCATGCATCTCAAGGTCTTTGATTGTATTCGTGTCCAATCAGGGTGCACAAAGTGTATGCACTCTAGCATTATTAATACAATAAGTGTTATAATGACAACGGGTATGTCACACAGAAAGTCATATTAGACCTTTGAGCTATCCATACATGTCTCGGAATATTGGCATACATAGATCTCATGTATAACACACGGGTCGAAGTTACATAGACAGTTCTTGTAATCTAATGTGTTTTCCATATGACATACTCGTTACTATTATAATATTTTTCTTTTAATACACCCCGAGTCAAGGCTCATGCGTTTATAATTGGCAGGCCTAACTGATCTACCACTACTACTAGAAAAGAGGCAATTTTTTATTTTTTATTATTTATTAATTTATTTATTTATTAATTTATTTTTCACAATAGAAAAGAGGCAATTTAATTATTAGAGCACCTGCACTACTATAAAAGTGGTAAAGTAATAGCGTCGTGATCTTTATTGCCCTCCAAAGCATTGACTACAAGTTTTCCTTCCTGTGGAGGACTTTTTTTGTTCTTTTCTTCCACTAACTATTTGTCTTCTTGTAAACAAAAATTTAATTTACACCAATAAAAAATAATAATAATAATAATGAATGACACGTGACTTTTTTTTGGAAAATAGCAAAGGAACATTGTAAGTGTGCAGCTTAAGTGCACCTACCTGATGTGGCGCTTATATGGAGACGGAAAGCTCCACTCATCAGCTTCTCAATGAAATAAAAAAAAATAAAAATTGTTAAAAATAAGTCAAAAAGTTGGTATGTGGTTCTAATTGTCAGCTGTCAGACTGACCACTTACTCTACCACTGATTTTAACGAAACTTTTGAATTTCCTTTTTTTTTCATTTCAAGATAAAATCATTTCTCTTGTTGAAACACCTTCATTTCCTCCATCTCCCATGTTGAAACTCTAAAATAATCCCTCGTTGAAACCTTAAAATCGAAGGGAAAGTCGTCTGTATGCTGCAACAATTAACTATGTGTTCGAGTGGAGAGCAAAAAGAGTGTTTTTTTTTCTGTGTTGAGGCAGGGAATCTCGATTCTTTGGAGGAGGACGACCATCCCATAGTCTGTGCAAGAAAACATTATGGATCGAGAATGGAGTTCTTACAATTGCATGCATGGAGTGTTTGGTTGGAACGAAACGTTCGAATTTTCGAGCAAAGAGAGAGAATGGGGAGCTGTTAGGGACTTTGTCAAGCATCAAGTTTAGTTGTAATGTGTAATTATTTGGGATCTTAGGCTGAATATGAAGATGTTAGATGACACCCCAAAGTCACACCCTAGTGATGACGCACGTAGACCCCACGTAAAAATGAGTGTTAGGCACAAGGTTTCTAGTGCATATTACGTGGGCTAATGTGATGGCCCCAGTTCCACAACCCTAAAACTGGACCCCGCCTGGCCTAGACTTACGTAGACTGATAAGTGTTCATTTAGGCATGATTTAGTACAGGATATTAGGAGTTAATGGACTATATTTATCTTGTTTTAAAGTGATAAATGCTTGTTTTATGTGTTTCAGGGATTTTACACGAGTCGGACGTTTTTGGAGCAAAAGGCGTGTTATGAACTTAATTGAGTGTTGCAGTTCACAAGCCATAACTTTCACATCCGAAGTTGGAATGACTCACCGTTGGTCTTGTTGGAAAGAAGACTTTGAGACGGACATTTTCATATCTCAAAAGCATCATGAGATATGGATTTTAAGTGGCTCAAAAGAGCGACACATAGTTGGCAAAGTTTGGCCAAGTTCCTTAATGACCCCTCTTTAGTATAAATGACATAACTTTCTCATCTTAAATCCAAAGACTTTTCATTTCCTTTTTTGAAATTTAGACTCCAAGATGTACATTTTCATGTCACATAATTATCTTTAGATTTGGCCTCTATGTGGTCCAAAATCATGTTGTAAGCCAGAGACACCGTGAGGACACCGTGATTAACAAATTCTCACGGCACGACTCACATACGTCTGAACTAGAGAGCTCAAAAAAGATACAATGAAGATGTCGCCAACACGCCGCTGCCCTCAAGATTCAAAATTTTGGGATTTTACCTACTTTTCAAGATTTTTAGGTTTTCAACCCACTTTGGAGTGTTCCTATAAATACCAATAGACTCTTAAACGAAATAATCATTTGTTTTAATTCCGTTTTGCATTAGAATTAGATTTTTGATTATGTCTAGCTAGTTTCTCTTCTAGGTTGAAGGTGGATCGGTCAAGCCTATGACTTGAGAATCATTTATGAGGTTTATTTATCTTTATTATTATTGACTTTTTTATATGATATATTTTCTTTGGTGTTGTTTATAATATTAGGGTTAGATTTAATTGTGTGTAAAGGTCTGTGCATGCATATTAGATTGATTACTTTCTGTCATTGAAGTCGAAATGTCCGTCCTTACGCGGTAGACTCATATTTATGACAGTTGGTCATCCGATCAAGTACCCTAGGGATCTTGGCTAAATTGGGAGCACTAACGATTTGGTTGTCTAGGCGTATTGCCTTCATGGACTGAAGTAATTCGGCCAACGCATTAAATCTGGAGCACTGCGATTAGGTTGTGTGTTTTGTTAGGGATGTAGTCAACGGTCGTAACTTGGCTGCCGATATTAGGAAGTGCGAGGAACCGAGTGCGTCACCGGGTCTATAGCTGCACTAGATTATAGATTAGTTTCATATTTTTCATAAACCAACAATTAATGATATCAACCCCAAGTTGTATTGCGAAGACCGTGAAACTGAATACTTAAATTTTTACCGCCATTAGATTTCCTCTCATTTAATTTCTGTATTTTCAAAGTATTCACACATTTTCTCTAAAACCCTAATTTCCATTTTTTTTACCTTAGAAAGACAACCAATCTATGTAGGATCGACTCTTTACCGCTATCTACAAAATAGTTGGTTTAGGTAATATATTTTATTGACGCATTTGGTGCACGTCATAGACCCTGAGTCAACCCTTGTGTAGTTAACACAAGTCTATTCAACCTTACCTTAACATTCATCATTTATTAAACAACTTAAGTGAGAGTTATTAATATTAGTGAGTTATTCAAAGATAAATGGAAGCATTTAAAATCTTCAAACTAAAGAAAACAACCTCAAGACATTAGCTAGAACAATCTAGAGTGTGGAAACCCTGCATATGTATACCATCACCATATGTCATGTCACAAGAGAGTATATCGTAGTATACATGCCCAAGATCTCTCATGCCCAAATCCCAATGTTAAACAATATATACAATAATGCAAAAGATATCAAACCTATTTCAATAACAAAGGATAAATAACTCCAATATCCTCAAAGCAAGTCACCAAGCTGAGGTACTTTTCCTTTGCTCGACTGTGGATCTGTACTCAGTTAAACACAAGAATGACGAATCCCAGGAAAGTAACACTAAGCAGGATGTTTACAGTATTTTAAAAGTAAATAAACAGTTTATATTCATGTTAATAAAAAGAAAAGTACAGGGAATGCATAAATAATAAAGACTAGAAATACATCTGAATAAATAAAAAATGAGTGTCCAAGAAAATAATAGAAAGACGGAAGTAGTCGCTACCAAAGTTCATTGAGTCGAGGAAATGAAATCACCTACCAGACTCAAAGTTTAAGACATGGTACTCTCACACCAGCCTAAAGTCCACAAAAATGCAGAGTCCCCAACACTCTATCGAAGAACTCTCATCCCGTATTGAACTCAAATAATATAGTGCATCCCAAGCTCCTAGCTCTGGTGTATGACACTAAATAACCTGCACTCTCAAGGATCACATTGACTCACTTACCCTTGGACCACTCAATTAGAATATAATTCCAAACTAGGAATAGAGCAATAATAATAACAAATTAAAGCTCAAGAAAATAACTGTAAATTTCTCCATTGGTTTACTTATCCGTGTTCAACGCTATTACGCACTCACACGTCCGTAATTCGTCCCTTACGAATTCCCCGTGTGATTATTACTGTCCTACAATTCCCTACTAATCATTTGGTTATAAATCCATTAATTATCTTCCAAATTATCCTATTTTCCATAATTTTATTCATTTATATATTTGGGTCAATTACTCAAGTATTGACTCGTATTCGAAACCACTTAGATACCTGAGATATCCCCAAAGTTTTCGAAAAAAAATAAAAAATTGATTTGATGAACTGTACCACGTCGTAAGTGGCGCCGTGGAACCAAATGCCTTGCGGCTTCACTTAAAGCATGAATTTTCAGACTCTCTGGTTTAGACGTTGTGGGGTGCAATGCCTCATGGCATCAGTTACTGTTTCTAAATCTGAGGTTTTTCGACACCCTAGCCGTTTTGCCGTGTTTCGAGCCTATCTCAAACATATAGAGACACTCATTTACACTAATTCCAACCTTCAAATTGTTCCAAACAGTGGTCTATAACACCGATGTAGAAATTAACTCAAAAATCAACGATAATTCTCTAAAAATACAAAACCAATTCAAACAACCAAAAAAATCGCATGGTTGTGCAAAAAAACCCATATAAACCTTTGAAACATTTGGAAAACCAAAACTCTGAATTGGTGTCAGAAAAAACAACGATTAAAACACTCAACAGAGTCATCAAAATGTAGAGAACCTCACGATGAGTAAGAATATTACCTTGGTTCTCGCGTTTGGTCACGTCTTGACGTCATCACGAGCTCAAATCCGATCGAGAAATCTCCCTTCACAGCTCATTCTCGCGTATGTATGAAATGAAAGAATGAAAATGATGAAGGAGAGATAAAACTAAAACTATATATTTATCTTTTTCATCTCTTCCCCGAGCGTATCCCGAGAATTATTTAGCGGTCATCCTCAACTCTAGCCAAGTTCACTAACACATGGCTGACACATTCGGGACACTCTTCCGTGGAAACTATTCCACACACGCATTTCCCAATGTTTTCAGACCCGGTTCGAACCACGACTCACACTGCCATGTGCCCACGAACCTACCAAGTACCGAACACTTTTAATTATTGTATATTAATGTATTTTGTCAATGTTTTGATTACATTTTCCTCTGGAAAGCTAAATACTCGACCACCGTTCACCTCGGTGCCCACGAAACACGTTTCCCTGGATCAATGCTCACCCTCAAACGTCTTCACACGTTTGGGACATTGGAATTTAAATTCAGTAAATAGAATAATGATACAAACACCAAATAAAAATAACATACCTCAGTGTCGACGACCGAGAATTGTTCACACATATCACGGTTAGGGTCCCACGTACGACCTAAAATGACAAGTGACACGAGTTAGATTTTAGGGTCGTTACAGCTAATATCAACTGACACCTAAGTGAGAAGGACCTCAAGACCATGTGGTTGTGTATCACCGAGATTACTGGTTTGGTATCGGTGACCTGTTACTGAGACATTAAGTTATGGCTCAGTTACTTCCAACCGAGTATAATAAAAAGTTATGTTTCGGATTAGACTCGGTTGGTAGTAACCGACACCTTTTGGTAGTTATCGGTTATAGGTTACCGAGACATTACAACATGTCTCTGACATGTGTGACCGATAAATTCGCATCCGTGGTTCACCTTCGAAAAAAAAAAAAAAAAATAAAAATAAAAAAAAAAAAAAAAAAAAAAAAAATAACCTTGTCGTGTGCGACGTCCGCCTCCCACTCCTTTTCTTAATCATCTGACCCTATAAATGCTTAAAACTCGTCGAATCTCTGAGCGGCGAGGGATCGACAAATGTGATCAACAAGGTTGTTGCGCACTCTTTGGTCGAAAAATGTGACGTCCAGCCGACGACGGATCGACTTGACTTGATAGAAAAATTGGGTTTACAAGAGTGGAGTGCCCAGAGAGGGCATTTGAATGGGCATGTGAATCATTGGGTTGAGAGGACATTTTTGTCAATTGGTTATAAAATTAATTTTAATTAAAATTGGCAGGGTGCCCTGAGAGGATGCTGGGGTGCACGAAGCGCGACCCTATCTTTTTTTTAATCATTCTTGATTGAGCTTAGGGATTGCCATAATTTAATGAATTTATTAATTTTCCCGCGACGCGCTAATCTTCGCAATTATTATTTTGAGATGGGAACCTAAAATTTTCTTAATCTTAAATCAAAAGATTAATTTTTCGAACCTTAATCAAACCAAATTTTGTGAACCCAAACATGTGCTTCCATAGCTGAGCTTGTGCTTTGATGATCTCGTTTGATTTAGTATGTTTGGTCTGATAACTTCTCCATGTTCAATCTTTCTTTCTTTCTTTTTTCCTTTTTTTTTTTTGAATGGACCCACACACAACTCAATCGCCAATATAGAACAATAGTAAGAACTTATTTCGTACGTGTGTTCACATGCATCACATTTTTCTATTCATATAGGAGTACAATATCCATGCACCAAGGCACACGGTGCACCTCCATATCCACACATTAATTGGTAATTAAATCTCTAGCTTATTAAATTATATATGTTGCTAAATCCAAGATTCGGAATCTCTACGCCCCATTGGGAATTATGATAAGAAAGAGAAGAAACTATGTCCATAATGCCCCGTTAGTCTTAGTTATATATCCACCCACGTGGAACACGGCGAGATAGCACAAAGCAAGGAGAATAAAATGACACATTTGACATAAATTATTTCCATTTAAACTTAATTCCCAAGTCAAGTTATTTTCATTCTAGCTTTCTCAACTAGGTATATATATATATAGTAAGCACAATAATTTAGCTTCAATCAAGGTTGCAAGATTGTAGCTTATATTTCCTTATTTACCTATGAGGATGGGTTATGTCCTAGATCTATTTAAAGCTATCATAAGAAATCAAGCAATTATCACCTAAGTTAAAATAGTCTTGAATTGAATCCTATGAAGGACGGATTCAACTAAGGAAGTTGCGACAGATTCGAAGAAAGCTTTGAATTCCACTTCATCGCATCCCTTGACGAGATCTTACGCTAAGACACATAACATCTTGGTATCAGAGACTATCGTCATGGCTGACGTTGATACTATAATGAACAAGTTGGAAGCTTTCATGTAGCAAATGAACCTGCGACGAGAAGATTTGGAGTCACAGATTGGAGAGCTCACCTCTCACATTCGCAGTCCAGGAAAAAATGCAGATGTTGGGGATGCACACAACCCTCACAATGGCAACCAATCAAGTCATCACAACCACAAATACCACCAAGAAGGGTCGAGTAAGGGCTTGATGGTACCTCACTTTTCAAAACTAGAGTTGTGCCTTTTAGTCGGGACTACTTACGCCTCTCTGCATTGAATTCCTAGACACTCATATATCGAATGATCCTGATTTATTTACAGTTTTTATTTATTCATGCCTCCTTAAAGCTTTCTTTCTACCTGCATTAATATAGACTGCTTTAATTTGTTTCGAAATGTCGTTTAAAATCCTATTGGCCTTACTTACATGGGATCATCATTTTATATTTGACTAAGTGCAGATCCATAGTCGAGCAGGGGAAAGGCTCCATTATTGGGCAATTTGATTTGAGGACATCGGAGCGGCCCTCCCTCTTGCACTTTTATAGGTTTTCCAGGCTCTTTGTACTACTTATATATTGTTTTGATAACATGGGGATATATTGTAGTTGTGAGATACACTGAGACATGTATATGATATCATTCTACTATCCTTTTATTATATATACATATGATTATGTTTATGCGAGGTTTCCATACTCTAGGTTGTCCTGATTGATTGGGTTAGAGTTGTTTAGGTTTGTTTAAGTTTTATTCGCTTTTGCATAACCTTTGATAACTTACAAATGTGAATAATTCAACTTTAATTATTTAATTCCTCTGCTTTATTAATGGATAATGGTTTGGAAGGCTGACTAGGCTTGCATTGACTCGGGGTCCGCATAGGTCTAGGCTGGGCGGAGTGCAGTTTAGCTGGGAACTAAGGCCGTCATAGTTGGTATCAGAGCCTAAAGTCTTAAACTTAGCTCTTAAATAATCACAACTAGCTTAAGATACAAACCAATAATTAGTTAGGACAACGGGTGGAACTTAGAGTAGAACCCTATGATTATGACAAAAGTTTTAGTTGGGAAATGAGGAGAGTCAAGGAAATTAAAACTGGTCTATATGAGCTATTTGATGTATTGTATACTACTACTATCGATAGCTATGTCCTGATCGAGCATTCGCTTTCTTTTCAAATTGTGATGGTTGATCAGCCCGAGACTAGCGACAATGCTTTGGGAGATGTCCGGGGTAGGCTGGATGAGGTGTCCCAATTGGTTGTATCACATAACCAACTGCTCTAGTAGATTGTTCTACTAATGAGGACCCTGACTGCACCATTGCCTTCTACATCCGCAACACCAGTTACACAGGTTGGGTGTAACGACCCAAATTCTCCACGACCCAACTTATGGGTATTTTGGTAATTTCATGATAAAAATATGTTGGGTGTTTGATGTGGAAATACAATTCTAAACTTGTCAAATTAAATATGAGTTAGGGAGTAAGTAAAGTTTTATTTTAAATAATAAAGCCCAATTGAGATTATTACCCAAAAGGGCATTTTAGACAAATTGTAAATAGTCACAACCCTAATCCCTAACCCTAATGTTATTTAAGCAAATAAAAAAAAACCCTAGCCCCAATTTTATAAAACACACACATGGAGAGGAGGAGAACAAGAGGAGAGTTCAAGCTTAAGAGATGTACAACCGCATTTCCCTCATTGATTTCTTTATTATTTATTGAAGATTTGGAGACCAAAGGGTCGATGGCGTCGACATCGACAAGAATGCGAGGAAAATAGAAAAGAAAATAAGAAAGGAAAGATTTGATCTATGTTAGAATGAGATTTTGGAAAGGATTTTGAGTCAAAGACTCCATTGAAGGCATGGTGAGATTCTAATACTCTCTAGATTTATTGTCTTGGTGTTGGTATTGGTAATGAAAGTTGATGATTTGCAAAGTTTGTTCAATTTTTCTTAGATCTAGTCTTGAAATGGGTTATACAAATTTTTAAGCTTTATGATAACGAGTATTATGGATGAATCAATTTTGTTTTCCATAGTTTGACGGTATATGGAAGGGTTTTCCCATGATTTTAGCAAATTGAACGCGGTTGGAGTTTATTGATATAGATTTGGCATTTAAGGTTGAGTTGAGATTTAAAAAGGGACTTTAAATCTTTTCTTTGGTAAATAAACTTATTCGATAAATTTGTGGACTTTGACTGAATATTGTCATTTGGGAATTTAAAGTCTAAATTGAGTCTTGTATGGTGATTTGAATTTTTTTTAATTATAATTAATCGAACGTCTTCGATTTATGTTGGAAAAACTAAGTCTTAGCGGATTTTCCTTGTTTTACATCACCGCATTCCTATTTTACTCGAATCATCGATTCTAATTATAAGTGTCAATTTTAAAGTCGTGAATGACCTTTAGCGACGTCAGCTATAAAATAGGGTGAATCTCTAAGGTCTAGACAATTAATGTTAAACTTGTATAGTTGTAGATACATAAAGTAATTATTCTTTCAAATTGTCTAGATTCGCAAGACGGTTCACATCGAGCCCAAACGTGACAGGATCGACATTAGAATTTGCAGCGAGTGCAGGTAAGTGGGGAGCTTGCTCAATTATCAAATATGGCATGATTATTAGTTATGCTTAGGATTCATAATTTGAATTAAAGACTTGGGATTTATGGGTTGCGTCGTGGTATTGGCTCGAACCTACGTATCTATGGAATGTGAATGCACTGTTATTCATGGCCCCAGAATGTGTGGAGTTCCACCGAGGGTCTTATTAGCAAGTAAATCTATAAGAACACCTCAAAATGTTGTGGTACCACCGAGGGTCGTTAACACCCCAGGATGTGTGGAGTTTACCACCGAGGGCTTTACTTGACTAATTGAATTCATAAGTATGTCACGTAGGGACATGAGTTGGAGTTACCTTCTCTTGTACTCTTGAGACATAGGGATGTGCATCGGTGATGGCTTGGACAATCTTACTATTGATTTGATGGGACAAACGAGAGGGCACATAAAGCCTGTGTGCTAGCTGGTTGTTTCCATCACTTTGAGAGTAGGAGAATCGGTCACCGGATTCTTGCCAATATCTAGTATGCATTGAATGGAACATCGACTTATCGTATTATTATATTTTATAGTACATAATCTCGCGAAACCCCCTCATTTGTATGAAAGTTTGAAATTATGAAATGATTTGTCAATCTCTTTAATGTTATTCATGATTATTGTTGTTACAATTTGTGATTTACGAATCTTATGTCTATGATAGTACTTGATGGTTCATTATAAGTCTATTTTTTATGAAATCCTGCTACCATGATAATATTCAATGAATCCTTGTTTGTTTTTCAAATACATGCTAGACTTTGCATGCTTATTAGGTATTACTTGCATATTTGATGGTTGAACGAGTTTTCCACATGACTGAGATCCGTTGGTTCTTTTACCTCACCCCACTTACATCTCAGGTATCCACGACAGCGCTAGGTTGAGGCAAGGGAGAGACAAGCTTGAAGTCTCCTCTTGATGTGAACCTTTATATATATCATGTATATTTGATTTTGAACCTATCGACTTGGGGTTAAAATTAAAATAGATCTTTGGGTAGCTTGAGTCCTAGTTATCTTTAGTTGATCCATTTCGGAGATTATCATAAACTTTTTTAGTTTAAAGGAGCATGAACAGATGTATAATTTTTATAAATGTTCTATGAACTTAAATCTATTGGCTTAGGATATCTTTTTATATTCTTTTCGCAATTATTATCCTTTGTTTAGACAATGTGTATTCCGCAGGTTTATTTGTTTAGGCGTGCTAGACTGTTATTTGGGCCTGGTTCAGGTATCGGGTCTAAATGGTAGTCTGGGCCGGGCGACCCGACCCTAGGTCGGGGACAGGTCGTTACACAGGGAGTGCTCCAACGGTCTAGGACACACCTGCAAATACTACTATATAGGCAGGACCTGTGACGGTTGAGATGGTATAGGTTAAAACCGAGGAAGTACCACCCACACCAAATACACCAGCTGAGGATATGCCGAGTACGCCTACGGGTACTAGGGTGACAGCTAAGGCAAGATAGTCTCGCGTGTTCCAGCAGTACCATCCGGAGAAGTTTCACGGAGGTACTGATCTCAAAGCTGAATAGAGATGCACGAGGAGCCATAAGAAGATACATGATGTTTTGGCCACACCTGATCATATAAGGTTGAGCATTTCGTCACCTTCACTATTTGTAGAGGTAGATGTCTGGTGGCGTAGCATGGTGGCTACAAAGGGGAAGCCCAATGACTAGGCTGAGTTCAAGGAGAGGTTCAAAATAAAGTACTTTCCTTTTTCGGTCCGAAACATGAAAAGGACCAAGTTCCCATTACATCAGGCGGTCCATTAACGAGACAATGATGCGATATATGGGCCAGTACTTGCAATTGATGGAGTTTGTCGAGGCATAGCTGATTTAGACGTTGACAAAGCCTACTACTTCATGCATTTCTTACTAGACGATATCGGGACTATAGTGGTGACCACAACTTTAGGGGCTTTACAGGATGCTAACGAAAAGAGTATGACCAGTGAGACCTTTTTGAGCGCGCGCACTGAGGCAGAAGTTGCGGCTCCACCACTATCACAGTCAAACGTCAAACCTAAAGGTGATGGGAGGAGGAAAAAACCCAACTAGTGGAGGTAGATAGATAGAGGTCAGCGTGTTGGATCTGTTGCATCTCCACCTTACACTATATGTACTGCACCAGTACCATCTGTTCTAGTATGGAGTTATGCCAGCACACTACATCAACCAGCATAGTCAAGTTGTAATGACCCTAATTAAAATTCTAACCTGTGCCACATGTCAATCTAGGTTGCACGTAGGTCCTCCATCGTGATACATTCATCAAATTCTCAGTCGTTGACATTAAGGTACGTTAGTTTTGTGTGGTGTTTGTATTATATTGTATTTCTCTAATAAATTTCAATGTTCCAAATGTGTGAGGACGTTTGCGTGTGAGCATTGTATTACGATGTAAGGTTTTATAGTTCGGGGGGCAAATATAACTAAAAACACTGATAAAATACAAATTTATAAAAATAATAGGCATGTTAGTACGTGGTGGCGACCTGGTGCATGCAATGGGCAAGTCGTGGCGTGGTTCCACCTCGGCAACATTAGGGCTGAGTTGGAGATGACCAAGTGTAAAGTTCAAGTCACCTAATGAAGTCACATATGAAGTGTTAGAGTTGGTGGGACAGCTTATAAGAGGATCCTTAGATTCACCTCAAGATGCGCGTGAATAAGTAGATGAGGAGAGGGATATATAAACCCAAACCCCTTCATTTTTATCTCTCTTCCTTGCATTTTCTCTCATTTTCTTCTTTTGTTTTCCAAGAAAACCAAGTGGCTGGTGGAGGTGGTCACCAGAGCGGCACTGGTTAGTCGACAATGAGACGATCCGAGGTGTCATTTCCTACGCGTTGGTGTATGTTTAATCTGCGTTCGTCGTCACAAAATTTGGACACCACATTGAGATTTCAGATTCGATTTAAACTCTTGACGTTTTAGTGATCCTCGCGATGATCAACACGAGTTTTGTAAAGGTGGTTCTCAATTTGGTCAAGTTTTTAGGGTTTTGGCGAGTTTTCAAAGATTTTTTAGTTGTTGATTGATTTTCAATTGATTTTCGATGATTTTGAGCATTTTTGGAACGATTTGAGGCCATGGTTGGACTGACATTGAGTTCCCTAACATCGTGGGATAAGAACGGCTTACGGCGGCGTGAGCCGGGGTGGGAAGAACCCCTGGCAACCCTTCAGGCGGCACTGGGGACAGAGAAGTCTTTGTCCCCACGCTGTGGGGGTGCCATGGTGGTGAACCCCCACGGCGTCGCCAGGGTGAAACCTATATCACCACCGCGGTGTCCGAAATGGGAATTTTATTGAAATATTTGGGATTTATCAGAATAAATTGGGGACCTCCCAGGTACCTAAACGGGTCCAAATACGACCTAATAACTGGGAAATCAACCCGAATACACAATGAAAATAAATAAGGAAATTTTGGTAAAATTAATGGAAAATCACAATAAATTGTATTATTAGGGTTATTTGGGCACCAGACTTCGTAGGGACGAGTCAGAGTCCGTGAGAGTGCGATTAGCTTGGATTGGATGTAAGTAAATTAGTGAGGACCATTACAGTTATTTCTTGAGCTTTAAATTCATTATTGCTATTGTTCAGTGCCTATCTTGGAATTCTCATTCTCTTGAGTTGTTTGAGGATAAGTGAATCAAGCGTGATCCTTGCGAGAATTTCGGACCTTCTGAGTTTATATACAAGTAGTTTACGGCTAGAGATATATGATTTATTTGTGGTTATATATGCTGGGGTGAGAGTTCTCCACCAGATTACTGGGGACTCTACATTTGTGTGTGGTCTTTGAGGAGATTTTATCCTCAGCTCTGAGTCTTTGAGGAGATTTTGTCCTCACCTCAAACGAATTTATTAGTCGGGACTACTTGCGCCTCTCTTTTTTGCATTTCAGGATAATTAATTTTGATTGCTCATTCATTTATTTACAGTCTTTATATATTCATTCGTTGCCTGTCCTTTCTTTCTATTTGCATGAATTTGATTGCTTGATTTATTTATTTCAAAATACTGTATTTTATTATTCCTGTTTGGCGTTGCTTAACTGAGCTCGTCATTCTTGTGTTTGACCGAGTGTAGATCCACAATTCAGCAAGGGAAAAACTCCACTGATAGGGGACTTGATCTGAGGATACAGAACATCTCTTCCTTGTTGTTTTAGGTGATTATTTGATGTAGTATTTACTTATTTCCTTTTGAGAATATGGGGATTTTGGGTTGAAAGATACTGGATATGTATGGCATTTTTTATACTCTCCTTTGATACATGTTATGGTGGAATATGTTTACAGGGTTTCCATACCCTAGGTTTTTCCTAACTTAGTTCTTTGAGGTTATTGATTAGTTTGAGTTTAGTCACTTCCGCTATATCGTTGATAATTCGCTAATTAATTAACTTCACTTTTAAATACTTAATAAATAGTTAAATGGTAAGGATAGGCTTACTAAGCCTGCGCAACTCAGTGAGACTGGCTCAAGGGTTTGCGCAAGTTTAAGCTGGGCAATGCTCAATTATAGGATTGTGGAATTTAAGGCCGTCACATAAGTCTTCAGCGATGTTCAGAGCCCTCGTTGTTAGGACATCTGATCGTTCTAGATTATCCTAAATCCTTTGATAATCTAGTCAGCCTAAAAAATCTTTATTATACATTATATTTCAACACATAAATGTTTTTGTAATACTCGAGTTATGTGTTATTCACAGAATAAAATTTAAAGTTTTAATAACTTTAATAAAGCCATCAACAATCTCAATCAATAATTTAATGTCCTCACTATACGGGACAATTCTCTAGTCATAATTCAGGTCTTAATCCCCAAATGTGAAGTATTTTAGGAAATCATTCTATTATAGACTTCCATAATTTATAAAAATTTCGGCATAGTCTCCCTTAAAAATGAACTGCAAAAAAAATTCAATACCTGATAAACAACAGTGGGAGAATGCCTAAAAGGACTCACATCTCTATAACAGTTCACAATATAATATCAAAATGAACTAAAAGTTCAAATTCACATCAAATCCACAAGTTGCAACCTTAAAACTTATTTACAATTATATCAGCTTCACAATCCATATTTATATCATAATGACTCATAAACCGTCTCAATATATTCTCAAAATGTCTCATAAAGTTTCAGTAAAAGTTTCATAACAAAACCATGACCTACTCTCAACCCAAGAATCCCAAAACACAATATTTAACAAAACAATATACGACAAGAAAAACAAGTCAGTAAATCAACAATATATTTATATAGTTGTTGTTCTCTTTCTTCTACACCGTATACCTAACATGATAAAAAACAACTTGAGGATGTCAGACAAGTAAACATCTATACTGATCTGTACTCTTGCCAATGTTAGCCTGATACATGGAGACATATAATTGCATTTCAAGTAAATCAATAAAAATATGCAGCAACGTGAATGTGATAAACCCTGTTCCTATTTCCTAACTATAGACAGACGTGCACTTCCAACTATAGTATACAAACAATACTGGAGAGCTAGTTCCAAAAATAATTATTTAAAACAACTTCAACTAGCTTTTAACTAGCTAACTTGGGGTAACTTTTTAACCTTGAAATTCTCAATATTTATCATGCTCACCAAAAAGGAACTTGCAGTATACATTTCATACTTTCCAAAGACTTCAAAAACACTCAAATAAATCACAGACTGAGAAGTTATGAATTTTTCAATATAGCATGGCCATTAGGCAAACATTATTAAATTTGAACTAACAAAACTTTTCCAAATCAATATTTTCGCAGTTAAATCTTCAAATCTCGACAACAAACACCATAAAACCACTCGTTACTATCTTTCAAATATTTCAACAGCTCAGGGCGTCAATTTGGATTAAAAGCATTTTTTAATTCATCCAAAATCCTAATGTAAATCAATATCAACTATAAAAACCTCTTCAAAATAGCTACAACTGAATCACATCAACTCGATTGACAAAAACCCTAGCCTATGTTGATGGAATTTATTCCAAATTGACACTAATCAACTAAATACATCAATTTACAACAATTCATACCTATTCCCATTAAAACCTAACAGGAAATATCGAAAAATCTCAAGAATTCAAATTGAATTGAGGAAATATGCTATGCATTGAGATTTTACCAAATTTAGGCTGAATCCCTCATTTCCTTCGCAAAAACTTAGCTCAAACTAACCGTCTCGTGATGATCTACCGTTTTGCACAAAGAAACCAGAAGAAAATCGAACATACGAAGATTCGAGAGTGAGAGAGCACATAGAAAGGGTTAGAGGAATGAAAACTGTAACGACCTCTAATTCCAAGATCGCCACGTGGCTTACCGCTTCCTGCTCGCAAGCCCGGCAACACCTGGCATGTCACTACATAAACTAACCCTACTTGACAACTCTGTCTTATGGACTAACTTGTATTATATTTAAAGAATCATCTTAAGAGTTGCAAGTCTTGTACTAATTAATTTCTATAGCGGAAGTCTTATTTAGTTAGTTGAGCATTTTCAAAATAAAGATATTAAAATCCTATAGTGGAAAACCCAGTAAGTACTCAGTATATAAGCGACTAAACTGTCAAACAATATATATATATATACCAGTACAAGTGTATAGTCTCAGATATCCCAAATATAAAATAAAACATCATAATACCATTCATATGTACAAGTAGGTCCTCGACAGTGGGCAAGTCAGATGTAGTCACCTAAAACCCCCCTTGCCCCTGTTGGTACTATGATCTACACTCAAGCCATCACAAAAACCAGATGACAAGTCCATTAAGTAAAATCACAAGGAAATCCACTGTGCATTTCTTAATATAAAATTAAACAGATATCCAAAAATAAGGTTAAATAAACAAGTGGAAATGAAGAAAAGTACAGTCAACTACATAAAGGTCATCGCATGAATATATAACATCAGTGAATTACAAAATAGGTGGTTGACCTAGCAGACTAAGTTTGTACTTTGGACCAAGATCCGTTTATGGAACTTACCACAATTCACATCACCTGTCTTCCTAACAGTATCAACCTACTTGTGTATACTAAACATGTGAAACCAAACCAAACTCGAGTTGTAATTCACCAAGACCAAGTAACACATGCTACAAACTTGCAAGCCCTACAACACACTACAGATACATAAGTAGGAGTAACTCAACCACCCCAGTAAATAAATATCATGGAATAATTCAAGGAATTTGATTAAATAATACTAAAAAGTAAATGCAACAATGGCGTTCAATTGGGTTTTATGTACCGCAAACCGCACCTTGAAAACCTAAAAAACACCCAATCTGACCCCGACTAGTCCCTGACTCGAAAATATAGTCTGTGGCTCTTGAGATCAATTTCATGTGTTTTAAGGTTAATTAAGTGGCTTTATAGGTGAATTTATCCAAAAAATCCTGAGCCAAACTGTCCAAAAATTGAGTCTCTTGGCCCCAGTACGCTAAGCGAATCAGCCAGTATGTTGGGAAGCCCTATATGTACTGTTCTTCATCCTGAATAATAGTCGTCTTCTTCACAACGTCTAGAACGCTGGTGTTCATCACCCAGTGCGATGGGAGGGTCGATTCCCAAAATTTCAGTTCGAAGTTCTAGAAATCTTGGTTTTCTCATCGTTCCCATTACACTCAACATGCTCCCTAACATCCAACACCTCGATTTAATCTTAGAAAATAATAATTAAACATGAAACTACCCAAAATCAAAGGATCAAAGACATGCATTAACAATTTCAAAAATTTCAAGTTTTTCTTAAAATCCTGTACAATTCTGACTTAAACTATTTCATTTCATCAATTTAAACCTTTTAATGGAAATTTCACAAATTTAAGAGATAGATTCCCTCAGATCTGTAATGATACCTCTGATTCCTGAGCTAAACCCTTATTCTTCTCCTCTAGATTCATACTGATCCCTCTCTTTCTGTTTAAAATTTTGTTTCTTTTATTTGCATGTTTGTTCATCCATGGTATATATAGTAATATGATAATCTAATGTGAAATACGTATCTCGAGGCATATCTAATGGTTCTAATAAGATGCAACCCCAACTTCCAGTGACATAAGATTGTAACACAAATGCTCTTGATCCACCCATCTACTTATCTCTAGAATAATCTAATGCCTCTTGATTTTTAAGGTTTGAACTATAGGCATTTATATTGATTTGCATATATTTAATTCATATAACCCATGTTAGGCCTCCATAATAATCCATAAAATTTATACACAAGGTCCTACTAACTCTCAACTACCCAATACCTAGTGCCTTGTATCCGACACGCACCTTGAGGCGTCTCTCAATTAGTGTACCCAATTAATTGATTTAGCCTAAGGCTATGAATATCAAATTAATCCACAAATAAACCAACCTTAATCATTTCCATTTACCCAATACCCCGGTCTAATACCCGCATTGACACACACTTTGAGATGAACACCCGTCGCACAACCTCACCCAACTCCAACATACACATATGCGATGCAGCATTGATAACAACGAACTTTAACATCGCAATAATAGACATACAACACAAACAAATAACGTATACATCCTGGGTACTCCAATCCGAGTCAGTCCAGCTGTCCACGTAACTTCCGAATTAACCCGTTAATCCTCAAGATTAACATTAATCCTGATTAGTTAAATTTAAGCCTTTACAGAAACTATTCTATTGAATGAAATGTAAGTCGTATGTTTTGGATTCTATTTTTTTTATTTTTTTTCTTTTATATTAAACCCTAAGTTGCTTATCATCAGCTTAATTTCTTTATATTTATTAATTTCAGAAATTCCTATTTTGACGTGTTTTGACATCCGATGCTCATTTTTTATTCGATTTTTCACCAAATTAAGCCAAACTCTGGATAAAATAGTTCACCTTCATAAAACGTCTATAACACTAGTCTTGGTCACACCAATACCCTAAAAATCTTACCTTTGTCCATGACATACCAAACTCTTATGGAGCAATTATCTTGCCATTTTTAACCAAACTTGTATCAATTTAGACCCAATCTTAACCTTGACTACCGCCAATCGACACAAAACTCGAGGCAAGGTCTTACATCAACTTCGTTCTCATTTTACATTACCACCACCAATCTCGACTTGCATGCAAACTAAGGCAAAATCCTCACGTGAGACTTAACACTTGTTTTACTAGTTTTCGAGGAATTAATTATTAATTTGCACTCATGCCCTTCAGACATGTACTTGCCACCCTGATTATGAAAAATTAAGGATACACCTCAACACATTTTGACGTCATGAATAAAATCATATAATACACACACTAGGCATTGACCTACTAAAAATAACAGTAACTTAGTGATTTTCCTTTTCACCAATCCGAGTCCTAATCCACAACAAGTGACCTGGTTATGACCCACTAAACTCATAATAAAGTCATAATATAGGTTTATCCAAATCAGTTATGTCACACATACCCCTAATCATTAGGGCAACTGATTGGCCTAAATTATCCCAAATCCTCCGTAATCTAGTCAGCTTCTAAAATCCTTATTATATGTTACATTTCAACACAAAATATTTTGTAATCCTCGAGTTATGTGTTATCCACATAATAAAATTCAACGTTTTAATATCTTTAATAAAACCATTAACAATCATAATAATTTAAAGTCCTCACTATATGAGACAATCATTAAGCCATAATTCAGGTTTTAATCTCCAAATGTGAAGCATTGTCGGAAGTCATTCTATTATAGTCTTCCATAATTTATAAAAATTTCGGTAGTCTCCATTAAAAATGGATTGCCAAAAAAATTCAGTACTTAATAAATAGTGAGATAATGCTTAAAAGGACTTACATCTCTACAACGGTTCACAATATAATATCAAAATGAACTAAGAGTTCAAATTCACATCAAATCCAAAAGTTTCAGCCTTAAAACTTATTTACAATAATATCAGCTTCACAATCCATATTTATATCATAATGACCATAAACTATCTCAATATATTCTCAAACTATCTCATAAAGCTTTCGTAAAAGTTTCATAACTAAATAACATTTAACAAAACAATATACGACAAGAAAAACAAGTAAAAGAAATCACAAATAGATTTATATGGTTGTTGTTCTCTTTGTTCTGCACTGCATACCTGACATCATCACAAACAACTCGAATATGTCATGTAAATTATGAAGGCCTAAGTTCCCACAACAAAACTGGGCCTCACCCGACCTAAACTTTCATGGACCCCCGAGTTCATACTCGCAAAGTCAATGCAAGCCTAGTCAACCTCTTTTAGTCATACCTTATTAATTTAGCATTTTATAATTGAGTTATTAGATTATGTCATTTAAAAATGGTTCACAGCGAAAATTGAACTTAAAACAAAGTTAAATAACTCAAATTAAACAAAGTTAGGTCAACCTACAGTGTGGAACCCCGAAAGATGGATAAACATGCATATCTGTTGAATCAACCATAAACAAGGCGATAATACATGGTATCCAAAATCACTCGATCCCAAAAGTCATTCCAGTGTTATAAAAAACAATATATACAATAATCAAGAAATAGAAAGGCAGGCATACAATGATACAAGGAAAGAACCGCTCCGAGAGTCCTTAGAGAAAGTCACCAAGTTGGACTAAGTGGTTAGTCTCTTTAACTCCGATCGGCATTTTGATGAAAATAAACAAGGTGAAAATATAATAATGAATATCAAGTGCATTTCAGTTTTTGTTAAAGGTTGCAAAACATCACATCACGGGTATTCATTCAAGACTCGGCATTCAAGAAGGAATGAAGACGAAAGATCAAACTACAAGTTGTAATATTGATGTAAGGTATAAAAGTTCATTCACGCAAGCCAAATGCATTATTTCATGCATATTGAGCTTTTCAAATGAATTTTCAAAAGTCAAGTGACTACTTTAAGTTTTTAATGGAACTTAACACATGACTCGGTCTATAAGTTTAAACAATGTTAAACTATGTGTTTATGTTCATACCACACTTTGAAAATCATTGTGGAAGTTTTCGAAAAAGAAAAACTCATTTTTGAATAGTTTTTGAAAAGAAAACTGAATATTTACAGAAAAGCCCCTCGCACGTTATGAAACCGTGATTATCCATTTTCGGGATTTGTAAAATTATTCGGACCACCCAAATAGGCTTAATGATCCATAACAAATATGTATAATATGTTACATGAGGTTTGGTTGGGTCCCAGACGCCACTAACACAAGGGACAGAAATAATTATTCTGAAGCCCCTACAGTTAGTGCGCTAATACTACCATTAGCGCACTATATACAGAGTTAGCACGCTATGTACCAGTATTAGCGCGCTAATTGCGTTCCTGACAACTTTTTTAAAAAGCTAGAAAACAAACTTTAATTTGAATTCTTGATGAATTCTTGGCCCTTGGATCCCTAAAACGGTCACAAACTGATAAGATGGGATGTCTAACACTATAAAACCACCAAAAACATGGGTTTTGAAAGAACAAGCAAGAAAACACAAAAAGCTCAAAGCTTACAAAAAGAAAAGCTTGGAGAACATAAAGAATCTTCAAAGGCTGTCCACTCACTTTCAAATCCAAAATCTTTGAAGCTTTCTAGGGTGTACAACCTCTCCAAATCAGTTTTACAAGTCACCTTCTTGGGGTTGTAAGAGTGCTTCTTGTCCTAGCTCTTTCTTGTGCTTCGATTCTATAACTTTGTGTGTTTGACTTTAAAAATTGTTTGTTGTGTCTTTGAACACATTCATCTTGATTTTTGTGTTTAAACTTACTTTATTAAACCCTAGATTTTGGTTTGGACAAAAGTTTGTACCTAAACTTGATTTTTTATCAAACTTCTTGTTCTTGGCTTTAAAATCGGTTTTGCACTAATACATTAGATATTTTTAAACGATTTCATAGTTGGAACTTGCAAAAAATCAGTGACATATTTGCATACTCCATTTATTCTCATACTTGCATGCATTAGAGTTGTTAGGCTCTAGGAGGCTTGCTAGTGTTTGAATTTGATACCACTTTATTTTGTAAAGTGTATTTCATTATTTTTTAGCTACTTGTTGTAATTGGATGATTGTAAGACTTAGTGGAATCTAAGTCAAAAGGGAAGACCTAGTTAAGGCTAGGCATAAACCCTAGTTGCGGCTAGGTAGATAATCCTAATTGTGATTAGGCATTCTAGGCTTGTATGCTTAGGTTGTAACACTTATTTGAAATATAAGTGGGGGTTTAAAAATCCTAACTGAGGAGGTTAGGTAGTGGATATAGATCATTGGATCGAACCACTATAAATCGTGTGTCACTTTCCATCTCTTCTATCCCATTCACTTGCATATCATTCACATTCATGTTTTGGTGAGCATATAGCATCTTAATTATTGAACTAAATTGAAAAAGGCGATAACTTCTCGATACACCCAATTTTACCCCCTCTTGGGTGTAGTTTCACACTAATCATTGGCTCTTTTCCCTTACTCGTCCTTGCCCGATTTGCACCCACCGTCACAAACTAAAGGGTGAGTACATGAAAAATTGAAATTAATGCCAGAAAGATATAAACAATAATTCATGAGTAAGTTAAAAACCGTCCAAAAATCATGTTGGTAAATAACAAGAATTTGCATGATAAACAGACTGACAAATATTCACAATGAAATTTGAGTGCCTAAGAATCAAAGGAGGCAAACTAAGTGGTCTTATATCCACAAAAAACCACGACAATCCACAACAATCTAGTACTCGAGGAAAACTCACATTTGGTTGGGTAGCTGCACGCTCACAGTTGGTGTTCATGTTTTTCTAGCTATAATCTTAGGAGTACCTTCTCGACACACTTAGGCCATAGGCATCCAACCAAGGAATAAAGAATGGAATTCCAAGAGATAGTTAATTTCAATGAAAACAAGAAATAATTGGAAAATGAATTACTATGCATTCCTTAACGGAATTTACTTACTTGAAATGCTTCAAAACGCCACCAAAGTGACTTCGAAATGGCTCACTCATGCCTCGCAGTGCCTACCCGACGCCCGACACTATTTCTCTATGCCCCTGGTGTCAATTTACATTCAATTAGGTGTGCTAAAGTCCTTAACTTAAAAATAATTTATTTAATTTCATTTTCTTTCCATTTACCTCATTTTCTAATAATATGAGATTTCAACTACAATCATCGCATCCCGGGTCCAACTGCCTTGGTCAAACCTCGCTCGACTAATTTATCAGAATTGGCCTTTATAAATTTTCTTCGTAACCAATTGGATATTATTTTATTTCATTATATATATAAGTGTGTGTGTGTTTGTGTGTGTAATATATATACATAGTATATTTACACTATACATAAACGTTGTATGTATTCCAAATATATATATATATATATGTATATATATACATGTTATTTTTAATATATAATTTTTTGAAAATCAGCAAACATCTTGAGGTAGTATCGAGATGCGTGCAATTTTAACACACATCTTAAGGTGATCTATGTCCCACAATCAACGCAAATCTCGAGGCATCCATCAAGAACCTCAACATCATGGCACGGATCTTGAGATAGTCACAAAATAGCTACCATTACAAATTTCAAAGTAATACGCACATAAATACACTAAACTAGTCAATTTCCTGCGCTTTGCACAGGATTATTAAATCTTTTTTAAAAAATTAAAAATTAAAAAATTAATTTACATGAAAATACTATAATATTTTTACAATTAGAATTGCAATTCACAATAATCAACTTATATTTCTTATAAATATAATATACAATAAGAATGAGATTAATTAGGGTTTAAGGTGATTTGAATCGAATATGAAGATTGTCTGAGTAGATTTGTGTTGTTTTCTTAGATAAAGAAATTTAATTAATCTGTCAAAAAATACATGTACAAAAAGAATGGGGAAACGAAAACAATCTTACCTATCTACTTACAAGAAGTCCCCTTTATATACCTATATACTAAGTAAAAAAACCATCTCTTTAGAAAACATAACAAAAGTTCTGAAGGATCGCAGTTGTGAGTCTTGTGACCACTCATCTTAGTCCACTCAAAAAAGAATCTCAAAAAAGTCACCCTCCACATATCTACCATACCCTAACCCCTTACTCAATTAATATCAATTGTTAGATCCATGACGATTCATGACGTAGACAAAAGAAAATATGCAGAGAATGATTCGCAGAAAAAGTCCGCCATCAAAAACTTAAAATCCAGAGATACCCCAACAGACCAACAGTAAAAACAAAAACAAAAGACACAACAAGCTAAGTTGCCTCTTACCTATGCCCATAGTGAGCCGCTCAAATAAAATGATCTAAGATCTTGTGTCAATTCCTCACCAGTTCTTTGAGACTGCAAGCCTTGAACAAATTTGTGCTATTACTGTTGTCCACTTGTATTTGACAAATTGTATTTGATGAAGAAGAAGAACTGAAGTTAGAGTTGTACAGCCAAATAGGGAATTGAGGGAGATCAAAAATTGTAGGGTTTAAGTGAAGGTTAGGTGTTTGAGCTCATAAAAACCAAAATTTATATGCGTCACTCTTAATTGTAATGGTCTATTCATATTTTGTAAGCTAGTTGGCTTTTCGTTGTCAAAAAAATTGGGGGATGAATATAAGGTAGTTGGACTTTTCATTGTCCAAGAAATTAGGGGGTGAATATAAGCTAGTTGAGCTTTTCGTTGTCCAAGAAATTGGGGAGATGAATATATCTTAAGACAACTAATAATACAAAGAAATAAATAGCAGAAAATAAGAAAAATGAGAAAAATAGAAAAATGGAATGGTGAGAGGAAAGAGATTCATAACTTTCTCTCTGCTTCAACTTTTATATAGATATATGGATCGACTCCACAATAACTACACACATATACCATCTTCTCTAACTAAACCAACATAACAGATCTTACCACGGTCAATGAGGTCGCTGGTGGTTCGGGGTGGTCGAAGCCATACGTGATTGAAGAACAAGCCGAGAGGGATCGAGGCTGAGTCCACCGTGAGAGAGGGAGACCCAAGATTGTTAGTGAGATGAGTGCACATGTAAGAGGGGATAAAGACCAAAAGTTAGAGTTGGGAGAGATTTTTCTTTTGTTTGGGGAGAGGAGAGAGAAAAATATAAGAGAGTAAGATAAAAGAGCATGACGTGAGATGAGAGAGGGTTAGGAGGAGGGAGAGTGTGAGGTATCAACAATTGTGTGGTTCAATATATTTATTTAGGGTGCGACTATTCGGACCCTACATTTTACTCTTTATACCCTGATTTTGAATTTTTTTTAGCCCCCATGTGAAAGGTCTTTGATGCCTCCACATATAAATATGTGTTTTACTCCTTTATACCCTAGTGTCCCATGATTTGAAGCAATTGTGCTCCACGGGAAAGCTAAACTCTCTCTCACTTGTAACCTCCGACCAAGCCATCTCCTGCGAAACAAGTGATTTCCGAGCAGGTAAGTTTGTTATCAAGACATTAATCTTCGTATTGGCATCTTTTGTTTGTTGTTAGTTGGTTGATTGACTATAGGGTGTTGTTTCATTTTCAATTTTTTAAGGCTTCCTCTTTGCTCGCGTGCTTTACGCGAAATCTCCCACAATGTCTCAAGATTATGTTGAACGAAATGATATCCAACAAGAAGATGTAAGTTTTGTTATAGTTTTTTGCATATTTCGTCATTTTTTACAAGTTGTTGTTAATGGTTTTCAAACCTGTGGTGCATGGTCACACAGTACCGATAGGGAAAGAGTGTTCATGGTATGTGTACATAACTTTCGGTATTTGTTTACCACTATTAACTTTAATGTATAGGTAGATTGTTTATGCCACATTTTTATACCTATCGGTCTGCTTTCACCGACTTTGATTAAAACATATCGGTTTTGTCTATTGCCACCTATAATTTTTAATTTAAAATTGAATTTTCGACATTAATCCTGATTTTAATTGTCCTTTTCATGCATCTTATAGGTTAATATGGCTGATCAAGCTGGTGCATCCGGGGCTGGTACATCCGAGGAGGGGAGGCGTTCCCAAACTTTACTTCCACATTTAAACCGAAGGGGCCATTGAAATCTAGAGAGGAGGCCCTCACATAGGCTCAAGATATAGCTGTTGAATGTGGGTTTGTTGTTATAATTCTGAAATTGGACACTGACAGTAGGGGGAGTGCTCGTTGAGCTCGAATGATGATGGGTTGTGAGCAGAGTGCACAATATAGGTCTAAACAGGCAAAGGGGAAGAAAAATGAGAGTAAGGAAAATAGGGAAGAGGAAGAGAAAAAAAAGCTAACTAGCACCAAGAAGTGCAGTTGTGAGTTTATGTTTGTCATGAAACAAGAGGTAGCTGACGAGTGGCATGTGAGAATTGTGCGCAAGGTGCACGACCATAGACTGACAAACAGTTTGGTGGGTCTTGTATATCTTGGGAGGCTGACTGCACCCGAGAAAGTCATTTTAAAAGATATAAGCAAGTCCACTGCTTGACCTAAGGACATTCTTTTATCCATTCAGGTGAAGAACCCTAAGAAGCCCACTGTTATGAAGACTATTTACAATGCGAGAGCAAGGTTGAAAAGGGTCGAGGGGGAGGTTACGACAAAAATCCATCTCTTGATGCAAAAGTTGGATGAACACAACTATATCTAACAATACGCATTTTGGGCAGGAACGTACTATGTTAGAGATCTATTTTTCGCACACCCTACCTTGATTGAGATTCTCATATGTTTTCCTAATCTCTTGATCATGGATTGCCCCTACAAGACTAATCGATTTATATATTCATTGCTAGAGATCGTAGGGGACACTTCTAGACACTTGACTGTTGTAGTTGCTCATGTTTTAATTGCGAAGGAGACACAACTTGACTACGTGTGGGCATTGAGTCAGTTGAAGGCTTTGTTGGATAGATGGGAACTCCCTACGGTTATATTGACAGATAGGAATTTGGCATTGATTTCGGCTATAGAGAACGTCTTCCCTACTACAACTCACTTACTTTGTGGTTGGCATGTCAACAAAAATGTTGTTAGCAAGACAAGAGGACTATTTTCCAAGGATAAGGATTGGGATGGATGGTTTGGGACATGGAATGACTTGATACTCTCCGAGACTGAGGCATTGTACAATGGGCGGTTGAATAATCTACAAGAAGCCTATAGTGGTGTGAAAGGGTTGGTTCAGTATGTGTCAGACACATGGTTAATCCACAAGGAGAAGTTTATGCGGGCTTGGACCAATAAGGTCTTGTACTTTGGCATTGCTTCTACAACTTGGGTTGAGAGTGCACACAGTTTGCTAAAGAGGGAGATGGGGACAACACAGGGTCATTTTGCAAACTTGTGGAAGAATATACATAATGTGTTAAGTCATCAACACCACGGCCTTAAGGGTTTCTTCAACAAGTCTATGCATCAAGTGGCACAGCACTTTCAAGACCACATCTACAGTAACATAATTAGATTTGTTAGAAGGAAGGCCTTGGATAAGATTGAGAAGGAGTTGAAGAGATCTTGTGATATGGTTGACTTGGATAGGTCTCTATGTGTGTGTGTATTGCGTGCCACTCATGGGTTGCCTTGTGCTCATGAGATTTCATTACACATTATGGTCGGTAGCGCCATTGGTCTTGACGAGATCCATGCATGGTGAAAGAAACTAAATATCATTCCAATCCAATCATCATTCAATGAAGATGAGTTTCATTTTCTATACCGTATGGAATTAGAGGCTGTGGATATGAGGTTCAAGAATGGCAGGCCTGACTTGAGGGCAAAGATTGTGCAAAAGTTGATGGAAATAAGTTTGTCTACATCCACCATCATTGAAATTCCAAAGAAGAAAGTGAAGACAAGGGGATGACCATCTAAAAAGAAGCTCAAGATTGACAATAGTGAGAAGTCAACCAGGAGAACTCCTTCGGGACATGAGTATGCAGAGGACAAAGCACGTCAAGAGTCCTTAAAAAATGAAGAAAGCTTATAAACAAGTAGAGGCAATACATAAAACAAGTAGGAGTGGAATTGTTTCTTCCCTACGTGGTAAAGGTTGTGGTAAGGGAGTTCCACTTAAATATGTTAGTGAAATATCTAAAAATTGGCACACGCACCACCGACAGATAATTAATGTTACCCCAGATGGTCATTGCGGTTATCGGGTCATAGCACAAGTGCTTGGCTATGATTTGAATGATGGTTGGATCAGGGTGAGGAAGGGATTGGTTGAAGAGATGGACCAGCATAGTACCTTATTCGAAGTTTACTTTCAGATTAAAAATGATTACACCTGCGTTCAAAATGCACTTAACTACTTTGAGTGCCCGACAACTCAGTAGGTTGGCTTACCTTTCCAGATATGGGCTTCATTGTGGCCAACCGTTATGGGATGGGTGTTGTTGTTTTGTGTAAGACGTGGAGTCATCAAATGTATACTTCCCCTCGTGAGGTGTAACACTTTCTGTAGCTAATAGACGCTTCGTATGGATGTGCCTTATTAGTGGTAGCCATTTCGTTAGAGTGAGTTATTTACATTATGAATCTTCTTTTAAAGTTATAATGTTTATTGTTGAATGCTTAAATGTTCTTTTTTATTCTTTTTAGTTATATTGTTGTTCATTGTTGAATGTACATATGTAATTTTTTGTTTGTAGGTAATGATGAGCAATGAAGCACCTTTACCACCAATCGTACCATAATGATATCCTTAGGCGACGCTTGAAAGTAGAGATTGGGAGGTCAGAGTTAATATTTTTGTATAAAATCACCAAGTCGGTCCCTTGGCAATGGTGGCACTTGATGAAGATTAGCATCCAACATGCAACTCATTTTGAAAGTATACATGTCTTGTTGTTGATACACATTGGTGTACATTGTAGTTCTTTGGTTATAGAGAACACACAAACATGCACATATTTTTGTTCATATCATAGACTTACATGTATGTTATTATCACTTTTATTGAAAAAGTAAAGTGGCACACAATATGTTCTACTTCATTTGTACTAATTTACATTGGAACCTAAATGTGCAATTACATCTCAGACGGCTAGCAGCCAAGCAATACCGACTTCAGGGAATGGATAACGGTTAAGCAAAATTGTTATTCTAAACAACATAACAGTTTCATTCAACCGATATACTACGTTTACCCCACACATTTACTACTTGTACACCACTATATATATACATTACATCATTTAAAAATTTAGCCACGAATAACCGTTATTGATCTACGCATATCGGTAATAATTTACCGTCTTTTTAACGTAATTTCGGTTCAACATTTCCGATATGCTATGAATACTCCAAAAGTTTTCTATTTGTACCCCATTATTATATGTACATTTCATTATAGAAAATTTGGCCACGAAGAACCATCGTTGGTTAACACATATCGTTAATAATTTACAGTATTTTTAAGCTAATTTCAATTTAACATTTCCGATATACTACAAATACCTCAAAGGTCTTCTCTTTATACCCCATTATATTATGTACATTATATTATGGAAAATTTGGCCAGAATAACCCTCATTAGTTTACGCATATCGGTAATAATTTATCGTCTTTTTAAGCTAATTTTGGTTTAACATTTCCGATATACTACGAATACCCCAAAATTTTTATCTTTGTACCCATTATATTATGTATATTACATTAAAGAAAATTCAGCCACGAATAACCGTTGTTGGTTCACGCATATCGGTAATAATTTACCATCTTTTTAAGCTAATTTCAGTTTAAAATTTTCGATATACTGCGAATACCCCAAAAGTTTTCTCTTTGTACCCCATTATATTATGTACATTACATTATAGAAAATTCGACAACGAATAACCGTCGTTGGTTTACACATATCGGTAATAATTTACCATCTTTTAAAGCTAATTTCGGTTTAACATTTATGATATACTACGAATGCCCCAAAAGTTCTCTTTTTAACCCATTATATTATGTACATTAAATTATAGAAAGATTCCGGCCCAATATATCTGATGTTGGTTCATGCATATCGGTTCTAATTTGTCTCTTCTTAAAGTTATGTACAGTTCTTTATTTTCGGTATACTTTAATTACCCCAAAATCTTACTACATGCACCCCACTAATTTTTATTGCTCATAAATTACCTGTGGGGTAAAACTAGTAAATTTATAGGGTATACCAAGCCTATCGGTAGTAAGTTTCTATTATATCGAGTAGTTGACGGTAGTTTATAGCCGATATGTGTATGTACTTGGGTGCTTTAATAGGCTGATTATTAACAGAAATGACGAATATTACAATTAGATATAAGAAGATTAATTCACAACAAAAATAAAATACCAATCAAAACAATAATTTTAACATTAAATCCAACAATGGGACATACCTACAGAATTTTAAGTGTCTATTAGAAACAAACATTTGTACCTTTAACAAATTATTCATAACCTACAACATAAGACAATATAAAGCAAACAAAAACTAACAAGCTTGTATGTACATTACACCCGTGTAGAACTGTACCGAAAACAAATCCATAAGTATTTCATCCGGGTGCATGTCACATACTAATCATCATCAACATTAAACATTCCCGCGGGTCTAGACTTTTGATTCCACGGCAAAATGTTCAAACCCACCTCCCATGACTTACTTTCATCTGCCGCATATGGTTCCCATTGTTGCGCAGTTGGTGGCAAAGGTGCTTCATAGCTCATGATTAGTTGCAAACAAAATATTTACCATAGGAGCATTCAACAATGAAGATTGATACTTACAAATAACACATATGACGAGTAATGTAAAGAACTCACCATAAAAAAATGTTTTCTCCCTACAAGGCACAACCAGATAAAGCATCTATCGACTAAGGAAGGTGTCACACCTCTTGTGGGGAACCACACATTGGACTTAGTCATACTAAAAAAAACAACACCCATTCCATTACGATTTTGCCACAATGAGGCTCATATCTGGAAAGGTCAACTAACAATATGATTTACCGGGGCACTCAAAGTAGTTAAGTGCATTTCGAATGTGGATATAATCGTCTTTAATCTGAAAGTAAGCTTCGTATAAGGCACTATGCTGGTTCATCTCTTCAACCAATTCCCTCCTCACCCTGATCAAACCATCTTTCAAATCATAGCCAAGTTTATGTGGTATGACCCGATAACCGCAATGACCATTCGAGGTAACATCAACTGTCAAACGATGGAATGGCCACCAAAAAGCTTGTATTTCACTTACATACCCATTTTGCACTACACCCCGACTAATCATGTGTCTATTTGCAGCACTAGGGACTGCAGATTTTTCTTTCTTAGTTGGCCATGCACTTTCCCTCACTTTAACTTTAAGACTCACAATCTCCTTAGATTTGACCTTCTTATAGGTTGTCGGAGTAATTTTCTTCACATTAACTTTTGGACTCACGATCTCCTCTACAATGTCATGAATTATGTCCCTCAACTTCTAAAAAATGTTTACCCTCAAGTCTGTCCTACCTTTCTTGAATATCTTCTAAACAACCTGTAATTCCGTATTGATTTCCCCAATGTCTTCCATATTATCTTCCTCTAGTGTAGTTAGCTCCACATTATCTTCATTCGGTGAAGCGAGCTCTGGTGTAGTTAGCCTTTCAGGCAACGCATGGCACTCCAAACTATTAAACACCCTATGGTTGTGCACCCCACACACAGCTATTGTGAAATGTGCCATAGGCAAATTCTGTAAATATTGTTTAACTATTATAAGTACATGCATGTTTCTTTCATAATAGTATCCATGAATAATTATTATATTATTCTAAACTTTCCTAGGCAATTATTATTGTAGGAACAATAATAAATTAAGACTAGTATGAGTCTTGATTGATAGTCATATGATGACTATGCATATACGGATACGGATCAAGATTATGAGTATTTGTTGGGAACAAATATTGGACCGAACCACTATGAGAATGCTACATGGTCAATGTCATAAGTGATTCTCATAATATTTATATCATTTAGTCCTTCGACTTGAGGTCACCAGTGATTTCAACATTAGGAGCACAATGATTTGACACAATTAAACATTGTATTTAACTGGATGATTATAAAAATTGTGATTGGTCATTGTCCGACTAATGTGTGGAAGTTGTGTGATCAAGATAGGATTTGTCCCTCCCTTTTATAGAGAGATACCTATTAGGCCCCTCGATATGTTAGACTGATAAATGGCCATGTCTAATGAATTGATTGGATCAATAGCACTAGACAATTTCAGTTTACTCGAAGATCGAGACTAGTAGATTGAACTATAAGGATGACATTCTATGTCTTAAGTCCAATCATAAAGATATCGTGTGAACAAAGGAGATGATATACAATATCTATTAGGTTGTATCAATTTATTGATCTTTATGCAACTTGTATAGTCATAATGTCTTGTTAGAGGCTGCTTATGATTTGTGTGCCGAAAAGGATTCTGGTTCACTCGCAACATTGTATGATCCTATTGGGTTACACACAAAGAATGGCATTGCGCGATTTAATATTATCTAGGTTGATGAATTTTATTTGATAAAATTCATTTTTGAAGATTCTCATTAAGTGTCCAAGTTTGACTAGGATTCAAAACTCTCTTACATTTCTAGTGTGACTAAAAATTTAGTCTCTTAGTGAATCTTATTTTGAATATGACTCTAATTGGAATTAAAGTATGACTTTAATTCTTATTTGAGTTTTAGATAAATTACAACTCTTATTGGATTAGTAATTGTAGATTGTCTATGACTCTATCCTTTTTAGAGTTGGACTTTATCGAAGACTCTATTTAGAGTATGACTATGAGATGGAGTTCTTTTACATCTCGACCTATTGAACTATAAATAAGACATTAGGGTCACACTTGTATGATGAGAGAGAATTTTCTAGAGAGTTTTGTGAGAATTTTTTTCCTTAGAATTTTTGGCGCTAGCACTCTAGATCGTGATCATCCCTTCGTGTATGGATTTCTAATAGAGGACACGCGCTTGAACGTCTTGAAGGAATCGATCAACACCAAACAAGGCAGACATGGAGTTATTCTTGTTAAGGTATGATTTTTCACTCTTGATATATCAGTTTAATGGAATCGATAAGATCCTGGTTCGAGGATACGAAAAGGTTTTGAAAATTCCACTGCGCTTGATCCCCGAAACCCAACAGTGGTATTAGAGCATTAGGCTCGGTTCTATTAAATGTTTGCATGTTTTCTCTGATGTATATATATGATATATGTGTGAAAACATGATCGTGATTAATGTATATGTGATATATATATATATATATAGATTCTGTGATAATTGTTATCAGAAATTAACTTTTGAAGCATGTTGTTAATTTATGTATTTGATACATACGTATAATATGCTTCATTGATATAATTCATGTTAAGTATATTTTGATTAAGATATGTTTTAAAAATGAACAATTCGAATTTTGTATATCTCAATGATAGAAATTATGTTTAGGTTAATATGATTAATCTAATATGATTTTGTTATTGAATACATAGTTCGTTTTGTGTAATAATTATGTATGTCTCCATGATAGAATACGATTAATATTTCGTTTATAAATGATTAATTTAATATGATTTTGATGTTGAATGCATGATTAATATTTCGTTTATAAATTTAATTGCTTGACTTATGGATAAGAATCGAAATGGTTTTTCGTTATATGTCTCATTGTTCTTTTTTGTTAGGATTCCAAGTATCTTGAATTCTAATTGGATTAGAATTCCAAGTATATTAAATTATAATTGGAATAGGATTTCAAGTATCATAAATTCTAATTGGATTACATATAACAAATTTGGATTGGATTAGAATTCCAAGTATCTTAAATTCTAATTAAATTAGAATTCCAAGTATCTTAAATTATAATTAGAATAGGATTCGAAGTATCATAAATTCTAATTGGATTATATATAACAAATTTGTATTGGATTAGGATTCCAAGTAACTTAAATTATAATTGGATTATGATTCTAAGTATCTTGAATTCTAATTGGATTAGGATACCAAGTATCTTAAATTCTAATTGGATTAGGATTCCAAGTATCATAAATTCTAATTAGATTATAATAAGATATTAAGTTAAAAGTGGGCCCGTATTAATTAAAAACGTTTTAATTTATTTTCAGAAATAAAAATTAGGGACAGTTTCAATCAATTGCATTAACTAAAATAATGAGACTTTTTCTACTGTAGCCATGCTTAAATCTATTAAAATTCTAATTGAAATGCATGAAAAAACTTCAATAGTTGAATAGCATTTAATTTCTTAAATTTGTTTTATGATGTTTTACCTATATGTGAAATTGTTTCCTATTTATTTATGATCTTTATTCTATGCATGATTTGATATATTGGATATTTCATGATTAGATGCTAGTATTATAGGTCTTCATATAAGAAAGAATCATAAAACTAAATAAGAATCTCTCAATTAATATTTTAAGTCAATGCCACCCGATTTCTAAACACTTGTCAAGGCCTCGATCACATCAATATGGCTCTGCATCAGCAGGGTGTTTTGTGTTATCTTGGTGAGGCAAGTCGGGTAACGGTTACCTGAATGTTTTAAATTGGTTTGACTTAATAAGCTATCAAAATGGTTTTGGGCTTTAGGCATATATGAGACATAACGTGTTATGACATATGATGTCTAGGTCTCATAAAGAACCTAAGAGTTGTATGTGATACAATTGGTAAAGGTTACCTACCTAAATAACTTGATTTTGAGTGTCATGCCTTAGCTGTCTTAAAATTAAGTGAAATATGGATCTTAGTCCACTAAATTAATACATATAAGTGTTATTGATTTAGTAGGAGTCTAATTATTTACTAATAAATGGTTTTGCATAATTTTCTAGTTGTAGATATAAGACTTCGAGTAACACTAATCCATAGTAACTGCGATCAATCTTTGAGAAGGATAAAACAATTTCTAAAATTATTTTCCCTAATTTAATTTGAAAATTGATAAATTTTATCAACCATAAAAATTAATGATGTATGTCTCAGATTAACTTGTTTCTTTAGAACTACCATCTACTATTGCAAGAATTATATGTCATATTAGCAACTATGAAACTGAACTTTTGGAAAGATTTGAGACCGTGGAAGCTAATGACATGACAATGGCAGTGACACTGAAGGAAATATTCCAACAGTAAGTCACGTAGGAAAAGTATAAGAATACAAAACTCCTTGATTCTTGTAAATAATTGAGACCCTATCAATATGTTTTTATATTTGAAACACAAAGGACTATATTGATTATCTAGAAAAAGGGACTTTTTATCTCTATGTGCCAAGAGTAGGTTTAGATTTGATCTATAATTCATCAAAATAGTTTTGAACTATATAATATGAAAAACCTGGAGAAATCTATTTGCAGTTGAATTGGATGCAATTAAAATTTATAAGACAAAATATTACAAAAGACTTTGACATGTATGTGGTGGTACGTAACACAAAGGAACTAATTAATATAAAATGGATAAAGGGAATGTAAAAGCTACCGAAAGTGTGTGTGTCGGACACAGAAACTTTAGTTGTGAGGTATACTTTGCCTAGCTCTAAAGATAAGCCTTAAAGGACGAATTATGTTATTCATAGAATGAAATCATTCATTTTACAGTGAATTACAAATCCTACTAGGAAGAAATAATTTGAATTTTTACAAACATTTCAATATAAGCATACAAAAAAATCACTTGGAAAACAATTAACATACTTTGATGAGATCATGGTGGATAATATTTGAGCAAAGAGTTTAAATGACCATCTTTAAAATTGTGGGATTTTCTTGCAATTAACTCCAGTAGGAACAACATTTGTGAAATGATGTTTTAAAAGAAGAAATCGAACTATATAGGATATACTTCAATTTATGATGTGTCACACTAACCTTCCTAAGATATCCTATTGAGGCTATACTTTAGAAACCAATGCACTTCACACTAAACCTTATATCCTTTAAAGCGGTAGATAAACTTCATATACGATATGTAATAAAAAGACCTAGTTTGTCTTTTCTTAGGACTTGAGGCAGCAAGACTTGCGTAAAACGCTAAGTTACATAAAGTTTTTCGCCTAAGTCATTTTGTGTCTAATTGTAGCTGAATATTATAATATTATTTATTCAATTGAGAACAAATTGTTTGTTGCTCAAAATGATGTCTTTCTAAATAAAAAGTTTATTTCAAAGTCACTATTGGGAATAAGATAAGTCTTAAAATGTTCAAGAGCCACAAATGAGAACTGAACCACTTTAGGATGCTTAACAAAGTTTTGAACTAGTCGAGTATACACAAGTAACATATATCTCTTAAAAAATCTAGAATAATAAGAAATTGGCTAGAGAAATCTGAAATTTTATTATTGATAGTTGTGATATATTTTTTGATACTAGATTAGAACAAATCACTACTTATCAAAGAGACATGTCTTGTTTAAATTAGATGAAGAGACTAAGTGTTAATAAACTCTGACTTTTAAATCATGTATGTTATTCAAGTTTGAAACTTGATTTATTTACTTGAAAAATGGTATGACCATTGGATGTAAATGATTTAAAACGACATGAAAAAACAAAAGGTGCATACTAAGAAGCACGGCTTATAGAAAAACTTCAATCTAAATCATGATGTTTATTATGATAAGATTTTTCACTGGTAGCTAAGCTTAAGTTCTAGAATTCTTTTTGTCATTATTTCATAGCTTGATTATAAGATATGACAAACAAGTATCAAAATAGTGTTGTTCTATGCTCACAGATGTGTATGATACAACTTAAAGGTTTTGATTGTCTGGAGAATCTTAGAAAGGTATACAAGCTTAAAGATCCAATTATGGATTATAGTAAGCTTATCAGAGTTGGTATATTTGTTTTAATGATTTAATTAATGAATTAAGTTCATTGAATTGAAAATAAACCTTATGTATACACAAAGGTTAGTGGAGGCACAATTATCTTTTCTGAATCCATATGTTGATGATATATTATTCATTAGAAATAATGTCATAACCTTGCAGAATGTCAAGTCTTGGTTGAGGAAAAAATTTTCAATGAAAATTTTAGACAATTAGGCCTATATCCATGTGATATAGATCTATAGAAATAGATTTAATAGGTTAATCAGTCTAAATTAGAATGTTTAAATAGACAAATAACTGAAAAAGTTTCAGTGTGCGAGATTCTTAAAAGAATTCATACTTATGTCTTATAACATAAGTCTCAGCAAGACTCAAAGTCTTAGAACAAATGATGAGCGAGATAATGTGAGTATAATTCCATACACATTAGCTATGGTAATCATCACATATGTTATACTTTGCATTGAACTTGATATGTCATATGCTTTGTGCAAAACATGCATATATCTCATACATTCCAGTAAAGGTCACTGGATATTTATTGATAACATTCTTAAGTACTTCAAAAGCACTTGAGAAATGTTATTGTGTTTAAAGAGGTTTGATAAATGTGAGTTTTGTAAATGGTTACAAAATGCAAACATTCAAGTTAATATAAATTACTAATGATCGCAATATGGACATGTGTTAACTACATAGGAAGATGCAGTGAGTTTGAAATGTTCTAAACTCACTCTAACACAATTCTACAACATAAATTGAGTTTTAGTAGCATTTGACGCAACCAAAGAAAATATTTAGATCATAAGGTTCATGATTGAATAAGGTGTGATTCCAAGTGTTTGAAGCAATGATGGATTTTATTGTAAAACCAATGCACAACTTTAGGTTATGGAACCTAAATCATACTATAGATCTAAACGATCACTCAAACGTTTTTGTCTTATTAAAGAAATAACATGAAGATTTGCAAAGCAACAATATTAAATAATGTAGCAGATACATAAATAAAACTCTTCCACTATGAATGCATAAAAGTCAGACAATATTGGATACATGTAGGATTGTACATAGTGCAAGGGGGAGATGTTGGAAAATGTGCCCTAGGCCAATTCTGTAAATATCGTTTAACTATTATAATTAGATGCATGTTTCTTTTATAATAGTATCCTTGAATAATTATAGTATTATTCTAAACGTCCCTAGTCAGTTATTATTGTAGGAACAATAATAAATTAAGACTAGTATGAGTCTTGATTGATAGTCATATGATGACTATGCGTATATGGATATGGATCAAGATCATGAATATTTGCTGGAAATAAATACTGGACCGACCCACTATGAGAACGCTACATGACAAATGTCATAAGTGATTCTCATGATAGTTGTCATTTAGTCCTTTGACTTTAGGTCACCAGAGACTCCAACATTAGGTGCACAATGATTTGACACAATTAAACATCGTCTTTAACTGAATGATTATAAAGATTGTAATTGGTCATTGTCTGACTAATGTGTGGAAGTTGTATGATCAACATAGGATTTGTCCCTCTTTTAGAGAGAGATATTTATTGGGTTCCTCGATATGTTAGACTGATAAATGACCATGTCTAGTGAATTGATTGGATCAATGTCACTTGACAAGTTTAGTCTACTTAAAGATCGAGACTAGTAGATGGAACTATAAGGATGACATTCCATGTCTTAAGTTCAATCAAAAAGATATCGTGTGACAAAAGGATATGATATACACTATCTATTAGGTTGTATCGATTTATTGATCTTCGTGCAACTTGGATAGTCATAATGTCTTGCTAGATGCTGCTTATGACTTGCGTGCCGAAAAGAGTTTTGATTCATTGCCAATGTTGTATGAACCTATTGGGTCGCACACAAAGAATGACATTGCGCAATTTAATATTATCTAGGTTGATTATTTGATAAAATTCATTTTTTAAGATTCTCATTAAGTGTACTAGTTTGACTAGGATTCAAAACTCTCCTACATTTCTAGTGTGACTAGAAATTTAGTCTCTTAATGAATCTTATTTTGAATAGGACTCTAATTGGAATTAAAGTATGACTTTAATTCTTATTTGAGTTTTAGATAAATTACAACTCTTATTGGATTGGTAATTATAGATTGTCTATGACTCTATCCTTTTTAGAGTTGGACTTTATCGAAGACTCTATTTAGAGTATGACTATGAGGTGGAGTTCTTTTACAACTCGACCTATTGAACTATTAATAAGACATTAGGGTCACAGTTGCATGATGAAAGAGAATTTTCTAGAGAGATTTTTCTAGAGAGTTTTGTAAGAATTTTCTTTCCTTGAATTTTTTGCGCTAGCACTCCGAATCATGATCATTCCTTCGTGTATAGATTTCTGATAGAGGACGTGCGTTTGAACATCTTGAAGGAATCGATCAACACTAAACAAGGCAGACATAGAGTTATGCTTGTTAAGGTATGATTTTTCTCTCTTGATATATATCAGTTTAATGGAATCGATAGGATCCTGGTTCAGGAATATTTGAAAAGGTTTCAAAAAATTCCGCTGCGTTTGATCCCCGAAACCCAACAATACCTTTGAAATGCCAAAAACCGTCAACCTCATGCTTCATGAAAAGCTTAAACTAACAACCGCATTTCCTGGTGGTGGCAGTGGTCTTTCGCCTGCAAGTATAGTGACCACTTCGATCACAACCTAACGTCATCCTAGCTTGTCGACCAGCGTGAGCATCATATTTCAGAATGCTCAAGTCAAATCTACAGTTGTCAACTTTAAGCGTGTTGGACCAAGTGTCTTTGATATACACTCCACCTGGGACTTTGATGGCAACAAACAACGTGAAATAGTTTTAATAAGGTTGTTTAATATTTCAGAATATCAAACCTTGTTAGGAACATCAAGTTCAAGTTTATTCGTTAAAATGAAGCCAGATAAGTTCAAGATTCGACACATACAAGGATAGAAGGACCAGAAAGCCTATACCAAAAGTTATACAAGTCATGTAAGGTATATAGGTCCCTTCTTACAAACCAAAGAACTTAAAATCATGAACTTTGTGATTTTCAATTTCGTGGATTTTAAAATGTTTTAAATCTTGCAAATATGCCTTATAACATGTATTTGAGGTATATGAACTGTTAGAATTGATTTTGATTGCATTGGTATGTGTTTAGATGACTTTTGGATTGACATTAAAAATATTTGTAGAAAAGCCTTTATGTTTTCATAAAACTAGGATTTTTGATTTTCGGGATTTATGAAATCATCCGAGATGTCTAGACACGTTTTATAGACCTTACTAAACATATACAAAGTGATTTTCAAGGTTTAGTAGAGTCATAGAGGTGTTAGGAGGTCGTTTTGAAAAACATCAAATTAATTATTTTCAGGCCCCTACACCCAACACGCTTGATGTTTTGGCGAACGCGCTAGGTGACCTAGCACGCTAGGCAAATTACCTAGCGTGCTGTGCAGTAAAATGGTCAAATTTTTCTAACTTCAGCCCAGCGTGCTAGACACCTACCCAACGCGATGTGCAGGATTCTTACAGCTTTTTTAAAGCTTTGATCTACACCTTCCATTTGAATTTGGGGATCATTTAGGACCCTTGGACCACTAGCAACGGTCATATGGGCATATAAGTGGTTTGATGTACATTATGAGGGTATTATTCAAGTAAAGAAAACAAAGTTAAGAATTCTCGAGGAGCATTATGAAACATTCCAAGTTGACACCGCTGAAAAATTGCTACCGCCATAACTTGCTTCACTAAGCTCTTGAATGAGATGAAGAACCTTGGCAAATATTATGATCAAGAGAACTCGGTGTACAAGTTTCTTAAAGGTTTGCCTAAGGAATGGGATGCAAAGAAGTATGCTATCCAATCGGCGCAAAATCTTGGAGATTATACATTTGATGCCTTGTGTGGAGAGCTACCGGTCCATGAATTTGAACTTAAGGATCGAGCTAGATTGGAAGCATTGAGTGGGGGCACAAAGAGTTCAAGAAAATAGATTGCTTTGAAGAAAAATAGTTCTCCAGTTGCATCGATGGAGATCATTGAAAATGAGAAATCTAATGATGACAATGATCTTGAGGAGGAAGTAGCTATGCTTTCAAGAAAACTCAACAAGGCCATGTACAAGCGAGACAAGTATAAGGAGAAGTTTAAGAGTGGAAGCAAGGGAGGAAAGTCAAGTGAGACCATATGCTTCAAGTATGGTAAACCGGGCCACATCAAGGCAGAATGCAAGTCCAAGAAGGTGTGGACAAAAAGAAAGGAAAGAAGAGCTTAAGGCAACTTGGGATGATTCATCCTAATCAAGTTCCAAATTCGAATCGGAGAGTGAGAAAGAAATACTTTGTCTCATGGCTCAAAATGAGGTAAATTCTAATGATTTTAAGTTTGATGATATTGATGCTTTGGATGATGTTCCTAGTATTGATGAGATTATGAAAGAGTTAGAAAAAGAGGTAAAAAAGACTAAACAAATCAAAAAGAGCTTGACCATATCAATTAGTGAAATAGAGTCACAAAATGAGACCATTAACGATCTCCAAAGTGACTTGAATGAAGTCAAAAAGGAGAGAGATGCTTTAGTCAAGGAAGTAGAGGACTTGACTAGCACAGTGCATAAGTTCACTAATCGTACAGAAATGTTTGATATGATGTTGGGAGCACAACGACGTGCACTCAACAAAAGAGGCATATGCTATGGAGCCAACTTATTGAGTTATAAGAAATTGATAGATGATGATCGTAGATGCTCAAAATACAATAGGTCTCATATGGTTAGGAATTATGCCTTACAAAAGGCCAAAGTGGATAGACTAGCATTGGTGGTTAAAAATATTTATGACACTAACTTTCTTGGACCCAAAGGTGTTTGGGTACCAAAATCTAGTGTGTTTCCCATTGTGTACGATGTGAGGAAGAGCACCCCCTGGTACTTGGATAGTGGGTGCTCAAGACCATGACCGGAGATGCACATCAATTCATTGAATTAAAGCAGCATGATGGTGGAAGGGTCACATTTGGAGACAACAATAAAGGAAAGGTTATTGGCTTTGGAACCGTCGGTAACAATTTACTTTCCATTTCTAATGCTTATTTTGTTGATGGTTTGAAACATAATTTGCTTAGTATTAGTCAATTGTGTGACAAAGGATTTCATGTCATGTTTGAATCATCAAAATACATTGTTAGGAATGAGAAGCATGAAACTTTATTTATTGTATATAGAGATAAAAATATTTATGCCATTAACTTTGATGGGATGCATATGCAAAATGTTTCATGTTTGAGTGCACAAAGTGAATGTGATGCATAGTTGTGACACCGTAGATTAGGACATTCTAGCATGAAAATCTTGTCCAAATTGACCAAGCATGATCTTGTTAAGGGCTTACCCAAATGTACATTTAACAAAGACAAGGAATGTGAACCTTGTATTCTTGGTAAGCAAGTGAAATCGTCATTTAAGACAAAAGAAACAAGTGATGTGACCCAAGCCTTGGAACTTATCTATATGAATTTGTTCGGACCCACCAAAACACAAAGTGTAGGGGGTAAATCATATTGCTTTGTCATTGTTGATGATTTTACTAGGTATACATGTGTGTATTTTGTAGCTCATAAGAATGAAGTGTATGATTTGTTTGTAAAATTTTATATTTTGGTTGAGAATGAAAATGGATAAAAGATTACTATCATTAGAAGTGATAGAGGTGGTAAGTTTGTAAATAGGAATTTAGAGGAGTTTTGAGCTAAACAAGGGTACACACATCAACTTTCCTCTCCTAGGACACCACAACAAAATGGAGTTGTTGAAAAAAAGAATAGGATACTTCAAGAGATGTGTAAGACCAAGCTAAATGAGTACAACATAGCTAAACACTTTGGGGCCGAAGCAATTAACATGGCATGCTATGTTACAAATAAGGTAAATGTCCAAAAGCAAGTAAAAAAGACTCTTTATGAGCTATGGAAAGGTCAAAAGTCCAACATAGGTTACTTTAAGGTGTTTGGTTGCACATGTTATGTCATAAATGATAAGGATCATTTGGACAAATTTGACCTAAAGTCAAATGTATGCACATTCTTAGGATATTCCATGTATAGTAAAGCATATAGAGTGTTCAATAGATCGTCTAAGACCATAGAAGAGTCCATTCATGTTAAGTTTGATGAGATAGATCCCCATATGAAATTGGCATATACCTTATAACAAATAAAATTAGATGATGAAGATGAAGTTATTAAATCTCGAGATTCCAATGCTCATAAAAAGGAAGTTATAGAGGAACTCGAATCTAGTGTACCTAAGAACTCTAGACTCCTTATAGGACACTTATCTCAACATATCATAGGCAACCCAAGCAAGGGCATAACCACTAGGTATTCACTAAATCGTGATGAAGGGCTTATAGCTTTTGTATCACAATCCGAACCCACTAAGATAGATCAAACCTGAGGTGATGAGTTTTGGGTCATGCTATGCAAGAAGAGTTAGGACACTTTGTAAGGAACAAGGTGTGGACCTTAGCCCCTAGACCTAAGAACCATACAATCATAGGAACCAAATGGGTATTTAGGAATAAAAAGAATGAGAAGGGAGAGATAGTGCGAAACAATGCTAGGTTGATTGCACAAGACTACAATCAAGAAAAAGGAATAGACTATGAAGAAGCCTTTGCACCGGTAGCAAGACTAGAAGCAATTCGAATGTTGCTTACTTATGCTTGCTACAATAGTTTTCTTCTATACCAAATAGATGTAAAAAGTGCATTTTTAAATGGCTTTATCAATGAGGAGGTATATGTAGAACAACCACCGGGTTTTGAAGACCATGATTCTCCAAATCATGTTTATAGACTTCAAAAAGCGTTGCATGGGCTTAGACAAGCTCCTAGAACATGGTATGATAGGTTGAGTGAATTCCTTCTTAACAAAGGGTTTAAGAAAGGAACATTAAATCCTACCTTATTCATTTTGTCAAAAATAATGATATGCTACTTGTTCAAATCTATGTGGATGATATCATCTTTGGATCATCAAATAAGTACTTGTGTGATGAATTTTCATTTTTGATGACACATGAGTTTGAAATGAGTATGTTGGGTGAACTAACATACTTCTTATATTTGTAAATCAAGCAATCTAAGCATGGCATTTTCATCAATCAAGTGAAGTATGTGAGGGACATGCTTAAGAAATTCAAGTTTGAAAATTTGAAGGCATGTGACACTCCCAGTAGTTCAACCATCAAAATGGACAAGGACCCATTAGGAAAGTCTATCGATCCTAAGCTTACTGAGGAATGATAGGAAGCCTACTCTACTTGACTACTAGTAGACCGGATATCATGTTTAGCATTTGTCTATGTGCTAAGTTTCAATCCAAACCAAAAGAGTCACATTTAAACTGTGTCAAGCGTAGATTTAGATAGTTGAATGGCACACAAGACTTAAGACTATGGTTCAGCAAAGTTCCTAACTTTGAACTTAGAAGCTTTGTTGATTCCAATTATGCGGGAAGCCTAGTAGATAGAAAAAGCACATCAGGATTTTGTCACTAGCTAGGAAATTCATTGATTTCATGGTTTAGCAAGAAGTAAAATTCGGTTGCATAGTCCACCACCGAGGCCAAATATGTGGTAGTCGGAAGTTGTCGTGCTCAAGTACTATACATGAAACAACAACTCGAGGATTATCAAATCCATGTTGGTTGTGCTGAAATCGTTTGTGATAATACAAGTGCAACCAATATTTCTAAGAATCTGGTGTTGTATTTGCGCACGCAGCATATTGAAATCAGACATCATTTTCTTCGTGATCATGTGCAAAAAGGGGACTTTATAATGATTCATGTGTCCACGGAAGACCAACTTACAGACATTTTTACCAAACCATTGCTTAGGGACCAGTTTTTGAAAATTAGGCAAGAATTAGGCATGATTAGTGAGTCCAACCCTTATGGAATGTCCTAGGTACTATTTATATTATTTGACACGGATCTCAAGGTGTTTATGGGATATATGTTGCTTGTGAGGAGTCTTTCCCGAGCTAAAACTGATTATCTAGAAAATCTGTTCTGGCTCTGTCCAACGCGCGAATAGTGTTGGAAAATGTGCCCTAGGTCAATCTATTAATAGTCTTTATGAATACATTTTAGTTAATAAAATAGAGGATTTCATTTGTTGTTTATTATAATTGATTTGCATGTTTACATTATAATAAGATCCATGGGTATTTACAGAAATATCATAAATGTCCCTAGTCGATTATTATACTGGGAACTATAATGAATTAAGACTAGTGTGAGTCTTGATTGATGATCATACGATGATCATACGTATAGGAATACGAATCAAGATCATGAATACTTGTTAGGAAACAAAGAACTGGACCGACCCGCTATGAGAACATCACATGGATTAAGTCATAGTTGTTTCTCATGATAGGTATATTTTTCAGTCCTCTGACTTGATATTACCAGAGACTTCAACATTAAGAATACAGTGATTTGACGCAATCAAACGTTGTCTTTAACCGGACGATTATAAAGGTTGTGATTGGTTACTGTATAAATAATGAGGTGAAGTTGTGTAATCGAGATAGAATTTGTCCCTCTCATATAAAGAGAGATATCCAGTGGATCCCTCGATGTGTTAGACTGTTAAAAGGCCTAGTCTAAGTGAATTGATATTGATCAATGTCACTTAGATGTTTTCAGTCTACCTAGAAATCGAGCCTAATACGATTGAACATGTTGGATAACAATTCCATGCCTTATGTTTGATCAAAAGGATATCGTGTGACAGAAGGATGTTATATACACTATTGATTAGGTTGTATCGATTTGATATTCGTACAACTTGGGTAGTCATAATGTCTTGCTAGAGGCCGCTTATGACTTGCATACCAAAATGTGTTTTGGTACACTGCTAACGTTGTATGAGCCTATTGGGTTGCACACTGAGAATGGTTTTGCGAGATTTTAAGATGGTTTAGAAAAATGAATTTTATATGATAAAATTCATGAAAAAACGTCCTTGTAGTGTATTACACTTATACTTCTTTAAGATGGTTCAGAAAAATGAATTTTATATGATAAAATACAAGGGTTGTATAAATAGACGCTTTGAGTTAGAATACAAGTACGAAAGATAAAAAGGGCCAAAACTCTATTTTTCATTTTAAGAAACGACTTAGAGTTTTTGGTATGCTCTGGATCATTTTGGAGAGAAAAAAAAAGGTTTGGTAATCTCTCGAAGCTAGCACTTCAAATCTTGGTCACCGTTCGTGTGTGGACTGCTGATAGAGGGCGTTCGTCGTTGGCAACGCCTTAGAGATCGATTAACCTTTAGAAAGGTACATTACGACTGAGGTATGATTAAGTTTTCATAGTTTAAACATGTTTTAATGGAATCAGATTTGGATCCTGTTGGGGTTTTTCTCAAAATTGTTTTGTAATCTCCGCTGCGTATGAACCCCCAAACCCAACAAATAGCCAGTGCGCTGTGCAGTGTCCTAGTTCTATGACTGAACCCAGAACACCCAGTGCGCTAGATGAGTTAGCCAGCGCGCTAGGCAATTCGTAAATCTATTTTTTTAAACAAACCAGTTTCATTTTCTCTCTCTTCCAGAACCTTTCTAAGCTCATGGTCTCCTCCACCCCAAAACCTAATCTCCACAAACCAGATTTTTGGCCCTCTCTTGGCTTGATTCTTGCCTTCTATGCCTAGGAAACACCATTTTCACTTAGTTTCACCCGTTTGATCCATCAGTTTTTGTCAAAAATCTTCAATTTTTGAGTGCATACGAAGTGTTCGACGAGATATCTCAACGACGCGCATCATCACAATTGGCCTCCGGATCAACTTCTCAATGTCCTACCACTCGCCAATCAGTCTTAGAGTTGACCGGGTATGACTCCGGCTCATCCTCATCATCCCTGACCGTGAATCTCTCAAGCACTCTACGGGGTACGCAGTCAAATAGCCACAATTCGGACGACACTTCGGCTACCGTACCTGTCGATTCTCTGCATCACGAGGGACGTACTCGAGCATATCATGACGGTGCATCCACATCTTTTACACTTGAGCCTGTTCGAGCTAAGTTGACAGACGCCACCATTGTCAAACCAAGCCTTGTCGACCTCGAATTCTTTGACAAGGCGCACCTTCCAGTTCACGGGCTATTAGAGTCGATGCGATGAGTGCACTTTTGTCGACATAGGGCTAAATATTATCTGTCTCTTATTCGAGTATTCTACTCCAACATGAAAACGACCAATGATTACACTATCACGTCACAATTTTGTGGTCGGAAAGTAGTAATCGCTCCGGAGTCTCTTGGTGCCACTTTTGGTATACCGGTTCTGGATTCGATTGTCACGGTACACAGGAAAGTTCACTCTTGGCCTTTCAAGCAATTGGTCGTGTTGAACTCTTTCTGACGTGGGGCACCACTTGGACTTTATATTATCGGTACACCCGACACGACCTTCATGCTACTACCACACCTTCTCTACAAAGTGCTGCACAAGGTCATTTTAACGAGGAGTGGGAGCAAGAACTATGTCTCTCAGCTTGACATGCTTTTACTCGGGGCGCTCATACGATACATTTTGATTAACTTGCAGAATATTCTTATTGGCGTCATGACTTCATCTCCAGTCACCGCTCGACATCTCCCTTTCACTCATCTTTAGACACATTTATTTAAGGAGGCGGGAGTTGATCTTGCACTGGGCGGTGAACCTCTATCCGGGATGGAGACAGTGGGTGCTGCTACACTACTCATGATGAAGTATCATTACGAGGAGTTGGATTCGTGAGGATGAGATTACAGATGGGAGACATTATGGCAGGTACGAGTCTCTGCATGATTCAAACCCGGATGTTGAGTTTAAGGAGCGTGAATTTCTGAATCTTTGCTATGTACAACAGCTAGCTCCTCCGCCATCATACGATATGCCTCCATATGCCTCCTACTTTGAGTCACGATTCGACTATTTGGAGGAGTATATAACTACGCACTTCAGTACCATCGAAAACTATCTCGCATATCAGAGTTTTCACCTCCGCCAGCTTGATGATCGTGTGCCCCTACCACGACCGAGGAAGGATGGGCCATCTCATTCATCTTGTCATTCAGCTCGTCGTGCTTTTTCTCAGTTGGATGCTTTAGAATCATCTAGTTAGGGGGAGTGTTAGGATTTATGTTAGTGAGAGTTCTTTTTTGTTAGTTTTTTTAAACTCTTTTTACTTCCGCATGTGCCACATCATGTCAATATGCTTACTTTGCGTACTTCCATTGCATGATATAACTTTTTCGTATCTTTGAGTTATGTTTTATTAGTGACTGTTATTTCTATTTGTCTCTTCCCTTCACTTATAGTTATATGTGTTGAATGAATGCTTGTGTTTGGGGGAGCAAATGTTCTAAGTTGCATAGTTGTCCTTATTCTTGTATGCATATTGATAGGGAGAGTTTTTACCCACTTTTGATGTTATCAAACGGGGGTGAAATATTGCTTTAAAGTTGCAATTATGAACTTAATATGCACGTTAATATTTATCTTTTGGTTGTCAAGTTCACGTTGTTTGTTATCATTAAAAGGGGAGATTGTTGGACCAAGTGTCTTTGATATACACTCTACCTGAGATTTTGATGGCAACAAACAACGTGAAATAGTTCTAACAAGTTTGTTTAGTATTTCAGAATATCAAAACATGTTAGGAACATCAAGTTCAAGTCTACTCGTCAAAATGAAGCCGAATAAGTTCAAGATTCGGTACATAGAAGGACACAAGGACCGAAAAGCCTATACTACAAGTTGTACAAGTCATGTAAGGTATATATGTCCCTTCTTACAAGCCAAAGAGCTTAGAATCATGCATTTCTTGTTTTTCGATTTTTAAAGAAATTAAAATCATGAACTTTGTGATTTTCAATTTTGCGAATTTTAAAATGTTTTAAATCTTGCAAACATGCTTTACAATATGTATTTGAGTGTATGAACTGTTAGAATTGATTTTGAATGCACCGGTATGTGTTTAGATAACTTTTGGATTGACATTAAAAATATTTGTATAAAAGCCCCTATGTTTTCATGAAACTGGGATTTTTGATTTTTGGGGTTTATGAAATCATCCGAGATGTCTAGACACGTTTTATAGACCCTACTAAACATGTACAAAGTGATTTCAGAGGTTTAGTAGAGTCATAGAGGTGTTAGGAGGTCATTTTGAAAAACTAGAAAATTAATTATTTTCAGGCCCCTGCACTCAGCGCGCTTGATGTTCTGGCGAGCGCGCTAGGTGACCCAGCACGCTGGACAGATTACCCAGCGCGTTGTGCAGTAAAATGGTCAAACTTTTCTAACTTTTGCTCAGTGCGCTAGACACCTACCCAGCGCGATGTTTAGGATTTTGACAACTTTTTTAAAGTTTTGATCTACACTTTCCATTTGAATTTGGGGATCATTTAGGACCCTTGGATCACTAGCAATGGTCATATGGGCATATAAGTGGTTTGACCAAGTGACGAAACCACCAAGAATACAAAATACACCACACTTGCTCACATACTCTCCAAAATCCAAGTTTACTCCAAAATTTGTCAATCTTGTTCACACACTCACTTGGATCAATTGAGGGCTTGCATTTGGAAGTTAAAGTTGGTGTTTCTAAAGCCTACAAGTAGTGCTCTAAATATGATTTTTTAGAGTATATTCTTGGGTTGTAAGGTTTCTTGATTTTTTATAATTTTTTAGCTTAATCTATATCATTTGGTTAGTGTTTTTGTTTGGAAATCATTTGTTGTGTTCTTGATAAACTTGTCTTGGGTTTGACACTTATATTTGATCTCTTTAAGCCTAAGGATTATTTGAACAAGTTTTTGGTCTTTATCTTGATTTTTACATACTACTTGTTTATGTGATTTTGAAACCGCATATGATTCATCGATATCGTCTTGTCGGTTTTCTTGACTAAATATTGCATATACTTGCTGATTTTATTTGCATATAAGTCGGTGTTCGTACTTGCATGCATAGGAGTGTTTTGGTTCTAGGTGTTTTGTAAATTGTTGGACTTATTATTGTTTTACTTTGTAAGGCATATTTCATTATATTCATCAACTTGATTGTGTAATATTGATTGTAAGACTTAGTGGGATCTAAGTCAAAGGAAAACCTAGTTGAGGCTAGGAAAAAACCCTAGTGGAAACTAGGTGGGAATTCATAATTTGTATTTAGGCATTCTAAGCTTGTATGCTTAGGTCGTAACACTTATTGATAATATAAGTGAGGGGTTTAAAAATCCTAATCAGGGACGTTAGGTAGTGGATGTAAATCGTTGGGATCGAACCACTATAAATCTTGTGTCTCATATCCATATCTTCTACTACCTTCTTCGTAGCATAGCATATATATTTTATTGTTGGTGTTTGCATTTTCATTGATTCTTGCTTAAATTTTTAAAAAGGTGATATCCTCTCGGTTCACCCAATTCACCCCCCTCTTGGGTGTGGTTTCAAAGTTGTGCCCAAGCGAGGGCCTGACTTTTAGATTTCAGTGGCACAGTCGGTTGAAATGAGGGACTAAAGTAGGAGAATGCCTCCTTTTCCCCGGATTGACTAGCTTCACCACCCATATGAACCTATGGAAGGAAGAGAAAAACATATAAATCAGGATCAAATTCAAAAGTTTAGAATTCAATTCCAAGTAATATGTGACGTCTAAAACAGACTGTTAGGTACACCTATATGTCAGTCAAAGAAAATTGAAATGTTTTACAGTGTACCGATCACATTCGAGCGTCTACCTTTTAACCCTATCGGTCTTGTGTGTCCGCATATCACGAGGTACATAACCGCGAACATGGAGTAAGCAAAAATGTTGACTCATGCACAAAACAACACAACATTGACCTCCTTTATATGAGTTTCAGTTCCTTGTACAAAATCTAAAACCCTCAAGAAAGATGCAAAGATGGAGCCCTTAATAACTATGAAAACCCTAAAACTCAAATAATAAGCAAAGAAAGCAAAAAGCTCAGTAGAATGTAGATAAAACAAGTTGAAATCAAACTTACCAATTCAATTTTGAGTAGTTTCGAAAGGGTAAACTCAAATAACATGCCAAGCCGATTTGGAATGTGGGTTGTGGCCGAAACGTGTCAAATGTGTGGATGTCTTGGAGGTCATTGAGGTCGTGGAGGTCGTGGGAGTCGTGGTCATGTAGTAATGTACCTTCTTTCAAATAGTCAGGGCATACAAAAGAGAGTAGTGGGGTATGGGAGAGTAAAGCCATATGCCCAATATATATAAGGGGAGAAAAAATGGGGTATAAGTAGTAAATATATGGGGTATATATAGTAAACATAAAAAAGTAGGTTGCCCAGTTTAAGGTACACTAAGTAAATAGTTGGGTAACAGTAGTATATTGGACATATTAAACCGATAAAATAAACTTTTCAAGGTAGTTAAAGTTCAACAAGAATGAACCAATATCGATCATTCATGTTCGGATTATATATGTAATGTATATTACATATACCAATGGGGTACAACTACTAAATTTGTGTGGTATTTGTAGTATATCAGATAAAAAACCAAAACTAAAAACAATAGTCAATAAATTCCAACCGGTAAGCATGAAATGACGTTGGTTAATTGTGGTCGGTATACCTATTTAATGTAATGTACATATAATAATGGGGTACTTTTAGTAAAATTTTGGGGTATTCATAGTATATCAGAAATAAAACTGCTATTGACTTCATGAAGTCCTTATGATCGATAGGCATGAATAGACGTTAGTTATTGAGACCGGAATATCTATATAATGTAAGGTGCATATTAGTAGGGTATCTGTAGTACATATTTCGGGTATTTGTAGCATGTCAGAAATAAAATACCGACCAAAATAATAATTGGCAGTAGATAAGAACCGATATGCATGAACCAACATCAGATATTTTGGGTCGCAATTTTACTATAACGTAATGTACGTTTAATAATAGGGTACATTTAGTAAAATTTTGGTGTATGCGTAGTATATCTGAAATGTTGAACCGAAATTAACTTCAAACGACAGTACATTATTACCGATATGCGTAAACCAAGGACGGTTATTTGTGACCGCATTGTTCAATGATGTAATGTATATATATAGTAGGGTACAAGTAGTAAATGTGTGGGGTAATCGTAGTATATCAGCTGAAAGGAACCATTATGTTGTTTAGGATAACGATTTTGCTTAACTACTATCTAATTGTTGAAGTCGATGCTATTTGGCTGTTGGTCACTTGAGATGTAATTGAACATTTAGGTTCCACAAATGAAGTAGAACGTAAGTGTGCCACTTTCCTTTTCCAATAAAAGTGATTATAACTCATGTAAGCCATTATATCAACAAACACGTGTGCATGTTTGTGGCGATGAACACCATCTCAGTTGTGTATTGTCGTTATTGGGATAAATATGCCAGCACTTACCTGTCGTTAATCAGTGACAAGTTGCGGCATTGCTCGGCCACCATGTGTCAAAACACAACAAATTATCAACTTTAAACTACTAAACAAATAATAACAAGCCCCGACAACATAGTACACATCACATTAACAAGCAATAAGTTATAGAGTAAAAAAACTAATTGTTTGAAATTTGTAAAGGGAGCGATTAAAGTACACAATCTTCATGAAGAAAAAAAAAACCGATAACTGGTCCTTCATTTTGCTCGATAGAAGCAGAACCTCCCTCGCTTTGAGTTGTTGTGGCAGAGCTTTGGCTACTATCCCAATCTCTAGAAAGGTAGGCTATTACTTGATCCACCATTTTGAATGCATTATCTGACGTAACACTCGACTTTGGCATGCTTCGGTACCGCAAAGCAATATCCAAAGCACAACGATTACGCTATTGCAAAGATAAACAAAGGTCAATAACAAAACATAGAACATTACATAAGAGTTATAATTAGAAACAAAAGACAATAATGTTAAATATCTTACCAAAATAGGCTCGTCCTCATAGATAACGGCACCAACAATTCAAGATTACACGCTAAGGGATGACTGACAGATTGAAACCAATCAACATAATAATCAGTAGCTTGAGATGGATATGTCGTCTTCTTACCGCGATGCTTAACACTGATGACATTGTCTTCACAATCCTCCCAAAATTGGGCATCGAATGTGTACTTCATGGAGTATGATGTTGCCAAGCTACTCCTATCTGTGTCAATGGGTCGGAAGGGATTTTTCGATTTACCTTAGATGTAACCCATTTACCTCAAAACCCGATCCGGATTATGTGGTTCAACAATATCTAAATACTTCAAAGATTTGTTGTAGAAGGCAATTTCACTTGCAGGTGGTGAACTCCTCGAAGAATTATCCTAATAAACCTATGAAAAACAAAAAAAGTCAAGTTGGTAACTCTTTCATAATAATATAACACAAATAAAACCAACAATGTTAAGTGCCTCATCTCGTGGGCTCTAAGCAAGTCCAGACAACCCCTAAAATGAGGGAGAAGGTCATTAGACTGCCTCAGCTCCTTTTTATGGTGCCATTTCAATACCCGAGGCATACCATGCTTGTAATCACTATGTGGAACGGGCTCAATGAATGGAATGCAGTTGTATATCCAACCATAATTGAAACAACTTTGTTAAGATTTAACAAATGAAAATAAACACAAGAATATTGGTGTAGAATAAACACCTCCAACAATGTCATGAAACTTGCAATTTGGGTGGCCCCAGCGTGACTAGCAATGCCGAGTTGGCGGTAAAGATAAGCTAGTGTTGCAGCCCCCACCCATATGAACCAATGTCTTCCACGTTGTCTATGAGTTGAAGGAGATGAGGGGAGACTCTTGTAGTAGAGTTATCCGTAAAAATGGTGGTTCCAAGAAGGAACAAAATATAAGCTCGAACAAGGTAATCGGGCAGAGGGAATATGTCGTCTCCTCTCTCACTTTCTTCCTGTCTTAATCCTCTAAACAGGGCAGAGAACTGATCCTTCAACCATGCCAAACTCAATTTTTGGCCAAGGTTCCTCTTCATCTCATCCTCTACAGATTGTGCCGACACCCTTAACAACTGTTTAGTCAGCGCTATCATCTCTATGCGATCCTTGGTTTTAGTAACCACAGTCTTTCCAGTAATTGGGATCCTGAGTAGTACCCGCATGTCGTCAAGAGTGATAGTCATCTCGCCGAATGGTAAGTAGAATGTGTTAGTCTTCGCCTGCCACCTCTCTACCATAGCAGACACAAGTAGTCGATTACATCGGTCGTATGAGATGTACCCCAATGGTCGTAAATCAGAGGCGTCAATGAGCTTGTTGACTCTTTCCTTCTCTTGGTGTCGCGTGATAGTCTCCCAAAGAGTGATCTAAATACCATGGTTGATGCACTTAAAATATTCTCGACCCTACAAATATAAAAGAGTGGATTTGCCTAAACATATTGACATTTTCTAACAAATAACATTAACAAATGAATGAAGATCAATGAATGAATATCTCAAAGTGTACCTGGGTATTCCAAATATCCACTAAAAGATGGTTCCCAAATGATGGCAAAAGAGATAAATTTGATAGCCCCCAGGAAATAAAGTAGGCACTTCATCTGCATCGCCAATCGATCTACCAGTTGTAGATGGACAAGCAACTAAGTCTTCTACAGTATTTGAGTTGTGTGCAAAATCTGTTGAAGGGGCACGGCTCCCTTCAGTATGCACTGGGACCTCTACATTAACATCCTTATCTTTGATTTGCTGCCTTTTCGGGGTTGAGTTTTCATTAATTTTCTTACTCTGCGATACAATCATGTGTTGCCATGAGGGTTGCGTCGGAGCTAGAGCCTCTGGCTGGGTAGTAGCGGTTCTTTTGGCAGTGGTGGTACTCACAGAGGTAGAGGCGCCATCCTTGGCATCCTTTTTTTTTTTTGCTGTGACGAAAGATGATTTTGCGTGCACATTTTTTGTTTGGCCATACTGAAACATATAATAAATGGTAGAGTATAATTAGTCCCAAATCGACAAAATCATAGAAAAAAATCAATAAACGTGACAAACAATTCGATTTCCTAATTGTGGGTTAAACAAATCCGAGACAAATAACTATAATATCGGCCACCAATAATCGATAGGGATCAAGAAATAATGGTTATTTATAGTCGCTAATGCAATTTTATTATGGAAGTATATGCTCGAGATCCTTAGAGGATATCGGTCCCTAGTGACCGACACCATTGAAACAGTCACTTTCAACAAACCCTAAAACTAATCTGTCAACACAACAATCAATTTACATATAAACACTGATGAAACAATCGAGAACTCAAAGGAGAACAAAACCAATCAAAATTTAGGGTAACTAACTTACCAAATACACCAGTGGCGAACGAAAGGATGGGCAGTGCTCCTTAACTTTGCCGACCACCGTCACCTACATATCTGGCGAGAACTCACTCACAAAAAATACACCAAATGCACTGTAGAGTTCGATTGATAGTTCCTTAAGGTAGAAAAATTGAAGAATGGATGGTGGTGACAACCGTTTGTTAATAGGGTATACTCGGTGAGAACGTGGGGAAGAGGCAATTCGAATCAATGAGGGCTGGGGGTAATTTCTGAATTATGTAAAAATATGAGGGGTATAAACAGTAAAATTTTTTTAAAAATGGGGTCAAATGAAGTAATAGAGTAAAGGAAGTAAAAAGTAGGGTACGAATAGCCACACCCTTTATTTATTATGTTTGACTTTATTTTTTTCTGAATTATTTGTGGAGTTGTCCACGTTTGATTGGTTCACACTAAACTTAACCAACACTTAGATACATTGTCTTTTCCATTTAAATCATCCCACTTTACTAATTTAACTTCGAAATTATGTTAATTAATTATTTTATCTAAGACTATACGACACATTTGAATTCAATTAAAAACTATAGCCTTATAAATTATAGATCACATTCATTTTGATTCCTACTATATAATTACCCATAACTTTGTGTACTTGCAGTTTGCCCAGTACCTGAATCGACACGTTTTCCTATATGAACCTTACCCGTAAATTCGGTGCAATAAATAAAATAAAATCATGCTTAAGAACATTGGGATATAAAATAAATCGTAAACATCTACACTGATATGTACTCTTGCAAATGTTAGTATGATACATGGAGACATGTAACTGCATTTCAAGTAAATCAATAAAAATATGCAGCAATGTGAATGAGATTAACCCTGTTTCTGTTTCCTAAGTATAGTCGGACGTGCACTTCCAACTATAGTACGCAAATAGTACTAGAAGATCATAGCCACGCCTTGACCAGTCCCACTAGAAGTCGTGTAGTAATGACCTGAATCAAATCCATGTCAGCTTAGAGCCAACAAGCCTACATTATCATGTGTATGCATGACCAAGAGAATGAAATGTAATGCAAACTTAATACAAATGCAGATACATATATATTTCAATAAATTGTAAAGATCACAGTAGGGTTTACTTACAATCAACAAACTTTGAGCAAACGTTTCAGGGTTCCTGCAATGTCAGATCATCTCGAAAGTAGTTCTAACAGCTTCCCTGTATACCCAATTATGTTACGAGTCAAACTTCAATTGAAAACAAAATTGCGGCCAAAGTACGCTCGAGAGTTAGTTTCAAAAATATTTTTTTATAAAAACTTCAACTAGCTAACTTGGGGTAACTTTTTAGCCTTGAAAACCTCAATATTTGTCATACTAACCAAAAAGGAACTTGTAGTACATATTTTGTACTTTTCAAAAACATTAAGAACACTCAAATTAGATTACAAACGGAGAAGTTATGAATTTTCCAATACGTCCTGTTGACAAGACAAAATTTATTTATTTTGAACTAACAAAACTTCTTCAAATCAATATTTTCGTAGTTATATCCTTAAATCTCGTCAACAAACACCACAAAACTACTTGTTACAAACTTTCAAATATTTGCATATTTTGTGGAGTCAATTTGGATTAAAACCAATATTCAATTCATCCAAAATTTCAATATAAATCAATATCATCTATAAAAACATCTTTAAAATAGTTATCAACTTAATCGTATCAACTCGATTCCCAAGAACCTTAAACCTGAGTCAATGGAATTTAGCCCAAATTGATGCAAATCAGCCCAATATATCTATTCACAACAATTGATACCAATTCCTATGAAGCCCCGTAAAAGAAATCGAAAAATTGCGAGATTTCAAATTGAAATGAGGAAATATGTCATGAATTGAGACCTTACCAAATTTTAGGCTGAATCCCATGTTTCTATCGCAAAAACTTTGCTCATACTAACTGCGATGCTCTATTGTTTTACAGAAAGAAACTGGACGAAAATTGAACATAGGGAGATCGCAGAGCGAGAAATCAAATTGAAAGGTTTAGATACAAAATCTTCCTTTTATTTTGTTGATATGAATGAATATGTTTTTTTAGTTATTTATATAAAATCCTCAGCAGCTTGTCAACAACTTATTTTTTTAATTAATAATTTACGTAAATCCCTATTTTGACATGTTTTGATTTTTGGTGCTCATTTTGAATAAGATTTTTCACCAAATTGAACCAAACTCTCGACCAAACAGACCATTTTCATAAAACGTATGTCACACTAGTTTTGGTTACACCAAAACTCTAAGAATCTTAACTTTGTTCATGACATACCAAACTCTTATAAACAAATTTTCTTGTCATACTTAACCAAACTTATACAAATTTGGACCTAATATTAGCCTCGACCACTGCCAAGCAACACAAAACTCGAGGTAAGGTCTTGCACTAACTTTGTTCTCATTTTACACTACCACTGATCCCAACTAGCACACAAATTGAGATGAAATTCTCATATGATATTTAACACTTAATATTTGATTTCTTACACAATTAATAACTAATTTTCACTTGTGTCCTTCAGACATGCATTTACAACCCCTACTGTAACGAAAATTGAGGGTATACCTCAACACACTCTAACTTCAGAACGAAATACCATATAATAAACACACTAGACATTTATCAACGAAAAATAATATTAACCTGGTGATTTTCCTTTTTCACCTATCCAAGTCCTAACCACAACACGTGTCGTGATTATGACCCACTAATCTCGTAATTAAGTCGTAATATAAGTTCATTAAAATCAGGGATGTCACAGCAACAATAGTATCAGCGGGATGAAGGCAGTGGCAGGGACAAAAGCAGTGGTTAAGGGCAGAGGTAAAGGTTGGGTCAGGGACAGAGCACGACCATGAACAGAGTCAGACTTCTTAGCATAACTGTTGGGAACACGATATACCCGAACTTGTTGTGTGGATTGTTCGATAGAGATAGAGGGTCACGCCTTGCCTGCACACTTAAGAGTGTTAGAGTTTCTAGAGTTTGATGCATTGTTGGACATGGATTGTTTGGGTTCGTATTATGCGCAAATCCATTATTTCAGTAAAAGAGTCACATTCCAGATTCTCGAATATCCAGAGTTTAGTTTTTAGGGGACTTTGTCTTTTTTACCGATTACTAGAGGTAGGGTAGCATCTAGCGTAGATGTCGAGACATTCGCTAGTGTTATGAGTATGACGGGGAATGGTCAGACTAGGATGGAGGAGGTACCTATTGTGTGTGAGTTCCCATAAATTTTCTTGTAGAGCTACCAACTTTAAAACCACCTAGGGAGATCGACTTCATTATTGATTTGGTCATAAGGACCAAACCTATATTTATTTCGCCATACCATATGGCTCCAAGAGAGCTAGAGGATATGAGAGGATAACTTGATGAGTTGTTAGAGTAGGGTTTCATTCACCCAAACATGTCACCTTTGGGTGCACCCATCTTGTTTGTGAAGGGAAAGATGACAGGTTTAGATTGTGTATTGACTACAGACAGCTCAACTGGGTTCAGTGAAGAACAAGTATCCATTTCCTTACATTGATGACTTGTTCAACCAGCTGACAGGAGCATAGTGTTTCTTGAAGTTTGATTTGAGATCTGGGTACGATCAGTTAAGGATTAGAGCAGAGGACTGGGAGAAGACTATTTTTTGCATTCAATATGGGCACTACTAGTTTACAGTCATGGTTTTTGGGCTAAAGAATTCCACAGTGATGTTCATGAATCTCACTCATCAAGTGTTGAGGGAACACTTGGATATATTCGTTATTGTGTTCATCGACGACATCCTTATCTACTCCAGGACTCGTGAAGATCACAAGAAGCACCTCAGGATGATTTTGCAGATATTAAGGGAGTATAGACTGTTTGCCAAATTCAATAAGTGTGAGTTTGGCTTACATAAGTCAAATTTTTACTTCACATTGTCGAATTTAGCAGAGTGTTAGTGGACCCTACGAAGGTCAAAACATTGATTGAGTGGCCTATACCGAGATCAGTGACATATATCCGTAGTTTTATTTGTTTGGCAGGTTATTGTAGGCACTTTATACAGGGCTTCTCGAAGATTGCAATACCTATGGCGCAATTGGCCAAGAAGGATAATAGATTTCATTGGAATGACACTTGTACGTAAGCGTTTCAGACATTGAAGGAACATTTGACTACCGCACCAGTTTCGGTTTGACCAGAGTTAGGTAAGGGTTTTGAGGTGAACACCGATGCTTCTAAGGTCGGTTTAGGCTATGAATTAATCCAGGACAGTAAAGTGATTGCCTATGTATCCCAACAGCTGAAGATTCACAAGAAAAACTACCCTATACATGACTTGGAGTTAAGGATAGTCGTCTTCTCACTAAAGATTTTGTGGCATTATCTCTAAGGGGAGAGATTTGTTTTGTTCACTGACCATAAGTGGTTGAAGTACCTCTTCACTCAGAAGGAGCTGAATATAAGGTAGAGGTGTTGGCTTGAGTTCCTCAAGGGTTATGATTTCTCTTTAGAGTATCACTCGGGGAAGCCAAATGTTGTTGCAGACACATTAAGCCTAAAAGGGTCTCACTTAGTGATTTTGACTTGTCATATGACACACGAGTATGGGTTACTCAAAGTGGTCGAGTTGGTTTATTCTGTTAATATACTGACCAACACCAGAGTGTTGATTTTTGGGCAGAGGGTACTTGAGGATCAGCAGGCAGATGAGCAGTACCAGATATTTATGTAGGTTTCTTATAGTCCGGATCATCAAGATTGGAGTCTTGTCAAAAGACTCATGTCTGAGGTTTAGATGGCGAATGTTGATTCCATCAATGACTAAGTTACATAATGAGATACTTGATGAGGCTCTCCGCTCATATTTTACGGTTCATCCGAGCAGGACCAAGATGTATGCTAATGTGTATCTTCTTTTTTAGTGGCCAAGGATGAAGACTGATGTTTTCGATTATGTTCGAGCATGTGAGTTATGCCAATGAGTTAAGGATGAGCATCGCAGACCCAGTGCATAATTGCAGTGACTTCCTATTCCTCGATGGAAGTGGGATCATATTGCCATGGATTTCATCAGTGGGTTACCTCGATCTCAACGAGGACATGATAGCATCTGGATGACTGTGTATAGTTTGATGAAGTATTTGCACATTTTACCGATCTCGACCACACATTTGGTGGATAGGTTGGCGAGTTTGTACGAGCGAGAAATTGTTTGACTGCATGGTGTTCCGTTATCAATTGTGTCTAACAGAGGGACACAATTTAAATAACAGATTTGGCAAAGCATAAAGGCATAGTTCAGCAAGCGAAGGATCTCAGTACCGCCTATCATCCACAGACTGGCATACAGTTAGAGATACTAATTCAAATACGTAAGGATATGTTAAGGATGTGTGTGTTTGAGTACGGTGGTTCATGGGAGGAGTATCTTTGTTTGTGTGAGTTTGCCTACTATAACAATTATCAAGCTAGTATTAGTATGGCACCGTTTTAGGCACTCTATGGGAGATCATGTAGATCTTCATCTTGTTAGGTGGAGCCCGAAGATGTGGCAGTTATAGGGCCAGATATTGTAGTGGATCACACAGAGAAGATACAATTAATTAGATTGAGACTAAAAGGTGTACAGGAGAGGCAGAAAAATTTCTACGACATGTATCACAACGAGTTAGAGAATTATGGAGATTATGTTTATCTGAAGGTGTCTTGGATGAAGGGTCATAGGAGGTTTGACATTAGAAGGAAGCGTGCACTGAGGTTCATTGGTCCATTTAGAGTGAAGAAAAAAATAGGCAAGGTTGCGTATGAGTTGCAGTTGTCACTTTAGTTGTTTGGGATCCACCTTGTGTTTCATGTTTCGATGCATCGACTAGATAGGTCAAGAGAGAGCAGACAACCGACCATGGACATAAGCCAGATAGACTTGAAGGAGGATATTACTTATGACGAGTAAGCAATTTAAATTATATATCGTAAGGTGTAGAATTAGATGAAAAAAGAAATTTCATTAGTCCTTGTCGAATAGCAACATCACGGGGATAAGGAGTAGATGTAGGAGCTCGAGTCATATATGCGCGAGTACTTAACCCACCTCTTTTGAGTTTTGGTGAGTTCTTTCCTTAAGTTTTGTTTTAATTTTGAGGTAAATTCTAGTTAGTTAGGAAGACTGTAATGACCCTAAAATCTAACTCGTGCACATGTCATTTTATGTCATACATCGGACCATTTGTCGTGATACACATGTCCTGTTCTCGGTCATCGACACCGAGGTATGTTATTTTTTTCTGGTGTTTGTATTACATATCTTATTACCCGAATGTGTATCCAATTGTCCAAACGTGTGAGGACGTGTACGTTGAACACGTTTGAGTTAAGGATCGAGTTTGCCTTGGGAAACATGCTAAAACGAGTACAGATCTGTAATGGCCCCAGTTCTACAAACCTAAAACTGAACCTCGCTTGACCTAAACTTATGTAGACCCTGAGTCCCTCTAGCGCAGTTAACGCAAATCTAGTCAATCTTACCTAACCTTTCCCATTTATACAATAATTTAAGATGAGATCATTAATATTAGTGAGTTATTTAAAGATAAACGGAAGCATTTAACATCTCCAACTAATATAACAGTCTCAAGACATAAGTTAGGATAACCAAAAAATGTGGACACCTAACAAATATATACATCATTACCAAAAGTCATCACACAAGAGAATATCATCATATCCATGCTCAGGATCTCTCATTTCCCAAAACCCGGTTTCAAAACATATAATTACAGTATTACAAAATCAAACCTATGTCGAGTCCAAAGATAGAACAACTCTACTATCCTCAAAGCAAATCACCAAGCTAAGGAGCTTTCCCTTTGCTCATCTATGGATCTACACTCACTCAAACCCAAAATGATGAGTCCCAGGTAAGTAATGTCAAGCAGGATGTTTATAGTATTTCACAATAAATAACAGTCAATATTCATGCTGATCAAAAGAAAAGGATAGAGAATGCATGAATAAATAAAGACTGGAAATAAATCTGAAAAGCAATCAATAATGAATGTCCAGGAATCAAAAAGAAAGGCGCAAGAAGTCCTGACTTAGAGAAATAGTCGTTTTAGTCGAGGGGAAACATCTATCAAGATCTTGCGGAGCTAAGGCAATTCATCATCCAAACTCAGACTTTTAAGACGTGGCCAACTCATACCATTCTAAAATCCACGCGAATAGGAATTCCTCAACATACTAGTGAAGTAATTCCAACCCAATATATAGGAACCAAAAGATTAGCTCATGAATATCAAGTTCCAAAATAGTAATGTGCAACCCCCCAAATCTCAAGGATCACGCTGACTCACTTGCCCTTGGCTGCTCAATCAAAATAGAGTTTTGAAACAGGACAGAACAATAACAATAATAAATTAAAGCTCAAATAAATAATTATAAATTTCTCCACTGGTTTACTTACTCGTGTCCAACGCTAACAAGCACTCCCACGCTTCCAATAACTACCCTGCATACCCAATTATATTATGGTCAAGCTTCAAGTTAAACCAAATCACAAAACATCGTGAAATCTGCAACCAAAATATGCTCGAGAGCTAGTTCCAAATATAATTATTTATAACTTTAACTAGCTAACTTGGGGTAACTTTTTAACCTTGAAAACTTCAATATTTTTCATATTGACCAAAAAGAAATTTGTAGTACACATTTCGTACTTTTCATAGACTCCAAGAACACTCAAATTAGATAAAAAAAAATAGAGGAGTTATGAATTTTCCCATATGACCTGTTGACAATGCAAACTTTATTTGTTTTGAACTATAAACTCTTCTGCGAATCAATATTTTCACAGTGAAATCCTCAAATCACGCCAATAAACACCACAAAATCATTCAATACCAATTTATAACTATTTCCATAGCCCGTGGAGTTAATTAAAATCAAAACTAATATTTAATTCATCCAAAATCCCAATATAAATCAATATCAACTATAAAAACATCTTCAAAATTATTATCAACTAAGTTGCATCACTTCAAATCATGAAAACCCTATCCCATGCCAATGGAATTTATCACAAATTGATGCAAATCAACCTAATACATCAATTCACAACAATTGATACCAATTCCTACCAAAACCCCGTGAAAGAAACCGAAAAATCACGAGGTTTCTAATTGAATTGAAGAAAAACACCCTGAATTGAGATTTTACCAGATTCCAGGTCGCATCCCTCATTTCCACCGTGACAACTTAGCTTAAACTGACTGTCTCGCGATGATTTATTATTTTGCGAAGAGAAATAGAATGAAAACTGGATGTACAGAGCTCCACGTGCGAAAACCCAAACGGAGGGGGTTTCGTTCTAACGAACAAATCATTCTGATCGATTTAAACCCTTAGTTGCTTGTCAGCAGCTTAATTTCTTTTTATTTATTGATTCCCACAAAAACCTATTGTGATGGTTTATAACTTCTGGTGCCTGTTTTGAATTTGATTTTTAACCAAATTGAGCCAAACTCTAAACAAAATAGTCCATCTTCATAAAACGTCCATAAAATTGGTCTTTGTCACACCAAAACCCTATACATCTTAACTTTGTCTATGACATATCAACCTCTCATGGACCAATTTTCAAACCATACTTTTCTTACCACTTCTGATTATCATATTTTATTATATTTTGTCAGTGTTTCTATTCAATTTGTCCTCCGGACTACTAAATAACCAACCACAGTTCACCCTAACTTCCGAAAATCACATTTCTTCAAGCCGAACCCATTTCTCTACGTCAATGCTCTCACTCAAGCACCCTCACATGTTTGGAATATTGGAATCTAATTTCAGGTAGATAAATAATAATACAAAACACCAACAAAAAATAACATACATTGGTGTCAACCACCGAGAATTGTTCGCATATATCACGGCAAGAGGTCCACATACGACCTAAAATGACATGTGGCACGAGTTAGATTTTATGGTCGTTATAGTCTTCCCAACTTACCAAAATTTCATCCTCGAAATCAAAATAAAATTAAGGGAAAGACTTACCAAATTCAAAAGAGGTAAGGAAAGTACTCACTCATATATGACTCGAGTTCCTACATCAGTTCCTCATCTCCGTAGTGCTGCCATTTGATAAGAACTGATGAGACCTCCTTATTCCTCAAAACCTTTACCTTCAGGTCCAAGATCTAAATAGGCTGCTCGTCATAAGTGATGTCCTCCCTCAAATCTATCTGGCTCAAGTTCACCATCAGTCGTCTACCCCCTTTGACTTATTTAGTCGAAGAATCGACACATGAAATACTGGGTGGATCGTTGATAACAGAGATGACAACTACAACTCATAAGCAACTTTACGTATCTGCTTTCCAACTCGAAATGGACCAATAAATCTAGGCACAAGCTTCCCTTTCATCTCAAACCTCTTATGACCCTTCATCGGAGACACCTTCAAATATAGATAATCTCCGACCTAATATTCTAACTCCCCGTGATACAGATCATAATACTTTTATGCCCGTCCTGTGCACCCTTCAACCTTAATCTAATCAGACGTATTTTTTTTGTGATCCACTTCAATCTCAGGCCCAATTACTGCCACATCCTTTGGTTCCGCCCAGCAAGATGGAGATTTGCATGGCCTCCCGTACAATGCCTCAAATGGTGCCATATCAATACTAGCCTAGTAACTATTATTATAAGAAAATTCACAAAAATGAAGATACTCCTCCCATGATCCACCATACTGCAACACACACATCCTCAGCATATCCTCAAGAATCTGGATCAGACTCTCAGACTATCCACCAATCTATAGATGATAGGTTGTACTGAGGTCCAACCGTGTACCAAACTATGCTTGCATGCTTTGCCAGATATGAGATGTAAATTGTGGCCCTCTATCAAACACAATTGATAATGAAACAACATGCAGTCATACAATCATATCTCTTTCTCATATAAACTCGCCAACCTATCCACTCGATGTGTGGTTGAAATAGGTATAAAGTGCATAGACTTCGTTAACCTATCCACAATCACCCAGATGTTATCATGTCTGTGCTCAGATTAAGGTAAACCACTGACGAAATCCATAGCAATGTGCTCCCATTTTCACCTAGGAATGGGAAGTGGCTGTAATAACCCACTGAGTCTGAGATGCTCAGCCTTAACTCACTGACAAAATACACACCCTCTAGTATAAACAGAAATATCGGTCCTAATCCCAAGCCACCAAAATAGACGATGCACATCTACATACATCTTGGTTCTGCCCGAATGAACCGTAAAACATTAGCGGTGTACCTCATAAAGTATCTCATTCCATTGATCAACTACAGATGGAATCCACAATCATCCTCTAAATTTCAGGTATGAGTTTGTTGATTGAATCCAATCTAAATTATCCAAATTCTCAGCAAAACTCCAAAAATCTTCCATACTGTTCATCCTTCTGGTGACCATCAAGTACACACTGAATAGAAACAGTTTGAGTCCTCATCTGAACACAAATCAACACCCTACTATTTGTCAGAATATCAACAGAATACATCATCTCGATTGCCTCGAGTGACCCATACTCGTATGTCATAAGAAAAATAGCATTCTCCGAGTCCACCCCTCTATGGCTCAATGCATCAGCAACAACATTAGCTTTCCCCTGGTGCTTCTATCTCATATTCAGGTCCTGCTATCTAGACAAATATTTTAGGCTCTTATGGTTAGTAAACAACATAAATCTCTTCCCATAAAGATAATGACGCCAAATCTTCAGTGAAAATATCATTAGCACCAACTCCAAGTCATGTGTAGGATAATTCTTGTCGTGAACCTTTAGCTGTCTGGACGTAAAGGCAATCACCCAACCTTCCTACATTAATGCATAGCCCAAACCGACCTTAGAAGCATCGGTGTTCACCTCAAACCCTTCCCTGATTCAGGTAACACTAAAACTAGTGTAGTAGTCAAACGCTCCTTCAATGTCAAGAATATATGCTCAGAATCGTCATTCCTCTTAAAATACACGTTCTTCTTCGTCAATTGCGTCATAGGAGCTGCAATCTTCGAGAAGTCTTTCACAAAATGCGGTAATATCCCTCTAATCCAAGACAACAACGAATATTTGGCACTAATCTCAGTGTAGGCCAATCAATAACTACTTTGACCTTAGCAGGGTCCAGTGACACTCCGCTAGCCCTGACCATGTGTCCTAAGAATTTGACCTCTGCATGCCAAAATTTGCACTTACTAAACTTAGTGTATAGTCTATGCTCCTTCAGTAGCTGCAAAATCATCCTGAAGTGCTTCTCGTGATCCTCACGAGTCATAAAATATATCAGGATATCGTCATTAAACATTATGACGAATCTATCCAAATACTGCCTCAACACTCGATGCATCAAATCCATAAACATTGTTAGCGCATTAGTAAGTCCAAATGATTTATATTCATGCCCTTATCGAGTATGAAATGTAGTCTTCTCCTTATTCTCCTCACTATCCTCAGTTGATGGTAATCAGATCTCAAATCTATCTTTGAAAACTACTGTGCTCATGTCAGCTGATTGAACATGTCATCAATACGAGGAAGTGGATACTTGTTTTTCTCTTTCACCCAATTCAATTGTCTATAATCGATACACAATCGAAGGCTACTATCTTTCTTCTCCACGAATAAGACCGGTACTCCCCATAGTGACATACTAGGGTAAATAAAACCCAATTCCAATAGCTCATCTAATTGTGATCTCAACTCCTCTAGCTCTTTTTGAGCCATATGGTACGATGGAATGGATATCGGTTTGGTACCCGGAACCAAATTGATAATAAAATCATTCTCCCTAAGCGGTGGTAAACCTAGTAGTTCCAAGGGAAATACGTCAGAAAACTCACATACTACAGGTAAATCCTCCAACCTAGTCTCAACTTTCTTTGTCGTACCCAAAATACTAGCAAAGGTCTCCAACTCACTGCTAGAAGCTATCCTACCTCTGGTAAGTGGCAACCTAGTCGAAGTCCCTTGAAAACTAAACTTTGGATACTCGAGAATCTGGAAGACAACTCTCTTGCTGAAGCAATGAATCTGTACATGATATGCACCCAACCAATCTATTCCCAAAATGACCATCTCGCGATGATCTACTATTTTGCAGAGAGAAACCAGATGAAAATCGGACGTGCGGAGCTTCGCGTGTGAAAACTCGAATGGAGAGGGTTTCGTTCTAACGAACAAATCGTTCTGATCGAAATGAAATCGATCGATTCTTTCTTTTTAGTATATATTTATATATAAACTCTCAGTTGCTTATGAGCAGCTTAATTTCTTTTTACTTATTAATTGCTATAAATCTTTATTTTAACGGTTTCTAACTTCTGGTGCCTGTTTTGAATCTGATTTTTCACCAAATTGAGCCAAACTCTCTACAAAACAGTCCGTCTTCATAAAATACCTATAACACTGGTCTTTGTCACACCAAAACTCCATGTCTTAACTTTGTCCATGACGTATCAACCTCTCGTGGACCAATTTTTTTACCATACTTGTCTTACCACGTTTAATTATTATAGTTTATTGTATTTTGTTAGTGTTTCTATTCAATTTCTCCCCCAGACTACTAAATTCCCAACCATAGTTCACCCTAACTCCCGAAATCACATTTCCTCGAGCCGAACCCATTTGTCCACCTCAATGCTCTCACTCAGACGCCCTTACACGTGTGGAACATTGGAATCTAATTTTGGGTAAATAAATAATAATACAAAACATCAACCAAAAATAACATACCTCAGTGTCAACTACCGAGAATTGTTCATATGATCATGGTAAGAGATCCATGTACGACTTAAAATAACATGTGGCACGAGTTAGATTTTAGGATCGTTACACGAGCGAACGATATATAGGCGTATTGTGTTTGGGGATGATTTTAATAAGAAATTGATGTAATTGTAATTAAATACAATAATTAATCAATATGAGAATGTGTTTCAATCGATCATATCGTTATTTGAACGCAACGTTGTGAGTTATGGTGCAGGCTGAGTACAAGAATGCCTGTAAGAATCAATTTTTGTGTTGGAAAACGATAAGGACCAGAGAGCAAGTCATAATTGAAGTCATAATAGTTAGTGGACGGGGTGATGGATGGGTCTTGAGATTTGAGGTTGAGCCTAGGTGAGGTCAAAACTATAAATAGGTGCATTTGATTGTTTCTGTCACCTTTTCTCTCTTCGCCCTCAACAAAAACAAAAATTTGATAGGGTTTTGTAATTTTCAAGTAATGTTTGACGACAAAGGATCGACCAACGACGTGAATTGAGGTGAGATCTCGATCATTCGTTAAATTCGCGTCATTTTGGTAATAATATTGTGCATTTTCATCACGATTTTTGGGTTTTGTATTAGTTTTGGTAAGGTTTTAGTGATCAATTGATGTGTTGGTGTTAGTGTTTGAATTGGTTTCAATGGTGGTGTCAAAATTTGTGGTATTTTCGATGGATTTTGGATTAAATTTTTGGGAGTATTTTGTGGATGAGTTTTACACAATTTGGCGATGGTTGTTGATGGTGTTTGAGGTCCCTACGAAGATGGGCTCAGAACACGACGACGTAAGCCGAAATTTTGAAAGCACCAGAATTAAAAACCAGTAAGTGGCACAGCCAGGGGTGCTGTGAGGAGCAATTCCTCACAGTGTGAGCCATGATGCCTATGGCAGTGCTCATTTCTCTAATCATGCTGTGGAGGGCGCTTTGGAGAATTGCTCCTCGCTGCGGCAGTAATGAACTTTTGAAAAACTTTTAGAATTTCTCGAAAACTTCAGGGCTTTGCTCATGTATTCTAATGGACTCAAATGAGACTCAATACATGGGGAATCAACCCAATTGTGTGGAATGAGTGATAATATGGAAATGAGAAATTTTGGGGAGTTGAATAGAAATTGAACGTTAAATGGAAAACACGGCTCTAATAAAGGAAATTGAATTCAAATGGTTACAGGGGCATGTAACAGGTCACGAACATACAGGGATCAATTGGTGACGAGTTACAGTCGTGAATGTGAATAGGTCAGATACAGGTAAGTAAATCAGCTAGAGAATGTATAGTTATTTCAGATTTACTTTAATTTGTTATTGTTATTGCTCATTCGCTATCCTTGAAATTCCTATTCTATTTGAGTGATCCAACGGCAAGTAAGTTAACAGTGATCTCTGGTAGGAGTGGTTGTCTGAGGTAACATACCAGAGTCATGACCTTGGGATGCTCTGCATTGGTTTCTGGTTCTTTATGCATGTGAGTTCTTAGCTGGATTACTTGGAAGTTTCACTATCTCGTAAGTTTGTGGATTTTTAGGTTTTTCACGTCCTAGAACCCGAGTCTTGTTAGGTTTTCTACGACTCAACGACCTTTTGGTCGGGACACTTCCACCTCTCTGTTTTAAATTCCTAGCACTCATATATCAAATGATCCTGATTTATATACAATATTTATTTATTCTTGCGTCCTTATAGTTTTCTTTCTATTTGCTTGAATATAGACTGCTTTACTTTATTTAGAAATGTTGTTTAGAATACTAAAGGCATTACTTACCTGGGCTTGTCATTCTTGTATTTGATCAAGTGCAGATCCACAGTCGAGCAGGGGAAAGGCTCCATTATTGGGCTATTTGATTTGAGGGCATCAGAGCAGCCCTCTCTCTCACAATTTTATAGGTTTTCCTTACTCTTGTACTACTTATATATTGTTTTGATCACATGGGGATACATTAGGATTGTGAGATACACTCGGACATGTATATGATATTATTTTACTCTCCTCTTATTGTATACATTGGGATTGTAAGATACACTCGGACATATATATATATATATATATATATATTGTGTTTATGCGAGGTTTCCATACTCTAGGGTGTCCTGATTAATTGGTTAGAGTTGTTTAGGTTTGTTTAAGTTTTATTTGCTTCCACATAACCTTTAATAACTTACAAATTTTAATAACTCAACTTTAACTACTTAATTCCTCTACTTTATTAATGGATAATTATTAGGAAGGTTAATTAGTCTTGCGTTGACTTTGTGAAGGTTGACTTAGGCCACATAGGTCTAGGCCGGGTAGGGTGTAGTTTGACTGGGAACTAGGGCCGTCACATGACTAGTACAAGTTAATATAAACAATACAATAAGATATTTGTAAAAAAAAAATCATTGGTCGATCTGCTCGAAGCCTTACGTGTGTCAATGTTAGTATTTACATACCTTATACTCTAAGGTACACATCAAAAGTCAACCCCATGTCCGATTTTTTTTATATATATATAATTGACTAGTACAAGTTAATATAAACACTACAATAAGATATTTGTAAAGAAAAAGTTAGTCAAAGTTGGTATATACATACCCTATAATCTAAGGTACACATCGAAAGTCAACCCTATGTCAGAAATTTTATTTTTTTTACATATAAGTGACCAGTACAAGTTAATATACACACAACAATAAGAGATTTGTAAAAAAAAAGAAATAAAAAATTGGTCGATCTGCTCGAAGCCTTAACCGTGTCAATGTTGGTATATACATACTCTATATTATAAGGTACACATCGAAAATCAACCCCATGTCTGAATTTTTTTTTTACATATAAGTAACTAGTACAAGTTAATATAACACACTACAATAAGAGATTTAAAAAAAAAATTGGTCGATCCGCTTGAAGCCTTAAGCGTGTCAATGTTGGTGTATACATACCCTATACTGTAAGGTACATATCGAAAATCAATCCCATGTCTGGATTTTTCTTTTTACATATAAATGACTAGTACAAGTACAATAAACATATATTGCGATGTTTAAAATTATTATTTATCATAATGCATCGCATGTGGACAAATCAACATATTACATTTAATCATTGCAACACTAAAATTAGAGATTTATATACAAAAAATGATATAACATTAGAAGTATAGATTTGTAAAAAAAATAAAAATAAAATTGGTTGATCCACTCGAAGTCTAAGTGTGCAAATCAACATATATAGTCAACATTCAAATCAATTTAACTATTTAAACACGCATGAATTCCATAAGGTGATTAACATATCAAACATTTAGCATATCACCCAAGAGTACGAATGGAAAAAACCACATATGTCCATGCTTACATGAATGCAAATTACACATATCAACCTAAAATCCTTATGCATTCAAATCATTTTACGGAACTGCCACCCAATGCCAAAAAAAGATCGACCAAAAGATTGAGTGGCGACATACATCAAGTGCATGCATGCATGGGGATTTCTGTGATTATCATCGCGCCAATAATTACAAAAAGTACAAAAAATGTGAATCAACTATTGTTCAACCAAAAGTATTGTTTAACTAAAAAAGTATGATTGATCATGTTGATGAGAACCTCCTAAGCAAGGCCTGGAATGGACCATTCATGAATTGTTGAGTTGTGAAGGTCTAAGGAGTTTGTGTCTTGCCATTGGATTACCTATAATGACTTCAACTTGTCCTACATTCGATTGTGGAGTTTGTGGCGCAACAACATCATAATTGCTTAGAACAACAACATTACTAGGACCAACAATTCCAACTTGTGGCACAACAGCAGCTTTGCCACGCGCAGATTGTTGGGAAATATGCCCTAGGTCAATACATTAACAGTCTTTATTAATACATTTTAGTTAATAAAATAGAGGATGTCATTTGTTGTTTATTATAATTGATTTGCATGTTTACATTATAATAAGATCCATGGGTATTTACAGAAATATCCTAAATGTCCCTAGTCGATAATTATACTGGGAACTATAATGAATTAAGACTAGTGTGAGTCTTGATTGATGATCATACGATGATCATACGTATAGGAATACAAATCAAGATCATGAGTACTTGTTAGGGAATAAAGTACTAGACCGAGCCGCTATGAGAACATCACATGGATTAAGTCATAGTTGTTTCTCATGATATGTATATTATTCAGTCCTCTGGCTTGAGATTACCAGAGACTTCAACATTAGGAATACAGTGATTTGATGCAATCAAACGTTGTCTTTAACCAGATGATTATAAAGGTTGTGATTGGTTACTGTGTGAATAATGTGGTGAAGTTGTGTAATCGAGATAGAATTTGTCCCTCTAATATAAAGAGAGATATCTAGTAGATCTCTCGATGTGTTAGACTGTTAAAAGGCCTAGTCTAAGTGAATTGATATTGATCAATATCACTTGAATGTTTTCAGTCTACCTAGAGATCGAGACTAGTACGATTGAACATGTTGGATGACAATTCCATGCCTTATGTTTGATCAAAAGGATATCGTGTGACAAAAGGATGTTATATACACTATTGATTAGGTTGTATCGATTTGATATTCATACAACTTGGGTAGTCACTTGTATACCAAAATGTATTTTGGTACACTGCCAATGTTGTATGAGCCTATTGGGTCGCACATTAAAAATGGTTTTGCGAGAAATGTTCCCTAGGTCAATCCATTAATAGTCTTTATGAATACATTTTAGTTAATAAAATAGAGGATTTCATTTGTTGTTTATTATAATTGATTTGCATGTTTACATTATAATAAGATCCATGGGTATTTACAGAAATATCCTAAATGTCCCTAGTCGATTATTATACTGGGAACTACAATGAATTAAGACTAGTGTGAGTCTTAATTGATGATCATACGATGATCATACGTATAGAAATACGAATCAAGATCATGAGTACTTGTTAAGGAACAAAGTACTGGACCGACCCGCTATGAGAACATCACATGGATTAAGTCATAGTTGTTTCTCATGATAGGTATATTTTTCAGTCCTCTAACTTGAGATTACAAGAGACTTCAACATTAGGAATACAGTGATATAACGCAATAAAACGTTGTCTTTAACCAGATGATTATAAAGGTTGTGATTGGTTACTGTGTGAATAATGTGGTAAAGTTGTGTAATCGAGATAGAATTTGTCCCTCTCATATAAAGAGAGATATCCAGTGGGTCCCTCGATGTGTTAGACTATTTAAAGGCCTAGTCTAAGTGAATTGATATTGATCAATGTCACTAAGATGTTTTCAATCAACCTAGAAATCGAGACTAGTACGATTGAACATGTTGGATGACAATTCCATGCCTTATGTTTGATCAAAAGGATATCGTGTGACAAAAGGATGTTATATACACTATTGATTAGGTTGTATCGATTTGATATTCGTAAAACTTGGGTAGTCATAATGTCTTGCTAGAGGCCACTTATGACTTGTATACCAAAATGTGTTTTGGTATACTGCCAACGTTGTATGAGCCTATTGGGTCGCACACTGAGAATGGTTTTGCGAGATTTTAAGATGGTTCAAAAAAATGAATTTTATATGATAAAATTCATGACAGAAACGTCCTTGTAGTGTATTACACTAATACTTCTTTAAGTAGGGGTATATGTGTAATTTACTTAACCATCTATATACAAGGGTTGTATAAATAGACGCTTTGAGTTAGAATACAAGTACGAAAGATTTAAAAAATGGCTAAAACTTTATATTCGTTTTAAGAAACGACTTAGGGTTTTTGGTATGCTCAGGATTTTTTTGGAGAGAAACAAAATTGTTTGGTATTCTCTCGAAGCTAGCACTTCAAATCTCGTCCGCCGTTCGTGTGTGGACAGCTGATAGAGGGCGTTCATTTTTGGCAACGCCTTAGAGATCAATTAACCTTTAGAAAGGTACATTGTGAGTGAGGTATGATTAATTTTTCATAGTATAAACGTGTTAATGGAATCAGTTTTGCATCCTGTTGAGGTTTTTCTCAAAATAGTTTTGAAATCTCCGCTGTGCATGAACCCTAAAACCCAACAGTGGTATCAGAGCCTTTGAGTTTGATTCTATTAAACTCATTGCATGTTTTCTTATGATATATGATTGAAAGCATGTTAATAGTTGATGTATATATGATATACATAAGTTTTCTTTGAGATTTATTATCATGTTTTGTGTATATGATACATATATTCGTGATTTAATTGAAATTAGTTTCGTACATGCTAGTAACCATGTTAGGTTAATTTGAATAATTTTAATGAATTGAGTTTCGTGTTCTATGATCCATGACACCATTAGGTTCGATTGGGATAGTAGTTCATAATTCAATTATATGTTTGTAATTATTTGGATGAAGATTGAAATTGCAAATAATTAATTTTCGAAATTATTTATTTATCTTGTTATATCTATTTTGTTATGAAGTTTGTATTTGATAAAGATAGATAACAATTAGATTAGAAGATATATGCAAAATCGGTTTCATTATCCCTATTGGATAGGAGATAAATATGGAGAAGTTTGTTATTGGTGATATGCTAGGATTCAAATATCTAAAGTCCTAATTGGATTAGGATAAGATGATTAGTTAGATGTGGGCCCAAGTTAATTAAAAACATTTTAATTGATTTAATTTTGGATAAATTAAGGGGTAAATTTAGTATAGTAAAATCAGCGAAAAATATGATTTTCTATAGCGAATTAAGGGGTAAATTTAGTATAGTAAAATCAACGGGATAAATATGCTTGATTGGCTAACGGATCGCTGTCTAACTAATCCTAGCGCACGGAAATTCTTCTATTAGTGAATAGCATAAAAATTTCCTAAATTGTTTAGTGGTTCTACAAATCAATAAAATATATGATATTTCATTGTTTACTTAAAAATCACTAAAACTGAATAAAATCCCTCTATTAAATCTTAAGTCTTGTGCCATCCAATTTTAAACACTTATCAAGGCCTCGATCGCACTAATATAGTTTCAGCCATAGTTGGGTGTATTGTGTTATCTTGGTGAGATAAGTTGGGTAAGAGTTACCTAAATGTTTAAATTGGTCCGACTTAATAAAGCTATCAAAATAGTTTTAGACTTTAGGCATATGATGAGATAAAAACATGCTAAGACATAAGATGTCCTATATCTCATAAAAGTATATAAAATTACATAAGATGTAATTGGTAACCGTTACCTACCTAAATAATCTAGTTCTGTGTTTCATGCCATAGCTCTCATAGAATTAGGTGAAATATGCATTTAGTCCCTTAAATAAACAGTATGTTTTAGGAGGGTTGTTAATTTAGTGGGAGTCTATTCCTCTATACTAAAATAAATTCTGCATAATCTTTATTGTAGATCAATGGCCTCTTCAAGTAACAATAATCCCCTGACACTGCGATCTATCATTGAGAAGGATAAGCTATCTAGGACTAACTTTCTTGATTGGTTCAGAAACTTGAGAATCGTTCCCAAGCATGAACACAAGTTGTATGTTCTGGATGCTCCGATCCCTGATGACCCACCAGCCAATGCTACGAAAGCTGTGAAGGATGCGCATAATAAGCATGTCAATGATTCTACTGATGTTGCATGCATTATGTTGGCAACTATGGTTCCTGAACTTCAGAAGGACATGGAACTAATGGAAGCCTACGACATGGGCTGTAACGCTGAAGGAAATATTCCAACAAACAAGCTAGGCAAGAAAGGTTCGAGACGATCAAGAACCTGCATTCTTGTAAGATGACTGAGGGTGCGTCAGTTAGTCCTCATGTTCTGAAGATGAAGGGCTATGTTGACCAACTTGATAGACTTGGATTTCCCATAAGCCAAGAGTTGACTATGGATTTGATCCTAAATTCATTACCGGAGATTTACTCACAATTTGTGATGAACTACAATATGAATAATATGGAGAAATCAATTTCAGAGTTGCATTTGATGCTCAAAACTGCTGAACAAAATATCAAGAAACCTTCTAGTAATGTGCTGATGGTCCAAAAGGGAAAGGGAATGAAAAAGAAAGGCAAAGGCAAGGTTAAAGTTGCCAAGGCTGCTGCTGCACCTATCGTAAAGCCTATGGAACAAGTCAAGCCCCAGCCTGTTCCTGTTTCAAAGCACCAAAAGGAAAAGAAAGGAAATTTTCATTTCTGCCATGCACCTAGACAATGGTTCAGAAATTGCAAACTTTATCTGAAAGATCTAAAAAAGAAAAAGGGTAGCGCGACTACCACCTCAGGTATTTATGTTATTGAAATTAATTTATCCACTAGTGATTCCTGGGTATTGGATACCGGATGTGAATTTCACATTTGTATAAATGTGCAGGAACTCACCAGAAGTAGGAAGCTAAAAAAAGGAGAAGTCATCCTCCACGTAGGGAATGGAGCAAGAGTTGCTGCCCAGGCTGTTGGATCATATGACTTAGTCTTACCTAGTGGACTTATCTTAACTTTAAATAATTGTTATTTTGTGCCTGCCTTGAGCAGAAACATCATTTCTGTTTCATGCTTGGATATGGATGGTTTTGATTTTATTATTGCGAATAATAGATGTTCCATTTCTCGTAAAGGAATATTTTATGCAAATGCTGATTTGTGTGATGGTCTTTATATTCTAAGCATGAAAAAGTCCACTGATACTCCAGTCTTTAGCATAAATACAAATAGCTTAAGTCAAATGATTTGAATCAAACCTATCTTTGGCATTGTCGTCTAGGGCACATAAATGAGAAACGCATAAAGAAGCTCCATAAAGATGAACTTCTAGATTCATTTGATTTAGAAACATATGAAACAAGCGTATCTTGTTTACGAGGCAAGATAACTAAAAGTCCCTTTACTGGACACAGTAAAAGGGCAAGTGATTTATTGGGTCTAATACATACTGATGTATGCGGTCCTATAAACACAATGACTAGAGTAGGTTATTAGTACTTCATTATATTTACTGATGATTTCAGCAGATATGGTTATGTATATCTTATGAAACATAAAGCTGAATCATTTGAGATGTTTCGAATGTTTCAAAATGAAGTGCAGAATCAGCTTGGTAAAACTATCAAAACACTTCGATCAGATCGAGGTGGTGAGTATTTAAGCCAAAAATTTGATGATCATCTTAAAAATTGTGGGATTGTCTCGCAATTGACTCCACCAGCAACTCCACAAAGGATATCATGTGACAAAAGGATGTTATATATACAATTGATTAGGTTGTATCGATTTGATATTCGTACAACTTGGGTAGTCATAATGTCTTGCTAGAGGCCGCTTATGACTTATATACCAAAATGTGTTTTGGTACACTGCCAACGTTGTATGAACCTATTGGATCGCACACTAAGAATGGTTTTGCGACATTTTAAGATGGTTCAGAAAAATGAATTTTATATGATAAAATTCATGACAGAAATGTCCTTGTAGTGTATTACACTTATACTTCTTTAAGTAGGGGTATATGTGTAATTTACTTAACCGTCTATATACAAGGGTTGTATAAATAGACGCTTTGAGTTAGAATACAAGTACGAGAGATTAAATAAGGCCGAAACTCTATTTTCGTTTTAAGAAGCGACTTAGGGGTTTTTGGCATGCTCTGGGTCGTTTTGGAGAGAAACAAAAAAGGTTTGGTATTCTCTTGAAGCTAGCATTTCAAATCTCGGTCGCCGTTCGTGTGTGGACTGCTGATAGAGGGCGTTCGTCATTGGCAGCGTCTTAGAGATCGATTAACCTTCAGAAAGGTACATTTCGAGTGAGGTATGATTAAGTTTTCATAGTATAAACGTATTTTAATGGAATCAAATTCAGATCCTGTTGGGTTTTTTCTCAAAATAGTTTTGAAATCTCCGCTGTGCATGAACCCCAAATCCCAACAGCCACCTCCAGCCAGCGGTGTCGACGGGGTGTCGCCTCCGATCAGCCATGACCGGAGGTGGTCCCGCCGACCATAACACCCCAAAACAGGGAGCACCGAGAGTACAAGCTAAGAGATGGGGGAAAGAGAGAGACCGTGAGGGAGTGATGACCTAGAGATAGAGAGAGGGAGTGAGTTATACCTTCGGCGAGTTGGTGGCGGTGGCAACGGTCGAACGAGGAGGGTGAGCCGTGAATGAGAGTGAGAGGGAGGAGACCGTAAGGGTGAGAGTTTGTGAGGAGACCGTGAGATCGAGTGAGGGAGGAGAGTCCTAGAGTGATGGAGAGGAAGGAGAGGAGGGGCCGAGAGTGATGGAGAGGAGAGGAGAGACCGAGAGGGAGGCCGAGAGTGGTGTGGAGGAGAGGCCGAGATGGAAGAGAAGGAGGGGCGGCAGTAAGGGGTAGAAGGGTTATGGTTTTGTTTACAAATATATATGTATATATACATATGTCATTTAGGTCAAAATTACCTTTATACCCCTTATTCTTTTTTTTTCTCTTTATTTCATCTCAACACACACACTTCGAGGCTAATCCATGACTTTCCTTATGAAACTGTGTCATTTTAAAAATTCCTTATCACATAGCCTGTGTGTAGCGTAGCTATCCAACTCTCCGGGTCCAAGTAACGCGCCACGGTCCGAAATTCCCAGTCACGTGCATGTTTTTACCTTGTCTCTTATAGATAAATAATTAAATTATTCAATAATCCTTTTAAATATATTTTTATTTTATTTTCTCCCCCGTTCATCTATGCGAAGCCTCACTCAGTCTAAAAATTGCTCGAATGGCACGAGACCCGCAATGAACTACAATAATAATACACACATCAAAGAAACATAACATTACTTCAGTGTCGACTTCCGAGGTTCGAAATACCGTCTAGTATTACGTGGTCGAGTCAAGGGCCTAACCAGTACAATATCAATCAGGTTAAAATTTAGGGTTGTTACATTGTTGCCACAATATTATTGACAAAAATTACTTGTCAACGTAGCCAAATGCTTAAATTATAAAACATCTTTGCAAGATTGTATGCATAGCACTAATATTTATTCGTCAATATCTCTATAGGGATTTGAAAAGTGAATATTTCACTTTATAATATCCTTTTACCTTTGGGGAGTTATGAATATAAAAACCAAAATTGGTTAAGATCGAAATGAGTAGCTGGGTCTCAAGCTACATAATTTAGATAAGTCAACTATCAATTATAATTCTGCAATTTTAATTACCTCTTGGCTAAGGCTATGCAAAAATGTGATTGATGAGGCATTGATAGAAAAACCCACGTGGTACGCCTTGTTATATTATTGCAACAAAATATCAAGTGCGTATATCAATTTAATATAAATATTATGAATTGATTTCTTGCCTCATGGTAGCTAAGTTAAATAATGAGATATTATACATATAATGTGACTATCACAATTTCCACAACCAAGGCCGCCTGACCTAAACCATAGCCAAACCACTCGAAACGACCCAACGAGTCGATCTATGATCTAGTAAGCCTTAACCTACGAAAATATAATAAGACAATCTACAAATAGACTACTATGACATGTAATAAGTGTAGAATAAATGTCTACCAAGTTTATAAAGTGTGAAAAACTTAAGTAGAAATCTTACAACAAACTAGATAAGTCTATAGGTTTCACAAAGTCTACCCGTACCAAAAATCCCTATTTAATACTTATGTGGTTCAAAACATAATGATTATAAGTAAACAACCTTGAAAACAAGAAAAAGAGCTCTTATGCTAAGACCTTGTCCTTTCATTTGTCCTAAGTAGCCGCTGAGGTACCTGGAGGGGAAAAGTGGATTCAGTAAAATGCTAGTCCACTCTACCAACAATCATCCAAATAATACTTATTGCATATTATCTACTATCTCGGGCATGAATAGATATTGTAACAAGCATAATATATCATGCAAGGTAAAAAGAAACATTGCACAAACATGAAAGATCAACAAGGAAGTAACAAAGATACCATGAATGTTAGAATCAAAAGAAGTGGAAACTAGATATAAATAACCCATGGATCAAATCTGCCATTGCTTAAAAACACGAAACCACATGAATCCAATACAATAACTAGGAACATGTCAACATCCTTATCCATCACTATATATTAACCCATTCATAAGTAATTATATAAACATGGAGGAAGGCACCAATGGCCGTTGGCCCTTCAATTCAATGAACAAGTATGCATTTATAATCAACCATTTCAGTTCAACTAACATTCATAAATAGTGAGCTCAAGGACAAGATAAAAGAAATTCCAAGAATCAATAAACAAATGGATTCCAAGCAAGATATCAACCGTTCAAAATCATGAAACCTAGCGTATCTACTAGCATGACACGATTGATAATAGATCAAACCCTACTTACCTCCAGAGCTGATTTCCTATCCAAACTACCTTAACCTGGAGAAATAATTGATGGTGTTCGCTGAGTATCTACATTCGATACACACTTAATAAGGTTCATAACACTCTTATATAAGTCCAATAGGAACTCTAGACCTTAAGTTGGTCCTTCCTAGGAGTTAATGTTTGAACTCTCAATTGAAACGTTGACGGTACCCGTGACTTCAACCACATTTTTCAATTAGTCAATGTCTTGTTTTAGGTGGTTTATTAACTTCATGTTGTTAAGTTTTTCATAAGCTTTCCAATGGTATATGGAACGTAAAAAATGTAGTTCGAAGAACTTACGATCGTTTAAAGAGTCAATTGAAAAATGAGAAATAATATGAAAATCAGCAGCCAGATAGTAACTAGCGCCTTGGGTTTTATGCCCACGGCACCGATTGCGGACCCTTCTTCGCTCCTTCAATAGAGCTCCACGACCCCCCGAAACTCTTCACGGATGTTCTAGTAGCCAAAACATGTGAATATTTCGTCCCCAAACTGATTTTTAACAACAATAACCACCAATATGCTCACCAACACCAAAATTCAAATACATTTCTTGTTTTTGTTTGAAAACCATTCACCAATTTCAAAATCTAAATGTTAGGGCATGTGCGCTAGATCAATCTATAAACATTATTTATCTTATAATTTTAGTTAATAAAATAGAGGTTTTCATTTGTTATTTTATTATAAGTGATTGCATGTTTACCTTATAATAAGATCCATGAGTATTTATTGAAATATCCTAAATGTTCCTAGTCGGTCATTATACAAGGAACTATAATGAATTAAGACTAATGTGAGTTTTGATTGATGGTCATGTGATGATCATGCGTATAGGGATACGAATCGAGATCATGATTACTTGTTAGGGAACATGGTACTGGACCGACCCGCTATAAGAACACCACATGGATTAAGTCATAAGTGTTACTATTAATAGGTATATCATTTAGTCATTCGACTTGAGATTACCATAGACTTCAAAATTAGGAGCATGGTAATTTGACACAATCAAACGTTATCTTTAACCAGACGATTATAAGGATTGTGCTTTGTTATCATGCAAGCAATATGAGAAGGTGTATAATCAAGATAGAATTTGTCCCTCTCGTAAAGAGAGAGATATTAGTGGTTCCCTTGATATGTTAGATTGTTAAATAGTAAAGTCCAAGTGAATTGAAAAGATCAATGTCACTTAGATGTTTTCAGTCTACATAAAGATCGAGACTAATACGATTGAACATTAAGGGTGACTTTCCATTCCTTACGTTTAATCAAAGGATATCGCACGACAAAAGGATATGATATATGTTATTCATTAGGTTGTATTAATTTTGATATTTATGCTACTTTGATAGTTATAATGCCTTTCTAGAGACTGCTTATGACTTGTGTACCAAAATAGTTTTTTGGTTCACTTCCAACGTTGCATGAACCTATTGGGTCGCACACAAAGAATGGCTTTGTGCAATTTCAATTGGTCTAGAGTAATGAATTTTATATGATAAAATTAATGACATAAAAGCCCTTATGATTTGTTATATGATAACTTATTAATAGGGGTGTATGTGTAATTTGCTTAAATTACCTAAATACACTAGTTGTATTATGAATAGGATTTAAGTGAGGGTTTATCTACACATAAATAAACAGTCATACCCTAAAAAGAATTAAGAATTTTTTTTTTTGCTATTTTAGAGTTCTCTATATTTTGGAAGAGAAAGAAAAATATTTTCTATCTTTCTTGGGAATAGCACTCCAAATTGCGGCCATCGTTCGTGTGTGGATTTCCGATAGAGGAAGTGTGCTTAAACGTCTTATAGATAGAACGATCATATAAGGAAATCACGAACTAAGTTATGGTTTACTTTTGTAGATCTTGCTTATTGTAACTTATTTGTGATCCAGTTATGGATTTTCAAAAATTATTTTGAATTTTTCGTTGCATATGGACTCCAAAACCCAACACTAAATACATTACAGAGTTGAAAACATGCATTTGAGAACCATAATCCTGGAATCAAGCCAAAGATTAACAAGCCAAGCTCGTGTTCATCAAGATTTAGGGCTAGAACATGAAAAAAAACCCCAAATCCATACAAGTACCTATAAGAATGATGAAAAAAATATTGAAAACTGTAAATCCCTTGTAAGACAAGTTTTAAACCTTGGTCAATCATTAAATCCAGGAATACACATTTGTTTCCAACAAATTTGTTTAAGTTTAACAAGTTAGGTTGTGGTTTTTACCTAGTTTGAGTGATTTCTAAGCTCATGGAGAGTTTGTAGCTTGGTGTTTTTCCCATTTAGCATCCAAATTCCATATCCTCCACTCCTACAACTAAAACACTAGCCTCCTCTCTTGTTTGTTAAGTTGGGAACAATGTGACTACGATGTCTCATAGCTAGTTTATATAGGGACCCCATGAAATTAGGGTTTGGCAACCAATCCTAGCCCGACATCTCATCTTTGCCTCTTAAGGTCTAGGACAATTTTTTGTTTCAAAACGAGTCAATCCTTTTTGTGTTTTTACAAGAATTCTCTTCTTTGTGTGTTATTTTCCAACCATGTTATTGTCCTTGTTCTTATCTTACTTGTTCAACAAGTTATTCAAATGTGATTTGTTAACTTAGGTTATTTCTTACCCCTACGTAAACTTAATAATGTATATTACATAGAGATAGGCATGAAAACACACAATTTCATGTATAATTATTTAAATACCTCAAATATGTACTTTAATCTTAAATTCAAGGACGTGGGCGTCACAACATTTCAAATTTTAGGAAGCTTCATCCTCGAAACTAAAAGTAAGCCGTACCTTATGATTCTAATAAATATGGGAAGTGCTTCGCCATGTAATCCTCCAACTCCCAAGTTTGTTCCACATCACCATGAAATCTCTATCATATTTTCACTAGGGGAATTTTCCTGTTACGGAGTTTCTGGACCTTCCTGTCAAGAATCTAGATAGGTTGCTTAACATGCGATATGTCCTCCCTCAAGTCCAATTGACTCCAATCAATGCATGGCGTATGTTCTATAAACAACTTCCTCAACATGGATACATAAAACACATTGTGAACACCTGCTAGCTATGGTGGCAAAACTAACATATAGGCATCCAGTCCCACTTGTTCAGTCACTACAAATGGTTTGATATACCTAGGAGAAAGCTTTCCTTTCAAACCAAATATGTGATTTCCCTTTATCGGTAATACTTTGAGCAATACATGATCGTCCTTTTTAATAAGCACATCCTTATGATCCTTAACGACATACTTCTTTTGACTATATTGTGTGGTCTGTAGTCGTTGCCTAATTTACTTAATCCTCTCGGTGTGATCCTGCACAATATTCGGCCCTATCAACACCCTAAACTAACCTCTACCCAACATATCAAAGATGTACAAGACTTCTCATAACACGCCTCAAATGGTCCCATCCTAAAACTTGCTTGAAAAATGTTGTTGTAGGCAAACTCGCAAAATGACAAGTAATCCTCCCAACTCCCATTGAAGTCCAATACACAAGCCCTAAGCATATCCTCTAAAATCAAGATACATCTCTCAGTCTGGCCATTTGACTAAGGATGAAATGCAGTGCTGAGATTAAGCCTGGTACCCATTTGTGTCTGTTAACCCTTTCAAAACTTGGAATTAAACCTTGGATTTCGATCAAAAACAATAGATACCGGGACACAATGTAGCCTTAAGATCTCATCAAGATACTTCCTACTCAGCTTGTCCATTGGATCTCCCATGGAAATAGAGATAAAATGTGCAAACTTAGTCATATGGTCTACAATCACCTAAACCACATCATGTTTCTTCTTCATCATTAGCAATCCGGTCACGAAGTCTATGGCTATGTATTCCCATTTTTGAATAGGTAAAGGTTGTAACATCCCTCCAGACTTCTGATGATCCATTTTCACTTGCTTACAAGTCAAGCATTCTTGAATGTAATTAGCAATATCTGCCTTCATCCCCGGCTACCAATACATTCATTTCTTGACATTGTACATTTTGGTGCTCTAAGGATGACTAGTATAATGCAATCGATGAGCCTCCCGAAGTAAATCCTCTCGCAATTTTGCATGTGATGGTGTAATGGCCCCTAATCTTGATGCATGCCACGTCATGCGGTGCTTCCACGTCATGCGTTGTGGGCCCACACCCTTGCAATGTCATCGCCCTACTGTGTCCTACACGCAAGTCAAGCTCTTCATTCCTTATTCATCAAAATTTATAATTCATACTTAAATACAATTCAGCAGAAGACTTATCATGATTATGTACAATTTCATGTCATTAAAATTTATATCATCAATCCCAAAATTGTAACAACCCAAATCTAATTTACTATTATTGATGGTGTCATTACAGACATGGACGACAACTCGAACGCTTGTGGACCCCGCAGCTATGTCAGAGCATGCGCGTATTAGGTATACAATCTATATTTTGTGTGCAATTTTTTTGGTTTGCAATGTATATGTTCAATTTAGTTAAATTGCATCGCAATATGTGTGTTTATATTGTTTATTACCAAGCGAAACAGTGTGATGGGTATTCGTCTTGAGTTGCGTGTAGGCGCGGATACCGGGTAGTTGAATAAATAATACACTAGGTCGGAGGTTTATACACACATAATAATTTATAAAATGCGTTAAATAATTAATATCAAGCACCAGTTAGATGTTAGCGATGCGAGTGTACGCGCTTGGCATGAGACAAAGTGCAGGACTAGATATCCAAACGCCTGAGGATTGGTTTGTATGTTGTAAGAAGGATAAGAATATGGGATCAAGTCACCCACCTAAGTCGCACTTTAGTGAGCTTGTTGACCTCATTAGGCCTTTTATATGGTACATTGGGAAACACATATACAAGAGACGAGATGTTGACTATAAAAGTCATGTTCGTTATCACTCCACCACCTTTTCTCTTTCCTAGCTGTAGAAATTCAAAAATTCAGTGGTGGTGAGGTTGGTTAAGCTTAAGAGCTCATTTGATGGATCAAACATTGTGGAATTGGCAAAATAAGATTAGATCTTTGCTTTCCTCAACGTTGTTTACATTTCAGGTGTAATTTCTTATGTTTTGACGAGGGTTTCGGGGATGAGAGTCGAGCAAACTATTTTTCATGGTGTTACTACAGATTGTGTTGTTTGAATTGAAGCAAGTATGAATGGTTTGTGTTGTTGATGTTGTTGTTATTTCAGTTTTTATTTGATTTTCAGGTTTTAGCCAAGAAATCTTAGGGTTTTTGTCTCAGAAGGTTTTATCGATGGTTTTCTATTTCTCATGGTTGGTTAGATGTTTAATGAGAGGTTGGAATGAGTGCGGACCGTAATGACGAGTTATGGGGGTCCGAGAACCCTAGGTGGCGTTTATGGTTCTTATACCGCCAGGGGCGCCTTGGGCATTAAATCTCACGGCGTCACCCGCGGCATCCAAACCAGTGGCCAACCTCCACCCCACGTTTTAAGTCACGCCGTGGGGGTGGATCCTTGGTGGTGTGGGTCAAGGCGGCTCCTCTCGCGGTGTCCAAAAAAAAATTTGATAAATTAAATTTTAAAATAAATTGGCCTATTGGGGGTTCACCTAGAGTTTATATAACTCATATGGAAGGTTTAAAGGTGGATTTGACGATGTTTAGTATGGAATGGGGATCTCCAAAGTTTGGGTAATTGATTAGGTTTATCAAAAATAAGGTATTAGGTTTATTTGATGGGTAGTTGACACGTGGTTGGAGGAATGTTTTGGCGTTACTGGACTAGTGGAGCGTTGTTTGAGATTTGTAGTATCCCAATTGAAATTCACTTTGAATATTTACTACTTGATTTATTGAATTCATATCCTGCTATTTAATTAATCTAATTTCCAGTATTTATTTACGGTTGGTTTAGTTTACTCCTGCTAGGTAATTCTATTGCGTTGGCATGTGACACACTGGACAATAGATGTGTGTTAGGGGTATGATAAGTCCATATTAGTGATAATGTTAGGTATATATTTTATATGTTGTTATACTTAAAAGTCTCTAAAATATTATACTAATAACTCTTATTTGTTATTTACACCGTATAAAGATTTATATCAAAATTGAGTGAACAAGGCTTGAAACAACGTGTTCTTGAGATTGATGGTGGTTTCTACATGTATCTCGATGTTGGAGTAGCACATGTTTGACAACATGCAAGTTGGTGACATGTACATATGGTGAACGCACACATGGAGTTGTTGGAGACAAGTATAATTAAAGCTTCCTTAAGAGCCTAGAAACATGCATTAAGTTGGATGATCAATTGGGTGGTGTGGCAAGTCGTGTACCAAGTTGTATCACAAAACAATTCTTTTAATAGAGACCAAGGTTTCAAAAATTGACAAACTTCGCTGAACTTCGGTCGAGGTTTGTCGATTTTTGAATTGGGGAAGTGAAATTTCGGGTGAGATGAAAAATTGCATAAATTCGTCAAAAAAATCAGTAAACTTCGACGAAATTTGATAATTTCGATATCTTTGATAAAAAAATTGCACAAAAGCAACTAAAAATTGAAAAGTTTCGACGAGGTTGGATATTTTCGATTTAATGTCGAAACTACCACTACAAAAAAAAAACTGAAATTTCATACCTTGCTAGCATGCGTTAAAAGAAAGTAAGGTTTGTTTAGTGACGAGTAAAGAGGGCAGAGGATGTGAAAACAAAGCAGGGCAAAGGAGAAGCATTGAAAATGAAGGAGTGTAGCAACAATGGAGGAAGGACAGGGCTCACAACGAGAGGAAGGACTGCAACGGGGACCTTGAAGAAGGAATCGTAGTTTGGTATGTTGTGCGAACTTGGTGTGGGTATTTGTTGTTTGGGATCTCTCCTTGTGACTCTATTTTTGACACAGGTATGTACAACATCTCATGGACTTGTGATTGAGATTTGTGATTTGTGTATGATGCTTGATGAAGTGTTATAAGTGTTTTATTTTGTCAATTGAAAAAGCCGATTCATATTTGTGTACGAAGTGTGAAAAGCGAAGCTTTTTGTTTTTAATTTAAAAAAACAGTGAAGTTTTTTTATAGTGAAGTTTTTTGTTTTTTGTTTGGAAAAAACAGTGAAGGTTTCTTTTTTGTTTTATTTTTTCTTTTCAAGATGCCTATGGAGTAAGGATTTGGAAAACTATGAAGGGTTTTTAATTATGTTTTTCGTTTTTCTTTTTTAGGAAGCCTATCGACTTTCTTCAAAAAAACATCAGTAACATTTGAAAATTAACTTCTTTTGATCATATCTAGTAGCAAAAAAGTCAAAATTTATCATATAAAGTAATATAAATTCTGGCATTAATTTCAATTTCTCTCAGTTACTCACCGTCTAGTATGTGACGGTGGGTGCAGATAGGAAAGGTACCGGCTAGGGAAAGGGACCTACATTAGGTGACTTCCTCTGAGCACTCATCAGAGGCAATTTCTTTCCTTGTTGTATAGTAGGTCTTTCTTTCAGTTTGTGTATGTTGTTTTGGAGCTACTATGGGTACTATTATAGGGTTGTGAGAATTAGATAGCATGTATTGTCCTATTCATACTATGGTCACCAGATAATACATGTTTATCTTTATTTCAGGGTTCTACATTTATAGTAATATTCCTGATTTCCCTTTTTATTGAGTTATTACATGATTATAGTTGAATTTTCGCTGCGTATTGATTTGATAAACCTTATAATCTAATAACTCTTTTGTAAATTAATGAATTGAGGCTGACTAGGCACGCATAGACTTGCCGAGTACCAACTTTGGAGTTTATATGGGTCTAGGCCAAGCGTTCCCAATTGTTTGGGAAATTAGGGCCATCACAATTAGAGTTGTCAAACATAGCTAAAAGTATATGATACTTCGAAGGGTTTATTCACACAAAATTACTCACCATTACTCACCTAGAGTACTTTATACAAATAACTCACACAGAGTCATTTCAAGACTAACTCACAAAGAGTTATTTCAATACTGACTTACACAAATTTTGTTGATAATTGCCACATATAGAGTCAACTCTACCCTTGACTCACCTAGAGTCAATTCTATTCCCAGACTCACCTAAAGTCTCCTTAAATCAGATTTAAATTACAGACCCAACAATATAAAATGATGCCCAGACGCAAAAAAATCTTACCCGCCCTCGGGTCTCGCGTCGGCTCCGGACCCGAATTTGTAACAGCCTATGCTCCCTCTTGCATGTGCAACTGAGTACTATCCTGCAGCATCCTCGCCACCAGAAGACAATCATTAGCAATGTGTCCCTACTGTCCTGCCTGTATTCCCTGAGCTGACCGCCTAACGAAACCAGTCATTAGAACATAAGGAACTCTCACCTTATCATTCTCAAAATCATCACCGTGGATATTCTCTTGTCTCACCTCAGCTGATGCCCTGATATTCCTATCGATGAGCACACTTGGCTTTCCATCAACATAAGTAATCGATGTTATAGAAGTAAGAGACAATATTGTGGCTTGTGTCCTCAAAAGTTGAAGAATCTCTTCCAACTGATAGTCATGTAATGCAACCAACTGAGATATTTCATCCATCTTCCACTAGGAATCCTCCGAACTACCACCACTGGACTCTGGCTTATCAGTCATCGCAGTCTACCACGAAAGCGTATCCTTGATTAGACTATAACTACCGATAGTAGTAATACACAACACATTAAATAGCTCATAATCCAGTTTTAAATTTCCTAACTCTCCTCACTTCCAAACTAAGACTTTAGTTAGGATCATAGGGTTTCACTCTAAGTTCCACTATTATCCTAACTTCTGCTTGTTTGTGTCTTAATGAGTTGTGATTTAAATCAAGAGATTAGTATTAAAACTTCAGCTCTGATACCAACTGTAACGGCCCCAAATTTCACAATCTAAAATAGGGCACCATCTGGCCTAGACTTATGTAAACCCCCGAGCCAACCTTGCAGAGTCGACACAAGTCTAGTCAACCTTCCTTACCATTTACCATTTATTTTGCAATTTAAAAGTGAAGTTAATTAATTTAGTGAGTTATCAAAGTACAGTGGAAGTAAATTCTACTCCAACTAAACTAAATAACCTCAAGACACTAGTCAAAACAACCTAGAGTATGGAAACCTCGCATATGTATAAATCCCAATTATATAACAAGTCAAAGGAAAGAAAAATATTATATACATGTCCCAAAATCTCATACAAACCCATATCCCAGTGTATCAAAAACATATAAATACATAGTATAAAGAACCTACATTGTAAGCAAGTGGAGGTCACATGCAACCCTCAACTTCAGTAGCCTAATTTCGGTCATTTTCCCTAATCGACCCCTGCAGTATGACGAGGCTATACCCACCATCCTAAAAAGGACGATGAGTATAAAAGATAACAGTAACAACCAAGTTTCAATATAATTTCAAATCTTAAATAAATAGCTAACCAAGCATCATGCAGGAATATCACAAAAATAGTACAATACTGCATGATAACAAATCACTGAGAAATCAACGATATATAAGTGTCTAGGAAAACACAAGAAAAGCTCAAGTAGTCCCGACCAAAAGGTCGTTGAGTCGCGGCAAAAGCCCAGCAGACTCGGGTTCAAGACGAGACCCAGCCTGCCAGCCCTAACCTTGCAACTATGAGACATCCACATACCCGGATAAGTGCCCCAACCGTACACTCAATTGGGAGATATCAACAACGTCTAGATAGCTAATATCGTTGATAAATAGTAACCATGACTCACTAGCAATGGTCCACTCATTCGAAATTCAAGAAAACAAAACTGATAATCCACCAAGGAATATATACTACAAATAGAATTCAAGATATCATATTTCACCAAGAAATACTGCTCAAGAAATAAAACAACCCAATTTAAATGCACAATTGAATTAATATAAATACTCCCACTGGTTTTACTTACAGTACAACCCAACCTCCACGCTGGCTACTCTCACACGTCCCCAAACTAATCTCGTACACTGGTTACTGATCCACTAAGCACTTGATGTTAGTTTGGATTCAATTTGGTCGTGTTAGAATTTATTTTCGTTTAACTATAATTTCCCATTAGTTTTCACAATTTTCCAAATATTACCCATTTCCACTATTTTAGACCAATTCCCTAAGTATTAGGTCCTATTCGGACCCATTTGGATACCCGAGAGAACCCCGAAGTTTTCAAAAAATTTCAAAATTTTATTTTGGTGAATAGTGTCACGTCGTAGGTCAATATCCTGGTGGCGCCATCTAAAGCGTCGCATTCCCAACCTATTTGGCTTAGACGTCGTGACTAACGTCGTGGCAGTCTAGGCCCCTAGGCGTCTTTCGCGGTGTCACTTCCAGAACGTGAATACCGGGTTTTTTGTAACCCCGACCCGTGTCGCCATGTTTCAAGCCTATCCCAACCTCTTAGGGACCTTGATACCCATCTGAAACCATTATCAATACATAAAACTCAACCCACCATGATTTTGACAATCGTACGAAACCCACAAAACACTCGCTAAAATGATGATAACTGAACAGGGAGTCGAGATGTCACCTGTTGGTTATAGGGTTCATACGCAGCAGAAAATTCAAAACAATTCTTGAAAAACCCTAACAGGATTGCAAATAAGTTCAATTAAACTAGATCTATAAAAGTAAACCATACCATAATTCGTGATTTCCTTCTCCGATTTTTCGATCTTCAAGACATTCGAGTGCGCATCCTCTATCAAAGATCCACACACGAACAGTGACCACAATTTGGAGTGCTAGCCCCAAGAGAGATTGAAAACGTTTCTCTTTCTCTCCCAAAACCAGAGAGTTCGAAAATTGAAAAAACAAAATTTTTCTATTATGTTTTTGGGTATCACCCTTTATTTATATGTGTCAATAAGCTCTCACTTAAATTCTATTTGTAATACAACTATTGTATTTACTATGTTTAAGTAAATTCGAAATGCAACTATTGTATTTAAGTTGTTTAAGCAATTTACACATATACCCTTATTAATAAGTTATCATATAACAAATCAAAAGGGGTTATATACTATGAATTTTATCTTATAAAATTCAATACTTTGGACCATTTAAAATTGCATAAAGCCATTCTTTGTGTGCGACCCAATGGGGTCATGTGACGTTGATAGCGAACCAAACTATTTTGGTACACAAGTCTTAAGCGATCTCTAGCAAGGCATTATGACTACCCAAGTAGCATGAATATCAAAATTGATACAACCTAATGAATAACGTATATCATATCCTTTTGTCATGCAATATCCTTTGATTAAATACAAGGTATGGAAAGTCACCCTTAATATTCAATCGTACTAGTATCAATCTTTAGATAGATTGAAAACATCTAAGCGACATTGATCATATCAATTCACTTGAACTAGGCCATTTAACAATCTAACACATTGAGGGATCCACTGATACCTCTCTCTTTACGACATTAACAAATTCTTTCTTGATTACACACCTTCACATATTGCTCACATGATAACCAATCACAATCTTTATAGTCGTTCAGTTAAAGACAATGTTTCATTGTGTCAAATTACCATGCTCCCAATATTGAAGTTTATGGTAATCTCAAGTCGAAGGACTAAATGATATACCTATTAACACCTATGACATAATCCATATGGTTTTCTCATATCAGATCAGTCTAGTACTTTGTTCCTTAACAAGTACTTATGATCTCGATTCGTATCCTTATACGTATGATCATCACATGACCATTAATCAAGACTCACGCTAGTCTTAATTCATCATAGTTTCCAGTATAATGACGACTAATGATATTCAGATATTTCAACAAATACCCATAGATCTTATTAGAAGGTAAATATGCAATCACTCATAATAAAATAGCAAATGGTAAACCTTTATTTTATTAACTAAAAAACTGTGAGATAAACAATGTTTGTAGATTGACCTAGGGCACATGCCCCAACATCTCCCACTTGCGCTAGGGCCAATCATTCATGTATCTAATACCCAATGACCTAACATGACCGTCATGCTTCACTTGTGGAAGAGCCTTCGTCAAAGGATCTGTAACATTGTCTTCTGTAGGAACTCTGGAAATCTTCACATCCCCCCTCTCAATTATTTCTCTAATGAGATGAAAACGTATGAGTATATGTTTGGATCTATGGTGAGATCTTGGTTCCTTGGCCTGTGTTATAGCGTCGTTATTGTCACAGTACAAGCAAACAGGGTTAACAATACTTGGAACTACACCTAGTTCAAATATGAACTTTTTTTTATCCAAACAGCCTCCTTAGCTGCATCGGATGTAGCAATGTACTCAACTTTAGATGTAGAATCAGCCACAATCTCTTACTTCCAACTTTTCTAGTTTGCTGCACCTCTATTCAAAGTAAACACATATCCAGACTGCGATCTGAAATCATCAATGTCAGTTTGAAAACTTGCATATGTGTAACCATTTACAACAAGATCGAATTCCAAACTTCCATAGACGAAGAACATTTCTTTAATCCTTCTCAAGTACTTAATAATGTTCTTTACTACTATCCAGTGAGTCTCATCAGGATAAGCTGGTATCTACTTGTTGCGCTTAAAGCATATGATACATTAGGTTGAGTGCATAACATGGCATACACGATAGATCCAATTGCTGATGCATATGGAATCATATTTATGCGTTCTCGCTCATCATTGGTCTTTGGACATTGAGTCTTACTGAGAGTTATTCCATAAGATATTGGCAACGAACCTCTTTTAGAGTCTTGTATACTAAACCTATTCAGCACCTTATCAATATAAGCACTCTGACTTAAGCCTATCAGCCTTTTAGATCTATCCCTATAGATCTTAATCCTAAAGATGTAGGCTACATCTCCTATGTACTTCATTGAGAAACACTTCCCCAAGCAATACTTGTCACTCTGCAAGGTTGGGATGTCATTTTCAATGAGTAATATATCATCAAATACAGTAAAAAAAAAAAAAAAAAAAAAAAAAAAAAAAAAAAAAAAAAAAACCACGCTCCCACTGACCTTTTTTTATACACAAGGCTTGTCTTCATTTTTAATGAAACCAAATTCCTTAATCGCTTCATCAAAATGAAGATTCCAACTCCGAGAAGCTTGTTTTAATCCATAAATAGATCTTTGAAGCTTGCATACCTTCCTAGAATTCTCAGGATGAACAAACCCTTCAGGCTATATCATATATACGTCCTCAAGTAGCTTTCCATTTAAAAAAGTTGTTTCGACATCCATTTTCCATCTCATAGTCATAATATGCGGATATGGCAATAAGAATTCTAATAGATTTAAGCATGGCTACAGGAAAAAAAGCCTCATCATAATCAATACCTTGAGTCTGTCTGAAACCTTTTGCTACTAGCCGTGCTTTATAAGTATGCACATTTCCATCTATATCAGTTTTCTTCTTTCAAACCCATTTACATCCAATGGTCTTACCACCTTTAGGTAAATCAACTAAGTTCCAAACTTGGTTATCATACATGGATTGCATCTCAGAGTTCATGGCACTAAGCCATTTATCTGACTCAAGGCTAGACACAACCTCCTGATAAGTAATAGGTTTATTTTTATCCATAACCAACACCTCACTACTATCAATAATAAAAAATTCAAATCTCTCTGGCAGATGTCTTACCCTATCAGATCTACGCGGGCTTCGTGATACCTTTGGAGGCTTAACTAGTTCAAGACTTTGTTAATCTCTCACTAGCGGTTGAGTGTTTATTTGTGGTTCTTGAACTTCTTCAAGACTAACTTTATTCCCATTGTTGTCTTTTGAAATAAACTATTTCTCCATAAAAACTATTCCGAGCAATAAACACTTTGTTCTCAGTGGGATTATAAAAGTAGTATCCTTTAGTTTCTTTAGGATAACCAACAAATACACACTTGGTAGATTCGGCTGATAATTTTTCTGAGATATATCGTCATACGAAAGCCTCACAGCCCCAAATCTTAAGGAAAGACAAGCTTGGTCTTTTCCTAAACCACATCTCATGTAGTGTTTTATCAACCATTTTAGAAGGAATACGATTCAATGTAAATGCAACAATTTCAAAGGTATAGCCCCAAAGGGAAATAGGAATATCTGAATGACTCATTATAGATCGAACCATATCCAATAAAGTTTGATTTCTCCTCTCAGAAACACCATTCCATTGTGGAGTTGATGGAGGAGTTAACTGTGAGACAATCCCACAGTTTCTAAGATTATCATCAAACTCTTGGCTCAAATATTCTCCACCTCAATCTGATCGAAGTGCTTTAATAGTTTTGCCAAGTTGATTTTGCACTTCATTCTGAAATGTTCGAAACATCTCAAAAGATTCACCTTTTTGTTTCATGAGATACATGTAAACATATCTTTTGAAATCATCAATAAAAGTAATGAAGTACTAATAACCACCTCTAGCCATTGTGTTTATAGGACCGCATACATCAGTATGTATTAGATCCAATAAGTCACTTGCCCTTTCACTGTGTCCAGTAAAAGGACTCTGTCATCTTGCCTAATAAACAAGATACATGTGTTTCTTATGATTCAAAATCAAATGAATCTAAAAGTCCATCTTTATGAAGTTTAGAAATGCGTTTCTCATTTATGTGGCCAAGTCGACAATGCTAAAGGTAGGCTTGATTCAAATCATTTGACTTAAATCTCTTTGTATTTACGTTAAAAATAGGAGTATCTATGGACCTTTTCATGTTTAGAATATAAAGACCGTCGCACAAATCGACATTTGCATAAAAAATATCTTTACGAGAAATAGAGCATTTATTATTCGCAATAATGAAATTAAAAACATCCAGTCCAAACATGAAACTGAAATGATGTTTCTGCTCAAGGCAGGTTCATAATAACAATTATTGAAAACTAAAACTAGTCCATTTGATAAAGACAACTCATAGCATCCTATAGCCAATGTAACAACCTTTGCTCCATTTCCGACTCGTAGGATAACTTCTCCTTTCTTTAGCTTTCTACTTTTGGTGAGACCCGCACATTAATGCGAAAGTAAAAACCACATCCAGTATCCAATACCCAAGAATCACTAGTAAACAAGTTAATTTCAATATCGTAAATACCTGAAGCAGTAGTCACACTACTCTTCTTGTCTTTATGTGACGACCCTCCCCGACCTAAAGGTCGGGTCACCCAGCCCAGACCGCTACTTGGACCCGATACCTGAACCAGGCCCAAATAATAGTCTGACACACCTCTCAAACAAACCTGTGGGATACATATTGGCTAAATAATGGATAATAACTGCAGAATAAATATAAATATATATCCCTAAGCCAATAAATTTAAGTTCAAAAGAATATCTATGAAACTATAAATGGGTTCGTATTGAGTTAAACTATTAAAACTCACAAGTGGATTAACTAAAGGTATGTAGGTTTCAAACAACCCAAAGACTTATTTTAATTAAAACTAAGTTTAATAGTTTCAAAATTAAATATAAATGATATATATCAACCCAAGGGCCACATCAAGTGAAGACTTCAAGCTCGTTTCTCCCTTGTCTCAATTCTATCGCACTCGTCGATTGACCTGTATTGTAAGTGGGGTGCGCTAAAAGAACCAACGGAGCCCAATAAGAGAAGAACCACACTCACATACTAAATATGCAAGTATTACCTATAAAGCATAATAAATCTAGCATGCATTTGAAATCATGACAAGTGTTGCAATTTGTAGCAGGGTAGCAATTCCATAAAAAGTAAGCATTTCATGTTTCGTAAAGTATTTCGAATACTAATAAATAATTCAAGAGTTGTAAAGCATAAATAATCAAGTTTAGCAATGCAAATGAGTTACAATAGAGATACATATGGAGTAATAAATATAAATGCAAGTCCATGGTTTCAATTTTCCATTGCCTCCCCTTGTTAACCAATAATCAAAGAAATAATAAATATGCGTGGGTAACTTGATTCCACCGTGTGTCCACAGCTCCTCAAGAGGCCCGGGTGAATTGGTTCTATCGTGCATCAACAACTCCCCAAGAGGCCCTTGCATTGGGTGACTTGGTTCCAGCGTTAGCTACGGTTCCCCAAGAGGCCCTTAAACATGTAAGGTGACTTGGTTCCACCATGTCTATAGTTCCCCAAGAGGCCTTAGATGAAGTCAAACAAGGTGGACAACAACCCCATCTCAAGTCCTTTAAATTGAAATCGTGATTCTAAATATGCTAGTAGCAAGCCACATTTGATAGATGAGCAAAGCTCCCCACTTACCTGTACTCCCCGCGAATCCTAATCTCGATCCTCTCGCGTTTGGGCTCGATGTGAACCGTTTCGCGAATCTAGACAATTCAAAAGAATAATTACTTTGTGTATCTACAACCATACAAGTTTAACACATATTGTCTAGACCTTAGGAATCCATCTTATTTTATAGCTAACTTCACTTAAAGTCATTCACGACTCTAAAGTCAACTATTAGATTCGAAATCGTTGATTCAAGTAAAATAATAATTTTGTGACACAAAACAAGGAAAATCTGCTAAAACTTGGTTTTTCCAAAATAAATCGGAGACGTTTGATTAATTATAATTAAAAAGATCCAAATCACCATACAAGAGTCAATTTAGACTTTAAATTCTCAAATGAAAATATTCTATCAAAGTCCACAAATTTATCAAATAAGTTTATTTCCCAAAGAAAATATTCAAAGTCCCTTTTTAAATCTCGACTCAACCTTAAATGCCAAATCCATATCAATAAACTTCAACCGCATTCAATTTACTAAAATCATGAGAAAACCCTTTCATGTACCATCAAACCATGGAAAACAAGATTGATTCATCCATAATATTCGTTATCATAAAGCTTAAAAATTTGTGTAACCCATTCAAGACTAGATCTAAGAAAAACTGAACAAACTTTGCAAATTATCAACTCTCATTGCCAATACCAACACTAAGACAATAAATCTAGAGATTATTGTAGTCACACCATGCCTTCAATGAAGTCTTTAACTCCAAATCCTTTCCAAAATCTCATTCTAACATAGATCAAATCTTTTCGTTCTTCTTTTCTTTTCTATTTTTCTCACGTGCTTGCCGCTGTCGATGCCATCTACCCTTTGGTCTCCAAATCTTCAATAAATAATAAAGAAATCAAGGAGGGAAGTGAGGCTGTACCTCTTTTGAGCTTGAACTCTCCTCTTGTTCTCCTCCTCTCCACATACGTATTTAACAAGATTGCAGCTAGGATTTTCTCTGATTTGCTTAAATAGCATTAGGGTTAGGGATTAGGGTTATGATTATTTATAACTTGTCTAAAATGCCCTTTTCGGTCTTAAGCTCTATTGGGCATTATTATTTAAAATATAACTTTACTTAATCTATTACTCAAATTTAATTTGACAAGTTTAGAATTGTATTTCCACATCAAACACCCAACACATTTTTATCATGAAATTTCCAAAATACCCATAGGTTTAGTCGTGGAGAATTTGGGTCATTACAATATCCCTAATTTTTAGAACTTTCGTCCTCGAAAGTAAAAGTAAAGTACAACGTAGTTTGGTGTCTGTCCATAACGATTTCTTTTCGACCCATAGTTTAACTTAAGCTATCTTCACCTGCATGTTCTGCCCGTTTCCCCACTTGAAATAATGTTTTTACTTCTGACTTTAATATATCTCTTTTTTTATTTTCATCTTGCAAACTAAAATTCATAAAACCCACCTCATGTAGGTCATCAATAAAGCTTTTATACTTAGCTACATGTCAATTCCTCATATCGTTACGCATTTATGGGGTATTCCTTTGTAAGCTCTACCGAAGTCGCAATGTGCACTTGAGTCATTCACAAAATGAGTGAAAAAATAATACTGAGATATGATATGGTGCCTATCTGTGTCGAAAAGAAATATCTCTGCCTATCTGACAGTAAAACCATACCACCACCTGGTAGTAGAAAAATATGGATAGCTATTCATCATATCAAGAACACTAGCACACTATTTCAGTCACCATCTCCATTACATATATCAACGTGTGACTCATCATGTCATTGCGACTTATCTGTGGAGGCTACAAATGAGCAGATTTAGCATTCTTTTCAGTGATATGCATTAACATCACTGTCCATTGTACATTTATCGACATTCGTTCTTGTAGGTTCATAATTCAAGTCAACTCTTTATTGATGGTCCGCTTTGTAACCCTTTTGTCATATTTAACCATTAACTTACGCAATAAACTTCCACCCTCGTAATCTTGAGGAACATTTGAAATCACCGCCAACCCTAAGCGGAATTCAACACTCGTCCATATGCGATATATCATATCATCATGTTTGTTTCATACTAAGGTCTCATATCACAATCACTCCGTTTTTTAGAGACTTTTCACATCGTATCCACGTATCGTTCGACTTTCACAATTTATGAGCGAGCGTTTTAAATTCTCTTGGCTCAGTTAGGTTCACCTTTGGTGTACAAATACTTATTGTCACCGATCCGAGCTATCTCTTAGCTCTTATACATTATTTGAAGTTTTCCACTCATAGAGAAACATGGTTTTTTTTAAAAAAAAATTGGCATTCATGTCATTCCTCGAGATTATCCAGCCTATATCCCTAGCATGGTTATTAAGGTCTCGTAACTCACTACGACTCAATTATTTTCAAGTTCATAACTTACCCTTACATTTCAACTTATTACACTTACTCCAACAACAAAGTACAGATTGGTATACATGGAATTCACATAGGTTTACCATGCACGGCTTGTTATTAAAGCTTTGATTTAAGGTACCCAAATTCATGTTCGCACTTGCTTCAAAATTTTCTTGCACTATTTAGCTTATGGTTTTCTTGCTTACACTTAGCACAGAGCCATTAAAAAAGTTCTCCCTTTTTCTCTAAATTCAGTGATTCTTGAAAGTAAGAATATTAGACTGATTCCTCACAAAATAATTCAAAGAGACCTCATCTATGGAATTGTTTTTCAAACTTTACTCTTATCGACATAATTCTCAAGTTTAACTCACCAACACTAATGTTTACGGTCTCAATTTTTTTATTATTATTAGTATATATTGCCAATATCATTTACCCAATGATCTTACTTTTAATGTAAATCAAACTCATGGTCATGATTCATCACATCTTCCCATACTTAGGCAAACCTTTATGCCATATAAGTTACCTATACTTTTGCCACTTGTTAAGGCGTCGACCTTGATTGTTCGTGCATTATCACCATGTTTCGATATCCTCAACACTTGTTCATTTTCAAGCCTATTGTTTACCTATCTGGGTTGCATCTCAAATTCTTTTACACCATCAAATTAGGACTTTCACTTTTAGACTTATACTAAGCTCTTAGGTTTCCAAGTGTAAACAACACATCTTGTTTAATAATTATTAACGGTGTGATGTTTAGAAGATTTTATCTCCACTCATATATTCATGTGTCATATCTAAGTTTAGGGTATTTTCTCATCATTCCTAATTATTGTATCGTGCGTATAACACAGTATAAATTTTATTGGGGGGTCGATCCTAAGTTAGGATCTCCAATTTTAATTGTCAACCTATCATTGGTTCAATCCTTTTTCCTTCCCCAAACCATCTAGCTCGGTAGTTCAAATTCTTATTATAACATTTACTTTATCGAGATGTTACTAGTTTTCTCTCACAAATAATTTTCATGATTTCTTATGACGTTACCATTTTGATTTGAAATTCTAAGTTTTTTTAATAGGGTACTTCTCCTTGTAAGTCCCTACAACTACGAATAACTATCGTAATAATGTTGTCCCCCTTTGCATTAACAACCTTTTTAATACCAATTTACTTATTTATTTTTCCATAGGTCGATCCTACTTTAGGATCCCCAATTTTAAGAATCAAATCATTGTTGACTTAGGTTATGTGACAATTGTTTCCTTCGTTAACTATTCAACGTCATCTTTCCTTCAACCTTCCCCTATCAATCAGGTTAGGTTTTACTTTGACTTAAGAGTTGTTAGTTCATATGTTCAATCAATCAGAAATATTATTTTTCGTTGAGACATCCCCAATTTTTAATGATTCACCTATCATTGAGTTCATTTTAACATCATTAACTGTGTAATATACTCTTCACGTCATACTAATTTGACTCGTATATATTTTTTAGTTTGAGGCTTTTCTTAATTATTCAATCATGGTCTTGTCATCGCGTACTCCTCATTCATTTCGAAAATAATTTATCAATTCTTGCTATCCTCAAATTTTAGTAACTCGCTTATCTTTGAGTGTACTAGTATTCATTGAATTTTCTTATTAAGTTGTTTTCGAGATATTCTTTAATTTCTCATTCGCTATCTCGTACATCACGTACTTATGTTTCGACGTTAACTCTCAGTTTGAGGTCCTTATCTTTCATATTCAACCTATCAATAACTGATTTAGATTTAATTTTCTTTTACATATGTTCGATCAAAAACTTGAATGTTGTAATTCAATCAATTGAGAAGTCAAATCCGAATCAAAACCTTTTTTTTAAAACTGGCAAATTTTCATCAAAACCACTTTTCAAACCGAACTAGGCTTAGTTTATAAAAATCATCTTAAATTTTTCTCGTATTTTCAAGCAATTTGTAAAACCCTTTTCGAATCATTTTAGTCGATGCAATTCAAAAGTAAACTATAATCGTAAGTAGATTATGTGTTCCAAACATACAATGGTAACATAGATTCAAACAATACGTTGCATTTTCATCAAATCAAAAACTATGAAATTCAGTAATATTCTATATATAAGGATCAAAATTACAACGTCAAATTCTTGAAATGAGCATGAGTCTATTTGCTTTATCTTTTGAACACCAAGAAAAATAAACGGTTTTCTTTTTGTGCTTATTCTCCTTTTTAAAATTTTGTAAAGACACATAGAATCCTTCCATGAAAACTCAATAAAGTGCGGCAAACATCAACTCGAAAACAATACAAAAATCTTGGTCTAATATAGGCCAATGATTCATATCCTTAATCGAATGTTAGAGGTTTTAACAGTACACGTGTCCACTAATTCTTAAATTAAGTTTTTCAAAGTTCAGCCTCCTAGCCGGACTAACTTAATTATCATTGTTTGAAACTAAGATTCATTTACATCCTTATTAGAATCATTAACTTCTATTTTAAACAAAATATTGTTAATTTTAACTATCCTAATAGAGTTTTAGGTGTCAAAGATACTCCTTTTAAATGTGGCCACGTCACTATTCCATTTCGTGTATTTAGTGTTGCTTCTCATTGTCCTTTCTAGTCTAACAATTCTTGCTTAAGTCTTGAATGCTACTCTAGCATTAAGTACAAGCGCATCATTCCAATTATGTTCCAATTGAAGTTTATTCATTTTCGCAACAGTTGTTGAAGACATTCTTGAACACGTGTGGAACCTCCCAATAGTTCCCTTCGATTTCTTTGCGCCATTCATAGTCATCCCCCTCATTGTCCTATCGAACGCAAATTCCTCATTCACTGATGGAAATCATCAGAGACAGTTCAAACTAGTGGAGGAAAGAATTATCTATATATAACGAATATTTATATATACAAGGTAGCAAATAATCATCATAGTAAGTCTTTGTTAAATTTCTTTTGTCCTATCCCATCCTAGGACTTATCATTTGTGTATGTTAAGTTGACATTAAACCAATGTCCCATACCATTAATTTGTCTAACTTAAACTTAACCTTTATATTAAAAAATTCGAAAACTTAGGTTTCACTAACCTAATGTTTCCCTCGGTTCTAATCCTTATGCTCTAATACGAACTGTGACAACCCTCCCCAACCTAGGAGTCGGGTCACCCAGCCCAAACCGCTACTTGGACCCGATACCTAAACCAGGCCCAAATAACAGTCTAGCACGCCTCTCAAACAAACCTGCATAATGCACATTGGCTAAACCAAAGATAATAATTGCGGAATAAATATAAATAGATATCCTTAAGCTAATAAATTTAAGTTCAAAAGAATATCTATGAAACTATAAATGGGTTCGTATTGAGTTAAACTATTAAAACTCCCAAGTGGATCAACTAAAGGTATGTAGGTTTCAATCTACCCAAAGACTTATTTTAATTACAACCCAAGTTTAACAGTTTCAAAATTGAATATACATGATATATATCAACCCAAGGATCATATCAAGTGAAGACTTCAAGCTCGTTTCTCCCTTGTCTCAATTCTAGCGCACTTGACGATGGACCTGTATTGTAAGTGGGGTGAGCTAAAGGAACCAACGGAGCCCAATAAAAGAAGAACCGCGCTCACATATCAAATATGCAAGTAATACTTATAAAGCAAAATAAATCTAGCATGCATTTGAAATCATGACCAGTGTTGACAATTTGTAGCAGGGTAGTAATTCTATAAAGAGTAAGCATTTCATGTTCCATAAAGTATTTTAAATACTGATAAATAATTCAAGAGTTGTAAAGCATAAATAATCAAGTTTAGCAATGCAAAGGGATTACAAGAGAGATACATATGAAGTAATAAATATAAATGCAAGTCCATGGTTTCAATTTGCTATTGCCTCCCCTTGTTGACCAATAATAAAAAATATAACAAATATGTGTGGATTGATTCCACCATGTGTCCACGGCTCCTCAAGAGGCCCGGGTGACTTGGTTCCATCGTGCATCCACAATTCCCCAAGAGGCCCTTGCATTGGGTGACTTGGTTTCACCGTTAGCTACGGCTCCCCAAGAGGCCCTTAAACATGTAAGGTGACTTGGTTCCACCATGTCTATAGCTCCCCAAGAGGTCTTACATGAGATCAAACAAGGTAGGCAACAACTCCATTCCAAGTCCTTTAAATTAAAATTGTGATTCTAAATATGCTAGTAGCAAGCCACATTTGATAGATGAGCAGAGCTCCCCTACTTACCTGTACTCGCTGAGAATCCTAATTTCGATCCTTTCGCATTTGGGCTCGATGTGAACTGTCTTGCGAATCTAGACAATTCGAAAGAATACTTACTTTATGTATCTACAACCATACAAGTTTAACACATATTGTCTAGACCTTAGGAATCCATCTTATTTTATAGCTAACTTCACTTAAAGTCATTCACGACTCTAAAGTCAACTATTAGATCTGAAATCGTTGATTCAAGTAAAATAATAATTTGGTGATACAAAACAAGGAAAATCTGCTAAAACTTGGTTTTTCCAACATAAATCTGAGACGTTCGATTAATTATAAATAAAAAGATCAAAATCACCATACAAGAATAAATTTAGACTTTAAATTCTCAAATGACAATATTCACTAAAAGTCCATAAATTTATCAAATAAGTTTATTTCCCAAAGAAAAGATTTAAAGTCCCTTTTTAAATCTCGACTCAACCTTAAATGCCAAATCCATATCAATAAACTTCAACCGCATTTAATTTGCTAAAATCATGGGAAAACCCTTTCATGTACTGTCAAACCATGGAAAACAAGATTGATTCATCCATAATACTCGTTATCATAAAGCTTAAAAATTTGTATAACCCATTCAAGACTAGATCTAAGAAAAACTGAACAAACTTTGCAAATCATCAACTCTCATTGCCAATACCAACACTAAGACAATAAATCTAGAGAGTATTATAGTCTCACCATGCCTTCAATGGAGTCTATGACTCCAAATCCTTTCCAAAATCTAATTCTAACATAGATCAAATCTTTCCTTTCTTCTTTTCTTTTCTATTTTCCTCGCGTGCTTGCCGCTGTCGATGCCATCGACCTTTTGGTCTCCAAATCTTCAATAAATAATAAAGAAATCAAGGAGGGAAGTAAGGTTGTACCTCTCTTGAGCTTGAACTCTCCTCTTGCTCTCCTCCTCTTCATATGCGTATTTAACAAGATTGTGGCTAGAGTTTTCTTTGATTTTCTTAAATAGCATTAGGGTTAGGGATTAGAGTTATGATTATTTACAACTTGTCTAAAATGCCCTTTTAGGTCTTAAGCTCTATTGGGCTTTATTATTTAAAATATAACTTTACTTAATCCATCACTCATATTTAATTTGACAAGTTTAGAATTATATTTCCACATCAAACACCCAACACATTTTTATCATGCAATTTCTAAAATACCCATAGGTTGGGTCGTGGAGAATTTGGGTCGTTACGCTTTTGATCTTCAAAAAAAATATTGCAATTTCTTAACCAATGCCCAGGTGCATGACAGAAATGACAATTTCCTTCTTTTTCCTTTTTCCTTCTGGGACTGTGAAGTAGAAGCAACCTTAGGCTTAACTTGTTCCACAGGATTCGTGACTGGCACAATACCCTTGGCAACTTTAGTCTTGTCTTTGGTCTTCTTCTTCAAAGTCTTTCCTTTCCGAACCATCAACACATTGGTCGTGGGTTTCTTGACATTCTGCTCAGCAGTTTTGAGCATCAAATGCAACTCTGAGATGGATCTCTCCACATTATTCATGTTGTAGTTCATCACAAATTATAAAAACTATCAAGCAATGAATTAAGGATCAAATCCGTAGCCAACTCTTGGCTTATGGAAAATCTATGTATGTCAAGATGGTCAATATAACCCTTCATTTTCAGAACATGAGGGAAAGCTAATGCCCTCAGCCATTTTGGAAGAATGGAGGTTCTTGACTGTCTCGAACTTTTCTTGCCTAGCGTGGTATTGGAACATTTCCTTTTGCATTGTAACCATGTCGTAAGCTTCCATATGTTTCATGTCCTTCTAAAGTTCTGGAACCATGGTTGCCAATATAATGCATGCAACATCAGTAGAATTGCTGACGTGTTTAGAATATATATCCTTCATGGCTCTTGCAGCATTAGCTGGTGGTTCCTCAAGAATAGGACCATCCAAGATGTACAACTTGAATTCATGCTTAAGAACAATTCTCAAGTTTCTGAACCAATCAAGAAAGTTTATCCCAGATAGTTTATCCTTTTCAAGGATGGATCGCAATGATAAGGGATTAATGTGATTTGATGAAGCCATTAATCTGCAACAAAGATTATGCAAAAATTTATTTTTTAGTATAGAAGAATAGAGTCCCACTAAATTAACTTAAGGGACTAAAACCCATGTTTCACCAAATTCAAAGACAACTAAAACATGACACTTTAAATTAGGTTATGTAGGTAGGTCCCTTTTACCAATTACATCATATATAACTTTTAGTTGTTTTTTATGAGATTATGACATCTTATGTCTTAGCATATTTTATCTCATCTTGTACCTAAAGCACAAAACTGTTTTCATAGCTTTAGCAAGTCTAACCATTTCAAACAATAGAGTAACGGTTACTCAACTTGACTCACCAAGATAACACAATACACTCTGCTAGGAAGACCCATATTGATGTGATCAAAGCCATGACAAGAGTTTGAGAATGGGTGACACTTGACTTAAAATTTATAAGAGGAATTTTATTTGTTTTAGTGATCATATCATAAACAAAGATAAATATCATACATTATATGGAATGTACAATCACCAAACAAGTTAGAAAATTTCTAATATTATGTACTATACGAATTTCCTTACATTACGCAGATTTATCGGCGGTCCCTTTTTTTAGACAACAAATTCATATTCAGAAAATCAAAATCGCTTAAAATTTCTCATTATTTTAGTCAATTTAATTGACCAAAACTGCCCTTTATTTTTATTTCTAAAAATTAATTAAAACGTTTTTAATTAACATGGGCCCACCTCTAACTCAATATCTAATTCTAATCCAATTAGAATTTAAGATACTTGGAATCCTGATCCAATTCCAATTCGTTATACATCTCACCTATCATATATGATTTTCTACTATTCTTATCTGATTACAAGTTTATCTCCTATCTAATAGGAATATACTAACAGATAACAACAATGAGACATATAATCAATGGTAATTTCGATTCTTGAATTAAAGAACGAAATATTAATTATGCATTCAACACCAGAATCATATTATAGTAATCATATTAACCTAAACATGATTTCTAACATGAAGACATACATGATTATTTCACAAAATGAACAATGTATTCAACAATAGAACTATATTAAATCAATCATATTAACCTAAACAAGATTTCTATCATGAAATATGCAAAATTCAAATTGTTCAATTTAAAACATATGTTAATCGAAATATACTAAATATGATTCAATCAATGAACCGCATCATGCATATGTATCAAATACATAAATTAACAATATGCTTTAAAATCAATTCTTGATAAAAACTATCATAGAACCTATATCACATATATACCTTAATAACAATCATGTTTTCACACATATATCTCATATAAATTAGAGAAAGCATACAAATATTTAATAGAACTGAGTCTAGGGCTTTGATACAACTGTTGGGTTATGGGGTTCATACGCAGCGAAAAATTCAAAACAATTTTGAAAAACCCCCAACAGGATCACAAATAAGTTCCATTCAACTAAATCTACAAAAGTAAACCATACCTTGATTCGTTATTTCTTTCTCTGATTGTTCGATCTTCAAGATATTCAAGCGCGTGTCATCTATCAGAGATCCACAAACGAACGGTGACCACAATTTGAAGTGCTAGCCCCAATAGATATTGAAAATGTTTTTCTTTCTCTCCCAAAATCTAAAGAGTTCGAAAATTGAAAAAATGAAATTCATCTATTATGTTTTGGGGTATCACCCTTTATTTATGTGTAGATATGCTCTCACTTAAATCATATTTATAATACAACTATTGTATTTACGATGTTTTAGTAAATTCAAAATACAACTATTGTATTTAGGTTGTTTATTTAAATTACACATATACCCTTATTGATAAGTTACTATATAATGAATCATAAGGGGTTATATACTATGAATTTTATCTTATAAAATTCCATACTTTCGACCATTTGAAATTGTGCAAAATTATTCTTTGTGTGCGAACCAATAGGTTCATGCGACATTGGTAGTGAACCAAAACCATTTTAGTACACCAGTAATAAGCGGTCTCTAGCAAGGCATTATGACTACCCAACTAGCATGAATATCAAAATCTATACAACCTAATATATAACATATTCATATCATTTTGTCGTGCGATATCCTTTGATTAAATATAAGGCATAGAAAGTCACCCTTAATATTCAATCGTACTAGTCTCGATCTTTAGATAGATTGAAAACATCCAAGTGACATTGATCATATCAATTCAAATGGACTTGGCCATTTAACAATCTAACACATCAAGGGATCTACTGATATCTCTCTCTTTACGAGAGCAACAAATTCTTTCTTGATTACATACCTTCACATATTGCTTACATGATAACCAATCACAATCTTTATAATCATCCGGTTAAAGACAACGTTTGATTGTATCAAATTATCATGCTCCCAATATTGAAGTATCTGGTAATCTCAAGTCGAATGACTAAATGATATACATATTAAAAGTAACACCTATGACTTAATTTATATGGTGTTCTCATAGCGGGTCGGTCCAGTACCTTGTTCCTTACCAAGTACTCATGATCTTGATTCGTATCCCTATACGTATGATCACCACATGATCATCAATCAAGACTCATGCTAGTCTTCATTCATTATAGTTTCAAGTATAATGACCGACTAGGGACATTCAGGATATTTCAACAAATACCCATAGATCTTATTATAAGGTAAATATGCAATCACTTAAAATAAAACAACAAATGATAAACCTTTATATTAACTAAAAAACTGTAAGATAAACAATGTTTGTAGATTGACCTAGCGCACATGCCCCAACATCACCTCTGTTTACATTGTGACGTGATCCTTTAGCGTCGATCCGTATCGAAACTGTTGAAACCCTCTCCACCTCAGCTCGTTCTCATGTGAATAGGGAGAAAAAAGAGAAAGAAATGAGAGAGAGAGAGAGAAAGAGAGATGACTAACCCTTATACAGGGTGGTCCTCATCTATGTGTGATTACGTATCTCGAGGCACATCATATGGCCTATAAACACACCAGTTTTAACCGCTCTTTGACAAACTTTGGAACCCTCCTTTTTTCCTTATCTCCTTTGCACAAATAATTGGCCTTTTCTCACGCATTTTTACCTCTGCCATGCACCACGACTCATAACGTTACGCGCGAATAGGATTTCTAACGACTTGAATACATTCCCATCTTATTTTATTTTTTGGTCGTCCATTAAAATTGTTTCCCATACCTGTGTACCCATATTTCGTTTGCCCGATACCCGTTCTTCACGTTTTCCTAGGTGAACCCTACTCGAGACTTGAAGTCACCGTCCTGTTACACAGACACGAGTATAAATAGGTACTACATATCGTCACACAGACATCATATTTTTTGGGTCGTTACAGGTACTTTCGCAAGTGTTTTTCAATGATAAATTCGAATTTGAACTCCATTTTCGAAATCAAAACCATTTCAGCTACAAAAAATAAGATTTACACTTTCATGTGAAAACCCCCCAATTTTGCCCAATCTTGTGAAAATCCAAAATTGGACTCTTAAACCCAAATTAATGTTTTGCTTTTGATTAAAAACAACATACTTTAAAACCACTTGAAGCTAAAAGCCCCTTGAATTCAATCTAAAAACTCCCAAATTTGAGTGTATGGGATGTTGTAGGAATCATTACCTACCTAGGGCTTGTTCCTTAGTGTGGATGCCTCCTTCATCTTGGTCAATTGGTGCCTCTACCCCCTATACACTCATTTCCAGCAGCTCCTACTCTGAATTTTTAGTTATTCTTCACATGCAATGAAAAACAAAAAGCTTAAGTGTGGTTTATATTTTTTTGGTCTCATCTAATGTGTTCTCCACATCATAAGGCAAATCCTATCGACTAGATTCACTCCTAACACTACTAATTTTTAGCCAAGTGGCTCACAACTTAACACATGCTATGTGGGAGTGTGTGCCAGCATACATCTCGAGGCACTACTATGTGTTATCGATTTCTTGTTAAAACTATAGGACTTCTAATTTGATTCAATTAAATTAAATACTATAGGCTATGTAATAAATTAATTAAACCATATTAAAATAGATCTAGACTTTTCACAAGTCTAACTACTTGATCCCCTGGCTCGCACACAACTCGAAGTGCATCTCCACCCTCATCTCGATGCCTACTACTGCATGAATTGACTTAATTAGTCTATACATTTATATAGCACTAGGCATAGACCACAACAAATATAAAATATACTTCTGCCACGTACCTCGGTCGGTGTGCATATCTCACGTGGGTCTCATGTCATGGGTCGATGATCCTGATTAAGAAAATTAATCAAGGGTTAGAAATTCAGGCCGTGACAGTTACACACACCATTAGTCAAAAATAATATTTTCCGCCTAATCCTAGTGTATCGTGGCCTATATATGGTGTCCCCATTGACTTGAGCTAGCATCCACGTCCAAAAATATGTAAATAACGACGTTAATCAAAATTGGGCCATTGCAGATGGTATCTACAGCCAATCTCTAAATCTCAATGCCTTGCTGCGAAAAGCTTCCAATATGGAAATTCCTCACTTTCAGTATGTGATTTGTACTTGCCATACTCCAAATCAACCCTCTGACATTTTCCTACCCTGGAAATAGCCTCTGGCTCTACTTTCATCTCAACTAAAACTGAGGAATCCGAAACATCAAACTATCCCATAGGTAACCCATGTATACACATAATCGAGACTTCCTCGAGTAATCTATTCTCCTTGGTCATCATCATACCTACATTCTCTGCCTAGACATTTGTTTTCTCTGGATGATACTGAAGAGTGAAGTCAAAATCTTTCAAGAACTCGAGCCAATGTTTTTGCCACATATTTAACTTGTTTTATGTGAATAAGTACTTCAAACTCTTATGATTTAAGAATACTGAAACGTGAAGTCAAATCTTTCAAGAGTGGGGTAGTTCTTTTCACACACCTTCAACTGCCTAGAACCATAAGATATCGCCTTTCCTTCTTGCATCAACACCATCCCAACCCGATCTTCAAAGCATCAATGTGGAGAACTAAGTCTTTCCTCGGTTATAAGAAATAAAATAGGTATCGAAGTTAACTTGTCCTACAACTCTTTGAAAGCATATATGCATTTTTTTAGCCTACTCAAATTCCACATTCTTCTAAGTTAGCCTTGTTATTGGTGTCGTAATCTTCGAGAAACCCTTCACAAACTGGTAATAACCTACTAATCTCAAAAAACTTCTAATATCTATCACCGTGGTGGGTCGTGGCCATTTCTTGATGACATCAACTTTAGATAGATCTATATAAATGCCTTTTACATTCATCACGTGACCTAAAAGTTTCACCTCCGAAGCCCAAAACTCGCACTTGCTCAACTTACCAAGCAACTGAATATCCTTTAAGGTCTGCATGGTCAGTCTAAGATGTCCCTCATTCTTTTCTTAGGTCTGGCGATATCATCAATGAAAAGGATGATGAACTTGTCGAGGTAAGGCTTGAAAACTCTATACATGAAGTCCATGAACACTACCGACGCATTTGTAAGCTCAAATGGCATCACCGTGAACTTACAATGCCCATAACGTGTCGTAAACATTGTATACTCTATGTATTTCTCACGTATCCTCAACTAGTGGTACCCCAACATCAATTCTGTCTTTGCAAAGAATTTCGCTCCCCGCAACTGGTCAACGATCCAAGGGAGTGGATTCTTGCTTCTAATGGTCTCCCTATTCAACTGGTGATAGTCGATGCAAATTCGCAAACTACCTTCCTTCTTTTTGACGAATATCACAGGAGCTCCCCAAGGTGACATACTCGGATGTATTATTCCTTTCTCCAATAGTTTATCCAACTGAGTTCTCAACCCGACCAACTCTTTGGGTGTCATTCTATATGGTGTTATGGATATGGGTATCATGACAAGAATAAGATCAATGATGAACTCAATAGCCCAGCGAGGAGGGAATCCTAGTAATTCTGTAGGAAAGCTTTCCAGGAACTCCCTAACCACAAAGATCAACTGAAGCTGTGCTTCCTGACCTTTTTCTCCCATCGTAGTCAAATTCATCAGAGTTTCCAACTCTTGGATAGTTGCTACCTTCCCCGGAGTGACAACCTAACTAGGTGCATGACCTCTAATTATGAACGGTGGATTACCGAGAATCCAAAAAGTAACGGTCTTGTGATAACAATCAATACTGGCATGATAAGCAACTAACTAGTTCATCCCAAGTAATACATAGTACTCTAAGAACTCTAAGACTCACAAATCAATCGCTAACTCATTATTCCAAATTTTAACCACACAACTCGCACATACTAGGTTAGGGTACACCTTCTCACTAACAACCACACTTAATATCAACACGGAACTAGCCTTGACCGGTTTCAACCCTAAGTCATCAACCATGCTACTTGACATAAAAGAAATGGAAGATCCTGAATCAATCAATATATGCATGTCTCTACCACAAATGTAAACTGTACCTACTAATAACTGTCGTGTGGCCTCTGGATCTGTCTTGACCTAGAACCCAGATAAACATCTTTCAGTATAACTTTTGATGCCTCGCATTCTATTGCAAGGTTCACTGCCTCTGCATATGTCTTCGGCTTGGTAGTAACCACCATAAATTTGATCTCATCTCGAAGTCCTCGGATAAAGCTGATTACTTTTGACTCCTCGGTGAGTTGTTGATCTCTGACCCAGTCTCGTGACTTTGTCATCCTATTCTCCCACACTGCTGACATGTCCTCGAATGCTTGTGATGAACTTAAGTCATCTCGACCATATAGCGCTCCATCTAAGTCCACTAGTGTCCATCACCAATCTCCCTAGTACTCCTGGTCTCTTCAAGGCAATGGGAACTTCAACCTCGAGTACTCATTAAACACTGTGAGTAGTTCAAGGAAGTTAGTTTTGAAAATTAACATAGGAGACAAGATGTATGAAAAACATATCTAATAATATTGATATCATATACATGTGAAAATAGCATCATAACATGTATTTGTTCATTTTTAAACCCCTTTCCCATGCAAATGATTTCATTACGTAACCATGACCAACCTTCCCTAAGTTCAACAACTTATTTAACCTTATAGTGACTTAGATACTATTTGGGATACCAACTATAATTCTTTATTAAGTCCTTTTCCCAATTTTAGAATAGAACATGCCCTTTTTCTTTAGGCTCTATTACCTAAGGTTTCAATACCAACTGTGACGTTTCCCAGGTTCAAATGTCTAAGCTAACACCTATTGTGGTCACTTCTTACCTTTTTCTAGGCTCGCTTAACCTATGTCTCTAATACCAACTGTGAGGTTGGTATCACAAACTTTGATAACCTTAAATTATAACACCTAGGACCTGACGCGTAGCTTCTGATACCAACTGTAACTGTGACGGCCCCAATTTTCGAGGTGACGCTCTCCGCCTGAAAGCCCAGTAGCGTTTGCTACATCACCAGATACGTCATCACTACTGCCACATCAACACCTCTGTGAAGTGACGCTCCGTCTAGCTAATCCTACTATATTAAGTTACTTAATTCTCCTAAACATCTAGTAGGTTAGTTAATTATAGCGGAAGCCTTTAAATATGTATTTTATGAGAATTTATTAAACCTAAGTAGTTGAAAACCCAGAAATAAATACCATGTATATAACTGAGACGAAGTAAACAGTAATCCATATACATGTGATAAAGTTCTAAAGTTCCCAAAACCCATCAAAACAAAATATACATACTAGATAGTCCAAACACGAACTGTCGGCAGCAATGACCTTAGAGATAGTCGCCTAGTACCTCTTTTCCCATGCTCTTGCTCGTACCAGGATATATGCTCAGTTGTCCAACACATACAGCAATGAGCCCAGTGAGTAAATTCCCAAGAGAAGTCTACACGATAATCATGTAAAACACAGTAACCTGCGAGACATGTGAATATGACCCTAGCAATAGGAATCATATTCCCACGGCTAGCAGCAAACAACATTCACAGTAAAACTATCGATCACACAAAGTAGAAACAAAACATCATTCGAGAAATCCGGTTAGCGACGATATCAATTAAAACTAGATAGAGGTGTGACAGAGTCTAACAAAACTAGATCATACTTTATAGATTCGGATGTCCCGGCTGAGCACATCAAGCTTAGACCACACCTGAACTACTAACGGTGACTAAAAACACATCACAACCCACAGAACACGTGCACCCCGCTACTCGGATAGCTATTCACCAGTTGCACCTAGTACACGCGCTACAATCTAGACTTCTCAATTCCGTACCACTGTTATGGCCCCAATTTCCCCGTGCAATTAGGTACACCTGGCCTAGACCCGTGCAGGCCCCGAGTCATCACTTAGCAACCTGACGAGCCTAGTCAGCCTTCGATTAATCAATTTGAAAATTTATGAAAGATTTATTGCAATAATACATAACGGAAGACTAAACAAGTATAATAAGGAAAATAACTCAATCAAAGGGAAATGTAGGAATCTATAAGTGTGGAAAACCATGGGTATTCATGTACAATTCGATATGCATAGATACATGATACCGATCTCATCAAAAATACTAAGTTCTATGACCAAAACATATATATGAAACAATATACAGATAAGCAAAACATAAAAACCTACTATAATGGTCTCCCTGATCCCGCTACTAGTCCTCAAAGCAAGTCACCTAGGCAGGGCCCCTTGCCCTTACTGTTCTCCACCCTATCTGCACCATCGGCACAAACTAGATGGTAAGTAACTGAAGAAATCAAAAGTAGTGCCAAAAAAATATAACAGTAATTTATGATTTAACAAGTAAGGCAGTCTAAATATCATGCAGAAATGAAATAGTAGGAAAGTAAGTAAATCAAGTGCATGATAAACAGACTGATAGATAAACAACCGAAATTTGCATTTTCCAAGATTCAAAAGAGGCCCATGAGTGTTCTAATTTCCCAGCAATACGGCAGAAATATCGCAAGATCTCCCCGGGTAATGTCGCAACATTAGCGCAGCTTGAAATCGAGAGACATCGCAACACCTCTCGAATCCAGTACCCAGTACACACAACACTAGGGGTGGTCAGTTAGCCCTGCAGAAGGCACCCTCATTGTCCCAGCTAGTGCGTGGCCATATGATACCTTCGAGACACACACTCATGCCAAGAGAATACAACAAACAATATGGAATGGAATATCAAACAAGCGATCAATTCAACAATATCAATGAGTAGAGGATGTATAAATCACATGTTATTTCCTTACTGGCATACTAACATACACACATACAAGGCACGTATGTACTTGCCTGAGTAATCGCAACCCAGTACCATTCCGAGATTCTAACGCATTCCACGTGACTTCCTGACTACCTGATAAGGGTTTGAATCCCGAATATTAGTTTAAGGCTAGCATTTAGTCTTAAGGTGGTTTGCATAAGTTTGTTTTAAAATCATGTGTTAAGGCTACACGAACAGTTGGGAAAAAGTCCAGCGATACGGTAAACATATCCACACTTTCATAGGTTATGGGCCTTAACATAATCTTGTTCCTCTTTGGGCTCTTGTTGGGCCCAAACACTATCTCCAATACACCTAAATGTTTTATTTGTTGGACTCTTGTTGGCTTTAACACATAAGCCCATAACAAACACCATCACAAACCCACTATGGGCCTTACTATCTAATTATCTTGTTAGGCCCTTACTGGGCCCTAATACAAACCCATTTACATACACACTCACACATACACTTATAATAACCATAACCCATCACACCACATCACATTTTATTATAATCATAAACTATCTATACACATCACTTTTTATTTAAATACACATCCACACATACAGTAATACACCCCACACCCCAACTTTGGTGTACACACCCATACATTGCACGCACCCCACTCAACTGTACACACACCAACCTAACTGCCCAAACCAAAACATGCAACCGAACCCAAAAACATTTCATCCAAACTGTCCCAACATACATCACGGTTGCACATGGGAGGGGTGCCACCTCCAGCCAACGGAGTCGTTGGAGGTTCACCTCCGATCAACCTTGACCGGGGAATATCCCACAAGCCACAACAGGCCCAAAAAAATCAATAAAATGGTCACAAAACAATCCCAAAAACAGCAAAACAGTGAAAAAATGACCCTTTATCTCATCGAAAAAAGCCACCCATTTGTCGGGCGTGAAGCCCTCCGGGAACGTCGAGACCCACATGGGTGTTCTACGCCCAAGTTCCCAGTCAGAGGTGCCCCACAATGGTCGGACAGTGGGTGTACAGTGGATACGAGAAAGAGAAAGAAAACAGTCGAGAGAAAGAGAGAAAGAGAGAGAGAGAGATAGGTGGGAGGGACACTCACTTAGGCATCTCTGGTGGATGGCCAAGGTTCTAGTGCCATGGAGGAGGTGGTGGCTGCCAGTCCAGGGAGGAGGAGAGGATAGTCGAGAGGAGAGAGTGGGTAAAGAACCAAGAAGGAAGGAGAGAGAGAGAGAGAGAGAGAGAGAGAGAGAGAGAGAGAGCTTATAGGGGTGCTCCGGCCACCACTAGCTTCGTCGGAGTTCCAGTGGTTCAGTCACCAATGATGGAGAGTGGAGAGGGGATGTGTGGATGGAATGGAGGCCGAGAGGTTTGAGAGTCGTTGTGTGAGAGAAAATAGCTTTAGGGAAGATGAATAGTAAAGTTGTGGGTTCCTTTTATATCCCTTTTTATCTCAAATCCCACACTCATCTCGAGGTCCCTTAGACGACTCTCAACAACTCCAGTCCTCAATGTGAGTGACACCCATCTATGGCACATCTATCTTGATTACCTCATGTTGTGCATCCCAAAATTCATCCTAAGCCTAATATATTTTGTTCCAACTCAACCATAGGCCTCATATTGTTTAATATCAAAATAAATCATATAACTTATTTTAGGCCATCAATTGAACTTTATAAATTAGTACCCAAGGTCATACTAACTCCCGTCTATCCGGTACTCAGTGCCTCGCGTCCGACACGCTTCTCGAAGTGGTCCCACATTTAGTGTCCAAATAAATTATTTATGCATAAGTTATGCTTTATTAGATAAAATCATGTTTCCTCAACTAAGGTCATATCTTTGATTTGACTTAGTCTATTACCTCTAATAACTGGTTAAACAACTACCGAAACCCCCCTTACCTAGGTGAAGCCTCACTCAGATTAATATTCTCCCAAATGGCTCGTGACCCATATCATACTACAATACTAGTACATACATCACAAAATCATAAGAATTACCTCAACGTCGACTCTCGAAGTTCGAAATACAGTCCAGTATCACGTAGCCGGGTCACAATCCTGACAAGTATAACACAAGTCAAGTTAAATTTGAGGGTTATTACAGTCTCCCCCACTTATTAAGATTTCGTCCCCAAAATGTAAACTAATAAGTAAACTAAATTACAAACTAACCGAAATCAAACAAGTTGGGAAAGTGCTCGCACATGTAGGACTCAAACTCCCAGGTCAGCTCCTCGTTTCCATGAAATTGCCATGTCACGAGCACCAAAGGAATTTCCATGTTCCTCAACGTCTTGACCTTACGGCCAACGATATGGATCGGCTGGTCCTCGTACGTGGTATTGTCCAGTAACTCAATCTGGCTTAAGTCCACCATCGGTCTTCGCCCTCTGCTAGTCTTTTCTAGTCAAAGCATCGAAATGTGGAATATTGGATGAACACCGACGAGCTCTAGTGGTAACTCTAACTTGTACGCAACCTTACCGACCCTCTTCACAATCTTAAAAGGACCGATAAACCTCGGAGCGAGCTTCACTTTAATTCCGAACCATTTGTGACCCTTCAGAGGTGAGACTTTCAGGTATAATTAGTCTCCCAAGTCGTACTAAAGCTCATTGTGATACTGATCAAAGTATTTCTTCTGCCGCTCCTGGGCACCCTTAAGTTTATGACGAATCTGCCGTACCTTCTCAATATGATCAACAACAATCTTAGGACCAATTGTCACAACATCCTCTAGCTCGGCCCAGCAAGAAGGTGATCTACAAGTCCTACCATAGAGTGCCTCGAACGGTGCCATATCGATACTCGCCTGATAACTATTATTGTACGCAAACTCACACAAATGAAGGTACTCTTCCCATGACCTGTTGTACTCGAAAACACACATCATGAGCATGTCTTCTAACACCTAGATCAACCTTTCAGACTGTCCGTCTATCTATGGATGGAACGTCGTACTTAAATCCAGCTAGTGCCAAACTGAGCCTACATGCTGTGCCATAACAATAAAGTAAACTACGCCCCTCGATCTGACACAATCGCCAACGGAACTCTGTGCAATCTAATAATCTCGCGCTCGTAGAGGATGCTCAATATATCAACTCTATGTGTAGTGGATACCGATATGAAATGAGCAGATTTCGTCAATCGATCCATAATTACACAGATGTTGTCGTGACCACGAGAAGATCGGGGCAAGCTACTGACGAAATCCATAACAATGTGCTCCCACTTCCATCGAGGAATGGGTAGGGGTTGCAGCAATCCTCTAGGCCATCGATGTTCAGCCTTTACACACTGGCATATCTCACACGCTCGAATAAACTCTGACGCATCGGACTTCATCCCTGGCAACTAGAAGAGATGTCGTATGTCAGCGTATATCTTGGTTCAACCCGGATGCACAGAAAAATGGAAACGGTGAGCTTCCTGAAGTATCTCGGTGCGTAAGTCAATCGCCAATGGAATCCACAGTCGCCCACGATACCTCAAGCAAGAGTTTGTCGACCGACTCCAATCTGGATACTCTGAACTGTCTGCCATCTTACTGTAATGCTGGTACGACTCATCGCCCTGTTGTCCCTCGAGAACAGTCTATACTAAAACGGTATGCAATCTTATTTGACCACACATCTGTGTCCTGGTAGTCGTCGGCACGTCCGCTGAACTCATCATCTTGGCTGCCTCAAGTAACGCATACTCGTAAGTCATACGACATACAACTACTTTTGCATCAGATCCTCTGCAGCTCAAAGCATCGACAACAACATTGACTTTCCCCGGATGATACTCAAGTGTGAAATCGTAGTCCTTCAGGAATTCAAGCCAACATCTCTGTCTCAAGTTAAGTTCCTTTTGAGAAAACAAGTACTTCAAGCTCTTTTGGTCTATATACAACTCGAAACGCACGCCATACAAATGGTGCCTCCAAATCTTCAGCTCAAATACGATCGCCATCAACTCTAAGTCGTGGGTCGGGTAGTTCCTCTCATGAACTTTCAACTGTCTGGATGCATAAGCAATAACTCTGCCCTTTTGCATCAGCACACCACGCAAACTAATCTTCGACTCATCGATGTACACGACTAGGTCTTTCCTGGTCTCGGGATATGTTAAGACAGGCGCGGTCGTCAATTTCTCCTTCAGAGTGGAGAATGCCTACTCACACCCTTCATTCCAATCGAACTTCACGTTCTTCTGCGTCAGTTTCGTCATCAGTGCAACGATCTTGGAGAAGTCCTGCACAAATCAGCGATAATAACCTGCTAATCCCAGAAAACTGCGAATGTGAGTCATGGTAGTCAGAGTAGGCCACTCAATCACAACTCTAATCTTCTTTGGATCAAAGGAAAAACTATCAGCTCCAACTACGTGCCCTAAAAATCTGACCTCTGGTAGCCAAAACTCATACTTGCTAAACTTAGCGTAGAGTCAGTGGTCCCTCAAAGTCTGCAACACTGCTCATAGATGCCCATCATGCTCCTCACGAGTCTTAGAATAGATGAGGATATCGTCGAATGAATACAATCATGAATCAATCTAAGAAATCCCTCATCACTCAGTACATCAGGTCCATGAACATCGCTTGAGCATTAGTCAATCCAAACGGCATGACTATGAACTGGAAGTGACCGTATCTTGTGTTGAATGATGTCTTCTCTTGATCCTCAACCCTGATCCGGAGCTGGTGATAGCCTGACCTCAGATCTATCTTAGAAAATCACTACGATCATGTCAACTGATCAAACAAATCGTCAATGCACGGTAACAGATACTTATTATTCACTATAACCTTATTCAATTACTTATAGTCGATACAAAGCCTCAAACTACCGTCTTTTTTCTTAACGAACAACACTGGTGTTCCCTATGGCAATATACTAGGACTGATGAAGCCCAACTATATCAACTCATCTAGCTGACTACTTAGCTCCTCAAGCTCTCGAGGTGCCATCCTATATGGTGGTATCGAAATCGGTCTAGTCCCTGGGATTAAGTCTACAATGAAATCGACTGTCCTCTGCGATGGTAATCTTGGCAGATCCTCAGGGAATACGTCAGTGAACTCGCACATTATCAATACATATGCTATTTCAACCTCTTGCCTTACACCAGTACTCATGACGCTCGCAACAATCTCGACATCGCCACTCGTGGCCTCTCTGCCTTTGGTGATCAGAAGTAATGGTGTGTTACCCTAAATGCTAATTTTTGTACCATCTACCAACAGAATAGTGAATGTCTTCTCATAACAATCGATATAAGCATGGTAAGCTCCCAACCAATCCATGCCCAACAATGCATCGGACACAAGAAACTCAAGCACCCTCAAGTCAGCAGGAAACTCAAATTCCTCTATCTCTTCTGGACTCTCAACACACAAAAAGTTTGGGTAAATCTTATCCCCAGCAGCCATGCTAAGGATCAAGGGTCTACTAAGCCTAATGGGTCTCAACCCTAACATGTCTACCATACGTCCAGAAATAAACGAAACAGTGGAGCCAGAATCGAACATGGCATGCATGAATGTACTACAGATAGAAATCATACCCTCAACTAGGTTTTGGGATGCCCCCTGATCTGGCTCAACTACCGCCTGCACCCACTCCCTTTGGTGCTGATGATACTGTGGTTGTGTCCTCTTAGGCTGAGTACACTGAGCCTGGATATGGCCAACTTTGCCGCATCTGTAACATGTACATATATCTTGTGTACCCTGAGTCTGACCCTAACCTCAACTCTATGTAGATCTCTAGGTCTGAATCTGCCCTGACCTCTATGTTTATCTCTGTCTACCTCCTCTACCAGAATCTCTACTCGCCATAGGCTATCCCTGTGACTGTTGTACAGGCCTCATAGGTTATGGAGGGTGACTAGCAAAACTCGGCACTAGTGAAGTCGTCTGTGCCGGTCAAGTAGGTGGTGCAATGGATCCTACACTCGGAGCTCTGGAATCTCGGTAACGAAGTCTATTTTTCCTTCGTTTCTTATCCTGATGATCCTCTGATCTAGTATCCAGTCTGACCGGTCTCGCCTCATCTGGGTGAGAAATCAGGTAACTCTCTCTAGCCAAACTCCGCTCGTATGCTCTCTGAAGAGTCTCTAGCTCGGTAGTGACAACTGAACCTCCAATGGCAGGTAGCAAACCCTCTGTGAAATAGTAGATATGATCGGCCTCTGAATCTGTTGACCCTCCAATATAAGGTAACAACTGAATAAACCTAGCCATGTAGTCCATCACTGGCTCTCCTACAGACTGTCGCAACGAAGTGAACTCATTCCTCTTCACTCGTAACACTGTCGGTGGGAAGTATTTCTGATTAAATTAGGTCTTGAAATCAATCCAGTCTTGCAGAATGCCTCGGGTAGTGACAATGGTAGTCCACCAATCATCTGCTTCCCCCTGTAGCATGGATAAGGAAATCGTCGCTCTCATATGATCCTCAGTTGCGATGACAGTATGAATCTTCTCATGATTCTTCAAGAAAAGCTCTGTCGCTACTACGTCTATACCACCAAAAAACTTGAATGGGTCGTGCCTCTTAAATTCTCTTCATTGCCTCGCCTCAGCATTGGCCTTAGGACTCTTCTCTGAGTAGTCTCTGCAGCAGCTACTGGCATAGTCGGTGTTCCTGCCGCTTGTACTATCTCAGTCTGTAACGGAGGTGTCTCTGCTTCTGTTTGCATATGTGGCACAACAACCGCTCCTTCAGGAATCACCACTAATGAAATCGAAGCCGTAGATGTCACAGCAATCGGAGTCTCTACTCCCCGAGTAATAACAGGTGGCAATGGCGTAGTCGGAGTCGATGGTGTAGTGGTAGCAGGTACGAGTGTCCTCAACAATCGTAACATCTTCTGTAGCTGCAGTCCTACGTCACGACTCTCTATGTCAAGGCATGCACATCATCCGCGCTAGCATATCATGTGCCGAAAATGCCACTATCGTCGCTCGAACTGGTCTAATCCGCCATCGTCGTCTAAATCAAGAGAACGAACTTCTTAGATTAGTGGATAGCTACCGCATACAATATATTACAATCAACAATCGTAATAGGTATAAACATCACATCTGACTTATCCCAACTCATCGCTCTAAATTAGAGTTCTAATTAGGATCGTAGGGTTCTCCACTCTAAGTTCAACCATTCCCAACTTCCGCTGTCTTAATGGTTTGTGCTTTAAATCGAGAGACATGTCGTTATAACCTTAGGCTCTGATGCCAACTGTGACAGCCCTAATTTCCCCGTGCAATTGGTACGCCCCGCCTAGACCCGTGTAGGCCCCAAGTCATCACTCAACAACTTGACGAGCCTAGTTAGCCTCCGATTAATCAATTTTACAATTTATGAAAGAGTTATTGAAATAATACACAGTGGAAGACTAAACAAGTATAATAAGGAAAATAACTCAATCAAAGGGAAATGTAAGAATCTATAAGTGTGTAAAACCTCGGGTATTCATGTACAATTCGATATGCATTGATACATGATACCAATCTCATCAAAAATACCAAGTTCTATGACCCAAAACATATATATTAAACATTATACAGACAAGCAAAATATACTACTATAATAGCCTCCCCAGTCCCGCTGCTAGTCCTCAAAGCAAGTCACCTAGGCAGGGCCCCTTACCCTTGTTGCTCTCCACCCTATCTGCACCACCGTCACAAACTAGACGGTGAGTAACTGAAGAAATTAAAAGTGGTGCCAGAAGAATATAACAGTAATTTATGATTTAACAAGTAAGGCAGTCTAAATATCATACAGAAATGAAATAGTAGGAAAAGTAAGTAAATCAAGTGCATGATAAACAGACTGATAGATAAACAATCGAAATTTGCATGTTCTAAGATTCAAAAGAGGCCCATGAGAGGTCTAATTTCACAATAATACGGCAAAGATCTCGAAAGATCTCCCTGGGCAATGTCGCAACATTAGCGTAGCTTGAAATTGAGAGACATCACAACACCTCTCGAATCTAGTACCCAGTACAACAACACTAGGGGTGGTTAGTGTGCAGGAGGCACCCTCGTTGTCCCAGCTAGTGCGGGACCACATGATACTTTCGAGACATACACTCATGCCAAGAATATACAACAAATAATATGCAATGGAATATCAAACAAGGGATCAATTCAACAACATCAATGAATAAAGGATGTATAAATCACATGTTATTTCCTTACTGGCCTACTTACATGCACACATACAAGGCACGTGTGTACTTACCTGACTAATCACAACCCGGTACCACTTCGAGACTCTAACACATTCCCCGCGACTTCCTAACTACCTGATAAGGGTTTGAATCCTGAATATTAGTTTAAGGCTAGAATTTAGTCTTAAGGTGCATTGCATAAGTTTGTTTTAAAACCATGTTTTAAGGCGATCCAAACCGTTAGGAAAAAGTCCACCGATACGGTAAACATATCTACACTTTCATAGGTTATGGGCCTTAACATAATCTTGTTCCTCTTTGGGATCTTGTTGGACCCAAACACTATCTCCACATACACCTAAATGTTTTATTTGTTGGACTTTTGTTGGGCTTTAACACATAAGCCCATAACAAATGCCATCACATACCCATTATGGGCCTTACTATCTAATTATCTTGTTGGGCCCTTATTGGGCCCTACTACAAACCCATTTAGATACACACTTACACATACACATACACTTATAATAACCATAACTCATCCACACACATCACATTTTATACATTTTATTATAATTATAAACTATCTATACACATCACTTTTTATTTTAAAACGCACCCACACATACAATGATACACCACATACCCCAACTGTGGTGTACACACCCACACATTGCACGCACCCTACGTAACTGTACACACACCAACCTAACTGCCCAAACTGAAACATACAACCGAACCCAAAAACATTTCATCCAAATTGTCCCAACATACACCACGGTTGCACATTAGAAGGGAGCCACCTCCGGCCAACGGAGTCATTGGAGGTTCACCTCCGATCAGCCTTGACCGAGGACGATCCCACCAGCCACGACAGGTCCAAAAATAGTCAGTAAAACGGTCACAAAACAGTCCCAAAAATAGTAAAACAGTGAGAAACCCTTCATCTCGTCGAAAAAAGCCACCTATCAGCTGGTCTACACCCAAGTTCCTATTTAGAGGTGCCCAACAGTGTACGAACAATGGGTGTACAGTAGATATGAGAGAGGGAAATAAAATTGTCGAGAGAGAGAGAGAGACGGGACTAACGAGAGATAGGTGGGAGGGACACTCACTTAGGCATTTCCGGTGGATGGCCAAGGTTCCAGTGCCGTGAGGGAGGTGGTGGCTGCTGTTCCTGGGAGGAGGAGAGGACAGTTGAGAGGAGAGAGTGAGCAAAGAACCGAAAAGGAAGGAGAGAGAGAGGGAGAGAGCTTACAAGGGTGCTCCGGCCACCACTAGCTTCGTCGGAGGTCCGGTGGTTTGGTCACCAGTGGAGGAGAGTGGAGAGGGGACGTATGGATGGAAGGGAGGCCGAGAGGTGTGAGAGCCGTTGTGTGAGAGAAAATAGGGTTAGGGAAGATGATGAATAGTAAAGTTGTGGGTTCCTTTTTATATCCCTTTTTTATCTCAAATCCCACACTCATCTCGAGGTCTCTTCGACGGCTCCAACAACTCCAGTCCTCAATGTGATTGACACCCATCTATGACACATCTATCTTGATTACCTCATGTTGTGCATCCCAAAATTCATCCTAAGCCTAATATATTTTGTTCCAACTCAACCATAGGCCTCATATTGATTAATATCAAAATAAATCATATAACTTATGTTAGGCCATCAATCAAACTTTATAAATTAGTACCCGAGGTCATACTAACTCCCGTCTATCCGGTACTCAGTGCCTCGCGTTCGTCATGCTTCTCGAGGCGGTCCCACACTTAGTGTTCAAATAAATTATTTATGCCTAAGTTATGTGTTATTTGATAAAATCATGTTTCCTCAACTAAGGTCATATCTTTGATTTGACTTAGTCTATTACCTCTGACAACCGCTTAAACGACTACCGAAACCCCGCTTACCTAGGCGAAGCCTCACTCAGATTAATATTCGCCCAAATGGCTCGTGACCCATATCATACTACAATACTAGTACATACATCAAAAAAGAATAAAATTTACCTCAGCGCCGACTCCCAAAGTTCGAAATCTAGTCCAATATCACATAGCCGGGTCACAAGCCTGACAAGTGTAACACAAGTCAAGTTAAATTTGAGGGTTGTTACAACCACGACCATCTCGATTAACCTCCGACCATGTGAACAAATCAAAAACCGACCAACATAATATCACAGTGCATAAACATGGCAGCCAAATAAGTAACCAAAGCGGTAAATAAATAAATGGATAAACACTAGTTTATATGGACACACCACGCATGAATTAAAGTATAACATTCTCAAGGGTTTTACACACCTGTAAACACGCACTTTGACTTCCTAGACCCGTTAATCTGCCCCACCTAGCTCCCCGATGCCTGAGTTATGGTTCCCCTGTCCCTGAAGTCTTGAGATCTATTTTCGGTGTTTATTGGTTAATTAAGTGGGTTGGTTATCAATTAGGCTCAATTTCATTTTTTATAAATTTTGGGGTTCTGGTACCTAGCGCGCTAGTTAGGGGAATTAGCACGCTAGTTAGGGGAATTAGCACGCTAATTGATTTCCGTGCACTGTTCATGCACAAAGGATCATCATCTTCCCCAGCGTGCCTAGCATACTAGTGTTCATCACCTAGTGCGCTAACTGTGCTCTGCCCAGAATTTCCAGAAATTGATTCTGGGTTTTTCTGGTTTCTAACACCTCAATTCATCATAGACACCACTCACACACTCCAACCGCATCAAAATCCTCTCTAAAACACCAATTAAACAAGATTTTCACTTGAAATCGAGGATCAAAGTGTGCATATTTTTAAAATCTGAAATCACAAATTGGCCATAAATCCGAGTAAAACCAATATATTTCATCAACTAATCCTCAGGAACATCAAATCTAGTAAAAATAGTGATGAAATCCATAAGAAATCCATTTTATACTTCAAACCCCACAACACCCACGTTTCTATATAAATGCAAGATTAGAATGTGTTGATTACCTTGGATTTTGGTATTTATTCCCCAAATCACCTCTCCAGGCTCAGATTTCGTCTCTCGAATCCAGATATCCCTTCACAGAACCTCCAATTTTTGTTGAGAAATGGTTTGTTATGCATGTTGAGCACTCATCGTTGCTATTTATATCATTTGTTCTAATCTGATTTTATGTGCACGCATCCCGAGGAAGATCTAATGGTCACTGATCACCCTGTGTCACCCTTTACCCATACACCTTATCATGACATTACAGTATTTGATTCACCCTGTTGTGCATCTCGAGGATCATCCTATACACCCTTATTTTTCTAGTTACAACCATAGGAAATGAATTAATAACCTTGATTTGGCTCACATACCTTAGGCTTGACCACCAAATAAATTTAAAAAAATCATATTTGAGGTCATATTAGCTCTCAACTACCTGACAACCCATGTCTCATACCACGACTACCCAATACTTGATACCCGGTCCCTGACATGCATTTCAGGATATTTACCCAACTCATGACCTTGCCAGATATCAATGTTCGCACATGCGATGTTTATATACATAAAAATAATTAATACACTCAACATCGTAATACTAGGCATCCCACCATGCACAAATATCATAAATATAACTTGGGTTCCCACATCTGAGTCACCCAGCTGTCCACATAATGCCCGAATTAACTGTTAATCATCGTGATTAACACTAATACTCAATTAAATTAATTTGGGTCGTTACAATTCTTCCTAACTAGGAAAATTTCGTCCACAAAATTATGATAGCCAATACCTCTTCTCATAAGTGGCAAAGCGGACGCAACTAACCGCTAGTCTAACCTGACACCCGTTGTCTAGATGAACTAATCAACTCTAACACCTCAGTGAACTAATCAACTTAAATTCTTAGGGAACAAGTCAACCTATTCTAGGGAAATACATCGACCTAGTCCTGGTGAATGAATCAACCAGTCTGCAACTAATTCCTCAGCCTTGGTAAACAAATAAACCAGCCTTCTCAATTCCCTAGTGAACTAATCAACTAGGATGCACCAGCCTAAGTGAACTAATCAACCTAGATGCAATGAATGCTTGAAACTGCCGTAAATGCAACAAATATAAGGAATTAATCCACCTATATGCAACACATGCATAGGAAAACACAATAACAACATACCTTGCTCATACTGTCGGGTCATCTCTCTGACTGGCTGTGTCACAACATGAACTCTCTCATCTGTATGTGGAATCTCGGGTGTTGGAGAGGCTCTACAACAATCCACACTGATGTGACCTCTCTGACTGCACCTATAACATCTACGTCTGTCACTTCCTCCAAACTGTCAGCCTTCAGATCTTTGATTCCAACTCCGATCCCGCTAATCCCGATCTCTACCACTCTGGTCCTGAGTGTACTGTTGTTGTGGTGTTGATATTGCGTATGTCCTGCCATCTCGGTCATCACCTCTATGTTGTAGATCCCGTTGTCTGTCTTCATGTTGGGGTATATTGTCTTGGTGATCACTCCTACTATCTCTGTTAGATCCCTCATGCTGTTGTTTCTGCCTCCTATCCGGTCATGAACCTTGACCACTCTCTATCCCAGTCGACACGGTCACTAGAATGCCATTCTTCTGTGGCAGGAACGGCGCATAAGTCAAGGCTCTCTCGAATATAGCATGTAACGTCGGAGCCCCGAACACAATCACGCTCGCAATCACCCCTTCAACCCCCTGAACAAAGTAGTAAATCTGTAGACGCTCAGTACTGGCGATGTCCGTAGAGATTTGCAGAAGATAGCAGTATCATAGCATCATACGATTTCCCTGCCTCAGGGATAAGAACTCCTCTCTCAACCTCAGTAGGACCTCCATAGGAATAAACTGATAATAGAAGATCTCTCGAAACTCAGCCCAAGTCGCTGGATCGGTATGTGTCTTCTAGTAGTTAGTCCACTACACTATTGCGTCATATCTAAAGCATGTTCCGGATAATCTCTCCCTGTGCCTCTCCTCTGTGTTCAGCTCTTTGTATAGCCGCTGATGCGATACAATTAAGGCCCCTGCTACCTCAGGATCGCCACCGCCATAAAAGTATGTGGGCTAGAACTTAAGAAAATCCCTTAGTCTCCACGCTTGTGGATCCATCCTATACTTTGGGATAGTAGTAGTTGTAGTCATGATAGCAGTCACAATTGTCGGTGAAGGTTTCGGAGTCGCTGTCTCCACCGGTACCACTACTAGTGTAGTCTCAACAGTCGGTGTCTCCTGCACTACTGTTTGGGTTGGTGTCTAAATCTCAGTAGGCTCTACTGCTGTCTCTATCGGTATTGCAATCGAAATCGGGTCTCTCGAGGTCGTGAAGGCTGCTATGGCAGCTGTTTGAGCTCTCATCATGTCCAATGATAGCTCAAACTGCTTATCATGAGCGGCAAGTCGTGCTGCAACTGCAGGATCCATACCCTCATCTCCATTATGATCCCTCGTCTGACCAGTCCCTGACCCTGACGGTGCCTGCAGTCCATCCATCAAGATCTGCACCGAAAGTCATGCGTCGAATTATTACGTCATTCGTATATATATAATATACAACAAAATCATAACACACATATAAGTCCTTACTCTACCTGACTTATAACACTTCCCAACTAGGATTCTATGTCAATGTCTTCGGGTTTCCACGTCTACTTTGTTTTAAAGCTTATGCTCTTTCTTTAGTCTTATCTATTTCAAGGCCTTATCGACCTTGCTCTGATACCAAAATGTGACGGTATCAGAGTTAACAATAATCTACGCCTCATCCCCTAGGCTCCGCAAACCTAGGCTTTGATACTAAAATGTGACGGCCCCAATTTCCATGGTCGTCCCATGACCCACGCTCTCCGCCCGTAAGCCTAGTAGTGTCTGCCACGTCACCGGATACCTCTGTGAAGTGACGCTCCGTCTAGCTAATCCTACTATATTAAGTTGTTTAATTCTCCTAAACATCTAGTAGGTTAGTTAATTATAGCTGAAGCCTTTAAATATGTATTTTATGAGAATTTATTAAACCTAAGTAGTGGAAAACCCAGAAATAAACACCATGTATATAACTGAGACGAAGTAAACAGTAATCCATATACATGTGATAAAGTTCTAAAGTTCCCAAAACCCATCAAAACAAAATATACATACTAGATAGTCCAAACACGAGCTGTCGGCAGCAATGACCTTAGAGATAGTCGCCTAATACCTCTTTTACCATGATCTTGCTCGCACCAGGATCTGTGTTCAGTTGCCAAACACATACAGCAACGAGCCCATTGAGTAAATTCCCAAGAGAAGTCTACACGATAATCATGAAAATCACAGTAACCTGCGAAATATGTGAATATGGCCCTAGCAACAGGAATCATATTCCCATTGCTGGCAGCAAACAACATTCACAATAAAATTATCGATCACACACAATAGAAACAAAACATCATTCGAGAAATCCGGTTAGTGACGATATCAATTAAAACTAGATAGAGGTGTGATGGAGTCTTACAAAAGTAGATCATACTTTGTAGATTTGGATGTCTCGGCTGAGCACGTCAAGCCTAGACCACACTCGAACTACTAACGGTGACCGGAAACACATCACAACCCACCGGACACATGCACCCCGCTACTTGGTAGCTATTCACTAGCTGCACCCATTACACGTGCTACAATCTAGCCTGCTCAATTCCATACCACGACCATCTCGATTAACCTCCGACAATGTGAACAAATCAAACACCGACCAACACATGATCACAGTGCATAAACATGGCAACCAAATAAGCAAAGCGGTAAATAAATAAATGGATAAACACTCGTTTATATGGACACACCATGAATGAATTAAAGTGTAACATTCTTAAGAGTTTTACGCACCTGTAAACACGTACTCCGACTTCCCAGACCCGTCAATCCACCCCACCTAGCTCCCCGATGCCTGAGCTATGGTTCTCCTGTCCCTGAAGTCCTAAGACCTATTTTCACTGTTTATTGGTTAATTAAGTGGGTTGGTTATCAATTAGGCTCAAGTTCATTTTTTATAAATTTTGGGGTTCTGGTACCTAGTGCTAGTTAGGGGAATTAGCGCTAATTGATCTTCGTGCACTGTTTATACATGAAGGATCATCGTCTTCCCCAGTGTGCCTAGCGCGCTAGTGTTCATCACCTACTGCCCAGAATTTTCAGAAACTGATTCTAGGTTTTTCTGGTTCCTAACACCTCAAATCATCATAGACACCACTCACACACTCCAACCGCATCAAAATCCTCTCCAAAATACCAATTAAACAAGATTTTCACTTAAAACTAAGGATCAAAGTATACATGTTTTTGAAATCCAAAATCAAAATTGGCAACAAATCCTTACAAATCTGAGTAAAACTAATATATTTCATCAACTTATCCTCAAGAACATCAAATCTAGTAAAAACAGTGATGAAATCCACAAGAAATCCATTTTATACTTCAAACCCCACAACACCCACGTTTCTATATAAATGCAAGATTAGAATGTGTTGATTACCTTGGATTTTGGTATTTGATCCCCAAATCACCTCTCCAAGCTCGGATTTCGTCTCTCAAATCCAGATTTCCCTTCACAGAACCTCTAATTTTTGTTGAGAAATGGTTTGTTATGCATGTTGAGCACTCATCCTTGGTGTTTATACCATTTGTTCTAAAATGATGTATGCACGTATCACGAGAACGATCTAATGGTCACTGATCACCTTTTGTCACCCATTACCCATACACCTTATCATGACAGTACAGTCCTTTATTCACCCTATTGTGCATCTCAAGAATCATCCTATGCACCCTGATTTTCGTAGCTACAACCTTAGGAAATGAAGTAATAACCTTGATCTGGCTCACATACCTTAGGCTTGACCACCAAATAAATTTATAAAAACTATATCTGAGGTCATATTACCTCTCAGCCACCTGACAACCCATGTCCCGTACCCCAGCTACCCGGTACTCGGTCCCCAACACGCATTTCGGGACATATACCCAACTCATGACCTTGCCAGATATCAACGTTCACACATGCGATATTTATATACATAAAAATAATTAATACACTCAATATCACAATATTAGGCATCCCACCATGTACAAATATCATAAATATAACCTAGGTTCCCACATCTGAGTTACCCAGCTGTCCACGTAACGCCCGAATTAACCGTTAATCATCGTGATTAACACTAATACTCAATTAAATTAATTTGGTTCGTTACAGGAACGACCCCAATTTCCTTAACCAGGGCTGCCCTGGCTAAACCATAGCCAAACCTATCGAGATGACCCAGCGAGTCGAGCTATGATCTAGTAAACCTTAACCTGGGGAAATATAATAAGTCAATCTACAAATATATTATTAAGACATGTAATAGGTGCTGAGTAAATGTCTACAAAGTTTATAAAGTGCGAAAGACTTAAGTAGAAGTCTTACAACCAACTAGATAAGTCTTTGGGTTTCACAAAGTGTACCCATGCCAAAAATCCCTATTTTAATACTTTTGTAGTTCAAAACATAATGATTAAGTAAACAACCTTGCAAACAAGAAAAAAGCTCTTATGCTAAGACCTTGCCCTTTCATTTGTCCTGAGCAGTCACTGAGGTACCTGGAGGGAAAAAGTAGGGTGAGCAAAATATCAACATACTCAGTAAAGCGGTAGTCCGATCTACCATCAATCATCCAAGTAATACTTTATGCATATTAACTAGCATGAACAAGTCATTTATGGAAATCCTACTATCACGTCGAGCATGAATAGATATTGTAACAAGCATTATATACCATACAAGATAAACGAAACATTGGCCAAACATGATAGATCAACAAAACAAAGATACCATGAATGCCATAAAGTCAAAAGATGTGGAAACTAGATATAAATCACCCATGAACCCAATTTGCCATTCCCTAGAAACACGAGACCACATGAATCCAATACAATAACTAGGAACATGTCAATATCTTTATCAGTCACTGTATATTAAACCAGTCACGGAGAATTATATAAACATGGAGGAAGGCACCGATAGTCATCGGCACTTCAATCCAAAGAACAAGAAAGCATTTATAATCAACCATATCAATTCCACTGGCATTAATAAATAGACAGCTTAAGGACAAGATATAAGAAATTCCAAGAATCATTAAACAAATGGATTTCAGGCAAGATATCAACTGTTCACTATCGTGAAACCTAGTGTATTTACTAGCATGACAAGATTTATAATAGAGCAAACCACACTTACCTATAGCGCTACTTTCCTATCCAAACTTCCTTAACCCCAAGAAGTCCTTGATGGTGTTCCTCGAGTATCTATATTCAACACACACTTAATAAGGTTCATAACAATCTTACATAAGTCCACTAGGAATTCAAGACCTTAAGTTGGTCCTTCCTAGGAGTTCATGTTTGAATTCGCACTTGTAACACTAACGGTACCCGTGAATTCTAACACATTTTTCAATTAGTTAATGTCTTATTTTAAGTGGTTAATCAACTTCATGTTGTTAAGCTTTTCATAAGCTTTCCAACGGTGGGTAGAACGTCAAGAATAGAGTTAAAATGAAGAAGTTACAGTCGTTTAAAATGCTAGTTGAAAAATGAGAAATAATACGAAAATCAATAGCCAAGTAGTAACTAGCGATGTGGGAACTGTGCCCACGGCGCCTGTCGTGGCGCTGATCGTAGACCCTTCTTTGCTCTTTCAACAGAGCTTCGCGACCTCCCTGAACTCTTCCCGAACCTTCAAATAGCCCAAAATTGGGTATATTTCATCCCAAACTTATTTTCAACAACAACAACCACCAATTTGCTCCCCAAGATTCAAATCCATTTCTTGTTTTTGTTTGAAACCTTGAAAACTCCACAAATCATCAAAAGAACTCACGTAGACCAACCCATTCACCAATTTCAAGATCTAAATACATTCAAGAGTTGAAAATATGGATTTGACAACCACAATCCTAGAATCAAGCCAAAGATTAACATGAAAAGCATGTGGTCATCATGATTTGGGCTAGAACGTGAAAACAAACCCCAAATCTATACAAGTACCCATAGGAATGATGAAAAAATATTTGGAAGTGTAGATCCTTTGTAAAACAAGTTTGAAACTTTGGTTAATCATCAAATTCTGGAATACACATTTGTTTCCAACAAATTTGTTTAAGTTTAACAAGTTAGGGTCGTACCTAGCTTAAGTGATTCCCAAGCTTATGGAGAGTATGTAGCTTGGTGTAGTCCCCCTCTAGCATTCAAGTTCTATCTACTCCACTCCTACAACTAAAACCCTAGCCTCCTCTCTTGTTTGTTAAGTTGGAAACAAAGTGGATACAACTTCTCATAGCTAGGGTATGGTAACCAATCTAGCCCCACATAACATCTTAGTTTCTTAAGTTCTAGGACAATTCTTTGTTTCAAAATGAGTCCATCCATTTTGTCCTTTTACAAGAATGCCCTTCTTTGTATGTTATTTTCCAACTATGTTATTGTCCTTGTTCTTACTTGCTTAACAAGTTAGTCAAATGTGATTTGTTAACTTAGACTATTTCTTACCCCTAGGTCAACTTAATATTGTAATTACACAGAGATAGGCATGCCAACACACAATGTCATGCATAATTATTTAAATTTTAAATTCAACGACGTGGGCATAACATATAATATCACTCCCGCCTAATTGGTCTAACTTCATGAAGCATATGTTGCATTATAAAATGACCATGGTCAAAATGATAAAATTATAAACGTGGAAAAGGGGAAAAGATATGGTAAAGTTCGTAATAGTAATTCTACCAAAAGTGGAATAAAAGTGGGGCACCACATTAAATATAAAGGGGCAAAATATTGACAATGAGAATGCTCAAAATTTTCACAAGCTATGTCATGTATGAAAGGCCATTAGGCCACACTGATTATAGATTGTAATATTTGCCCAAATATTATGGTGACTTTTATCGTGCCATCAAAATCAAAGGCAAAATAATGAATTTTATTTTTAAAATTGGCTTAATAAAGCTGGCACATCAAGATGTGTTCTAATCATGAGCTAAAGGAGATGAATTTATGTCTTGCGTATTGTGTTACATGCATGTACATTATAATAAAAAAGAGGATATTTCTTTGATTTGAACTTAGCGGAGACTAACGTTCAAGCAATATCTAGCACAACAATTATATTGTTAATGCCTTATTCAGAAGAAATTTACTCAGAATAATAAAGTTTCTCTGTATATAATTATGATTTAATCTGAGAGTAAAATTCCCTGCTATAACGTATGGAATATATAAGGCACATTAAAACAAATGTCAACATAAATCAAATCATCTAATAACATTCAATGTGGAATGATCCTTTTGATCATCCAGAATTATCAATAATGCGAAAATATTGTAAATTCACATAGACGTGCATATTTATGGAACCACATTTTTTATCAACTGGTAACTATCTCAAGGCAAATCAATTGAAGACTTATATTAATTTGTCCATTAATCATATTATAAGATGCCTTGAGCTTCTAATAGACCTAATACGGGATTTATTTATAACATATGACATATCTTTTAAATGTCACTTTCTTTAAGCAATTTTCCACCATTAAGAGGTAGATATATAAAACCAATTCAAAAGGAATGACGTGAAATTACTTGAAACCCATCAAATGTGTTGCATTATGATCCATGTATAAATTAATATGAAGTTGAAGTTCAAATCACTAGAAAAATTCTTGACTCTTAATAGAGGTTTGAAAACCCCTATTAAAGATGAGTATTATTAAATGTCATGTGAGAAACGTGTTGAATAGTTTGTGTTTTAATTTCTAATACATGTATTACGTAAAGGTTGTTTAAAACCCCTATAAATTAAGTGCTATTAAATGCCAAAACTGTTCTAGTGAATTAAAACACGACTCATCGAACATTTCTCACATTACATTTAATAACACCATCTTTAACAGGGGTTTTAAAACCTCTATTAAAGACCAAAACTATTCTAGTGAATGATTATTGATTAGCAACAAATTATGAATCAATTACTCGACGCAATTACTAATATAAAAGAGGGGCAAAATCATATGTTCAAGAAATAAAGGTTTGTATAGGAAATTGTTGGACTAAGTGGTTAGTCACTCTAACTCCGACCGGGATTTTGATGGAAACAAACAAGGTGAAAATGTACTAATCAATATCAAGTGTATTTCAGTTTTTGTGTTAAAGGATGCAAAACAACACATCACGGGCATTCAAGCCGTACAAGTTCAAGATCCGGCATTCGTGAAGGAATGAAGATGGAAGACCATAGTACAAATTTGTAATTTCAATGTAAGGTATCAAAATTCTCTCACGCAAGCCAAATGCATTAGTTCATGCATATCAAGTCTTAAAACCAATTTTCAAAAGTCATGAAGTAACTTGGTATTTCAAAATGAAATTTAACACATACCTAGGCCCACGAGCTTAAACAAGGTGAAATCATGTGTTAATGATCATTTACATTTTGGAAATCATTGTTGAAGTTTTCAAGACTGAAAAACTGGCTTTTAAACTGTTTTTGAAAAGAAAAACTGCAAGGTTGCAGAAAAGCCCCTCGCAAGTTATGAAATCGTGATTTTCCGTTTTCGGGGTTTGTAAAAATATCAGGACCATCCAATTAGGCTTAATGACCCATAATAAACATGTATAACATGTTAAATTAGGGTTGGTTAGGTCTCGGACGTGTTTAAGGGTCGCTAACACAAAGGGAGAAAATAATTATTTCGAGCTCCCTGCGATTAGCGCGCTAATCTTGTCATTAGCGCGCTAAGTGCGAGTTAGCGCGCTAGGTCTCGATATTAGCGCGCTAATTGCCCTCTGATGACTTTTTTAAAAAGCTGGAAAATGAACTTTAATTTGAATTTTTGATGGATTTTGGACCCTTGGATCCCTAGAACGGTCATATAAGCTGTCAAGATAGGATTCCTAACAATATAAAAACACCAACACAATGGTTTTCTCACAACAAGGCAAACACACACTCAAAAAGTTCAAAAGATTCAAAAGAAGAACTTTGATTTTTGTGAAAGGAACAAAGGAGATTCTTGAGGTCGTCCACAAGCACAAAAATCCAAAGCACTTTGAAGCATTCAAAGAGTACTAGATTCTCCTCAAAGCTGTTCTCTTTTGTCACCTTCTTTGTTGTAAGCTAGTCCTTGTTCTAGATTCCTTCTCTTGTGCTTAATCTACAAAGTTTTGTGTGTGTTGAATCAAAATCAGTTTGTTGTGTGTTTTAACACTATTATCTTGGGTTTTGTACTTAAACTTATTTTATCAAACCCTAAGAATGATTTGAACAAAAGTTTTGAACTTAAACTTGATTTTTGTTAAACTATTGTTCCTTGCCTTGAAATCGGTTTTGCATAAACCCATTGGATTTTAAAACGATTTCACATTTGGAATTTACAACGAAATCAGTGACATATTTGCAAATTCCATTTACTCTCACACTTGCATGCATAAGAGGTGTTAGGCTCTAGGTGGCTTGCTTGTGTTTGAATTTGATACTACTTTGTGTTGTAAAGTGTATCTCATTATTTTTCAGCAATTTGGTGTAATTGTAAGATTGTAAGACTTAGTGGAATCTAAGTCAAAGGGGAAGACCTAGTTGAGGCTAGGCACAAATCCTAGTTGCGGCTAGGTAGGAAGTCCTAATTGTAATTAGGCATTCTAGGCTTGTAGGCTTAGGTTGTAACACTTATTTATAATATAAGTGGGGGTTTAAAAATCCTAACCGGGGAGGTTAGGTAGTGGATGTAGATCATTGGATCGAACCACTATAAATCGTGTGTCAATTTCCATCTCTTCTATCCCATTCACTTGCATAGCATATATATTCATTGATTGTGTATGCTTTACAATTGTTACTTGCGCATAAAGTTTTAAAAAGGGCAATAACTACTCGGTAACCCAATTCACCCCCCCTCTTGGGTGACCTTCAATTGGTATCAGAGCGGGTTATTGCTCAAAGTATTACTAACGTATCTTTGAGTGTTCTTGTGCAAGGATGCAAAGTCTAGATCCGGCTCGCCTTAGGGAAGGTAACTCCTCGAGTAGGCCTCCATACTTTGATGGAACCAACTACGCACATTGGAAAGTGAGAATGAAGTTCTACATAAGAGCACAAAATAGATTCCTATGGGATGCAATTGAAAGTGGATACACTCCACCCGACAAGCCATTGAAGGAATACACCGCCGAGGAGATCAAGAGTGAACTTTCAAATGATCAAGCCATGAATCACCTATTTTGTGCATTGAGCGAGAATGAGTTCAACCGAGTGAGTGCATGTCAAACGGCAAAGGAAGTATGGGAAAAGCTTGAGGTCCACTATGAAGGCACAATGCAAGTGAAGAAGACGAAGTTGAGGATCCTTGAGGAACACTATGAGACTTTCCGAGTTGGATCCGATGAAGATATTGCCACCGCCATCACACGATTCACTAAGTTGTTAAATGAGATCAAGAATCTTGGAAAGCATTATGATCAAGAGACATCGGTATACAAATTCCTTAGAGGCTTGCCTAAGGAATGGGATGCCAAGAAGTATGCAATCCAATCGGCACAAAATCTTGGAGACTACACTTTCGATGCATTGTGTGGAGAATTGACGGTCCATGAATTTGAACTCAAAGACCGAGCAAGATTGGAAGCATTAAGTGGAGGTACAAAGAGCTCAAGAAAGGAGATTGCATTGAAGGCAAATAGTTCCCCAAGCTCATCGGTGGAAATCATTGAAGATGAAAAATCTTGTGATGATAATGATCTTGAGGAGGAAGTTGCAATGCTCTCAAGAAAGCTCAACAAGGCCATATACAAGCGAGACAAGTATAAGAAGAAGTTCGAAGTGGAAGCAAGGGAGGAAAGTCAAACGAAACCATATGCTTTGGGTGTGGCAAACCGGGTCACATCAAGGCGGAGTGCAAATCGAAGAAGGTGTTTGACAAGAAGAAAGGAAAGAAGAGCTTCAAAGCAACTTGGGATGACTCATCATCATCAAGCTCGGAATCCGAATCGGAGAGTGAAAAGGCAATACTTTGTCTCATGGCACAAGGCGAGGTAAACTCTAACTCTTTTAATTTTGATGATATAGATGATTTGGATGATGTTCCAAATCTTGATGAACTTAGGAAAGAGTTGGAAAAGGAGGTCAAAAAGACCAAACAACTCAAAAAGAGCTTAACCATAGCAATTAGCGAAATAGAGTCACAAAATGAGACCATTAGTGATCTCCAAAGCGACTTGAATGAAGTCATAGAGGAGAGAGATGCCTTAGTCAAGAAAGTAGAGGACTTGACTAACACGGTGCATAAGTTCACCAATGGTAAAGAAATGTTTGACATGATGTTGGGAGCACAACGACGTGCACTCAACAAGAGAGGCATAGGTTATGGAGCAAACTTGTTAAGCTACAAGAAATTGCTCAATGATGATCGTAGATGTTCAAAATGCAATAAGACTCATGAGGTTGGGAAATGTGCTTTACAAAAGGCCAAAAGGGGTAGACTAGCTTGGGTAGTTAAAAATGTTTATGACACTAACTTTCTCGGACCCAAAGGAGTTTGGGTACCAAAATCTAGTGTGTTTCCCATTGTGTAGGATGCAAGGAAGAGCACCCCATGGTACCTAGATAGCGGGTGCTCAAGACACATGACCGGAGATGCACATCAATTCATTGAGCTAAAGCGGCATGACGGTGGAAAGGTTACATTTGGAGACAACAACAAAGGAAAAGTTATTGGTCTCGGAACCGTTGGTAACCATTCACTCTCTATTTCTAATGTTTATCTTGTTGATGGTTTGAAACATAACTTGCTTAGTGTTAGTCAATTGTGTGACAAAGGGTTTCATGTTATGTTTGAATCATCCAAATGCATTGTTAGGAATGAAAAGCATGAAACTTTGTTTGTTGCATATAGAGATAAGAATGTTTATGCCATTAACTTTGATGAGATGCATATGCAAAATGTTTCATGTTTGAGTGCACAAGGTGATTGTGATGCATGGTTGTGGCACCGTAGACTAGGACATTCTAGCATGGAAAATTTATCAAAATTGACTAAGCATGATCTAGTTAAGGGCCTACCAAAGTGCTCCTTTAAGAAAGACAAGGAATGTGAACCTTGTATCCTCGGTAAACAAGTGAAATCGTCATTTAAGACGAAAGTAACAAGTGATGTAACTCGAGCGTTAGAACTTATCCATATGGACTTGTTCGGACCTACCCAAACACAAAGTCTAGGAGGTAAATCATATTGCTTTGTTATTGTTGACGACTTTACAAGGTATACATGGGTGTATTTTCTATCTCACAAGCATGAAGTGTTTGATGTGTTTGTAAAGTTTTGTGCTTTAGTAGAAAATGAAAAAGGATACAAAATCACCATCATTAGAAGTGATAGAGGTGGTGAGTTTGTAAATAGGAACTTGGAGGACTTTGCGATAAACAAGGTTATACACACCAATTATCCTCTCCTAGAACACCCCAACAAAATGGAGTTGTTGAAAGGAAAAATAGAACACTCCAAGAAATGTGTAGGACTATGCTAAATGAGTACAACATAGCTAAGCATTTTTGGGCCGAAGCCATTAATACGGCATGCTATGTTATAAATAGAGTAAATGTCCGAAAGCAAGTGAAAAAGACTCCTTATGAACTATGGAAAGGCCGAAAACCCAACATAAGTTATTTTAAGGTGTTTGGTTGCACTTGCTATGTTCTAAATGATAGGGATCAATTAGATAAATTTGACCCAAAGTCTAAAGTATGTATTTTTCTAGGGTACTCAACACATAGCAAAGCATATAGGGTGTTTAACAAATCAACCAAAACCATAGAAGAATCTATTCATGTGAAATTTGATGAAGTAGATCCCAAAGTCAAATTAATGCAAAATCTTGAAAAATTGAGGATTGACGATGAAGATGATGGCACTCTAGGACAAACCTCAAATAGTCAAGAGCTTGAGTCAGATAAGGAACCCGAAACAAGTGTACCTAAGAATTCAAGACTCCTCATTGGTCATTCATCTCAACAAATCATAGGTGATCCAAACAAAGGAATAATCACTAGGTCAACATTACAAAGAGATGAAGGACACTTAGCTTTTGTATCACAAACCGAGCCCACCAAGATAGATGATGCCTTAGGAGATGAGTTTTGGGTAATGGCTATGCAAGAAGAATTGAGCCACTTTGTTAGGAACAAAGTATGGACATTAGTACCTAGACCTAAGGACCACTCAATCATAGGCACCAAATGGGTCTTTAGAAACAAAAAGAATGAAAATGGTGAAATTATAAGAAACAAGGCTAGATTGGTTGCACAAGGCTACAATCAAGAAGAAGGAATTGATTATGAGGAAGCCTTTGCACCGTAGCAAGACTAGAAGCAATTCGCATGTTGCTTGCTTATGCTTGCTACAACGGGTTTCTCTACTGTACCAAATGGATGTCAAAAGTGCATTTCTAAATGGGTTCATCCTTGAAGAAGTATATGTAGAACAACCACCGGGATTTGAAGATCATGAACATCCGAGCCATGTCTATCATCTTCAAAAGGCATTGTATGGACTAAGACAAGCCCCTAGAGCTTGGTATGATAGACTTAGTGCATTTTTACTTGAGAAAGGGTTCAAGAAAGGAACACTAGACCCCACTTTGTTCATTTTAACCAAAAAACATGATATGCTACTTGTTCAAATCTATGTTGATGATATCATTTTCGGGTCATCTAACACACGTTTATGTGATGAATTCTCATCATTGATGACAAATGAATTTGAAATGAGCATGATGGGTGAACTAACATACTTTCTAGGCTTGCAAATAAAGCAATCCAAGCATGGCATTTTTATAAATCAAGCAAAGTATGTGAGGGACATGCTAAAGAAGTTCAAATTCGAAAATCTGAAAGCATGTGACACTCCTAGTAGTTCAACTATCAAAATGGACAAAGACCAACTAGGAAAATCCATAGATCCTAAACTTTACCGTGGAATGATAGGTAGCCTCCTATACTTGACTGCTAGTAGACCCGACATTATGTTTAGTGTGTGTTTATGTGCTAGATTTCAATCCGATCCTAAAGAGTCCCACTTAAAATGTGTAAAGCGCATTTTTCGATATCTAAGTGGAACACAAGACTTAGGATTGTGGTTCAACAAAACCAAGAGTTTTGAACTCCGAAGTTTTGTTGATTCTGATTATGCGGGAAGTCTAGTTGACAGGAAAAGCACTTCCGGATTTTGTCATTTGCTAGGAAACTCACTTATCTCATGGTTTAGCAAAAAGCAAAATTCCGTGGCTTTGTCTACGGCGGAGGCCGAGTATGTGGCTGCCGGGAGTTGTTGTGCTCAAGTTCTATACATGAAACAACAACTTGAGGATTATCAAATCCTAGTTGGGTGTGCTGAAATTTACTGTGATAACACAAGTGCAATAAACATATCGAAAAATCCGGTGTTACACTCTCGAACGAAACACATTGAAATTAGGCACCATTTTCTTCGTGATCACGTCCAAAAGGGCGATGTTAAACTTGTCCATGTGTCCACAGAGGACCAATTAGCTGATATATTCACAAAGCCCTTGCCGAGAGATCAATTTTCTAACATTCGGCGTGAGCTAGGAATGGTTCGAGAATCAGACATTCTACACATGTTTTAGTTGTTCTAAACCTATTTATATGGTGTTTTTGAAGTGTCCAAGAAGTTTGAGGTCAATCCGAGTTGTATGTCAAAAATCGAAAAATTTCATGTCCAAAATTTCCAGAGGGAAATTAGCGCGCTAATGGTGGTAATTAGCGCGCTAATGGCTGTGTGACAAAATTTTTCCAGAGGGAAATTAGCGCGCTAATTCCAGACATTAGCGCGCTAATACGTTACTGGCCCAGAATATGAACCGACTCATTAGCGCGCTAATATATGGAATTAGCGCGCTAATGCCGTTCGGCCAGGTCAAATATAAATTCATTTCCAACCCTAAAACCACCACAACTCACAAATCTCTCCTCTCCACTCCTCCAAATCGCCTCCGTCTCGCCTCATTCGGGTAAGTTCTTCACCTCTCTTGTTCGATTTCTTCAATTTTCTTGTCTCTCGTCACCACGTTCTCTCCATTTTTCGCCAATGTGGACACGCCGCACTTCCACCCGCCCCTCCTCTCGTCCATCGGCACCACCAACCCCGACCAACCGCCCCCACGTCGTCCTCTCGTCGTCCATCGCGACGTCCCGTTGTCCAACCATCCTCATCCTCATCCAGTGAGTCGGAATCCTCACAACCCGCCCCCACTCCGGCGATTGCCCCTCAACGAGAGGGTCGCGCCAAGTCCGTCCATGAGGCCACTTCGGTCCTCGAGTCCGTGGCTCCGCGATTAACGGATGCCAAGATCCTTCGCCCCGCCATTGTCGATTTCGCCTTTTTTGATAGGGCTCACCTCCCAATTCGGGAGATTCTCGATTCCGCGGGATGGACATCCTTTTGTTCTCACAACGCAAACTACAATCCCCCATTGGTTCGTGTTTTCTACTCGAATCTTGAAACATCAGCCCAATTTATCCTACGTTCGTCGGTTGGTGGCCGGTCCATTGAGATTACCCTGAAAATCTCGCCCAACGGCTACACCTTCCATTGCATCCTCCTACCACAACGGTAGTAGGAAAATTCTTGAGTTGGCCTTTTGATCGTCTTGAAGTGCTTAACTCGTTCTTTCGGCCGAAACGAACCCTAACGTGTATCCGTGGCATTACGGATACCGACTTTAAATTGCTGCCCCACCTTCTACATAAAGTACTTCATAAAGTTATTCTTCCTCGTGGCGGGAGTAAAAACTATGTTACTCTCCTCGATATGTTCATCTTAGGGCATCTATTTCGTGCCATTCCTCTCGATCGCCCCATATTATCATTGGTTATATTACGAGCACGTGCGGCTCGGGTCGTCATCTCCCATATGCCCATATCATCACATCTTACTTGGAGTCTGCCCAAGTAGATCTTGCGTTAGGCGGTCGTCCCCTCACTGTCTACGACACCATTGACATGGCCACTCTGAAGGCCATGAAGTACCGTTACGTACGCGATAGGGAGCGGTGGACACGTGAAGATGCAATCCCGGATGGTAGGTACTATGGTGGCTATGAATCTCCATTGCCTACGGACCCTCCGGTTGCTCCATATGACGCGCCTGACTACTTAGATTATAGCTACAGTTTTGGTGGTGATGATCATGATGACGATGGAGGCTTTGCTGGCGATGCTGACCATGATGGCGATGAGGAAGTTCATCATGACTCCACCATTCCACCCCCGCCGTCGCAGCCCTACGAGACAGCCCCGCCTCCACCTCCCTCTACATTTGGCGGCTTCACACCTCCACCAGATATGTCCCCCTCGTCAGCCTACGTCTCTCGCACAATTGGGTTACTGCATTCTACGTGACTCGGACCTTTGCTACCATGACTCGGACCTTTGCTACCGTCGAGGCGAGCATCCAAACATCAAAATGATCGTCTTCGTCGCATTGAGGGTCGATTGCTTCAAAGACATCCCGCGCGCACCGATCGTACTTCAAGTTTACGCACGTCGACCATCATCCTCGCGGAGGAGTGTTTAGTTTTTTTATCGCATGTTCAGCACTAGGTTCTGTTCGGTCGTTATTTTTTTTGTATAGAACCACTAGGTGAGCTTTAGGCTCCAACCTGTTAGGCTTTGATGTTTTACATATTTTTCTTTTACTCATGTTTACGCCACAACTATGTTCACACCGCTTTATGCTATCTATATCATGATTTCTTTTATTGCGTATCTCTGAGTTTCTATATGGCTTTTACTTGCTTCACTATGAATTATCATATCTGATTGTGTATCGCTTCCGTCTATTGTCTTTGGTTATGCATAGAGTAAGGGGGAGCGTATTTGTTCTTGTTTTCATTTACTTATGCATCATTGTATTTCTCAAACGGGGGAGCTTGGCCCCACTTTTTGATGTTATCAAACGGGGGAGAAATGTGGTTGAACTTGAAAATGTTGATGTGTTTGAAATTGCACAAACGAAATGTACAATCTTGAATGAAATACACACTTAGATTATGTTTTATATTTTTAAAGTTCACATTGTTTGTTATCATCAAAAAGGGGGAGATTGTTGGACTAAGTGGTTAGTCACTCTAACTCCGACTGGGATTTTGATGGAAACAAACAAGGTGAAAATGTACTAATCAATATCAAGTGTATTTCAGTTTTTGTGTTAAAGGATGCAAAACAACACATCACGGGCATTCAAGCCGTACAAGTTCAAGATCCGGCATTCGTGAAGGAATGAAGATGGAAGACCATAGTACAAATTTGTAATTTCAATGTAAGGTATCAAAATTCTCTCACGCAAGCCAAATGCATTAGTTCATGCATATCAAGTCTTAAAACCAATTTTCAAAAGTCATGAAGTAACTTGGTATTTCAAAATGAAATTTAACACATACCTAGGCCCACGAGCTTAAACAAGGTGAAATCATGTGTTAATGATCATTTACATTTTGGAAATCATTGTTGAAGTTTTCAAGGCTGAAAAAGCGGCTTTTAAAGCTGTTTTTGAAAAGAAAAAGCGCAAGTTTGCGAGAAAAGCCCCTCGCAAGTTATGAAATCGTGATTTTCCGTTTTCGGGGTTTGTAAAAATATCAGGACCATCCAATTAGGCTTAATGACCCATAATAAACATGTATAACATGTTAAATTAGGGTTGGTTAGGTCTCGGACGTGTTTAAGGGTCGCTAACACAAAGGGAGAAAATAATTATTTCGAGCTCCCTGCGATTAGCGCGCTAATCTTGTCATTAGCGCGCTAAGTGCGAGTTAGCGCGCTAGGTCTCGTATTAGCGCGCTAATTGCCCTCTGACGATGCTTTTTTAAAAAGCTGGAAAATGAACTTTAATTTGAATTTTTGATGGATTTTGGACCCTTGGATCCCTAGAACGGTCATAAAGCTGTCAAGATAGGATTCCTAACAATATAAAAACACCAACACAATGGTTTTCTCACAACAAGGCAAACACACACTCAAAAAGTTCAAAAGATTCAAAAGAAGAACTTTGATTTTTGTGAAAGGAACAAAGGAGATTCTTGAGGTTTGTCCACAAGCACAAAAATCCAAAGACTTTGAAGCATTCAAAGAGTACTAGATTCTCCTCAAAGCTGTTCTCTTTTGTCACCTTCTTTGTTGTAAGCTAGTCCTTGTTCTAGATTCCTTCTCTTGTGCTTAATCTACAAAGTTTTGTGTGTGTTGAATCAAAATCAGTTTGTTGTGTGTTTTAACACTATTATCTTGGGTTTTGTACTTAAACTTATTTTATCAAACCCTAAGAATGATTTGAACAAAAGTTTTGAACTTAAACTTGATTTTTGTTAAACTATTGTTCCTTGCCTTGAAATCGGTTTTGCATAAACCCATTGGATTTTAAAACGATTTCACATTTGGAATTTACAACGAAATCAGTGACATATTTGCAAATTCCATTTACTCTCACACTTGCATGCATAAGAGGTGTTAGGCTCTAGGTGGCTTGCTTGTGTTTGAATTTGATACTACTTTGTGTTGTAAAGTGTATCTCATTATTTTTCAGCAATTTGGTGTAATTGTAAGATTGTAAGACTTAGTGGAATCTAAGTCAAAGGGGAAGACCTAGTTGAGGCTAGGCACAAATCCTAGTTGCGGCTAGGTAGGAAGTCCTAATTGTAATTAGGCATTCTAGGCTTGTAGGCTTAGGTTGTAACACTTATTTATAATATAAGTGGGGGTTTAAAAATCCTAACCGGGGAGGTTAGGTAGTGGATGTAGATCATTGGATCGAACCACTATAAATCGTGTGTCAATTTCCATCTCTTCTATCCCATTCACTTGCATAGCATATATATTCATTGATTGTGTATGCTTTACAATTGTTACTTGCGCATAAAGTTTTAAAAAGGGCAATAACTACTCGGTAACCCAATTCACCCCCCCTCTTGGGTGACCTTCAGAAATGATGTCCATGTGCAATAAAATGCACAGGAACCACCAAACTATTTAAGGTGTAAAAGACCAGATATTGTATTTTTTGCAATGATTTGTTGCAATGTAATATAAGATGTCTCACCCATGTGAATATGAGGGTGAAAATCAAAAGGAGTTATTGATCAGTGCATTACACTCTTTTTCCTTAGCTAAGGTTTTTTTTTCACTGGGTTTTCCTAGCAAGGTTATTAATAAGACAATCCTAACAATATTAATACTTTATATCAAAATTGATTAGTGTATTGTACTTTTTTCCTTCGCTATGGTTTTATCCCAATGGGTTTTAATTTCCTAGCAAGGTTTTTAATTAGACAATCCTATCAATATCATACTTCATATCAACATTGATGAGAACTATGTACTTTTTTTCCTTTACTAGATTTTTTTCCACATGGTTTTTTCTAGTAAAGATTTTAACTGGGCATATTCTATTAGCAAGTGTCATCCAAAGGGAGTGTTATAAATATAATGGGATGTGGATGACTCTTCCTATCTCAACTATTTCATTATGTAACACCCACTTTATGTGTGGTAATTTCAATCTTGTAATTACGTATAAAGTGTAACTTGTGATCTTAGGCCTTCTTGTCATCATAGTATCTATGTAATGAGACACTCCTTGTTGAATGAAAAGATCACTCATTCCCCTTATTTCTTCTCTTGTTATCTTTCTAGTTCATTGCCTTTACTTTCTTAACTTGTTCAAAGCAATTTCACAACAATTCCAAATATCCATCATTTCACAATGATAAGGAAAAATAAATAAATAAAAAAATAGCATCATTTGAACAAGAAATTAAATTAATTAATACACAAACATCATCACAAATATAAAAATAAAAACAATAAACCAAGAAATAATAATTAATCTATGCACAACTTTGCTCAATCTTAATCCTTGAATGATCATCTAAATCCTTCACGCTCGTGGCCGAAGACTAGAAAAGTTTTCCACATTACTCCCCGGTTTCTGGGTATAAGAATTATTTGAAGCTCCACGGGCGCCCATCTTCGACGGTGAAAGTACATTAGCAGCAGCGTTCCTCTTAAAACTTCGGGAGTGCAACAGCTCCAGGGCGCCAGATCTCTGCTCCATGAACTCCACCGTGGGGGGCTGGAACTCGGACCTAGTCCTCCGATGCGACGACCCTTCAAACGAGGACGACGAACCACCAGTCATCCCTCCCAACAGATGGTAGCCCCGGCTGGACCCGTCCGATAGAGAACGGTATTGCCTGTGCGCCTTGTGACCCTTCATTGCGTGAAACAGAAACGGAATCAAGCCTTCCATTTATAATTGATTATGCAATTCTGAACTGGTGGTGAGTACTGATGACTTTGTCGACTTTGTTGTTGTTATTGTGGTTGTGGTGGTAAGTTGGTGATGAGCTTGATGAGGTAGAAGTTGTTAAGTCTTAAGGGTTATTTATAGTGACTAATGTGGGATGGATAGAGATGAAGAGAGAATAAATAAGGGTTAATCGGATTTGGTTGTCCAACCTGAAAAGTCAAAGTGAAAACCGTGTGAAGTTGTTACTTTAATACATGAGGCAGACCCAACTTTGCTAGTTTTGCTACATGTTTTTATATATTCAACAAGGGTGGATTGGTTCATTTACTTTTTGAAAATTCTGAATGACTCTAAAGGACAATTTCAAACGTGTAAGCACATTCTGGGACTTGAGGTTGGTGACGGCATATAAGAGTAAGCATAAACGTGTAAGCCTAAACGCATGTACTCATCTCTAATTAAATGTGGTTAGGGCTACTGTCCGAGCCCGCCGACTAAGAATAAAAAAGGTTCGGACAATGTTTTGATAAATTTGGGTTATGTTTAGACAACACAACAACCTCTTGTCTGAATTTAAAACGAGTCGGGTCTAGACAAGGCTTTGAAACTCTGACCCGGACCCAATTTGAATTTTAAATAGAGTTAAAATACCTCTAATAAAAAATATATATTGCGAACATAGTACTTATAAAATAGATTAACAAATAATAATCTACTCTGATGCACATAAATTAATGTACTAAAGATATCTTTGATTTTAAAATAAATTAAATTTTAGTCTTTTTTATACTTGATTATTTCTTTCTTGATATTTAATGTTTTAATTACATTAAATTATTTGTAGTAATGTTACAATGATTTATAGTGTACAATATTTGTCGAAACTTTGACGTTATTTTTTTCAAATTATAACCTACGCAATTATTACCTCAAGAAAAAAACATGCGGAACTATAATCTATGTATATTTTAACATTTGAAAAGGTTCTCAATATGAGAAGTAAGTTTTCAAAATTATGACAAATTTGGATAAACGGATAACCCGAATTTTAAGCAAATCAGGTATGGACAAGCTAGGAGTTGTCCAGACCCAGACCCAGACCCAGACCGTTCGAACCCGAATTTTTGCCACCTCTACATGTGGTAGTAATATTAGCTTCTCATTGACTCTTTTTTTGTAAAGATATTTTCAATATTATACATGTCAAATTTCAGTAGACATACATATCTTCAAGAATTGTACTCTAAAACTTTAATGCCTAAACACATTCTTAAGAGTTTTTTTTTTTTTCCCTGAATTTCGCATGTATTAACATTTGGTTCCCTGAATTTTATTTATTTTATATATTCAAAAAAAATATTTTTTATTTTTTTCTATTTTTGATAATCATAGGTGTCCGAACCTTAATTTAGCCCTTCCTTACTTTAGTTCGACTAATACCATAAGAGTTAGTCGGGGGTCCTAACCTCATAACCGATGAGAGTTAGTCGGGGCCCAACATCATAACCCAAGAGAAATGTAAGAAAATATAATGTTGCCACCAAAAGTTAAAATCAGGACCTCTGCCTCAAACAAAGTTAAAGTGTTATTTTCTTTATCACTACACTACACCCCTTCGGGGCGAAAATTTAATTATAAAATTTAGGGCCGAATAATGCATTTTCCCAACTTTAAAGATTATAACTCAATTTATTAACTAACAAATGCAACTATTGGAGACACTATGTTGTAACAACAAAATAATTAGATCCGAATTAAAACTCAAATTTAAAATTTAAAAGCCAAGGTTTCTTAAAAAAAGAATAAAAATTAATTAATTAATTAATTAATTAAAAGCCAAGCTAAAAGCCAATGCTTTTTTTTTTTACACATGGTATCCGGCATCACTGACTAATTTATTAGTAGCAATTTAAATTGTGACTAACTTTCTATGCCTAAATCAATAAATTGATATTTTCCTAACGAAATATAATATTTAGTAAAAGAAGGATTTTCACAACTAAGAATTTGAGGCTAAATATATAGTGGAATTTAATTCTTGTAGTAGAAACTACAGGTATGTCACGTTTAATTGGGTGTTCAAAGTGGATCTCTCGATCATTTTCCTACCTCAAAGATTTGCAAATAGTTCGATATTGCCAGTTATTAAGCTCCAAATCTATATATATATATAAAAAAAAAAGCTATGTACATGTTGACACATGTCAACTCTACATAGCTTAAAAATTAATGTTGGCCTAATATAAGAAATCTATGTATATATTGACACATGCCAATTTTACATAGCTTTGAAATCAAAATTAATTTAATTAATATTAGTATCTTAATTAAAAGCTTAAGTATTCAGGCCTAATTAATAATCTAATTAATATTAGTTCATAATTAATAGCTTTAAGTACATTATTTTCAATTTTTTGTTTTCTCTTTTTTACTTATTTACACAATCACAGATTTGTATTATCTCCCATATATTTGATTTTTTATTTTTAAACAACTATTACTTATATAAAGAATATAGATACAAAGTATTCGGTCTAAAACTAGGTTGAAATGATAGCCTGGACTTCTTGCTTAATTAACAAGGACGTGCCAACAACTTTCGGATTAGTATCATCGCCATAAGATATTTTTATTTATTTTTAGCAGTAACTTTAATTCTATTAACTAATTAAACGTGTTTGAAGAAGAAAAATTGATTCAAAAAGGGTTACTATATTGCTCGCTGTACGCGCTGACTAGTAGATCATACCAGAATGTTAAATGACGGCGATCGATCGAGCCACTCGAGTGGTTTTTGACTGCCCCACTGAGTTTGGAATACATCCATGACCATGAGTGCGCTTAACGCGTAAAGCCTACTGTCCCGAATCTCATCTCTCCCGTAGCTGCCTGTATTGATAATTTGATAGTGAAAAATGTTAAAGTGACCCACTATTGACATTCACTAAGAGCATATACTTTATTTTTTAATTTTTTTAATTTTTTTTACTTTTTTTATAATTTTATGCTTGAGGATAATACTAAAGTAACGCAGCAGAGATCTTCTAAACCAGTTGAACAAATCCACGAACAATTTGATCTATGTCAGAACTTAAGCCAAAGTTTAAAAAAATCTTTTATTTCAGCCAAAACTACAAATTACACCCAATAGATCGCTTAAATAGTGAAACCCTAAAATTTGTTAAAAATAGTAAAAAGTCTAAAAAGCTCTAAACTGAAAACTAGACGAAAAATAGAAACAAATGCCGCAAACGGCAATAAAAATGGAAATTCCTAATAACAGTTATAAGCGAAACAAAACTTTTCTAAAAAGTAAAATTGCCGTTTCGGAGGGCGAAACGATGGAATTTTTTCAAAAAAAGGTCACGGCATAGCAGTGAGTTGTGATCTCCACACTATTTCCAATGAACCCATGCCCCCGGAATGCCAAAAACCAAACTTCGCCATTTGCGGAAATTACTAAAATGTCATCCTGTCATATCTTTATCTTTCCATCATATTTTTCCAAGAATTTACAAGCTAATTCTTAGACTTCATCATAAAGTTACCCACTACAGATATTCATTACGACTACAAAAATTTTAAAAAATTAAAAAAAATCTAAATGCGTGTTTATAGGAGTGTCCATAGTAAGTCACTGTAGCATTGCTATTTGATAGTACCCTCGTAAGCCATAACCTTTTGACTTTTACCTTCAGGTGAGATTAGCGTGCAAAGCTTCACATTGATTGGATGGCCCAGATGTAGTGGAGTGATTTTTTATTTTTTGAATTGAAATAGAAATCTCATTAATTATTAATTATTGGCTCAATAGAATATTAGACATTGAATCAATCAATCTATATATATATAAAAGTTGAAGTTGAGAGAAAATTATCAAACTCACTCCTCTCACCATTCCATTTTTCTATTTTTCTCATTTTTCCTATTTTTTGTTATTTATTTCTTTGTATTATTATTGATTGTCTTAGGATATATTTATCTCCCAATTTCTTTGACAACGAAAAATTTAACTAGCTTGCAAAAAATGAAGAGACCATTACGATTAAGAGTGACACATATAAATTTAAGTTTTCATTAGCTCAAACACCTAACATTCACTCAAACCCCAAAATTTTTTATCTCCCTCAATTCTCTATTTGGTATGTCCAACTCTAACTTTAGTTCTTCTTCATCAAATCTAATTTCTTAGATCCAATTGGACAATAGTAATAGCACAAATCTGTTCAAAGCTTGAAATTTCAACGAACTGGTGAGGAATTGGCACATCTTAAGCCTTTTATGTGAGCAGTTGGCTATGGGGTAAGAAACAATTTGGCGTGTTAGTGTCTTTTGTTTTTGTTTTTTACTGTTGGTTTGTTAGGGTATCTCTGGATTTTTGATTTTTGATGGCGAGTTTTTTCTGCAGAGCATTCTCTGCATATTTTCTTTTGCCAGCGTCAATTATTGTAACAATTAAATATTAATTGAGTAAGGGCTGGGTAGATATATGGATGGTAGCTTTTATGAGATTCTTTTTTGAATGGGCTAAGATGGGTGGTCACAAGACTCACAATTGCAATCCTCCAGAACTTTAGTTTTGTTTCCTAACGAAACGGGTTTTTTTTTTGCGTAGTATAAGAAATGCGACTTTTTGTAAGTAGATAGGTAAGATTGTTTTTGTTTCCCCATTTTTTTCGTACATATATTTATTGACAGATTAATGAAAATCTCTTATCCAAAACAACAACACAAATCTATTCAGATCAATCTTCATCTTTAATTCAAATCACCCTAAACCCTAATAAATCTCATTCTTATTGTAAATTTTATTTATAAGAAATATGAGTTGATTATTGTGAATTACAATTCTAATTATAAAAATATTACAGTATATTCATGTAAATTAATTTTTTACTTTTTTTTAAAAATTTAATCATCCTGCGAAAAACGCAGAACATCGACTAGTTGCCTTAATGAAAATGGTTACAAAAAATTTTCCTTAATAAAAGTATATTAATTCACTAATTCTATTTGTTCAAAAGAACATCTATGCACATTAATTTGGTTGTAAATGCAACTAAAATAATGAAACAGTGTAACAATCGGGAACTGTTCTCAATAAACATCTGGAATACAAGACAGTACAAAAACCCTACTAGAAGCACATAATAACAAACAAAACTTCCAACAAAGGGAACAAAAACTAAAGACTTCCAATAAGGGAAGGCAAAAACCAAACTTCCAATAAGAGAAAGAAAAACTATCGACCAAATGCAAAAATTTGAAGAACACCATCAATACAACATGTGCATAGATCTACGAACAATCATCAAAAGAGGTGTACTGCAACAAGAATGGAATCGATCTTCACGTATCGAAATAGATCTATAATTTGCTGAATGAACCAAATATGAATAGATGTGATTGAAACCACCGCCGATTAAAAGAGTAGATCGGCGGTGGTTCTAGATCTATAATCAGAAAAGAAGATCAAATAAAGAATTTTAGGGTTTGAAGTCATCAAGGGGATGAAGGAAAAAAAAAAGCAAGGCGACAGTTCCCAATCCTGGAGGAGTGATTAATTATGGAGTATGCTTATTCTCATAAAGGAATACACTTAAAGAGTACACATATTGAGCAGAAGGGTGAAGGAGATATAAATGAATCCTAGGCTGGGTATAAATATTAACTTGTTTTTTACATTGGTGATAGTCGAACTCACGTCCTCCTTAAATAAACATTGTCTTTTGGCAAGTAATGTATCTATCATCTCACCGAAGATGCTACAGTACAAGAAAAATGTGATTTTAAAAAGGTTGATAATATCAGGATGATTACTATTAAGATCTATTGATCAATATGCATGTATTAAGAGAGTATCACGCTTTGTACATAAGAACTGTAGCATCCTCTATCTTGATTAGGGCGATACGTAGCCTAAAACCCTAATTAAGTCCCAGTACACTAGCCAAGCCTAACTAGAGCCTAATTATCGTTAATTAGTACGTGAGTAACACAAATCTGAATATCGAATATCGAAATAGAAAATAAAACAAGCACAACAGAAAGTTCAAACGTTTTCAATAATTGTTTACACGATTTATAAAACAGGGAAAATCAGAATGGACATCAGTAATTAAAACCTCCCAACCCTGTTATTTGACAAATTGTATCTCAAACAATATCCTATACATAAAAGATAGATCATTACAAAATAGAGAAGACCATAAAACTCCTATGCCTTCCCTTTTCCTGTCATGTGCTGATAAGTCAGTATTTATAGGATTTAATAGTATATTTTAGTATAATTTAGTGTGAAAGTTTATAAAACATATATTTAATTATATTTAGTTTTGGTTTTTAGGTGAAACAGAGTGCACGGTTAAATCCGGGGCGGAAAAATACTCAAAATAGAGTATTTACTTGCATTAATTGGATACCGGGAGAGTTAGTCTCGAAATTTACACCGAGAATGGGGTAATTGGAGTCGCAGTGCCACGTGTCAACAACGGATTCGCCGAGACGTGTCACATACAGCCGATTCCGCCAATGAGAGCAAGCCACGTAGGCCGTCCAGCACCGTCAGCACCACTCATGTCCAGGCACGTGGACAAGATAGCAGTCTCCTCTCTCCAGCTCGTCGATCTGCCTCGAGATTCCACACGAACTCCCAGATTTTCGGTAAGAGTCGCGCGAGTTCGCCCAGCAAGTATGCCGCCACGTGTCGCTCTGCGACTGGTCCAGCAAGGCGCATTTCCAGCTCCAGCTTATCACAGATCGCCATGTGTCACGCTACCCCTCTCACGCACGTCACCGCCTCTCCTCTCCTCCAATCACGTTCTGCCACGTCAGCCGTCAACAGACTTTCTCCAATCATCACGCGACACGTCAGCAAGCACCAGAATTCAGCCAATGAGATGCTGACACGTGTCAAGGACGAAAATACACCAAAAATACATTTTCTCTCTCTTCCATACACCAATTCCTAGGAGTTTTACACATTAGGACTTTAGGTATAAATAAAACATCTGTTATTCATTAAAACTCTCTCTCTCTGCATTATTTTGTGAGTAGCCATGTCCGGCTAATCAAGCAATTGCCTAGGTCGAAGGTGAAGCAATTCAGGATTATAGATTCATGGCATAACTTGTGAGATCTTTTATTTTATTATTTAATTTAATTTAATTTCTTCTATTTCGTTGTTGTTGATTTTAATGAATATGGTTTAAACTTAGGGTATGTATGTGGCCAGTGCATGCTTTTAGGTGGAAAATCTATAGTTAATTGACTCATTAGTATCCGTAATTATACTTTTGAGACAATATAAGTAACAAACATTCACCCGATTGCCGTCAAAACCTTTCGGTTCTTGAGTGTGCAACAATTGAATCTAGGTTAAATCGGGAGCGGACGCGATCCGGTTATCTAGGATTAGTATTCCCATAGAACTTTATTACTGCGGTTAATGTGTTAAATCTTATGGCGGATGTCTAGGGTTATACATTAATTAGGGAAGTAGTTAGTGGCGGATGTCCTAGCTATCGAGATTAGGGGAATTAGGAATTTCTGGCGGATGTCGATTTTCCATAGCTAATCTAGGGGAACTTGAATTAATAATTTTTTTGGAAAAGATTGACGACCATGATATGCCATTGAATCTTGATCTTGTCTACTGGAACCATAGACTTAGGTATTTAAATTAATTGTTCGTAGTCCTAGTGTAACAACCCCAAATTTTTAACTGACTTGTGTTGCACTTGTCAGAATTGTGACCCGGCTACGTGAATACTGGACAGTATTTCGAACTTCGGGAGTCGACACCGAAGTGATTTTATGATTCTTTGATTGTGTGTATTAGTATTGTAGTATTTTACGAGTTTCGAGCCGTTCGGGAGGTATTTAATTGAGTGAGGTTTCGACTAGTTAAACGGGGGAGAAAAACAAGTAAAACATACAAATAAATGAATTTTTAATTTATTTAATTAATTAGTTGGTGAGACAAGGCGAGACTACGCGAATTACGAGAGTCGGAACAAGGAAAAATGGACCGAGGAATGTCGTTTGAACGCGGGAGTTAGTTAATTACGCAACATATGGTCTATGTAATTGGATTTGTTAAATTGACACAGTTCAATGGTGAGGAACCATGAGATTGACCTCGAGATGTGGGTGTGTTGAGGTGGAGAGTTATGCAAGTGACAACACACACACACTTTAATGTGTAATAAAGAGAAATAAATAGAATGGTTACACACTTTAATGTGTAATAAAGAGAAATAAATAGAATGGTTACACACTTTAATGTGCAATAAAGAGAAATAAATAGAAAAGTAAAAAGACCCATAAGGGTAGTGTTTTAAAAGTGTGTAGGAATTAAGTTGGGGGTAAAAATGTCATTTAGCCTTATATATATATAAAAAAAAAGAAAACCCTACACTATTCACCTCCTTCTCCAAACACCCACCGCCGCCACTTATCTTCTTCCTCCCTTCATCTCTCTCGTTGGTCTCCCACTTGGTCTCCCCTCACCAGAACCTTCACCGGAGGTCCGCTTTCTCTCTCTCTCCCACTCTTTCTTACGTTTTTCACTTGTCTTTTTTAATTTATTGTTGTTTGGTTTCGCCGAAAAACGCCAAGCTTGGCGGTGCTACTGGCCGGACCGCCGCACCAGGGAGGTTGTCGGGGACTAGATCTCGCCCATACTAATGTCCTACAACCCTCCGGTGTGTCCGAAATCCAGTTGCGTTTTAAAACAGTTTTATTATTTCATGTGATTGTTTTTGTGTTGTATTTTATCTTATTTTTATTCTTTCTTTTGCCGTAAAATCGCATGTTTGAAAGGATTTGCTGGTTGAACCATCACTGGTGTGGGGGTTATCACGGATCTTGCTCATGTCCTCAATGGTCTCTCGCGGTTTTGGTTCATCTAAAATACTATTAATATTGTTATTTTGACGAATTACTTGTTACGATTTTTATTAAACAATTGGACTCGTTGTAGTTTCTTAATAATGTTGCGTGGTTTCGTGTTTTGATCATTCTTTGTTGATGACGTCGGTGTTGAGTTTTCAGTCAAAGTTTTGTCAATTTGGGTTTGATTTACCGATTGAATTGTCGAGGTTTTCGAGTCATTTAAAAGGATGGGAAAATGTGAAGGGTATCGACCTAGGATTAATTAATGCCTCGACCCATTAATTAGAGTTTCCAACCTTGTTAGGTAGCGGAAAACTTGGGAATACGCGTTAGGAATGAGAGTTTGTTTCGCGGGTTGCGATAGTTCAGGTAAATACATTTGCCTTAAAAAGCATTTGTATGTTTGTAAGCCAGTAAGAAAATGTCATGTGATTCATTATCATTTATTCAGTCTTGTTATTCTCTATTATTGGTATTCCATTCCATTTCTTGTTGTGTGTTTCCTAAGCATAAGTGTTTTGTCTCGAAAGTACTAGGACCTGCACTAGAGGGATAAAACGCGGGCACTCGTGCGCACGAGTGTGTGACCACCCTTAGTGACCATGTGACACCGAGTACTGGGTGGGTGTGGGTTTGAGTCCCTCCCGTTATAGCTGTGCCTTCGTTTGTGTCGATGCCCGGGAAGACCTCGCGGGGTCTTCGCCGTTATGCTATGATTTAGACCACTTATGGGCCTCTTTTGATTCCTTGGAACACACTTAACTTTCGATTGATATCTATTAGTCTGTTTATCATGCATCTTGTCTAATTAATTTCCTGTCTTTTATTTCCGCATGATATTTAGACTGCTTTACTTGTATTATCATGAATTCTTGTTGTTTTTCTTGGCATTACATTCATTTTTCTCCAGTTGCTCACCGTCTAGTTTGTGACGGTGGGTGCGGTGATAGGACGGAGAGCGAGTAGGGGAAAGGGACCTTGCCTAGGAGATTTTTTGTGAGCAGCTGGACTTGAGGTACCGAGATGTAGGCTCATGTTTATTTCTTTTTGTATGACGTTTATATATATATATATGATTGTTTTGGAACTGGGAAATATGTTTTGAAGTGGATTCCATCAATCCATTTTGTTGACTTAGAATTGAACATATTGGGTTTTTCCACATTTATATAGATTCCTAATTTCCTTTGATTGAGTTATTTCCCAATTCTTGAGTAGTAGGTAATTTGCTTCCGCTGTGTTATAATTGCAATAACTCTTTCATAAAATGTGAAATTTTGATGTTTTGAGGCTGACTAGGCTCGTCAGGGTCGTTGAGAACTGACTCGGGGCTTGCACGGGTCTAGGCCGGGCGTACCCAAATGCATTGGGAATTTGGGGTCGTCACAGTTGGTATCAGAGCCTAGGCTTTAGGATCTTAGGGACATGCTATATAGCTATCTAAAAATTGTGATACCAACGTCACAGTTGGTATCAGAGCATAGGCTTTATAACCTTATTTAGAGTTGTCTAAAAATTGTGATACCAACATCACAGTTGGTATCAGAGCTTAAGGTTATAACGACCTGACTCTCAAGTTAAAATACAAACCATTAAGACAGCGGAAGTTAGGAATGGTTGAACTTAGAGTGGAAACCCTATAATCCTTTTAAAAACTTAGATGGGGAGTTTGGGATAAGTCGGATTTAACTTTGTACATATTATGATTGTTGTGTGTATTATATCGTATCGATAGCTATCCATTGATCCGAGAAAGTCGTTTTCTTGTTCAAACGACGATGGCGGATCAGCCAGGTCCGAGCGACGATATTGGCATGATTTTGTCACGATGCCTTGAGAAGATACGTACATTGTCTCGAGAGAGCTGCGACGCGGGACCGAGAGATTTGGTGAGTTAGTGAGGTTACCGAGGACACCCGCATGAGCTACTACGACGCGATCTACCCCGACTATGTTACTTCCTACGAATACTACTCGAGGAGTCGAGATTTTGATTCTTGCAACATTCGCGAATCCGATTTCGTTAGCAACGATACTTGAGGAGCTGTTGTTACGTCGATTGCGCAAGCGAGGATGAAACACCGCCGATAGCACAAGTAAAGGAGTTACCTACTACATTAACTACACCGGCGGCCACGGCTGAGGCTACTTCGGTTACTACTCCAAAGAAAGAGTGCGAAAGCCACTACCAAGGCTAGGTAGTGGAGAGAGTTCAAGAGGCACGACTGTTGAAGTTCTATGGTGGTACCAATGTTAAAGCGAAGAAGGTGTTATTCTTGAAGAATCACCGAGAAGGTTCACACCATCATTGCTGCGAGGAACACATGAAGGCGAGTATCTCTTCATCAATGTTGCAAAGGGAGACGGACGATTGGCGAACGACAATCGTTGCTACCGAGGCATCCCGAGCGATTGGGTTGACTTCAAGACTCAGTTTAGTTAGAAGTACTTTCTGTCAACTGTCTTTCGAGCGAAAAAAGAACGAATTCATTGCGTTGAGGCATAGCGCAGGCGAGTCCGTGGTAGTGTTTAGGGTTCAATATTTCTTTTGGTACGAACTAGTTGGTGCATTTCATGTTCGGGTTATAATACGAGAAGACGAAATTGAGACCCTTGTGGGTAGCGTATGTGGTAGAGCGAAACAGGATGTCGACGCTACTAAGATATTGAATCGCGTACGAGTATTTGTTACCCAAGGTTAGATTTTAGGACGCGTGTTTAGAGCAAACGGTGATGCAATTGATTTCGAGAAGATTTAAGTTGTGAGATCGCTTATGTATTCGAATATCTGAAAGTTTGCGAGAAGAACTGACCAACCCATGACCTGGAGTGAGCTGCGATCGTGTTCGCGCTAAGGATATGAGAACGTCACGGTACGATGCTCGTTCGAGTTACGTAATGATCCTGAGAGCTTGAAGCACCTATTCATTCGAGAGGAGCGAATCGACACAAAAGCCTTGGCCTAAGTTCGTGAAGGATTACAACTTTTTGTTTTACGTAGCATCCGAGGAAGACCAACGTTGTTGCGATGCGTGCGATGCGTTGCACTGCAAAGGATTGGATGCGGAAGTAGTCGTGTGTCAAAGAACCTACGAGCATGGTTTACGTGAGGCAGTCAAGTTGATGAGTTCAGTGGACGTGCCGATGACTACCAGAACCTAGATACGTGGTCAAACGATGTTGCAGACCGTCTCATTTGGCATTTTGCGTGAGTGACAGCAAGGCGATGCGTCCTACCAGCGGTGCAGTGAGATGGCGAATAGTTTAGATTGCCCAGACGAGTCGGTCGACAGACTCATGCTAGAGGTATCACGGGCGATTGGGGTTTCCATTGGTGGCTGATGTGTGTGAAGAGTTACTTCAGGAGATTCATCATTTTGGTTTTGTTGTGTATCCGGGTCGACCTAAGATGTGCGCCGATATGCGACATTCTTTTGGTGGCCAGGGATGATTTCCAAGGTGTTGGAGTTGTTCGAACGTGTGATATTCCAGCTCGTAGAGGCTGGGCATCGACGACCTGGAGGACTATTACAGCCTCACCCATTTCTTAATGGAATTGGGTATATTTGGATATGGATTTCGTTAGTGGTTGCCCTGATCTCCTCGTGGTTACGATAGCATCTGGGTAATTGTGGATAGTTTTGTTTGAGACTTAAGAGTGCCCAGTAGTGGCAGAAGAAATACTTATCGAGTATCACAATGAGCTTCAGTATGATTCGAGGAAACTATAAATATCTGAAGGTCTCTCCACTGAAGGGTCACGAACGGTTCGGAGTCAAGAAATGACTCACTTTGAATTTTTATCGGACTCGTTAGGAGTTGCGAAGAGTTGCTAATCTAGTTTACTTATTAGATTAATTTCGGGGACGAAATTCTAATAAGTGGGGGAGACTGTAACAACCCCAAATTTTTAACTGACTTGTGTTGCACTTGTCAGAATTGTGACCCGGCTACGTGAATACTGGACAGTATTTCGAACTTCGGGAGTCGACACCGAAGTGATTTTATGATTCTTTGATTGTGTGTATTAGTATTGTAGTATTTTACGAGTTTCGAGCCGTTCGGGAGGTATTTAATTGAGTGAGGTTTCGACTAGTTAAACGGGGGAGAAAAACAAGTAAAACATACAAATAAATGAATTTTTAATTTATTTAATTAATTAGTTGGTGAGACAAGGCGAGACTACGCGAATTACGAGAGTCGGAACAAGGAAAAATGGACCGAGGAATGTCGTTTGAACGCGGGAGTTAGTTAATTACGCAACATATGGTCTATGTAATTGGATTTGTTAAATTGACACAGTTCAATGGTGAGGAACCATGAGATTGACCTCGAGATGTGGGTGTGTTGAGGTGGAGAGTTATGCAAGTGACAACACACACACACTTTAATGTGTAATAAAGAGAAATAAATAGAATGGTTACACACTTTAATGTGTAATAAAGAGAAATAAATAGAATGGTTACACACTTTAATGTGCAATAAAGAGAAATAAATAGAAAAGTAAAAAGACCCATAAGGGTAGTGTTTTAAAAGTGTGTAGGAATTAAGTTGGGGGTAAAAATGTCATTTAGCCTTATATATATAAAAAAAAAGAAAACCCTACACTATTCACCTCCTTCTCCAAACACCCACCGCCGCCACTTATCTTCTTCCTCCCTTCATCTCTCTCGTTGGTCTCCCACTCGGTCTCCCCTCACCAGAACCTTCACCGGAGGTCCGCTTTCTCTCTCTCTCCCACTCTTTCTTACGTTTTTCACTGTCTTTTTTAATTTATTGTTGTTTGGTTTCGCCGAAAAACGCCAAGCTTGGCGGCGCTACTGGCCGGACCGCCGCACCAGGGAGGTTGTCGGGGACTAGATCTCGCCCATACTAATGTCCTACAACCCTCCGGTGTGTCCGAAATCCAGTTGCGTTTTAAAACAGTTTTATTATTTCATGTGATTGTTTTTGTGTTGTATTTTATCTTATTTTTATTCTTTCTTTTGCCGTAAAATCGCATGTTTGAAAGGATTTGCTGGTTGAACCATCACTGGTGTGGGGGTTATCACGGATCTTGCTCATGTCCTCAATGGTCTCTCGCGGTTTTGGTTCATCTAAAATACTATTAATATTGTTATTTTGACGAATTACTTGTTACGATTTTTATTAAACAATTGGACTCGTTGTAGTTTCTTAATAATGTTGCGTGGTTTCGTGTTTTGATCATTCTTTGTTGATGACGTCGGTGTTGAGTTTTCAGTCAAAGTTTTGTCAATTTGGGTTTGATTTACCGATTGAATTGTCGAGGTTTTCGAGTCATTTAAAAGGATGGGAAAATGTGAAGGGTATCGACCTAGGATTAATTAATGCCTCGACCCATTAATTAGAGTTTCCAACCTTGTTAGGTAGCGGAAAACTTGGGAATACGCGTTAGGAACGAGAGTTTGTTTCGCGGGTTGCGATAGTTCAGGTAAGTACATTTGCCTTAAAAAGCATTTGTATGTTTGTAAGCCAGTAAGAAAATGTCATGTGATTCATTATCATTTATTCAGTCTTGTTATTCTCTATTATTGGTATTCCATTCCATTTCTTGTTGTGTGTTTCCCGGCGTAAGTGTTTTGTCTCGAAAGTACTAGGACCTGCACTAGAGGGATAAAACGCGGGCACTCGTGCGCACGAGTGTGTGACCACCCTTAGTGACCGTGTGACACCGAGTACTGGGTGGGTGTGGGTTTGAGTCCCTCCCGTTATAGCTGTGCCTTCGCTTGTGTCGATGCCCGGGAAGACCTCGCGGGGTCTTCGCCGTTATGCTATGATTTAGACCACTTATGGGCCTCTTTTGATTCCTTGGAACACACTTAACTTTCGATTGATATCTATTAGTCTGTTTATCATGCATCTTGTCTATTTAATTTCCTGTCTTTTATTTCCGCATGATATTTAGACTCGCTTTACTTGTATTATCATGAATTTCTTGTTGTTTTCTCATTGGCATTACATTCATTTTTCTCTCAGCTTGCTCACCGTCTAGTTTGTGACGGTGGGTGCAGAGATAGGACGGAGAAAGTAGGGGCAAGGGACCTTGCCTAGGAGATTTTTGTGAGCTTGAAATTTGGACTTGAGGTACCGAGATGTAGGCTCATGTTTATTTCTTTTTGTATGACGTTTATATATATATATGATTGTTTTGGGAACTGGGGAATATGTTTTGAAGTGGATTCCATCAATCCATTTTGTTGACTTAGAATTGAACATATTGGGTTTTTCCACATTTATATAGATTCCTAATTTCCTTTGATTGAGTTATTTCCCAATTCTTGAGTAGTAGGTAATTTGCTTCCGCTTGTGTTATAATTGCAATAACTCTTTCATAAAATGTGAAATTTTGATGTTTTGAGGCTGACTAGGCTCGTCAGGGTCGTTGAGAACTGACTCGGGGCTTGCACGGGTCTAGGCCGGGCGTACCCAAATGCATTGGGAATTTGGGGCCGTCACACCTAGATATTTATTTTAGTTATTATTTTATTAGTAATTAGATTAATTAATTTAGTTATTTTCTCTAAACCCCCATTCTCCTTTCTTTTAGAACCTTAGAAAGACTACCAATCTCTGTGGGATCGACCCTTTGCCACTATCTGCAAATAGTTGGTTTAAGAAAACATTTTATTGACGCGTTCGGCGCGCGTCATGTGCGATCAGATGAGAACCTGAAATGTTAAGATGGTGAGTGCTCCAACTAGCTCAGTAAGTGATTGTAATGGCCCAATTTTCATTAAGTTGTTATTATGTCGTGTTTACAGACGCAGACGACAACTCAACACCCTAACTCAACACCCTGTGGACCCCGCAACTAGGTCAGGGCGCACCCGAAGTAGGTAAATAGATCGATTTGTGTGATGTTTTGCATTTATTTGTGATGTTTATACTCAATTATGTTAGATTTCATCGCGATGTATGTTTGTATATTGTCATTGATCGTGCGAGATAGTGTGATAGGTATTTGCCTCGATTAGTGTGTAGAAGTAGGTACCAAGTAGGCGAATGACAGTACACTATGTCGGATAGTAATACACACATAAAAATGATTTAAATGCATTAAATAATTGACATAAATGTTGTTTAGTCGGTTAGGACCATTGTTGTACGTGTACAATACGAGTTTGCCTGTGGGAGCATGTACGGGAACGCCTGAGGGTTCGACCGATTGTGTGAGCAAGGATGAAGTCAAAACTGTAAGTCACCCAACTAAGTCATGATTTTTGGACTTTTTTACCCCACTAGGACCCTTGGATGAGGCATTGAGATGCTCATACACATGTGATGACTTTAGGGGTATAAATACCCTATTTTTCTACTTCCCACCACCTTTTCTCTCTTATCTATTTCTCAATCTGAATTTTCTAGTAGGGAGCAAAGGTTTTGTGAGTTTGGGGAGCATATTTGGAGCATCAAACGACGGGTATTCGACGATCAAAGGTCTGATCCTTACTCTCCTCGTCAATATATACATGTTGGGTATGGATTTCCGTATTTTGTCGTGGGTTTTCGGGGGTGTATGTTGAACATACCAGCTCACAATGTGTTGCAATGGTTTTAGGTATGATTTGGAGCACCAATTGAGGTCTTATTAGTGTTGTTGTTTATTGGAGAATTTCAGCTATTTTTTAGGTTTTTTATCGGGATTATCGAGGTTTTCATCTAGGACGCGGTTCATCAAGGTTTTATGATTGATTATGGTTTGTATGATGATTCATGAGAGGTTGGGACGAGTTTGAACCACGACGACGAGCCAGGGTGTCCGAAACACCCAAGTATTATGTTTCTTGGTTAGAGGCCGCCAGGGACGCCGTGGAGAGTAAATCTCCATGACATCACCCACGACATATAAACCAAAACCCTACGCTTTATGGTACACCATGGGTGACCCATGGCAGCATGAGTCACAGCACCAAAGGCAGGATTCACTGCCATGGACGCCGTATGGCGTGTCATGAGAATTTGTTCACGGCGGTGCCACTCACGGCGTACAAACAGGAAATTGAAATAAAAATTTAAAAATGAATTTTTTTATTTGGCCTAATGAGGGCCTAACTTGGGGATCATTATTTCATATAATGTGAATTAAAATGAACAAATTAATAGGCAAATGGGAATAGAGGGAAATTTTGAGGTTTTGTGTAATTAAATGGAATTTTTTATTATCAGATATTTGGAACTGATTAACTTGTGATTGGGCACAAATTTAGGGCGTGATTGGACGATGTTGGACTTGCTTAAGCACGTTTAAGGTGTGCAGTGTGATGGCCCTAGTTTTCAAACCTAAACTGGGCCCCGCTCAGCCTAGACTTACACAAAACCTCGAGCCTGTCTCAACGAGTCACGCAGGCCTAATCAGCCTTATCCCTTACCATTTACCATTCATTTATAAGTTTATCATATTGATTAGTGAGCTATCATTAAAATAGCGGAATCAAAAGCTCAAACAAATCAAGTAATCACAACCATGTAAATATAAGACATCCTAGAGTGTGGAAACCTCGCATATGTATATCATTGTAAATGATAAGTCAGAGGAGAATAACCCAATAGATATACATGTCCATAATCTCTCACATACCCAAAACCCATGTTTGAAAACATTATACATATATATATATATATATATATAAAATAATACGAAAATCACCTACTTAGTCAAGTGGAAAGCTTACTCTAATGTCCTTAAAGCAATTCTCTAAGCTCTGGTGCTTCCCCTTGCTGGACTGTGGATCTGCACTCCGTCAAATATAAGAATGACGAGCCCAAGTTAGTAACACTAAGTAGAACAATACAACATTTCGAAATAACTAAACATCAGTCCACATTCATGCTGATAGAAAGAAAAGAATAAGGAGCGCATAAAATGTATAAGACTATAAATAAACCAATCGAACGTGAGTGTCCGAGTTACGAAATGGAATTGCAAGGAGTCCCGACAATAGTCGTTGAGTCGAGGTAAAAACTTCAAGACTCAGGTTTAGGACGAGAACACCGCCTACCAGCCCTAACCCATGTGACTTTGAGATATCCATAGACTCGGATAATAGCCCCCAGTATACACTCAACTGGGAGATATCAACAGCACTAGATAAGATTACTTATCACAGTAAAAGTAACCATAACTCCCTTGCAGTGAACCACTCATCCAAAAGAGATTCCAAAAGACATGATAATAAATAAAGCAATAATAACAAATTAAAGCTCAAAAAATAACTGTAAAAGTTCTCACTAGTTTACTTACCTAAAATTCAACTATTACGCACTCAACGAACCCCTGATACGTCTCCTATAACCTCCCGTGTCTCATCAATGTTCAAAATTCCTAATATACATTTAAATTGAAATTCCCATTAATAACCCTCATTTAACCAATTTTCTATAATTTTATTCGTTCACCCATTTGGGTCGATTACCAGGGTATTTAGTTGTATACGAACCCATTTGGATACCCGAGAGATCCCGAAAGTTTCCAAAATTTTATAAAAATTTACTATTATGAACATTAACATGCCACCGAGACGTTGTAGGGTCCGACGACGTCTTCACAGCGTGTATATTAGGCTGTCTACCCAACACGTACGTGAGTGACGTCGTGACCTCATTGGTCGTGACGGCATCCTCACGACGTGTTTCCCCCTGAGGCACTGCCCACTATGTACGTAGGTGGCGCCGTGAGTTGGAGTGTTCACTGCGTCTAAACCAGAACGCCCCTGTAAACGAAGTTTTTCACACCCCGACTCGCGTCGCCGTGCTTTGAGCCTATTCCAACTACGACTAAACATCCAAAATCACACCAATTCACCCTCGGTTCGCGTCAAAACCCGACCAAACTACCGATTTTCCGAAATCACCAAAAATTTCGTAAAATTTAGAAAATATTTCCAAACACCTTCAAATTTGAAAATCACTTCACAAATCATGTTTTGATCATTCAATACACTCCCAATCCATCAAAACATACGATAAAAACCAAATTTCTCAGTTCATTATCCGAAATTATTGCGACAAAAACCCACAAAAATACTATCAAAACGTATATACTGACGTGGGGAATCAAACTCTCACCTTATAATTCGCGATTGGTCGCTCCCATGGCATCAAACTATGTCGAATACCCTCGAAAACCCATGTTGTTTTGATGATGAGATAGAGAGGAAACGAAATGAGAGAGAAAAGGTGATGAGGTGGGGTTTTTATAACCCCCTCTAATCGTTACTCACACACGGGTCTCGAGGCCAATCTAATGGTCTTTATTCATTCTAGCCAACCACTATGACACCAAATGGTGACTTCAATCCGTGACACACCACAAAACTTAGTTGTTTTCTCGTACCATACTTACGTTTCCGGACTCGTTTTGAACACCAAATTTGTTCGTCGCATAGCCCCGAACGTACCAACGTATCGAACATGCTTAACACTTTTAATTATTATTTATTTTGTATTTTCTCAGCGTTTTTAATTCATTTAGTCCCCCAGACTACTAATTACCTGACCAGCGTTCGCCTGAAAACCCATTATTTCACTAAACTCTCGAGCTGAACTGCTCTCCGTATCAACGTTCGCACTCAAACGTCCTTGCACATTTGGGACATTGGAATTATACATTCAGGTAATACAATATAGTACAAAACACCGAACACAAATAACATACCTCAGCATCGACAACCAAGAATTGGGCTTTGTATCATGGAAAATGGGCCCACGTACGATCTAAATTGACATGTCACACAAGTTAGAATTTAAGGTCGTTACTTGTAATATCCCAATTGAAATTATTTGCGTAATTAAATGTTTTATTTTTATATTGGAATTACAATTCAATTGTTTGATTATTCTATTTCCTGTTGCGGCTGGTAGGGTGTTCCCTCGTTGTTCTATTCCTTGTGTATACGTTCACTAGTCCATAGCATTTATTGCCAAGGGTCTTGGTAAATAGTTCGACACGAGTATCATGACAGGGCACGTGTCGGTGTGTCATGGGTCTACACCTGCCATCGAGAGGACCTTGAGGCTGGCCATGCTATAATGCACTCATTGGCAGTGGTCGCAAAGAGTCTGAAGTATGGTGTTGTCTAATTTAGGATTAGGCACACACTTTGAGCTTTTCTATTACTTATTCATGTGATGATCACAGTTGTCTGTTTGTTTTTTGGCATGTTTATTTAATAGTTTATTAAATTCTAGCATTTAATTTTTGTAATTACCAAGTGAATTTCGCTGGGAATACTCACTCGAGACTCGTCATCTGCCTTTTGTGATGGTTGAATGCAAATCTTGGTACGAGTCACTGTAAGAGAAAACTTGCTGACTACCTTTGATTTTTAAGACTGTGTCAAACTTGTACGTGTATATATACGCATTTTATTATCTTTTATGTTGGGTTTTGGGATATTGTGATAGACCCATAATATATGCTTAATATTTTGAGGTTTTTGGTAGTGATATCAATATGATGCATTAGGGGTGGCCATCGATTTATCAAAACCACCCAATCCACTTAGTCTAGTATGGTCTGGTTTTTTGATTTTACAGTTTGGGGGTGGTTTAAAAAACTTGAAAACCACTATTTTGCGGTTGGGTGGTAGTTTTCATCTTTTGAAAGCCGTGGTTCACCAAACTGAAGTATTGTAGGAATTTTACAAAATATACACCCTAAGCCTAAAGTAAATAACAAAATATGTTTTCATTTAGTTTCCCCAATTTCATTTCTGTCACCCTCCTTCCTCTCTCGCTCGAACAACTGTGTATGCCTCTTCCCGTCCTCTACCTCCCTAGCCTCCAAAATCGATCGAATAAGCATGATGCCTCCTCAAAGCTATGCTTTTCTCTTCTCGCTGAAACCCTCACCTCCACTCTCACACACGTGTTCCTTGCCACCGGCTTGTAGATCTACGACGACAGAAGGCTTAAGTCACTCACATTGGAACCATCCAGACTGTAATTCAAGCCTTATCTTTCATCGAATACGACTTCGGTTTCAGAGTCAAGTTCCAATGGTTCCCTAACTTAGCGAGAGCTCTGAATATCATCTCATTTTCCTTCGCCATGAACGTTCTATATTCCACCTCCGACTAGAGCTAGTTGCACAACCGCAACATGCACGACTTCTCCAACCATCCTGTGGATCCATTCTTGAAGGAGGCACTGCAAAGCCCTCAACATCGGCTTACAAGTGAGGAGATTGGTATTTCAGTTTCAACCTTTTTGCCCCTTATGTTTGTTTGGTTTGATTTTTTCTTACATTTGTTTATGTTTTGTTGGTTTTTGATGGTTTTGTTGTTCAAATGATGAATTTCTAGTGATTTTAGATCTGGGTTTTTGTAGGTTTATTTGTTTGTTATGTAGATCTTTAGGTGTTGTGTTTGGTTGATCCAAGAGGAGAGACAGAATATTGAATCAATTTGTAGCTTGCAGTTTTTTTTGAAAATGTTGCAGGAAAAACATAAAACCAAACTGAACAAACTTCACAAACTACGGTCCGTTTGGTTGCAATTTTTAGGGTTCGCGATTTTATGGTGGTTTTCAAAATAGTCAAATCGTGAACCCTCGGTTTCATGGCGGTTTGATAGATTTCACCTCCAAACCACGGTTTGCCTACCTTTATAAGGCATTGTTTACTAGTTTTCCACATTAGGCAAATGTTTTATTAACATGATGTAGATATTTTAATTTTATTTATCATGTCTTAAGCATTTCGCTGGTATTTGATAATATAACAAATGATTGGAGTCCAATAATTGAATCTAAATGGTAAGAATGAATATAATTTGAGGTTTTAATGATATGTGGTGAATTAGTTAGTCGTGGGACACAGCTGGCAACTACGCGGTCGGTTGTGGGCTCACGTAGCACCCGTGACGGGCCTCAAGGGTTTGGGGCTGTCACATTTTGGTATCAGAGCCTAGGTTTGTAAAACCTAAGGCTTGAACTGGAGATAAACTTGATGAATAAAATTTAGATGTGGAAACCCAAAGTAAAATTGCCGAGAATCCTAGTTGGAAAGTGATTGTAAGGCGGGTAGTATTGAGGTATTATACGTGTTATGTTTTTGTTTTTACACATTATAAATGATACACGTACACATATACCAAGGCTGACTTGATGCACATTTCTCGATGCAAATTACCGATGGACGGACATTCTCTAGTTACAACCCAGCCAGAGATTGTCGGAACGAACGATCCTATTCGAGAGACTTTGACTCTGCAATCCTTATCGCAGAGTATTAATGCATGTTCGTTGTGCAACAAGCACATATCTCTGAGTTTATGAATTTCATCAGAGTTCATGTGACCACGATGACAACATTGACTACCACATTGGCTGCACCAACAACTACACAGGTAGTCGTAGCCCCTGCTACACTACAGACAAAGGTTCAGGTGATTATTTTTAAGCCACTAGCTGAGGGAGATATGCCAGTTGTTGCACCAATAGTTGTTCCTGCAGAGACCATAATTGTTACACCAACGACTACCATACAACCATTTGTGACATTGCCATCGAGCAATGCAATGTTGATAGAGGCTAAGAGAGTGAAGGACTTCCTGAAGATTCAATGTAATGGCCCCAAATCCAATGGTCGCTACGGCGTGCACCGCAGGTCCACAACCTAGCCAACTCACCTCCTAGCTGTCCCACTATCTCTCAAATCTCAATACTAATCAAAATCTCATTAATTATGTTGTTTACTAGTAATTGTTGAGTCAAGTTAGTATAGAGCTCGTGATTATCATTTAATCTCAAAATACACAGCAGATAATTAAAATCATCAAAAAAATTATTCACAAAGTGTTTTATGAGCATTTTACCTAATGTGGAAACCATACCAAAAAGTACATCATATACATATCAACTGCGATCCTCAAAATATCAAAATATAACCTCTAAGCCATATACAAGTCATGTCTGTCTCTCATATCCCAAAACCCAGCATAAAACAAAGAAATATAAATAAATGTACAAGTAGGGCAAATGCAGTCAATTACAGGTAGTCCTTAAGCTTGCCCTTCCCTCTGCTCATACTAGGATCTACACTCAAACCATCACAAAAAATAGATGACGAGTCCAGAGTGAGTAATCCTAAGGAAATTCACCCAGTAAATACATAAATAAGTTGTTGGAATTAAAAGACTATAAATAAACATGCGAAAGAAAAGAATATAGGCAACTGTGGAAGATCATCGCATGAATATGCATAGTAGAGAAAACAAAGTGCGTGCGCAATCAAAGTTAGATTAGAGCCATACTTCTGGCTATCCGCCAGGCACGGCCCATGAGGATACCTCGAATGGGTGACCCTGGACCCTCTAGGTGACCGGCGTAGACCATGATGCACCAACACATGCCTAGCACACCCGGGTAGCATATTCACTGGCACATGATTAGAACATATGCTATGGCCTAGTGGACCCTATGCCCCCGTAATGAATAAACACCAGGTGGGAGTAACTCAACCACCGTAAAGTAATAGGAAATAAAGAATATTGAATAAACAGGACAGTATTCAAATAAATCAAACAGTAAATAATAGAGTGAATTTCAATTGGGTTACTACACACTTCAAATCGCACTCCTCGTCCCTTAAAACAAACCCCGGTCCAACTCCTCCAAATCCCCGATATCCAAAATATCGCCTGAACTAACCTATTACCATTTACCGTTGGCTTATGGTCAATTGTTTGTATGTTAGGTCAATTAGTATAGGCATTATATCCACAATACTCAAAATAGCCAAAAATGGCTATCTGATGAACACCCAGCGCGTTGGAGGATGACCCAGTGCGCTGGTGTTGATCCTGTTCATCTTCATCAATAGCCTAGACTGTCCAGAGCGCTGGGCAGCAATTCAGCAAAACAAAACTGCTGGAAAAACACCACCCAAGCCTCCACCAACGTTGTCGACCCCATCCTTGACTTATAGGGGATTAAACACTTCCAAAAGCCAGAGGCACAATCAAATTAATTAAATATGCATTAAATTTTCGAATCATACATCAAACTTTAAAAACTCATTTTCTTGAAAACTAACCCAACTTGCAAACCAATTACCAAAAACCCATTCTCTACTTCGCTAACACTCAATACACATCAAACACTTAACAAAAACATTGGCACATGCCTAAATCTCGAATTCAACACTAACACCCCCAAAACCACAATCAAATTGAAGAGAATGAAGAGAAGATCATGGAACTCACCTTAATTTGATGATCCCACACCCAAAAGCACTTCAAATGTCCAAGTTCGGAGATCTAAACCCTCATTTCTTTGTCTCCATTTTTAGATTTCATTGGGAGGAGAGAGAAAAGATGATAAAAATGAGAGAAATATTAGTTTATAGATGTAAACCTTCATCACAACTCACACACACATCTTCATCCCTTGTTTGATGGTGGAGATGAGGTCAAATAGTCCTCCTAATGAGACAAACTAACCATATGGTTCTCTTTTACTTTATACGCATAACACCAATTATATGCACACCCGGGCGTTTCAATACCTGACTCCGACCCTCGACCAGTGCCGTTCAAGCACAATGATGGTACCAACCGTCTCAATATCATTTAATATTAATTATGTAATGAATTTTATCATTTATTATGTGTATCTAGTTTCCTGTCCTATTATACTAATTATTCGCCACCTAGTACGCACGTCTGTGCGCCAGTTGCGGCGAAAACGCAGCATACCATCTCACTCGTCAATATTTAATATAAACACACATATTGTGATGCAATTTAACTAAATTGAGCGTATAAATCGCAATTGCACAAAAAAAAGTACACAAAACGGACTGTATACCTAATCCAGGCATGCATCGGCCTCGCTGTAGGACCCACGAACGTCCCCGTTGGCACCCACGTCTGCAATAATGTTATAAATAACGAAAATTATAAATTGGGCCATTACAGTTCTTCCTAACTAGTTTGAAATTTCGTCATGAAATTTAAGTTATACTAAATACTTACCGGTAAATAGCTGAGGATATCTCCGTTGCATAGTTGACTCGAGCTCTCAGGTAAGTCCCTCAGTCCCATGATGCTGCCATCGTACCAATACCTTCGGGATCTCCCTATTCTTAAGAGTCTGTATCATGTGATCCATAATCTCCACCATCTGCTTCTCATACGAAACATTAAGACGAACCTCAATCTGTCTGATATCAACCATCGGCCTCGATCCTTATCTAGCTAGCCTCAGCATAGAAACATGAAACATTGACCGCTAACTCTGATGGCAACTTCAACCTGTATGCCACTGTGCCAACGCGTGCCATGACTCTGAACGGTCTAATATACCTCGGTGCTAGTTTCCCCTTGATCTTAACCTCTGATTACCTTTCCAAGACGAAAACTTCAGATACACCAAGTCATCCACAGCATAACTCAAACCCTCAAGATACCTATCAACATACTTCTTATGCCTGTCTTGAGCTACCTTCAACCTCTGGCACCTCCAACAACTGATATAATCGTCGGTGTGTCATCAACCAATGCCCAACAACCTTTGGATCACTGACCCTAGTAAAGAAAGTGGGGTTGAACCTCATAAAATCCTTTACCATCTTTGCCGCCTCCGACATCCTAATCCTAGCGGTCGAAACCACTACCTCCTGCTCTGTAGTAGTTGTTCCAGTAGAGACCATAGTTGTTACACCAGAGACTACCGTACAGCCAGTTGTGACATCGCCATCGGGCGATACGATGTTGATAAAGGCTAAGAGAGTGAAGGACATCCTGAGGTTTCAGTGTAACGGCCCCAAATCCATTGGCCGTTACGGCATGAACCGCGAGCCCACAACCTAGCCTACTCACCTCCAAGTTATGTCCCACGATCACTCAAATCTCAATACTAATCAAAATCTCATTAACTTATGTTGTTTACTAGTAATTGTTCAGTCAAGTTAGTTTAGAAATCGTGATTATCATTTAATCTTAAAATACGCAATGGATAATTAAAATCATCAAAACAAATATTCACAAGTGTTTTATGAGCATTTTACCTAATATGGAAACTATACCAAAATGTACATCATATACATATCAATTGTGATCCTCAAAATATCAAAATATAACCTCTAAACCATATACAAGTCACATCTGTCTCTCATATCCCAAAACCAAGTATAAAATAAAGAAATATAAACAAACGTACAAGTAGGTCAAATGCAGTCAATCACAAGTAGTCCTCAAGCTTGCCTTTCCCTCTGCTCGTACTAGGATCTGCACTCAAGCCTCACAAAAAGCAGATAACAATTCTAAAGTGAGTAATCCAAGGAAATTCACCAAGTAAATACATAAATAAATTGCTGGAATTAAAATACTATAAATAACCATGCAGAAGAAAAGAATACAGGCAACTATGGAAGATCATCACATGAATATGAATAGTAGAGAAAATAAAGTGTGTGCACAATCAAAGCCAGACTAGAGCCATACTTTGGGCTATCCGCTAGGCACGACCCATGAGGATACCTCGAACGGGTGACCCTGGACCTTCTAGGTGATCGGCGTAGACCACGGTGCACCCACACATGCCTAGCACACCTGGGGTAGCATATTCACCGGCGCATGACTAGAACATATGCTATGACCTTGTGGACCCTATGCCCCCACAATGAATAAACACCAGGCGGGAGTAACTCAACCACCGTAAAGTAATAGGAAATAAAGAATATTGAATAAACAGAACAGCATTCAAATAAATCAAGCAGTAAATACTAGAGTGAAGTTCAATTTGGTTTCCACACACCTCAAACCGCACTCCTCGTCCCGTAAGACAAACCCCAGTCCGACTCCTCTACATCCCTGATATCCAAAATATCGCCCGAACCAACCTATTACCATTTATCATTGATTTATGGTCAATTGTTTATATTTTAGGTCAATTAGTATAGGCATTATATCCACAATACTCAAAACAACCAAAAATGACTATCTGATGAACACCCAGCAGAATAGAACTGCTGGAAAAACACTACCCAAGCCTCCACCAATGCTGTCGACCCCATTCCTGACTCGTAGGGGATTAAACCACACTTTCAAAAGCCAGAGGCACAATCAAATTCATCAAATATGCATCAAATTTTTGGATCATACATCTAACTTTAAAAACCTATTTTTATGAAAACCAACCCAACTTGCAGACCAACAACCAATAACCCATTCTCTACTTCCATAACACTCAATACACATCAAACACTTAACAAATATAATTGCACACACCCAAATATCGGTTTCAACACCAACACCCCCAAAACCACATTTAAATTGAAGAGAATGAATAGAAGATCATGGAACTCACCTTACTTTGATGATCCCACACACACCCAAAAGCACTTCAAATGTCCATGTTAGGAGCTCCAAACCCTCATTTCTTTGTCTCCATTTTCGGATCTCATAGGGAGGAGAAAGAAAAGATGTTAAAAATGAGAGAAAAATTAGTTTTTACATGTAAACCTTCATCACAACTCATACACACACATCTCCATGCCTTGTTTGACGGTGGAGATGAGGTCAAATAGTCCTCCTAATGAGACAAAACTAATTATATGGTTCTCTTTGACTTTATACACATAGCACCAATTATATGCACTCATGGGCATTCTAATACCCAACTTCGACCCTCGACCAGTGTCGTTCGAGCATAACGACGATACCAACCGTCTTAATATCATTTAATATTAATTATTTAATGAATTTGATCATTTATTGTGTGTATTTAGTTCCTTGTCCTATTGTACTAATTATTCGCTACCCGGTACGCGCCCATATGTGCCAGTTGCAGCGAAAATGCGTCGTACCATCTCACTCGTCAATATTCAATATAAACACATATATTGTGATGTAATTTAACTAAATTGTGCATATACATCGCAATTACACAACAAAAAGCACACAAAACGAACCGTATACCTAATCTGGAGGTGATCCGGCCTCGCTGTAGGACCGTCTCCGCTGGTGTCTACGTCAGCAATGATGTCATAAATAACGGAAATTATAAATTGGGTCGTTACAGTTCTTCCCAACTAGTTTGAAATTTCGTCCCAAAATTTAAGTTATACCAATTTCTTACAGGTAAAAAGCTAAGGATATCTCTGTCGTATAGTCGACTCGAGCTCCCAAGTGAATCCCTCAGTCCTGTGATGTTGCCATCATACTAATACCTTTGGGATGTCCCTGTTCCGCAGAGTTTGTATCCTACGATCCATAATCTCCACCGGCTACTCCTCATATGAAACATTAGGACGAACCACAATCTATCTAATATCAACCATCAGCCTCGGTCTTGATCTAGCTAGTCACAACATAGACACATGAAACATAGGGTGAACCCCCGCTAACTCTGATGGAAACTCCAACCTGTATGCCACTATATCGATGCATGCCATGACTCTGAACAGTCCAATATACCTCGGTTCTAGTTTTCCCTTGATCCCAAACCTCTAATGAACTTTCCAGGGCGAAACGTTCAGATACACCAAGTCATCCATAACATAATTCAAACCCTCAAGATACTTATCATCATACTTTTTCTTCCTGTCTTGAGTTGCCTGCAACCTCTAGTACCTTCAACAACTAATATAACTGTTAGTGTGTCATCAACCAACGCCCAACAATCTCTGGATCACTGACCCCGGTAAAGAAAATGTGGTTAAACTTCATAAAATCCTTAACCATCTTCGCCGCCTTTGACATCCTACTCCTAACGGTCGAAGCCACTGCCTGCTGCTCTGTAGTACCTAGTGTTACAACTGTAGTATCTACTGGTGCAACCACAGGCTCGGCCCTCTCAATCAATGTCTCTGACCCTACCGCCTATGTGGTAACAACTGGCGCTAAAACTACCTGACTGGTAAATGCAGCCAAATCTGTAGTCGATACCACTGTAGGTACTATCAAAACTCGTATATACTCAAAAATCTTTGTCATCTATGCCTGATGTAATCGCATACTCTGTGATAACGAATGTACAGACATCACCTCCTCAGTGGGATCACTAGTCTCACCGACCTTCTACCGAGTAGTTGGCTGAGTAGCGGTAGGAGTCTGTCCGTCCATCGTAGTCTGCACAACCAACGTGCATTGGATCAGACTTAATATGTACGCGTATAATATTTATTATACAATCAAATCATAAATATATACATTCCTGATTCTACCCACCTCGCATCACTTCCCACCTAAGGTTTTAGGCAATCACTTCAGTTTCCACATATAAGTTTATTAAAGTCTATACTCTTTTTAAATCTCCAAATCAAGCCTAAGGTTCCATAAACCTAGGCTCTGATACCAAAATGTAACGGCCCCAAATCCATTAGCTGCTACGGCATGCACCGTGGGCCACAACCTAGCCAACTCACCTCCTAGTTATGTCCCACGATCACTCAAATCTCAATACTAATCAAAATCTCATTAACTTGTGTTGTTTACTAATAATTATTGAGTCAAGTTAGTTTAGAGCTCGTGATTATCATTTAATCTCAAAATACGCAATGGATAATTAAAATCATCAAAACAAATATTCACAAAGTGTTTTATGAGCATTTTACCTAATGTGGAAACCATACCAAAATGTACATCATATACATACCAATTGTGATTCTCAAAATATCAAAATATAACCTCCAAGTCATATATAAGTCATGTCTAACTCTCATATCCCAAAACCCAGCATAAAACAAAGAAATATAAACAAATGTAAGAGTAGGCCAAATGCAGTCAATCACAGGTAGTCCTCAAGCTTGCTCTTCCCAATGTTCGTACTAGGATCTGCACTCAAGCCATCACAAAAAGCAGATGACGAGTCTAAAGTAAGTAATCCCTAGGAAATTCACCAAGTAAATACATAAATAAATTGATGGAATTAAAATACTATAAATAACCATGTGGAAGAAAAGAATACAGGCAACTATGGAAAATCATCGCATGAATATGAATAGTAGAGAAAACAAAGTGCGTGCACAATCAAAGTCAGATTAGAGCCATACTTCGGGCTATCCGCCAGGCACGGCCCGTGAGGATACCTCGAACAAGTGACCCTGGACCCTCTAGGTGACCGGCGTAGACCACGGTGCACCCACACATGCCTGGCACAACCAAGTAGCATATTCATCGGCGCATAGCTAGAACATATGATATGGCCTAGCGGACTCAACGCCCTCGTAATGAATAAACACCAGGTGGGAGTAACTCGACCACCGTAAAGTAATAGGAAATAAAGATTATTGAATAAACAGGAAAGTATTCAAATAAATCTAGCAGTAAATACTAGAGTGAATTTTAGTTAGGTTACTACACACATCAAACCGCACTCCTCGTCTCGTGAAACAAACCTCGGTCCGACTCCCCGATATCCAAAATATCGGTTGAACTAATCTATTATCATTTACTATTGATTTATGTTCAATTATTTGAATTTTAGTTCAATTATTATATGCATTATATCCACTATACTCAAAACAGCAAAAAATGGCTATCTGATGAACACCCAACGTGTTGGAGGATGACCCAGCGCTTTGGTGTTCATCCTACTCGCCTTCATAATTTGCCCAAACTGTCTAACGTGCTGGGGTTTGTGACCAGTGTGCTAGGCAATTTTTTCAACAATTCAAAAGAATAGAACTACTGGAAAAACACCACCTAAGCCTCTGCCAACGTTGAAAACCCCATCCTCACCTCATGGGGGAACAAACAACACTTCCAAAAGCCAGAGGCACAATCAAATTCATCAAATATGCATCAAATCCCGGATCAAACATCAAACTTGAATTTTCCAATTTCACGAAAAATGAACCCAACCTCAAAACCAACAACCACAACTCTTTTCTCCACACTCATAGCACTCAATAAACAATAAAAACTAGGCAAAAATAGTGGCGCACAACCAACCCATGGATTCATCACAAACATGCACCAAACCTCACTTAAATAAAAGAGAATATAGAGGAGATTATAGATCTTACCTTGCTTTGATAATACCACCATCCCAAGCACTTTAAATGAGTTCTCCAAAATCACCAAACCCTCACTTTCTCACTGGATTTTCGGATTTCATAGGGAGGAGAGAATAAATATGGTAAAAATGAGAGAAAAATTGGTTTGTATATGTAATCATTCATCACCACTCACACACACATCTCCATGCCTTGTTTGATGGTGGAGATGAGGTCAAATAGTCCTCCTAATGAGACGAAACTAACCACATGGTTTTCTTTGACTTTATATACATAGCACCAATTATATGCACTCTCAGGTGTTCAATTACCCGGCTCCGACCCTCGACCAGTGTCGTTTGAGAACAATCACAGTATCAACCATCTCAATATCATTTAATATTAATTTTTTAATGAATTTTATCATTTATTGTGTGTATCTAGTTCCCCGTCCTATTGTATTAATTATTCACCACCAAGTACATGCGCCTATGTACCAACTGTGGTGAAAACGCGTCATACCATCTCACTCGTCAATATTCAATATAAACACACATATTGCAATGTAATTTAACTAAATTGAGCATATACATCGCAATTACACAAAAAAAAGGAACACAAAACGGATTGTGTACCTAATCCGAGTGTGCTCGGGCCTCGCTGTGGGACCTACGAACATCCCCGCTGACGTCCACGTCTGCAATGATGTCATAAATAATGGCAATTATAAATTGGGTCGTTACAATGGACATCTACAGGCTGATTGCATTAAACAAACATCACCACCACCGCTAACTTATCAGTCCAAAGATAAGGCCCACGCAGCAGCATTTGCAGTCGTGTATCCAGACGTGGAGAAGACCAGACAGCTTGTTGAGGGTATGTTGACTATTTGCAGTATTTCCATGCATGTTATATTTTACTCTGGCAGTGCATTATCATTCATTTCTAGACGTATGGTAGGAGAGTTAGGGTTGCCTATACAGACTTTAGATACACACCTTGTCCTTAGTACGACTGTTGGGGATAAGATTTACCTAAACTGGATTTTTTAGGATTGTATTGTGGAGATTTCAGGACATCAGTTACCGACTAATTTGCTAGTATTGGAGTACCTGGAGTTCGATGCGATGCTTGGCATGGATTGGTTATCACCATATCACGCACAAATAGATTGTTTTAGTAAAACTGTGACGTTTTATATTAAAGAGATTTCAGAGTTCTCATTTACCGAAGTTGCGACTGTAATACCGATCACTAGAGGCAGATTAGCGACGTCTCAAGAGATGGAGATGTTTACTGCGAATATTAAGCCAGAGCCGAGGACAATGATCCCTTGCGGATGTCCCAATGGTTTGGGAGTTTGCAAATTTGTTTTCTAATGATTTTCTAGGATTGCCACAACCCCGAGCAGTTGAGTTTATGATTGAGCTAATACTGGGGACGTGACCTATCTACAGTCGACCATATATGATGTCTGCATCTGAGTAGGAGGAGTTAAGGACTAGTGATGGCAAAAAAAGGCTCCGGACACACCCCCTAACAACAACTTAAAATGGTGTCTGGACTCGTACCCGTATTTAAAAACATACATTTTTTTGTCCAGACCCATATTATTATAAGACATAAGGGTCCCTTTTTCTCCGGTTTTATTTTTAAATATGATCAAATAATTTTTTATCAATCATTATTTTTAAAAAATCTCAAAAATTTTGATTCATCATTCAAATGAGTGAAGTTAGAACTTAGTGGTGATGCTCAAAAGCATACAAGATATCTCAAATATAAAATTACAAAAATACCCTTATAATTTTTTAGATAAAATTGGATTAATAAGTGAAGTTGGAACTTAGTATATGTAAAATTACAAAAATCCCCTATAAATTAATCCAATTAATCGTTAAACGGGTACCCACTTTTGAAATTTATGCTCGGACTCGGACCCAAACCCAGACCCATTTTTTTAAACGGACACAAAAAATGTCAAGACCCATATTTTTTTAAGAAAAATAGTGACCAGACCCGTTTAAAGTGGATCCAGAAAAAATTGGACAAATGAGTCCGAACAACTTTTACCAACCCTATTGAGGACCCAGTTAGAGGAGTTGCTAAAATAGGGTTTCATTCACCTTAGTATGTCTCCTTGGGGAGCTCCAGTCCTTTTTGTGAAGAAAAAATACGGCACTATGCGGATGTGCATTAATTACAGGAAGTTGAATCAAGTGACGATCAGGAACCGTTATCCACTTCTCAGGATCGATGACTTGTTTGACCAGTTGGCAGGAGCCAAGTTCTTCTCAAAGATTTTCATTAGATCAGGATGTCATTAGTTGAGGACTCAAGAGGGTGATATTGAGAAGACCACTTTCAGCACGAGATACGGCTTATATGAGTTCACAATCATGTCGTTTAAGCTGACTAATGCACCAGCGATCTTGATGAACTTGATGCACAGAGTTCTGGGGCCATTTCTAGATCGATATGTCATTGTATTTATCGAAGACATTATGATTTACAATAAGACTTGGGTAGAGCACGAGAGGTATCTCAGAGATATTTTGGCGACACTAAGAGAGCATAGATTGTAGAAATACAACTACACTCTTCACTATTGTAGACTTAACAGCAAAGGGAAACAACCAAAATTTAAGTTGGACATTTTAAGATTCATCAAAATATTGGAGTAACTCACTTAATCTAGTTATAAACACTTCCAAATCTTTCAATTACAGGAGTTTTCATAAACTTTCGAGTTTATTCAATAATATGTTCTCTTTTTTTCTCCAAAAGTTTTTTAAGTAATACGGTCTCTGCTACATTTCCTGTGGATACCGCTTTTCTCGTTTTCACTATGATTAAGCAAGTCATCCAATGTAAGTTCAGGTATTATCAGTCCTAATCATTCCCCAAAAGTGGTGTAGTCATATGAATTTCTCCTCAAGTGAGCTACATTCTCATTCTAGTACCCTAGAAATCTTATTATTTGCAAAATAAAATCATTTGCCTTCTTTGGTATCTAGCACAATGCCTAAACCCCGTACTAGCTCCCTAATAAGTAATCTCAATAATGACGGGGCAACGCTCCAGATTGAGTGTATCACCTAATGTTCAAAAGGGTTCAAGTCTCGAGACTAGCTTAAATGAACTCATCCACAATCAAAGGTACTTAACAAAGTTTTGGGCATACCGTACCATTCATACCCATGGAATAAATAATACTACCCTAAATAATGTTGCTAACTAAAGAATGAAACATGCATACTCATGGAACAAAGTAGCCTAACTAAACTAGACTTAATGTTGCTAACTGAAGAATGAAACATGCATAGACTACAATAAATAATACTACCCTAAATAATGTATTACATGGCATGTCATAACAAGATGATGAATGATGAATGATAGAGTAGAGATGAGTGACAATGAACTGAGAAAGAATAACACAACCATACCATACCATTCATACCCATGGAATATGCGTGAAAATAAAAACTGTTATACCTGATATCCTACGTAAATTCCATACATTCCAACAAAAATCCAATCCACAATACCTGAAAACACCCCCAAACTTTCTCAAACCTTGTCCTCAAGGTTTAAAACAAGAATTGGAATGTCAAATCACAAAGAGAAGTGAAAAGAAGTGAAATGGAACATGATATATATAATAAAGTTGAGATGATAAGTAGCAAGATATAACATGCCATACAAAAATGGATAACCTACTGGACACAAATCTCTCAAAAATATAGTAACTGGACAAAACAATATTGCTCTCACACACTCAGAAAATCGCTCAACTGCGAGCATCATCACCTCCATCGGACCCAACAGCAAAAATCAAATAAACTAAATGCAAAAACTTACCAAATCTCGATTAGACTAACCATAGATATGAAAATCATCATAAAGAGACAAAACAATGATATCGGGCTCTCGCAACTTTGGTGCTCCACAGAAAAAACCTAACACCAGTAAATAGTCACAAATGATAAGTTCACCAAACAAATATAAAAACCAGCGAATGAAAAGAAAGGGATAGAAACTTGGGCTGCCTCCCAGGAGTGCATTTGGTTAAAGTCGTTGGCTCGACTTTAGAAATTCACGTCCTAGGTGAACTTGTCCCACTTAATAAGGCTCAAGTGGTTCTCATCCGCGCAACTCCATAAGGGGAGAAAGTAACGCCTAATGTCAATGACGGTGGTGGAAGAGTCTCACCAACTTTCGGTACTTGACGGTCCTCTTGCTTATCCAACCTAATCTTATCCTGAAATGAAGGGTTAGAAACATGCATAACAAACAAGCAAGGTATATCAGTAAGAGATTTCATGGTATCAAAAATGTTAAATTTTAGGATCTCACCATCAAAGTCCATAGACAAAGTGCCATCAAAGATGTCAACTTTGGTACGAGCAGTCCGAAGAAAAAACAAACCTAGTAGAATGGGAGGTAAGCAATGAAGAGATTCGTCTCCAATATCCATCACATAAAAATCTGCAGGAAATATCAAATCATTAACTTTGATTGAGACATCCTGTATGAGCATAATCAGATGATCAACCAACCTATCAGCCAGGTGAATAACCACTTATGTGTCCTTAAGTAGACCTTCATGCAAGGACTCAAATAGAGAGCGAGACATGACATTTATGGATGCACTCAAATCGCACATGGCACTCTCAATGAAAGTATCACCTATCTTGCATGGAATAGTAAACATGCAAAGATCTTGGCATTTAGAGGGTACCTTTTTCTGAATTGGAGCAACACTTTCCCCTCAACTTACCATTACATTACCTGTGCACCCATCTTTGTTCATTTCCTCGGGCTCTAGAAGTTCAGTGACCTCTTCACACTTCTCATGAGTATCCAATGCTACGGGCTGGTGTGGAGGAGTCTCTGCTACTTTCTCAAAATCTCTCAATTGCTTAAAAACCTCCAAAAAAAATCTTCGTGGGAAAGGAGCCCTCATCATGATCTCATGCTTACTTCTCAAGGAAGCCTCATCTTGCTCAAGAGCAATTGAAGTGCTCTTTTGTCAACCTTAAGCTCCCTCGGCTTAGCCTCAATTGCAGATGATATGGCATTTACATGCAGCTTTAGATTAGGAATTTGTTATGCTGGCAACCTCCCCTGATCTTTGAGTCTCCCTAGTTGTAAAGCCATTTGACTCATTTGAACATCTAGGTCACACACAGTCGCATTATTGTCATCTATGTATTGTGTCACATCTCTAGATAGAGTATCGAACTTGGTGATGAGAGTACTCATCATCTCTTCTAGAGATCCAAGGTTCTGAACTGGCTGAGGCAGTGGAGGAGGTGCCCTAGGGGCATACTAAAGAAATTTCTAGTTCCTAGGCCCATAACTGAAATTTGGGTGGTTTTTGTTGGCTTGATTGTATGAATTGCCATATAAATTATCAAATTAATTTCTAGGAGGTCTCTAAAACCCACCACCTAAAGTATGGGCTTGTTCATCCTCGAACATGGTGGGACAAGAATCAGTTGCATCATCAGTGGCAGAACAGAATCCGTAGGACTTGACTTGAGTTTTCTTAGAGGTTAGGAGGAATCACTCCATGAGATATGTGAGTTTGTCAAGATTTTTATCAGTATTGTTTGACCCACTTTCAGTTAAAGGGGATCACGAGAGCTCCTCGTCATTTTTGTCAATGTATTGACGAGATTTACTAGCCATAGATTCATACAACTCAAACATCTCTTGAGTTGTTTTTTCTTGTACGCGTTCCACAAGCATTGTCAATCATGAGTTTCTCAATATACGTACGACATTGATAGAAGAACCGGATAAGAAAGGTATTACTTTGACCATGTTGGGGACATTGTGCAAGTAATCATTTATATCGTACCCAATAGTCATTGAAAGTTTCTCCCTCTTTCATCTTTATGCTACAGATTTCTCCAATAAGTTGATATGATTGAGATTCGGGAAAGAATTCACTCAAGAATGCAAAAATCAAATCATTCGAACTGGTGATTGCTCCCGAGGGGAGACAGAATAGCCACTCTTGTGCTCTGTTTTTAAAACAGAATGGAAAAGCCAACAGTTTGACTTCATCTTCATCGGCTCTGGGTGGTTTCATTGTCCCATACTTAGAATGAAAATCTTTGATGAAACTGACTGGATCCTCTCGGTCCAAGCCATGAAAGGAGGGTAAGAGATTGATGAAGCCAGACTTTAGTTTAAATTCTCCCCTGTATGCAAGATATGTTATAAAGTGTGGTTGATATGCTAGGAGAATTTGCATCTCATCATTCTCCATCTTTATGGTGACTCGAGGCTCAGCATGTGCCGGTGCAAGTGTAGGATTAACCACATTTGGGGCTTACGGTTGAAATTGAGGGATTATTGGTCCCCACAGAGCCATCGAAAGAGCTAAGTGTTCCCTTTTATCCTGGTGTTCCCCATGAAGATGGTTGTCCCTTTCCTCTCGGGATGATTGTTGACATTATTCTCCATTGTTGGAGAGCGCTCGCCATTAAGTAGGAGTTCGAAAGCTTTTTTTCTCTTTCGCGCTTCTTTGGCGTTCTTACGTCAAGTCTTCTCGATCTTCGGATCATAGGGTACTAAGGATCCGGTGGACTTCGATCGAAGAAAACTTTTACGCATAAAAAGGAAAAAAAAAACCTAAGTTAAAAAAAAAACTTGGTCCCCGACGACAGCACCAAAATTTGACGCACGTCGAATGAGTCAATGGAAATCCCGATGTAATTACCAGATACCACAAGAATTGTAGCAGCGGCAAGTACGAGGTCGATCCTCGGAGACCAAGTATTTTAACTTAGGTTTGTGTACAGAAAGAAAAATCAGGGGGGTTTACAAAGCTTGAGTGAACTAAAAAGAACTAGAGAATGAAAACAATTTTAAAAAGAAGAATTCAATAGAGGAGAGTAACCCAGGCTTTCGGCTTCTTGAAATTTGTCAACAACCTATGTAATTCATCAATTTTCGTTTCATGCAAATATATGAAATTCGATTATAACCTAGTGTAGTTATAGACTCAGTGACGCACTCGGTTCCTCGCACTTCCTAGTCTCGGTAGTCAAGGTACAACCATTAACTACTTCCCTAACCAAATACACAACCCTAGACTCACGCAAATTGGGTTTAATGCGTTGATTGCATTAATGCGATTCCTGAAGCCAGAAGCCACTACACCTAGACAACCGGATCGCTAGTGCTCCTAGTTTAACCTAGATCCCTAAGGCACTTGACCGATCCCGAAAGGGACTAACCAATCAATATGGTCAATTGTCACTTGAATGAGGCAATCGTGTAAGGACGAATGCTTCAACTCAATAACTAAAGGTGATCAACCTAATAAACATGCAAGGGTCATTACACACAATCAAATCTAACCCTAGATGATGTTTAATGCCAAAGAAAATAAATCATAACAGAAAATCAATGTGAAAATATATTAAATAAACCTCATGATGAATTCTAAGGTTGAAGACTCTGTTCGATACACCTCCGGTCTAGATCAAGATGATTAGCCAGACATTGTCGAGCAAAAAAACAAGTTTCCTATGAGTTCTGGTGTAATCAAAAGGTAGAAATTTGTAAACAAACCTAACTACTATTCACATGAAACCATAAGTGGGTTTCAACCTAAAAAGTCAAAAAAAATGGTAAATTTTGAGTTTTTGGACGAAACATCGGGAGTCGCGTCGTGCCCATTATAGGCCATCGCACATTAAGCCTCAGTTCTGGACGTCGCAGGTCACGCCATGAGAATTTATACTTGCCAGATTTTCGTTTTTTTCATAAAGATAAGTTATGTATCTACTAATCACAAATACATCATGGGGAGGATTCTCCCAAAGACAGTTACTGCGTTCAAATAAGGCTTTCCTTGCTAAGGAATAAGCCTTCACATTTAACTCCCTAGGTACAAAATGGTAATTAAATGGATCCCAATTCTTGGACACGTTTCTGACATCAAACAAAATAGGATCAAGGTCCCCATACTCCTTATCATGTGAGTTGAGCGCTTCGACCACTATCTTGGCATCAAAACAAATCATCCTCGGGTCACTGCAATCTCTACAATGTTGTGCTGGGTTACGTATTGCCATCGCCTCTGCAACCTCAATTGAAGATGAAGCTCCAACAATAAATGAACCTGCTCTTTTGATAAAGCCCATCCTCGAAGCTAGGATCCATCCAATTCCCGTCTCCCAGGAGTTCTATCTCTCGCGGCATCAACAAAGATAATAGAACCAGTTTCTCTTGCCAGTATGTCCTCTATTACTTCATTCATTGCTCCACTCATCTCACACAATCGATTTAACTGTGTGACTTGTAGGGTAGTTTTTTCCAACAGCTTTGTGGAGTCACTCCCTTTCCCTTAAAGATACACTCTTTTTTATTCTTCCACATTCTCCAAAACCCCATAGCGTACCATTGCAGCCTCTCTTCATAGTCGGTTGTAGCCCTTAGCATTATTGATAGTGTCTCCCACAGTTCCTTAAAGGAAGTCCCTACAATCAATCCCAACTGCAAACCCCATGGGGCCAAGTACCAAAGGCGCATAGCAAAGTCACACATAAAAAATAAGTGCTCAGTTGTTTCTGAATCCTTACCACATAGATGACATATAGAATCCCTCAACAACTTCTTTTGATGTAAGGCTCTTTTAGTTGGAAGGTCACCTTTTATACACTTCCACAAGAAAACTGAATTTTCCTGGGCATCTTCAGCTTCCACAGTGTATGCCAAATTGCATCGGATGGCCTTCCCGTATTGGATTCCCCTACAAATGGACTCCCCCAACATCCTTCCTCATCCAACCTTACTGCCAGCCGATATGTTGATTTGATGGAGAAAATACCTGACTTCTCGTAGTGCAATATAATCTTATCTTCACAACCCTCCCTACTTGTAGGCGTGGCAAGTATCAGGGCAACCTCCTCTTCACAAAAATTCTACTCAATCAGGCCCCTGTTCCACTAATGAGTATATAGGTTCATAAGATCAGAAACCTTCGAAATGCTATTCCTACTTCTAGACAACAATTTTGCCCTATTCATCCCTGCAACCGAGTAATCCTCCCAGACGTTTACCTACAGCCCATTTCCCACTCCCCATCTCAGTCCCTTATCAGGATTTTCCTTCCTTTGAGAATACTTCGCCAAGCCCCCGAAGGTCTTAAACCTAGCTCAGCTCCCATGAAGTCCCCCCTCGAGAAATACTTGCCTATAAGAAAATTACACACCAACTAATTCTCTCCCTTCATGATTCTCCATGCCATCTTAGTAAGAAAACTTCAGTTCAAAAGTTCCAAATCTCTAAATCTCAACCCCCCAGAAACCTTAGCTTTTTTCATCTCGTTTCACTTGCACCAATGAATACCCTTCTCTTTCGATGCACTACTCCACTAGAACTTTGCCATTGCTTAAGTGATTTCAAAGATAATGCCATTTGGCAACATGGATATGGCTATTTGGTGGTTGAAAAAATTACATCCGTACGGTTGTTTTTTTTTAAATTCGTAAATTATTGTGGTTTTCTTTTTTATTCTTTAATTATGGTATATCGTCTTTTGAAAGGCGTAATTGGTCTGACCTGGCGCCACGGCACGAATGGCGCCTTTTGTAAAGGCGCCATTCGTGTGACGTGGCGCCACGTCGTCTCACTAACAAGAATGGCACCTTTACAAAAGGCGCAATTCTTGTTCATGGGATGCCACATGCACACCACGCGACCACGCATTTATGCACTGCATGCGTGGGATACCACACCACGCAGCTACTGCGTTGCAAAGATTCTCTGCATGCATGTAGAGAATCTCTGCAAGCACCCCCCTACAACCACCCCTATCGACGACCTAGGGTCATCAATGGGGGGTTGAATGTTGGTTGGGGACGGTGGGGGGTGTTTAAGTGTTTAAAATAGGGACAGGGAGAGAGGCAGTGAGGAAGAAGCGGTGAGAAGCGAGCGGTGTGAGAGAGAGGAAGAGAGTGTGTGGGAGATCGAGAGAGAAGACGGCAAGCGACGACGGCGACGACGACCGAGCAGCAAGAAGCGGCGAACGAACAAGGCGGCAATGTAAGTAGAAGTGTGTGTGTGTTTGGGTTGAGTTTGTGAGCCAAGAGAGAGAGAGAGGGAAGAGAGAGAGGGAGGAGGAAAAGAGTGTGTGAGCGAGAGAGAGAGGGAACAAGAGAGAGGGAGAGGAAGAGAGTGTGTGAGCGAGAGAGAGAGAGAGAGAGAGAGAGAGAGAGAGAGAGAGAGAGAGAGGAGAGAGTGTGAGAGAGATGGTGAGAGGTGCCGAGAGAGAGAGAGAGAGAGGGAGAGAGAGAGAGAGAGAGAGAGGTGTCGTGAGAAAGAAAGGTAGGGAGTGACATGGAGGGTGAGAGTGTGCCGAGAGAGAGAAAGAGAGAAAGGTAGAGAGTGTGAGAGAGAGGGTGTGGTGCCGTGAGAGAGAGAGGAGGAGAGAGTGTGTCGTAAGAAAGAGAGAGAGGGGGAGAGTGTGAGAGAGAGGGTGAGGTGCCGAGAAGAGAGAGAGAGGGGAGAGTGAGAGAGAGAGGGTGAGGTGTCGTGAGAAGAGAGAGAGGAGAGAGAGTGAGAGTGCCGAGAGAGAGAGAGGGGGAGAGTGTGAGAGAGAGGGAGGGTGAGAGAGAGAGGGGAGAGAGTGTGTCGTAAGAGAGAGAGAGAAAGGGGGAGAGTGTGAGAGAGAGGTGAGAGGTGCCGTGAGAGAGAGAGGAGGAGAGAGTGTGTCGAGAGAGAGAGAGAGTGTGAGAGAGAGGTGAGTGAGAGAGAGAGGGTGAGTGCCGTGAGAGAGAGAAGAGGAGATAGTGTGCCGTGAGAGAGAGAGGAGGAGATAGTGAGAGAGGGGAGGGTGAGAGTGTGAGAGAGGAGAGAGAGAGAGAGAGAGAGAGAGAGAGAGAGAGAGAGAGAGAGAGTGAGAAAGAGGGTGAGAGAGAGGGGAGAGAGAGTGTGTGTAAACAAAGTGACAAGAGAGAGAAGGAGAGAGTGTGTGGGTTTGGGTTTGGGTTGAGCGTGTTAGCTGAGAGAGAGAGAGGGAACAGCTGAGTGTGTGAGCAGAGAGAGTGTGTATGTTTGTGTGTATTTAGCAAACGTTCGGTGTTTGGGGAACGTTTAGCCGAGAGAACCAATATTTTTAATTATTCTTTTTATGAATATTTTTTTGTTGTTTAGTTTTCATTTGAATAAAATAACTAAATTTATATTTTTTTCACAGGGAATATTAATTTTTTGTAGGTCAAGAAATATTAAATTGAAGAACAAACCGGAAGGAAAATAGTAAGAACAAAAATTTATTTATTTATTTATTTAATATATTTATAGTGTAATAGATTTTTTAAGAAAATGTGGTTAATTAGCATGTGTTTATTGCATGGTGTGTGTAATTTAAATGTTTTATTTTTAAATAGCTATTAAAGGATGTTGCAGCATAACATCGTAGTTAACAAAATGTTACAAATGTTAAACCCTATAGAAAAACTAATTTTTTGTAGTGGTTGTCGTAACTTATTGTGTGTAGTGATAAATGCTTGATAATTATTTGGCACATTTTACACGTGAGTGGCAAATCGACCCAAAGATAAATATGATCTGTGTTATTTATTATCAGTGTTTGATTATTGCGACAAGATATCAATTACAAGTTAGTATTAATGGAGTGTCCGGTGTATACACTATTAGTCCCCTCATCATCTTCAACAACGACCACAAGGAAAAAATCTTTTGCTTACAAATTTAATTTGTAAGTAAAAGTTTTAAAATTGTAAGTAAAAGTTTTAAAATTGTAAGTAAAAGTTTTTACTTACAAAATGTCGTTGGTAAAAACATCGTAAGAATAGACTCGTCGGTAAAAGTTTACACTTACAAACTTAATTGTAAGTAAATAGATCATTTTTTACTTACGAACCCACCATCATAAGTAAAAGTGTATAATATCCGTTAATAAAATTTCTATTCGTTTTCAATAATATTCATTAATATAACTATATTTTTCATTTAAATATTATTTTGTTTAATTTTTGTGCCTTTCATTATTTTTTCAAAAAACATTACGTTAATATTTTAATGAGTTTCGTTTTGGTAAAAAAAATTAATGAGTTAGAGAACTTAAATAAAATACAGTTAATTATTCTTGATTATTGTTCTGACCAGTTTTTCATCAATTTGGCAAACTTTGTCTTCTTCGGGAGCCCAAAGCTAGCTAGAGTAGATCTAGCTGGGTAACCAAACAATGTACTAAAGCTCCTTCAACCAACAACTAGAAAGAGAAGAAAAAATAAAGTTAGACAGTTTAAAATTGATTTATAATTTTCTTCATTAAAAAAATTAAAGAAATTAAAAAAATTGAATACAACCTTCAAAAAAGCCACAGATGTTTTAAGCTTGTAGAGACTTTGCAATAGGCTCATGCATCTTACATGCACCCAATTAATATGAAGAAAATAAGTTGAAACGTATAGAATGCATTAGGATTAATCAACAAATGTAGTTGAAATGCAAATCAAAACCTTTGTAGAGATTGCATGTACTGACATGGATGAACCCATGAAATTAAGAGACGATGCATAATCGAGATGAAGTACAAGGCGCAACAACGTCAAGAGGAACTCTTTGATGATTTGCGACGTGATGAAATAGAAATTAGTTGTGAGGTCAACGTGAGAGATAGGACCGTGAGCCTAGGAGATAGGGAGAGAAATTGTTGGGTTTTTAACTTATTATCTTTTGAAACAACGTGTGTGCATTGGGGGGTGGGATGTGGGGGTTCGGGTGTGCGTTCCCACGTTCGTGTTCGTGTACGTAGCAAGATCCTTATCTTTTTTGTGCCTATCTTCTTATTTTTGAGATATTTTTTTGTGCCTATCTTTTATTTTGGATTTATCCAACAAAATAAAAACCAATTACTTATTATTTACTTGTAAAAAGACAATTAAATATTAAATATTACATTACTGTTTCGTCCCTTTTTAGTGAAAGTTTAATTTGTTAATTAATTTTTCTTCTTCTTCTTCTTTTTTCTAGTTTGGTAGTTTCCTTTTTATTGAGTATATATATTGTAAGTAAAAATACATATTTACTTACAAAGCTATACATATTACTTTCCACTAAGATTCATAAGCAAAAGTTAGAATTTTTACTTGCAAACAAAAGTAGTTTATATAAATATATTTTTGTGAGTAAAAGAAATTCTATTACTCACTAAAAACTATTGTCGAATTAGGTCGATATTCACTTATTAATTATTAGCTTTTGCTTACAACTCATGAGTCATAAGTACAAACAATGCTTTTAGTTACAACTTTATCAATTTTTTTTTACAAACTTAAGAGTCATAAGCAAATACGGACTTTTACTTACACTTTTTATATTCGTAATTGAAAGTTTTGTAATTAAAAGTCGAATTTCTTGTAGTGAACATCAGTAACAAAATACGTAATTTCGCATTCACAAGTGTCCTCACTCTGCTCTCTAGTGCTGACAGTAGACTATAGGCGCTGCCCCATCCGAATATATTTATTTCCAATTGTTCAGTCAACGATCGTTCAATGAAAAAATCAGGCCACTACTCATCTTTGAATACGTCAGACCATTCTTCTCCCTCTTCTCTGGCCACGACCATGCAAGGAAGTAGCTAACTTGCTAACTGTGACCGCAATTGATCATATTCAAACTCACTATCTACCACTTGAAGCTCCGATAACCACTGATTAAGAATAATAACATTATAGACGATATATTTAGTAAAAACAATTAAGCATTAGTGTATAACATAAGCATTTTACAAACAACATCTCGTTAGAGAAGCATAAAACAAGAAGTGATTGTTGTCCATACAAGTATATAAATGATGTAATGTGTGTTGGCGATCAATAGGAATAGACTTTTTTGTTAGGCAGTGCAAACTTCCATGTGTAGGTACACTTGAAAAGTAGATTAGTGTCGGTATATATATTAATAAGTTCACATTGTAATGTTTTGATGCTAGAGAGTTCAATGAGATTCCTACCATACCAAAGAAGATAATTCTCAACTTTATTTTGTCAAATTTCTCGATAATTTCTCGATAATTTATTCTGTAATAATATTTATTATCAAACACTTTGAAAAGTATGGATGGATTGATATTGTCAATATTGACAAGATTGATTATGCTAACAAGATTGACTATATTAACAATATATTATGTCAATAGAGATCAAGGAAACATGAAACCTATGTACGTCAACCTGTCATTTTTCCTTTCTGGTTTACATAAACATATTGATTTGTGTTGAATGAAAGTTTTTAATTGCAAGTGATAATAATTACTATTTCTTCTACATTGTCCATATCGGCTATATTGTTAATAAATATTGTCATCATGAGACTATAACCTACTTCAATTAATCAATCGAATTTTGAATTAAATAAACACTAAGTGGTAACTATTTTTATGTCCATATTGTCTATTTATTACTTATTGACAACATGCATTTGAAACGACATACAAAGATAAAGAAAGCTTGTTTCTACCCAAAAAAGTAAATAAATAAAACTTGTTAGACGTGTCATTATTGTTGAATAACCGACGTAATACTTGTGTATATCTGCACTATCAAAAACTTTAGTATATATGTGAGAAGCTCTAAGGCACGTGACAACATTCGAATGCTTATATATATATATATATATATATATGCAAGTGGGTGGTCTAGAACAAGGTTTTTAGGTTAGAGTTTAACTGATTTGTTGAGAAGCTGGCAATCCTTAATGACATTTGATCTAGGTTGATATGTCCTTTTTGAAGTTAACGCAAGCATGAGAAAAGTTTTATTGGTATGATGCCGATCGTTTTTGGCGTTAAGACAGGCACAACAAGAATTTTGTGTATGGTTTTTGCTTAAAAAATCTCCATTTTTTATAAATATCATTCATATAGAGAACCTCTCAAATTGGAGTACACACTTTTGCAAGGAGTCAAAAAAAAAACATAAACCTTAGAATCACAACTCGTTTAATTGAAACCAACAAACAACATAAAACAAGAATCAAAACCAACAACCATTCAAGAAATCTCAACTCCTTCCATTATAAATTAAATCAAAGTTAAAGTGAAAAACAAACCTCCGTTTCTCCTCCTCACACCCAAACTTGAACAACAACTTCTCAAGCAAAATCCAAACACGAATAAGACTTCTCACCGCCAAAATGCCCTAGGCACCATCTTCCTATTTGTCAAATCGAAATCACTTGTACATGGACTGCTCAAAGTAACTAATGTAACATGGAGAGGGAGAGAAAAGAAGACCTTTGAGAGTGCAGAGAGAGAGAAGTTGTTGAAAAATTACTACAAGATGCTCCATTTTGATATAGGAACAAGAATAATTTTTTATGAGGATTCTTTGAAAAGTTCGATCGTGCCTCAAATCCTCATTTTGACCAATTTTTCGCTTGATATATATGTAATTTTTTTTACATTATCAATGCGGTAAATTATGTAAGTCATGGAAGGTAGGAACATCCCGTTTCAATTTTATGCACATGGAGAATTTGTTAAAGTTTCGCAAGGCATCGCGTATAGAAGACCCCCATCAATGATCCTAATTATTAAGTTAGGAATGAGTAAACATGAGTTGATGGATCACATGTATAACGCGTTTGGTATTTCGTCCATTGAGACTCTCATTACGATGACGTATCGTCACGTAATAACTCATCCATCAGGCTCACAATATTTTATCCCCGTGTCGTTGCAAGACGAGACCCACTTCGAGTTGATGTGGTAAACAGTGGCGAATCTATCATTATCAGCGAAGGTAGAGATTTATTTAACCTTCGAGTCAATCGAGCCTTTTTAAAATTCTACTGTACATTCACAAGTGGTAGAAGAAAATGTGGGCATGACATGCCCTGCATCAATGATGGAAAGATTATGTATGCAATCACCTATAGGTGATGTTGTACAAGATAGATTTGTTACTCCGATTGATGATAACATTAGTGCCCCCAGTGATGACCCTAACGAGGACCACGACAACAACATTGACGAGGACGTATGTCCCCTCGAGGATGCTGCGCCATCTGTTAATTGGGAAAATATAAATGTTGTTACAGACGACCCAACCTACGAACCTCCAGGGGCGGAAAACTTGCAAGATGATGAGCAATTTGCAATTGACGAGGAGGAGTGTATGGAAGAAGCAAGCGATGAAGAAGTTTACCAACCATTGCGGTGTATAATGAAATTGATTGGGAAGTGGCTAATTCTACTGCGACCCAACATTCTCATCATTCGACTGGATGGGACATGCCTAATTTTGAGTTGGAAAGAGGAATGTGCTTTGACAATAAGAAAGACTTGCAGCATGCCATCAAAGTATTGCATGTTAACAACCATTGTCAATACCTTGTTATGGAGTCAACTACAACCTTATGGCAGTAAAGTGCAGAAGTGCGTCGGAAGCTGGGTGCATGTGGCGTCTCCGTGCTTGTTTGTGAAAAAAGAAACAATTATGGGAGATCACTCAATTAGACGAGCCGCACAGCTGTATAAATCCCGGTATAAAACGCAGTCATGCCCAACTCGACGCCAACATGCTTGCATGTGAGATACAAAGCGTTGTCCAAATAGATCAGGTAATTACTATCAAGGCCTTGGTAGAAATGATTAAGCTAAAATACGGACATTAAGTTCCCTACAAGTGAATGTGGGATGCTAAAAGGAATGCAGTTGCAAATGCATTCGGAGATTGGGACACGTTGTATGCTACGTTACCAAGATGGTTGGCGGCTGTACATAATAAGAGCCTAGGGACAAAGATTGAGTGGTTACATAGACAATGGGCTGCAGATGAGATCAGGACAGAGCATCCTCAATTTCGTCGTGTGTTCTTCGCATTCGAAGCATCAATCGAAGGGTTCAAGCATGGTAGTCCTCTTCTACAGATTGACGTGACATTCTTGTATGGCAAATACAGTGGTAAGCTAATGATTGCCCTATCTGTTGATGGCAATGGACATCAACTTCCAATTGCATTTGCAGTTGCGAAAAATGAATCAACAGACTCGTGGGGGTGGTTTTTGAGGATGTTGCGCAAACAAGTGACCGATAGAGATGGTATTTGTATTATTTTCGACCGTCACTCTGGCATTCTCGAGGCTGTTAACATACCAGCAAATGGTTTTTGTCCACCAAGAGGATACCATCGTTATTGCCTGCGACACTTGACCAGTAATTTTAACACAAATTTCAAAAATGAATCGTTAAAGAACATCCTTTCTCGAGCTACTGGTCAACATCAAGTGAGGAAATTTGATGCATGCATGGAGTGTTTTGCTTATTTGTCATCAGGAAGTCCTCAATGTCTTCAATATGTGAATGCCATTCCCAAGGAACTCTGGACTCAATCGAATGATGGAGGCCTGCATTATGGATGGATGAATTCTAATGGGGTTGGTATGTAATCGATAGTAGTTATGTTTGTTATCTTATATTATTTTTCACTGTGCTAATATTACTGACGCAACATTATCTTACCATTGTAGAATGTTTTAACGGTGTATTGAAAGGGGCACGATTCTTGCCAATAATAGCAATGGTTCAAATGATTTACTACAGGTTGGTGACATACACCAACCGACGCAAGGAGGAAATCGATGAAGCAATCTCGCATGGGCTCAATTACACGAAATATGCCATGGATAAAATTGCACATTATGAACAATTTGCAAGGAGACATTACGTCAAATAGATAAATCGCGACACTAGTGAGTTTGAGGTGCTCACTGGACGTCATGGTGATCGCATGCATAAAGGCAACAATACACATATTGTTATCCTGAAGAATTGGTATTGCAGCTGCAATAAATGGCAATCGTTTGGTTTCCCTTGCTCATACGTGTTAGCTGCATGTGCCCTTATTCGACTTGATTATACACAATTTATTGAGCCATACTACAGGATGGACGTGTACGCACGATGCTACTCCTCTCAATTCAAAGCCATCCCCGATGAGAAGTATTGGCCGACTTTTGCGACGAAGATTTTACCAGATCCTAGGTGTAGACGTGGCCGAGGGAGACCAAAGGGAACACGAAGGCAAAATGAGATGGATCTTCCTAATGTTTCGAGGACCTTGCGATGTGGCATACGTCATCAAGGACATAAACGAACAACATGTCCGAATAGAGATCGTGGTCGAGTCCCTACTAGGAGGAACCGTTGCAGTCTTTGTCGTCCAGAGGGACATAACAAAAAAAATTGTCCATCAAAAGCTCAACCTCCCAATCCAAACCAATGAGAGGATTTGTATTTTGTTTGTAAACGGTGTCAGTTGGTAATTTCATAACATTTATATTAATATAGTATTCAGATATGTTACGTAAAGTAATAGATAGGTATTTGTTAATGTTATAACTCGTACTAATGATTAGTTGTGACTTTTAAAACTACTCGACCAATTTCTCTAATCACACAGTTGTAGCGAGTACACATGGAACCAGGACTATCTAATCCTTCTCTTCTACGCCTCTAATCTACACACAGATCATCGCAAGTCTGGAGGGATCAGGTATATACATTTAACATGTATGCGCCTAATATTTATGCAAAAACGTTTAATACATATATATATATATATATATATATATATATATCGACATATTTTTTAATTGTAAGGTACATGATACGATGCGCGTGTGAAGAAGACGGGGTGTCATTGATCGACGGGTGAATTACCATTCTCGAATGATACCTTACCTACGTTCTAGTGGCTTTTATGGTATTTCACGCATAGAATTTTTTAGACTTGATTGGGCTTTGATCACCACTTTCGTTGAGAGATGGCGTCCAGAGACACATACGTTCCACATGCGTTGTGGCGAGTGTACGATAACACTCCAAGACGTTGAGATTCAGCTCGGGTTACCGATTAATGGTATGCCTGTGACTGGAAGCACAGATGTCGACTATCTCGCGGTGTGTAAGAGACTACTTGGTGCAAGACCTGAACCACTTGACCTTTCTAGGAATAGAGTTCTTGTTTCATGGCTCGAACAAAATGTGCCACCTATAGAGGATGACAGCAATGAGGAAATTGTTCGACGTTATGTTCGTTCGTACATTCTACAACTTATTGGTGGTTGTGTGTTCGCTGACAAGTCGAACCGATATGTACATATGATGTTTCTTCCGTTGCTCGAGAACCTTCAAACAGCTGGGCAGTATAGTTGGGGAAGTGCATGTCTGGCATATTAATACAGGGAGTTGTGTCGTGGGTCTCGCTCTAGTGCGTACGAGGTCGCTGGTGCGTCAATTCTTATACAACTATGGGCCTGGGATAGGTTTCCATTTATAGCACCAACGCGCATGCCTGTTCCTAGAGCTCGACCACGAACATGTGATGGAGTATACATGCCCAATGACGTTCCTTTGGGATATCGGTAATAAAAATGTTTCTCATATTATTTGTAATTATTCATTGCGTCTTTTTAATTTATGACTAATTTAATGTTTTGTATATAGATGGATAGTTGTATTTTCGATAACTAGGACTTCCACACACGTTTTATCATCATATCGTGATGCACTTGACACGCAGAGGGAGAATTTCGTGGAGTGGCAACCATACGCTGATGTCATTGAGTCACTTCCACAATTATGTACTCAAGGTCACGGGAGCTGGCATTCGACGTGTCCTTTAATTTGTTTCCATATAGTTGAGTGGCATAGACCGGAAAGGGTCATGAGATAGTTTGGGCTGACACAGGTCATGCCACCTCACTGTGATTTTGACACACGTCTGCACCGCGTCCAATTGAGAGGACACCCTCAAGAAAATTGGGCAGTGTATCACAGGAAAAAATATAGAGTTGTGGGAAAATCGTAGTACGATGGAACAAGAACGGGAACATGATCAGGAAGAGTATATGAGGTGGTACAGATCTATCACCAGGCAATACATTGGACATAACGGGGCTCTACGCGAATTTTCGGTAACCTTGAAACTATAATGTTGTTATCCTCATGAGTTATATTTAAAATTGTTAAGCAACATTGCATTTTTTTGTATATCAGTTTACATTTGCGCGTCAATTTGAGCTAGTATTCATTGATGGCGGGATCGATCAAGGCATTGCTGCTCTACATCAAGGCATCAGAATCTTAGATGAGGATGAACGGTAAAGGACTACTCTGTGGAATGATGAAAATGTAGTTGAGCCGGAAATAGATGACGAAGCTTCTCAAGAAGAAGAGGAAGAACAACAAGAAGAGGATCAAAGCCTAGCAGATAGAGGGAGGAGAAGAAAAACAACGACTCAGACTTTAGATGAGAGCAGTAGACGTTCTTCTCCACCACCTCCATCTCGTCCAACACCAAGAACGTCAGAGACCGTTGGTGAGAGCAGCAGACGTTCTCCTCCACCACCTCTAACCCACCCTTCTTCTTATGGGTACTCTCCTTTATCGCCCCCAACGCAACCAGAAGCTTATATGTTTTCGCCTAGGACACCGAGCATGAGTGTTCATCCTTATTATTTTGATCCATATGCTCTTGGGCCATCATCTTCGTACATGGACCATAGAATGCCTACACATTCAATACGATGTTCATTGCCTCAATATATGCCAAGTCCATTTACTCCACCATATTATAATTACAATATTCCATATAGTGGATATGACTCATTCATGCCCTTATTAGGCATGCCACCTCATGTTCCTTTCACCCTACCACATACAGGAAGTCAGTATGTTGGAATGGTTCAACCCCCTATCTTTGATAGCACTGGTAGTAGAGGTCAATCGAGTCAACACAAGGAAGAAGTTCAATCAAGTCAACGAGCTCAACAGACTCAGTTGGACGTACAAGCACGCAGAAATCCACGTCGAAATAGAGTACGACCGGTTTTCCATACGGAGGAGCAACGTCAACGTCGATAAATTTACATCATATCTTTGTATGAGTTTCTTTCATGTCATGGTAATTTCTTTGTATCAACGAACATATCCTAGTCGAGAATGTTGACATTCCAGTTGCACATGAAGATGCTTTTCAAGAGCAAGTACCTGAGCATGATACCGAAGTTGATATTGGCAACAATATTGCAATTTCGCTTGCTGGTCCTAGTGGCACGTACATGTTAGACGTCGATGATGAAGAATGTAACGAAAACAATAATTCTAATTTCTCAGTGGATAATGAAAATAGTGACAACGAACCATGACATACTCACTTAAGTAGGTTTAAAAAATCAAACCTAATTAGTAAATTTAGTTACACATTTGTTTGTTCCTTTCGTAATAATTGATTATGACATTTACATTTGTTTCTAACTTACTTTTGAACTTTAAAAAAGTCATGTCAGGCAAAAATTATGCATCGTCATCTGGGGAGGGATCTGGTGGACGATCCAGCGGACGATCCGGTGGACGATTCGGTGGTCGCAGAGATCGTCCATCTCGCGACTTGGATCGTTCGCTAGTACGATCCCCGTGATGATGTTGAGCCTCGGCGGCGTCAAGAGCAGCTCACTCCGCAACAGCTTGCTCAGCAACAGCTTGCTCAGCAGCAGCTTGCTTACCATCAACAACTTTTTGTCCAACAACTGCTTTCTCAGCAACACCATCAATCACAATTATTTCAGTAGTATCCTTGTCCGCCTTATGCACAGCACCCCCACCAGGCCCCTCTCCTTCAGCCATCGGGGCCATCTTTATTTGGCCCTAATGATCCAACCACTCTACAGGCTTACTCCTCTCTTTTGGCATCGCAACTCCCTCCACCAATCGTTGGTCGCATTACTTCTAGAGGATCTACCCACGCATCTTCCTCCCATCAGCAGGACTACCAGCATGTCCCGATCGCTCCCTTCGACTCTAGTATGCATGCCTCCCCATCGAGGAGTCATGATCATGTGAGCATGCATCACATTCGCCTAATACTTCAAGCCACCCTTCGATTGAGCCGTCTATTAGTGGTACCTCGCGTAAATCACAACGAGGCGATGAGCCAGCTAGGGCCCCGAGACGTAGATGTAATGATGACCGAGGCACGGAACGGGTGTTATTGACCGTAAAAACTGTGAAAGAATTGTAAGTCAACGAAATATTATTATGTATATATACTTACGTTTAATGAACTTACTATAATATTGGTCTAACTTTTTTTGTCAAAATGTAGTGGTACTTTCTTGCATCCGTCATCGGAAGCGTCAAAGCAAATGATGCGGGTATATAAATTCGATTTACATAAGGATGGCTACTGTTGGGATACGGTCCCCAACCATATCAAGGAGCAATATTTTAACAAATGGGTGGTAAGAGATTTTTAAATAAAAAAATTAAGTTTCTTTTACTTAGCATATGTTGAAGACTTAACTTTCTATTATTACAGACTCATTTCGATTGGAGACGATCAGATGACGCTATGGTTAGACATTTGTACGACAGGCAGATTGCCACTCGTTACACTGACTTTGTTAGTAAGATGGTGAGGAAGCCGACAAAACCAGCACATGTATCTCTAGAGGTTTTTGAGCATTACAAGAAGATGCGGTCTACTCCAGAATATAAAGCAAAGTCCGCACAAGCGAGCCGAAATCAGAGATCAGAGGTGGGGGGAACTGGTTCGTGTCCATCTGTGCACGGAGGTGGAGCCATATCCATCTATGAGCATTCGTTGAAACTGGTATGTTTTGGGACATACATACATAGATACATACATACATATGTATACATTAGATTCATATAAGTTTCAAACTTAATTTTAAGTTAAACATATTTTATAGGAGAAGAAACTCGGTCGAAAGCCGACTACTTTGGATTTATGTTTATATCTCCATACAAAGGATCATGATGGTGCCACTTTCTTGGATCCGAGAGAAGAGGCGATTGCCGTAAGAAACTATTTTACCATAATTGTTTTTTGTTAATTATAGCTATCAATGACTTATATGACTTGTCAATGTTGAAATTCTTAATACAGGCAGCTATACACGAAAGGACCAGAGAGCTTTCCTAGCTGCAGCCTGAGACTCCAATTGATGAAACAGAATTATATTTGTAGATTGTGCAGCGAAATGATAAAGGCCAGAGATTTGGTCTTGGCTGGACACCGTCAGGGTCTACGATGCGTAGACCTGATGAAGCTGGATCTTCTCGTCCTATATTTGCAGATGATGAGTCATTTGACCAGTTCAAGATGGAATTCAAGGAGATGCAAGCAATGATACTAAAGCTGGTTAATGACACGTTTGCAGATCGCAAGCAATTGCTTGAAATGCAAGGACGGTTACATCGCATGGAATAGGATTTCATGGAAAGATTAGCTGCACAAGAAAGGCAAGATGATGATGATGATGCTGCTCACAATGACTCAACGACCGAGGTTGATGAATGATGATTTCTTTTTCACAACATCCAAAAAGGTTAGATTTTTTTGGCACATTTTTTACTTGATACTAATAAGTTTTTTTATTAGGTACCATTATAAATCTTATGAATTTATTAGGAACCATTATAGAAACATAAATCATGTAAACCATATATTGAATCGAGATTATTGGAGTAATGTTTGTTATTCACTAGTTTTTTCTATTGTATTCTTTATTTGAATATTGAATTGGGAGACTCAAAAAGGTTTTACTTCTAAATAGAATGTTTGTTTTAGGTCTACATTGAACATTTGTTAAGAATGATATTAGGATTTTGTGTTTTAATTGGTTCTACACAAAATAACTTGTTCAAACTATATTAACATCTTTTATTTTGTGTTTTCATATTTGTGATATTGAATATATATGCTAACTGTTAATTAATTTTACTAATTTGTATTTATTTATTTTTTATTGAAATAAATATGATTTGTTCTTTATTATAGGTTGTTTTTCATAAAATATATGACTTTTCTATATGTGAATCTCAATTTTGTATACCTCAAAGCTTAACTTATTTTATTTTGCTTTTTCTTTTTTTTTTTGCAGGAAACTATGGTATATATGATGGATGGATTGAATTTTTATGACGGTTTTCTTGGAAACTTATTTTGTGTTCTCCTATTTTGATTTTTTTTAATTTTTTGTATAGAGACAATTATTGATACACTGAGTTTATGTATTCAAATTTGATTAATTTCCATTGGAATGTATTGGAATGTATGAATTCATTGTTGTTGTATTGGAATGTATGCGAGGAATGTATGAAAAGTATGAATTCATTATATTGTATGAAGGGAATGTATAAACCCTATAAACCCTTATTAACCCTAAATGTATCATGCAGGAATATATATATATTTTTTATATATATAATAATATATATTTAGCGACGGGCTCCCCATCGCCAAAATGGATTGCGACAGGGAGCCAGTCGCCAATAATAGATTGGCAACGGGGAGCCCGTCGCCAAAAGACCAGTCGCCATTTTCTCCACGTCGCCACCAAGTTGCTGCACACATCGCCACGTCAATCTCACATCGTCAATAACGCCTTTAGTAAAGGCAATATACATTATTTGTGAAATTTTAAAGAAATTTACCCTATTTAATGAATTTAAAAGAAAACCAACCCTACTTTTTTAATAACCCCTGTGGTGGTTAGGCATGACTTTGACGGCCCCAAGTTCTATAATCCTATAATCGAGCGCCGCTCGGCCTAGACCCGCGTGAACCCCCAAGCCAATCCCGCCGATTCACACGGGGCCAGTGAGCATTTCTTTACCATTTAACCATTTATCACATATTTAAATGTGAAGTCAATTAATTAGCGAGTTATCAAAGTATGAAGTGAAAGCAATCAATTTCAACTAATCAATCAACTTTTAAAGCTCCAAGTTATGACAAAAACCTAGGGCGTGGAAACCCCGTTTATCATATATATACCATGTGAATCAAAGAGAGTATCATCAATGTCATAAATATCTTACAATCACTCAACCCATAACCCATGTACAAAAACGATATAAGTAATAGGTACAACCAAAAGTCACTTATATCAACAGAGGAGGGCCATTCAAAGTATACCGCCTAACTGCACGACCTTTCCTTTACTGGACTGTGGATCTGCACTCGGTCAAACACAAGAATGACGAGCCCAGGTAAGTAACGCCAAGCAAGAACAACAATAAATATAGCATTTCGAATTAAATAAATGAGCAGTCAATTCACGCAGATAGAAAGAAGGGACAAGGAGCACATGAATATATAGAGACTAGATAAATAAATAAGCAATCAAAATTGAATATCTCGAAATACAAGGGAAATGCACAAGTGGTCCCGACCAATCAAAGTCGTTGAGCCGAGGATAGAATCTCCTCAAAGGCTAGGAATCGAGGACAAAATCTCCTCTAAGACCCCTACGTGAGTGCAGAGTCCCCAACAATCTGGTGGAGAACTCTTACCCCATACATGTCATTACAACCAATCACGTATCCCCAATCGTAAACCCCGATAGAATACACCACAAGTCCGAAATTCTGCAAGGATCACTCTTGACACACTTGCCTTAGGACAACTCATATGAATGGAATAACAAGATGGCATTGGAACAATATCAATAAATAATTCAAAGCTCAAGAAATAATTGTAGTGTTCCTCATTAGTTTACTTACCTCGATCCAAGCTAATTGCACTCTCGCGATAATACAATTCTCCTGATAATACAATTCATTATGGTTCTCCATTAAGTTTTATCCACTTTTCCTTATTATGTTCATTGTGTTCTTGGGTCAAATTTCGGGTTATTGGGTCGTATTTGAATCCGTTAGATACCCAGAGAAGAGCCCAATTCGTTCCAAAGATTTCCATAAAATTTGGGAAATTTATGGACTCTAGGTGCTGCCGAGACGCCGTGAGGATTTACCCTCGGCAGCTTCTCCACGGCGTGGGGCAGAGTGTCTCTGCCCCAGACGTCGTGGGCAGCGTCGTGGGAGTTTTATACCCCACGGCGCCTTCACGCTACCCCAGTCGTATGTGGGGTATGCCGTGAGAGTTTATCCCCTACAGCATGGGGGATAAAGAGACCCCTTTTTGTCCCCAGCACCGCGCCCCACGGCTTCAGTCGTGGCGCCTCTATCTTAGGGCCATTCCAGGGGTGTTTACCACCCCCGGCTCGCGTCGCCTTAAGCCGATTTGGTCCATTTTTCATCGGGGATTCAACACCATTCCAAAAACACCTTCGAAACACTCCAAAACGTCTGGAATCCTCAACGGAAACGAAAATCATTCAAAAAATCCATCAAAAATCCAAAACTCCCCCAAATCGAAAACCGCCTTCACATAACTTGTAGTGATCGTCGTGAGGATCACAAAAACGTCGAGAGTTTTGATCGAGTTCGAAGGGTGTCCAAATTTTGTCTCGACGAACACGATTAAACATACCAATGCGTAAAGAATGACGAGGGGATGACGGATCTCACGTTGATTCATCTGAATCCGCCATCGTCGCGCCGCTCCGGCCACCACAGTCCACCGATGACTTGAAGGAGACGTTAAGGAGAGAGAAGAGAGAGAAAAAGGTGGGTGTGGGGTTTATATACTCTTCACTAATCTTGGCCCAACACCACCATCTCTAAACCTATCTAATGGCTCATGATCACCCCAACTCACCTACTTAAGTGACTCTATTGGGTGACTCTCATGGTGACTTGCTCCTCACTCAAGTCTATCCACCTTACCCCTTATGCGTCCGGACTCGTCCCGCGCCGCACTCCACGTGTCTCGCGCACTTGGTCAAATCGCGTACCAATTATGTCGATTATTTTAGAGTTTGTATTTTATCAGTGTTTTAAGTCAACTTTGTCCCCCGGACCACTAGACCTCATCTTGCGCAACCAACACTTGCACAAAAAAGTCCTCACGCAGTTAGGACATTAACATTAGTGCTAAGGCCAGTATAATACAAACATCAAACAAATATAACATACTTCGGTGTCGACGTCCAAGAATTGATGATTGTACCACGACGGAGGGCCCACATACCACCTGTATTAACACGTGGCACGGGTTAAATTTTAAGGTCGTTACAGGTATGGCCTGGGCCACTGCTTTAAGTACCACTTTTTTTCCTGTTGGCGAGAGCAATCTTTCTCTCCATGTAAGCACCTTTTGCATTACTCTTTCTACAATCCCTTCAAATTGTTGACGCCTCGTCTACCCCTCATTGAGTTGTATTCCTAGGTACCTTCCCAACCCTCTAGAAATAACCATCTAAGCCATTTCTTGTAGGTGGTGCCGAACAATCGATGGTACATTTCGGCTGAAATGTATTGAGCTATTCTCAACATTGATTTGCTGACTAGATATCTCAGAATACTCATGTAGGATTCCTTTGACAGCCTCTACATTTTCCACATTAGCCTTGCAAAACAAGAGGGTATCATCAACAAATATTAGGTGGCATATAGAGGGGGACCAATTGTTGAATACAAAGCCTTGGAACCTCTCTTCCCTTTCCCCTTTCCCCAGTAAAAATGACAAGGCCTCAGAGCATATAACACATAGGAAGGGGGAAATTGGGTCGCCTTGTTTGATCCCTCTAGTTGGAATAATGGTCTGCAATAATTCCCCATTTATGACAACCTTGTAGGAGATAGTAGTTATGCATTCTTCTATCCATCTACACCATCGTTGTGAAAAAACCCATCCTCCTCATCATCTCTAGAACTAAGAGCCACTCTAACTTACTGTATGCCTTGGATATGTCCAACTTCAAAGTGTTCTCCAGTGACGCCTGCGGCCATTGTCCAACAAGTGAAGGATCTCATGTGCCAATAGCATATTGTCAGAAATTTGCCTTTCTGCAACAAACGCATTCTGAAATGGGGAGATTAGTCTATTTAAAACAGTTTTTAACTGATTTGCAAGCATTTTAGATAGAAGTTTGTCTGAGGAGTTACATAGGCTAATAGGTCTATATTCTAATATAGATTGAGGAAAACTTATCTTAGGTATAAGGACTATGTGTGCCTCATTGATATCACACTCAAAATGACCCGAAGAGTGAAATTTCCAGAGCATTTGCATAATATCATCCTCAAACGTTGTCCACTTCATCTGCAGCAGCTTATTAGTAACTCCATCTGGCCCAGGTGTTTTGTTTGGGTGCATCTCTCTTAATGCAGCTACTACCTCCTCTTCACTAAACTATCGATCAAGCATAGCCCAATCTTGTTTAGAGATACGAGCATTGAACTCCCTCAGAGCTGAAAAGTCCCTTCTTCTGCCTGCACTTTTAAACACTTCTCCAAAGAAACCTTCTGCAAGTTCTATCATCTCTGCCTGTGTGTTAACAAAGTGCCCCCCCCTCATTACGAATACCCAATATTGTATTGATTTGGTGCCTCCCTTTAACGACCGAATGGAATAAGTCTATGTTTCGATCACCATTTTTTAACCAGTCAACATGGGCCCCTTGTCTTCCAGTAATCTTCTTCATCTTTTTGGGTATCCCTCAATTGTTTTTCTAGCTCCCTGATCCTAGTCATGTCCCCTCCTCCTTCATGATGTTCCTTAAGTTTTTTTCTGTATAGCTTCCATCATTCTTTTAGAATTGGCTTGAGGGGTCCTTCGTCTCCATTTGAGAATCTGAGTGGTTAAAATTTTATTTTTCTCCCCTAGATAAGCTTTATTTGTCATTCGAGGGTCTTTCCAAACTTTATCGATTTACTTAAAACATTCCTTCCATTTTAGCCACCTATTATCGAATCTGAACATTCTTGACTTCCTCGTGAGCTTTCTATCTGTTTCCAAGAGAAGTGTCATATGATCAGAGCCTGGGAGACAAATATTGGAAATTTTTTACCCCTGGAAACTGGTCCATCCACATCTGAACTGCTACCCTCTATCAAGCCTCATTGTTATCTTTTGATCACCACTCCTATTTATCCATGTAAACCTTGGGCCTTCAAAACCTATATCAATTCCCCCTATATCGTTAATAAATTCCATCAGCTCAGAATTCTCCTCAGGAATTCACTCCAAACCCCCATTTTTTCTTCTTGAGACACCAATGCGTTAAAATCTCCAACCACCAAACTCAGTTCATCAAAATTCAGTATTCTTACCTTAAGCTTGTGTAATTGAGCTTCCCTATCCACCCTTGCGTACTCAGATACACCAATCAATCTCTATGGCCCATCTCCTACCTAATCCCCCACCTGAATTTCTATGAAGAATGTTCCCTATTTAGCAATCTGCACCCTTGATGTTGCACTAAAAAAAGCCACCATCCCTCCGCCGTACCATTGGGATTAATATCCAACATGTATTCCAAAAACACATCATTATATCGATTACGCATGAACCCCTTAATTGCTTCAACTGTAAGGGCCCCTATTCCCCTACAGTTCCAGATCAATGTTTTTCATTACCTTTGCTTTGATGTTTTTGTCTCCTTCTAATGATTAGTCGAGAGGGAGGAACCCCATTTTTTTGCCTTTGGGACAGTGGATTGTTTAGCTAGTGAACTGTGAAGGTTTGAGACGTAGGGTTTGTGACATTTGTTGTGGCGTAGATGATTGATACTATGGGGCTTTCTGGTTCAGTAAAGTGGTCAAGGAATTGTTTCACGGTTTTGATCAGGATCGATTTAAGGTTGGGGGAAGAGAGGGTGTCAGTTTGATAACGTATGAATATTTTTCTGGTATGTGGAATGGTAATTCATGGAAGACGATGGCTGAGGTTTTTGGTAACTGTAGTTTTTGGATTAGGGTATGTAGGTTAACTTTCGTTTTAATTATTAGGTCTGGCACTAATGTGCTTGGGTTTTTGGCCTGATGATTAGAGCATCTTCAATGGGGCTGTGGATTGGAGTGGATGTGTGTCCACATAGGATTGAATAGATATTGGAGTAAAAAAATTGTCTCCAATGGGAATATAGATTGGCACTGTATGGGTGATGTGGCATAAACATTGTCTATCACACCCTCTAGAAATAGAGGGTGCGATAGACACTGTCCACAATGTCATGTATAAAAAAATCGAAATAACCTAACGAACAAAAGTAGGATTTCACGAAAACGCTGGCGGCAAACAAAAAGAAAAAAACCCGCGCATCCTTATCCTCATTCTTCTTCTCTTCTCAGATTTTCACTTCTCAGATCTTCAAAGCATCCTCATCTTTTTTTTTGATTTCAAGCATCCTCATCCTTCTTCTTACTGGGTAACCTATATCTCTCGATTTTTTATTTGTAAATCCCAATCTTATCTTATTATTTATCGTGATTTATGTTGTGTCGAATTTGTTGTTGTGGTTCTTTACAGTGTATTGATCGATCCATTGATTGACCTATTGCAAAACCCATCATGAGAATACTTCTCTATTCTTGGGTGTGAATTGTGTGATTCTCAAATTGAAATTGAAAGGTTCTCCGTTTTTTTTTTTTTGGTCAAATGGATATGTTAGCCAGATTAATAACCCAATCTCAATTGGAATACAATCAATTGAAATGTGATGGTATTGTGTCTTCAAATTGGGTGGAAGTTTTTATGTTCCAATCTTATTTTTCTTCTTCAATTGATATAGATGTGTCTTGAAATTGGGTATTGGTAATACATTTTAGTTCATCTCTACAATTTTGTATGCACCAACACAATCAAATTGAAGGAACTATTTGTTGTCCACATTTTTTTCATTGTACTTATTTCTTTTACTAGTTTTGTTTGCTTATGCTAATAATGTAGTCTTAATTCTTCCAGACTTCTTCCAATGGATTCTCAGGATTCTAGACAACTTAACAATGATCTTGAACCTATGACTGCTAGTGACTCCATTAGTTCTCAACATGTTTTTAATTTCTCTCAATCTGACCCACAACTATTTCAAACTCAAGCTAATCAACTTGGTCCATTCAACCTTCCTTTCCAACCCAATTTCACTTTTAATCCAATGAATGTCTCGTATCCTTTACATACTTCTCAAAATTTTGGACAAGGTAACTCATATCAAGAGTTACTTTATGGTTCCAAAGCTCCATTTGAGATACAAATGCCTAGTAGCACTAAAGGATCTACAAAAAAAAGGCAAGCTTTCCAATGGGTCAAACCTTTCTCAAAATGGTGTTAATAGCAAAAATTGGTCTAAAGACGAAGACATAGCTTTAACAAAGGCGTGGCTTTATGTCTCAGTCGACTCTGACGTTGGCAACAATCAGAAGAACTCAGCAATGTGGGAAAGGATTTTGCAAGTTTGAAAAGGTTAGGAGTGTATGATGAAGCTAGAACGAATAATGGGTTGCAATGTCATTGGGAGAAAATAATGGCTGCTGTAAATAAGTTCCACAGACACTATGAACGATTGGAAAGAACTCCTAGAAGTGGAACAACTCCAGAAGATATGGTAATTTCTAATACTTCATATGTGAGTTTCTACTTTTTTAAATAGTTGATATTTTTTTTCTTTTGTAAAAATGGGAAGCAATGCGTATATATGAGAACCTTAACAATGGGAGTTCATTCAAGTTTGAGCATTGCTGGGAATTGTTGAAAAAAAACCCGAAATGGTGTTCTAAGGAATTGACTAGAACAAGTGATTGCAGAAAGCAAAAGGTGGGAAATGAGAAGGACAATCTGCCCCTATCACCGCCTTCTACATATAGTCCAGAAGATAAGGGCATTAACTTAGATTCACCAATGATTCAAGGAGGTGCCAGTTCTCAAGGACTTGAACGTCCAGAAAGAAGAAAAGCGACTAAAGAAAAAAAGCGAAGGCTGAATGAAGAAAGGGGTGTGGCTGATGCATCACATAAGCTACAAGCTACTTTAGAGTTGCATCTTAAAGAAGATCTAGAGCAGAGAAAGGAGAAAGATAAGAAAGACCATGAGTTAAAAGAATATGCTATAAAAAGAGAATTTGAACTAAAAGAAAATGTTCAAAAAAGACGAGAACAAGAACGGATCATCAATACAGATGTCAGCAAGTTACCATTGCCATTGCAAAAGGAGATTGAGATGTATCAGGCTGAAATTATGAAAGAATGGAAAGAGAATGGATATTGTGGTAAACACTTTGGTTTGTCAAACAGATGTTGAGAAGAATTTTAGTTGTAAGTTCAACACTTTCTAATTTGTTGGAGTCCTTTCCCTAGAGTCTTTTTTTTTTCTAGGACTCATGTTCTTTTTATTTGGGTTGGAGTCAAGTCATTTTCTTTTTTATTTTTGGCAGGAAATAATTCCTATTTTTTTCCTTTTTTGTAAAGATAGTCCTATTTTTTCTTTAGTTATCTTTAATGAAGAATTGATTTTTATTTGTGGTCACTCCTTTATCTAAGCTAATCGTGACTTCTTTTTTTCGTTACCATGATGAATTCTTTTTGCATACTTCTCAGAGATGGATAGTGAGTAACACATCAAAAGGGCATGCTAGGATTTACAACTATGATAGATATTGATCCGAACTTCAACTTAAAAAGCTACCTTGAGGATGTGTTTATCAACTCAGGGTATTTCCATTCAATCTGTTGCCACATATGATACTTTTCCATTATGCTCATTTTATTCCTTGGAAGATCTAACATATGGATAATTTGAATTTACACTGAAAGTCCATCCAATTATATCTTCCTATAAATTATTTGTCCTTTTAAAAAACATTTTAAATATATTTATTCTTCAGAGATGGAAATTCTGCATTCAAATTTGAACTTTATATCCACTTACAGGGAAGAGAATCCATGCGTCTCAAAGAATTTGAGTCAGATATAACATTTCATATCGAAAAGCAGGAAGCAGAACTTGCTTCTAGGGTGAACATCTCTGCTTTCCAAGGTGATCTTTATCATTTAAAGGAGTTGATTAGAGGAGGAGCACATCCGAACAAGACTGATTACGATGGAAGATCTCCTTTGGTATGTTTCCTTGCAAATTGTCCAAGTATCTTATTCAGCTTTCTTCATGCTATTAATAAAATGCTTTCAATAGGCAAATAATACACTATGCATTTCAATATACACTCTTTCAAATATCGTCCATCGCCACTTCATTTTACTTTGTAACAAGATTTCATGCAGTATCTTGTTCAGCTTTCTTCATGCTATCAATAAAATGCTTTCAATAGGCAAATAATACACTATGCATTCAATATACACTCTTTCAAATATCGTCTATCGCCACTTCATTTTATGTTGTAACAAGATTTCATGCTATTGCATCTTATGAGGAGAATACAACATTCTTGCATATTGATGTTTCAGTACTACAATTATCTCTTTTATATGTTAGATTTCGATTTTATCTGGCTCAATTGATTCATTGTTGCTTGCTGCAATATTTATTATATATATGCTCAATTGCTTATGATATTTTTGTTTCATGCATTTATTTCTTTACAGCATCTCGCAGCCTCAAGAGGTTATGAAAATATCGCTTTGTTTCTTATTAAACTGGATGGTGTAGATATCAACATTCCTGGTGAGCTTTTTTTTTTTCATGCCTTCTTGGCTTGTCTATTTGTATTGGGAGTTTCTTATTTTTGTGATGTGTACACTGATAAATTTATTATAACCAGATAAGTTTGGAAATACACCACTATTTGAAGCCATCAAGAATGGTCACGATCGAGTAGCTTCTTTACTTACGAAGCATGGAGCATCACTCGACATCGACGATGGCGGTAATTGTCTCTGTTTGGCTGTTGCCAAAGGGGACTCAGATTTTCTCAAGAGACTTTTATCCAATGGAGTAGATCCAAACTCAAGGGATTATGATCACCGGACGCCTCTTCATATAGCTGCTGCAGAAGGTCTCTATTTGATGGCGAGCAACCCTTTTAATTCTGACCAAAAGAAACTCACATGAGTACTCCTAATCAAATCATACATGGTTCTGAAATCGAAGCCGGACCTTGATGAACTTGTTGATGTATGTAATAGTTTTCAGCTTTTGATGAAGACTGAAGTTAATTTGTCCATGATAAGTCATTTCTGGAACATTTAAAGAAGTAATAGTACTCAACTTTCGATGAAGGATTTCTTTTTCATTAAAGTTTTGATGGATTACAAATTTGAAACAGTTCAATCTTGAAGGTGTTTTAAATAAAACTTCTTTGTGCAAGCATTTGTTCAAAAGATATCTGCCCTGCCAACACAAAAAATAATATATTCATATCATATTATCATTTGAGCTACTCATATACTTACTATGAAGCTTTTTTTTCTGAAATCATTCTGTGTATCTCTTATACTTGGATTTAATCACACTAACACAACATAATTACCAGAAAAAAAATCAGTATTAAAAAGATAAATAATGCTACAATAATAAAGTATCATAATTTACTATAGAAAAATGTTCAATAAAGGATGGGTAATGCAAACTCATCAAGAAGAAGGGCAAAATTACTTTCGCCAAAATTCTTTACATTCTTTTACAACAGTTGCAAAGCAGCAAAAATCAAATGCATTAAGAAAAAAAAACACTTGAATCAAAAGAAGAGCTATTAGGACGCAAGTGTCAACACCTTGAGACAATTGTTAGAAGCTATATATATGTGATCATCAAATTGCTTGTTGACCACCATATCTATCCCATAGATGGTCGATGAGATCATTCCTTACGTTGTAGTGAACTCTTTGGTCTTACATTCGTTTCGTTTGATCAATCATTTTTGAGAGGAAACTGGAATCATGTTCTATGTGAATATCTTCAACCATTTCATCTTTATGAGGCTGCCAACTTTCTGGATTAATTCCTTGACTTTGCTCACTTTCAATAATCATATTATGCAAAATGATACAAGTCTTCATTATCTTCCCAAGAACTTTTGTATTCCACATTCGTGCTGGACCTTTAACAATATGCCATCTACTTTACAAGACGTCGAATGCTCTTTCAACATCTTTTCGCACAGCTTCTTGGTGTTCAGTGTACACTTTCTCTTTTACAGAAGAAGGATGGGTTATTGTCTGAACAATCGTTGCATACTTTGGGTAAATTCTGTCTGCAAGAAAATAACCCATGTTGTAGTGATGACCATTCACTACGAAATCACATGGGGGTGCAACGCCATTAATTAGATCATCAAATAATGGAGATCTATCTAAAACAGTTATGTCATTGTTTGTGCTCGCCATGCCAAAAAAAGCATGCCAAATCCATAAACTTTTTGACGCCACAATCTCTAAAATAAGAGTAGGAACTCCTTTAAAACCATTTGTATGCGTACCATGCCAAGCCGGTGGACAATTCTTCCAATGCCAGTGCATGCAATCAAGACTTCCAAGCATACCCGAGAATCCCTTTTCCTCTCCTTCTTGGAGTAACATTGCTATGTCAATTGAAGTTGGCTTTCTTAGGTACCGTTCTTCAAATACTCCGATCATAGCATCACAAAAATGTATTAGACTCTCAATTGCAGTGCTTTCCCCAATTTGAATATATTCATCAAGAAGATCGGCTGGACAACCATATGCTAGCATTCGCACAGAAGCTGTCATTTTTTGTACAGGGCTCAATCCTTCTTTTCCCGTCGCATCTATTTTTGGTGTAAAATAATCGTCATAACTTTTGACTGCTTGTAAAATGCGTTCAAACAGTTCAATATCCATTCGAAACCGACGTCGAAAATGCTCTGATGTATACTTTGATTGCTCACCTCTAAAGTAGTCGTTGATAATTAGTTCATGACGTTCCTTTCTATCACGATGTATATAACGTCTACCCACTTTAGAGCCTCCATGAGGACCTTTTTTATCAATCATCATTGTTGAAGTTATGATAGAAACATGTGTTGCAATATTTTGTACTAAAGCCACCTTTCTGCTCATTGAGGTATCATTTTCTTCAAGCTCATCAAACTTTTTCATAATTGAAACTGAATCATCGCTTGAGTCAGAATCAAAATTCGATGAAGACATCTTGATTTGTAGTCACAACTGCGATCACAAACATATGCATCAACTTAACTTATATTCAATCTAATTGAAACCATAAATGTATAACATTATCCATAGAGTAATATGTATTCAGTATTATTAAAGAAGTTGAGTGAGCCTTTTTTTTTTGAATTCAACAAGATTAATTTCTTCCAGTACTATACATTTAGCCTTAATAACATAGGGTTAGATTCATCAAAAAAAAAACAGAGGGTTAGAGAAAGCTAATTGTTGTTAATCATATAATTAGATAAAACTTACTTAAGAACTAATTAATCAAGGAAAAATCATGGTAATTAGAACAAAATTGATGGAATTGGAAAGTTTCAATAGATAGAAAAATGAAATCGAATGTACAGAAAAACTATAATACAAACATACCATGATTCTTGCCGACTGTACTGAACTCCTAGAGAAAGCATATAGTGGGTTCGCACTTGTGACACTTTTCGGGAGGGAAATCAAGTTGCTGATCACTTGGTCAATCTTGGTATCACTAGATTGCAGTCTTAACTCCATGTTTTTGATGCTTCCCTCCATCGGCTGCTCCCTTTCTTGTGGCTGATTAGGCGAGAGTCACTTTTGAGCCTCTGACATAGCGTTGTTTCTTTTTTTTGGTTACCAAAAAAAAGGGCATCATGGAACCAAAGCATATCTCAGCAAATCAATTCAAGCAAGACATGAACCAGGAACGTTTTTATGCGTTTAAGCAAAACGAAATGTGAAGGAGAAAAAATGGATCTGCCGCCAAAGAAGTTGAGTTGTTATTGCCACATCACCAAGGATAGACACAATCCACATCCTGCATTGGAGACAATTTTGGGTATTGGATGTGGATTACTCCACAACTCCTTAACTGCCCCTCCACAGTGCTTATGTGGCAGCAATCCATAGCCTCAATCCATATTTACCGTTGGAGATGCTCTTAGGCTTTGGGTTGGTGATGCGCTCTTATGGTTTTTGGTTTATTGGCTTTGGGCCCGTAGTCGGTTTTGTTGTAGGCTCATGAATGGCGTGGATATGGGGCTCTCTAGTAAAAAATGGACCCACTTCTATGGGTTGGACTTTAATCAAATTTGAATTTGAATTTGGATTCGAATTTCCCCCCAAATTTACTTCTTTCTTTCCCTCCAAACTCTGCTTATGTCGTACATCCAACATTAATTGATCTCCCTGAAATCCCTCCAGTCGACACATTATCTGACCCTAATTGATTTCCTTATTGACTGAGATGTGGGTCGATGAGCTGGCCCTCATGTTATCTCCATTCCTTTCCATTACTCGAGATACACCCTGCGGGCTCATACTGAACCCCAAACCTCTAAACGGATTTTCGGCTGGTGACGGAAAATGTGTCTCTAGCTTTCTTTTTCTTTTTCCCTGGTGCATCGACTAAATGGAGTCATCATAAATCACAGCAATTTCCCCATCAATGCATTGATTACAATGGCTTGATTTGGGGATGATTTTTCCGCAATAGGCACTTATGAATCGAAACCTCTCATATATCCAGTAACTCCTTTCTCTACTTTTAATCTTCCTTCCCAGAACAAAGGCTTATCCACATCGATCTCCATTCTCACCCTCTTATACTAATCAAGAATGATGCCATCCACTTTCATCACATCGTGAACCCCTGATATAAATTCCAATATATTTCGCCACTTCTTTTATAGCATTCTCTCCCTTACAATCAATGGGAAGACCGTGAAGTTGAACCCATACCATGCACTTATGGATTCTTAGAAATGGAATGTGAATTTCTGCTTTCCAAGGGACTGTGAGAAAAAGGTAGTCCTCAAACAGCCATGGCCCAAAATTGAGCGCATTTGACATCACCTGAATAGATTCGAATCTTATTTGGTATAGATGCATTGAGATTTTGAGAAATTTGACCTCCTCCTTTGTAACTCTCCACGTCCTCAGCATTGCATCTTTGAGTCCTCCCCTATTGAAACTCTGAATGGAAGCCAGTCGACCCAAGATGATCATCTTGAAATGGTCCACAAATTCCCCTTTTTGTTCCTCTGTAATCTCCACTTCGTCCTCCTCCTCCCTGTTTAATGAGCATTTATGCAAAAGCCTGAAAATATCCTCTTCTGCAGCCATTCTAGTGTGAGAAATCAAATCCTACAATACAAATACAAACTAGGACAAAAGGAAATGACTATGGACTCTTTGGGAAATCAGTTGTACAAGGTAATAGAAAACAAATAATATAGCAGAGCAGAACCAAGACTGAGAATAAAACTCAGTATAGAAGCCATAAATGGAATATCAACTGAGCATAAATGTTCACCCTTCCACCCTAACAAACTTTACTACCTTGTTTAAGATCAAGAATGTAGATGAATCCACCCATCCTAGTAGTGTTTCTATCCATAAGATTGTAGTAAAAAACTCAAACAGAATGTCATGACCTCAAGGGTTTAAACCCCCTCCTCCTCAAAATAATCCCCTACCAAAGAGCATGCAAACTTGAGAAAAACCGCGAATGTGTTTGTTGACGATTAAGTGCAAAGGCTAAACCTCCAACTAGTCCTCTTAGATCGAAAGAGCAACTGAAAACCAAAAACCACCTCAAACGAGGACAACCACCTCAAGCGAGGACAACCATCTTTTGATCTTACTTGTAACGTGATTATGTATCACTTAAAGTACAAATTTGAAGAAGCTCCTGAGACAAGAAAATGTTCGGCTCAGAGTCTACTTACAAATAAAAGAAATGACAAGTCATTTAAATTTGAAATGAGGAAGTTATGGTGTTTATACTGAAGCATGGTCATTAAGAAACTTGACCAAACTTGGCCAACTTGGTGTCACTCAATCCCGAACTTTGCATTTTCTTCCTCAAATGTCATATTTGCTTCATATTCATGTTTTAGGCTTGAAATACCTAAAATCAACAAAATTGAAAGTTTATCACCACAAATGACATAATTAAAGTCCACTAACATATAAATTACTATACTAAACAATGCATAATTAGACACTTAACACCCCCTCCCTCACGGCCATGAATCTCATGCTCTCGTCCTTCAAAACTTTAACCTTTGTGTTGACCTATCAACTAGTCGGTTGGACCTGTTAACCAGGGGTCAAAAAGGCCCTGTAAAGAGGAAATGCTCCAGCCCCTCCACAGCTTCACCAGGAGCACACATACGCACCCCAGGGGACCCGACAGTAGGACACACTACGCAGGACTCTGACCGATATCCTGAACAGTAGGAAAATACCAAACAATGGGCTAAGTAAATGCTTATATGGTGTTTTGTAAATTGTTTAGAGTCACATAAGGATTCACATCGGATTTTGGACGCGGGATGAGTGAACTTAGGCGCGCCAAAGCAATGTAAGTGGGGAGCTCCTTTCATATGGTATGCATAACTTAAATATTAGTTAATTAGGATGTCAAGTTTTTATTTTAGTGAGAGTTCGGGGATTGGGATACGGATAAGCCTTTAGTATGGATTTAAGCTAATCTTAGAAATTCTTGTGAACCGAGATGGAAGGTTATCTATCTCCCGCTCTAGGAATGGAAGTTTATCCATTTCCTAGAGCCGTGCACTCGACTCCAGCAAATTTGTGGACCATGTTTCATTCTTTCACCTAATTCTTGTGCATTCGACTCAACTAAGATGGAAGTTTATCAATTCACACCATGTGGGGAAACGTTCCCGCCTTGATGGAAGTTTATCCGTCAAACAAGGCCAAATAGGTCAATGATTAAATGTCCACAACTGACGATGACTTGGAAAACTTACAGTTGGTTTGATGGTGCCAAGTGGGGGACCAAAAGGTCAATGTGTTCTCTAGGGATTCTCATCACTCCGAGGGTGAGTGGTTCAGTCTTTAGGTCCATACTATTGTCTAAGAAAGTGTTGAGAACAAGGACCTTATATTAATATTGTAACATCCCAAAACTCTAAATTACTATTTAACCAAATCTCAAACTATTAGTGGTCCTAAGTCGCGACAAAGAGTCGTGAACTGACGATGTAATTGAAAAGTAAATAAAATAATATTATTTGTGTTTGTTGTGCTATTATATGTACAATAATATATTATCACGACTCAACGTGTTTTGATTAAATTAAGTTCGCATGACGACGAGACTTAGATTATTAATTTATGAAAAATTGGCTAGGTAAAGGTCAAAGAAAGGTTGTGTGTGCCAAGTGGTGTGGTAGATAGTAATTAATAAGTAGATTACTTGGGTAGCAAGTAACTAAAATTACTATGACCAAAAAGGAGTTACTAAAATGACATTAAGAAAATAAAAAGATGAGTAGGGTTTTGACTAATCATCTCAACCCTAAAATGTAACACCCCAAAAACTAAACTTTCAAAATTAAATACATAATGGAGGTAATTAAGCAATTCGATTATGATTTTGTGTCTTGTTGCCTAATTATGTGTATTAATATTGACTAAATAGAAAAAAGGGGTTACTTGCGTGAAAAGTCAAAGGGAGTTGGGTTTAGTCAACCCTAACCTTACAAATTGAAACAATATAAATAGTATCTACAACTTAGCTATAGCCACTTTCCATCGTTTCACAAGAAAGTTAGGGTTTGGTGTGAGTAAGAGAAGAGGAGTTGGAGAGCTAGGGTTCTACACCTTCTCTTAAGTTAGGAAGACGCTAAACCAAGATACTCAAGGAACACTACCAAGGACTTCTTGAGGCTAAGGGTTGATTAGGAAGTAGCACTAAGGATTAGTGGGGTTTGATTTATCTTCAATTATGCCATGCTACTAGTTAGAATTTACTATAATGAATGATCGATCTCTTGTTTGGAATCAAATCCGAATATATCTTGACACTCTACTTTATCTTGTCCTTTGAGCTCTTTTATTATGAATGTTTGTGGAATTGATATACTTGAAATGAATAATTGTAAATGGTACCACGGACTAGAGAACTTATGGCCATCGATAACCTCCCTTTGTTATTAAATTATATCATTGAAAGCCACTAAATGACAGGCGGAATCATAATGATGCTTAGACACCCAACTACTGAGGTAGGATCATAATTGACAACTTTGAAGCTAGTTGGTTGTCACATCACACGGTTTATATCTAATTTTCATATCGTTGACTCTATGGCATTCATGTTACCGTTGATATCTTCTTGACTATGTTGTTCGGGCTTTACTTTATTGTCTCTTGCATTTTATAGTATGCTTGTTATCTTATCACTTCATGCCCGGAATGATAGTAAGATTTGTTCAATAACCTTATTCATGCTAGTTATTACGCATTAGGTATTACTTGGATGATAAAGGGTAAAACAGGTTTCTGTTTTACTGAGTCCGTCGGATCTTTGTTCACAACACTATTTCCCCTTGGTACCTCAGCTATTACGTAAGACAAATAAAAGGACAAAGCTTTAGCATAGAAGTTCTTCCTTTGTTTGCAAGGTTATTTATTTATATCTATTTGGTTTTGAGACATTTTATGTAATAAGCAAGGGATTTCATGTGGGTAGATGTTTGAGCCAATAGTACTCGGTTTAGTTTATATTTCAATTGGCTCTTAGGACTTCTACTTTATTTTTGCAACCTTATTAGACATAAAGACTTTTATTTTTGCATCTTGTAGCCTTGTTAGTCTATTTTGAAGATAGTCTTGTTATTATAATTGCGCAAGTTAAGGCTTACTAGATCATAGTCTGACTCGCTTGGTCATCTCAAGAGTTTGGTTATGGTTTAGGCCGATGTAGAAATAGGGGTCATCACAATTGGTATCAGAGCCTAGGTAGCATAAACTAAGGGGAAAGTATCTAAGATTACCTAGATTCTTGATACCTACCTCACAGTTGGTATCAGAGCGTAGGTTAAGCATGCCTATAAACATTATGGACAAGGGATAGCGTAGAAGTGAAATTAATTGGAGTTATGTGTTAAGTTTTTCCTTAAAACTTAGTTGTGAGAAATAAGTTATGGAACTTAGTGCCTTAAGATTCACCTTAATGATTAGGTTAGTCGGATGGACTTATGAAGGATTGGTCACAATTAAGTGATGAAACCACTAGTATGGGCTTTTGGTTTGCATCGACCTATGGTTTGCATCAACTTAACACGTCACAAGCGATCAACCTTAAAGTCAGACGGGTTGAAAACGAATAAACAAAAGATTTCTTATAATGTTATTTGTTACTCGTATATTTATAAATATATCGTTACATATACGGTGGATTGTCTTCCTCGACTAGTTCGATTATCTCATACAGCTTCTGCAACTGGAGGATAATCTTAAGTTCCATGAGACTATACAGAGGATGACGGTAAACGACACAAGGAGATCAAGGAAAATTCATTTGGGGACCATATACGCATTTCTAGAATGTTTGTGATGACTACTCAAGAAAGAATTATGAAGGATGATTAAGCTTTGATTGAAAATTACGATGCGCCTACGACCATAGAAATTGGTGAAACTAAAATGGCTTGAATAAGAATCATGGGACTTAAAGAGTAGTGGATTACCACACTATGTATGAGAACGAAAATGGTGAACGAAAATGGTGGCGTAGTCACCCTTCATGGAAATAGTTTTATATGGAAAGACTCATCTTAAAATTTTTGGAATTTAACTCATCATATTAAGCAAATGAGACAGAAGGGTACTCGAGTACAAAGTAGGGGTCCATGATACTTTGTTAAATAAAAAAAATTACGGATCTAAGTTAGGATGCTAATAGATATGGGTTTTAAATGGAAAACTTAGCCGAGATGGCTAAGAGGAGAAAATTGAAACAACTCAAAACAAGTTGGAATGACTCATGTAGTCTTAAATGTTTAACTATTGGTTTAAAGTTACAAAAATATTGATTTTACTACAAGGCTATAATCTTGGATTTATTTTCCTTGTCGTTTTAATTAGTTTTCCTCGAAAAATAATTCTTTAGATTACTGAACTATGAATTATTTCAAAATCTTGGATTTTCACATGCTACGTTTTGACAAAATTACCAGGAAGGTTTGAATACATGAACGAGTTCAAAAAAGGAATTTTATCTATTTTCCTTGGCATTCATTAATGAGTTTTCTTCATTAAAGAGGTTTTGAAACTGACTTATGAACTTGTTATTTACTTGATAGTTTGAAAAGTTGTTTGATTAAACTAAGTCATTGAAATGAGTTTTACCGGGTATATTTTGATATAGTTGGGATTTTCTTGAATCTCTGGTTTCGGGCAATTTGGGTTGAACACGGGTTGCATGATCGAATTGATTGATCGAATTCAAATTCTTTAACTTAATTAGAGTATAAAATATTAGTTTGGATTTCAAATACTATCTCATGGATAGAATACAATTTTGTATGGTTGTGATTTGCTCTCTAAGTTATATCGAACAAAAAAATCGATTTATCTTAAAGAGTTTTGGAGTTGAATGTAATGCAAGGAAGATATGATGTTAGTCTTCAAAATAAGTATTGATGAAACTTCAAGATTCCAATAATTTTAAGTTTGAAATTGACTTCTCGATAATCGAAAAATAATTTCTTAAGTTTGGATCGATTTTGTATAAGCAAAATAGATAAATGTGCAAGCAACTAATAATGGGTATATTTTTAAAATTGGAGATCCCAATTTAAGACTTAATCTTGGTATAACTTATAGGTTATTAAAATTGGAGATACCCCATGTAAACTAACTATAATTAGTCGGATAAGCTTGTACAAGATTTAAGAATAAGTGTCATGTTACCTTCGCCTTAATTCAAAAGACCAATGGGTAAACAAATAAAATTGAGGATCCTAAAATAAGGATTGACACTAGAGATAAAATAACAAACATGATAGGTAAAATACCACAAGTAGAGTTAGTATAAAGTGCAAACAAAGGGCAAAGCGAGTTTACAAGTACTGGCACAAGAGTTGGAAGACAGTTTGAACTCTGATTATTAAAATTTTTCGAGAAAGCTCATAAAATTGAACCTCAAATTCCTTGATGAAGATGGAACCTTCCAAAGGAGATTTCGGATAGAGTTGTCTATGATTATCGTGTATTGAGAAAGAGAAATACTAATGATGAGAAATTAATGAGTCAGTTAACTTCACAAATATCTAATCGAATGTTATACGAAAAGCTAAAAAGGGCTAGGAGTTAGCTCAAACATAAAAGGTATGTTATATAAATTGTGTAGTTCTACCTTGAGAAAATTTCAATTCCAAGGTACAAGATTGGGAAAGTCAAGCATTACAAGAATGTGAAATGAAAATAATGATAAATGAAAAGTTATAAGGAAATTAGATAGGAATTAAGTCTAATTCTTTAAGGATCACAATGGGATCTAAGAATATCACTTTAAATAAATAAAAGTTGTAGTAAAGCTTAGGACAATGAGAATTTGAAATATTATTAAGTAGGTATCGAACGAAGATGGGGTATGGGCAGAATTTGAAATATTATTAAGTAGGTATCGAACGAAGATGGGGTATGGGCACTACATGAAGCTATTGGGAAGAAACGTGTTCACGAATCCCATTGGAAAAATCTCATTGTGTGTTTAAGCATAAGGTGAATACGAGATGTGTTATGAATGATAAATTATCAAAGGCTGACATGGATTTGGAGGAGCAAGGGCACTTGAAAGTCCAGAATGGGATTCACAAAATGATGGAATTCACCGAGGGTGAATGGAGTTGTTAAAAAGGGTTGTCTAAGTCTGCCTACTTTATTCCAACTTTGCCAAGGAAAAAATTTGCAATACAAATTAAGCAGGTTACATACATATAGCTAGGGCTGTGAGGACAAATGATGTACCAATGTTCATTATTTCGAATCAAGATTCATGTATCACTATCATGCGTGACAGGGTTATTTACAACCAGGGTTTAGGGTTTAGGGTACAAACACAAATTGGGCACCATACTACACCTCGATATGGCTTTTCAGTCTAGCATTTAAGACTGTGTGATTGATCCTGGATTTGGGGATATTCTCAAGTTGTATTATGACTTCGGCGGTAAGTATGAAGCATTATCAATCTTGGTGCTTGATTACATATAACAATAGCTATTCAGCTAAAAAGGTATGATTCAGAATGAACCTCTCAAGAAGAAGCTTGAAAATTCTGGTCGGAGGGACCAAGGTGACGACATCTAACCAATGGGATGGGCAAATTACTTATAAATCACGCAAGGGAGGACAAGCAGAGTAACATCAAATAATTAAGGGGTAATGTGGAGCGCCGTAAGAGGGCTCTAAAGACAAGGAAGGAGAACAATATAGGTTCAGAGTGGAAAAAAGCTATATCCGGAAACTTCCATAACTTAGAACGTACTTCCTCTTAATTTTGAGGACGAAATTTCCTAAAATCAGGGATATTGTAACGACTCAAAATTCTAAATTACATTTTAATCAAATCTTGAACCATTAGTGGTTCTAAGTCGCGACAAAGAGTCGTGAACTGGCGACATGCTCAAAAACTAAATAAAATAATATTATTTATGTTTGGTGTGCTATTATACGTACAATATATTATCTCAACTTAGCATGTTTTGATTAAATTAATTTCGCGCGACGACGAGACTGACTTAGATTATTAATTTTATGGAAAATCAGCTAAGTAAAGGTTAAAGCAAGTTAGTGTGTGCCAAGTGGTGTGGTAGATAGTAATTAATTAGTAGATTATTTGGATAGCAAGTAACTAAAATGTCACGGCCCAATTTCCTAATCTTGATTAACTTGCTTAATTAGGATCACCGACCCGTGACGTGGGGCCCGCATGAGATGCGCACACTTACCGAGACACGTGACCGAGGTAAATGTTATATTTGTACTGGTGTATGCCTAGTGTTGTGTATGTGTGTAGACTAATTAAGTCAATTTTTTGCAAACCATAGACGGCGAGTTGACGCGAGCGGGGACACGCCTTGGGAGTGCGTGCAAGTACGAGTACCTAGTGGAATTACTGGGGTAACGAGACTAGGCTAGGAAATAACAATTTATTTCAAATCTACCTTAACATAAATTAAGTTATTTAATTTAGTTGGAAAATACGACATTCGACGCACGGGGAAAGCGCCTCGAGTTGCGTGCAAGTCGGGACACCGAGTGCCGGGTAGTTGAGAGTCGGTGTGACCACTTAGATAAATTTTATAAATTTGTGTGACCAATTAATTATGGTTTATATGGGATTAATACACATTAATCGATTTAACCTATAGTTTATTTATTAAGAAATCACATTTTTTTATATATCCTATAGTTGATGTGAATTAAACTAACCTGAGAACAGACCTCGAGATCCGTGTTGCCACACACTTCCATGATGAGAGTCACAAATTTGGTGTCATCAAGAGAACTGGACTGCCTAGTTAGTAACCCTCGGATTTGCCTCGAGATTCGTAACGCACACTTGATTTCACAAACACACATATATATATATATACAACTTGATGAGATGGGTTTCACTGTTAACATGCAAACAAATCTAAAAGTGAAGAAGAAGAAGAGGGAAAGAGAGTCCGGGAGAGAGGGGAGTCCGGGAGAGAAGAAGAGAGAGTCATCGGAGACGGGGATATCAAGATCTTGAGGCGCGGCACCGGCATTGACAAGGTGAGTTTGTGTGTGGTATGTTCTTGTTGGGGTGGGGGTGGCTCGGACGAACTGTGACAGTTCGTCCGAGGAAGGTGATGGCGGGGAACTCCTCTGCCATCACAAATCGAAGTTGGGGTTGGGATCTTTTCCAACCCCAACTCAATCAAAAAAAAAAAATTGAGAACCCCCATTTGGGCCAGGCCAGGGGGGCCGAGGCCGGGCTCAGCCCATGAGCCGAGCTGCCCTGCCGGCCCAGCCGGCCCGGCCCGAGGCCGGGTCGGGTCGGGCGAGATCCGACCCGACCACGAGGTTAGGGGCCGAGGTCGGGTCGACCCGACCCGACCCGACCCAAGAAAAAAAAAAATAATAAAATAAAAAAATAAAATAAAGTAAAATAAATATATATATATATATTATCGACTAAATATATATATATTATCGATTAAATATATATATATATAATAAAATAAAAATATATTATTATCAATTAATTATTAATAATAATAAAAGAAATTAAATAAATAAATATATATTATATATTAATTTAATTTCTAGAAAATAAGGAAAATAGTTGGAAAATTCCTGAAAAAAAAATTGGAAAAAAATTATAGAAAATATAAGAAATTGAGAAAAATGTAGAAAAATGGTTTCGGGACTTTTCGAATGTTTTTGGTACCCCGATATAACTCGAAAAATGTGCCAAAATTAAAGATTGACATAAAATTCTAAATTTTGGTTAAATATCATGAATCCACTTATTGTGGCTTTAAACCAATTAAAATGATATAAAAATGAACCTCAGGAACTAAAGAAAATTCTTGGGAGTTCGGGTGCACGAGTCGGGGTGTCGGGAGGCCGGATAGATAGGACTACTGCGTTGACTTGTAAGTGAAACTATGGGAACTCTTTACCTTATTTCATTCCAGTCATTTATTAATTTTCAGTCTATTTGTAGACTAGCTAATTTATTTCCCACATCATGCTTTCCTTGTTTCTATTCATATTGAATATCGATATAGCATGATGCCTTGTTTATTATATCATTGACTCCATGTTTCCTTATATGCTCAATTTTTTTCTTGGAATGTGGCTAATGGATATTTAGAAAATGCATGCTATAGGGTTATCTGTTATGTTGGACTTATGTTCTACTTCCCTTGGGGATTTGTAGCCTAACTTATGTTGAAATCATAACATTTTAGGATATATATTCTTGAAAACTAAAGTAGGGATTATTTAGTGTCCATTGTACACGAGATGCGCGGATTCACGAGGATTTTGATCTTTCGGGGTCTCTGGCACTCGCCACTACACTTGGGCGGCACACGTGGCATGGACCACGGGGTTGTCGGCAAGTATAAATAATTTAAATACGCCGAGCACAGCTCCGCCATTTGAGGTTATAAAAAAAAGAGATTATTGTCATATGTTGAGCACAGCTCCATACAGTAGTGGAAAAGGCTAGGTGATATTTCTCACCGCCGACCGGACGTAGATCATCTCGACTTAGCCTGTGTCAGTTTATGTGTATCTGTTAACGTTGGTATTTACTTGCATTATTTATTCAGCATTTTTTCAGCTACATATGCTTTTAAATACCTTTTGTTTAAATTGGAAATGTAGTATTAGATTTCCCCAGTTATCACTTAAATATCATCATACTCACCGTCTAGTTTCTGACGGTGGGTGTAGATCCGTCGCGAGAAGACACCAGCCGGGCAAGGAGAAGATCGGCGACTACCTCTGAGCTCCGAGCGCGTAGCTTCCCGTACACGTAGGGTACTTTTTGTATTATGTTTATTTATGTCTTTATCTTTTGGGATGTTATTGGAATGAGTGTTAGATTACCCGACTTTTGGCTTTCACTTTGTTTATATATGTTCGTCGTTTACTTGCATATATATGGTGATCGTTATTTCTTGGATTCCACACTTATGATTAAAAAAAAAAAAAAATTCCGCTAAAATATTAAAGACTTCCGCTAAATAAAATAATTGTTTAAACAAGAGAACACAGGTAGTAAAGGCTGACTAATTCGTAATCGGGTCCTATGTGTCATGATTAGGGCTTAATTACGAGATTAGGCCGGACGGTGCCCTAGATTAGAAGCGGGGCCGTCACAGTTGGTATCAGAGCTTAGGCTTTAGAACCTTATGGACAAAGCATAGTATTGAATAAGGATTTTGATACCAATTTCCTGATTGGTATCAAAGATCATTTATCAAGGAGTAAAGCATAAATTTGAATAAAATACACACCCTTGAAGTGGAAACCAGATGAACCTTGCCTAGGAATTATTTTGTTAGGAATTGAGTGAAAGTGAAGTTGGGAATTTATATATATATATATATATATATATGCTATCTTTTTTAATATGTATACGTATATACGTGGTAGACTTCGTAATAGTTGATAGGAAATCGTTCTCCACATGCAGACGACGATGACGGATGCACGCGAGACAGGCGATGTGGGTGCTAGTAGTAGTCAGCCTCCTACTACATCAGACGACGACTATCAGAGGTAGGCGGATCGAGTAGCGGCACAGGGACAGCAGATGGCTGATTTCATGACCTTCATGACAGCACAGGTCACTGCACTTACTCGTGCTGTCGCCGCTACTCCTGCGACTACTACACTTCCGACAACCGGACCTACTACTGCACCATCCACCATTCCCGCGACTACGTCCGTACCAGACATTCCTATTATTCAGGGCACGGTAGCGACGCCGACTCTTCCGGTAGTGAGCGTTTCGACGGTAGAGGTAGCAGTGATGACTCCGACTCCCACACCCACACCTTCAAGCTCATCAGTAGGGATTCAACTGGTGAAGGATTTTCTCCGCCTTCAGCCAGTGTACTTCGACGGGGAAAGAAACTTCGAGAAGATTGAGGGATTGATATTATCACAGGAGAAGCTACATCGAATTTTGTGGATCAAGGATAGATTACGCCCAGATTTATCGTCTTATACACTGCAAAGGGACGCTGACGTCTGGTGGCGTACCACCATAGCTACCGATAGAGATTTTGAGTCATGGACGGCCTTTAAGGCCAAGTTTTATTAGCAGTACTTCCCGCCTGCAGTCATGATGAGGTTGAGGAGAGAGTTTATGAGTTTGAGGCAGAGAGCAGATGAGTCAGTTATGGAGTACCGAGACAGATAAGGGTATCTGAGGCAGTTTGCGGGGGATTTGGTCCGAGATGAGTTGGGAGATGTGTATCATTTTGGGGCAGGTCTAAGAGCAGACATTGGCTATCACGTAGTCAGTACGGGCGCTAGGACATTTACCGAGATATACGAGCGTGCGCTTTCCCACGAGACCTACTACCTTGGTGTAATAGCTGACAGGGCAAGCTTAGGGCAGATATTGACATTAGAGCAGGCTGCAGATTTCGAGAGGAGGCGGCGGAGTGGCAAGGCACCCAGGACATGGGATAGAGGCTTCCATGGATCGGGGGTGACTTCACGTTCCACATCGCTGGTACCTCAGGTGTCTTATGTCGCGTCAGCACAGAGTCAGGGAGAGGACGTTCCTTACCATCACCATCGATTAGGCCAGCATTACCAGCGCTAGAGAGACTTACTCTTCCTGCACCATCAGCACCACGACGATATCGCGAAGCAAGGTGGTAGAGAGGCGAGGGGGGTAGAGGCGAGAGGGACCCCGTCGGGACAGAGACAGACTCCAGCTCAGGGACAGCCACAGTCCGGTCAGCGCAGACAGGTTTCATGTTATAGGTACGGACAGGTGGGACATTTGGTGAGGGAGTGTCCACAGCCAGCAGCAGTGTATCCACCACAGAGTTGAGAGGCAGCCCACATGGTGGCACAACCGGATACTAACGCTACGCGAAGTCTCATCGAGGGTACGATTTCTATCGCTGGTAGAGAGTCTTATGTTTTATTTGATTCGGGTTGCACTATTTCTTTCATTTCTGGACGCATGTTAGGCATACTAGGACTGACACCGATTAGGCTTGGAGTACATTTGATATTGAGTATCGCCACCGGAGATAGGGTTTACCCTAATAGTCTAGTGGAGAGAGTTCCAGTAGAGATTAGTGGGATAGAGTTACCCGCCGACTTTAGAGTCCTTGAGATGTTAGAGTTCGATGCTCTCTTCGGGATAGACTGGTTATGAGCATACCATGCTCACATAGATTGTTTTAATAAGTCTGTCGTATTTGAGATTCCAGGACGTCCGATGTTCGTACACCAAGGTAGTACATCGAGAGTCGATACCACGAGAGGTAGATTGGCGACTAGTGAGGAGATGGAGACTCTAGTAGCCTTGTATACTATAGCAGAGAGTCAGGGACCCCGACTTAAGGACTTACCGATCATTAGAGAGTTTTTCGACATCTTTCCTGAGGAGTTGCCAGGACTACCACCGCCGCGAGAGGTAGACTTCATCATCGAGTTAGTACCAGGCACCAAACCGATCGCGATACCACCTTACCGCATGGCCCCGAAGGAGCTAGAGGAGTTGAGGGCTCAGCTTAAGGACATGGGGGAGAAGGGATTCATCACACCTTGCATGTCGCCGTAGGGAGCGCCAGTACTTTTTGTGAAAAAGAAGGATGGTAGTCTACGACTGTGCATCGACTACAGGCAACTGAATAAGGTTACAATCAAGAACAAGTACCAGCTACCGAGGATTGATGATTTGTTTGAGCAGCTGAGATAAGCACAGTTCTTCTCCAAGATAGACCTGAGATCAGGGTATCATCAGCTTAGGATCAGGGACGAGGACCAGTCTAAGACAGCGTTCCGCACCAGATATGGACATTACCAGTTTACAGTTATGTCGTTCGGGCTAACCAACGCCCCCGCCGTGTTTATGGACCTTATGCACCGAGTATTCAGGCCATTTCTTGACCAGTTCGTAGTAGTCTTCATCGATGACATTTTGATCTATTCGAGGACACGGGAGGATCACGAGAAGCACCTTAGGGAGACGTTGCAGATGTTGAGGAAGCACCGTTTACACGCCTATAGTTCAGCACAGCTTTCCATCCTCAAACTGACGGACAGACAGAAAGACTGAATCAGGTTCTAGAGGACATGTTGCGGGCCTATGTGTTAGAGTTCGGTGGATCTTGGGAGGAGTACCTACTATTGTGTGAGTTTGCGTACAACAATAGTTATCAGGCTAGCATTGAGATGGCACCATTTAAGGCTTTATATGGCAGACCATGTCGCTCGCCCTCGTGTTAGGCTGAGCCAGAGGACAAAGTGATAGTAGGGCCTGAGATTGTTGTTGATCACACCGAAAAGTTACGACAAATTCGACAAAAACTCAAGGTAGCCCAAGAGAGACAGAAGAAGTATGCATACAAGTACCACAGTGCTATCACTTATTCCGAGGGAGCCTACGTCTATCTTAAGGTCTCCCCTCGGAAGGGTTTGCAGAGATTTGGTGTGAAAGGCAAGCTCGCACCGCATTTCATCGGGCCATTCAGAGTTAGGAAACGGGTTGGAAAGGTTGCATACGAGTTAGAGCTTCCTCCGCAGATGTCAAGTGTTCATCTGGTCTTCCATATTTTGATGCTTCGACTGGCTGAGTCGAAGGCAGGTGCACGACCGACAGTTGACTTAAGTCAGATCGACCTGAGCGAGGATTTCTCATATGAGGAGCAGCCTATCCAGATCCTAGACAGAAAGGTACAACAGTTGATGAACAAGTGTATCCCAAAGGTGCTCGTCAAGTGGCAGTTCCACAGCGATTCGGAACTCACTTGGAAGCGGGAAGACTATATGCGAGATCGTTTCCCGTACCTTTTCGAGTAAGGTATAATCCTAACCTGAATTTAATTTCGAGGACGAAATTCCATTTTGTTGGGAATATTTGTCACGACCCAATTTCCTAATCTTGATTAACTTGCTTAATTAGGATCACCGACCCTTGACGTGGGGCCCGCATGAGATGCGCACACTTACCGAGACACGTGACCGAGGTAAATGTTATATTTGTACTGGTGTATGCCTAGTGTTGTGTATGTGTGTAGACTAATTAAGTCAATTTTTTGCAAACCATAGACGGCGAGTTGACGCGAACGGGGACACGCCTTGGAGTGCGTGCAAGTACGAGTACCTAGTGAAATTACTGGGGTAACGAGACTAGGCTAAGAAATAACAATTTATTTCAAATCTACCTTAACATAAATTAAGTTATTTAATTTAGTTGGAAAATACGACATTCGACGCACGGGGAAAACGCCTCGAGTTGAGTGCGATTCGGGACACCGAGTGCCGGGTAGTTGAGAGTCGGTGTGACCACTTAGATAAATTTTATAAATTTGTGTGACCAATTAATTATGGTCCATATGGGATTAATGTACATTAATCGATTTAACCTATAGTTTATTTACTAAGAAATCACATTTTTTTATATATCCTATAGTTGTTGTGAATTAAACTAACCTGAGGACAGACCTCGAGATCCGTGCTGCCACACACTCCTATGATGAGAGTCACAAATTTGGTGTCATCAAGAGAACTGGACTGCCTAGTTAGTAACCCTCGGATTTGCCTCGAGATTCGTGACGCACACTTAATTTCACAAACACATATATATACAACTTGATGAGATGGGTTTCACTGTTAACATGCAAACAAATCTAAAAGTGAAGAAGAAGAAGAGGGAAAGAGAGTCCGGGAGAGAGGAAGAGAGAGTCATCGGAGACGGGGATATCAAGATCTTGAGGCGTGGCACCGGCATTGACAAGGTGAGTTTGTGTGTGGTATGTTCTTGTTGGGGGGGTGGCTCGGACGAACTATGACAGTTCGTCCGAGGAAGGTGATGGCAGGGGACTCCTCTGCCATCACAAATCGAAGTTGGGGTTGCGATCTTTTCCAACCCCAACTCAATCAAGAAAAAAAAAAAAATTGAAAACCAGAGACGCAGCGTCTCTGGAAAAAATTTTGGGGAAGACGATGCACACGTGCGGGCCGTTTGTGTGCATCCCCCCCCCCATTTGGGCCAGGCCAGGGGGGCCTGGGCCGGGCTCGGCCCATGAGCCGAGCCGGGCCCAACGCCTGGCCCGACCCGACCAAAAAAAAATAATAATAAAATAAAAAATAAAATAAAATAAAATAAAATATGTATATATATATTATCGATTAAATATATATATATAGTAAAATAAAATAAAAATATATTATTATCAATTAATTAATAATAATAATAAAAGAAATTAAATTAATAAAAAATAAATAAAAAATATATTTTATATATTAATTTAATTTCTAGAAAATAAGGAAAATAGTTGGAAAATTCCTGAAAAAAAAATTGGAAAAAAATTATAGAAAATATAAGAAATTGAGAAAAAGGTAGAAAATGGTTTCGGGACTTTTCGAGTGTTTTTGGTACCCCGATATAACTCGAAAAATGTGCCAAAATTAAAGATTGACATAAAATTCTAAATTTTGGTTAAATATCATGAATCCACTTATTGTGGCTTTAAACCAATTAAAATGATATAAAAATGAACCTCAGGAACTAAAGAAAATTCTTGGGAGTTCGGGTGCACGAGTCGGGGTGTCGGGAGGCCGAATAGATAGGACTACTGCGTTGACTTGTAAGTGAAACTGTGGGAACTCTTTACCTTATTTCATTCCAGTCTTTTATTAATTTTCAGTCTATTTGTAGACTAGCTAATTTATTTCCCACATCATGCTTTCCTTGTTTCTATTTATATTGAATATCGATATAGCATGATGCCTTGTTTATTATATCATTGACTCCATGTTTCCTTATATGCTCAATTTTTGTCTTGGAATGTGGCTAATGGATATTTAGAAAATGCATGCTATAGGGTTATCTGTTATGTTGGACTTGTGTTCTACTTCCCTTGGGGCTTTGTAGCCTAACTTATGTTGAAATCATAACATTTTAGGATATATATTCTTGAAAACTAAAGTAGGGATTATTTAGTGTCCATTGCACACGAGATGCGCGAATTCACGAGGCTTTCGATCTTTCGGGGTCTCCGGCACTCGCCACTACACTTGGGCAGCACACGTGACATGGACCACGGGGTTGTCGGCAAGTATAAATGATTTAAATACGCCGAGCACAGCTCCGCCATTTGAGGTTATAAAAAAAAGAGAGATTATTATCATATGTTGAGCACAGATCCATACAGTAGTGGAAAAGGCTAGGTGATAGTTCTCACCGCCAACCGGACGTAAATCATCTCGACTTAGCCTGTGTCAGTTTATGTGTATCTGTTAACGTTGGTATTTACTTGCATTATTTATTCAGCATTTCTTCAGCTACATATGCTTTTAAATACCTTTTGTTTAAATTGGAAATGTAGTATTAGATTTCCCCAGTTATCACTTAAATATCATCATACTCACCGTCTAGTTTGTGACGGTGGGTGTAGATCCGTCGAGCAGCACCAGGCCAAGCAAGGAGAAGATCGACGACTACCTCTGAGCTCCGAGCGCGTAGCTGCCCGTACACTTAGGGTACTTTTTGTATTATGTTTATTTATGTCTTTATCTTTTGGGATGTTATTGGGATGAGTGTTAGATTACCCGACTTTTGGCTTTCACTTTGTTTATATATGTTCGCCGTTTACTTGCATATATATGGTGATCGTTATTTCTGGATTCCACACTTAGGATTTTAAAAAAAAAAAAATTCCGCTAAAATATTAAAGACTTCCGCTAAATAAAATAATTGTTTAAACAAGAGAACACAGGTAGTAAAGGCTGACTAATTCTGTGACGGCCCCAATTTCCCCGTACAATTGAGTACGCCCGGCCTAGACCCGTACAAGCCCCGAGTTATCACTCGGCGACCTGACGAGCCTAGTCAGCCTAATATTTACTCAATTTATCAGTTTATGAAAGAGTTATTGCAATAATACACAGCAGAAGACTAAACAATAAATAAAAAGGGGAAATAACTCAATCAAAGGAAAATTAGGAATTCTATAATGTGGAAAACCCCGGGTATTCATGTACAATTCGATAAGCAAATATACATGATACCAGTCTCACCAAAACACCAAGTTCAATAATCCCAAAAACATAAGTAAGAAACGATATACAAAAGAGCAAAACATAAAACCTACTCTAGGGTTCCTCAAGTCCAACCGCTCATATAAAGTCTCCTAGGCAAGGTCCCTTGCATCTACTGCACTCTGCTATATCTGCACCCACCGTCACAAACTAGACGGTGAGCAACTGAGAGAAATCGAAAGTAATGCCAGAAGAATATAACAATAATTCATGAATTATCAACAAGACAGTCTAAATATCATGCAGGAATTGAAAGAAAGGAAGTTAAATAAACAAGGTGCATGATAGGCAGACTGGAAACAATAACAATCGAAACATGCGTGTTCTACGAGTCAAAAGAGGCCATAAGTGGTCTAAAATCCACAACAATACCACAACAATATCCACAACAATCCACAACAATCCAGTACATGGTATCACGCAATCACTAGGGGTGGTCAAACACTCGTGCGCACGAGTGCCCACGTTTTATCCCTTCTAGTGCAGGCCGCATGTACCTTTGAGACACACACTTATGCCAAGAACACACATACAAGGAATACGGAATGGAGTTTCCAACAAGTAGATAATAACAAACACAACGGAATGAAAATGAATCACATGATATTTTGTTAGCTGGCTTACTAACGTACATAAGCTTTTAGGGCAAATGTACTTACCTGAACTACTCGCAACCCGTGTAACAACACTCTCGCGTTCCTAGTAAGTATCCCCGAGTTTCCCGCTACCTGACAAGGTTGGAAACTCTAATTAATGGGTCGAATTATTAACTAAACCCTAGGTTGGTACCCTAGCATTTTCTCAATGTTTTAATGACTCGAACACTTTGTTAACTCAATCGGTAAGTCAAACCAAAAATACAACGAAACACAATGACTCTTTTAGGTATTATAACCACACTTATGTAAGCCTAATTATAGGTCTTAGGCTCGGCTCAGTCGTATGTGAAATCACACCATAGTCTCGAGGACCGGTGTTGTGTCCACGACGTCACTACCGTTCAACCAACTTGAAACACAACTTCGATGTCGTCCAACAATTACGACTCAATACTAAACTTAACATGACCATACACCAGCGAGTTGGGAACTCAAGGTGTGGTCCTACATCCGTAGAGTGTCAACACAGCATGGAAAGGTCGTGTGCACGCCCTACGTCGCGTTGACAACTACTCGACGCAATATAAACAACTCATGCATATCTTCGCCATTACGACTCATCATCATTGATATGGACGCTCCGGGGCTATAAGACTCCATGACTGACATGGTAAGGTCTCCGGCAGTCCCCCATGTCATCGCGTCGATGACAATACCGCCACGACGGGTGGTTTCCGGCGAGAAAGTTACAAAAATGCGTACAACACCTTACAACATAATATAGACAATAATGTCGCTGTTTTAGGCCACTCCGAAAGTCGTGAGACACAAGCATGGACTTAGCTTGGTCCTAGATATCCCCAGTCATGGTGGCACAGCGGTGGTGTCTACCACGGCAACAGACTCCGGCAATGACTCAAAACAGTCCACACAACATAACAACAACATCACCTAGGTTCAAGACACTAAAACAGTTCCAACACGACCAAATCGATCACAACATGAACAGCGAGGCATCATCGAGGTCATGGAGAGGTCCCCGACAACCCCCACACTCGGTGGTTTGGCTAGCAGGGCCGCCTACACATGCACATTCCGGCGAGACGCAATATAATAACCAATTTATGAAAACAGTGCACAATCGATCACAACACCCTATGCGACGCAAACGTGGGTGCTCCGGGGATGTGGAGATTTTGGGGCACCACTAGGGACCATCCCCGACCACCCCTGACCAGCACCACCGCCTCCGGCAGCGGCAAAACGTGACAACAGTGAAAACGATCCACGAAAAAACGGTTTCATAACAATAAAGAAAAACAAAGTGAGAAAGAGAGAAAGAGTGGAGAGAGAGAGAGAGAGGAAGATCTCCAGCGAGAAAGGTGGATCTCAGCCACCTCTGGACCTCTGACGACTGGTGGTGTGCTCGGCCAAGGCAGGGAAGGATGGACCGAGAGTGGGAGAGAGTGAGACCGTGAGTGACAAAGAAAGTGAGAGAGAGAACAAAACCAAGAGAGAGTACAAATCGAGAGAGAGTGACGGATCTCCGGTGAGCTCGTCCACTACTGGGGTCTCGGGGACAAGTGCCAATTCGTCGACGGTGAGAAGAGGTGGAGGGTGGCGGTGAGATGAGGAAGATGAAGTGAGACTGTGAATGAGAGAGAAAAGGGAGATGCACACTTACTCCAGTGGCTGAGCCGTCTCCGTCGAGTGTCCGTCGTCCCAACACCGTCGAGGGGGTGGTGGCTCGTCTGGCAGAGGCGGTGACTCGCCGTGAGTGAGAGTGAGGAAGAGAACCGAGAGAGATAGAGAGAAACCGAGAGGGAGGAAAAGAAAGAGATGACTCGAGAGTACAAGGGAGGGAGAAACTGTGACGGAGCTCCGGCGAGCAGGGTGACCACCGGCGAGGGTCGACTTCCGGTCACCAAGGAGCTCGGCTGTGAGAGAGACGGGTTGGTGAGAGAAGACTAGATAGGGTGTATGTGGTAGGAGATGATGAATAGTAGGGATTTTTGTTTGTATATATATGTATGGAGAAAATGTAAAATGACCCTTTTACCCTTTAAGTTAATACTTGTACATTTTAAAACACTTACCCTTATGTGTCTTTCACCTCATCATCTTAACTCAACACAAATCTACATCCCCATGCTCATCCAATGGTTCTCTTCACCACATTGTGTCACTTTAACAATTTTTATCCTATAGCCCATATGTTGCGTAGTTAACCAACTCCCACATGAATTTTTTTGCATTTTCTCGGTTAGTATTTCTCCGTAAATTGTCTCGTTGCGCCCGTTTTCTCGCCACATCTCAACACTAATTACTTACATTTATTAGAAAATTCATTTATTTGTATGTTTTACTCCCCCGTTTACATAGGCGTAGCCTCACTCAATTTAAAATCGCCCGAACGGTGCGAGACTCGTAAAATACTAAAATACTAATACACACAATCAAAGAATCATAAAATCACTTCGGTGTCGACTCCCGAAGTTCGAAATACTATCCAGTATTCACGTAGCCGGGTCACAATCCTGACAAGTGTAACGTAAGTCAGTTAAAAATTTGGGGTTGTTACAAATTCGTAATCGGGTCCTATGTGTCGTGATTAGGGCTTAATTACGGGATTAGGCCGGACGGTGCCCTAGATTAGAAGCGGGGCCGTCACATAAAATTACCATGACCAAAAAAGATTTACTAAAATGACATAGTAATTAATAAGTAGATTGCTTGGGTAACAACTAACTAAAATTACTTTGACCAAAAAGGTGTTACTAAAATGACATTAAGAAAATAAAAAGGTGAGTAGGGTTTTGACTAGTCAACTCAACCCTAAATGTAACACCCCAAAATCTAAACTTTATAATTAAATACATAATGGAGGTAATTAAGAAATTTGATTATGATTTTGTGTGTTGTTGTCTAATTATGTGTATTACTATTGACTAAATCAAAGGAAAAAAAAGTTACTTGAGTGAAAACTCCAAGGGAGTTAGGTTTGGTCAACCCTAACCCTAAAAATTGAAACAATATAAATAGTGTCTACAACTAACTTGTAGCTACTTTCTACCATTTCACAAGAAAGTTAGGGTTTAGTGTGAGTGATAGAGGAGGAGTTGGAGAGCTAGGGTTCTACACCATCTCTTAAGCTAGGAAGACAGCAAACTAAGATACTCAAGGAACACCACCAAGAACTTCTCAAGGCTAAAGGTTGATTAGGAAGCAACGCTAGAGGTAAGTAAAGTTTGCTTTATCTTCAATCATGTCATGATCCTAGTTGTACTAGAATTCACGATAATGAATGGTTGATATCTTGCTTGAAATCAAATCTGAATATATCTTGACGTTCTATTTTATCTTGTCCCTTGAGCTCTCTTATTATGAATGGTAGGCGAACTGATATGCTTGAAATGAATAATTATAAATGGTACCACATACTGGAGGGTCGGCGGCCACTAGATGGCAAGTGGAATCATAATGATGCTTAGATACCTAACTATTGAGGCGGGATCTTAATTGATACCTTTGAAGCTGGTTGGTTGTCACATCATACGTTTTGTATCTAGTTTCCACATCATTGATTCTATGACATTCATGCTGATGTTGATTTCTTTTTTACTATCTTGTTTGGGCTTTACTTTATTGTCACTTGCATTTTATAGCATGCTTGTTATCTTATCACTTCATACCCGGCAATGATAGTAGGATTTGTTCAATAACCTTGTTCATGCAAGTTATTACGCATTAGGTATTACTTCAGGGTAAAGCAGGTTTCTACTTTATTGAGCCTATTGGATCTTTGCTCACCTCACTATCTCCCCCTAGGCA